>CM062924.1:78191261-79441261 GCA_031878705.1 Tapirus indicus
GATTCCTTGAGGTAAAACTAAATGACATGCTCTCTTATCTCCTAATGAGACGTTTATAGCACACTTGGGTAACTTGAGAAGTATGTCACATGTTATCTTTAACATTATCATTACTATTACTATATTACAAGTTATTGGACTTGTACGAGTTTTATTCTCCCCTACTTGCTAGTAGATTGTGTTATGAATCTTTGTTAGAGAGGCCATCAAACCATTTCTGTGTATTTTCAAACATTTTCTACATGAACTTTAAAATAATTTTGAGAAGGTTTACAAAAAAATACAAATGTGTTTGGTTTGCAATAACTTAACATTATATTTATATATGTATTTATATATTTTTTATATATTAACTTATTTACATATTTGGAAGAATTTTAATTTCTACAATACTCAACATTTCCATCTGGGAACAGGGCATGTCATCATTTTTCTAGACCTTTTATATCTCTCGGTAAAGTTTTCTAATTTTCTTTATGAAAGGACACATTCCACATATTTCCTGTTATGGATATTACCAGGTAGTTTACATTTTTTTGCTGCTCTTGTAGAATAATACTTTTCTTCAATTATAGTCTTAACTGGTAATTACTGGTATACTAGAAAATGATTTCCTTATGTATAGCTTAAATCTGATCATTTACTAAACTCAAAATTTTACGAGGATTTTAGTTGATCCTTTTGGATTTCATGGATATATAATCATGTCAAAGCAAATATGATAATTCTTTTTTTCTGATAGGGATAATTTCTGATTTCTGTTTCAGATTTTAATAACTGGCCAGGACTTCTGAGACACATGTAAATAGCAGGCATTCATATTTTGATGCCGAATTTGATGAAAATATCTGTTGAATTTGACAACTGTATATGAGCTATATGAGAAAGCATTCTTTTAGTCTCAGATTTCCAAGAATGTTTCAAAGGAATGGGAATTGAATCTTAACTATTATTCGTTCAGCAATACATAAGTAAGTGCCTACTATATCTCAGGAACTGTTCTAAATCCTGAGATTACAGCGGGGAACAAGTGAGACAACTTCCTTACTGTCACAGAGCTCACCAAGGGGAGAAAGAGAGTGATACCACCACAGCCAGCATTTATTTTATGTTTAGTAAGTGCCAGCGACTGCTCTCACAGAACCCTATAAGGAGAATAATATTATTATTACCCATTTTTAGATGAAGAAACTCAGGCACTGAGTGAGTGCTAAGTAACATGTCTAAGGTCACATAACCAGGATCCAAAATTAGGTGATCTGGCTCAAAACCCAAGCTCTTAACTATAAGATACTGCCTAAATTAAGACAAGGTAACTTCAGATTGCTTTTAGCTGCTAGTAAGAAAGTAAACAGAGTGAAGCAAGAGTGATGAGAGGAGAGAAACTGTATCAGATAGGGTGGTCAGGGAAGGTCTGAGTTGGAAGAGATGAGCATAGTGAGCAAGGAAGACTGGTACGAAATGAGGTGGAAGAGGTATGCAAGGGCCAGGTTCCAGAGGCCATAACACAGTTTAAAAAAGCAAATCCTAATATTGAAAATAATCTGAAAAAAAGTATCTAATAATTTATCAAATTGGTAACATCGTCAACAGAGAGAAATTATTTTAATGACTGGTGAACAGTAAAGTGACTGTACATGCTTAATGCGATATATTCTAGAGACAAAAAAACTATAAAGTAATATTTAACTTCATTCAACTGCTTTATCATTGGTAATGATATTGGTAATCTAATTCTGAAACAATTTTATACATATTGTGGGACAAAACAAACATATTAATGTTATTAGGAGCCAAAATTTTCAGCGTGAGAGAAAAGAGATACAATAATAAAATCAAAGTTAAAAAAACCCTGTAATGTTAACTTTCAGTTGGAAATGTGAACACAAACTCAAAACTAAAATACACACACATTTTCCCTAAGCTCTAGCCACTGAAAAGGCTTAGAAACAATCACATTCCAATTGCAATGAACACCTTTGGTCTCAGAGCTGGGTTTCTAAGTATCATTCCCTAATATAATAAACCAGGACTCCCTGGACAAATGCCTGTTTGCCAGTTGATAGTAGGGAAAGTACAAGGTAAGCCTGGGAAATTTTGTTGTGACGGAAAGCAAGGGAAACATCCACACCCATTAGGAGGTGCCAAAAGGATTAAGGTGAATGGACTCACATCGGCCAGCTTTGGGACATCATAAAGATTCAAACATCATAAAGAATGACAACTTATCGTAAAACATCAAATAAATAAAAATCCATGAGTCCATAGTAACACTCCCCAGAAGAAAGGAAGGAAGAGAGTACCAATTTTCAGCACAAACGGAGCTAGAACATTTAAAAAATGTATGAGCAGTTTGCCATATCAAACTGGGCTCCCCACTAGTAGAGAAAGAAATACGTTTATTTCTTTCACGTTAATTACCAAAATCATATCTGGAATTATTAACTGGAATTAATTATATATTAACCAGGAAATGCACATGTTCACAATTTAATCATAACTGTATGGAAACATTTACAATCACGATCCTCCAACCAAACTCTCACACATAATAAAATCACATTAGTCAGAGGGCAGCCTTATAGAACTGGACTTTCCAGGACACTAGGTAGCTCTGACTCTGCTTTTGGTGTGCTAAGTTTGGCTCAAGAACAAGGAAACTCGGCTATCTTTTCCTGTTAAAGACTGTTCACATTTATTTTTCCTAAATAACGACATAAGATTCAGTTAAGTAAGGGCTGCAATCTAACACAAAATTAAGACCAGTGAAGAATGTCATTAGCAACTCTGTGCCCCTATTTGGCACTTAAGGGTTCTGGGAAAGTGCTGATGTATGTGCAACCTGACTTCTACTCTGAATGGCCACCTTGCTTCTGTTATCTTTCCAAAAACATTATTAAATAAACTGGGAACATTAAATCTAAACTTGTAATGGGAGTGAGAGGAATGGGTGTGGTCTCCCTGCCAACCTATATTCCAATCTGAGACACCGATATAACTAATATTCATAATGGTGCTTAGACACACTGTTTCAAATGATTTCTAAGTCTTCAAAGGAAGATTAAACTATGTTCTACACAGTTTAGTGTTGCTGTTATTGCAGTTATTATAATTGGCATTCTAATCCACTGTGGTATAAGTAGTTGTGGTGAAAAGCTCTGGCACCCATAATTAAATAATCAATTATCTAGCAAGATAGATAAATTTTGTAGCACTGGAAATTTAAATAAAGACATTCAATTTAGTTATATTCAAATTTGAAGATCTAACAACACTTCTAAATATAAATGTGTCTTCATATTAATTTTTTCTTCACTTTATATTTTCTTCCTATTTCTTAGATAATAAAACAGTTGAAAGTTTTGAGCTTATTTTGGACACTTACACTGCTCCACACCCATTGCCTTCCTGTTCATTATAACAAACTAATAAACTAGTTAGTAAAACTATCTTTTGAGGAATAGAAGTATGGACTACTGTCAATTACATCAGATGACTTCCACTGAGGAAGGTAGAGCTGGAGTTTGGTTTTAGACAGTTAAGTGCTGATAAACCCATTTCAACGGAGGAACACTGGAATGCAGTGGTAAGGGTACTAGGATTAAGGTCCACCAAAACTGCTGGATTAGAGGAACAAAAATGATACCAATGGCATTTGTACAGACAAGAAACATAAAAATAAAACACAAAACAATACTCAGACAAAAGCAAATCATACCATTCTATATTCAAATTCCCTATTTTAGACTTAAAATGCAATATGTGCCACAATGCTAAATTCTTCCATATTAGACATGATAGATTTTACATCTGTAATCTTTTTTCAAACCTGAGACAAACCTAACCAGACCAGTCTTCCCAGTAGTTAAAAGCTTTGGCAGTATGACAAACAACTTATTATCTCCAAGGTAAATCTTTATGATACTAATAACCAGTTTATAGGGACACACTAAAAACATACAGTTCAGTAAGCCACAGTGAACCTTGACATGGAGAGGTGGGGCACTGAGTGTTTCTAGTTACACAAGTATAATATTTCTCCAGCAAAACCAAAGAATTATTACTTTCTCATAATACTTCATTAATCTAGATTTCTCTAAATTTGTTCTCAGAAATCTTCTAGACTGATTTGAGAGCAGTCTGGGCTTGGATTAATTCTCAGGGTATAAAGAAAGATGATTTTATGCATCAAGTTTTAAGATCTGTAATAAGTTTAGAAAGTCAAGCAGACAAAATGAGAGGGTAGAAGTGGGATGCATAGTACCTAAGGAGATTATCCTGATTAAACCTAAGGTATAATAAAGTATTAGTGTAATATTTAGCATGTCCAATGCTTTTCACAATTGTACACAATATCCTGTCTTCTGCTCAAGTTCTCAAACACAAACTAGATGACCATTTGGTAGATATTTAACAGAGGGGAATAGAAATATAGGCAACTGAACCACATATTTAAGGGTCTCTTAACAACCTCCCAAATTCTAAGGCTCTGTTGCATACTTTGAAATATTTTATGTTAAATAAATATGAAAAGATTTGAATTTTAATATGAAATGCCATAAACTTGCTCTTATTTAAGGCATAATAACATATCTATTCATATCAATAAATATGGAGAAAGGATTTTTCTCTAAGCAATGTCAAATTGATTTTTTCTTACTTTGTTACTACATACATGGACTAAAAAATTGTTCTAAAATACAATGTTCCAAAAAATCTTGCTCTTCAAAAGAATATCTAAAAAGTAAATTTTAAGAAAAGAAAAAAATTGCTGGGACAAAAAGCCTACTGTATTACACTTAGTTTTAACCTGATTACTATTGAAAAGGCTACTGGCCTAAAGCTTGCTTAGCTTTGTACTAACATAAGTCTTTAGAGACTGTTTTCAGGACAAACTAATTGGAAAACATGACCAGAAGAAACAGACCTGGGGTCATCACTGTTCTGGGAAATCAGAGCTAAGGAACCACAGAAGTGCTGGAGCCCAATGTAGGTGTACTTACTGTAAAACATATTCAGAACTTTGATTATACAGAAAAGTTTAAGAGAATAATGTGACAAACATCCATGTACCCATCATCTAGTTTTTTCATGTCTTAACATTTACCGTTATTATTTCCTCAGATTTATTTTCCCTTTTCTTAAATTAAAAAAATAAAGCACTACAGATACAGGTAAACCCCTGTGTATCTCCTCCAATACTATTCTCCTACAGAGAGAACCTTTATCCTGAATTTAGTATTTATCATTTTCATGCATGTATTTATACTCTAACTACAATGTGTATGTAGCCATAAAAATATGTATTATCATTTTGCATGTTTTTAAAATTTATAGAAATGAAATGATACTATATCAAACCTTCTTCAAAATTACATATTTTGAGACTTATCTGTAGCACTTCTAGCTCAGTATATGCATCTTAACTACATTACAGTATTGCCTTATAGGTATATACACAACTTATATTGCCATTCTCCCGTTGACTGTCATTTAGAGAGCTTCCCAAGTTTTTGTTATTACGGTCAATGCTGCATTGAGCAATCTCCTAAGTGTCTCCCTGCGCACAAGTGAGAGAACTTCTCTGGCACTCATGCTTAGGAGTAGGATTGTTGGGTTGTAGAATATGTTACTTTTCAATCACATTTCAACTTTGTTAAATTATTCTCCAAAATGATTTACCAATACACGCTGCCATAAGATGTATTTTTAAGTTCCCATACTTCATTTCTTTGTCCTATTTAGTTCTTTCAGACTTCTACATTTTTGCCGATCTGATTAGTATGCATTCTATTCCACTTGAATGTGAATTTCTGTGTTTGTTAATCAGGTTAGGGATTATGTCTTGTGTTGATTGGCCATTCAGTTTTCCTCTTCAGTGAAATAACTATTCATACCCTTTGCCCATTTTACTCTTGGTTGTCTTTTTCTTACTGACAGGCAAGAATTCTTCATATGATCTGGAATGAATCCTTTGTCTGATATACAAGTTACAAACATCTTCTCCTATCTGTGGCTTATCTTTTATTGTACAAGTTTTTAAATGTCTTTCTGTATGGTTTCTATGCTTTATCTTTCCTTACTCTAAGTCATAAACATATTGTCCTATTTCTTTTCCATCTTTTTTTCCCTAAAACTTTTTCACTTTCTTTAGGTTTTCAGTTGACTTTGAACTTTTTTGTATATTTAGGGTGAGGTAGAGATATAATCATATTACTTTTTTCTTTATGCATAATCAATTATTTCATCACCTTTTACTGAATAATCCTTTCTCTACTGGCTTGTAAGATTTGAGTCTAATAGTGTGTGAGAGGTCTGTTTCTGAGTTCTCTCAATTCTATTAGTCTATCTCTCCATCAACACCTCTCTTTCTTCATTTCTAGCACTTTATAAGTCTTAATATCTGGAAAGATGAGTCCCTCCACTTATTCTTCATAACTGCCTTTATATTTTCAGCCCTTTACTCTTTCACATGAATTTTAGAATCAGCCTGTCAAATTACAGGAGGAAAAAACACTTTTGGGGATCTGACTGAAGCTGCAGTGAATTACAGATTATTTTGGAGGAGAACTGATTTCTTTATGATATTGAGCCTTCCCATCGATGAACACAGTATATCTCTCCACTTATTTAGGATTCTTTTATGTCCTTCAATAAATTTTTCTTATCTTTTTCCATAAAGGTCTTGCACACTTCAGTTATTCTTAGGAACTTTATGATTTTTATTGCTACTTGTAAATAGTACTATTTTCTAAATTATATTTTCTAATCATTAACACTAGTGCATAGAAATGCAATTAGCATGGTGTGTTCGACTGAGGGGTTCCAATCGTGCCTCTGCAACTTCTGTCTGTATGAGCGTGGACAACAGTACTTCGTTGTCCTCATCTATGAAAAAGTTAAAAACAGTACCTACCTAACAGGATTGTTGTATTAAATGCAAAGAATACAGATTTGCTTCTTCCTTTACAACCCTTTTATTTCTTTTTGTCTCATTCCATTGAACCTCCAATAAATGATTATCTTCTTCCTGACTTTGAACAGATTGTTTATATCTCACCATTAAGAATAAAGTTTTCTTGAGGTTTTTGGGTAGAAACTTTAAACAGATTATATAAATTCCCTATTCCTAACTGCTAAGATACATAAAATGAACAAGTGTTGACCTTTATCAAATGATTTCTCTGCATCTATTAAGATGATCATTTAGTTTGTCTTGTTTAATTTTTAATTTTAATTTGAATGTGGCAAACTAAATTTATACCCACTTTTAAAAAGTCTTGCTTTTATAACTTACATGATGAGTCCCCTTTACTCCTATTTCCCCTCTATCCTTTGCAAGGATGTAAATGAGTGCAAGAGACGAGGGCAAGTGGCAATTTAAAAAAACTAAAGCCTTAAGCCATGGCAAAGTTCCCTCTTAGAAACTGTAATAAACATAGGAATACTCTAAACATATTAGAAGTGACTTTCAGTAAAGGAACACAAACATAAAAGAACTCTATAGCGTGCAAGTGTAGATAAAGAATTCTAAAAACAGAAAAACTGCAATAGGTTGCTAATGCCTTAAATAACAGCAAAGAAATATGACATACATTTACAGTCTTAAGAAAATAGCTGAAGTGAACTGTGTTACTTAGTATTTTCAAATTCATTAAAAGGTGTACTGGCAAGAGATGCAAAAATTAACTTATTTTTAGCAAGCACTGTCCTATGTCCTGAAAGGATCTTTGGGCAACTGAGAAATAAAGCTTTTGAACAAGTTTAGTCAGCACACACGGGAAAATGTGATATAATTCTTACTTAGTTTGTAGCTTTGAGTATGTCAATTAAACTAGTTTAAACTAAACCAATGAAGCTTTTATTTGAAAATAAATGGACTCAGAAATTAAGCTACGATTCACTAGAGTAATAACTCTACAACCTTTTAAAGAAAAATTTCTAGATAGTTGAGCAAGATTTTAATACGTGACATGTATTAGTTAAACAAACTGAACTAAAAACATTTTTTCTAGTAACTCAAATACAGAACCTCTTGTAAGTTTTCCTTTTTCATAATATAAAAGAGCTTTAATACAAATACAGCTTTAGGATGAATAATGACATAAAGGAAGTTCTTTAAACCTGAAAATATATCTGAAAATGCACATGAACAATTTTCATAATGTGCTTTTTGGTCTTAGAAAAAACATCCTCCAAAACAGAGTAAAGAAGTTTCTTGCAAACCAAACTCAAAGTTTTTATTTGAAAGAATAAGGACTTGTCCAAGAAATTCTGTACTGACTCTATCTTTATCTCTGTAAATCTTCTGGTTGATCTTGTGTTACATCTGCCCTCCCTCTAGCTCCACCCACTGGAGAAGCCATTAGGAAGAAAAAGAAAAACTGAATCCTAAACCAGTTACCCAACAAAAAGTGAAGGAAAATCTAGAGCCCACAGTACTCTCCTAACAATAATTAGAGCCCAGCTAGCATTATTGAATGCTTACATGTGCCAGGGCTTTCCATGTGTTAGCAACTGAAACTCCGTCTGCGTCAACATCACCCTCGACATGCCTTAAACGCAAAACATAAGCCAGTATTGGATCGCTAGAATTTCTCCTTAAAAGTTTATGTCAGGGGGCCGCCCGGTGGCGCAGCGGTTTAGCCCGCGCTTGGCAGCCCGGGGTTCGCGGGTTCGGATCCCGGGCGCCCGCCGACGCACTGCCTGTCAGCCATGCCGTGGCGGTGTCCCATATAAAGTAGAGGAAGATGGGCACGATGTTAGCCCAGGGCCAGTCTTCCTCAGCAAAAAGAGGAGGATTGGCAACGGATGTTAGCTCAGGGCTGGTCTTCCTCACAAAAAAAAAAAAAGTTTATGTCAGAAGAACAGGTACATTAAATAAAATCTAATTAATTCCTCATTACATTCTGTAATTACATTCCTCATTACATTACATTCTGACTTTTACACATAATAAGAATCATCAGAATAATGACACTTTACACCTTCTTCTCTTCTATGTATCCAGCTCTAATTATAAAGACCTAATACATTTCAACTCCTTTTCTTTAGTTTATTTGGTGCTACCCTATAATATCTAAATATACAGTTTTTGAATGTAGTAAAAATTCGGTAAGCATAAAATGTTAGCAATTCTATTTGAAGATTTACAAATATCTACCTGAACCAATGGCCTAGTAATTGAAAGCTTGTATGGCTTTCCAACAATAAAAGAGTCCGATGAAGGTCATCCATCCAATCATGCTTAGTACTGACCAGGCATGAGCAAGTAAAAATGGATTGCGCCAAGAATGTGGAAATACGGTTTTAGTCCTGATTCTGCCAATAACTTGCTCTAAGATTTTAGACAAGGCAATTAACCAGTTTAGATTAACTCAGTTTAATAATATGAAACTCAAGCAGTTTAAACATGCCACTTATAAATTCTAGATTTCAGTGAAAATACCTGAGAAATTATGAAATTCTTTGAGAAAGTATAGAGTTAGAACAAGCATAGAAAGCTCTAAAGTCTGTGGAAAATGTCTTTGCTTTAGGAAAATTTATCAGGAGGAAAAAAAGGACATCATACAAAACTTCAATGGAAAGGTGCATTAAAAAAATAAATTAGGCTTTCTAAATCATCTTGGAAAAGGCTGGTATAAAATTTTAAGATAGAAAGATCATTTTTAAAGTTATTGTTTTATGCAGAGTACATTAGGTTTAGCACTTTTTAAGGTAAATGAATTTTAATTAAATTAATCATTTTATTTTTCTCGATGAAAATCTGGACTAATAAGGAGTACTTATATAACTAATTTATACAACATGCTTATAAATATTTCCAAGACTTGATGCATAACTGTACTACCTTTAATTGTTAAAGACATTCACAGTTGTTGATCATGCCATATGATATACTATTGTCTGTTTCTTTGATTTATTTGCTAGCAGGTCCTTGGTGAACAGTACAATGGCCATTTATAATGTTGTTTTTACTAGAAAATGTCATATATTTTGGAAAGATTCATTTTTGAACTAGGTTTCAGGAATCCACTGTAGTAAGAGAAAAAAAGGTAAATATTATCTACAGCTTCTGAACTCCTGAAAACATATCTACCAGGTTGACACTCAAAATGCAAAATCCTCACTGTCACTCTAGGAACTACTGACTTTTCCTCTAATTTTTAAAGCAGGAATACAGCAGCTTCAGCCTTGGATCTCATACCCCTTCCCCTCCAAAGCAGATGTCCAAGAAAATCTTTAGATAAATTTAAATAGTAAATCTTAATAGATTGTTGAAGCTACTGTGGAATGAGAAACAATCATTTTTGATCAACATATCATAAACAATTTTGTAAGTAAGAAAAAAAAAACAGTTCTCAAACTGATTTGTGTAACAGCTGCAAGGGACTACTGCAGAGAAAATATCTGGGACCAGCCCAGGGATGACGTTCTGGAATGTGGACAACCGTAACAGTTTTGATATTTGTACATTCCAACCTCAAAGGAAGGAAACCAGGTATTTGAGAAATGTCATGTACATGCAATGCTAAATTAAAAATAGCACTGACAGTAATGCCTCATGATTGAAAAATTGGAAAACTACTAACAGTTACGTAAGTCAAATAGGCTTCCATTTACTTATGAGAGAGAAGAGGAGGCATTTCAAAGGGCATTACTGACTGAAATGTAAATGGATGACACTAGGGATCTAGAAAAATAAATCTGTAGCAAATTTTAGAGAAGAACCTTTCAGACAAAGAGATAAGAATAATTCCCTTGGGAAAAGAGAAGTAGAAAACTGGCTACAGATTGTTTCTTCAGAATATCCAGCACAACTCTTATGTGGAATGGCATGCCTGTGGTTAACTAAAATATTTGGCTATTTGACTAAAACTGTATCTCTTTTTCAGGGTTAAGAACTGAAACCAAAGCAACATCACACTGCAGCCCTTCCTACAGGAGACATAAACAGTTGCAACACCTAGAAAGGGCATGATGTGTTAGAGCTTTAAAAATCATAGCTCCCTTGGGAAAACGGTCATCAGGTTAAAATAAGACACTTATTATTTACATCATACATTTACTTTTCCAGGAGCCACAAATTTCAGTAATAAATATCAAAGAAGGTTCAAATTTAGCTTATGTGATTTTAAGGTGACATAAATAAGCTATAGAAATTTCTTGCTAAAACTGGTACTGATTTTTATTTTAAAATTTAAATTACAAATTAAAACAATAAATGTGATTAGTTCCTCAACTCTGTACAAAAACAAAGTAAAAAAATTTTTTTAACTTCATGACTTTACCATCTCAGTTATTATATAAAAGACTGTGACTCATTTCATTTCTAAATACAGAACAAAAAGATTTGCATTTTAGCAGACGAAGAGTAGGAGGAAACACGAGGTGGATTTAAATTCCTGACAGTAAAGGATTCTAACACTAGGATGGGATATAATATATGGGCCATAGAAGCATCTCTGCTAAGGATTTTAAAATAATATGGGCTCTTCTTTTCCAGGATGAACTAGTGCTGTTTGATATGGAGCTTAAAAACTAGTACTATATCAGGAGGATATTTTTCTATATATTCTCTCTTATAAAAATTAAACTATAATAACTACATATTCTTAGGAATTCAGTAAGATCAAAGGTAAGAGGACTATCAAAAATACTACATGAAGTTCTAGAAATCTGAAAATTTAGAACCTTAATCTTAACAGTGTAAAAACTCTTTTCTTGAAATTATTTTTTCTTTTTTGATTAGTTTAAAAATGTGATCATATTCACTTTGATGTCATTTAATTCTCTGCACTTTATTAAACTATGAAGTTTGATGTGGAACACTGATATAGGTGTTATAGGTAGTTTTTGTGGGTTGGCTTTTTTTTCTTTTTCTTTTTTTGCAGGAGCTAGAGTGGAAAGGTTCTATATTTGGAGAGCAAAGAACTGATAATAAAGATTCTTTATTTAAAGGCAAAAGTCTTAGAAGCCTGTCAGACAAAAGATCTGACCTTTAGCATGAGGACTAAGAACACGGGCTTTGGAGTCAGATAGACCTGAAGATTTCAACCCACTCTCTGATCACTTCTCTGTAAGATCTTGAGCAAATTACCTACTTAGGTCTCAATTCCCACAAATACACAAGGAGAATGACCTACACTCAGGGTTACTATGATGCTTGCATGAAATTACATATGCCAACCACTTACCTCTGTTAGTGTCAATAAAGAGGGGGTATCTTTACTACTATAATTTCTCTTTACCTTTCATCTGAAAACTTTTAGAATCATCCATGGTGCAGGGCTAACAAGAGCCTGAGCCAGACTTCCAAACCAGGTTTAACTGAATCTCTTTATACCTCCTAAATTCAGGGCTGAGATTACGCAGGAAGGGTGCACACAAATACAGGATCACTTTCTAGTTCTTCCTTCTATAACTGTTTTAAACGTAAACTTAATGTAAGAAATTTCAGATTTCTGCTCTCTTCTACTGAATACCATATAGTACTACACAATACTTTAAAAAAGAGAAGTTACGGTCGCAAACCATTATCATATGAGCAACAGGTGCTTTCTAAAAAGTTGACAATGAAAAAGAGCTCTAAATTCTGAAAGTCCCCATTTATAATCGTTTTGAAAATTAAAATATTGATATAATTTAAAAAGTAGTAGAACATTCCTGAAAAGAAAACTGTTCTTCTTAACAGGGCTGATCTGTGTTTCAGAGAAAATTCTAGTCTCCATGTTATCTTAATGAAAAGCATTTATCATCAAGGTCTTAAAAGAAGCACCATATAAATACACCCTAGTGGTAAAAAATCTCCGCAAGAGGAAAAAGAGTTAATACAAATATTTTTGTGGATAAAGACGGTTATTCTTACTAATGCAAATGAGGAAAACAACACACAATACTTGAAGGTAAAAGGACAGAAGGGTTACTTCCTTATGCTAATTTGAACAGCCTCTTGATTCCATCTACCAAATTCTTTTTAGTAAATCAGTGCTGCCTATTTTCTATTAGCCAATAATTGAAATATTATTAACTCACCAGGAAAAAATTTTTAAAATATGATATGTGCTGGTTGCTTATGAAAGAAAGGTATGTTCTTTTAATCATGAAAACTTCCGTATTTTAATCTAAGGTCTAGAAAACATTAAGAAATAAGCTGATTTGAAATAGAAAAATAGGTACTTCCTGAAACTGACTAGAAAGTAATACCTATGTGATACAATCTACTTCAAAAAATCATCTCTCAACAAGTATGACAAATATTAAAGCTCAATTATTCAATTTCTGGATAATTAAATAATTAACCATTCACCTAAAAAAGCAACCAAGGAAACATGTGCCTAAATATAACATAAAAATAGTCTCAGTGAAATATTCTGAATGTTATTGGAGTCAAACATTTGAATAATTGATTGAGATTTCCTTACCTCTTGCTGTGGCACAGGTTTTAGCATCAATACTTAAAATTATTCCAAATGACTATATTTAGCAGTAGATTCAACAGGATAAAACAGCTCTGCATTCCATGCAAAAGCGTACAGAATGAATCACAGTCACGGAGGCTCAGACCTTATCCACAACAGAATAATTCCAAGTCAAATCTCTGCAGCACTCTTAGGTTCCAGCTCTGTTTTCAGGCCCCTCTTTTAGCCCGAGTTTTCGTGGCCCAGTTTTTGGTCCCTAAATCAAGCCGAGCCAGCTTGCATGTGTGCACAGGAGCTCTAACAGCTCTCGCCTTCAGGAGCTTAATCCTTCTCTCTCAGCAGTCCTGCTCTGCAACACCGCAGACACACCCCAGCCCAAACCCACACTTGCAGAACAGGCTTCACCAGCATAGCTCCACCCATCAACTTCACACAGGTGAACATTTCCTGCTCAGAAGACACCAGTATGAAATTAATATTTAATTACATCTTTAATCTTTTAAAAAGTTACTTACTATACAGTTGTTTATATTTGCTATCTAGATGGGAGACAGTGTATCCAATGAAAATGATGATACTTAAGTCCCAGATAAAATAAGAAAAGTAACTGATCAAGCAGGAAGTATTGCCAGTAAAGGCTGAATCATTAAACTGGCAGCAACAGGCTAAGAAAACATACCTTTTAATATCTTTGCTGATATTCAGCTGTGATTGTTACTCTACTAACATGTAAAAATAAAAAAGTATCAACTTATACTACCTCTGTGAAAAATTCTGAGACAATAATCTAGTAAGCATCTATGAGGGGGAAAAAATTTAAAATGATTTTTTCAGAATTGAAAATCCAGAATTAAACAAATTTCCCTGAGTATGACCTCCTCCTTCATATGCTGCCCAAGTGTTAAATATGAACTCTACTTATACAAATATTGAAGACATTCAATATTTATACCAAATAACAGTACTGCACTGTGTTAATCCAATTAGAATTATTTGAAAAAATAAATGAATTGGAAGAGATTAAAATGTTACTATTTGCCAGCCATGATTCTAAGTACTTTGCAGATATTCTTCATCATGATTCTAAGTACTCTGCAGATATTCTTCATCATAATCCTATGAAGTTGATTCTAATATTATCTCATCTTAGAGATGAGGAAACCAAGGCAGAGGTGTTAAGCAGTTGTCAAGGTCACACAAATAGGAATTGTCAGATTCAAGATACCAAGGGAGTATTTATCATGCACCATGAGAAAAAAATCTTCTGGTATTGATTACCTTTATTCTTTCCTTCCTCTCTGAACATAGCTCTGAATATAAAATGGCTATTAATGGTAAGCCACTATAAGAAAAACAATGAATTAATGTGATTTCAAAATGAGAAAGACCACAGAGAATTCCAATATGTGGCAGGAACAAAACAGGTTAATTTTTACCAGTGGAACAGCTGTGGATTTATGGATTTTGTTGACTAGGAAATGTGGCTTTTAAAGTTCATTCACAGTGAAGAAGGCAAAGCTATCTTCCTTCCTTTCATTCATTCATTCACTCGTTTATTTATTTGTTTTGGTGAGAAAGATTGTCCCTGAGCTAACATCTGTGTCCATCTTCCTCTATTTTGTATGTGGGATGCCACCACAGCATGGCTTGATGAGCAGTATGCATACGTCCACACCTGGGATCCAAACCTGCAAACCCTGAGCTGCCAAAGTGGAGCGCACAAACTTATGCCACTGGGCCGGCCCCCTCTTTTTTTTAAATTTAAACTAAAAACACCCCTTGGCCCACCCTTTCCCTAGTTAGTACTAAAGGCAGCAAGGGAGGACAAAGGAAAGACAAAGAAGAAGGAGCAGGAAGTCCATGCTGTAGAAAAAGCCATTTGGGGAATAGTCAGTACAACTCATAAGCCCCTCATATTACCTAACACATAAGCACAGATGGGAATAGTCTCAACTGAGATTAGACTAAGAGACTATAATTATTTCAAAACAAAAAGTTAAAAAAAACATGGCTGACAGAAAAGCATTATGCTTTGTCTTCTAATGACTGCTCATGGCACAGAAGAAGCCATTTTTCTCTTGTATTTAACAAAATGTTTGGAAGCTATTCTGTGAAGGACCAAGATGTATCTGTATAGGCGGTAGGGGCAACAAGAGAATTCACTGGAAAGGCAAAGGCTACATTCCAATCATTCTATTATAAAAATTACCCAAATTATTCAAACCTTCACAGTACGTCTGTGAATTCTGCCAGCTTCATGGCCAAAAATATATCCAGAGTCAGATCACTTCCCACCACTTTTACAGCAACCATCCTGATCTAAGCCACCATCATCTCCTGCCAGGCCCATTCCAACAGCTACTGCCAGTCTCTCTTCTTCTACCATGTCCTCTCCTATCCTTACCACAGCAACCAAAGTGATCCTTTTAACAAGGTAAGTCAGACCAAACAACTACTCTGCTCAAAACCTTCTAATGCCTTCCCACTAAAAATCCATACAGTGGCACCCAGGCCCCAAAGAGAATCTGATTCCCTTTTACCTCTAGACCTCATCTGATGTCTTCACTCACTGCTCTAGTCAAACTGGCCTTCCTGCTGATCCTTTCACAAGCCAGACATACAGCCAGCTCAGTTCCTTACACTTGCAGTTCCCTCTCTGGAAAGCTCTCCCCCCAGGCATGTGCCTATCTCCCCTCCTCACCTCCTTCAGGTCTTTGCTCAAAAGAAACCTTCTGATGAGCCCTATCCTGACCACTCTACTGTCTTTTGAAATTTTAACCCAACATGAACCACATTCCAGCACTTCCTAACACCTGCATCCCCTTCTAGGCTTCTTTGTCTCAACAGCACTTATCATACTATATATTTTATGTCTGTTTACCTTTTTCTCTCCATCGCACAACACTTGAATACAAACAGCAAATGACAATATTTCTGTCTGTTGTGTTCACTGTTTTAGCCCTAGTACTTACTATGCACTCAATTAATTTCTGATCAATGAATACAGAAAATGACAAAAAATGGAAAAGTTGCTTTACTTAGGGCAAGGAGAAGACTACTAGGGGCCTACTCCTAGCACTGGCTAAAGAGCATATGGGAGTTCAGGAAACATTTTTGATAACTATAGTGGAAACTGTTCATGTTTATAATTACCAATCAACTGTTTTGGAGCAAACATTATGTATAAAGGATGCAAACTGGTATAAAATAGAATATCTGCTCACAAGCAAAACAATCTAAGTAAGGACACACAAAAAGTAAAGTATCAAATTCAAAATAAGATAACTCATTGCCATACACTATTTCCAAATAAGTGACACAAACAATAGGTACTGTAGGCTGAAACGTAGTCCCTGTCATTCACAGTCTTAGGACTAGTATCATGGAATTATCTGGGAGTTTATTAGAAATGCAGACCCTCAGGCCCCACCCTAGACCTACTGAATCATGATCTACAGTTTTCAACACTATCAGGCCAATTGAATGCACACTGAAGTTTGTGAAGCAGTGGCCTAAGGAGCCTGCATGAAGGACATAGTAAGTTTTTTCAGGCAAGAGAAAGATCATAGGCAAGGGAAGTTGGGAAACCCAAAGTACAGTGAGAGGAGAGAGGAAACATGTCACTGATGTTGAATATAGATATGAAAAAGAAAAAAAATGTTACGAAGATAAGTTAGTTCCAGTATTTATGGAGCACCTTAAATTCTAGACTAAAGATTTTGTATATAATTCTGGCACAGAGGGAAATCACCAAAGTTTTCTGAAGTCAAGGATTACAAAACAAAAGCTGTATTCTGAAAATTTATTTTAGTAGTAAATATTAGGCTAGAGCAATTCAACAGGCATTAATTGGGCATCCACTATACATACATCCTGTGGGGGAGATAAAGATGAATAACATATACTTGTCACTTGTGAGGAGACTGCGATTTACTTGAGCAAGTGAAATAACTGCTATAAGATTTGACTAGGGGTAAAGAAGAAATGGGGTTAGGAGAGACAGGTCAGGGAAGCTTTCATGGACAAAGTAGATTACGGCCTGAGTCCTGAAATACAAGGAGGTTCCACTGGACAAAATAGAGAGGACGGCATTTCAGACTGTAGGACCAGGAAGAGCAGAGGGAAAGCTATGAAACCACATGAGAAGTTCAGAGAACAGAGAAGCAGAGTCCTGGTAGAGTGCACAGGGAGAAAGACAAGGAGAATGGAAAAGGAGGATGCTGGAAACATCATAATAAAACAGAGTCTGGAGTTACATTTTATACACAATGAGGAAAGACTGAAAGATACTTTTTGAATTAATTAGAGAGGCCTTAGAGAGGATGTTGGCTGAAACACAACTAGCAAATTAAGCAGATTCCTATAAGCACTTCTCTTCATGCTCCATTTAACCCATCTTCTGCCCTCATTTCTGTTCTGTTCACATAGGCTTTGTGGAAATCCAAACATTTTTATTTAGTCCTACTGTAATAAAAGCAAAAAGATATTAAATAAATATTTGTTTTGAGAGAGAGAACAATAAACTTGATTCAGTGTTCTACGGTGGGAAGAATTCTGGGTTTTGAGTTAATTCATCACAAATGAGTTAATCTATGTCAAGTACTTGGTACACTGCCTGGCACCACAGTAAGGACTACGTGAGTGTTGGCTATGACCACTATCAGATGTTGGAAGATGTCGGTAAGTTCTCGTCGTGAAACATCAGGCAAGTCGTTTCACCTTTCTGAGTCTCAGTTGCTCCATTTGTTAAAAAAGGGGTGTGGTGGGGGGATAGAAATACATTCCCTATCCCCGATATCTCAGAAGGGTTGTATCGAGATCCAAACTCCAATTTAAATCATGGACATACAAGTATTCATAAACTCTAAAGAACATTACAAGTATATGGTATTACAAATTTTCTGTTTTTCCCTGATGCAGCTTGAGAAAATATTGTCTTGATCTATCCCTTGCAATGTATATTCGGAAAGAAAACTTCACTAGGCATTCTAATATTTTGGTATTCCTTCAAATCTTATATCAATGCCTTCTAGGGTACTGATTTTATTATCTGATTCTTAAAGTATTAGCCTCCAGAATACAAGTAAACAAATGTTCAACAGGAAGAATATTCAATACAACATTCCACATAGGATAAGTAAGAACCTGGGCCTATTTTACTTGATATAGAATGTCTGATCACTTCATACTAAAGTGACATGTAAAGAAACATAGTTACAGACGAGCAAAGTGCTGGAAACTCAAAGAAGGAAAACAGAAACAATCTGGAAGCAAATAAATGAAAATAAAGAAAAAAGAAACCCTAAAATTAGGTAAAACTGTAAGTAAAACAACAAAAAAGTAAGATATTAGAGGACCAGCTTCCTAAAAGAACACTACAAAGAATTTTTTTATTTCAAAATTATGCTACAAATTCAGGCTAATTTGTTACCTTGTAAACTACTTCTTAAATTAATATAAGGATTTCATCAGTGTTACATCTAATTACTAAGTCTTCCCCCAAAATGAAAGCCTCAGATACTTCTGTGTCTGCTAACCAAAATAATTCAGCTATCATCAAAAAGAAGACAAAATTTGGGGCCAGCCCAGTGGTGTAGTGGTTACGTTCGCGCACTCCACTTCAGCAGCCTGGGGTTCGCAGGTTCAGATCCTAGGCACAGACCTACGCACCACTTATCAAGCCATCCTGTGGCGGCATCCCAGAGAAGTAGAGGCAAATGGGCACAGACGTTAGCCCAAGGCCACTCTTCCTCAACAAAAAGAGGAGGATTGGCAACAGATGTTAGCTCAGGGCTAATCTTCCTCACCAAAAAAAAAGAAGACAAAACTTTATGAAGCACACTCTATTTGAGTGACCATCCAAAGAGGCTCCTTCCCCTACCACATTCCCATGAAAACGACTGTAGTTCATTTGTTTCTCTGGTATACTGTGAGATATCAGCATATAGATTTATACCAACAAACAATATATTAAATAAGTATCTACCTAAACTAAATAGATCTAATTTCTGACACTCTTAAATTTAAATGACATAACATAGTAGATAAACATAAATCAATAAATAACAACAGCCGACATTTATTAAGAATCCAGGGGCTTTAAATGCCTTATCCCTAATCATCAAAAGAATCTTGCCTCACTTTTAGAAAAGGAAATTAAAAATCAGAGAAGCCAAATGATGTGCACACAGACAATAAATATGGTCTAGGGATTAAAACTCAATGTTGGAGCCAATGCTCTCACCCCCTCAACTGTGCTGCTTTTCACACAGGTATACAAATTAAATAAAATATCTGCATTAAATCTATTGTCACAAAATATCTATTTTATTGGGGGGGTTGCATTGAAAAGGACCCTTGGAAATTACCTATTTGGACAGGATGGAGTTAAGGAGAGATTAAAATCTATTTGTTTCATATTTTATAAAGTAATACATGTTCATTGTAAAGGTTAAATAATACAGAAACAAACAGAGAAAATGAAAAGTCTCTTGCTAGCCCATAATCCCATTCCACTTTCTGGTTAGTTATGTATCCTTCCTGATCCTCTTCTGTGAATTTACAATGGGATTATACTGCTCTGTGATTTAACAATACATCACAGGGAAAATACTTTGCAACCATCAAAAAATGCCTCTACTTCACTCTTCTTGATGGTTGCAAAGTATTCCACAGTATGGAAGTATCAAATCTATTTTGAAAATCTGATTTCCACTATTTGTGTATTAAAGTTATACTGCAAAGACTATTCATCTGGATGGGAGGTATATTTTAAAAATGCAGTGACCAAGTCAACAATGAACGAGTACTTGAATAGGTATTTCTCTGAAGAAGATATAAAAATGGCCAATGAGCACTGAAAAGATGCTCAGCTCATTACATTTCTGTATAATCGCTATCTGGATCAACAGAACATTACCAGCACCCCAGAATCCTCTGTCCTACCCATTCCAATCATCTACACCCTCTCTCCTCTCCAAAGGTAACTGCTAGTCTCTCCAAAGGTAACTGTTATCCTGATTTCTAACACCAGAGAAGTCTTGAATTCTATGATTTTGAACTCTCACTCTCTCTCTATATGGAATTATACAGTGTATGTATGTATGTATATCAGGCTTCTTTCAGGCAACATTTATTTTTGTGAGATTCAGCCATGTTGCTGCATGTAGCTGTTAACTCATTTCATTTTCATTGGTGTAGAGGAAGCCACTGAAAGAACATGCCTTCATTTATCCATTCCACTATGGATATGCCTTTCACTGTTTCTAATTTTGTGACAATTAGGAATAAGATTGCTATGAACATTCTATATATACTTAAGAGTGGTACTGCTGGGTCACAGGAATGCATGTGTCAAATTCAGTAGGTAATGCCAAACAATGATTGTCTCACATTACACTCTCATCAGCATTGTATGAGAATTCCCACTGATTTACATCCTTGCCAACTTTTGGTATCATTACTCTTAAATTCTAACCATTCTTGTGGGTATGTATTGGGGTGTCAATAAGGTTTTAATTTGCATTTCCCTAAAGACTAATGATGTTGAACATCCTATATATGCCTATTGAGCATTTTGGATATTTGTTGTGAAGTACCTGTTCAAGTTTTCACTCAATTAAAAACATCAGTTTATCTGTCCTTTTCTTATTGATTCTTTACATACTTTGTACATGACCTTTATCAGATATGTGTACTGCAAATATCTTTCCCACTTTGTAATTTGTCTTTTTCACTATCTTAATAGCACCTTATGATGAAGTTCTGAACTTTAATTAAGTTTAAGTATTAAGCTTTTCAGTTGCGATTAGTGCTTTATGTCTAACCCAATATCATGAAAATAGGTCATGAAGATATTCTACTGTATTATCTTCTACAAGTTTTATTGTTTTGCCTTTCACATACAGATCTATAATTCTCCTAGAAAGGATTTTATACATGGTGCTAAATAAGTATCAGATATATATATATATATTTGTCCAGATGACATACGACCATTTATTTAAATGACTGTCCTTTTGACAATGCTCTGCAATGCCACCTTTGTCATAAATCAAGTATCTATATACACACAGGTTTGTTTCTGGACTCTATTCTGTTTCATTGATCTGTCTATCCTTGCATCATTACCAGTATCTTAATCAGTGAAGCTTTAAACAATAAATCTTGATATCTATATAGTAAGTTTCCCACTTTTTGTTTCTTCAAAATTGTCTTGGGTGTTCTTATTTAATTTTTTTTGCTGAAGAAGATTTATCCTGAGCTAACATCTGTTGCCAATCTTCCTCTTTTTTTGCGTGAGGAAGATTAGCCCTGAGTTAACATCTGTGCCAATCTTCCTCCACTTTATATGTGGGTCACCGCCTTAGCATGGCTGAGGAGTAGTGTAGGTGTGTGCCTGGGATCCGAATCCACAAACCTGGGCCGCCAAAGCAGAGTATGCTGAACTTAACCACTACGGCCACAGGGCTGGCCCGTCTTGGGTATCTTTGGCTCTGCATTTCCATACACATTTTAGAATCAGTTGTAAATTTCCAACCTCAAAACTTGGGGCATTTATCAGCAACTCTGCCTTCCTGGGCTCTGAACTCCAACTGTTGTTCCCCTAGCACTGTGACTTTCTCTCTCCATCAGCAGATATCCTAGGAGAATAATGTCTCCATATACTGAGGTCACATCTCTGGATTTCCTTCTTCTGCTTAATCTTAGCTCAGTAATTGTTTACTGCCTTATTAACTCTCCAGTGCTTCCAAGAGATATTTTTATAGTTCTGTCCAAATTTTCTAATTGTTCTCAGGGGGAAGGTTTATCTAAATTCCCTAGTCCTTTATTTTTAGAAGTTCATGGCTCCCTCCCCGCACCCCTCTCTTTCTTTCCTTCTAGAGGAAAAGATGGATAACATGGGGAGATGGGGAATTCCATCACAAAAATGATTAAAAAAAGACCAAATGTTGATCCTAGAAATGAAATATATGATATGAAAATTGAAGAATTTATTAGATGGGCTTAAGAGAAGCCTACTCAGAGAGAAGAACCAGTAAACTTTGACAGGTCAACAGAAAGTATCCAAACTGAAAAGAGAGGATGTGTGAGACAACATCAAAGAGTGTAAGTGATGTGTAAAGGAAAGGAAGGAGAGAGAACTGCACAAAACAAATGTCTGAAGAGATAATAGCTGAGAACATTAAAAACTTGAAGGATATCAATAAATAGATCCAACCGCTCAGTAAACTCCAAGTAGAATAAACACAAAGAAAACCACATGTGCTTTCCCTTCCTCTTTCTCCCACCTCAATCTCATCTTCTTCCATCAAACCATAACCTGTGGTGACTGAATTAAATGCCGATTTCTTATGGACAAGTTTCTGCCTTTCTTCCTCTTTTCTTTCCTCTTCTCTCTCTCTCTCTCTCATACACACACCCCCTTTCTTTTCCTTAAGGCACTATGGATACTTGCTATCTTGGTCAGGACACAGTAATATTAATTTTATTTTTATATATAGAAATAATTCAACATATTGAGAACATTAAGAAGACTTCCAAAGGGAAAATTTTTCCTACTGCCCTTGTTGTGTAATAATATAGGGAGCTTTAAATTTCACTCTCAAACTATAGCTGCATCTTTCAGATTTGGCACCTAACAGTGACAGATGGCAATGTTAAAAATAAATAGAACATTCAAGTTGTTTATACTGTAGGCAAAGACAGTTTTAAAGTGTGAAACAAACCTGAGGCTGATAGAATTCACATCCTTTTCAAAATGTATTAAGAATGCACATTTCCCTATGCCAACTCTGCAATGCTGCTCACAAAAGATAAAATATTAGCCTTTGAAGTTGTGCTGTCATTACTACTTTAGAATTAACAATGCCATACAGGTCTATTAATAGAAACGTATTTTCCAGAACTATCAGTAACTGATCAACCTTCTCAAGTTTTAAAAGTTTCTGAAGGTTATCACTATTAGAAATGTCACTTTCACATTCAAAACGTGAGAAAGTATTTGATACAGTTTAATACCAATATTAAGCTAATTTTTAAAAACTCAGTTTATAGAATATCTGAGGCAAAATGATCAAAGATGAGACTTAATAACTAATAAAAGTTAAGCTTATATAACAGAAATGTATAAAAATAATGCACAAGAAATCACAATAAATTTTTGATGTTGCATTTTAATAACTTCAAAATAGTGACTACAAAAACCCATGGTCATCTCAATAGACGGATAAAAAGTACTTGACAAAATCCAACACTCTTTTATGATAAAATCATTCAACAAACTAGGAATCAAAGGGTACTTCCTCAACCTGAAAAAAGGCATCTACAAAAACCCTACAGCCAACATCTTACTTAATGGTGAATGACTAGATGCTTTCTCCTAAGATCAGGAATAAGACAAGGATGTCCATTCTGGAAACCCTATTCAACATGGTATTAGAGGGCAATTGGGCAAGAAAAAAATTTTTTTAAACATCCACATTGGAAAGGAGAAGTAAAAATATCTATTCACAGATGTCATGAATTTCCCAAGGAATTTCCCAAGGAACCCACTAAAAAAACTATTAGAACTAACAAACATTTCAATAAGGTTTCAAGATACAACATTAATATATAAAAATTAATTGTATTTCTATGCACTTGCAATGAACAATAAGAAAATGAAATTAAGAAAACAATTCCATTTACAATAGCATCAAAAAGAAAAGAATAAATTTAACAAAAGAAATGTAAAACTTATACTCTGAAAACTACAGAACATTGAATGAAGTTAAGGAAGGTCTAAACAAATGGAAAAACATCCCATGTTCATGGATTGGAAGACTTAATAAACATTAGTTAAGATGGTAATACTTTCCAAGTTGATATACAGATTCAATACAATCTCTATGAGAATCCCAGCTGACTTGTTTGCAGAAACTGACAAGTTGATTCTAAAATTCACATGGAATTGCAAAGACCCAGAAAAGCCCAATCAGTCCTGAAAAAGAATAAAGTAGGAGGTCTTCCCAAATGCAAAATTTACCACAAAACAATGGTAACCAAGACAAGGGGATACTGGCATAAAAACAGACACAAAGATCAATGGAATAGAATTGAAAGTTCAGAAATAAAAGTTATGTCTAAGGTCAACTGATTGTCTACAAGGAAGTCAAGATAATTCAATGGGGAAGGAATAATCTTTTCAACAAACAGCGCTGGGACAACTAGATATCCAGTGGAGTTAGACCTCACACCATACACAAAAATTAACTCAAAATGGATCACAGACTAAAATACAAGATCTAAAACTATAAACTTCTTAGAAGAAAATAAAAGAGTAAACCCTTGACCTTGGGTTAAACAAAGCCTTCTTAGATAAGACACCAAAAGCAAAAACAACAAAAGAAAAAATAAATTGAACTTCATCAAAATTAAAAACTTTTATGCTTCAATGGACCCCATCAAGAAAGGGAAAGACGACCTACAGAATGTGAGAAAATATTTGCAACTGACATTATCTGATAAAGGATTTGTATCTAGAATATATAAAGAATACTTACAACTTGGTAATAAGGAGACAAATAACCTAATTAAAAAACGGACAAATGATCTGAATAGACATTTCTCCAAAGATATACAAACAACTAATAAGAACATAAAAAAATACTCAATATTATTAGCCATCAGAGAAATGCAAATCGAAACCACAAAGATATACCACTTCATACCCACTAAGATGACAATAATCAAAAAAACAGCAATGAGGATACAGAGCAACTGAACCTCTTATATACTGCTGGTGGTATTGTAAAATAGTCTGGCAGTTCCTCAAAAGGTTAAACATCAAGTTACCATTTGACCCAGCAACTCTACTTCTAGATGCATACTGGAGAGATGAAAACATATATCCACACAAAAACTTGTACATGAATGTTCATAGCAGCATTGTTCATAATAGCCAAAAATGGAAACAAACCAAAATGAATAGATAAATAAAATAAGGTATATCCATACAATGAAATATTATTTAGCTAGAAAAAAAAAAAAGAATGAAGAACTAATGCAGGGATGAACCTTGAAAAATTATGCAAAGTGACAAAAGCCAATCACAAAAGACTACATATTGTATACTTCCATTTATGCGAAACGTCTAGAATAGGGAAATCTATAGAGATAGAAAGTAGATTAGTAGTTGCTTAGGGCTGGGGGGCTTGGATGGGTTGGGGCAGTGTCTGCTAATGAGTATGGCATTTTTTTTTAAGTTACTAATGCCATATTTAAAAAAGGTAAGAAACCTACCGTCATCACAACCACTAATGAACATTTACTGAACAAGTACCCACTGAGGACATCTTTTTAATAGGTTTACCCACAGAAGGGGGATTTAACAGCCGATAAAAATTCCTTGAAAAGAGACTGAGAATCCTGGCTCAACACACTGTTCTGAGTACTTCTCTCAACTAAACAGTAAAGGTAGACTGCCTGAAATTTTAAAATTCCTATGAGAAAAATTGAAACACTGACTTCCTAACCTTCTATGAAGAAATACGCTTTGAAAAGGGGTTATTACCCTTTACTTTTACCTAAAAACTGTAAGCAAAGCTGATTTGATGTATGCTTTGGGGCAGAGGTGGGAAAAAACTAAATAAGGAAAGAAAAAACTTTTCTTTTCATAATTTTTAAACAGAGTTCTAAGCCTAGAAAATACTTTAAGGAAAACAGTCCAAATAAATTCTGAGACCCAGATATGTTTTCTTTTTCTTTTATCGGGGGGGGGGGGGTGTTGGGGAAGGGTGGAGAAGGACAGAGGGAATGTAACACAACTAGGAGAAATCAATTTGATTACGTCCCCTTCCCTCCAAAATCTTTTAGTCTTTGTTTTTAGTTTCTTTCTAAAAATTTATATCACATTAAAAAGTTCCAGACTAGGTATTCTGTAGAATTTGCCCAGATTAAATCACCCCAATATAAACAAAAATTTCCATTTTCTTGATTTTCACCCCCTGTAACATTGCTTTACTTATTTGTAAAATACTCCACATATTTATACAGCACTGCAAACATACTATATAAGTAATAAGAAATGCTGTTTAAAATAGTTTTCATCCTCAGAGGCATTGATAAAATATACATTCCCATCATCTATGCATTTTCAGCAAATAATACTATCTCCATGTCAGTTCTTTAAACCTATCTTCTTTTACCATTTTATTCATTAATAAGCTATATTCCTACTATTTACTTGTAAAAACAAATAATGACAAAACTTAATTGAGCAAGTAGTTCTTTAAAACTGTCTAAAATTTTGAATGCATGGAAATCTTTGTGAAATGATCAACAGAGAAATAAGAATACATTAAAAATCAAAACCACATAAAACTAAGAATGCACATTATGTCAATAAATGCAAAGAAGAGCAAAACAAACTACGTGTTTGACTGAAAAGAAAATCAGTATCTTTAAGCAGTTGATAAAATAACCACACTAATGAAAAACTGTACTCACCTGGTTTTGGCACTGAGTTGGTAACTGACTGGGGAACTTTCTGATTAATTAACTCAACACAGTGTCCAGGGAAGAGTCCCACCTGAGGAAGAAAAGCAGCAAAGAGAGGATTCTAAACCAGAGAACAGACCAGTGTGTGAACACTGCCAATTCAATTCCAGTAATGTACTCCACAGTCCCTCCCAAATGATTCTATTATTCCAAGACTCTAAATCACAGATGATGCCAATTACACAAACAAATAATGAAACAATCTGTTGCTATGAGTATACAGAGTTATGTGTTTTATTTGTCCAAATATCTAAGTCTGCTTTTTCAGTTTTAGCTTTTAATTTCCCAACTTTTTTTACACCAATTAAAATATTTAGTCTGATACCAAGCTATGCATGCAGTAGATATAATTTTTATCTCTTAATAATTTACTTTGCTGAAATTTCAATCTAGTTTTGTTGACATCTCTACTGCCAACTTTTATATTTACTGTCTTCTCTATGAGTTTTAAAAAATCAACACTAAACCACATTCAAATTTTTTTGTGGATTTTCTCTTCATTCTTCCACAGGTTTCATGAAAAATGACAAGACTAAAAGAAACTGGTGAAACAATTGCTCATTTAAAATCCTGGTATTTACTGTTGTTAAAGAGTTAGCAGTGTGTGGGTAAATGGGAAAGCAAGAAAGAAGAAAACAGGCAATCTCAGCAGCGGTGACAGAATCTGGTTTTGAAAAATACATCACTTTGAGCTGGTAGCAGAACTGCTCATGGCATTAGGAAGAATCCTAAGAAGCTGTATGAAGAAAATTCTGAACTCCAGATCACCCAGAGATACGGTATAACCAATAGAATAAATACAGAGATAAACAGCTTGGAAACAAAAGTAAAAAGGAAATCTTTACCAATATTTATAGATGTTTTCTTACATAGGAATATAATCGAGCTGCCATGCAGCAGATGTTAAAGCTGAAACATGAAAACTACATCACTTTGTACACCCCTCTGTTGACAGACGCTGGGGAAGCATGGAATGGTCTTCCAAGAGTGTGATTCATCTTGAAGTTCTGAGCTGTATAATTTCCATCTGTGTGGGATTATTTTCACATATTCATTTGCTGCATTCTTATTTCAATTTCTGGTTCGATATTCTACAGTATTTCTCAAAATTATGAAGATGTAACCAGTTATCGTGAGCTGAAAAGGGGTTATTAACAAATTATCAGTTTTGTTTGGAAGATTTGAATTTGGGATTCTTCAAGTCCCTATGCACTGCCTTCCAAAATGATGCCTTAAGTATTTGTTTCATTGGTGAACTTCCATGCCATATTTTACTCAACTTCCTATTTCACTGAATAGAAATTCTTCCAAGACTGGTTAGAACCAGTTAAGAATCAACTTGAAAAATCCTTCTCATTCTCTCTTACACAAAGTGTATGGTGTAACGGTCAACAGTGTTGCTCTAAGAGTAGAGTGCCTAGGTTCAGTCCTAGGCCAGCCACGTACTAGATGGGGTTTGTAACTTAGCCTCTTGGTTTCCGTTTCTTCATCTAAACATAATAATAGTACCTAGCTCATAAGGGCTGTTATGAGAATTAAATGGATCAGAATAAGCAAAATGCATACAGTAAGCACTGTGAAATGTCATCATTATTATCCCAGTAGGTTGGTTGCTAGAGACCTAAAGGGCTCCAGCTCCTCAAGTACACGGATATGATACATAATACTTACCACCTTCTGCAGGTGTGTACTTAAGTTTCATCACTATCAAATAGTCTTCCCATAAAGTTCTAAATCATTTCATTTTATTAACATTTTCTGCAATTTGCCATAGACAAAAGACCAGGTTCCAAACTTGGCCCAACCATTTACTACGCTTTATGATCTGGAGCAAACTGCTTAACATCTGTCTCAGTTTCTTAATTTGTAAAAAATGGGGATAACATTAGCTACTTCAATAATTTGTGTGAAAGCACCTAGCCTAATTTCCAAACTTGAATATCTTTCATCAAATAAGAACTAGTTTTCCATCACTTCTTCACAAAGACTGAACAAAGCTTAATGAACTTCTCATATAATGATGAACTATATACACACATCAGTTACGTTTTCACCTTTTGTCTCAATACATTAGGTTTAAGTACATGGGGAAAATGTTATTGTGTACTATGGAAAGGTCTGTGACAGGTTCATCTAATGCCTAACTCCAATCCCTGCTCACTGTCTCCCTTTATTATAACATGTAATATTACTAAATATTAGTTAAACTAAATTTTCAGTTTCCCAGACTCCTAGCATCCAGATGTAGCCATGGCACAGGTAAATACAGCTCTACTGCTACTATTCGGTCTCTTCTTTCTACTGTGATGCAAGCTTTCAAGATTGGATCTGAAGTAGCCATCATTTGACCTTAAAAGAAAGTCAAAGAGAATCTTAGAGACTTCTGCCTGGCATCATTAAGCCATTGACTCAACAGTAGCAGTCACCTTCTCTGTTCACTTTTCTGTTTCTTGAAGCCATAAGCACTCCTAACTGTTAAGGGGGTCTTTTATTTAAAAGAGTTGATTCTATAAATTTGTGAAATGCAAATAGATTCTATTCCATTATTATATAATTTCATCATAAAAAAATGAATCTACGTACTGTTGAAAATATACACAAAATGTAACTAACCCTAAAATATAGTTAATGCATATTTATACTTTTCTGATGCATACTTAAGCTAATATTTAACCAAATATGAACAATTCTGATAAACTCAAAATGTCAAACATTAAAAGTGACCAATACTCTAGCAATATGATCTATGAACTATGTTATCCTGATTCATATACTATTCTTTCTGCAGCAGTGACAATTTCTAAAGTTCTAATTTATATAGCTGGGAAGGGTGAGAGGAATTGGGTATATTGGCGGAGGTCAAAATGAGATTCTACTTTAGGAAGAAGATGGAAGAGAGAGAAAAGACCAGCATCTAGAGTCCATAGGGGTAGAGGAGTAGGTGATAAAAAATATAGTCATAGAAGGAAAAGAACAATGTAAGGATAAGGCTGGAACAGGTTAGGGATGGGCTTACAGGAAGGACGTAGAACAGACAGACACTATCAACTAGATTAGACAGATGAAAAGTTAAGTCAAGGATGCTTCTGCAGGGTTTTTTCCCCCACTTTTATTGAGGTATAACTGACAAACAATAAACTGTGCATATTTAAAATGTACATTTTGGTAAGTTCTAACACCCGAGAAACTATAACCACAATCAAGATTATGAATATATTCATCAATCCCAAAAGTTTCCTTATATCTCTTTGTAATCTCTCCCTCTCCCTACCTGCCCCCATTCCTGTTCACCAGGCAACCACTGATCTACTTTCTATCACTATATATTACTTTGCATTTCCTACAATTTCATATGAATGGAGTCATATAGAATGTACTCTTTTGTCAGTTTTCTTTCATTCAGCAGAATTATTTTGAGGATTATTCATGTTGCTGTACATATCAATAATTCATCCCTTTTTATTCCTGAGTAACATTCCATTGTATGGCTACCACCATTTGTTTATCTGCTAATCTTTGGTTGATGAGATACTGGGGTTGTTTCCAGTTTGGGGCTATTATATATAAGGTTGCTAGGAACATTCATGTATGACTTTTTGTATGGATGTAGGCTTTCTTTTCTCTTGATAAACACCTACAAGTGGAATGGCTAGACCATGTAGTAGGTGTATGTTTAACTTAAGAAGCTGACAAACTGTTTTCCAAATTGGTCATGGCATCTTATATTCCCACTAGCACTGCGTGTGAGTTCCAATTCCTCCACATCCTTGCCATTCTGATAAGTATGTAGCAATACCTCATTGTCATTTTAATTTGCATTTCTCTTAATGACTATTGAGGTTGAACGTCTCTTTAAGTGTCTATTTGTCCTATATGTTTTTGGTGAAGTATCTGTTCCAATCTTTGCTATTTTCTAAATTGAGTTCTGTTTTCTTACTGAGTTTTGAGAGTTCTTTATATGTACTGAATACAAGTCCTTTATCAAATATAAACATTGCAAATATTTTTCCCAGTCTGTGGCTTGTCTTTTTATTCTCTTATGAGTAACGTCTTTCAAAGAACAGAAGTTTTAAATTTTGATGAAATTCAATTTATTTTATGAATTGCTGCTCTTTTATGCTGTATCTAAGAAATCTTTGCCTAACCCAAGGTCACAAAAGTTTCTCCTATGTTTTCTTCTAGAAGCTTTATAGTTTACACTTTATGTTTGGGTAGATGATCTATTTTGAGTTAATTTTTGCAGATGGTACAAGAAATATATCAAAGGTTTTTTGGAGACACATGGCTATCCAATTGTTCCAGTATCATTTGTAAAATAGGCCATGTTTTCTTCACTGAACTGACTTTGAATCTTTGTTGAAAATCAGTTGTCCACGTATGTATAGGTCTATTTCTGGACTCTCTATTCTGTTCATTGATCCATTTGTCTATCTTTCCACTAATACTACACTCTCTTGATACAGTAGCTTTATAAGTAAGTTTTCAAATCAATTAATGTTAGTTCTCCAACTTTGTTCTTCTTTTTCAAATATGGTTTGGCTGTTCTATTCTAGGCCCTTTACATTTCCATATGAATTGTTTAATCTGCTTATCAATTTCTACAAAAAACTTTGCTGACATTTTTATTGGAATCAATTTGGGAAGAAACGACATCTTAGCAATATAAAGAGTTCCAACCCATACACAGGATAGATCTCTCATTTTGGGGGGACATTCTTTAATTTCTCTCAGAAATGCTTTGTAGTTTTCAGTACACAGATCTTTCACATCTTTTTTCAGATATATCCCTAAGTATTTCATATTTTTGATGATATTATAAATGGGTTTTATTATATGTTCTGACTGATGCTACTGCCGCTAGTCTGTGGACTACATTTAGAGTAACAAGATTCTCATGCAGTTGTCCTAAGTATTTATATTTTAAATATTTATTGTGCATTTTAAATATACAAATTACTTTTATTTCTCCTTTATATGTGAAAAATTATATTGACTTTTTTGAAATTGTGTGTTTGTACGTAGTCACATCATTTGTAAATTTCACTTTAGATCATAAAGAAGGATTTTAGGAAACACAACATAATTTACATTTATGGGTGTAGCGTTTGACGGGGTTAAGAATTACTGCTCTAAGCCATTTTGTCAACAATTTCCATGAAACTGAATGTTTAAGCATCATTTGGTAGGATCTATTCTGATGTTATAAATTAACAAAAGGCTATCAAAGAACAAATTTATCTCTAAACATCCATGGAAGTTGCTAATGGCACTAATAAGACAAATAAAAACAGCAACAAGAAAATAATTTAAGATAATTTGCATATTTTTGTGTTCCAGGGGGGAAAAATACAAAATTGGAACTCACCAAGCTTGTATTCTGGTTCTGACTATACCATTACTTACTGTCTTTGTGAATCAGAACAATTTATCTAAATTCCTTTGTCTCTAGATTTCTATAATTTTAAAATGACAGTTTAGGACCAGATGATCCACTATCATCTTTTCATAGAAATCTATGATTCATACAAGTAGACAAGTAGAACCCACTACTGGTTCACATTAAACTACTCCTATGATCTGTTCTTTGCCCAGAATGCCTAGGTTTTGATCTAAAGAGCGGAATCCAATGGAATAACAATGGGCTAGTTGTTTAACCCCTCTGTGCTTTAGCTTCCTCATCAGTAACACAGGGATAATACAGTACACCTTCTTCATAGAGTTGTCAGAATTAAAGGTTAATGGAAAGCACTTAGAATAGCACAAATAAGCAGCATTCAAGAAGTGTTACAATTACTTTTATTTGTTGTATTACATACTCCCTCTTCCCTTGAAATTATGTAACATTCCAAATGAAAAATTATAGTATATGATTTCCCATTACTTAACTGGAGAGGAAATATTTTGCTCTATTTAATTTTGAGTAATGAAAAGGTGCAGCTTTGGATTCCATACATAAATATGACTGTCTTTATCTAAATAAGCAGGTAGATAGCCTTCCTCCATTAAACAACTGCAAAGGACAAGGTTTCCTAATAGCTTCCTTTTTGGATACAGAATACTTTTCTGAAAATAAGTTATTTGGATCCACATTAAACTCCTGAGGTAAAGAAATTTTACTGTCCAAGAACTGCTTTCTCTGCTATTTGTGCACAAAACACTCACACAACATTCTGGGTAACTGTGAAAAACAAAATAGCAGATCCTTGATCATCTTACGGAGAACCAAGAGAACATGAGCTGTATGAAATTCTGTCAGTCTCTAAACGGTATTTTGACCCATTAGATTAACTGTATCTTAAGTGTGTTTTAAGGAAGATTTTCTGAGAAGAAAAAGAGAACATCTGCTCAGCTGTGTTTAATTTCTTTTATCTGTGCACAGAATAAACAATGTGGACTGGGTCAGCGGTTCTACATTTTGTGCTTAATAATCATCTGAGGAACTTGATGAAATTCATATTCCTGTCCCCATGCCCCAAGACTCTGATTAGTAGTATCTAGTTTTAACAGGTTTCTCAGGTCATTCTGATGCTAGTGGCTTTCAGATGAAACACTGCACTAAGTAAACAAATAATCCTCAAAGATATTAACATTTTATATTTGTGTTATACCTTTTACCTAAGCAAAAAAGACTTTCCAGACACCTCACCTCACATTTCCAACAACAGTTTAAAGACAGGCACAAAAGCTGATGCCATTTAGTTTAAAAAAGAAGGGAAAAAAACCACTAAGGTTCTTTCGCTAAAAGTACATTATATGATGAAATACCTCAAAAAACAAAGGTAAAAGATTCAGTATGCTCTTTAAAAGACAAATAAAAAATAGATTTCAGAATTTCAAATTACTATAGTTAATATAATTTCACACTTCCTACTCCCAGAAGTTTAAGAAAAGAAACCGAGTCATGGTATAATTTAAACACATGGATGAACTAATCCTTCTGTTCCCACAGCTAAATTATGGTCTAGGCTAAAACAACACAGACTAGAACTCGGCAAAATGCTGATCTTTATCAACCACCAGCTGATTGGCAGAGTTTTACCTACAGCAAAGAGTAAGCACTATTTCCAGAAGAGTGGTCTGAGGAACACCTGGGCCAGAATCACACGGATTAAAAATAGTCTTACATCCCATCTCACAGTGACTGAAACAGAAATTTTAGGCTTAGGTCCTGAGATTTTATATTTAACATGTTCCCCTGGTGACTCTTTTTGTTGCTTAAGAAGATTTGCCCGGAGCTAACATCTGCTGCCAATCTTCCTCTTTTTGCTTGAGGAAGATTTGCCCTGAGCTAACATCTGTGCCAGTCTTCCTCTAACTTGCACGTAGGTTGCCGCCACAGCATGGCTGATGACTGGTGTAGGTCTGAGCCTAGGAACCAAACCCATGAACCTGGGCTGCCAAAGTGGAGCGTGCTGAACTCAACCACTAGGCCACAAGGCCGGGTCCCTGGTGATTCTTAACTACACTGAAGTTTGAGAATCAGTGGCGAAGGGAGAGTAGAAAGAAATATTGGTAATAGAAGAATGAAGAGAGCAATATAGCATCCTTAAGTATATTAGTAAATGCTCTTCCTCAGACCGGCTTTATTTGCAAATTAAGACAACAATGCAATACCACTACACATTGATCAGAACAGCTAAATTAAAAAAAAACTGAGAACTGTCAAATGCTGGTGAGAACACAGAGCAGCATCACTGCTGGTGGGAATGCAAAATGGTATAATCACTTTGAAAGACAGTTTGGTGGTTTCTTACAAGGCTATACATAGGCTTAGCATGATCCAGCAATTGCACTCCTTGGTATTTACCTAAAGGATTTGAAAACTTATATCCACACAAAAACCTGCACGTGGATGTTTATAGCAGCTTTATTCATAATTACCAAAAACTGGGAGCAACCAAGATGTCCTTTAATAAGTGAATAGAAAAGTAAATTCTGGTACATCCATAACAATGAATACTAGACAGTGATAAAAACAGAACTATCAAACCATGAAAAGACATGGAGGGACCTTAAATCTGCTAAGCGAAAAAAGCTAGTTTGAAAAGGCTACATACTCTATGATTCCAACTATACGATGATGTTTTGGAAAAGGCAAAACTATGGAGACAGTAAATGATCAGTGGTTGCCAGGAGTCAGGGGGAGATAGGGATGAACAGGTGGAGCACAGGAGATTTTTAGGGCAGTGAAACTATCCTCTACAAAGCTATAATGGCGGATACATGTAAGTATGCATTTGTTAAAATCCATAGAATTACACATCACAAAAAGAGAACTTTAATGTAAACCATGGACTATAGTTAATAATAATGTATGAATATTGGTTCATTAATTATAAAAAAAAAAGTAAGCCCTAAAATTATTTCAATCATTGTGGAGTAGGATGTGAAACTGACATTGTATTTTTATTCACATGATTCTGGCCCAGGTACTCCTCAGACCACTCTTCTAGAAACTGTGCTTACTCTGTAGGGAAACTCTGCGAATAAGCTAGTGGTTAATTAAGATCAGTATTTTGCAATTCTATTCAATGAATTATAAAGCAAGATGTTAATAACAGAAGAAACTGTGTGGGGGGTACTATAAGAAACTCTGTGTACTATCTGCTCAATTATTCTGTAAATTGGTACTAAAAAATAAGATCTATTAATTATTTTTTTAAATAAACCAAAATCACAACCAGCAACTGCATACTATCCATTCACAGTAACATAAAGTAAAAGTTTCCACACTGAAACTTGTACCTTGGTCATGCCCTGACAGCTGGCCGGAAAAGAGACAGCAAATACACACGTAACTGTGACAAAAGGAAAAGTGGAATCCATGTAACGTCATAAACACATCGAATTGAGCAGACCTGCAAGTGGAGACAAACGGGGCCCAAATACTGATATCACATTTCCAGAAAGCTTTCCAGAAGTGCTCAGAATGTGACACCTCAGAGTTGGCCTCCATCCTTGGAAGCAGCGGCCCACATCCTTGCTCCCCCTCACTCTCTCTCTCCCAAGAGTGGTCAGCTCTAAATGGGTCTTGATCCCCTGGAAAACCACTGTCCAAGTACTCCAAGGACAAGCCCAGCCCCTTGTCTCCGTCTATACTATTAGGGAATAGTATAGGCTTCCTGCCTCTGTGCTTCTTCCTTCATGGTCCACTGACAAAGCTCAGTTTACAGAGTTCATCTGTGTGACCAGGACCAGTCAAGCTGGCTAATCAAGATGCATGTTGTTCCATATCTGGCTGGTCTCCCTGGGTCATCTGGACATCCTCTCCACTAAAGACACTCACAAGACTCTGCATTTCAAAGTCACCTCCTCCAGGAACCCCTCCTAGACCTCCTACTGCTTGGCTCTGAACCTCCCACTCCTCTGAGAGGCCCTGAGGAGGGCACTGAAGACTACTAGTCCTCCTTGTCCTGTCTCAGGGCATGCTGCCCAATGCCCAGAGGAGTTCTGCCATGAATGAAATGAGGGCCCAAAACTAGCCTGTGAGCATGAGATGGGCCCAGTCTCAGATGCTGCCCAGCCTCCTCGCTGCCTGAGGACAGCAAGGGAGGGCAGGGCACCCACCAAGTAGTCACTCCCAGGGCTCCTTCTTCCTGAGGCCCTCAAGCTCTAAGCAATCATGGCTAATGCCCCTCCGCTTTGCCTGCCCTTGGCCTAGGGGCCAGCCTGCCTCAGGCAGAGCCCTGCTCTTTATCAAGTCTGTGTGAGAGAGTCCCTGAAGGGCCTTCAAGTCAGCCCTAAAGGTGGTCCCATCCACCTAAACATCCAGGACTGGCTAAACTGTTATCTCCCCAAAATGCTTATGTTGAAGCCCTAGCCCCTAGTATTTCAGAAGGTGACTATATTGGGAGATAGGGCCTTTAAAGAGGCAATTAGGGTTAAAAGAGGCCATATGGCTGTGCCTATTCTAATCTGACTGGTGTCCTTATGAGAAGATTAGGACAGAGACAGGGACAGAGAGAGCAGGGATGTGTTCACACAGAGGAAAGAGCATGTGAGGACACAGCGAGAAAGCAGCTATCCGCAAGCCGAGCAGAGAGGCCTCAGAAGAAACCAACCGTGGCAACACCTTGATCTTTGGACTTCCAGCCTCCAGAATGCTGAGAAAATAAATTTCTGTTGTTTAAGTCACCCAGTCTGTAGTATTTTGTTTTGGCAGCCCTAGCAAACTAATACAGCACCTAACAGACAAATGAAGGAATAGATCAACCTTAGAAACAGCAATACTCGATAAGAGAAAAAATATCTCACAAAAAAATATATGATTATTATTCACAGTCTAAATTTGTATCACTCATGTACACCAGAATAAATGAAGTACCAGGAATTCAGACATAATTACATTAGAGAAACAAAGATATCTGAATATCATCCTTCTAAAAGGAGTCATGTAAAAAATGTTCTTATAAAGAACAAGTTTCTCTAATACTTTTAGAATAACTGGCTTTTAAAAATTAAAATTATAAAACAGCCTTTGATGTAACATAGCCACTACATAAAGTAAGGTCCACCATAACCTAAACTATAGTGGGTTTCCAGTGGTGCTGCTTGTACACAGCTCTACTGAGTCCCCTCTGAGATGCTGCAAGAGGCCTGAGGGAGGTCGACCAGGCATGCTTCATGTGGGCATACAGCCCAGAGTGCCTGACTTAAACTAACTATGGCTGCTCTACTGTTACCTTTTCTCACACTGAGGTTGTGTGTAAGATTCTGTTTGATTAACAATTCCACTGGGTTTTAAAAAAATTATGAAAACCAATGGACTAAGCTGTTATTCCAGTTATTTCAAACTTAAAAATCAGAATATTAAAGGGATCTGATCTACAGTTATCATATACATGGAATAAATTATGATTATCTTCCTCTCTCAACAGAATATTTGAGGAAGGAAGGGCATATGCTCACAATTTAAAAATATCTAACAAGGGTAGAGAACATCACAAACAGCCTGAAGAGGAGTTTTCCCCCAGATACAATATATAAATCATCACATAAAACCATAACACCTGGTAACAGCAATGTTTCCACCAGTAAATGTGTATGCTTTGCAGTCCACAGCTGGTTAATCTTTACAACATTCCTTGCTGGCTGGGAAAGAAAGACGTTTCTTTCTACAGGGCAGAAAGCTGAGGTGGAGAAAGGTAATATGAGAATAAATGTAGAAATGGTGCTCTTCAGACAACGTGACTGAGCAGACTTCAGTTTGAGTCCCTACTCCATCACTTACTGATGCAGTATCTTGGCTATTTATTAACCCTCTCAAAATTGTTTCCTCTCCATAAAATGAGGGATAATAACTACCTTGAGGTTTTGTGAAGATTAAAGAAAAGGTTGTGTATAAAATGCCCAGCAACATGTGGCACATAACAGATGCTAAATACATGCCTTCCCATTCACACCTTCCCCTGCAATAAACCACGAGACACTCCGGGACTGGGGTTTAGGAACAAGGTAAAGTGAATTGTGTGGATTCTGTCCTTAAAGTACTGATTCCTTTTTTAAATAAACTTTTGACAGTGACATTTAAAGACCTGCTCTGGTATTATGGGCACCCCCCAACCCCAAATCAACTCCTCTTCTCACAAGCATACTCTAACATTATCTAAACACTTAAGACTGCCTTTGCAAGACCAATCAGGATGAAAACTAGCATTCCTATATGAAAAACCTTCATTATCAATTACAAATCAATCCTTGAAGCTTAAAAACTTGTTTTAATTTTAAATAATTTGTTTTGGCAATAAATTAGTTTTTAACTAGTTGATTTATACTAACTTTTAAAAGAATTAGTTTGTTTAGGCAATAAACTAATTTGTGTGACTCTAAATAAAAGAGTTAGGAAGATAAAACCATACCTAGCACAAAGTCAGTACTCAAAAAATATTTGTTACACAAAAGAAGGGAAAACCTATTACCATTTTTACAATCACAGAATTAAAACGTTGAGAAGAGGTTTGGGAAGAGGGTGGTGTAGGAGATCCTGAGCTCACCTCCTCCCGCAGACACAACAAACCTATAACTACATGTAGAACAATTTCCTCTGAAAGACCTCTGGAAACCAAATGAAAAGAACCTCCACAAAGAGGGGTGGAAGAAGCAGAGACACAGTGTGCTGAGGAAACAAACACACTGTAGCCACAGCGATTCATGGTCCAGAACGATCTCAAAGATTCAGAGCTTTTCCTGGAGGAGCAAGGGATTCGAACTACACATTAGGTATCACAGCCCTAAGATCCAGCACAAGAGAGATGAGACCCCAAAACACCTGGCTTTGAAAATCAAGGGGAATATGCCCAGGAAAACTACAGAACTTCAGGGAAAGGAAAATCTGCTCTAAAAGGGCCCATGCATGTACTCACTCAACCCAGAAACCAGCACAAGAACACCAGATAGAAAAATGCATAGTCCATGGGTAAGAGAGACTCACTTACCAAGCTCAAAGCCCATCTGGAGAGGAAGGAGGCAGCCAGGCCACTCCCCCTGAGGGACTGAGATGCTGGCAGCAGCCATTTTTCTGACCTAGCTCAGCTGGGCTAACATAGATGCCGCTGGCAGGCACCATTTTAGAATCCCTCCTCTGGCCTGTTAACAAAGGGAATAGCCCCGCCCACGAGAGCACCCGAGGCAAAGGAGCCCAGTCAGACAGCACAGGCACCCAGCCTCTGGGACCACCCTGATCACCAGTGAGCCCACAGCAAACATGCACACCAGGGCCTTGCAACCAGCCACACAGGGATCTGCTCCACCCACCAATGTGCCAGAAATGGTCCTGTGCTGAGGTGCCGGGGACCTTCCCTGCCCACCAGCACACTTGTGGCAGTTGCACACCCTCGGGCTGCATAGTCAGCCTGCACCAGGGGCCTGCCCTGCCCATCAGTGTGCCCAAGGAAGTTACACAATATTGGGTCACACAGACAGCAGACACAAAAGGCCCACCCTGCCCAAGAGTGAGCTAGCAGCAGCAAGGATGCCAGGCACACACCCGGGTGCACCAGGGACCTGGCCTGCTCGCTAGCAAGCTAGCAGCAGCTGCAGACCACACAGCCAGTCATACCAGGGTGCCTGCAGCAGTTGTACACCCCAGAGCCTAGCAACCAGCCACACTGGAGACCTGCCCCACCCACCAGTGAGTTCACAGCAGTTGTGCGTGACTAGACCCTACAACCAGCCATAATAGGGGCCTACCTCTGTACCCGCAGCAATAGCAGCAAACACAGGGGACACCCCTGGAGCATTTGGCACTAGTGATGAGAGGGGAGAATGCTGCTGGGCCACATAAGACATATCCTACATAAGGCCACATTTCCAAGATTTGGTGATGTGGCTGATCTACCTAATGTATAGATATAAATACAGAGAAGTAGGAAAAATGAGAAGACAGAGGAATATGCTCCAAATAAAAGAACAGGACAAATCCTAAGAAAAAGAATTGAATGAAACAGACATTAAAAATCTAACTGATAAGGAATACAAAGTAACAGGCATAAGAAAGTAACAGAAAAAAAGGAACAAAATAGCAATAAGTACATACCTATCAATAATTACTTTAAATGTAAATATACTAAATGCTCCAATCGAAAGACATAGGGTGGCTAAATGGATAAAAAACAAGATCCATATATGCTGTATACCAGAGACACACTTCAGACCTAAAGACACTCACAAACTGAAAGTGAAGGGATAGAAAAAGATATTTCATGCAACTGGAAATGAAAAAAAACTGAAGAAGCAATACTTATATCAGACAAAATAGACTTTAAAACAAAGACTGTAACAAAGGCAAAGCAGGGCAGCACATAATGACAAAGGGAATAATCCAACAAGGGGATAAAACACTTGTAAATATCTATGCACCCAAATACTATATATGCACCTAAATACATAAAGCAAATATTAACAGACTTGAGGAGAAATTGACAGTAACACAATTGTAGGATACTTTCTAAACACCCCACTTACATCACTGGATAGATCACCCAGACAGAAGATCAGTAAGGAAACACTGACCTTAAATAACACATTAGACCAGGGAGACTTAACAGATATATACTGAACATTTCATTCAAAATCAGCAGAATACACACTCTTTTTGAAAGTACATGTAACATTCTCCAAGATAGATCATATGTTAGAACACAAAACAAGTCTCAATAAATTTAAGAAGATGGAAATAATATCAAGCATCTTTTCCTATCACAACAGTGTTAAACTGGAAGTCAACTACAAGAATAAAACTGGAAAAGTCAAAAATATGTGGAGATTAAACAAACTTCTACTGAACAACTATCGGGCCAATGAAGAAACCAAAGGAGAAACCAAAAAATACCTGGAGACAAATGAAAATGAAAGTAAGACACACCAAAATCTATGGGGTACAGCCAAAACAGTACTAAAGAGGGAAGTTTATAGTAATACAGGCCTACCTCAAAAAACAAGAAAAATCTCAATCTAACATTATACCTAAAGGAACTAGAAAAAATAAGAACAAACAAAATCTAAAATCAGTGGAAGGAAGGAAACAATAAAAAGCAGAGCAGAAAGAAATGAAATAGAGACTAAAAACACAAAAGAAAAGATCAATGAAGCTAAAAGCTGGTTCTATGAAAAGATAAACAAAATCAACAAACCTTTAGTTAGACTCACCAAGAAAAAAAGATAGAAGGCTCAAATAAATAAAACCAGAAATTAAAGAGGAGAAATTACAATGGATACCACAGAAATACAAAGGTTTACAAGAGCATACTATGAAAAGCTATACACCACAAATTGGATAATCTAGAAGAAATAGATAAATTCTTAAAATCATACAATCTTCCAAAACTGAATTAAGAAGAAATAGCGAATTTGAATAGACTATCACTAGTAAAGAGATTGATTACTAGTAAAAAGAGATTGAAACAGTAATCAAAAACCTCTCAGAAAACAAAAGTCCAGGAGCAGATGGCTTCCCTGGTGAATTCAACCAAACATTCAAAGAAGATTTAATACCTATCCTTCTCAAATTCCTCCAAAAGTTGAAGAGGAGGGGACACTTCCTAACTCATTTTATGAGGCCAACATTACCCTGACACCAAAACCAAACAAGGACAACACAAAAAAAGAAAATTAAACACCAATATCACTGGTGAACTTAGATGTAAAAACCCTCAACAAAATATTAGCAAATAAAATACAACAATACATTGAGGATCATATACCACAATCAAGTGGGATTTATTCCAGGGACACAAGGATGGTTCAAGATTTGCAAATCAATGTGATACACCACATTAACAAAATGAGGAATAAAAATCACATGATCATCTCAATTGATGCAGAGAAAGCATTCAACAAGATTCAGCATCCATTTATGATAAAAACTCTGAATAAAATGGGTATAGAAGGAAATCACCTCAACATAATAAAGGCCATATATAACAAACCCACAGCTCACATCACACTCAATGGTGAAAAACTAAAAGCTATCTAAGAACAGGAACAACACAAGGATTCCCACTTTTGCCATTCTTATTCAACATAGTACTGGAAGTTTTAGCCAGAGCAATTAGGCAAGAAAAAGAAATAAAAAGGATCCAAGTTGGAAAGGCAGAAGCAAAATTTGCAGATGACATGATTTTATATACAGAATACCCTAAAGAATCCACAAAAAAAACTATTAGAAATAGTAAACCAATACAGTAAAGTTGCAGGGTACAAAATCAACATAAAAAAATCAGTTGCACTTCTATACACTAACAACAAAGTAGCAGAGAGAGAAATCAAGAATACAATCCCATTTACAATTGCAACAAAAAGAATAAAATACCTAGGAATAAACTTAACCAAGAAAGGGAAAGACCTGTACACAGAAAACTATAAAACATTGTTGAAAGAAAGTGAAGAAGACACAAAGAAATGGAAAGATATTCTGTGCTCATGGATTGGAAGAATTAACATAGTTAAAATGTCCATAATACTTAAAGCAATCTACAGATTCAATGCAATCAGTATCAAAGACCCATGACATTTTTCATTAAAATAGAACAAAGAATCCTAAAATTTATACAGAACAACAAAAGACCTCGAATAGCCAGAGCAATCCTGAGAAAAAAGAACAAAGCTGGAGGTATCACAATCCCTGACTTCAAAGTACACTACAAAACTGTAGTAACCAAAACAGCATGGTACTGGCAGAAAAACAGACACAGATCAATGGAACAACCTATTGTTCATTATCAAGGGACAACCTAACAACTGGGAGAAGATATTTCCAAATCATATATCTGATAAGAGTTTAAAATCCAAAATATATTAAGAACTCACACAACCGAACAAAAAAAAACCAACCCAATCAAAAAATGGGCAAAGTATCTAAACAGACATTTCTCCAAAGAAGATATACAGATGGCCAACAGGCACATGAAAAGATGTTCAACATCACTAATTATCAGGGAAATGCAAATCAAAACCACCAGGAGATATCAATCAGCTCATGCCAATAAGAATGGCTATTACTAAAAAGACAAGAAATAAAAAATGTTGGAGAGGATGTGAAGCAAAGGGAAGCCTCATACACTGCTGATGGGAATGTAAACTGACAACAGCCACTATGGAAAACAGTATGGAGACTCCTCAAAAAATTAAAAATAGAACTACCATATGATCCAGCTATTCCACTTCTGAGTATTTATCCAAAGAACGTGAAAATACTAATTCAAAAAGGTATACACCCCTATGTTCACTGCAGCATTATTCACAATAGCCAAAACTTGGAAACAACCTATATCCCAATTGACAGATGAATGGATAACAATTTCATGTATACACACACACACACACACACACAAATGGAATACTACACAACCATAAAAAAAGATGAAACCTTGCCATTTGTGACAATATGGATGTCCCTTGAGGGTATTATGCTAAGTGAAATAAGTCAGATGGAGAAAGACAAATTCCATATGATTTCACTCATTTGTGGAAGATAAAACAACACACACACACATAGATATAGAGAACAGACTGGTGGTTTCCAGAGGGGAAGGGAGTGGGGGGAGAGCGAAAGCGGTAAAAGGAGACATTTGTATGGTGACGGATGGCAACCAGACTCTTGGGGGGGAACACAATGTAGTGTACATGCAGAAGTCAAAACATAATGATGCACACCTGAAATTTATATAATGTTATAAACCAATATGACCACAATAAATAAATAAACAAAATGTTGAAAAGGACCAGAGGGATTTTAAGTGGAACTCTCTAATGAAGAAGAAACTAAAGTCCAAAGAAAGCAAGTGACTTGTCTAAGATTATAGGAAAGACAGTAATATGAAGACCAAAAGATAAATAAATTTGACTTTAAAATGACAGTTTTGATGATCTATGAGACCCTGAAGTTTATAGCTCATTTCCATGAACATGGAGAACTGACCCCTTAATAGGAAAAAAGATAACCCCAGTCTTCTATTTAGTTTTATATTTAATCAAAGCACCAATTATTCATAACAATTAAGCAAATCAGAGCACAGATAAAGGAAGACCCCAACTGTACAAACAAGAAAATTTGTGGGGTAATATGGATGTAATTTCTCTGGTTTTAATAATCAAATTAAATTGCCATAGATGCTTTTATAATAGATAAAGAGATAGATAAAATAAATTTGTAAAATAAAAAGCAGAATTATTCAAATTTAAAAATCAACATTTATTGAGTGAAAAATATGCATCAGGCCTGGTCTAAGCACATATTTTATCCTCACACATTTAATCTTCACGATAACCTCATGGGTAAAGAATAGTCCTACAATTCCCATTTTACAAGTGGGGAAACTGAGGCACAGAGAAGTAAAATAAATTGCTCAAGACAACACAGGATTACAACCAAGGCAATCTGACACCAGAGCCCATGCTTTTATACCCACCATGCTATACTGCTGTAAACTGCATGATTATTTTTTAATAAAATACATTTCATAAAAACCTAATTAGTTTTTATTTAATATGTAAAGTTCAAGATACTTATAAAATAGTTATTAATATTTCTAACTATACAGCATGAGCATTTTATTTACAGAACATTTTAAGAACATTTTCATAAATAGACCACAAAAAGCCACAGGTATTATATTAAGGATACAATTTTAACATATTTTCAGATGCTCTTCTTTTCATAGTTTTAAAAGATAAAAGAAAACCTATCTATCTTGTGGAAATTAGTGCCAGTCAATCTAAAAATTGCCACTATCGGGTCTCAAATTATTCAGCCATACATGGAAAAAGAAATGAGACTTTAGATTCTGTTGCTGTTCTGTAATTAACACATTGTTTACATTAACAGTTACAATGCATTTTTAAAGAAAAATGTTGATCAAACTGACTTAACTCTAGAGAGAAAATATATGTGAATCATGATTTAAAATCAATATTAAGGGGTTGGCCCAGTGGTGTAGTGGCTAGGTTCACACACTCCACTTTGGCGGCCTGAGATTCGTGGGTTCAGATCCCAGGTGTGGACCGACACCACTCATCAAGCCATGCTGTGGCAGCGACTCACATGCAAAATGGAGGAAGACTGGCACAGATGTTATCTCAGGGTCATTCTTCCTCAAGCAAAAAGAGGAGGATTGGCAACAGACATTAGCTCAGGGCCAATCTTCCTCACCAAAAAAAAATCAACAGTAAAAGCAAAGCAGTCACAGGCTTGATAATCTACAAGTGGGCATCAGGCCTGTAATTTCTGATCATACTTTGACTAAATCACCGTTTAGAGAAGAAGAAGATAAAAACTACCACAATAGTAACTAGAAAACGAAATCCAAGTCTAATATTATCTACATTTTTCTATCACTGCAGACAAAATTTCTGATTACAAAGTCCATTGCCAGTACATGCTGTAAACAGAAATGTTACTGAGGAATAAAGAAAAACTGCTCTTTGAACTTTTCACACCTAATTCTTTGTTGCCTACCTGAAATCCATGCTTGCCTCTCCACCATGTGCTTAACACTTTTGGGGGCATGTCAATAACAGAAACAATGTCTCCCACCTAAGAGAAAAAATTTTAAGTGAAATGTTTTTAGTCAAATTTTAAACCAATTGTTATTGTCTAGAATTTAAATCTGAACTGTAACAAAAAGGTAAATACTTTCTTATTGTCTGGCTAATTATTTTTGGGAAAACATAACACTTCTTTCTGTAAAGAATTTAATAATCTTAACCATTTGCTAAAGAGAGGTCTACAAAAGTTAAGCAGCACAAAGACTGCAATCCAACTAACACATGTGTAGTAACCTCAGGGAGCCAGATTTATAGTGTAAGATTTCTGAGCACTAGGCATCATACCATTATCACTGCCTCTGTTAGAATACTGTTACTGCTGTTACTAAAAGTGATCAGATTCACTTATACAAGATAGTTTTAAATACTCATATTTAGAACAACAATGGGTTCAATTCATACCACACTTGGTGGGCACTTACCATGTGCCAGGCACTGTGTTGAGCACTTGACATACCCTATTTACTCATATAGGAAAGGCCTAAGATGTCTACAATTACTCGGTTATTCTTAGTTAAGTGTAACATTTGAGGACAACTACACTTCTTTCAGTAGATGATAACAATATAACATTCCCACTAAATAGCTTCCTTTCTCCACTTTAAAAGAGTGAAGTTTATACAAACTTTTATAATATCACAAATATAAAAATCACAATAATAGTTTTTAATAACATATTTAATGGAAGTTATATTCTTCAATCAAAATAAGCAGTGACCTCTGTGATAAAACACAGCTAAGTACTTCAAAGCAATGTTACTAACGTATACAAAACTGCTTTAAGAATTTTTCTTGGCATATTCACAAGTAATTTTTCAAGTCACAAAAGAATCACCTTCACAAAGCTACACTTGCCAACAGACATGGCATCTTTCAAGATCTACATTCCTTTGTGTATAGAAACCTAAAAATTTAGTTTGAGAACAGTTCAAATTCTATACAGTAAAAATTTATATTGCTTTTTCTTAAATTGAATTAATCAGTATTTTTTTTGTCTGTCATCAGCCAATATTAAAGGAAGAAACAATTCGCCTACTTTTGCATCAGATCACAAGAAACATTCATTTCACTTTTGATCTTTAACTCAACCTTTGAACACACAATGAGAAGAAAGTATCACTGGGTATCATTTTTAGGTACTAAAAACACAAAGACAAAAGACTGAGACCTGGCTTTCAAGAAGCTCATCGAGACAAACAGAAGAACAATTATGATTGAGTGTAGTAGGTGATATGTCAGAGAGAAGCCATGAGAGCAGTTCAGAATGACATTCACTCCAGGCTTTTTAGGGGTATGTTATCTGCCTGGAGTAGAAGGAAGAAGACCAAGGATGACTCCCTAGAAGAAACAGGAGACATTTAAACCGAGTTTTCAAGGAATGAGTATAGTCATTTAAATAAAAATACATGGCATTCTAAGACTGAAAAATAATGGTGTATGGAAAAATCTAGTGCTTTTAATTAAGGAAATGATTTAAAAAGTTAAAGATGAGACTGGAAAGAAAGCAGGGACTGAGCTTACACAAAGTGTCTTTAGTCATTTACCTCTAAGGTCAGTTCATCAGGGGCCCGAGCAGTGTACCTCTTGATAACGTGAGCAGCACCAACAGCAGGAGTGTTAATGGATGATTCCTCATGAACTAGAAGATGATTTCCCTTATTATCAATCTGCAACAAAGAAAAGGTACTATGAGATGGCTAAAGACATGTGACTTGCAAAAGTTTCTTTGACTACATAATATAATTCAATTTAGAGAAATCATAACCCAAAGAATCCTTAAAAAAAAAAACTATCATTTATTGAGTAGTTAATACATGCCAGTCATTGTGCTGTGCATATAATATGTATGATTTAATTTAGTCCTCATAACTCTAAAAGATACTTATCATCATTACCATCATTTAAAGATGAAGATGCTAAAGCTAAAAGAGGTTATATAATTTACAAGAGGTTAAATAATTTGTCCAAGATCACACAGCCAATAATGGAAGAGTCAAGATCCCAGTGCAAGCTGGCTTAGCTCTAAGTTCTATATTCTTTCTCCTTTCCATTCTGTCTTCCCAATTTCCACTGGCAGAAGAGAACAGCGACTCTATATACGCAAATTCAGGAGAACTACCTAACACATTTACTGGATACTGTATCACTCAGACTTAATATTTCTTAAATAAGATCCTTTAAAAGGGTAATTGTCTCTTGTTCATAAATACCTGAAAAATAGTTTTAATTACTAAGTCAACACCTTGCTAAATGTATACATTAATACATTAAACACCAAGATAACAGATGTCACTATGATTCACAAAATACATTAAAATCAGTTTCCTGGCTTATCAAAGAAAAATAGATTTAAGATGAAAAACTGTTTAATGCATCACAAATCTCTCTCCAGAATGAGAATAAACTCCGTTTCTTCGACTCCTGAAACTCAACAGCTATCCAGACTAAATGAATATTAAATTCTTAAGGAGACAATTTAACAATCAACTTTAGTAAGAGGTGAATTAGACAATACCTCCATCCAAGTAAGGGCAGGTCCACAATTGATCTTGTTGCCAGCAATAGCTGAAAGGCGGGACAGGTAAGCCATAAGCATCTGAGTGACCGACTAGAGTTAAAGAGAAAGAGAAGATTCAGTGGTAACTCAGAGTAAATATACTGCACTCTCTGTCAGAGGAACTGGTGTAAATTGGTTTTCTCTGGGGTAAAAAAAATCTACAGATTTGTTGGCATTTTAATAGTTATAAAAGGATTCTTCACAGAGGCTTAAGAGTTCCACAAACTGCAACGATAGAAACTTACATAGCAGTTCCCTGTCTTGTGTAGAACTTTAACTTGAAGCCCTCATCATCAAGGGTCATACTATTTTATAGCTTCTAATTTTATTGCTTTCCCTTTCTACTTCTATACTGAAAATGTCAAAAGGTAATTATAGCAGAGACATACTTGGTTTTTCTGCCCAGCTTCCCCTTGCTTCTCTGAAACTCTTTCTCCAAGACCTGCTGTAATCTTCCATGCCCTCAGCTGCAGCAGGACAGCCATGTTCATAAATGATCCTACACCACAGGTCAGTTGATTGGTCCAGGAATGTGACTGAACATTAACTGCCCTAACAAGGGTTACTGTAGGAATTAGGAATTGTTATATAAAATTTCAGCTCAAACTGGCTGCTGTCTTACAAAAAGATAAAAATCTGGGACCTGTTGGTGGTGGCCATGTTTTAAGACAGTCTACGAGAGAAAAATTAACAGATAGGCAGAGACGGGAAAGGGAGATAGAGACATCTAGGTTTTCTATGATACAAAAGAATCTGTGGTTTTAAGACATTCCTGAGACCTTGCTGCACTGTCAGTTCTTGTGTGACTGATCATGTCCCTACTTTGCCACACCTACTTAATTGCCTTGGAATTAATTATAGATTTGAAATGGCTTTCCCTTAAGACTTGGAAGATATTTTGCACTGTTTTCAAGCATCCATTGTGGCTGCCAAGAAATCTAATGCCAATACAATTCTTGCACTTTTGAGAAAAATCTGTTTTGTGGTCTCTGGAAGCTTTTTGGGTTTTCTTTCCTTTTTCACATTTTGAAATTTCACTACACTGTTTCTAAATGTGTGTCTTTTTACTCATTATATTCAGCACTTAATGGGGCCCATTCAATCTGAAAACATGCCTATCTATATAGCTTTAGGGAATTTTCTTATATTAACTTTTAGTTACTTTCATCTACTCTCTCCTCCTATAACTCCTAGGAGAGGAAAGAAAGACGTTCTGGATCTATCCTCTGTGATTCCCCACTGTTCTCTTATACCTTATCTTGTTATCCCTTTTGGGGCTGTATTCTTATAAAGCTTGCTCTTCCAGCTCACTATTCTCTCCTTCATCCGTGTCCATTCTGTATGTAGTCCAGCTACTCGTGTTTCCTTTTATTAAAATTAATTTAAGTGATCATTTGTTCATTTCTGAGATCTGACTCTTATTTTTATAAAAATCTGCTCTGATTCCATGAATGTGATAACCTCACTTTCTCTCTGACAATAGTGATCACGCTTCTGAAAGCTCTGCTTGCTCTTCTCAGTTATTTTGTTTATTCAGTTTTTACATTTAAGATTGCTAGTTTATTTGTCTTCCTCAGTCCTCTTATACATGTTTCTTATGTTGTATTTTCCATCACTCCCATAAATTTTATTCCATCTACTTTCAAAGATTCCTCGCAATTTTTGATTCCCCGATGGTTCTTTTTATTTTCTGATGTTATAAAGAATCTTTTCCCTTTTAAAATTTCTTAAAATCTTTTATATTGTTACTAGACATTTTTGGCAGGAATGGAGGTAGGTGCATAGACACAGCCTGCCATCATAAACTAAGCAAACAGCATTGTTTTAATATGCATTTGATTATTAGTGAGGTCAATGGTTTTCCATATTTTCCTTCCATACTTTATAATCTCTTTGAGAAATGGTCTGCTCATATATACTCCCCATTTATAAATTATGAAATGAGATTTTTTTCTTATAAAATTATACAGTGAACCTACTTTAATTCTAAACATCCTACAGAGCATTACTAAATTTTCAGTTATGAAATAATCCTAGGAATCATCCTGACTGTTCAATATAAGCTTTTATTTAGTATACAGATAAAAATTTCTGCTAATTTATATAGAGCAATTACTTTTGCAAAATACTAAATTCTTACCTCTGGACTGTCCTTCAGAGCATCAGAACGGGGAAGCTCTGAGAGCTGGGAGAATCGTCGGTCATAAATACATAGATGAAGATGTTTATCAAGTACCCGAAAATCTTCATAACTTCTTTTAACAATCCAACTTTTGCCCTGTGGGTAAGAAAAAAAAGATTCCTACAATTTGTCTCTATTGGGAAATGCTTATGAATCAGGCCTTTTTCTATAACAGTATTTTATTCATGAGATTTTATATTTTCTAGTGAAAAGCTTCTATTAACTTGAGAGTAAATAGTTAAACTTCAAAACATTCTAGTGTGGGGGCCGCTCGGTGGCGCAGCGGTTTCGTCCGCGCTTGGCAGCCCGGGGTTCGCCGGTTCGGATCCCGGGCGCCCGCCGACGCGCTGCTTGTCAGCCACGCCGTAGCGGCGTCCCATATAAAATAGAGGAAGATGGGCACAGATGTTAGCCCAGGGCCAGTCTTCCTCAGCAAAAAGAGGAAGATTAGCAACGGATGTTAGCTCAGGGCTGGTCTTCCTCACAAAAAAAAAAAAAAAAACATTCTAGTGAGTTGAAGTACACTGAAAGGTCTATAATGTATAATGGAAAATAAGACAGAACTCTCCACTAACCCTCTTCCTACCAGTGGTCAGAGTTCACTGGCTTTCTTCGGGAACAATAACTGTTAGATGGTAAGACAGCATGTGACCATAAACCCACAGAAAGAACCATAAAATAATTTGGGTGGGAGAATACTACCAAAAAGTAAAGAAAAATAAAACCAGGTTATTGATTATTTATCACCAACATTTTCTGTGACTAAGACTAGAAATACGCTGAAAATCAAAACTACTGAAGTCTTTATCTATAAACACTGGATATGCATGTATCATCTAGAACTCATCTCTCGCCCCACTTCTTAGGCTTTCTTCCTTTCCTTAACCAATCTCACAAGCTCATTAAAAATAAAAATCCACTTACAGACATATTTATTACATACGGTCTTCTAATTTTCTCTTGAATCTATCACTTCCTATAGCCCAAGTTTTAGTAAGGACTGACATCATTTCTTACCTGGAATATTGCTAACAACTCTTTGCCTTTGATCTCCTCCCCTGCTCCCTCTCCCACTACACAAAATACAAAGCTTATCAGGTCACACTGCCAAAAATCCTTCCAAAGCTCCCATGGTCAGCAATGATGAGCAGGTCCCAACTGCACATCATTTAGTTTTGCAATTTAATCTAATTTTATATGGAAGCTTTCATCTCATAAAAATCTGGAGAGACCGAGAGAAAAGGCCTCCAGAGCAACCATCTCAGAATTAAAGAAAACATTTTTACTGTAGCTCTTTTTCATTTGCCTCAGCCAGATGGGGCAGAGCAGACGGCATCACTTCATGAGAAAGGTGCTGAATTCTCAACACAGGTATGTCAGAAACTAACATAATAAACTTGTCTAATCCTACTTTGGACTGCAATTCTCCATTACACAGATGGGGAGCAGGGTTGTTAGAATGAAATAAGAGAACAGATGTGGCAGAGACTTTGAAAGAACAGTGGCCTGGTCTCTATTCTAAGAACTGCTAGTTCAGTAAGTCTGGAATGGGATCCAGTTAATTCTGATGATCAGCCTGAATTGGGAACCACTGATCCATAGGATTAATTCCAAACATATTTGCACATATCATGGCTTTCATCATCTGAGCCCTGTCTAAATTTGCAGCCTGATCTCACTCACTACTCCTCTATGCCCTTTCTTTGCTTCCAGTTACGCTCAATCACTTGCATTTATTCAGTTTATGAGATGTATGTTCCTTTTCTTGCCTCCATGATTTTTAAGTGCTGTTCCTTCTGCTATGGAAAGCCATTCTTCTACTCTTTGCTCAAGTTAAGCTCCTTTGTTTTCTCAGTTCTACCACTGCCTTCTACCCAAAGCTTTCCTGAAAGATCACAGGGGGCTGAATACTTGTTCCTTTGGGATGGCAAAAATAAAAAACAAACAACAAAAGCAGAAAAAAAAAAAAGAAAAACATCACATAGTTGCAATTATTTTTTCTTTCACATTTTAAAAATTATGCAACACTTCAAATATCAGAGAAATTTAAAAAATAATTTAACACAATTTACCTATGCTTCTATCACAGAGATTAAACAGATATTGACTTTTCCCCCCCAAAGTTCTGGATTTTTTTTTAAGAACCAATTATTACAGACATAAAGCCCCATTCTCCCTCAGGTTCCCCTTCTAAAGGTAAGGACTGGAGTTGATGTGCATTGTTACCATCCATAAACGCATGTTTTATACCTTTACTATATATGCAAGTATCCACAAAGAATGTATATTATTGTTTTGAACTTGTATATAAATTGTATTATATAATCCACATCCTTTTGGAACTCAGTGTTTTCACTCAACCTCATGTTGAGATTTATCCATGATACAGATAGCACTATTATTAGATAAATGTTGAAGTGTAATCTACTGTAGGAATAAAACCCAGTTTATTTTTCCATTCCCCTATAGAAGGGGAGTAGGTATTTCACACCTGGCATTATTGCATGCAGTGCTGCAATGAACACGCTCGTGTCTCATCCTGCCCTTTTGTGGGAGATTCTCCACAGGAGCGACTTGGAAGTGGAACTGCTAGATCATAATGTATGACCATCGTCAACTTTATTTCAAATTTGCCAAACTGGTCTCCAAAGTGATAATACCAATTTTGTGTGAATTGCCTATTCCAACCAGAAACCTGTTCATTTTCTCCATTAAAATTATAACTTTTACTTGTTGTTTTACAGAAGATTTTTTGTTTGCTTACTTGCTAATATGTTGGAAAAATTATCTTTTGTCATTGACATCTATTGCAAACATCTGCTTCAAGTTTGGGACTTTCCCCTCAATTCACAGTGTATTGTCAAAAAGAAGTAACATAAGATCTTATTTCCTTTTCTAAGGATCTAATCACAGATTAAGTAATTTGCTCAAAATCTCACATAGGTATATGAAAGAACAGGGATTAAAATAAGTGTCCAATACAATAATTTAAATTTTCATCTGAACAAGAAGATCTTACTGTCATCATCCATAGTATTTTAAACTTAACCATACTATCATCGGATTTGGGTTTGGCCTATAGTATTTGAATACCTTTAGGGACAGCACAGCAAGGTCTAATTTGCCAAAGTAATTACCACACCCAGCCATTTTCCTTGTTTCCATTAACTGCATAGATCCTGAAGATATATAGATTTACCAACTCCTGAAATAAAGAAACAGCTAAAAACTTGACTCTAGGATCAGAACATCCCAATTGTAAATCCTGGTTGTTTAAGAACTGAATAAAGTAAATTAACCTAAAGCGATTAGGAGAAGTAGAGTACCAGGTGATAGAAATGGCCCAATACACGCTAGCCGTTCTTTATTAATTTAGAGAACTTGTTCTAGGCTGAACATATAAGAATTAGGGAACAAAGTTTCCAAACAAAATCTCAAGATATTTAGCAGAATAAATACCTGGTCACCAAAAGCTCAGTAATTCAAAGGATAAAAGAACATTTTTATCGATTACTTTTAAAAGTACATCAGGGTTTCAACCAGGAAAGAGTGAATGTATCTTTACAGGCCAAAGGTTGTTTTCCACGTTGGATGAATTATTAGCTTCAGTTTTAGAGAGTAAAATCTTAAATTCAACATCATTATTTTAAAATAATTCATTTGCCCTGGTGACCTTTGTTTTTTGTTTTGTTTTCATGTTCCCCTCCAGAAGAAAATATAACATTAGGATATAAGTCACTAGTACAAAGGCAGAACAATCAATCAGGATCAACTCTAAACACATGTATAATCATTCCACTGTATTGGAGGTAAAGAGAGAAATGACCTGACAACTACCATTACACCATTTGAGCCAACTGACTAAGGAAGTGGTTGATATAAAAGAAATGTAGTAGTGCGTCTGTTGGTGCCTGGTGCTTTTAGAACAGAAATTGGCTCTGCTTCTAATCCTTTCTCATTAAGCATTCCTTACAAAAAAGGAAAATATTCTAACATAACTGTAAAGTGTTATGAACTAAATGTTTGTGTCTCCTCAAAATTTATATGTGGAAACTCAACCCTCCAATGTGATAGCATTAGAAAGCACAGTCTTTGGGAGGTAATTAGGATTAGATGAGGTCATGAGGGCAGAGCCCTCCTGAAGGGGATTAGTACTCTTGTAAGAGTCACCAAAGAGCTTGCTTCCCCTTCTCTGCTCTCTGCCATGTGAGGCTACAATGAGAAGTCAGCAGTCTGCAACCTGGAAGAGGGCTCCCACCATAACTTTACCATTCTGACTTCTTGATCTCAGATTTCCAGGGTCCAGAACTGTGAGAAATAAATTTCTGTTGTTTATAAGCCACCAAGTGTATGGTACTTCGTTATAGCTGCCCAAACTAAGACATAATGTAACATTTGATACTTGGAATATACTTTCGCCTTGGTATACAAAACAGATTTCTAGACCTACATGACTGTGAAACAGGGAAGGAAGAGATACGAAAGGATAGAAAGAAAGGAATGAAGAAAGCAGTAATCAGAACGCAGGTTTTGAAGCTACACTGTCCTGGGCTACTTGCTAGTATGTGACCTTAGGTAACGCTTCTAAACCTCAGTTTACTCATCTATAAAATGGGGAGGTTAACAGTACCTGGGGTTGTTGGAAGATTTAAAATAATCTATGTAAGTCACTGAGCACATCCTGGCAATCATTCATTAAGTACTCACTATTATTATTGATGTTTTTCTCACTGTTACAGCTGTCTGCCACAAAAACATCGTTTGCGTGCCATATTACTCATGTACATGTCGTGTATGGGGTATAATAGGCAAACATTAGTTTGGCTGTAATTGTTAACATGCACTGACACTACAGTGATACCTTCACTAGTTTAGATCAATTATGGAAAAGCAGTTGAAACTTCCAAATTGACAGACTTGGGAATTTCGAAGATTAGAATACAATAATTGATAACAGGAGTGTAATAACATTTGTACTTATGTTCTAATGTCTTATATGACTTTAGAATAAATTCCTAAAAAATGTGACATGAATGGAAGCTAAGTGAAGGGTATATGGGATCTCTCTACACTATTTTTGCAAATTCTCTGTATGTCTAGACTTATCTTTAAATAAAAAGTTAAAATACGTAAACACATACACAATTCCTAAAAGGAGAATTTTTACTGCTTGGGCCTATTTCACCGCACCCTTACTAATTTTGAAAAAAATCATTTAAAAAATTTCCAGTAGGTGAAAATGGTATCATTTATTCTTCTATGAATTATCTATTCACATCTGGGCCAATTTTTCTACTGGAATATATTGTATACTCCTATCATGTCACTTATCTAAACTTACTAGACTGCATATCTAATCAAACTCTTTGATGAGCTAAGAGCCCTCTGTGAGCTATAACACTTTTAGTCAGACAGTTTGTTACAGTCAAGAAAATTCCTTGAATTGCATACTATAAGTGATGTATTAAATAACTTATGATACTGAGATACTGATTTTTTTTTTTTTTTTTTTTGCTTAAAATAATTCAAAAAGAAGTTGGTTAGTCCTTCTTGCTTGGGACATTCTTCCTATAGAAGTTTTTAAAATGAATTTTTAAAAGGCATTAAAATATACTGTTTTGTGCTTTATATTTGTTCCACCAGTTCAACTTTTAATTCATCTAGCTTTGTCTTACAAAGTACCACATGAAAATCAGAAGCTCTATGAAAATACATTGTTGATTCAGTCACATTTCAGAACTGACCTGGTCAGTCAGCTTAAGAAGTAATCATCAGACTGGATTTCCTGTTTGGTATGCAAGGAGGTTAGGAAGTCAACCACTCTGTTCTAACAAGTAAAAAGCTGAACAAACTGAAAAACCAACAACTCTTCTTAGATCCCTCAGAAAAATGAGGTCACAGGGCAAACCACTGTCCCCAAAATAGGAAAGACTGAGAGGTGTATACAGAAGATTACAACTTACCAGACTAAAATCTGTTGGAACCAGGGCTCACGTAGAAAAACCAGAACAGTAATTGATAATTGCCGGAGGCTCAGTATGGATGAGTTTCATAGTCAAAAACTCCCGGGGTGGGGGGGCACAGTCACAGGGGGTCCCCACACTTTTGCGAGTTTTACCTCCAGGAGCTCAACCAAGTTTTCACAGTGAAAATCAGAGAAAAATCCCTTCATGCTTCTGGCAGGGAGAGGAGAAAAGTAACTATTTTGAAATACACCAGAACACTCTGTTCTTTTCAATAAAGTCTGCCCACAGGAGAAACTAGCCAGAGCCTAACCTATTGGGGTTTAATCAGAGCCTAAATCACCTTGCAAAGAGAAATACTCAATTCCAGCCCACTCTAGCCTTCCCATCTCACCTAAGACAGGGAAGTGGGGGCTGTGAAGCACCCGGGAACTTCACAGCCCAGGAGCACAGCCTCATTAAAAACTGAGACCTAGTCATAGGATCCGTTCCTTTTACCTAGTACATCATGTCCACCTTTCAACAAGAAATTACAAATCACAATAAAAGATAAAAAACATAATTTGAGGAGACTGAAGACAATCATGAGAAGAAGGTCATATATGACAGGAATGTTGGAATTATCAAACCAAGAATTTTTTTAAACTATGATTAATATGCTAAGGGCTTAAATGGAAACAGGAGAGAACAGGCAAGAACCAATGGAAACATAAGCAGAGAAATGGAAATTCTAAGAAAGAACTGAAAAGAAATGCTAGAGATCAAAAACACTGTAACAAAAATGAAGAATGCCTTTAATAGGCTCATTAGCAAACTGAACACAACTGAGGAAAGAATCTACAAGCTGGAGTATATGACAATAAAAGCTTCTAAAACTAAAAAGCAAAGAGAAAAAAGACTGGAAAAAAACCCAACAGAATATCCAGAAAAAGTGGAACAACTACAAAAGCTGTAACACACACAAACTGAGCATACCAGAAGGAAAAGGAAGAGAAGCAATGAAGCAATAATGATTGAGAATTTCTCCAAATTAATGTCAGACACCAAACCACAGATCCAGGAAGCTTAGAGAACACCAAGCAGGAGAAATGCCAAAATAACAACGCCTAGGCACATCATATTCAAACTTCAGAAAATCAAAGATAAACAAAAAATCTTGAAAGAAGCCAGAGGAAAAAAAGAACATCTTACCTATACAGGAGCAAAGACAGGCATTGCATCTAACTTCTCCTCAAAAACCAAAGAACAAGAAGATAATAAGGCGAAATATTTAAAGTGTTGAGAGAAAAAAAATATCACCAACCTAGCATTCTATACCCTGTAAAATTATCCTTCAAAAGTGAAGGAGAAATAAAGACTTTTCCAGACAAACAAAAATTGAGAAAATTTGTAGCCACAGACCTGCATTGCAAGAAATGTTAAAAGAAAGTTCTTTAGAAAGAAAGAAAATGACATAGATCAGAAATCTAAACCTACATAAAGAAAGAAGAGCATTCACATCTATTACTCCTCTTGAGCCAAATGACTAAGGAAGTGGTCAATATAAAGGAAACGTAGTACTGCATCTGTCAGTGTCTGGTGCTTTTAAAACAGACACATATAGATTTAAAGTAAATGGACAGAGAAAAATATACAATTCTAACAACTAATCAAAAGAAAGTGGGAGTAGCTACATTAATTTCACAAAAAGGTTGACTTTAGGCCAAGGAAAGTCATCAGGAAAGAAGGGCATTACATAATAACACAGTGGTCAATTCTCCAAAAAGACATAGCAATCCTTAACAGGTATATGCCTACAACAGAGCATCAAAATCTGTGAGGCAAAAACTGACAGAACTATGAAGAGAGATGGATGAATCCCCTAGTACAACTGGAGATTTCAACATCCCTCTATCAGAAATGGAGAGATCCAGTAGGCAGGAAATCAGTAAGGACATATTTGAACTCAACACCACCATCAATCAACTGTATATAATGGATATCTAAAGATTACTTCATCCAATAACATTCCTCTTAGCTCACATGGACCATTCACCAAAACAGACCACATTCTGGGCCCTAAAACAAACCTTAACAAATTTAAAATTTAAAATACAATGTCTGCTGTCAGACCACAATGGAATTAAACTAGAAATCAGTAATAAAAAGATAGCAAGAAAGTCCCAAAATACTTGAAGATTAAATAACACACGGATCAAAGAAAAAATCTCAAGAGAAAACTTTATTTAAATTAATAATTAAAATACAATATAACAAAATCTGTGGGATGCAGCGAAAACAGTGTTTAGTGGGATATTGACAGCATTGAATGCATACGTTAGAAAAGAAGAAAGATATAAACTCAGCCATCTAAAATTCCACCTTGGAAAACAGAAAAAGAGGAACAAATTAAAACCAAAGTACACAGAAAAAAAAGATATAATAAAAATTATAGCAGTAATCAATGAACTTGAAACAGAAAATTAATAGAGCAAATCAACAAAACTAAAAGCTGGTTCTTTGAACAGATCAATAAAACTGATAAATCTCTAGCCAGGCTAAGTAAAAAAAAAAAAAAAAAAGGAACATCATAACAGATCCTATGAACATTAAAAGGATAATAAAGGAATACTATAAACAACTCTATGCCCACAAATTTGATACCCTGGATGAAATGGACCAATTCCTTGAAAGACACAATCTGCCAAAACTCCCACAAGAAGAAATGGACAATCTGAATAGGCCTATAGCTATTAAAGAAATTGAATCAAAAATTAATAAACTTCCAAAAGAGAAAGCACGAGCCTCAGATGGGTTCACTGATGAATTATACCAAACATTTAAGGAAGAAATCATACCAATTCTCTACAATCTCTTTCAGAAGACTGAAGCAGAGGGAATACTTCCTAACTCACTCTATGAGGCTAAAGTTACCCTAATACCAAAACAAGACAAAGAAATTAAAACAAAGGAAAACTACAGATGAATGTCTCTTGTGAATACCGATGCAACAATTCTCACCAAAATATTAGCTAATCAAATCCAACAACATATAAAAAGAATTATAAACCACAATAAAGTGGAATTTATCTCAGGTATGCAAGGCTGGTTCAACATTCTAAAATCAATGAAGGCAATACATCACATCAACAGGCTAAAGAAGAAAAACCACACGATCATATCAATAGATGCAGAAAAAGCATTTGACAAAATCCAACACTATTCATGATAAGAACTCTTGTAAACTAGGAATAGAGGGGAACTTCCTCAACTTGATATAGAATATTTATTTTAAAACCTACAGCTAATATCATTGTTCATGGTGAGAAACTCAAAGCTTTCCAACTAAGATCAGAAACAAGGCAAAGACTTCTCCCTCATCACTGCTTTTCAACACTGTACTGGAATTCCTAGCTAATGCAATAAAACAAGAAAAGGAAATAAAAGATATACAGATCGGGAAGGAAGAAATAAAACCGGCTTTGTATACAGATGACATGATTGTCTAGGAAGAAAATGCAAAAGAATAATAATAAAAAAAAAAAACAACCTCCTGGAACTAACAAGCAATTATAGCAAAAAAGCAGGATACAAGGTTAATACATAATAGTCCATTGCTTACGTATATACCAGCAACGAATAAGTGGAATTTGAAATTAAAAACATAACACCATTTACATTAGCACCTCCAAAAAATGAAATACTTAAGTATAAGTCTAACAAAATATGTACAAGGTCCATCTGAAAAAAACTACAAAACTCTGGTAAAAGAAATCAAAGAACTAAATAAATGGAGAGAAATACCATGTTCATTGATATGAAAACTCAATATTGTCAAAATGTCAATTTTTCCCAACATGATCTGTAGATTCACAATGCTATCCAATCAAAACCCCAGCCAAGTTATTTTTGTGAATATCAACAAACTGACTCTAAAATTTACATAGAGACGCAAAAGACCAAAAAATTGAATCTAGATATAGAACTTACATCTTTCACAAAAACTAACTCAAAATTGATCACAAACCTTAACGTAAAATGCAAAACAATAAAACTCCTAGAAGATAACATAAGAGAAAACAGAGGTGGCCTTGGGTTTGGTAAATGACTTTTTTTAGATACAACACTGGAGGCACAATCCATAAAAGAAAGAATTGATAAGCCTGACTTCATTCACTGAAATTAAAATTTTCTGCTCTGCCAAAGAAGCTGTCAAGAGAATGAAAAGACAAGCCACAGACTTGGAGAAAATATTGGCAAAAGACATACCTGATAAGGGACTGTTATCCAAAATATACAAAGAACTCCAAAAAATCAATAATAAGAAAACAACTGATTTAAAAATGGGCCAAATACCTTAACAGAGACCTCAACAAAAAGATATACAGATGACAAATAAGCATATGAAAAGATGCTCCACATCACATGTCATCGGGAAATGCAAATTTAGAAAATGAGATACCACTACACACCTACTAGAATGGCAAAACTCCAGAACACTGATAACAACAAATGCTGGCCAGGATGTAGAACAACAAGAAATTTCCTTTATGGCTGGTAGGAATACAAAATGGTACAGCCGTTGAAGTTTCTTACAAAACTAAACATACTTTTACCACAGGATCCAGCAATTGTACGCCTTGATATTTACCCAAATGAGCTGACAAGATATGTCCAAACTAAAACCTGCACACAAATGTTTATAGCAGTTTTATTCGTAACTGCCACAACTTGGAAGCAACCAAGATGTCCTTCAGCTGGTGAATGGATAAATAAATTGTGGTACACCCAGACAATGGAATACTATTCAGCACCAAAAACAAACAAGCTATCAAGCCATGAAAAGACATGGAGGAAAGTAAAATGCATATTACTAAGTGAAGGAAGCCAACGTGAAAAGGCTACATACTGTATGATTCCAACAACATGACATCTGGAAAAGGCAAAACTATGGAGACAATAAAAAGATTAGTGGCTGCCAAGGGTTAGGGGAAGTGAGGGGTAAACAGGAGAGGCACAGAGGATTTTCAGGGAAGTGAAACTATTCTGTATGATAGTATAATGGTGGATACATATTTTTATAAATTTATGCAAACCCATAGAAAGTACAACATGAGTGAACCCTTTACAACAAGGGTATGTCAAAGCAGGTTCATCAATTGTAACAAATGTACCACGTTGGTGGCAGATGTCCATAGTAGAGAAGGCTGCACATGTGTGGGAACAAGGAGTATATGGGAACCTTGTACTTTCCACTCAGTTTTGCTGTGAATCTAAAACTGCTCTAAAAATAAAGTTTATTGATTAAAAAAAAAGTAATCATGTTCTTTTCCATCTAAGAGAAAGGACCACCAAACCTTTGACTTCTTAGAATTTATTTCTAATGAGGAAAACAAATACTTTTTAAAGTAAATAATTTAATACATAAATAGGGGCCTGCCTGGTGGCATAATGGTTAAGTTTGCATGCTCCACTGCAGCAGCCCAGGGTTTGCAGGTTTGGATCGTGGGCATGGACCGACACACCGCTCATCAGGCCATGCTCTGGTGGCGTCCCATATACAGGGCAGAGGAAGATTGGCACAGATGTTAGCTCAGGGACAATCTTCCTCAAGCAAAAAGAGGAAGATTGGCAAGAGATGTTACTTCAGGGCCAATCTTCCTCACCAAAAAATAAATAAATACATGAATAAAATGATAGTTTTGTACTATGAAAAAATAAGCAAGAACCTACTTCAGTTAGGGTTGTCAGGAAAAGACCTTCTGAGCCGGTGATATCTAAACTGCACCCTGAAAACTGAGAAGGCGTCAGACACAGCAAGTGCACACTGTGAATAGAGTTACAGGCCGATCCAAGTTCAATGCCTCATTGCAGGAAAGAACTTCAGGGCTTTTAGGAACTGACTGCAAGCTAATGTGACCAGAGCATAGAAGTGAGAAGACTGTCATGACATGATAGAAGAGGTAGGCAAGCTCCAGATTGTGTAGGGCCCTCGTAGGCCTTGGTAAGTGGTTTGAGTTTAGTTCCAAATACAGTGGAACTCTGTTGAAGAGTTTTAACCATGTTTGTAAAAACCAAGTTTTTAACCATGTTTAACATGTAACGTGTTTCAATTTACATTTTACATCATTCTGGCAGTTTAAAGGGTTATAATTGATTATAGGGTGCAAATACAGATGCTCTCAAAATGGCCCAACAAGAGACAGCAGCTTGGGCTAGGCTTGGTAATAAGAGAAACAGAAAGAGAAAAACAAATTCTAGATACATTTACTGTTCTTTCTGAGAAGAGCAGTCTTCACTGATGTCCTTAGAAGTCCCTTTATCATGGGAAAGTTATCTGAAAAAGAACTAATGCTATGAATTCTCTCTTTAACAGTGTGATGAAGTTCAGTGAAAAAAAGAGACCTGATTTAAATCTGAGCCCAGCCTCTCCTAGAAACAGGACTTTACACAAGTTACTTAACACCTATGGGCAGCAGTTTACTCATCTGTAAAATGGGAATAGTAACACCCACATTTCATAGAAGAGTTACAAGGTTTAAATAAGAATGCTTGCAGTCTGCCTATATATTTTGCTCATACACAGATGCTCTACAAATGTTAATATTCAACCCCATCCCCTTAGTAACAGCAAATTCTAAATGGATTGAGTGGAGGAGATATTTAATACCAAGGAATGCATTTCTGATGGTGGAATTTCAAGTATCAAAGTACAGGAGATATTTTGAGGCAGGAAAGCATTCCCCTAAAACCAACTGATTGCTCACCAACTGGGACATAGAGGAGCCTTCACTTTTCTATAAATATTTATTAAAAACTTGATCTTCAGAAAAAATAAACTATTATATATTGATGAATTCTGGTTAAAATAAAAAGGTAGTAAAATACAATCCAACTTCAATAAGAACCATTAATTAAAACTAGTCTAAAGTTTACTATAGGATAATAAAATACTACATATTTTATTAAGCAACAATCATTCTTACACTAACGAAACTACACTTACAGAAAGGAAAGATCAGAACAGGATTTTCATTAGGGCACATGTTGGAGTAAATTCTTACAACAGCTAGGTTTAAATTTGCCATTTTAAAATTAACACTTAAAAGCTGATGTTTGCTTATTTGCTAAAGAACAAAACAACAGAATATAGAATGCTTTTAAGACTCACTACTATCAACATTACACTTATAAATGCTTTATTCTATGTAGTGGGGTTCAAGATAATTGGTGACAGGGTTTACCTAACTTTGGTCTTGTTTTTAATTATCGAATTTTTAACATTTGAGACAGTAAAGATTTTTCCTGTATCTACCTTGACATATTCCTGAATTTCCCAGGATTCTTATTAGTTTTCATTGATTTCAAACTAAATACATGTTTCCTAAAAGGTAGGGAATATGCAGAGTAAAAATTGGTATGATTCTCAGAAAAGTAAGATTATTCCCACTTACATCAATATTACGAAACAAGTTGGAAAGAGTGTTTCTTCATCCACACTAGCTGATCTGTTTGTTCTGCATAACACTATTCTTTCAGTTTGTTTACTTGGAGAACAAAATAAAAAGATAAGAGAGGGAACATATGAGGCACAACATGCCTATAGTGGTTAAAACAACTTATTCTAAATAACGATTCGTATGAGAGGGAGGGAGTTGAGGGTTCAGGCAGGGCCATTAAAGGTCTGTTCTTCAAAGTATCCAGCAGAGTTGCTTTATTCATGGTTAATATTCAGCTGAGACACACCAATATGGCTAAATGAGATCTGTATTACAGATACCTGTTCCAATTGCTTTGGGCCCCTGCTATACCAGCTGTTAAATACTTTTACTACCACTCAAACAATAGGCCTAGGACTGCACCCAGTTGGCCTAGACTATCTCCCTCAGAGGCTCTTGATTTGAAGCTTCCACTTAAAGTCATATATATATAATATATAATATAATATATATATATATATATGAATGCTATCTAGGCCCTGTCCACTCAAGTCATACAAAGAAACTAGACTGTCAGTTTCAGCTCATTTCTATAATTCTTTATTAACATTTGGGATTTGCTTACAAATTTCAGAGTAGCCAATCAAGTATAAATCATATTAGAAAATGAGGCAAAAAACACTAGACTGAGGTTCAAATCTCGGTCTTTCCCTTTAATTTTATGATCTTGGGGAAGTTCTGAACATTCTTGAGTCTTGTATTCATCGCCTATAAAATGGAAACCAGACTACTTGCCTCACAGAGCTGTTGTAAGAATCAAACGATCTACTGCATGTTATAATATCTGTACTAGACACACAGATGACCAAAAAATGCCTGTTGAATGTGGATCTATTCAGTATGGAAGACATGATTTACATTTCTGGGTTCACAATTTAAAAAGAAATAAAAACTTTAAAGGGCAGAGGCAAAGAAATAATTAAAAGGTTCAAAGATAGGACCTAAAGGAATCAGTATCACTTAACTTACAGAAAGGACAAAGATCACAATTGTTTAATGGGCCACTTTCCAAGATAAAACAACAGGAGAAGAAAGTAGGTTAAGATGAAGAACCAAGAATTTTGGTTAAATAAAAAAAATTTCAAGAGCACATTATTAAAAATTAGCAATTGACAAAGATATGAAATACATGAATAAAAAGCTTCTGAAATAGATAATTACATCAATGTGGAATGGTGATCTTATGTGAAGACTAAGCAATCTCTCAAATCCATTCTAGACTGCAAATCCCAAGGAGGTGCATGAAAAGCTAGCAATCAAGAAACTACAGTTCTCAGTAGCTCCTGCTAAGGTTTCATATAGCCACTTCAGTAATTTGGGCCTCAATTTCCTCATTTGCAAAATCAGAAGCTTTGATTACAGTTATAAAAAATATGATTCTAGTTTAATATGGTTTATGGCTGACATATATAGCAAGAATACAGAAGGTAAGCCATGGGAATGCATCAATGATTACTTCCAGTAAGGCACAGAAGAAGTGTGATGGCATTATTACAAGGTAGTAAATAACTACTTGGATGTAATAAATTGTATACCAAATAGTCTGAAATTTTTTAAGCAGTTTGACAAGATATTTACAACCAAAGAAGTAGCCTGTCTAGGTCACTAATTCATAGAAGCATAAACAAATAACAATTATACATTCTAATGTATGGTACCAAAATACCACGCTTACCTTTTGAAGATCATTTTAAATAACAGCATCAGGTATTTTTGACATTGTGTTTCTAACTTATGAGAATAAAAATATTTGCATTGTTGGAAGACATGGAAATTAACGGTGAAAAGACGCTAAAAGGTATTAGGTTGTAGGAGGATTAATAAATACATTACTGACATGCCAACCATGTATTCTAGATAAAGAAGACATGTTGTATATTCATCTATAAATAATGGTTCATCAAATTTGTAAATTAAATGTCTATAAAACTGATTCTATTAAATTGTTTCAACTCTGAGTACATGCAGAAATGCCAATATGACTGGAAGAAAATAAAATGAAACATCTGTGTGTCTAAGAGCCTTAAAAACTTTCTCAAAACGCAGAGAGAAAAGTATGCACGTTGCAACACTAAACTGTACATTCCATATAGTATTTTATAAAAACATTTATTTCTCTTTTTTAAAGGATACCATTTATTTTCTTAACAATAATCATTCATAGTCCAATTTCATTTCAATATTGTACAAGTATCTTTCCATGGATTCCATTAGGCAATGTGAGAAATGCATTATAGAAAGGAATTTAATAACCACTCAAAGTAATTCTTATTAAATTTTATGTGAAATGAAGAACACATCCACAAAATTACCTGACAAGCAACGTGCACGAGGTAGACCAGCTCTTTAGATTCACAGCCATTTTTCATTACTTCGTTCTGTTCTTCTGAAAGTGAAAGCTATATCAAAGAAGAAAGGGCAGAAGAGAGGGAGAGAAAGTCATGATTAATGAACAAGAATAAACTAAGCATTCAGTAATACTTAGACCTTCATATCAACTTAATGTAACATATGCCTTATAAAAGAATTCTATTGCTTAAGGCAGATAAAGAATTTAGAATTTTAAATATATATATAAGAATTGTCTTTGTAGCTTATATCTAAACTAGCACAACCACATTTCAGCAGTAAATAAACATTCATTCAAGAGCACGTCATCACTTCCTTAATTTAGGTAGCACATATGTGAAAGGAAGGCATTAAGGTGGGCACTGAGAGATAGCATGACCAGGTGGCTTAAAAGAGCTCAGGCTGTATTAACTGGCTGCCCAGAGAACCAGTTGGGCCTACAGAGATGTTTTATTACAGACTCACCACGTAGGCCTGCACACTGAATTTTATTTGAACTAGCAAGCTAACATCTAGAAACTGAGTGGTTTCATATGAAAAATACAGATTTCTGCCTTTTATTGAAAAATCAGAAAATCTGACACACTGGACCCACATTTTCACATGGGCAACAACTGGCTGAACCTGAGAAGTGACCAACCCCCTTAAACGAGACATGCATTCTCCAAGAGACTTTGCCACAGAACTGATTACTCTTTACTTTTTTGCCAGTATCTAGGCTGAATGTTAACTATCATTCATCATGCTGCTTGCTTGCTTTGTTATTTTTTTATACCCTACTCACTTCACTCATTTATATCACCTACCTGCCCCATCTAGGAATGTGAATTTGCAAACTCCGCTCTGGAGACAGACAATCTGGAGTTGAAAAGTGTCACTAACTGGCTGTGTAATATTGACCTACCTACTTAATTTCTCATCTGGAAAATGGGGATGATATAATAATAAAGTTTGTGAGTATTAAATGAGATAATGCATTTAAAGTGTTCCCCAAGGTATCTGGCACTCAGTAAGTACTTGATAAATGTTACCTATCATTATAGTTATTATAAGAAACATAAGATTGATGAAGATATATACTCCATTTTTGAAACCAGTGTCACTGGAAATATTTTTTAAAAAACCCAAACTCTCCTGGTATTAAGTAGGAGAAGTTCACAGGATAACGATCATTCTCACACTAGCCAAAATAAGTCAAATTAACTATAAAATCATAGTTTTTTAAAAAAGTGAAAGAATTAAGGGTAAAAAGAAACCTAAATGAACTAAGTTGTAAAAAGTGATAAGACTTTCATGAGGCAGAAGAGACTCATGGATGTGCTTGGATGCCAGATAAAGATGCAAGAGGGTAAAGAATCTGCCTTAGACAGGCTAAGGAGAAACCAGCCAAACCCTGAATGACTGCATGTCGACTGGACTGATAAACTAAAATTCCAGGGAGCACCCTGTAGCAGACAGTCAACACTCACCCACCAACTGATTCCCACAAGTATTTCCCAAGTGTATGGAGTCAGTATACCAAATGCTGGGGAAGAGCAGCAGAACTGAGAGAGATGACCCCAGGAAGTGTGTGGAGTCTCCCCAAGCACCTGGCAGCTAATTGTTGGAGGTGGCAAACAGGGCAAGAAAGCTCAGAGAGGGCAGAAGAACTGAGAAAGATCCAAGGCACCCAGGACATTCAACAACTGAAAGCTGGAGGTGGCACAGAAAAGCTGAAAGAAATCCCACAGAGGCAACCCAGGGCTTCATAAGAGTATATAGCAACTACACACCAAGATCTGGGGTAGGATACAGGGAAGAGAGGTCTCCTTTGACACAGGAAGCTGGGAAAAGGACTGGAGAACAAAAAGAACTAGCAACCAGGTGGTAAAGCAGAGACAGAGAAAGATCGCATGCTCTCCTCAGTTTACAAAATGAGTGGCTTAGTATTAAAACACAAAGAGATCTTCAGATGTTCACCAATTTTCAATGATCCCTGCTGAAAAAAAACTCCTGAACTTACACTAAAAATATTTAAAAGTAATGATAAATTAAAGCTGCCACAAAGACCAGATATATATCAGCTACAGATCAGCTTAATTCAGCCACCTAATCAAAAATGACTAACATACTCTAACATAACATTAACAGACTGGAAGAAGAGGATAAGCCCATCCTGGAGATAAATATTATTTACTTTAGTCTCTACTGTCTTTTATATAACATATTAGGCATTAAAAAATTACAAAACACATATAGAAGAAATGGCAATCCATGGTCAAGAGAGGAAATGATTAAATCAAACACAGAAATGGCCCAGATATTAAAATAATAAAAAGAACATAAATTAATTATGATAGATATTCTAAAATTTGGTTGAAAAGATATATGTTAAGAACACAGGGGAAATTCCAGCAGAGATTGAAACTATAAAAATACTCAAAATAAAATGCTAGAAATAAAAACTATGATATCAGATATTAACAACAAATGGGACACAGTAGATGAAAGGACCAGTGAACTAGAAAACAGGTCAATAGAACTACCCAAGCTGAAACAAAAAGCAAGAAAAAAGAATGACCAAAAATAACAGTACATTTGACATCTCTGAGAGACTACCAAACAGACGACTACACGTACAACTGGAGTACCAGAAGGAAATGAGAGGGAATGGGACAGAAAAATATTTGATGACATCAGATGAGAACTTTCTAAAACTGGTGAGATATCAACTAACAATTCAAGAAACTCATCGAACCTCAAATAGAATAAATTTTCAAAATCACTACTTAATAATAATCACACATAATAATCACATAATAATCACACTTTTGAACAACAAAAATCTTTAAAGCAGACAAAGAAAAAAATATTACATAAAGGGGAAAGAATATAAATGATAGCTGAATTCTCACTAGAAACAAAGGATGATGGAAGACAAAGAGAAACATCTTTAAAGTACTGAAAGGAAAGATTGTCAAGTCTATATCATGTGAAAATAACCTTCAGAAATTTAAGAAACATAAACACATTTACAAACAACAAAAGCTGAGAGAATGTGTCCCCCCCCAGACCAGTGCAACAAGAAAAGCTAAAACAGGGGCCAGCCCAGGGCCAAGTGGTTAAAGATCCACATGCTCCACTTCGGCGGCCCAGGTTTGCAGGTTCGGATCCTGGGCGCAGACCTATTCCACTCATCAGCCATGCTGTGGAAGCACCTCACATACAAAATAGAGAAAGATTGGCACAGATGTTACCTTAGGGACAGTCTTCCTCAAGCAAAAAGAGGAACACTGGTGGCAGATGTTAGCTCAGGGTGAATCTTCCTCACCAAAAAAAAAAGGAAAGCTAAAACAGCTTCTTCAGGTTGAATGGAAATGGTACCAGATAGAAACCCAAAACTACAGAAAGGAATAAACACTACCAGAAAGGGTAAATATTTAAGTAAACATAAAATACATAAATTCTCAAAAGTAACAGATGGCAGAAGTTTGAAAATATCTTAATAGTTTCAAGAAAAGAAAATAAATTAAACTATAATACAAAAATAAGACCAAAAAAAACATTTTCTGATGAACAAAAACTTAATGAGTTTCCACCAATAAATCCTCACTAAAACGACTTCTAAAATATGTACTTAAGAAAGAAAAAAAAGGATTCCAGGAAAAAGAATAAGATGTAACGCAGAAATACTGAGCAAAGAATTCAGCAAATAAGTATTGCATCTAAACAAATTTTAACTATATAACAAAAATAATGATTAGTTATAGGAGATAAAAGAATAGAACTATAATCCTGGACAACACTAGCATAGAAGACAAGAAAGAGTGATCCCAGTTAAAACATTCTCAGTACTGGTACTGCTTGAGAAAAGGAGTAGAGATATTGATAAACTTTAAACTGAAAATTAGGTATTCAAGTTAAAATTTTAATGGTAGTCACTAAAAGAATAAAAAAACCATATATAACTTCCAAACCATAAGGAGGGGATAAAATTTTTAAATGTCAATAACTGCAACAGAAATATGGAATAGAAGTAAAAGCAATCTTCCTAAGCAGAACTGGGGGGAGAAAGGGAGAGGAAGGAAGGAGAGAGCAAACATCCAATTAAAGCAAGGAGATGGGGTGGGGAGGGGATTAAAAGCAAAGGAGGATGGTCAAACAGTGTCAAAAAAATGGCAGAGAAGGCAGCTCCAAACCCCAGTCCCTTCACAAAAACATGAAAAAACAAGCAAAAATTCTCAGAAGCAACTTTCTCACTACTCCAGAAAACAGTAAAAGGTTTACAACAACCATGAGAACAATGAATCAAGAAGAAGCCAACTTAAAAATTGTAGGAAAGCCTTGTGGCATTTTTACTTGCCCTTGCTCCAACCCGTCCCCAACTCAGCAGCACTCCTAAAAATGGCAGCCCTAGTTCCCAAGCGTGGCACTCTAGCCCCTGGATCCAGAAGGAGAAAAGACATTATTAATAAACTAATGTGTTTGTCTGTTGTAATCTACCTGGTGGCTACCTGAAGGACTGACACAAGGCACACACCTCTGTTTCACCAAATTTGGAACTCAACTCAGGGACAAAAGCAGCAGCATTGCTCAAAAATATTGTGAAGTGAACAAAAAACCTGCAACCATCTTGAGCAAAAGATTATACTTAAGACATAAGAAGGAGAGCTTAAAGCCCAGGGGCTGAAGCTGAGGAGAGAGGTTCTTAGGGAAATTAAAGCATTCAAAAGTGCCTGTGTAACTGGGGCATTTAGGAACCCACGAACACATCCGGGGTAGGACACACGCACATGAAAGGCATAAGAAGACCCTGAGCTTTCACCTCTAACTAATATTCAGGCTAACACAGAGCTGGAAACAGCCTGGCTAAGTGTTGAATTAGTGCCCCAACACAACGGAAATGTGCAAAGACTGGAGGAACTGGCTTTTCGTTTGTTTATTTTTTATTTTTAGATCCTGGCATTCAAGGAATTCCCTGACACAACACTACCTGAATACAAGCTAAAAGAACAGAGACTTCAGTGAGTACCCATGAGAAAGAATACATTCTCTGCAAAAACAGTCTGAAAAAGTCACTAAACTGACAGCTGCAGCCCTCACAAACAGGAACAGCAAACCTGTGAAAAGAGGTGGAATCTGATTTCCAGAGTTTCCACATTATAACATTCAAATGTCCAGTATGCAGCAAAAAAAACCCAGAAGATATACCAAAAAAACAGGATGGTATGGGTCATTCACAAGAAAAAAAAAAGCAATGTATGAACAAATAAGAATATCGATGAAAAGAAAGGAAAAAAAGGAACCAAACATAAATTTTGGGGAACAAATCACTAGCTAAAATGAAAATTTCACTAAAAGGGGTCAACAGCAGATTTGGGCAGGAAGAAAAATCAGCTTATTCAAAGAAAGGACAAATAAAAGTAAACAGTCCAAAGAGCAGCAAGAAAAACGAATAAAAAAAGTGGAAAGTACCTAAGAGACCTGTAGGAGACCACGAAGAGGACCAAAACACACATTATGGGAATCCCAGAAGGAAAAAGAGAGGGACCGACATAAAGGGATTATTTGAGGAATGATATTAGGAAAATGGAGGAATAGGAGAACCCAGACTCTAGACTTGTTCACAAAAATAGGAATTAGCAACTATCCACACATAAGAATGCCTTAGTGAACATCTCAGAACCCAGGAGGTGAGGCCAAAGCAAACTGTTAGAGCAAAAAACATGAGAAAAGTTGCATTAGAAGTGTAAGAGGAATGGTTTCACTTTCACCATGTCACCCCTCTCCCAAGCCAGCAGAAAAACAGAGAGAGAGATTCCCTGGGACCATAGCTTCTCCAGTGGGTAAAAAAGAACCCAAGTTGGACATTCACTTTCCCAGTGTTCCGGGACGAACCTCAGGAGGCCCACCTCTGTCTTGCTTCACAAGGAACACTGGGGAAAACTGGCAAGAGTAGACCACTTGGGGTCACCTAGTAACAACAAGGGGGACAGGACAAAGAGCAACCAGCCAATGGATCTTGGAGGTGGTACCATGTCCCTGTGAGCAACCTTGTCTGACCAGAGACCCCAGCCAACAGCTCTACCTGATCAGAGAACCAAAATGGTGGCCGTGTAAGGCCAGGGGGCACAGCCATCAGTTCACCCGGCTGAGGTCTCCAATCAACAGACCAGCCAATCATGGAGCATAGTCAGTGACTCTACCCAATGATGGAGCCCAGTCTACAGCCATGCCAACTGCAAGGCACAGCTTACTGACCTGCCCAGCCGGGGAAACCAGTCACTGGTCACTCTTGACCAAGCATAACCAGCAGTCCTGCCCATATGGGGAATCCAGCCAGTTACCCCACACAAATGCAAGGCAAGACCTGTGCCTCCCCCACCACCATCACAGAGCCCAGCGACCCCACACAACTGCATAGAACAGCCTTCAGCTTCACCCAATCACAGAGCCCAGACTGCAGACCTGCATGAACACCAACTCCAGTCAGTGGCACCAACTGATCAGAGAGTACAAAATGACCAGGGATTATTACAGAGCCCAGTCCACAACACTGCCCAATCACAGAGCCCAGCAAGTTTTCAGCCTTATGTAATCAGGGATCCCAGTAAGTGGTCCTGCCCAACTGTGGAGTCCAGCCAGTGACCTGACCTGACCTGACCTCAGATGGTGGGCAGCAGCCTTGTCCCCAGCAGTAAGCCCCACCTTCCTGCAGATACTACCAACTGATCCATTCAAAATCACAAGCTGGGCTAACTAGTGAAAGTCTTTTCCTGCCAAATGAGCCTGTAAAGACTGGAAGAGGTGACCACTTCCTCAAATGCACAGACACCAATGCAAGGACACAAGGATAATGACGAATCAGGGAAACAAGATGCCACCAAAGGTAACTAACAAAAATCCAATAATCGATCCTAAAAAATAGAGATCTATGAGCTGAATGACAAAGAACTCAGGACAATCATCTTAAACAAGTTCAGCAAAATGCAACAAAACACAGATAAGACAACTAAAGGAAATTAGGAAAACAATACATGAACAAAATGAGAAACTTAATAAAGAAATAGAAACCCTAATAAAAAACAGAAATAACAGAGCTAAAGAATGACTGCAATGAAAAATTCAATAGAGAGCTTCAACAGCAGAGAATCATTGGGGCGGCGGAGTGGCGCAGTGGTTTAGTTCGTGCTTGGCAGCCCGGGCGCCTGCCGACGCACTGCTTGTCAGCCATGCTGTGGCGGCGTCCCATATAAAGGAGAGGAAGATGGGCACGGATGTTAGCCCGGGGCCAGTCTTCCTCAGCAAAAAGAGGAGGATTAGCAACAGATGTTAGCTCAGGGCTGGTCTTCCTCACAAAAAAAAAAAAAAAGACAGAATCATTGAAGACGACAGGTCATTCAAAATTATCCAGTCATAAGTGCAAAAACAAAAAAACGAATAAAAAAGAGTGAAGAAAGACTACAGAACGTATGGGATACCAATAAATGAGACAATACATGCATTATTAGAGTCCCAGAAGGAGTAGAGGGAGAAAAAGGGGCAGAAAGTCTATTCAAAGAAATAATGGCTGAAAACTTCCCAAATTTGAGAAAAGATATGGATATCCAGGTACCTGAAGCCCAAACGTCCCCAAACATACTCAACCCAAAGGGGACTTCACCATGACACTTTAGGCAGATTGCTCAGCAGAAACTTTGCAGGCCAGGAGAGAGTGAGATGATATGTTCAAAGTATTGAAAGAAAAAAACTGCCAAACAAGAATACAATACCTGGCAAGGCTGCCATCAGAAATGAAGGGGAGATAGAGACTTTCCTAAACAAATAAAAGCTGCGAGAGTTCACCACCAGACCTGTACTATAAGAAATTCTAAAGGGAGTTCTTCAAATTGAAATAACAAGGTACTAAATAACAAGGTAAAAACATAAATGTATAAAACTCACCACTAAAGGTAAATATTTAAGAATTCTCTAATATTTTAATAGTGGTGTGTAAATCACTTTTAACTCTACTATAAAAGTTAAAAGACAAACATAACTATAGCTACAATAATTTTTAAATGGATACACAATATAAAAAGATGTAAACTGTAACATCAATAACCTAAAATGTGAGAGGGAGGAAAGAAGTATAGGTTTTCTATGCAATAAAACTTAAGTTGTTATCGGCTTAAAATAGGATGTCATAACTATAAGAACATTTTATGTAAACCTCATGGTAATCACAAAAGAAAAGCCTGAAGTAGACACACAAAAGAAAAAAACAAAAGGAATCAAAGCATAATGCCACAGTCATCAAATCACCAAGGAAGAAAGCAAGAGAAGAATAAGACAACAAAGGAAACACAAATCAAATCAAAACAATTAACAATGGCAATAGTAAGTCCTGACCTATCAATAATTATTTTAAAAAAAACAGATTAAATTCCTCAATCAAAAAACAGAGTGGCTAAATAGATAAAAAACAAGATTTTTATCAGCTGCCTAAAAGAGACTCATTTTAGCTTTAAGGACACATAGAGGCTGAAAATGAAAGGATAAGGAAAGATACTCCATGCAACTGAAAACCAAAAGATTGGAGGTATGACTATACTTATATCAGATAACATAGACTTTCAGTCAAAAACCATCACAACAGACAAACAAGGTCATTATATAAAGACAAAAGAGTCAATTCATCAAGAAGATACACAAATTGTATTTATGCACCAAACATCAGAGTATGTAAATATATAAAGCAAATGTTAACAGAAATGAAAGGAGAAATAAAAAGCAATACAATAATAGTGATGGACTTTAATACCCCACTCTCGACAATGAATAGATCATCCAGGCAGAAAACCAGTAAGGCAACACTGGACTTAAACTATACTTTAGACAAAAAGGACCTAACAGATACATACAGAACATTCCGTCCACCAGCAGCAGAATACACATTCTTCTCAAATGCACTTGAAACATTCTCTAGATAGATCATATGTTAGGTCACAAAACAAGCCTTAGGAAATTGAAGACAACTGAAATCATACCAACTATCTTTTCCAACAAACAATAATATGAAACTATAAATCAGTAACAGGAAGAAAATGAGAAAACTCACAAATACACAGAAATTAAACAATACACTCCTGAACTACCAATAGGTCAAAGAAGAAATCAAAATGGGAATCAAAAAAATATCTAGAAATGAACCCAAATGGAAATACAACATACCAAAATTTACAGGATACAGCAAAATCAGTTCTAAAAGAGAAGTTTATAGCGATAAATGACTACATTAAGAAAAATAAAGAATCTCAAATAAACAACCTAGCTTTACACCTCAAAGAACTAGGGGAAAAAAACAAGAACAAAGTAAATGCAAAGTTAGCAGAAGGAAAGAAATAACAAACATCACAGCAGAAATAAATAAAATAGAGACTAGAAAAACAATAGAAATGACCAATGAAACTAAGAGTTGGTCTTATGAAAAGATAAGCAAATTTAAAAAAACCTTTAGCTAGACTGAAAAAAAAGAAGGAGAAGACTCAAATAAAATTATCATTGAAAAAGGAGACATTACAACTGATACCAAAGAAATGCAAAGGATCATAAGAGACTACAATGAATAATTTTATGGCAACAAATTGGATGACCTAGAAGAAATGACTAAATTCTTAGAAACATGCAAACTACCAAGACTGAATCATGAAGAAACAGAAAATATGAACAGACCAATAACAAGAGATTGAATCAGTAATCAAAAACCTCACAAGAAAGAAAATGTCTCGACCTAAGGAATTCAGTGGTGAATTTTACCAAACATTTAAAGACCAATTAACACCAATACTTCTCAAACTCTTCCATAACAACAAAGAAGAGGGAACACTCCCAAATTCATTTCACAAAGCTAGCATTACCTTAATACTGAAGGCAGATAAGGATACTGCAAGAAAAGAAAATTACAGGCCAATATTACTGATGAGCATAAATGTAAAAATTCTCAACAAAATACTAGCAAACCAAATTCAACAGCACATTAAAAGGATCATACACATGATCAGGAGTGATTTATCCCTGGGATGCAAGGATGGTTCAACACACACAAATCAATAAATGTGATATACCACCTTAATGGAATGCAGGATAAAAATCATATGATCATCTTATCAGATGCAGAAAAAAACATCTGACAAAATTCAACATCCTTTCATGATAAAGATGCTCAACAGATTGAGTACAGAAGGAATGTATCTCAACATAACGAAGTCTATATATGACAAGTCCACAGCTAACATCATACTCAACGGTGCAACGCTGAAGTTTTTCTTCTAAGATCATGAGCAAGACAAGAATGCCCACTCTCGCCACGTCTACTCAAAATAGTCCCGGAAGTCCTAGCCAGAGAAATTAGGCAAGAAAAGGAAATAAAAGGCATCCAAATCGAAAAGTAAGAGGTAAAATTTGTCACTATTTGCAGATGACATGATCTGATATATAGAAAACCCTATAAACTCCACCAAAAAACTGATAGGACTAATAAATGAATTCAGTAAAGTTGCAGGATACAAAATCAACATGTAAAAATAGGTTGCAATTCTATGCACTAATAACAAAATATCAAAAAGAGAAATAAAGAAAATCACATTTACAGTAGCATCAAAAAGAATTACTTAGGAATAAATTTAACCAAGAAGATGAAAGATCTGGACATTGAAAACTATAAAACACTGATGAAAGAATCTGAAGAATACACAAATGGAAAGAACATCATTAAAATGCCCATTTTACCCAAAGCAATCTATAGATTCAATGCAATCCCTACCAATATTCAAATGGCATTTTTCAGAGAAACAGAAAAGTAATCCTCAAATTCATATGCAACTACTAAAGACCCAGAATAGCTGAAGTAATCTTGAGCAGCAATACCAAAACTGGAGGCATCACACTTCCTGATTTCAAACTGTATTACAAAGCTATTATAATCAAAAGAGTATGGTATTGGTATAAATACAGACACACAGACCAATGGAACTGAATCAAGAGCCCAGAAATTAACCCATGCATATATGTCAACAAATTTTGGACAAAGACACCAAGAATACATAATGGGAAATGATACTCTACTCAATAAATGGTGAGGAAAGTGGAAATCCACATGCAAAAGAAAAACTTGGACCCTTATCTTACACCATACACAAAAATAAACTCAAAATGGATTAAACACTTAAACATAAGATTTAAAACTATAAAACATCTAGAGGCAAACACAGAGAAAAACCTCCTTGACATTGATCTTGGTAATGATTTTTTGGATTTGACTCCAAAAGCATAGGTAACAAAAGTAAAAATAAACTGCAACTACATAAAACTAAAACATTTCTGCACAGCAAAGGAAACAACAAAATGAAAAGGCAACCTACATAATGGGAAAATATATTTGCAAACCTTATATCTGATATGAAGTTATTATCCAAAATATACAAGAAATTCATACAACTCAATAACAAAAAAACAAATAAGCCCATTAAAAAAAGAGCAAAGGTCCTAAGTAAACATTTTTCCAAAGGAGATCCATAAATGGTCAACAGGTATATGAAAAGATGTATCTAATCATCAGGAAAATGAAAATCAAAACCACAATGAGGTGTCAACTCACACCTATTGACATAGCTATCACCAAAAAGAGAAGAGATAAGTGTTGGTGAGGATGTGGGAAAAGGGAACTCTTGTGCACCATTGGTGGGAATGTAAACTGGTAGAGCCACTATAGAAAATAGCATGGAGGTTCCTCAAAAAATTAAAAATAGAACCACCATATGATCTAACAATACCAATTCTGGGTATATATCCAAAGGAAATAAAATCACTATCTCAAAGAGATACCTGCACTCCCATGTTCACTGCAGCATTATTGACAGCAACCCAAATAATGGAAACAACCTGAGTCCACTGACGCATGAATGGATAAAGAAAAACATATATACAATGGAATATTATTCAGCCACAAAAAGGATACCCTGCCACTTGTGACATGAGTGAACCTGGAGGACATTATGCTAAGTGAAATAAGGCAGACACACAAAGAGAAATACTTCATGATGTCACTTATATGTGGTATCTTAATTTAAAAACAAGAAAAGCTGAATTCAGCATAATGGAGAGTGGAATGGTGGTTACAAGAACCTGGGGGGACAGGAGTGGAAAAGGGAAGTTATTGATCAAAGAGTACAAATTTTCCATTGTAAGATAGATAAGTTCCAGTGACCTAATGCACAGCATGGTGACTATAGCTAATAACAATTTATTGTACACTTGAAATAATGTATTGTACGCTTTAAATTTGTTAAGACAGTAGATCTTAACAGTTCTTACCACAAAAAAGTAATGGTAACTATCTGAGATGAAAGATATGTTAATTAGCTTGACTGGGGTAGTCATTTCACAATGTATACATATATCAAAACATCACATTGTGCACCTTATATACAATTTTTGTCAATCATACCTCAGTAAAGTTAGGGAAAAAACATATATGCACCAAGCAAAAGAGACCCAAAATACACAAAGCAAACATTGACAGAATCAAAGGAACAAATAGACAGCTTTACAATAATAGTAGGAGACTTCAATACACTACTTCCAATAATGGATAGATTAACATCTTTTCAGATGCTTATTGGCTGTCTATATATCTTCTTTGGAGAAATGTCTATTCAAGTTCCTTGCCTGTTTGTGAATTAGGTTGCTTGTTGTGTTGCTTTGAGAAGTAGGAGTTTTTTTATATATTTCAGATATTAATCCCATATCAGATATATGATTTGGAAATATTTTCTCCCATTCTTTTCACTCCCTTAAGTGTCCTTTGATGTAAAAAAGTTTTTAATTTTGATGAAGTCGAATTTATCTATTTTTTCTTTTCTTCCCTTTACTTTTGTTATCATATCCAAGAAATCATTGCCAAATCCAAGGTCATGAAGATTTTCTCGTATGTGTTCTTCCATGTTTTACAGTTTATGTTTTCACACTTAGGTCTTAGATCCATTTTTAGTTTGTTTTTGCATATGGTGTAAGATAAGGGCCCAATTTCATTCTTTTGCATGTGGATATCCAGTTTTCCCAGCACCATTTGTTGAAAACACTGTCCTTTCCTCCACTAAATGTACTTGGCAATCTCATTGAAAATCAATAGGCAACATATGTGACAGTTTTTCAGGGGTTCTCTATTCTATTCCATTGGTCTATATGTCTGTCTTTATGCTAGTACCACACTGTTTTGATTACTTTAGCTTTGTAGTAAGCTTTGAAATTATAAAGCGTGAGTTTCTTCAACTCTGCTCTTCTTCCTCAAAATTGTTTTGGCTGTTTATGGCCCCTTGAGAATTCTCATGAATTTTAAGGTGGGTTTTTCTATTTCTGCAAAAAATGCCATTGAGATTTTGACAGGATTGCACTGAAAATGTAAATCACAGATCACTTTGGGTAGTATCGTCATCTTAACAATATTAAGTCTTCCCATCCGTGAACTCAGGATACCTTTATTTATTTATTAGGATTTCTTTAGATTCTATCAGCACAATGTTGTAGATTTCTGTGTACAAGTCTTTCACCTTCTTTGTTAAGTTAATTCCTAAGTACTTCATTGTTTTTGATGTTATTGTAAGAGGAATTATTTTCTCAATTTCCTTTTTCAGATTGTTCATTGTTAGTGTAGAGAAATACAAGTGATACATGATTGTTGATTTTATATTCTGCAACTCTTGAATTCATTCATTATTTCTAGAAGTGTTCTTGTAGAATCTTTATGGTTTTCTACAAATAAGATCATATCATTTGTGAACAGAGATAATTTTACTTCTTTATTTCCAATCTGGAGGCCTTCATTTCTTTTTCTTGCATGATTATCCTGGCTAGGACTTCCAACACCATGTTGAATAGAAGTGATGAAAGCAGGCATTCTTATCTTGTTCCTGATGTTAGGGGAAATGCTTTCAATTTTTCACCACTGATATGATGTTAGCTGTGGGTTTTTCATATTTGGTCTCCCAGTTTGTTGAATGTTTTTATCATGAAAGGGTGCTAAATTTGTCAAGTACATTTTCTGCATCAACAGAGAGGAACATGTGGTTTTCTTCATTCATGCAGCTAATGTGGTGTATTACACTGACTGATTTTTATATGTTGAATCATTCTTGTATTCGTTAGTCTGTGTTAATTAAAAATTCTGGAAATGCACAATGGTGATTTTTGTAAAACAATGTAAATGTATTTAATGCCACTGAATTGTACATGTAAAATGGTTTAAAAAAAACAAACAGGAAACTCACAACTGCCTATTCTATCTTTCTAAAAGCATAAGTCTCTCAGAAATATTAAATTTAAAATGCAAAATCAAAAATGTATAAAATGCAATATGTAGCCATATGATGGAACATTATTTAATAACAAAAACAGTGAGGTAGACTGATACATGCTATATCTTAGATGAACTTTGAAAACATTATGCTAAGTCAACAAAGCCAGTCACAAAAGATCACATATTGTATGATTCCATTTATATGAAATGTCCAAAACAGGCAAATGCATCGAGACAGAAAGTAGATTAGTGGTTACCAGAGCCTTAGGAAGTCAGAGGGGGGCACAGGTTTGGGAGGGAAAGGGAATGACTGATTAATGGGTACAAAATGAAATTGAAAAAATATCCCATTCACATTAGCAATAAAAACTGTAACTTACCTAAAACCAAACAAAAGGTGCAGAATATCTGAGGAAATTACCAAACATTATTGAAAGATATGAAGGAAGATATAAATAAATCCAAATAGATTTGAAAATTCAGTATGGTAAATGCAATAATTATCTCTCAATTAACCTATAGATTAAATGCAGTTCTTATCAAAATTTCAATAGCTTGTTTCTTTCTTTATGGGATTTGTCAAGGAGAACCTAAAATGTATATGGAAAAACAATGGGCCCAAAATAACCAAGATAATTTTGATGAAGTCAGATCTGCCCTGATATCAAGACTGAATATGAAGCTACAATTCAGTGCCTCTCTGTATGTATGAACTTGCTATTCCTCCCATCAAGAAGTAGAGCTTTTTTCTCCTCCTTTTGAATTTATGCTACAGTTATGACTGTTTGAACCAATAAAATGAGGAGAAAGCAATGTTCTGGAACTTCCAAAACTAGTGATTAAAAGTTCTGAACAGTTTCTGCTTACTTACTCTTAGAGCCCTAAGCCACCAAGTCAAAGGTCCATAGTATGTTCCTGGAGAAAGAGCACATGGAAAGGCCCTGAAGGATGAACGATCATATGGAGGATCACTGGGCCCCAGACATCCAGCCCCAACTGGTCTCACCACATGACTGCAATTGCATGAGAGAACCCAAGGGAGACCCACAGAGAACTGCCCATCTGAGTCAATCCAAGGAATCACAAAATACAATCAAATGGTTGTCATGTTAAGTCACTAAGTTTTTCAGTTTTGTTTTGTTGAGGAAGATTGGCCCTGAGCTAACACCCATGCCAATCTTCCTCTATTTTTCTGTATGTGGGATACCTTCACAGCATAGCTTGATGAGCGGTGTGTAGGTCCATGCCTGGGATCTGAACCAGTGAACCCTGGGCCACTGAAGCAGAGAGGAGAACTTAACCACTCCGCCACTGGCCCAGCCCCAAGTCACTAAGTTTTGAGGTGTTTGCTAAACTACAAGAGATAAAAGGAACCTATTAATTAAGATAGTATGATATTGGCAACCATGGACCAATGGATCAGAAAAGACAGCCAGATAACTGAAACACGTATTTGGACATTGATATATGGCCAACTGGGCCTTATAAACCACTGGGAAAAAGAAATATTAGTCAATGGTTTAAGATAACTAGGGAAAAAAATAGATTCACACCTTACATCATACCCAAAGAATAACATCCAGGTGAATTAAACACAAGTGTGAGAATCAAAACTTTAAAATGTAAAATAATAATAAAGGAAACATAGGAAAATATCTTTATGCCCATAGGGCAGGGAAACATTTCTTAGCTAAAACATGAAATGGGCAAAGCAAAAGACTGATAAAACTGACTACATCAAAGTTTTTAAAGTTATCACAAAAGGAACACCATAAGCCAAGTGAAACGATGAGTCACAAACTGGGATAAAATTATTTGTAATACACATTTGACAGATTTTTAACCATAATACATAAGGAAAAAATGAGATAGGTGTATGCCTAAGCCAACATCTTGAAAAGTATCTGGAATTTGGTGAGGATCACTAATTATTTGATGAACGACTGAATAAACAAACATTGTCTCACTGGAATATAGTACTCATTTCAAAACTGAACTATCTTTCCTCACATATTCTCTCCTTCCTCCTGAATTTCCAAAGTAAACAAACAGTATAACCAGTCACCCACTTGACCAATCTAATCATCCTAGATTCCTCTACCACTCCTCTCCACATATCTTATCTTTTCATAGGGTCAAGATCTAATCTCAATCTTTGATTCATTAATCTCTCCTGTCTCCCAAAACTTGTCTCTCACACCTGTTCCTTTCTTCCCGTTCTCCAATGCTACTTTCTTGGTTCTAGGCTTTGCAGCATCTGGTCTAGACTATTGCAGACTGGATGATTACAGTAATCTTCTACCTGGTCTCTCTCCATTTCCCATTACACACTAATCACGGTACTTTCTTCTCAAAACCCCTCCATACTTTCTCAGTTCCTGCTAAGACCGTAATTGAAATGCAAAGCCCAAAAACCTCAGATGAGCCTGAGGATGGCATCCTTGATGGATGGCATTTCTCCAAATATCTTCTAATCCATATTTTCCCTAAAGCCTTTCTTGAATAGCTCAGGAAATAACTTCTCTTGCCTTTGAATACCTATAAGCACTGTTACAACATACATTACATTTTTCTTATCTTACCATGTTTACTGGTATATTGCCTGTTTTCCCTGAGGAAAGAATCTCTTATCTCTTTAGTCAATGACACTTACATAAGTACCTAGCACATCCAAGGTATTCAATAACCACCATCTGAATGAGTTGTTTGTGGGTTTTAAGATATCCCATACACGAGTCTGAACATCAATATATTTTATGCAGTACCTGAACCACATGTATCAACAGTATACACTATGCAAGATTAGGCTACATTTGCCTATAGAAACTTATGACATGAATGTAATAATTTAAATTATTTTTACTTCCTTCAACTTAACAATACCTCAATCCTTTGTCTATAAGAAATGGAAAACAGAATTTCCAAGTCCCATACTTCTAGATTCCTTACAAATCTATTTTTAGAGTTATTTTTCCTATATTGAATTCACTTTTCTATCACCATGGAAACCAATCGGCAATTAGTGTTGTTAGGATCTTTAAAAATACAATTCTATTCAGTAAGCCTTCAAATGTTCAGAAAAGTCCTTTCTCTGCATCAAGAATGGAATGAGTAGCGTAAAGCAGGGTAAAAATACATCACGCCCACATAAAAAAACCATTCATCAAAGCCTAATCAACAGATAGCAAATGGGACACTCTTCTCTTATTCATCTTTAATAGTTCTATTGTGGTTGCAATTTCACTGTAACATAGCTATGGAGTTTGTAAACAGTTTCCTTCACCTCTATAGCCTATAGTAGATGTGGAAACATGAAAAATAATTTATGTTGCAGAATATTATGTGGTCCACTCACCCCTACCATCAACATCGTAATATTCAACACTGAAAATACTACTTCAAAACTACTGAGTTGAAAATGTCAAATGGAAGAATAATTCTATATTAGAGTTACATCTTAGGTAGGTAATGAGTTAAATAAGTTTTCATTTCAGCACATAAGGCAAAAATCAATAACAGAAAAAATTGCACTTCAAATTTCTTAGGAAAAAGCTAGAGATCTACATGCATCTTAATAAACCTAACAGTTCTTCCTTCCAGAAGTGGAATACAGCACTGTTTCCTCAGTTGAGTACCAGACGAAGTAACTGGTTTGCTCATCTGTAAACACTAGAATCACCCTCAGCTCAATGAGATGCCCACAGCATGAAGAATACATGGGAAATGAAATTAAATGACAAAACAGCAGAATTACATCTCCCATCTTATAGATGCTCACTCCAGAACACACGCTTGTCAGGAAACAACGCTTCATGAAAATTTTCACATTTCTGTATGGTCAGGACTTTTTGAGCAAACAGCTTTGGCCCCTGGGTTAAAGGATGACTGAATAGCAACCCTAAAGATGGAGCCCTCTGGAGAGATATAAGGTTTTCTCTCTCCCCAGAGCCACATGTTTACAGTCTGGGGTTATTTATGAAATAGAAATCTTTCCTTCTTTTTCCCAGAGAGAATTTGTTTACATTCCAGAGCTAAGGTCCCTCTCTCCATCTCCAGAAAGGCAAATGGACAGAAGTGCTAGCTATCCTATATAAGCTGCAAGTTGCATAATTTCAGAGTTTGTCTCCAGTGGTACAAAACCCCACTGTAAACATAGTGTGGATTTGGTTCTCACTGCCTCGTCCCATGGGGAATTGGGATATAGGGAACCAACACAAGTTACTCTGTGAGTAAATAAAAGGTCTGATCTCTGATCCAGAGACCTCATGTTCCTGTTAGTTTGCGTGTGTATGTGTCTATAACCGTGGCAAGCTGACTTGTTAGATTATAAGTAGAGTAACATCTTAGACCCTTTACAGTTTCAGACTAAAAAAATACTATTTTTTCAAGCATATTCAGTCGAATTCCTAGAAGTAAACTACACGTATAATGTAACTCCAACGATCTGTTTTTTCATCATTGCTTTTCTTCATTGCTTTTCAACCAATTTTACAGACCTAACTTAGACTGGATAACCTCAAATGAGATACAATTAAAATCCAGTACTTGGATAACAGCAGCACTGAAAACTTACTATGTGAACTTTTCATTTCAAATCCTTCCCTCAAAAGACACGGGGGCCAGCCCAGTGGCATAGTGTTTGGGTTTGCATGCTCCGCTTCGGTGGCCCAGGGTTCGCAGGTTCAGATCCCAGTTGCAGACCTACACAACACTCATCCAGCCATGCTGTGGTGGCATTCCACATACAGAATAGAGGAAGATGGGCACAAACATTAGCTCAGGGCCAATTTTTCTCACAAAAAAAAGACAATGATCTCCTGGCATAAGAGGAGGTATTATTACAAAATGTGTAGAAAAGTAGGCTGAAATTTCTGTTTTTATTTGAGGAAAACTAAACTTTTTGGTAGGAGTGGGAATAGTAAAATTATCATGGCTTTTGTTTCAAATGGTTTTCACACATAATAATATGTACTTTTATATAAGATATTTTTAACTGGAAATATCTAGAAGTTAATCTTGAAACTGCAAGTAGTATTAACAAAATAGGGGAAATAACCTTTTCATTGGTTTAATTCATTTTTATTAATGACTGAGAGTCTCGCTGATAGGTACCAAAACTTGTTGTGGATACATATATCTATAAACTTTGGTGCCTACATTTAGATGCATTCTTTCTTTTTTTTGCTTGAGGAAGATTCACCCTGAGCTAACATCCATGCCAGTCTTCCTCTATTTTGTATGTGAGACACTGCCACAGCACGGGTGCAGACGAGTGGTGCAGGTCCGTGCCTGGGAACTGAACCTGGGCTGCCAAAGCAAGAGCACGCTGAACTTAACCACTAGGCTACAGGGCTGGCCCCTTAGATGAACTCTTAATCAGGAAGAAAACCCAGTCTGCTTCCAAAAGAAACCATGTTTTGTCAATAGTCAATTGAACTGGTAAATATTTTACCAAGTATTTGAAATACTGAAACTGAAAATATGGAATCTATATGGATAATCTTACCTGTTAATAAAAGATTTTCAATATTGCTATTCAAAGGAGGAAAAAAGCAATGCTGTGTTTTCTCTGGTTTCTTTTATCTTTATTTTTAAACCTTAAACCTTCTAAATACACTACAATTTCAATATCCTAAGCCACAGGTTTCATTCCATCTGAAACTGGAGCTAAATTTTTAAATTAATTATAATTACAGAAAAGGCATCTGTTATTTTAATTTACTTTCTCTATTTCACAATTTTATATAAGGTTAGTTTCCATGTTAAAAGGAATATTACATCTAAATAAACTGATTACTAGATCACCAAGAATATTATCAATACAGTCTCTCATAAGAGTGGTAGTTTGCCACAATACTCATTATGGCTATAAAGCTTCCTATTTGTAAAGAATTTCTTTACCTGCTGCCTCAATCCTGACAACACTACCCCAGGTCATCAGTAAGGTATTACTTTCCACATTTTACGTATCATGGTCTGACTTCACTAAGGTTCCTTAGAACATATCCCTTTCTCTAAAGTTCTTTAAAATTTATTGAGCAATCTGGTTTGTTTTTTAATTATCACTGCACTTAATTCTCACAGTATTCTGTGATATATCTGGAATAGATATATTTATTCCTATTTGACAAATGAGGAAACTGAGGACCACAAAAGTTAAGGAATTTACTTCAGATCATACAGGTTACACTGCACTATTATGCTTCATGCTTTTTTACCTTTAACTACATTAAAGATGTAGGACATTTCAAAACTGTGGTTTATTCCTTCTGTTAAAACAGTACTTTTGTCAGTTTATTCTTTTCTAGCACTACAAAAGAACATGCAGAATGGCCTTGATTCAAACATAGGCGCCACCACTTACCAGCTGTGATCCTAGGTAAGTTCTTAAACTCTTTTAACCTCACATTTTCTCATCTGAAACTTGTGAAGCGTAAATGAGACAACAAACAGTATTTAGTACATCTGGCTCACAGAAAGCATTCAATAAATATTGGCTTATATTTTTTATTATAATTCTGATTACTTCATTTAAAATGAAAATTCAGGTTTTTTTATTTTATATTATTACTCAACATTTTTACACTCAGGTCCGACTTTATTACCTCTTTCCACATTTCTCTGTTTCAACACAAGAATGCATCTGATGATAGAAAGCCACAGTAGCATTTCTGAGCCCCTTGCACAGTAGCTTTAGTAGAGAAAGCTCAAGAAACAGGTATTAAATTCATACTTTTCCTATGTCTTACTTCAGTCAAAATCTGAGCTCTTGAATTTAGGTTAATTTAACTTACTGCTTTATATGAAATCAGATAAAAAGAAACATATTAATTCACAGCTTCAAATAACTAAATGATAAAAGAAAATGTAGACCACACATATCCATTTCAGTATCCTACACACTAGATGGCGGTACCACATAAAGCACAGCAGGAAGAGATTAACGCCTCAAATGGATCAAGAATACACTAATTATATCTCTGCATGTTGCAAGACATTTTTTTCCTTCTTACTGAAAAATAGTTTGTGCAATGTGAATAAATCTTTGTTTCTGGACGATAGAGATTATACAACAGGGAGAAGTACAATAAAGATAATAAATTTACAGAATTTGAAACTACATGTGGTTTTACTTAAAACAAGAAGCCCTTTCTAGAAATTGTTTATCTTTTTTTTTGAGATTTCATTTTCTCTAAACAAAACATATACAACACTTATACATCAAAACCTGCAGAGTTTGTTCAAAGTACTATTCAGTGGAAAAATATCCAAACTTAAATGTACTTATTAAAAACCAATGGCTGAAAACAAATGAAATATTAACAGTATCTATAGAATTTTATTTCTCTGAAGAAAAGCATATGTAGAATAATATTAATATTTGACAAAGTTGATTTATGATAAAGCTAGTTACTCACCAGCAAGTACATACGTACATGTTTGTTACTCAAAACTCTTTATCAGGAAAACACACACAAAAAAAGAATTAAACTTTGAATTCAAGAAACAAGAAAAACAACAAAATAACAAACCCAAAAACATGTAGAAAAGAAAAAAAGTATGTTTAGGACTAATTAGTACAAGAGGAAGGAAGGGAAGGAGGGGAGGGAAGGAAAGAAGGAAGTGAGGGGGGAGGGAGGGAAGGGAGTATCAAAGTTGATCAATAAAACCACAAGCTGGTTTCTTGATGAGACCAAATTAAAGACTATCTTGTGTACAACTTACACCCATAAATTTGAAAACCTACATTAAATGAGCAATTTTCTAAGAAAATTTAATGATAAAACTTGACCTAAGGAGATACAAAAGAACCTGACTAAACTAAAATAAAATCATAAGTTGAAATGGTAATTAAAGATTAGACCTCAAATGGAAACCAGGTCCAAAAGATTTTAACAGGAAAATTCTACTAAACCTTCAAAGAACAGGTAATTGCTATTTCCACAAACTATCCCAAGGCATTTATTTTTAAAAGGGGGTGGTGTGACAATGAAGTTCCCCAAACTCAGGCTAGTGGATAAGTATAATACATAGGTCAACATCATTAATGAATATAGACACAAAAATTGTAAAATCTTAATAAAGTGAAAAAAGGAATTTATTTTTAAAATAGTTAACCCAGTAGAGTGTGTTCCAGGAATATAAAGATATTTCAACAATCTATTTCTATGACCAGAGTAATTCTTTGTACTAATTTTTAAAGACAGCTTATTCATGCTCTATAAAAGTGGGCTAAAATAAGAACATGACATGGTACAGCCTCTCCCACCTCTGTGTTATTATCTTTTTTCCTCTTCACCTTATCAAATCCCCAGTACATTTAAATCAGAGGTCATGGTTCATCCACAACGTCTTAGCTAGAAGGAACACTAGCTGTCATCTAGTATTCTAGTGTATCTAGGAACTATACTTCCTTTTAAGTATGAATATAAGGAAAACAAGACCAAGATGAACTGACACTCTCCCTAGAGGTCAGGAGAGTATGGCACAATGAGAACATACTACCAGCTGGCCATGCCCATTCTATACCACACCAGTATCATTTCTTCTTAACATGACAATGCCATCTTACACCACATGTTACAACTGAAGATACTGAACAGAGATTTAAACAGGAAAGTCAGAGAATTTGGTAAAGTTTTGCTAGAAATGAGCAGAAATAGGATTTGAACACATCTGTGCAATCTAAAGCATATGTGTTACCAATCCACCAGAAAAAAATATATACAGGCTTGGGAATTATTTTATCAGGTACAAATTAAATTAGAAGCAAAGGAATGCTTGAGGATGCTCAGGGCCTACTTTGCTCTCAAAAAGTGGAATACGTGATTTAAGAACTGCTCTGTCCTTCAGAATGAGGGGGAAAAGTTCTGTTTTACAAAATCGTGTATGAAAAAATTTCGCATCCATTCGCTCTAACCCTTAAACATGGAAGTCATTTTTCTGACTATCTATTATCAAAGGATTCCTTCCAAAATTACAACTATTATCTTTTCCTACAAATTCTTCCAATCATTTTTATACTTACATATAAATTTTTGTTTTATAGAAACAGTATCTTGCTCTCTTGGAGCTTTTTATAATTTATCAATATAACATGAACATTGTTTCCACTTCAGTAAATGTTCTACATGATTTTTATCGATTGCATAGCATTTCCCTGTATGAATAGTCCATAATTTACATAACCCATTCCTACCTTTGAACATTTATATTATTTCTAACTTTTTACTATGAATAATGATATGATGAATTGATGGCCTTTTGAGACTTGGATGTTGTTCATGATGTCCCAGTCTCTACTCAAGGAACTCCTATTCTCCTTTAAAATATCAATCAAATACTACCACCTCCTTTATGTAGCATTTTCTGATTCTTCAAAACAGAGTTAATTTCTCCATATTTACTGAATATATATGTATGTACAAATAAATGATGACATGAAATTAACCTCAAGCTAACATATCTTGATTCTAACATGTATAATGTTATGTTATAATTATCCTCTCATATTTTAGTCTCCTCCATTAAGTATGAACATCTCAAGGGAAGGAATGTTGTCTTATTTTTTATATTACCTGAAACATAGCCAATACACAATAAGTGTTTGTTAAAAGAATGACTCCCCAACATATCTAACTTTCGAAACATCATGATATATCTTTCATCCAAGAGTATCACTAAGCACATACTTCTGCAAGATTGTGCCGAGTTCTACAGAAGTCAAAAGTGAGACATACCCACACAAAGAGTTTATAATTGCTTAGGAATACCTAACAATAAATAAAAGTAAATCAAAGTGGAAAATGGTAAATATACAAAAACATGCAATGTTTACAACAATATCTAAAGGAATAAAATACTTAGGAATAAATTGAACCAAAAAGTACAACACTTGTATGCTGAAAACTATAAAACTGTTGAAAAAATTCAAGAATATGGAAAGGCATACCACATTAAAGGACTGAAACACTTACTATTAAGATGGCAATATTTTGCAAGTTGAACTACAGAATCAACACAATTCCTACAAAAATTTCCACTGCCTTTTTTACAGAATTGGACAAGCTGATCCTAAAATTCACAAAGAACTGCAAGGGACCCAGCAAAAAGAAGAACAAAGTTGGAGGCTCACAATTCTCAATTTCAAAACACGTTCCAAAGTTACAGTACAAAAATAGGGTGGTACTGGCATAGAACACATATAGATGAAAGTAACAGAATTGAGAGTCCAGAAATAAACTCATACATCTATGGTCAATAGATTCTCAACAAGAGTGCCAGGACCATTCAAGGGAGAAGGGACAGTCTTTCCAACCAAACTGGATATCCACATCCAAAAGAACGAATTTGGATCCCCTACATCCCACTGTATACAAAAATTAACCCAAAATGGACCAAAGACATAACTGTAAGTATAAAAACTATAAAACTCCTAAAAGGAACCATAGGAGCACATCTCTGTGATCTTGCGTTAGGCAATGGTTTCTTAGATATGACACCAAAAGCACATGCAACCAAAGGAAAAAATAGATAAATTAGACTTCACCAAAATTACACACATTCGTGCTTCAAAGGACACTATAAAGAAATTGAAAAGACAACTCAAAGAATGTGAGAAAATATTTGCAAATAATGGATCTGATAAGGGTCTAGTATTCAGAATTATATAAAGAACTCTTACAACTCAACAACAAAAGGACAAACAACCCAATTAAGATATGGACTTGAATAGATATTTCTCCAAAGAAGATATATAAATGGTTAAGAAGCACATGTCCATCTGGTCACACCCACTAGTGTGGCTATATTCAAAAAGACACATATACCCAAGAGAATCGAAAACATATGTTCACACACAAAGTCATACATGATTGTTTATACAGGCATACCTTGTTTTATTGCGCTTCACTTTATTGTGCTTCACAGATACTGCATTTTTTACAAATTCAAGGTTTGTAGCAACTCTGCTTCAAGCAAGTCTATCGGTGCCATTTTTCTAATAGCATTTGCTAACTTTGTGTCTGTATGTCACATTTTGGTAATTCTTGCAATATTTCAAACTTTTTCCTCATTATTATATTTGTTACGGTGATCTGTGATCAGTGATCTTTAATGTTACTATTGTAATTATTTTGGGGCACCATGAACAATGCCCATAAGACAGCAAACTTAATAAATGTTGCGTGTACTGACTGCTTCACCCACAAGCCATTCCTATTTCTCTCCCTATTCTTGGGCCTCACTATTCCTGAGACACAACAATATTGATATTAGGCCAATAACACTACAACAGCCTCTAAGTGTTCAAGTGAATGGAAGAGTCACATGTCTCTCACTTTAAATCAAAAGCTAGAAATGATTAAGCTTAGAAAGGAAGGCATGTCAAAAGCCAAGACAGGCCAAAAGCTAGTTCTCTTGTGCTAAACAGCCAAGTTGTGGCCGCACAGGAAAAGTTCTTGAAGGAAATTAGAAGTGTTACTCCAGTGAACACATGAATGATTAGAAAGTGAAACAGCCTTATGACTGATATGGAGAAAGTTCTAGTGGTCTGGATATAATGTCAAACCAGCCACAACATTCCCTTAAGCCAAGGCCTAATCCAGAGCAAGGCCCTAACTCTCTTCAATTCTATGAAGGCTGAGAGAGATGAGGAAGCTGCAGAAGAAAAGTTTGAAGCAAGCAGAGGTTGGTTCATGGGGTTTAAGGGAAGACGCCATCTCCATAACATACAACTGCAAGGTGAAGCAGCAAGTGTTGATGTAGAAGCTGCAGCAACTTATCCAGAAGATTTAGCTAAACTAATTAATGAAGGTGGCTACACTAAACAACAGATTTTCAATGTAGACAGAACAGCCTTATTTTGAAGGAAGACGCCATCTAGGACTTTCATAGCTAGAGAGGAGAATTCAATGCCTGGTTTCAAAGCTTCAAAGGACAGGCTGACTCTTGGGGAAAGCTAATGCGGCTGGTGACTTTAAGGTGAAGCCAATGCTCGTCTACCATTCCAAAAGTCCTAGGGCCTTAAGAATGATGCTAAATCTACTCTGCCTGTGCTCTTTAAATGGAACAACAAAGCCTGGATGTCAGCATATCTGTTTATAACATGGTTTACTGAATATTTTAAGCCCACTGTTGAGACCTACTGCTCAGAAAAAAAAGATTCTTTTCAAAATATTACTGCTCATTGACAACGTACCTGGTCACCTAAGAGCTCTGATGGAGATATACAACGAGATTAATGTTGCTTTCATGCCTGTTAAAACAACATCCATTCTGCAGCCCATGGAACAAAGAGTAATTTTGACCTTCACATCTTAATTTTTTAAGAAACACAATTCATAAAGCTATAGCTGCCATAGATAGTGACTCCTCTGATAGATCTGGGCAAAGTAAATTGAAAATCTTCTGGAAAGGATTCCCCATTCTAGATACCATTAAGAATATTCATGATTCATGGGAAAAGGTCAAAATATCAACATTAACATAAGTTTGGAAAAAGCAGATTCTAGCCCTCATGGATGACTTTGAAGGATTCAAGACTTCAGTAGAGGAAGTAACTGCACATGTGGTAGAAAAAAGAAAGAGAACTAGAGTTAGAAGTGGAGCCTGAAAATGTGACCAAATTGCTGCAATCTCATGATAAAACTGTAACAGATGAGGAGTTGCTTCTTTTGGATGAACAAAGAAAGTGGTTTCTTGAGAAGGAATCTACTCCTGGTGAAGACGCTCTGAAGACTGTTGAAATGACAACAAACGACTTAGAATACTACATAAACCTAGTTGACAAAGCAGTAGCAGAGTTTGAGAAAACTGACTCCAATTTTGAAAGAAGTTCTACTGTGGATAAAATGCTATCAAAAAGCATCATATGCTACAGAGAAACTGTTCGTGAAAGGAGAGTCAATTGATGCAGCAAACTTCACTGCTGTCTTATTTTAAGAAATTGCCACAGTCATCCCAACCTTCAGCAACCACCACCCTGATCAGTCATCAGCCATCAACACTGAGGCAAAACCATCCACCAGCAAAAAGATCATGACTCACTGAAGGCTCAGATGATGCTTAGCATTCTTCATAGCATTCTTCAGCAATGAAGAATTTTTTATTTACGTTATGTACACTGTTTTTTAGATATAATGTTACTGCACACTCAATAGACCACAGTATAGTGTAACCATAACTTTTATATGCACTGAGAAACCAGAAGATTCATGTGACTCACTTCATTGCAATATTTGCTTTATTGCGGTGGTCTGGAACCGAACCCATGATATCTCCGAGGTATGCCAGTAGTAGCATTATTCATAACAGCTAAAAGGTGGAAACACTCAAATGACCATGAACTGAAGAACGGTTAACAACATGTGATACATCCAAACAACGGAAATGTTTTTCAGCCATAAAAAGGAATTAAGTACTGATAAATGCTACAACGTGGATGAACCTTGAAAATATTATGGCAAGTAAAAGACAACAACACAGCATATGATTACATTTATATAAAATGTTCAGAATGGGCAAATCCACAGAGACAGAAAGCAAATTAGTGGTTGCCAAGGGTTGGGTAGAAGGGTAATAAGGAATAACTGCTAAAGAGGTATGAGGTTCCCTTTGGGGATGATGAAAACATCTGGAATTCAATAGTAGTGACGGTTGCATATATTGAATGTGCTAAAAGCCACTAAATTGTACACTTTAAAATGGTTAAGATGGTGAATTCTATGTTATGTGAATTTACCTCAATAAAAAAAGATAAATTTTATGTTGTGTGAAATTTTTTGTTATGTGAATTATATCAATACAAAAAAATACAATGTGTTATGATTCAGAAACAATTCATCAGGGCCGGCCCAGTGGCACAGCAGTTTAGTTTGCACTTGGCAGCTCGGGGTTCACCGGTTCAGATCCCGGGCACCTGCCGACGCACTGCTTGTCAGCCATGCCGTGGCAGCATCCCATATAAAATAGAGGAAGATGGGCACTGATGTTAGCCCAGGGCCAGTCTTCCTCAGCAAAACGAGGAGGATTAGCAACAGATGTTAGTTCAGGGCTGGTCTTCCTCACAAAAAATAAAAATAAAAATAAACAGAAACAGAAACAACTCATCTGCTGGAGATTAGAGGTAGAAAGAGAAGTAGATCAGGAAAGCTTTTGAGAACTTGGTTAGATCTGATACGTCTTGAAAGATAGGCAAAATTCATGATATATGATAGGAAGAAAGGTTAAAACACAGGAAAGATTATGACTTGTTTAGTAAATTAATAGTTCAATTTGACAAAAGTGAGAAAGAATAGAGAATAAAAGGCAAGAAAGGTGTGTTGGAAGTATATATGCAAGATCTTGAATGTGAAGCCTTTAGTAGGTAGTAGAAGGCCAAGAAAGGTTTTGCACAGAGGTTGAAATTACTGAAACTGTACTAGACCTAGTTATTGAGACAGAGGCATGTTCAAAAACTATGGTAGAGCCAAAAGCAGAGTTGATGAAGACTTAAACTAAGGGAAAGGAATAGAAAAGAAGGATGGATTTGAAAGAACTATATAACTAATTAGATGTGATACAGAACACACAGGTGTACTTAGAGGTGACTGGGAGAATAATATCATCAGAAACTGGAATAGTTAATGGTGGGTACTTTAGAAACAGACTGCCTGGTTTCAAACCCTGGCTCTACTATTTACTATCTGTGTGATCCTTGGCAAGTCACTTCATCTCTCAAATACCCATCTTTAAGCTGGGGTTAGAGAAACTAACTCATAAGGTCCTTGTAAGGCACGGATTTAGCATATTTTTTTCCAAGTGGATGGTGAATTGACCGACATGTACTGGCTTTTCCCATGGATCCAAAAATTCTAACCTTTATCACATATTAAGTGTGCATACACACATGTGTATCTATTTCCAAGTACATCAGTCCGCTGGTCTGTCTACTCCAACCAGATACAAGAAGCAATTCACAGAAAGAGAAATATAAATTATCTATATGCATAAAATAATGTACAACTTCACTCATAACTAACAAAACACAAATTACAAAAGGACAATGCCATATTTCACCTATTATATGGGCAAAAAATAAAAAGATCAATAATGCTTGTCACTGTGAGGCAAGATACTATCATTAACCACTGTGTAAACTGGCATATTTCAAAAATAAACTTAGCAACAACTGTCAACATTTTAAATGTACTTATCCTTTGACCCAGCAAATCCTGTTATAGGATTTTATTTAACGGATATATTCACATCAATAAAACTTGGAATATCCATCAATAGGGAACTGATCAAATAAATTATAGTATAATAATAAAATGAAATACTACATAGCTGTGAAAAATAATGAGGTAAATCCAAATTACTGAAATAAAAAAACATATCCGAGGGGCTGGCCCGATGGTGTAGTGGTTAAGTTCACGCGTTCCACTTCTGGCGGCCTGGAGTTTGCAGGTTTGGATTCCGGGCACGGACCGATGCACCACTTGTTAAGCCATGCTGTGGTGGCATCCCATATAAATTAAAGGAAGATGGGCATGGACGTTAGCCCAGGGCCAATCTTCCTCAGCAAAAAGAGGAGGATTGGCAATGGTCGTTAGCTCAGGGCTAATCTTCCTCACACACACAAAAGAAAAAAAAAAATCTCTCTCTCTATATATAGAGAGAGACAGATATCTATATCTCCAAAATAAACTTTCAAGTAATAAAGCAATTTTCAAGGTAGTATGTATACTAGAATTCCATCTCTATTTTTAAAAGGTTATAGATAGCTAGATAGTTATAGCTAGAGCTATATATCTTATAAATATATAGAAAAATTCTAGACATATATATTATAAATAGTTAACGAGAGAGAGCACAAAGAGAATTTTAATTGGCATTTGTACATTTTGTCATCCACTCTCTTTGATGTTTTATAATAAATAAATATATATATACTCATAAGGAATATATAATCTTATCATATAAGAACAAAATTTAAATGGTGAAAAAATCAAAAAGCATTTTTAAAGCAAATTTTATCTCTTTTTCAAACATAAATTCATTCAACAAATATTCAGAGTGATTTTTATGTGTTAGGCACTGTTCCAGATGCTGAGGTAGAAAAAAATAGAATAAACAATAAAATATTCAGCATGGTAGACGGTAGTAATTGTTACAGAGAAAAATAAATTATGGGAGAGAGATGAGGAATGTTGGTGACCAGGAGTTGCAATCTGATGTAGGAGAAGCAGGCTCTCTCTGAAAAGATAAACTTTTGAGCAAGTATTTGAAAAAGGGAAGGTAGCAAGTTATGTGGATATCCAAGGAAAAGAGCTTTACAGGTAGAGGAAACAGAAAGTCCGGAGGTCCTGAGAAGGGGGCCTGTATACTGGAGGAATGGCACAGGCAACTGTGGCCTGAACACTGTCTTAGGGAAGGAAAATAAGAAATGGGTCAGAGAGGTTAAGGGTCAATCCTGTAAATCCTTGTAAGAAATTTTAAGGAATGATTTTTACTCAGAAGAAGATGAGAAGTAATAAGAGGGTTTTGAAAAAGTGACATGATCTAATTTACATTTGAAGAGAATCATTCTTGCTGTTGTGCCAACTGTATGAGGCTACTGAAATAATCCCCCTTAAATGACAATAGCTAGCCTAAGGTGATAGCAGAGAAACAGGTAGGTATGGTCAGATCCTGGATTTATTTTAAAGATAAAGCCAAGAATTTTGCTGATGAACTGGATGTGAGGAGTAACAGAAAGAGAAGTCCAAGATGACTTCAAGGTTTTGGCTGGCCTCAGGAACTGGAAAGACAGAGTTGCTATTTCCCAAGATGGCGAAGACAGCAAGAGGAGCACGTGTGAGAGGAGAATGCTCTACGCATGTGAAACTTGAGGCACTTATGGATCATCCAAGTGAAGATGCAGAGAAGTCAGCTAGAGACACAACGCTAGAATTCAAAAGAGACATCATTAAAATTTCCTTTATATGTTATACAGTAATGATAATACTGGCCCAAATTAACTCATACCTAAATTATTTTATAAGCAATTATGTCTTTCAGTCTAAAAAAATTGAGAATCAGAATTTATATATAAATATAGAATTATAGGATTAAGAATAATTATTTTAATTTTATAAATGAAAGCCTTAAAGTTAAAGATAATTTTGTCTGGATTTTAAAATTATGGTGGACAGTGACATCTAGGATACAATGGCCTACTACAATTAATTCAATATCTGAAGTATATAAAGATCTATTAATATGAACACAAGAAATCTGTAAGTCCAAGAGAAATTCCCAAGATCAGAGTGAAAAAAAGAAGGTATGTAACTGCAGAATGTCCCACAATTAGGAAATATTAGGAGGCAACAACTGAATCAGTAAACTGACAATATGAATAACCTACTGGGATATAATAGAGCCACCAAGCATAAAGCTGATACCTATTCCAAACATGTTTTACTAAGTTTTCCTACTTATTTTCTCCTCAGAACATACTGTCAATCTTAAATTAAAAATAAGTATTCTGGGAAGGAGGATTCTGGAAAGACAGGAGTAGAAAGCACCAGGAATCTCCCACCTAGACAATAATTGCACTGGCAGAACCTGTCTGCCATAATTATTTTGTAATTCTGCAGCCTATTGGCTTGCGACTTCCAGGGGAAGGCTTGGATGGTAAATTGTGGTTAATTTTGGTCAATTTCAGCTCCTAGTACAGTAGCAGCTACCCATCCCCAACCCCTCAGCATTCAAGGCAACCATATATGCATTTGAGGAGCAGCTTGCACGACCCTGTAGGAGCCAGGATGGGCAAAAAGGACCCTGTCCTACAAATATCAAGGATCTCTGCTCTGATCACTGATTGTTGCTTCCAATCTCAGAGGTGCAAATAAAGAGGGAGATGGCCATTGTTGTTACACCTTCCCATATTGTTGCAAGCCCCTCCCCCAACAGCTGAGGCAACTTCCCCAGTATTTAAAAGGCCAGTGTCCTTTTTCCCCCTTAATTTTTCTCTTTTTTTCCCTTTGAGGAGCTGACATTATAGACTAGAACATTCAAAAGCGACTGCAAATATGGGCAATATTAGAAAGTGACCACACATGCCCAAATAAAGGCTTGGGCTCAGAAAACATCTGAGAAGACCTTAAGTTTACACCTCAGGCTAATCATTGGCACAGAGTGAGCCTACAACAATCAAAAAAACAAAAACAAAAAGCAGCAAGCCCTGGGGAAGGCGGGGGAATCTGATTTCCAGAGTTAGCACTTTTATTACATTCAAATGTCCACATTGAATCAACAAAAAAACCACACGGCATATAAAGAAACAGAAAAATATGGCCCATTCAAAGAAAAAAAATAAACTAACAGAAACTCTCCCTAAAAAGGAAATAATGGTGGATCTACTAAAAAAAGACTTTAAGACAACTGTCTTAAAGATGTCCAAAAAACTAAAGGAAGATGTGGAGAAAATCAAGAAAACACCGTATGAACCATTTGTTCATTTTGTTCACGATATATGAACAAAATGGAAATATCAACAAAGAGACAGAAAATCTAAAAAGAAATCCTGCACCTGAAAGTACAATAACTACAATGAAGACTTCACAAGAGGGACTTAAGGGCAAATTTGAGCAGGCAGAAGAAAGAATCAGAGAACCTGAAGATATGACAACAGAAATTATTGAGTGTGAGGAACAGAAAGAAAAAAAGAGTGAATAAAAGTGAACAGAATCTAAGAGACCCATGGGACACAATTCCATACTCATTGTGGGAGTCTCAAAATGAGAACTGGGAGACAAAAGAGCAGAGAGAATATCTGAAGAAATAAAAACTGAAAACTTCCCAAATTTGACTAAAGACATGAATATAACCATCCAAGAAGCTCAACCAACTCCAAGAAAGATGAACTCAAGAAGACCCATACCAAGACATGTTATAATCACATTTTCAGAAGTCTAATACAATGAGAGAATCTTAAAAGCAGCAAGAGAGGTGCAACTAGTTACATACAAAGGATCCTCAATAAGATTATCAAGAGATTTCTTATCAGAAACTTTGCAGGCCAGAAGGCAGTGGACCAATATATTCAAATTACTAAAAGAATAAAATTGTCACCTAAGAATATTATATCCATCAAAACTACCCTTCAAAAGTGAGAGATAAATTAAAACATTCCCAGATCAACAAAAGCTGAGTAAGTTCATTAACATTAGACCTACTCTGCAAGAAATGTAAAAGGGAGTCCTGCAAGTTGAAATGAAAGGACACTTGACAGTAACTAGAAGCCATATAAAGAAACAAAGACCTCAGTAAAGGTAAACATATGGAAAGTTATAAAAGCTAGTATTATTGTAATAATGGTCTGTAACTCCATTTCTGTTTTCTGCATGATTTAAGAGACTAATACTTTTTTTTAAATTATAAGTGTAAAAGCTAGTATTATAACTTCAGTTTGTAACTCCATATTTTGTTTTCTACATATTTTAAGAGACTAATGCATTTAAAAGAATTATTAATTTATATTTTGGGGCACACATGTATGAAGATGTAATTGTATGACATCAACAACCAAAAGGGGTGGGGACCAAGCTGTCAAGGAGCAGAGGTGACATAAATTCAAATTAGACTGTTATAACTTTAGCATGTTAATTGTAATCCCCTCAGTAACCACAAAGAAAATAGCTATAGAATATACACCAAAGGAAATGGGAAAAGAATTTAAACATTTCACTACAAAAAAATCAACTAAATAAGCAAAAGACAGTAATGCAGAAAATTAGGGACAAGAAATCTATAATGCATACAGAAAAAAGCAAAATGACAGAAGTCCTTCCTTATCAGTAATTACTTTAAATGGAATGGATTAAACTCTCCAATCAAAAGACAGAGATGGGTAAAAAGGATAAAAACACATGATCCACCTGTATGCTATCTAGAAGAAGACTCACTTTAGATCAAAAGACACAAATAGTTCATATAGAAAATTCCTAAAACTCAACAACTTAAAAAAAAAATAACCCAATTTAAAAATGGGCAAAGCACTTGAATAGACATTTCTCCAAAGAAGACATACAAATGGACAGTAAGCACATGAAAAGATGCTCAACATCACTAATCATTAGGGAAATGAATATCTCATTAGTTTGACAAAAATGTTCAAAGATATCATGTATATGGTGCCCAGAACCTTCTCTCTTACAAATGCTTGATTCCAAGTATCCCATGGTGATATCTTGCATCTCTCTATTGCCCCATCATGCCATGGACTATCCGTGCTCTCTTTACTACTGGAAATAGAGTCATTGGTGTCTTTAAATCTAATCAGATTGGAGAACCAGGAATCAAGGGATGGAAATGGGAGTAGCATCTCTCAACATTACTCACAGTGACTCACTAGCAAAATTTTTGCTTCCTGTCCCCACAACTGTATGCTCTGCTGGCCTAGAGATCTTAGTTCCAAAGGGAGGAATGTTTCCACCAGAACACAACAATGATTCCACTGAACTGGAAGTTAAGACTACCTCCCAGCCACTTTGGGCTCCTTGTGCCTCTAAATCAACAAGCAAAGAAGGGAGTTAGGGTGTTGGCTAGAGTGACTGATCCTGACTACCCAGGGGAGACTGGACTGCTACTCCACAATGGAGGTAAGGAAGAGTTTGTCTGGAATATAAGAGATCTCTTACCACGTCTCTCAGTATCATTATGCCCTGTCAATGGCATAAACTCAATGGAAAATTATAGAATCCAGTTCACGCAGGACTATTAATGGCCAGACGCAGAATGAAGATTTGGGTCACCCCACCAGGTAAAGAACTACAACCAGCTGAGATTCTTGCTGAGGGCAAAGGGAATACAGAATGAGTTGTGGAAGAAGGCAGTTATAATACCAGCTACAACCAAATGACCAGTTACAGAAATGAGGACTGTAATCACCACAAGTATTTCTTCCTTATTTTGTTATGAATGTTTGTGCATGTGCGTGTGTGTAAGGCAAATATCTTTTGTTTTCTTCCCTCTTATTGCCATATGCAACGTAAGATTTATATCACGATATTTAAGTATTTTTAACTTTACATCATAGTATTTAAGTTACAGGATACCAAGAAGAGTAAACATTACCCAAGGACTTTGCATCCTCTTCTAGGAAAAGGGTTGGTATGTTTTTGGTTGCATACAAAATAGTTGATCATGTAAGGAATGCCAAGTTGACAAAGAATAGACTGTGATAGTTAATTTTATGTGTCACCTTTTGGTCAAACATTATTCAAAATGTTTCTGTGAAGTCATTTTTTAGATAAGATTAGCATTTAAGTCAGTAGACTCTGAATAAAGCAGATTACCTTCCATAATGTGGGTGGGCCTTGTCCAGTCAGGTGAAGGTCTTAATAGAAAAAAGACTGACCTCCCCTGAAAAAGAGGGAACTCTGCTAGCAGACAGACTGCCCTTGGACTCAAACTGCAACATCAACTCTTCCTTGGCTTCAGCCTACTCTGGACAGTTTGGACTTCCCAAGTCTCCACAATCATGTGAGCCAATACCTTAAAATAAATCTCTCTCTCTCTACACACACACAAACACACACAACTGGTTCTGTTTCACTGGAGAACTCTGGCTAATACAGCTAGTCATATTTTAAAATAATAAAATTGGACTCTCGCAAAAAAAGACTGGTAGATATCACAGTATTCAAATATTCAAACACTGGGCCACCAATGACCCACACAACTAGAGAGGCAATGCTGTGCATAGGAGAAGGCCATCAGGACTCGGCTCCAGTGCTATGGTTAATGTCCATTCAGACTGGTCATCACACTAGGGATTCAAAATTTTTAACATCACTCCTTTTCACACTATACATAAATATCAATTCCAAGTAACCTGAATGTCAAAGTCAAATTATGAAACTTTTAGAAAAATTGCAGGACAATATCTTAATAACTTCAGAGCAGGGACGATAACCTTAAATATGACAGAAAAACTACAAGCCAGAAGGTTTGTACATACATACAACCACATAAAATAAAGAATAAAATAAACAATGCCTGTACACTGAAAGCAGCACAGAGAGTGAAATAAAACATGCCACAACATAGGAGAAGGTGTTCTTAGCTCACATACAAAAATAAAAAAGGGCTAGATGCAACATAAAAGGACTAACATCCGAAATACGTAAAGTATTCCCATGAAGGAACAAGAAAAATACAAGCAAATCTATAAAACAAAATAAGCAAATGACCCAATTGAGAGTTTTAAAAACTAAGAATCTAAAATTCCCAATAAATATTTGAAAGATGCTCAACTGCATTAGAAATTAGGAGACTGCCAATTAAAATATAATGAGAATTACCTCCCCATCAGAACAGTAACAATTAACAATTATCAAACAACCAAGCATTGGCAAGGATGTGGAACAACTCTCATTTACTACTCATAAGAGCATAAATTAGTATATCACTTGAAAAAGTACTTTGGCTAAACACCATATTTATTAGGGACACATACAGATAGCAAAACTATAAAAAATGTAAGGTAATGAATATATAAGGGAAGGCAAATGCGACACAAGAGAGACTCAGGAAATTTCTTGCTCTTCACCTGGGCTTTAAAATGTACACATATATGTATATAATGTATATGCATACATGAATATGCTTTATATACACATATATGGATACACACAAAATACACTTCACAATAAGAAAAGCATATTGAAAAAACATTCCATTAGCACTTCTCCCCCTGGGCCCCTACTTCACATCACCCCAACACTGATTTATCCATCACTACTACCACCCAACACAAGAGACAGGTAACAACTAGAGTAGTTCATGCTATACAACAGTGGCAAACTCTGTTTAGAAATCTGATAGAAATTCTCAGATTTACATTGATTCTATTTTACTGTTTCCACTTGAAATAGGAGTCATCAGGCATCAAGTATTAGTCAAGAGAAGAGAACAAAAGTCTTCACATCAACCAACAGGACATCAATAGAAAAAACTACTTCTAAGTGTCACCTGTCAGATAAATAGATATAGATACAGATACAGATTTAGTATGTGGGAAATATTTCAAATATACCTGTATGCTGCCAAACTCAACATTCTCATAATGGAAATGTGCACATTCAGCCATCTTCGGAAAGTGACCTTTAGTGAAGGGTAACCTGAAGTACATGAAATAAATAAGTGAGATACAAGATACTAGAAGAGTCAAAATTACTAAGCCTAAGGACAAAATAAAATGGGTTTAAGAGCTCATGCAAGCAAAACTATTTAATAAGCACATGCACATGAGCACACATATATCCACACAAACCTTTTCAGAAATACACTGAATCAGATGAAAATTACATCTAGTGCACAGGTCAAAACCAAACATAAAAAACTAAAAAGCATCACTATACTCTCCTAATCTTAAACCAAGTCAATTACCATAAAAAAAACTATGTTTTCAGTGGATGTTAAGGAAACTGTGAACAGCCAGCTTCCAACCAGAAGCAGCATTCCCACCACAAAACACAAAACCAGATTTTACCTGTGAATGTTGTCACAGCCCATCAGTCCTGGATTGGTGGGTCTGAATGCAGAATGAACATTTTTAACCTTGTCTTTTCTCTACTTAAAATGAAAACATAGCTATTTAACCCTCTACCAGGTAAAAAGATGGTTTTTCTGTTTAAAACTGAAACGAATACTTTCCAATATCTCACTTAAAAGTCAGCTACTGACATCCATTTCAGGCTTTCTCAAAGGCAAAGCTGAGATATAGCAATCTTATAACTTAAACAAAAGTTGATTTTTCTAAACTAAGGAGAGCACATATTAAAGGTACCAGGAAAGACATACTTGGATTGTTCCTGTTGAATATATGTGACCTAATAGACAATGCCATAAAGTTGTTGCAAGAACAAAAAGTATATTTTTAGACAAATAGACTATCTTCAGATCTATTCCACTAATTGTTGAGTCATAATTGAAGGCTTAACAGAATAATTTAATGTATGAACAGTAAGAGCTTACCTAGTAAGAAATCTAAATAAAAGTTTTAAGAGAATTAAAGAACTAATTTCCATTTATAGGAATTCACTTAAAACCCACTGTAAAAGTATACTTACTTTTTCACATGTTTAACCTTCATACTGGCTGTACTGCCACAAGTCTTAAGACTAAGGTCTCCAGGAATCTCTGGAACGTCTGCTCCTCTTGCCTTAAAAAAATAAAGATAAAGATTTATGACTATTCCCTTAGTACAAATATGTTTTAGAAAGCAGATTATAGTTAATTTTAATGGTTCTGCCGACTCTGTACCAACAGGAATACATATTGACTTAATAACCTCTTAAAATTATAACTTACCTGAGTTTTAATCATTAAGAATAAAGAAAGAAATTCACCTAATTTAAATATTTAACTTTACTGTATAAGGAAAAATTTTCTGTGAAAATAAGAATTTTCATGCTCTTATCATCAAATTTCAAAATCAGCTAGTAAAGTATGTGTCTCAGCACAAAACTAAAATCTCCCAGGGAGTTGTTAGAATAAAACAACCTCGGTTGCAATGATAAATAAAGTTAAAATGGTAATACAAACATAATTAGCAGATCATGTACTTCTCACACCAAAATTTGAAAGTGACATCTATATCCTTAGTCTGCCATGGTTTTCCTTGTGATGATTTTTTAACTTTAGTGACACATTCAGCCACATCATTTTAAAAACAAAAACTGCAAAATCAAAAGATTTTTCACACTCTGGACAAAATAAACAGTAAATCCAAATATCTATCTCTTTTTTGTGTTTGTGTGAGGAAAACCAGCCCTGAGCTAACATCCATTGCCAATCCTCCTCTTTTTTTTTTTTTTGCTGAGGAAGACTGGCCCTGGGCCAACATCCACGCCCATCTTCGTCTACTTTATATGGGATCCCGCCATGGCATGGCTGAGAAGCAGTGCGTCAGCTGAGCATCCGGGATCCAAACCCGCAAACTCCAGGCCGCCAAAGTGTGAACCAAACCGCTGCACCACCGGGCTGGTCCCCCAAATATCTATCTTAAAAAACAAATTTATGGGGGCCAGCCTAGTGGCATAGTGGTTAAGTTCGCATGCTCCACTTCGGCGGCCCAGATTTCACAGGTTCGGATCCCGGCACGGACCTACACACCACCCATCAAGCCATAGTGTGGCAGGCATCCCACATAAAGTAGAGGAAGATAGGCACACATGTTAGCTCAGGGCCAATCTTCCTCAGCAAAAAGAGGGTGATTGGCAGCAGATGTTAGCTCAGGGCTAATCTTCCTCCCCTCAAAAACCCCACAAATTTATAGTATATTATCCATGATTTGTAACAGAAAATTTTAATTATTATAGCTAACGTCACATGATGCAATAGGGGAGAATAATATGGGATGAGCAGTTAAATTAAGAGGAGATTCACAAAGAAAATGTGGTCTATATATATGTAATGGAATACTATTCAGCCATAAAAAAAGAATGAGATCTTGCCATTTGTGACAACATGGATGGACCTTGAGGACATTATGCTAAGTTAAATAAGTCAGACAGCGGAAGACAAATACCATATAATTTTACTTATATGTGGAATCTAAAAACCCAAACAAAAAAAGACCAATCTCATAGATATAGAGAACAGCTTGGCAGTTGTGCGGGGGGCGGGGAGCAGGTGAAGGAGATCAAAAGGTACAAACTTCCAGCTATAAAATAAACAATTCATGGGGATGTAATGTACAGCATAGCAACTATAGTTAATAATACTGTATTGCTGGGCCGGCCTGGTGGCGCAGCGGTTTAGTGCGCGCTCGGCAGCCTGGGGTTCGCGGGTTCGGATCCTGGGTGCCCACCGACGCACTGCTTGTCAGCCACACTGTGGCGGCGTCCCATATAAAGTGGAGGAAGATGGGCACGGATGTTAGCCCAGGGCCAGTCTTCCTCAGCAAAAAGAGGAGGGTTGGGAACGGATGTTAGCTCAGGGCTGGTCTTCCTCACAAAAAATAATAATAATAATAATAATAATACTGTATTGCATATTTGAAAGTTGCTAAGAGTAGATCTTCAAGTTCTCATCACAAGAAAAAAAATTACATAACTATGTATGGTGACGGACGTTAACTACACTTTTTCTGGTGATCATTTCACAATTAAAACAAATATTGAATCATGATATTGTGCACCTAAAACTAATATAGTGTTGTATGTCAACAATGCCTCAATAAAAAGAAAAAGAGGAGATTCACAGTATCAACTGAATTTTTAAAAATGTTTTCTCATTAAAAAACGTAGCCAAGACAGTTTGGATAAATGTTAAAAACCATGACTTTCAAAGATATGAGGTAACAATGCATGAACTTATAAGAATTAACCCTTATTACATATCATCAGGTCCACTGGACCCAATTTTCTTTTTTGAGGTTTTGGTCCATAGCATAAACTTAAATAATAAACTTGCTATAGTTAATAATAAACTTAGCAAGTTTATTTATGAGTAGATATTTCATGATCAATCATTCTTAGAAGTCTTTTTATTCCTTCTTAGAGGTCTTCCAAAGAAAAAAGGAAAATTTACTATATTCTTTACTAATGAAACAGAACTCATTCTATCTTGTAATTACCATAAGGATCCACTGGACCTTTTTATAAATCTAAGATAGACTCTTGGTCTTATTTTTTCTCTATTTTAAAACATACAGTTATTTCATAATCCTAGGTATTATTTCATCACTATTCATTAATTATTCCCTACCGTGCTAGAAAAAATAACTAAAATAAAAAATAACATTTTTTAAAAAAGGAAAATGAGGGAATCATCTAGAACAGGGGCTGGCAAATTTTTTCTTAAAGAGACAGATGGTAAATATTTTAGGCTTGTGGACCACACTATCTCTGCCACAACTCAACTCTGCTATTATAACACAAAAGCAGCCACACAAATGATCAAACATGGCCACATTCAAATAAAACTTTATGTGCAAAAACAGGCGGCCAGTAAGGTGAAGTCTGTCAACCTCTGACCCACAATGCTGATGCAACAGTGAAATAAATCATCATCCAGTTTTTATGTCGTGTTGCCCAGACTGTGCATCATCTTTCAAGAAGGTACTTAAAAAGCTTAGAGAGACAATCGTCGTAGTCGTCAGTTCTCTTTAATTGAATATATTTGAGAATTACATATTTTTCATGTTTCATCCATAATAGATAAGAGGAGAAAAATGACAGAGAAAGATATTTTACATTGATTAGACACATCAAAGGATGCGTGCAAAGAAGACAGCAGCACTCTAGACTCTAATAATGGTGGTGAAACTGATTAAGTAAATGACATCTCAGATTGATGATAATATCCTAGATGAATACTGTATAACTTAAGAATTATGAGTGAACAACATATATCAAGGACAAAAAAATGCATATGGTATTTTCCTCCAGTTAGTCATTCAACCAAAAGGACTTTATCACACAATATTTTGCAACAACCACCTGGATCACCTTGTTTTGCTAAAATAAAGTATGACAATATTCTTTCATCTTTTATGATGTTTGTACACCAAAATTTACTTGACATAAAGAGGTTCGGAGGTTTGCTGTACTTAAATTCTTATTAAAATTTCTAATAAAGCAGTTTTCCACTATTTATTCTGTAAATTATTCATAAATTGACTTAAAAATATTAAAGAATAAAAAAAGGTGCACTGGACCCAGTTCATAAATGGTGATGACTTTATTTGGTAGACTGACAACTGAAATATTAACTGTCTTCTGAAAACAAGCTGTCCGTGCTAGACAGGCCATGGTGCCCAACGCACATCTAAGGAGAAAATGAGGAAAGCTGCCTAGTCTATAGTCCACATTAGGGAGACACATGCTGGACCACACACCTCTGCAATCACAACTGACTGGACTATTGTTGGAAACATGACCCAAAGGTAAATTCACAGGCTATTCAAAGGGGCCTGACAGGAAAACCTCCACCTAAAAAGATAAAATGGTAATAATTAGGCAAATGAACCCAACAATGGTACAAAAAGCCTTAGAGGATTCAAGAAAACATTTTTGTCCAACAGTATTTTCCCATAGTCCAGAAAAGTCCCAAGCACATCCTGGCCACTCAGTATATTTTTGTGAACGAATAAATACAATACACTTTGACATAAAAAGTGATATCATTTCTTCTTTTAAGATTCAGAAAACAGAATTAAAAGGAAAATATAGCACTGTCTGATAAACTAACGTCTTCACCTACATATTTTTTAAATAAAATAAATTTTCTTAAATTTCTACTGAAAGCGCATAGCTTAAATCATTTTATTCTGTTGCTCAAAATCAAAGATTAAGAAAGTTCTCTTTTTGGGGGGCCGGCCCGGTGGCGCAGTGGTTTAGTTTGCGCTCTGGCAGCCCGGGGTTCGCGGGTTCGGATCCTGGGCGCCTGCCGACGCACTGCTTGTCAGCCGTGCTGTGGCGGTGTCCCATATAAAGTAGAGGAAGATGGGCACGATGTTAGCCCAAGGTCGGTCTTCCTCAGCAAAAAGAGGAGGATTGGCAATGGATGTTAGCTCAGGACTAGTCTTCCTCACAAAAAAAAAAAGAAAGAAAAAAAATTCTCTTTTAGAAAATATTCATTAAGTGACATTCATTCATAGAAAATACACAATCTTCCCAATTTATTCATGCTATAATCATCAATTATACTTCCAAAATAGAATTTATATTAACTTTACAGAAACAGCATTATTCATCAAAGGAAAATTAAAGAGACAAGAGAAGGCAATGTAACATACACACGTTCATAAAAGTGTACACCATCTACATTTAAATTCTCTATGTATCTATCTCCAGCAATAAACTAACACCCTAAAAGGTTATCTCTGAATCACAAACATCAGGAACAAAGTATGTGCTCCAAAAAGTTTAAGGGAATTGATAGGTTATTAACTATTTTTATCTCCTCGCTCTTCCGTACATTTAATTTACACCTCGCTCTTCCGTACATTTAATTTACACCTCTTGTTTTGTCTGGGTAGTTTAATATGTTCATTACTCCTACACACACACACACACACACACACACACACACACCCATCTTCAAAATGCAATTCAAATCTACCAACTCCATTTAAGCCTATCCCAATAAAATATCAGCACTTGGCTAAGTTATTTTATTAATATTCCATAGGACTCACCCTATAAACAGCAAGTTGGAGCATTTTATTCTATTTTTATTCATATTTTATTGCAAATCGCCTTGTGTCGTTCTCTAATCACAGTCTTTTCCATTTATCAAGAGGATAACTTCCTTGAGCAAGATCCAGTGGAGTGATATATGTACATATTTTATTAATTTTTGACATCCCCAACCCCCATTAAAATACTAAAATTTAGTACTATTCAAGGAAAAGACTCAAAGAATCTCGATATTGTTAATTACCCTAGAAAAGCAAATCAAGACTTTTACCTCTCATTTTTTTAATTCTCCCAGCTAAAAAACTATACCTATCAAAGTCTATAGTAACCAAAAAAAAAATTCTTCATTTTAACAGCTTTATTTTTATGACTAAAATTATTTTACCCTTACTATTTTGATTCCCACTGCTTAATAATTCTCCAGAAAGGTTGATCCAATTTACACTGCCACCAACCATGTATACGACTGCCTATTTTCTCACAACTTCACAAACACTGAATATTATCAATCTCTATCTTGTCAATATGATAGGATTACTTCTTCACCTTTTTTTAAAATTAAATAAGTAAAAGAGTTGAACAAAATTTCACATCTTTAGTGACCATCTATGTTATTTTTATAATATACTTTATTATTATATTCTATATTTTAAGATTTTTCAGAGAAAAGAGCACTTTTTAAGTTAATGTTAGTAATATTTGTCTGACATATAATATAAAGATGTTTAATAGCTTGCCATTAAAATTATAAACCTAGAAGTTCTAGGCCTCACACCTCCCAATTTCAAGACTTACTATAAAGCAACAGTATAATTTAAGACGGTGTGGTACTGGAGTAAGGATAAACAAGCAAGTTAATGAAACATAATAGAAATTCCAGAAATTCCAAAAAGTATAGAGCAACACTTGACTTATGGCAAAGTTACCAACGCAATTCAAAAGAAGAATACTCTCAATAAATTAGATTGGTGCAGTTTTTTAAAGAATGCAAAATAGGAATAAACCTTGAACCTTCTCTCAAACAATACACAGAAGTCATTCCAAGTGGCAATTCACTAAATGTGAAAATTAATAAAGCTTCTAAAAATAAATACAGAAGAATAAATCTAAGGTAAATAAAGATGCCTTAAACAGAAAACAAAAAAGCACTACTCATAAGAGAAAAAATTAATAAATTCAACTGCATCAAAATTGAAAACAAAGAAGTTATACCCAGCATATATAAAGAACTCCTACTCCGTATAATAAAAACTGACAACCCAGTTTTTTAAATGGCAAAAAATCTGAACTAGTACTTCACAAAAGAGGATACCAAACAGCCAATAATTGTAGATGCTCAAAGTCATTCTCATCAAGGAAATGCAAAATAAAACCATAATGGGATGACACTGCCCACTCTCCAAGGAGCCAAAAACTTTTTTAAAAATTAAAATACCAATGTTGGCAAAAACATGGAGCACTGAAACTCTCATATATTGCTGGTTGGAGTGTAAAACAGTATAACCACTTTGGAAAATTGTTTGATAATTCCTACTAAACTAAACATATATAACTATCCCACATTCCAGCAACTACACTCCCAAATACAGATCCAAAAAATTATTCCATATGTACACCAAAACACATGTACATAAACATTCATAGGAGCTTATTTATAATCAACAGAAAATGTGAACAACACAAATATGCATGAATGGGGGAATGACTGAACAAATTATGGCATATTTAAGCAATGAAATGCTGTGCTTGAAAGGAAGGTATTTATTAACACATTAAACAACATGAATAAATCCAGCCATTACTATGGAGTGTGAAAGAAGCGTGAGCATGTGTGTATGTTAAACCTCAATTAAAAATTAACAAAAAATGTCAAGAGATATTCTTATGGAACTTAAGCTGGTTCTACTTTTATCTGGAATAGTTAAGATAATTGTGAAAACAGTGAGGAATGAGGAAAGAATAGTATTCCAAAGAACAGAAAATGAAGATTGTTTTCTAACTTATTTTATGATACCAGTTAATACAGACACCAAAACCACCGAAGAGACTCTCGACACCAGGCAAGACTAAATCTAGGAATAGACTAATACAATCAGAAAAGCTGGATAAAAGGTACAACCCACTGTTTTAAGCACTGAAGTTCCACCATACAGAAAAGACATGACAGGCAAGGATCCTTGAGAAACAAATTACATAAGGTGAACTCCATATTCAGCCAAACTGTTAACCTGAAAGCATTTCCAAACCACAGCAAGTAGGACTACTGTCCAGAGAGCAGCAGTATTACTGGAAAGGAGAAACAGATGTCACACTTCAAAGCTGTCATATGACTGGGCCTTAAAGTGAAACTCCCACAAAGAAGGAAACTACTAGAAGTGAATGTAAATATTTATATACAAATTAACCTGAAATAATTTGCCATTCCTAATCTCCACATATATGAGAGAAGCCTAACCAATCTAGCCAAAACAGTATAACCAGGAGAAAATCACTAACTAGAAACAGATCTACAAATAACAAAAGTAATGGAACTAGCAGGAAAAAAAAATGTAAAATCACTTTGTAAATATGCTTAGTATGCTCAAAGATGGAAAAGAAAATATAATAAAGAAAGAAATGAAAACTGAAAAAAACAACTAGTGGGGCTACTATTGATGAAAAAAATATCTGTAACAAAAAAATACCTAATAGCATACTAGACATGGCAGAAGAAAAGATCAATGAACTAGAAGAAAGAGTAAGAAAAACTATCCAAAAAAATTGTTTTGGTTTTCAGTTTGTATGTGTGTGTGTTTGAGAGAGAAAGGAGAAAATTATCAGAAACACGTGAGACAATAGTAAGCCATTTAACATATGCGTAACTGAAGGCAAAAAAAGAGAGGAAAATGCACCCCCTGACCCCAGGAAGACAGGAGGAGTGGTTAAAAAGGAAAAACATTTGAAAAAACAATGGGTTAAAAAGTTTCCAGATTTCTTGAAAATTATGAACACATTGATCCAGAAAATTAAATATATCTGAAGTATGATAAGCACCAAGAAAATCACACCAGGCATATCATAATCAGATGGCTAAAAATCACTGATAAAGAGAAAATCTTAATAGCAGCCCAGGGGGAAAAAATATACATTACATTTATAGGAACAAATATGAGAAAGGCAGAATACTTGGATTGAGTTCTTTCAACTGTGTTCAAAAACAACCATCAACATAGAATTCTATAGGCAGTGAAATTTATTTCAAAAAAGTATGTGAGGCTTCCAGTTTCTTCCACTGTTTACAATAAAAACTCTACAGAAAGCAAAATAAATTAAAACACACAACTACCTGAGAATTCTAAAAATTTTACTGAGAGCAGGTGGATTGGGGAGCAAAACTTAAAGCATGACTTTAAGTTTAAAACTTTAAGCAAAACTTAAAGAATGACTAATACAATGGCAGTCTGCTTCCTGGTTTTTGCCCCCTCTGTTACCTCCTGGAACTGACCCAAGCACAGGCTGAATCAGGATATGAGTAACAGGCATGTACAGTAAAACTCTTAGGGAAGTCCAACTTTCTGGCCAGAGAACTTGAAAAATGCCCTTTGAATGTGGGAGGAAAAGTCAAAAGGTTTTCTTTTCCCTCTTTTTTCTCTTCTAACCTGGCCCAAAGACAGACCTGAGAGCAACACTTCAGCTATAGCATAGGCACATAAGACCCAGAGTGAAAATCCATTCTGAAAAGAGAAAAACAAAAGAGGACTCTGTTTGTAAAGATTGTGGGGGTAATCCTAGTTAGCGTTTTCTCTCACTACTCAGACCTGACAACATCTCCTGTCAGGAAAAACTGTATGCCGTAAAAGAGGCCAAAACTCTTGGAGAACTCCAACCTTCAGGCCAGAGAAACCAGGAAAAGCATACTTTGACAGCAGACACTATGTACAAAACCCCAAAGATAAGAGTACAGCAAAAGCTAAGAAAATGAACTGAAACCACCACCTGAAGAAGTCCCAGACAGAAACTTCAATTTGAACCCAACCAGGTTGATGCCTGATAAGACAAAAAAGTCAACGTTCTCCACAGCATTTCAATAGGAGTTAGTCTCAACGTAATATTCAAATTGTCCATGAGACAATCCCAAATTACTAGATATACCAAAAACCAGTAAAAAATAAGGAATTCCCAAAAGAAAAGACAACCAAGAAATGCCAATTAGGAGACGAAACAAATGTTCAACTTCAAAGATTTTAAAACAGATACATATTATAAACATGATGCATTAGACATGGAGACCAATGGAAAGACAGAAATTCTTTGATGAAAAATGTAAACTATATAAAAAGAACTAAGAAAAATTTAAAACTGAAAAATGTAGAATCTAAAATAAAAAAACTGGCTTATCACAACAGCAGAATGGAGATGACTGAGACAGTGAACCTGACAATAGACAAAAAGAAATTATCTATTCTGAAGAACTAATATTTAAAATTTTTTGAAAAGACTAAAAAATATGAACAGACCCATAGATACCCATGGAGAAGAAACATATTGGCATGTAAGAAAAAACTATTTGAAGAAATAATTCCTGAAAACATTACAAATTTGTTGAAAGATAAATATTTACAGATTCAAGAAGATCAGCAAAAATAAAATAGAATAAAATTGTAGACAACCACATACCAAAACATCATAATCAAGCTGTTGAAAACCAAACATAGAAGAAATACACTGATAAATGGAGACAAAGGAAAATGAAAACAAACATACCAAAACTTATGGGATACCAAGAGAGAATTTTAAAGCAATATAGGCCTACTTCAAGAAATAAGAAAAATCTCAAATAAACAATCTTATCCTATACCTAAAAGAATTAGAAAAAAAGAACAAACAAGGCCCAAAGGCAATAGAAGGAAGGAAATAATAAAAATCTGAGCAGACAAACTAAATAGAGACTAAAAAACAATAGAAAGGATCAATGAAACTAAGAGCTGATTCTTTGAAAAGATAAACAAAATTGATAAACCCTTAGCCAGACTCACTAAGAAAAAGAGAGAAGACTCAAATAAAATAAGAAATGAGACAGGAGAAATTACAACAGACACCACAGAAATACAAAAGGTTATAAGAGAGTACTATGAAAAGCTATATGCCTTATTGGATAACCCAAATAAATAAATAAATTCCTAGAATCATACAACCTCACAAAACAGAATCAAGAAGAAATAGAGAATCTGAACAGACCAATCAAAGTAACGAGATTGAAACAGTAATCAAAACCTCCCAAAAGAAAAAAAGTCCAGGACCAGATGGCTTCTCTAGTGAATTCTACCAAACATTCAAAGAAGATTTACTTCCTATCCTTCTCAAACTCTTCCACAAAATTGAAAAGGACAGGATGCTTCCTAACTCATTTTAAGAGGCCAACATTACCCTGACATCAAAACCAGGCAAGGACAACATAAAAAAGAAGAATTACAGGCCAATATCATTGATGAACATAGATGCAAAAATGCTCAACAAAATATTAGCAAATCGAATACAAAATAGATTAAAAGAATCAAGTGGGATTTATTCTAGTAATGCAGGGATGGCTCTACATCCAGAAATCAATCAATGTGATACACCACATTAACAAAATGTAGAATAAAAATCACATGATCGTCTCCAAAGACACAGAGAAAGCATTTGACAAGATCCAACATCCATTTATGATAAAAATTCTGAATAAAATGGGTATAGAAGGAAAGTACCTCAACATAATAAAGGCCATATATGACAAACCCACAATCAACATCATACTCAAGGGTGAAAAACTGAAAGCTATTCCTCTGAGAACAGTAACTAGACAAAGATGCCCACTCTCACCACTCTTATTCAACACAGTATTGGAAGTTTTAGCCAGACAAATTAGGCAAGAAAAAGAAATAAAAGGGATCCAATTGAAAAGGAAGAAGTAAAACTCTGTTTGCACATGACATAATTCTATATATAGAAAACCCTAAAGAATCCACCAAAAAACTATTAGGAACAATTATGGAATATAGTAAAGTTGTACAGTACAAAATCAAATTACAAAAATCAGTTGCATTTCTACACACTAATAATGAACTAGCAGAAACAGAACTCAACAATACAATATCATTTACAATTGCAACAAAAAGGATAAAATACCTAGGGATAAATTTAACCAAGGAGGTAAAAGACCTTTACACTGAAAATTATGAGACATTATTGAAAGAAATTGAAGAAGACATAAAGAAATGGAAAGAAATTCCATGCTCGTGGATTAGAAAAATAAACATAGTTAAAAAGTCCATTTTACCTAAAGCAATCTACAGATTCAATGCAATCCCAATTAGAATCCCAAAGACATTCTTCACAGAAACAGAACAATCCTAAAATTTATATGGAACAACAAAAGACCTCGAACAGCCAAAGCAACCCTGAGAAAAAAGAACAGAGTTGGAGGTATCATACTCACTGACTTCAAAATATACTGCAAAGCTATAGTAATCAAAACAGCATGGTACTGGCAGAAAAGCAGACACACAGATCAATGGAACAGAATTGAGAGCCTAGAAATAACACCACACATCTATGGACAACTAATCTTCGACAAACGAGCCAAGAACATACACTGGAGAAAGGAAAGTCTCTTCAATAAATGGTGCTGGGAAAACTGGACAGCCACATGCAAAAGAATGAAACTAGACCACTATCTCACACCATACACAAAAATTAACCCCAAATGGATTAAGGACTTAAATGTAAGACCTGAAACCATAAAACTCCTAGAAGAAAACATAGGCAGTATATGCTTTGAGTCGGTTTTAGCAGTGTATTTTGAATACCATGTCTACTCAAGCAAGGGAAACAAAAGAAAAAAATAAACAAATGAGACTACATCAGACTAAAGTTTCAGCACAGCAAAGAAAACCATGAACAAAATGAGAAGACAACCCACAAACTGGGAGAAAATATTTGCAAATCATATATACAACAAGGGATTAATTTCCAAAATATATAAAGAACTCATACAACTCAACAACAAAAAAAATGAACAACCTGATCAGAAAATGGGCAGAGAACATGAACAGACATTTTTCCAAAGAAGATATACAGATGGCCAACAGGCACATGAAAAGATGTTCAACATCACTAATTATTAGGGAAATGCAAATCAAAACTACAATGAAATATCACCTTACACCTGTCAGAATGGCTATAATTAATAAGACAAGAAATAACAAGTACTGGAAAGGATGTGGAGAAAAGGGAAGCCTCACACACTGCTGTTAGGAATGCAAATTAGTGCAGCCACTATGGAAAACAGTATGGAGATTTCTCAAAAAATTAAAAATAGAAATACCATATGGATCAAGCTATTCCACTACTGGGTATTTATCCAGAAAACATAAAATGAATAATTCAAAAAGATATATGCACCCCTATGTTCATCACAGCATTATTCACAATAGCCAAGATGTGGAAACAACCCAAGTGCCCATTAACAAATGAATGGATAAAGAAGATGTGGTGTATATATACAATGAATACTACTCAGCCATAAAAAAATGATGAAATTGTGCCATTTGCAACAGCATGGATAGACCTTGAGGATATTATGTTAGGTGAAGTATATCAGACAGAGAAAGACAAATACTGTATGATTTCACCCATATGTGGAATATAAACAAACACACAGATAAGGAGAACAGATTGGCAATAACCAAAGGGGAAGATGGTGGGGTAAGGCAAAGCGGGTAAAGGGGCACATATGTATGGTGATGGATAAAAACTAGACTATTGGTGGTAAATACAATGCCATCTACACAGAAAGTGAAATATAACAATGTACACCTGAAATTTATATAATGTTATAAGCCAATATGACCTCAATAAAGTAATTTACAATAAATAATACACAAAAAAATAAAACAAGTATCTTGAGAGCAGCCAGAGAAAAAAGACATATTACATATAGGGAATAAGGATTTAAATGAATGGATTTCTCATTAGAAACCAAGAAGGCCAGAAGACAGCAGAACAATATTTACAAAATGTGGAAAGAACTCTCAACTCAGAAAACTGCATCAAGCGAAAATGTCCTTCATAAATGAAGTAAAAATAAGGACATATTCGAATGAAAGAAAATTTAGAGAACTTATCACCAGTAGATGGGCTCTAAAAGAAATGTTAAAGAAAGTTCTTCATGTTGACGGAAAAGGATGCAAAACTTGGATCTTCTAGTATGAAGGAAGAGCAACAGAAACGGTAAGTAATTAGGTAAATGTAACAGATTATTAAGCTCCTCTGAAGTTCCTTAAAATATATATGCCAGTGGAAAGCAAAAATTATAACACTGCTTGATGAATGTCGATGTAATACTTATAAAAACTACAATACAAAGACGGAAGATAAAGGGACCTACATTGTGGCAAGGTTTCTACATTCCACTTCAATGTAAAATAACTTTAAGTAGAATACAGAAAGAAAAATGAAATCAACAATAGATAAAAAGATAAAACATCATGACCAAGTAGATTATCCCAGGAATGCAAGATTGGTTGAATATCTGAAAACAAATCAATGTAGTTCATCACATTAACAAAAAACAAAAGGAGAGAATAATCATATGATCATCTCTGAGGCAGTAAATGCATTTGAAAAAATTCCAAACCCTGCTCACATAAAAATAAAAATCAGTAAATTAAAAATAGAAGAGAACAACCTTAATGCAATAAAAAGTATCCAGAAAGAAACTAAAGAAAACATCAAACTGAATGATGAAACAGCTGAGGTTTCCCCCTGATATCAGGAACAAAACAAGGATGTATGCAGTTTCCACATCAGTCAAGAGTGCCTAGCCAATGCAATACAGAAAGTAAAAGAAATAAAAGAGTGTACAAAATCCAAAAGAATTTACAAACTCTCATAATTAACCAAAGAATTTATCAAGGTCTCTGGGCATAAAGCAAATATACAAAAATTAATTATATTTCTACATATTAGAAACAAACAAGTAGAAAATAAAAAACAATACCAATTGCAATAACATTGAAGAAGATGACATCAAATATCTAGGAGTATATCCAATAAAATACATAAAAGACCTCTACACTAAAAACTACATTTTTCAAAATTAAAAAAATTTAAATTAATAGCTATATTAAACACATATACACACCTCATTTGCATAGACTGGAAGATAAAATACTGTCATGGTGTCATTTCTCCCCAAAATTATCTACAGATTTATCTGTGTAAACTGGAAAACTAATTCTAAGAATTTATATGGAAATGCAATAGACATAAAGGTGCCAAGACAAGCTGGAAGACTTATTCTACCAGCTACCAAGATTTACTATAAAATTATAACTAAGACAGTGTGGTATTTGCCCAAGAATAGAAAAATGGACCAATGGAGCACATTACAGAACTCATGCAGCAGCCAATACCATGGTCCTCTGACTCATGACAAAGGCACCACTGCAATTAAGTCAGGAAAAAGGACAGTCATTTTAATAAATGTACTAGCTCAATCAGATTTCTACATGGATAAAAATGAATGCTGATCCCTATCTCACAACACACATAAAAATCAATTTTAAATAGCTCACAGACCCAAACATAAAAGGTAAACATGTTCTAGAAAATACCTTTATAACGTTGGAGTGGGTAAAGATTTCTTTAAAATATACAAACAAAAGAATAATTAAAAAATTTAATAAATGGGACTTCACTAAAGCTAAGAATTTCTGTTTACAAAATGATACCATTAAATATATGAAAAAGTTAAGTTGGAGTCTGGAAGAAGAAACTGGAAATACATATATCTGATAAAGGACTAGTGTCCCTAGTTTATAAAGAACATCTAAAATACTATTTTAGAAAGGATAGGTGGGGCTGGCCCATTGGTGTAGCAGTTAAGTTCATGCGCTCTGCTTCTGGTGGCCCAGGGTTTGCAGGTTCAGATCCCGGGCGCAGACCGATGCACTGCTTGTCAAGCCATGCCGTGGTGGCGTCCCATATAAAGCAGAGGAAAATGGGCACGGATGTTAGCCCAGGCCAGTCTTCCTCAGCAAAAAGAGAAGGATTGGCAACAGATGTTAGCTCAGGGCTAATCTTCCTCACACACACACAAAAAAGATAGGCAACCCAACAGAAGAAAAATGTAAGACCTGAAGGAACACATCACAGAAGAAGACCTCTCAATGGCCAATAAGTACACGAAATGGTCCTAAACGTAAATCATCATCACAGAAACACAAATAAAAACCACAATGAGATCCTATTATATACACAACAGACTCCAGACACAAGGAGCACATATGGTAGGATTTCATGTATAGGAACAATGATTACCTTTGGTGGGAAAGTATTAACTGGGAGGCACTCAAGCGAGATTTCAGGAAAAGTTCTACGCTTAAATCTGGGTGGTGGTCACGCGGGAAAAACATAAGCAAAAATTCATCAAGCTCTACATATAATATCTCTGACTTGCAAGTTATACCTCAACGAAAAAAATACAGGAAAAAATTAAATAGGAAAAAACAGGCAACAACATGAGAATGGAAAATTATAGGCCAATCTCATTTCTTAACAGAGATGCACAAAAAATCTTAAATAAAATAGCAAACCAAATCCATCATTTTATTAATTTAAAAAATACATCAGGGGCTGGCCCGGTGGCGTAGTGGTTAAGTTCACACGCTCTGCTTCAGCAGCCCAGGGTTGGCAGGTTCGGATCCCAGGCGCAGACCTCCGCACCGCTCATCAAGCCATGCTGTGGCAGCATCCGATATATAAAATAGAGGAAGATGGGCACAGATGTTAGGTCAGGGACAATCTTCCTCAACAAAAAAGAGGAAGATTGGCAATGGATGTTAGCTCATGGCCAATCTCCCTCACCAAAAAAAACCCCATCATAACCAAATGGAATTTATCCCAGGAAGGCAAGGATGATTTAACAATAGAAAATCTATTATTACAATTTAATTGTAATTATAATTAAAATTAATGGGAAAAACATTGGATTGTTACAATAGATGCAGAAAAGTTATCTGATAAAACTCAACACCCATTCATGATGATAACGTCAAGCAAGATTTCTGGTTGAGAATAGTAAGTTGAAGACATATTCACCTCTGCTGTCTTTCAAATCTTACTAAAATAATACAGAACTCTTTTTACCATTTTCTTCATGTACTGGCAAAAGTACAAAGCACCATATGTATAAGGTTATTCTCTGCAGGACTAGTCTGCAGGACTAACTAAAGAGTGAAAACAACCTAAATGTCCATCAGTAGGGAACAGTTGAATAAACTACGTTGCACCCAGACAATGCAACAGTCACAGCTTAAAAGGAATGAGGAATATTTCAATCTATTGCTATGAAGTAATCTTCTGCATATACTAAGTGGGAAGAAAAAGCATGGTGTAAGAACAGGCTATCCTTGAACTGAACCTTGAACTGAAAAGACAGTAAATATAAAAATATATGTGTATTTTCTTAAAAAATGAGAGGATAAACCAAAAAAAGAATTAAAATGCTACATATGGGGAAACAAAGATAGAGATAGAAGCTAGATTTTTCTGAATGCCTTGTTTTGTAGTTCAGATTTGGGGGCCACGTATATGTTTTAAATATTTGTAAAACTAAACTAAATTAAAATGGGAAAAAAGGCGATCCCTTAAAATCAAAAACCAAATAAAACAAATGAACCTAATCATTTTAAGTTGGAGGCTTAAGCATACAGACAGGAATTACTTCAAATGACAGTAATGCAAAGTAACAGATCCCACTTAGGATATATCCTCGAGATAAAACAGAAAAAACTGTTTTCAGTAATATTTGTATTATTATTTCAAAACTATTAAAAGTAGAAGATTAAAGCAAACAAGTAATTGTTAATGTCATTAAAAACTAAGGTTTTCAGCATAAGAGATACAAATATAAATCAAAGAAATTAAATAGAAACCCTACTCACCTCCTTTTGAGGGGGGGGATATTTAAATAAGGCTGCTAGAATGACAGAACAGACAAATGCAGAAGGCATACTGAAACTTGATCACAGCAAGGTATAGAACTGAATCTTTTGTGTGATATATCCATGGATAGGATTTTAAAATGGGAATTCAATATTAATAGTTAGACAAATTTGGAGCTGATTAAATACTCAAGAATGTTAACTGCCAAATTATACTGCAAATCACTGTGCAACAGGAAGGAGGTAGCAGATCATAGGGCTTTTTTATTTCTAAATTTCTCAAAATTTTTATCAAGGACAATTAAAAACACATATGACATATCTACCAAATTTACAGATAGAAGAAAACAAAGGGATACTAATACTCTGAATGACAGAATTCAACGAGATTTTAATAAGCTGCAAAGACGAACTAAAATGATTACAAAGTTCACCACGGATAAAAATTAGAGCCCTAATTTATATTCAAAACTCAATTACATAAGTATGGGGGGAGCATACTTTGACAAGAATTGATCTAACAAGATCTAAGGCCTATAGTTTACCACAAGCTAAATATAAGCCAAAAGTATATCCTTACTGGTAAAAAGCTAACGTAGTCTGAAAAAATGTGGCATCTATAACAAGGAAAGTATTTGTTTCTCCACAATCTGAACCAGTTAAACCACACAGGGAACAGTTCATCCATTTCAGGAAAACATAATTTGATACTGAAAACTTGCAAAAATAGGAACTGGCAATGTTTTACCCCGTCTGTTTCACTGCTCCCTAACCCAGAAAAATATTGTACCATTCCTGCCACTGGTACAGGTCTTCAAAGAATCTTTTAAATGCATATAACTTTGACCCCAAATCCAAGTCAAGCTCTAACATTGACTGAATAACTGTAAAGAGATTAACAGTAGTGTAACACAGTGTTCTGTACAGAACCACAGAGCTGGCTACTTCTACAGTCAGCTCCACCACAATGCCCACCTCTTTTGTATTATCTATGTGTGGGACTGTCTTCTCCAAAAGACTATAAAGTCCATCTTAACAGGTATCAGCAGAATGCTAATGAGTATTACAGATTTTTAACTAAGGAAAAAATAGGGTAAGGGAAGGTGCTTAACATATATAATCACAGAGCTGAAAAAAATTTCATTCAGCCATTCCACTGCAAAGAGGAAACTGAGACAAAGAAAGAAGAAGCAACTCGCCATATTTCATTAGTTGCAGTATTTAAATTAAATTGAATTTTTACCACAAAACCTACTACATCTAATATAGGCATATAGAAGAAAAAAGTTTGAAGACAGTTGAATTTTTTTAATGAAAAATTAAAACGATGAGAAACAGCTTTTCTCCTATCAAAATATAAAAGATTAAAAATTTTTAAGATTGAAAAAGATATGGCACAAAACATTACTGCTCAGAATACGAATTAACAAAACCCTTCTGACAAGTAACGTGGGGATATTCACTGAAGTAATGCCACCTAAGATAATGGTAAAAAGAAAAGGCAAAATTCATCACAAAGACATTCAACAAAGTGAAATATATAAAACAAACTCAAGATCCTACTAATTAATGAAACATCAATAATACATTCTATATTACAGTGTATTGTGTAGTCATTAAATTTGTTAATAAGAGTTTTCATTTAACACCAATTACAACATAGTATACACATAAATTTCTCCCAGGCAATCAGTTTTATGGAGTATTAGTGGTTTTAAAATTTCTGGAATATTTGTAATTTCCATCAACTAATGTTATCACATATGTTAAATATATTATGAAGCATAAATAACAGAGAAAAACTATATAACACTGTGATAAGCAAAATTCTAAAGAGTTGCCCCCCTCCCCAACCCCCACCAAGAATCCTACCTCCTGGTTATTCAATCAATCAAGCACTGACCTAGGTAATGCAGGGAAGAGATTTTGCGGAAGTAATTAAAGCCCCAGGTCAGTTGATCTTAAAATACAAAAAATATCTGGGTGGGCCTAATCTAATCACATAAGAATTTCAAAAGCAGAGTTTTCTCCAGCTGGTAGCAAAAGGGAAAGTCAAAAAAAGATTTCAAGCACAAGGACTCAAGATGCTGCTGCTGGCTTTGAAGATTGAAGTGGTCAAGTGAGAAGGAATTCAGGTAGCTTCTAGAATAAGAAAATAGCACACCCCTCCCCAACACCCTACTGACAGCCAGCAAGGAAACAGGGACCTCAGACCTAGGAACTAGAAGGAACCACAAAGAGCTAGATTCTGCCCACAACCTGAATGAGGTGGGAAGCAGATGATTCACAGTCTTCAGATGAGAGCCCAAACCAGCCAACCTCTTGATTCCTGCTTTCTGAGACCCTGAGGAGAGAACCCAGTTCAGCTTGCCCAGCATTTTCACCTACCGAACTGTAAGATAATAAATGGGTATTGTTTTAAGCTCCTAAATTTGTGATAATTTCTCACACAGCAATAAAACAAGAATACTAACAATGTGGACATTTAAGACCCTAGAAATTCCTGAGTGATCTCAGGCTTTAAGTGCTCCTTTACCTTTCATGCAATTAAAACTCTCTTCCAAGGACTGTGATGCAAAGCCTCAGAAGCTCTTGCCTTCCAGCACTCTTGCCTTCCAGTACTCTTCAGTACTCCTAAATGCACTGATTTCAGTACTCTCCCAAGACTCCTGATGAAGCATCCTTCACAGGAGTATGCTGCTCATGTGAAGGCAAGCCCTGGAAGAAAGTGCAAATTCTGCAAGTGGGGTAGGTAACTGGTATGCACACAGATCTGACTCAGAGCAAAAGTCACCTCTCCTTTCTCCCTTGTAACCCTGTATTTCAATGTGCATGCTACAGTCTGTTCCATATCCCATTTTGCAGCTCTCAAGACCCTCACTCTTTTCCCCTAGGGGAAGAAAACTTAATTCCTTTCACTATCCATAGCAATATTTTATTCCCCCATCACAAGTGTTCCCTACACTATGTCCACCAGCCAGTCTTCCAGAGATCTCTTCCTTCCAGTGAACCAGCCAACTCCTTTATCTATGATACTTCCCATAATACACAATGGGAAATATTCAGTTTTCTCTTCACTGCAGTACCTTAATAATAAGATAGAATGCTTATGTCAAATGGGGGAAAAAGGACATATAAAATTATATATGGTTTATAAAATCATTTTCCTAGACACAATGGGAGAAAAAGAATACATCAACAAAGCAATATTCTTTGAAACTAACAATCTGGAGAAATTTGTGGAAGAAAATCATGTTTACATGGACGTTAAATTAAAAACTCTCTGCGTTGTAAGAAATCCTGGAGGAAATATGCCAAAATAATCTCACCACTGTGGGAAACAGGATTATGAGTGAGTCTCTTTTTTTTCCCCACTTTTCTGCATTTTCTATATAAGCATGTTTTATTTTTATAAAAGAGGAAGGCTTTACTGAGGAGAGGGTGGGAGGGAAAGAGAGAAAGCAAGCAAGCTAGCTAACTAGCTTCTTCCACCCTGCATATTACCTACCTTACAGCACCATTTGCAAATGCACAACAACCTGTCACAAATAAATGAGATTGGATATTCTATATAACTCCAATGGGCAAAACTAGGTATTCAAATTAATAGTCAATTTAGGAAAGAACAAGAATAAAAAAAAAACATTTATGGTGGGATGTACCCAGGTTATGGTAATAAAATGGATTTTTTGTTAATCCTGAGCCAAATTATGAGTTATGTAGTGGAAACCAGAACCACAGTGGGGACGTCTCTCAAAGCAGAAAAAGAGAGAGGGAAATAACCTGTCTTCTCCTCTTTTCCTGCCATTCAATCTTCTACCAGTCCCTCCCAATTGCCAAACCTAGCCAGAAGTCTGCTGGCAAGGGAGCCTAGGAAATGCAGTTTGCAGGGGTCAGCCTCCTGCAACAAGAGAACAAAGCCAAAGGGCAGGAAATCGCAACCTCAGATCATGACATTCATTACTAAACAATAAAGGTGTAATTGTATATATATATATGTATATATATGTGTGTGTATATATACATATTTATAATACAATACCAGTCATGTAAAATATAGATTTAATATAAAATGCCCTCATATTTTGAAAAGGCACAGCAGCTAATAACATACATATATACACATACGTAAATATATGTACATATACATATACATGATTAGCTGAATAAACAAGATTGTAATACTAAATTTGCACTGTGAATAAAGGCAAACTGATCAAAATGAGTAGATAACACTTAAAAACAATGAAGGTGGATTTGAAATTGTTAAAGAAAATCAACAATAACATCACCGAATAAGCATTCACAAAGGACATCAAAATCAGGACAGCCATCAGTATAAGAATATACTACTACTATCAAAGTGGCCCAGGAAAGTTCTTTTCCTCAAGGAACAAAAAACCTCAATATAACATGCATAGAAAAAGGAAGTCTGAATCAAAATCTTCTTTATGTACAAGGCTAACAAAAAGCATCTGAATATAAGTCAGAGGGAAAAAATGGTGACTTTTTGCCACCTTTCACTTTTTTCCTTTAACAGACTCAAATCTTATTTATTATATTCTCCTTATTATTTGTACTCAGAATTTGAGGAAGGGCACAACAGCTTTAGACTAATGTTATAAATAACATTTCTTGATAATGATGAAAAATAATATCTCTGTTTAAAATACAGTAGTAAAGAGAAAAATCATTAGCCTCTTAAATAGGAAAAAAAATCGTAGGAGCTAGCTGTATGCTGGTAGGACTGTATACATATGCATATGCATACATGATCAACTGAAAAATGAGATTTGAATATGAAATTTGTTCTGTCAAGAAAGGCAAACAGGACTGCCTGTTCCCATACTCGACCACAGTTTAACCATATAAATACATTCAACAAACGTCTGAAATGAAACATGTTTACATAAGCTTTTAAATTTTCATTAGTCTAAACATTGCTTCCTTTCTTACAAAGGAAAAAGGAGACAATAGGGAAAAATCTAATAATAATCCCAATACCACAGAAAGGCTAAATTTATTAAGTCTACAGGATATTATGTTGAACAACAATATCACTACAATGATTCTTAAAGAATAAGTATATCACAAAGAAATTCAGTTAACTGAGTTATCTATGTGGATATTTCAAAAAGAATTTTGATACAACAAAATACCCTTAATGTTAAAAACAGATTATATAACAATTCTCTTTACTTATTTCCTCCAATATGTTATCTAGAACTCCCAATATGCAAGTGCTAAAAAGCAGAAATAGGAATCAAAGAAGGAGGCAGGTAGATTTAAATATGTGGATAGTACACAAAGCATACACACAGCCAACAAATAAACTCCAGGAGTAAACTATATTGTTATTCCTATTTAATTTTCTATTTTGACTGGAAACAATAGGGTGGGATTACTAAAGAAAAAAACCCTGAAACTGATTATAACTAGTTCTTTTGCAGCAAAGGAGTTGCCTTAAAGTTCACTTCTACTAGAAAATATCTTCTCAGAGAGAACCAATTAACAGCAGGGAAAAAAGTTATTCAGGGGCAATGTTTAAAATAAATTAGCAAAATTTATTAGCAAGTACCATTAGTACAATAATCACAAATTCTCTACTGGGAAACAGCTGGTTACTCTATCTAAAAACCAACACATTGACATAGTAGCAAAACTTTTAAATATTCTGTAATTTATACTTTTCTATAATGGAGATTCAACCTTTCCTTCATCTCACTCCCATTTGCCCTGATCATTAAAGATAATTCTATTTATTCAGCAGGTATTTAATTTGCTGAAAAAACAGGGTTCCAATATTGTATATAATTTTACCAGACATTTTATATAAAGGTTCCTAAGAAAATCTAAAAACAGTATAATATTACCTTTATAGGTACTTTATTCAGGCAAATTATTGCTAGTCTTCAGTGCTGCTAGAAAAGCATACTGGTTTGTTTCTACACTTGAATTTTGTATACAAGATCTACTAATAAAAATTTGCATGTAATATTTAAATATATATTATAAAAATATAAACTCTTTCTGGAATAAGGCAGGGTATGAATAGAAGAAGGGTAGAAATGAAGAAAGAAACACAAACGAGGGAGACACTTAATTAGAAAAATCTACTAAAGGAAGAAGTAGTAAGATTCCAGACTATCCATGACACTCCAGTTGAGATCTACAAGAATCATTATTCCTCTAACTTAACTGCACGTTTTAAGTACTTTTCTCCTTGAATATTTTATGTTTAAATTTTTTCTGAAAAGCTATATAACAAATTATTTCAATAAAAGTAACATCCAGATCATTTAAAGCCTTAAATAGCACAATAATTGGAATGGAATTTTCAGTTTAATAATTAACAATAAAATGCTGGACTTAAGACTAGTTTAAAACATTTTAGGCTTAACTATAAAATTGCCAATTTTTGACCCTTTTTAACCTATAAAATTAACAATTTCATACAATATATCCCAGAACTCTCAGGAGTACATTAATTATCTTCAATAATTAACACCACTTGATTCATGCAGGAGAATTCCCACAATCTTCAGCCAGAACAGGATGCACCATGGAATGGGGTGGGCTTGGAGTTGTTTATTGAAGAGCTCTGAATATACTGGCAGAAATTCAAAACCTGGGCTTTGCATATTAATCAATGGTTGCATTTGTGATTGTTCACAGAGCAACACTAAATAAAACATTCAGCTTTTAAAGACTGTGAAACAATAAACATCATCAGTTTCTCTGAATTATAACTAAAATTCACCCAGCAGTCAAAAATAAACAGTTACACATTACATAGTAATAAAAGAGCTAAAGATATTCATTTAAGGAGCATTCGCAAAAACTTTCTTTCTTTTATTCAAATTGCAAATGTTTTTAGAGTTTGATGGGATAGAGAGTGAACACCAATCAATCCGAAGCAATAAACCAAATACACACTTCTTTGAAAATTACCTCTTCCTCAAGATTATTCAGAAGAAATAATCCAGCTGTTCTATCAGTCCTCATTCCTCTTTAGAAAGTAGGCAATAGAGGGGGGAAATGGTCCAAATACAAAGGGTATTTTTGAGGATTCTAAGAAAAATGTAGCAATGGTCTCATTTTTGCTTTAAAAAGGAAAGAAAAGAGAGAAGAAAACAACCAAAGATCAGAAAAGAAAAAAACAAAATTCATGTTATTGTCTGACAAATCAACATAATAAAAGCCAGTGACAAGCCCATGGCTAACATCATACTCAACAGTGAAAAGCTGAAAGCTTTTCCTCTAAGATTAGGGACAAGACAAGAATGCCCACTCTCACCACATCTATTCAACATAGTACTAGAAGTCCTAGCCAGAGCAATTAGACAAGAAAAAGAAAGGCATTCGAATTGGAAAGGAAGAAGTAAAACTGTCACTATTTGCAGATGACATGATATTATACATAGAAAACCCTAAAGACTCCACCAAAAACTGTTAGAACTAATAAACAAATTCAGTGAGCTGCAGGATACAAATCAATATACAAAAATCTGTTGTGTTTCTATACACTGATAACAAACTATCAGAAAGAGAAATTAAGAAAATAATCTCATTTACAATTGCATCAAAAAGAATGAAATACCTGGGAATAAATTTAACCAAGGAGGTGAATGACCTGAACACTGAACACTGTAAGACACTGATGAAGGAAATTGAAGAAGACACAAACAAATGAAAAGATATTCTGTGCCCACGGATCAGAAGAATTAATACTGTCAAAATTTTCATGATACCCAAAGCAATCTACAGATTAAATGCAATCCCTACCAAAATTCCAAAGGCATTTTTCACAGAAATAAAAGAAAAAATCCTAAAATTGGTATGGAACCACAAAAGATACTGAAGAGCCAAAGCAACCTTGAGAATAAAATACAAAGCTGGAGGCATCATGCTTCCTGATTTCACACTATATTACAAAACTATAATGATCAAAACAGTATGGCACTGGCATAAAAACAGACACACAGATCAATGGAACAGAATACACAGCCCAGAAACAAAACCACATATAAATGGTCGATTAATTTACCACACAGGAGCCAAGAATATACAATGGGGAATGAACAGTCTCTTCAATAAATGGTGTTGGAGAAACTGGACAGCCACATGCAAAAGAATAAAACTGGACCACTATCTTACACCATACACAAAAATTAACTCAAAATGGATTACACACTTGAACGTAAGACCTGAAACTATAAAACTTCTTGAAGAAAACACAGGTGGTAAGCTCCTTTACATCTGTCCTGGCAATGATTTTCTGGATTTGACACCAAAAGCAAAAGTATACAAGTGGGAGTACATCAAACTAAAAAGCTTCTGCACAGCAAAGTAAACCATCAACAAAATGAAAAGGCAACCTACTGAACGGGAGAAAATATTTGCAAATCATATAGCTGATCAGGGATTAATATTCAAAATATATAAAGAACTCATACAACTCAATAGCAAAAAAACAATCTGATTAAAAAGTGGGCAGAGGATCTGAATAGACATTTTTTCAAAGAAGACATACAAATGGCCAATAGGTACATAAAAAGATGCTCACCATCACTAACCACCAGGGAAGTGCAAATCAAAACCACAATGAGATATCACCTCACACCTGTTAGAATGGCTATTACCAAAAAGACAAGAAATAAGAAGTGCTGGTGACGATCTGGAGAAAAGGGAAACCTTGTATACTATTGGTGGGAATGTAAATTGGTACAGCCACTATGGAAAACAGTATGGAGTTTCCTCAAAAAAATAAAAATAGAACTACCATATGGTCCAGCAATTTCACTTCTGGGTACTTATCTGAAGAAAATGAAAACACTAGCTTTAAAAGCTATCTGCACCTCCATGATCAGTGCAGCATTATTTACAATAGCCAAGATATGTAAGCAACCTAAGTGTCCATTGATGGGTGAATAGACAAAGAAAATGTGGTGTGTACACACACACACACACACACACACACACACACACACACACACCATGGAATATTATTCAGCCATAAAAAAGAAGGAAATCTTGCCATTTGTGACAATGTGAATGGATCCTGAGGGCATTATACTAAGTGAAATAAGTCAGACAGAGAAAGACAAATACCATTATGATATCACTTGTATGTGGAATCTGAGGAAAAAAAAAACTCATAGATACAAAGAACAGATTGGTGGTTTCCAGAGGTGGGTAGTGGGAGGTGGGCAGAATGAGTGAAGGTGGTCAAAGGGTACAAATTTCCAGTTTCAAAATAAATAAGTCCTGAGGATGTAATGTACAGCAATGGTGACTATAGTTGATAATACTATATTTGAAAGTTGCTAAGAGAGTAGATATTAAAAGTTCTCATCACAAGAAAAAAAAACTTGTAACTATCTGTGATGATGGATGTTAACTAGGCTTATTGTAGTGATCACTTAGCAATACACATATATATTGAATCACTATGTTGTACACCTGAAACTAATATTATATCCCAATTAAAAAATGACTATCTATAAAATTTTTAAATTCTTAACTCAGAAATTTCTGGCTTTCTTTTAAAGATGTATTTAAAAAGCTAATATTCTGGCTATACCACACAAATCAATAAAAGTTCGATATTTAAACCCTTTTATTTCTAAAGGAACTCAAAAATTAACTAAACGGAATTGTTCTGGAGAAACATTCTATAAGGGTTTCTCAATAATAAACTTCTTTCTCAAACTGATATTGCACTTAGATTATTATTGAAAGAGAAAAAGGTCCCAAAATTTCTTTACTCTTACTTCCTCATTAAAATCAATACAATTTTCTAGACAAAGTATAGTAAATAGTAGCTCTAATCTCACTTATATCCTTTTCATCATTCACTGTTCACTTTTTGCAACCCAACAACGTACTATTTATTGAGTTTGATGATTTTTTTAAAAAGTGGATTATACCACGTGCAGAAGTTAACTTGTAGAAAACTGATAGTACAAATAATTCCTGTCCACAGAAATGCAAATTGTGTCCAGTGGAACTGAACAGTTTTGCCAGTTTTGTAACAATTTGCATCCATTTAGCACGATCGATATATAACAGTAAGGCACTTTGAATTCTCCTTTGAACCACAGTTGACTGGTTCCTTCATTAATTATTAAATATCTTTGACATGTGTTCATTTTATATTTGAGAGTATGAGAGTCATCATTATATCCTCTTTTAAACTTTATCCTTCAATAAAATTAATACAAGATGATCCCTATCCTTCCTCAAAGAGCTCACAATATAGTAAGAGAGAGAAACTCATAATCACCTAGAATGAGATTGTTTTGATAGCGATATGAACAACATACTATGAGAAGAAAAATAAAATCGTTTTCTATCTGGAAGGTTTAAGAGAGCCTTACATCTTAAGTTACAATTACATGATAAGGCAGGGATCAAGAAACTAGAACCAACCCAGCCTACTGCCTGTTTTTGTACACCCCAGCAGCTAAAACTAATTTTTAAATGTTGGGGGAAAAAACTCAAAAGAAGAATGATAATCTAATGACATGTGAAAATTACCTGAAATTCAAATATCAGTGTCCATAAAAAATGTTTTATTGAAACACAGCCACACTCGTTTATGGATTATCTATGGCTGCTTTCATGTTACAATGACAGAACTTAAGTAGCTACAAATGAGACCTTATGTGGTATTCTCACCAATTCACACTGCTGCTCAGCACACCATAAACTGCAGTATTGAGTTATAACTCAACAGCATTTCAAATTCCACATGTATTGCTATACCACATTTTTTAAAGTATCAATTCATACAAATCATGGAAAAGTAAGCAAAGAAGAGGTAAGTGGACTTTGAATGTCATGCTTTTAAGGCCAGAAGAGTGTGGGTTTTGTTACCAAATTAGATGGCAAAACATTGTGTTTATCATGCAGTGACACTACAGCTGTGTTAAAAGAATAGAATGTACACCAACATTACCAAACAATGCACTCATCACAATATCCTCAACTCACAGTAAAGCAACAATCTGAAAAATCAGAAAATTTCAAAATAGAGTATATCATCACACAGAATTTCTTCACAAAAATTAAAACAAGACTGCATCCAAAGTAAATTTCCAGGTAGCTCATTTGTTAGCCAGGCAAGGAAAGCCATTTAACAACGATGAGTAAATTAAATCACATTTGACTACAGCAGCCAAAGAAATGTGTCCAAAGAAAACAAACTGTTGAAGCTTATCAGTCTTTTGATGAGAACAGTTGCTTCAAGAGTTCAGGTCACTGGGAGCAAAATGAACAGTCAATTAAAAGACAAGGCTAATGATTTCAAGTGGTTTTCCTTGACTCTTGATGAGCCAACAAATATAACCAATATTGGTCAGTTGTTGAGGACCAATACTGAGTTTAAAGTGGCTGAAAAATTAGCCCCTATGAACAAGTCCACATGGGACAACTACAGGTGACAATATTCTCAAATAAATTCAGTGGATATTAATTCAGTACAACCTGAAGTGGAATTTACTAAGATACATTATAACATATTTTGGTAAAAAATACGTGTGGAGCAGAAAAAGGCTTAATTGGACAAACTTTCAACCTCTGTTATTGAACACTAAATGGCTTTCATAATTAGTTTTTGCTGCAGATTTGATACTATTTCCTAATGAAGTTAACCCAAAATCACAAGGCAAAACATAGCTTATATGAGAAACTTACACTGCAATAATACTGTTAAAATCACAAGTAATCACAAGCTGCTATACATATTTCCCAAGCTTTCAAAGGTTAAAACAAGAAGGGAGATCTCCATTACCATAAAAAAATTTGCAATGAATATATTTTCCAAGCTCAAACTACATTTCCAGCAGGGTTTTTCAGATCACAATACAAGTGCAAAGGATATTTCCATATTGCAAAACCCATTTAACTATGCAATTGAGGAGGTTCCACCTAACCTTCAATCAGAAGCTTGCAATGTAATGTTATGCTAAAAGACAAATATCAAGAGAAGAATCTAACAGAATTCTATAAATGCCTTCTAACAGATTAATATGCTCATGAACTGATGTATTTGTCAGCACCTATCTGAGTGAAAAGGCACTTTCAAAAATGAATTACGTAAAATTTCACTATAGGTTAGCATGGACAGATGAACATTTGCACTCAATTTTGATGATAAGAAATACTAACTTTTAACTACAATTAAGTAAAATGTTATTCTCCACAAAAAGAGTTTCATTGTTCTTATTAATAGACCTGAATTACAAATAGTTATACTAGACAGGTATCTCAAACTTATCATGTGGAAAACCACACTGCATAGGATGTTTTCACTTAACCCCCAACAAAAACTGCTTTTCCGGCATCTGAGTGAACATAAACTCCATTCTTCAGGTTGATCAAGCCAAAAACCTTGAAGTCATTCTTGGCATCTCTTTATCTCATTCTGTATATCCCCCATTCATTAGCAAAAACAGTTGGCTTTATCTGTAAAGTATATTCAGAATCTAACCATTTTTCATCATATCTACCACTCTGGTTCAAAGTGCCATCACTGTTCACCTATTATAATAACCTTCTAACTAGTCTCTTTAATTCCTCTCTTTTGCCCCTCCCTTTAGCCTATTCACAACAAACAGAGACTTCCTTTAAAATTTTAAGCCAGATCATGTCCAAAAATTTTGACCAAAAATCGTCCAGTGGTTTCCAATCTCACTCAGCATAAAAAGCCAAAGTCCTTGTAATGAACTACAAGAAACTATATGATCTGCTTTCCATACACCCAAACCAATTCTCTGACCTTATCTCCTTCTACTTTTCCCCTGGCTCAATTTCAGCCACATGTCCTACTTGGTTTCTTCCAACTCGCTTTTTAATCGTATGGCACAGTCTTTGTTCTTCCTTTGCCTAAAATTATCTGTTCCCAGATAAACACATTACTCACTCCCTCACATCCTTCAGGTATTTGCTCAAATCTCACCTTCTCCCAGAGGCCATCTGTGACTACCCCATATAATGAGCAAGTATCCTTCTTCTACCACTCTGTAACCCCACTACTCTGCATTAATTTTCTACAACAGCACATATCCACCACGTGACATATTATATATTTAATTATATGCTTCTCTTCCTATCCCACTAAAATATAAGCTCCACAGAGACAGGAAACTTCTGTATTTTATTCAGGGCTCTGCCCACAGAGTCTAAAACAGTGCGTGGAATAGATTATTTCCTCAACAGATATTTCTTGAATAAGTGAACAAAGCAACAAAAAAATTGTGTGTGTGTGACTAATGCTTCCTCAATTCCTCTTCCTTATGTAAGTAAAATGTATGAACACACATATGCATAAAACTCATTTACCATTGCACTAAGTGTTTCTTCCCAATCAGGCCGCTCTCGAGGGTGAACGTTTCTGTGTAGTTCTGGAACAAAATCATCCTCTTCAGAATGTACCGATGACTTCATCTTCCTAGAGATCAAAACATGAGAGACTGTGGTAAGAATTTCCATTTCTACGAAAGCTTTCCAATGATCATAATTCAAAAGAACAGAAAATTATATCAGATTTGAAGTTCAGTTAAAAGAGCTTCAGGCCAGTATTGATCCTCCATGTCTACTCTGGCTTTCAGAGATCTTTCCTGATGTACCCAACACCTGCTTTTATTCCAAGAGATAAAAGTGAAGTTTATAACTAGTTAACCTTTATGGTCTATGGTAATTATTATATAAGGACTGATTTTATCTGTTCAACACAATTGGAACCTTGAAAAAATTGCCAATAGCCATCAATATTTACAGAACTGTGCTAAGCATTAGTAAATTTCCAAGATGAAAGGAGAGATATGGTACTCCAGTTCCAATTTATGGAGCATAATGGATTGAACTAGCACTCTTGAGGAGAAAAACTATGAACGCTAGACCAAACATAAAACTACTTATCTGAAGGCACAGGAAAGCAATCAATACAGGTAGGACTTCTGGGGCTAAATTCTTTGGGAGAAGGAAAACCCATGAAGTGAATTCCACATATAATCATTCTTTTTGTACAAGAAATTTTCTAAATCAATGATGGGAAACAGAGCCTCAGCATAATATTGTAGTCTAACTGGGCTGAGGAGGCAGAGGTTGGAAGTTGGGGTTGCCAAAGCAGATGGGGCTTCAGGGTGAAAAATGCACCTTCAAAAGACCTACAGAGAAAAAGCCCAAAAATCTACATGGAGATTCTTCTCAAACTGTTAACTTATTACTAAGCTTACAAGTATATAGGACAAGATGCCAAGAAACCTATCAAAAAACAGTGAATAGGCAACTCAAGAGCAAAGCAGATATTTCAGCAGCCCAGCCATACTGAGGAGATGAAGTTTAGCAAGCAATCATTGCCAAGAGGGAGGAGCACTGAAAAAAAAGTCCCCGGCTCTCAACTGAGACTCCAGAAAAGCCATGCCTTAGCAGTAAGGACAAAATAACACTGGAAAAGCTCTAATAAAGGCTAAAATCAAGCCTTAACACAATCAGAACTTCCAGAAGAAACATTAACTATCTTCAGAGAAAAAGAACATTCTACAAACCCTCTGCAAGTTTTTCACCCACCTTGTCTGGCATCCAATAAACACTACAACGTATGCTTTAAAAAAAGAATGAGAAGAACATTGAATAAAAATTGGAAAAAAAATAGAACAGAAAGAGACTTACATTTGATTCCAATTTTAGAATTATCAGAAGGGGACTTTAAAATACCCATGATGGATTTCTGGCTTCTGCTTATGATGCAGAAAGCTGTAAAGAGTCTCACTCCCAGCCTAACAAAGAAAAAACAGATAATCTATGAAATCATAACTTTTCTTGAATCCATCAGAAAACTGAGGTCTCAGAGCAACTAACTAGCCTAAACTCTAAAGAAAAAGAGGAATCTCCAAGATGAGCTGGATGACAAGCAATCACCCACCTAGGGCAAAGCAGGGGGAGAAGTGAGAAACACAAGCTTGTAAGAAGAATTACATTAAATTTTTATCAAGTTGCTAAAAACATTTATGACTAATATCTTCAATAAAATGAAAAAACAATAGATGAAAAGGTGAAGAATTTCAACAGAGAATTAAAATCTATGAAAAACAATCAAATACTCATCCTAAAATTGAAAAATACAGTATCTGAAATTAAGAGCTCACTGGATGGCTTTAACAGAACAATGGATATGGCTAAAGAGAGGACTAGTGAACTGAAAGATAGTTCAGTGGAAAATATCCACATTAAAGAACACAGAGAAAAAGGGACAGAAACATATAACACAAGACTTGGGAAAAAGATCTCAGATATGTCCAAATCAGCAACTCAGAGATAAAAGAGATGATGAAAAAGAGAAAGGGACAAAAGCAGTATTTGAAAAATAATGGCTGAAAAGCTGTCAAAATTGATGAAAGTCATCAAACTACAGATTCAAGAAGTCCTACAAACCTCAAGCAGAATTTTTTAAAAATCTAGGTATATTATACTCAAACTGCTAAAAAAACCAAACACTAAGAGAAATTCTTGAAAGTAGCCAGAGACTAAAAGACAAGTTGACTTTCAAGGAGCAATAACAATGTGAGAGGACATTTCAATGGAAATGAGAAGATAATGGAGTGAATCTTCAGCATAATAAAAGGAAAAAATATTGCCAACCTAGAATCCTCTACCTCACAAAATCATCCGTTAAAAAAACCAGGTAAAATAAGTTATTTTCAAACAAAAGCTGAAAGAATTTATCACCAAAAGACCTGCAATGAAAGAAACAGTAGAGTTCTTCCAACTGAGGAAAACTGATCCCAGAACTACAGAAATGCATGAAGAGTACAATAAAAGGTAAAAAGTGGGAAAACATAAGTAAATAGTAATGTAAAAACTGATGTAAAAACAAAAATAATGTCCTATAAGGTTTATAATAACCATAAAAAAAAGCACAAAGGATAGGAGGGGTATATGCAATCAAACAGTTTAGGAGTCCTCTATTGATTGGGAAATGAAATAAGTCTTATTTAAGAGAAGAATGCAATACCTCAGAGATACACATTGTAATCTCTATGGTAACTGCTAAGAAATAATGAATAAATGTATAAATTAAAAAGCTGATAGGGGAGAAAATTTTAAAAAGCAACATACTTGATTATCCAAAAGCAGGAAAAAAGAATAAAAGCACAAAGAATAAACAAGGCAAATAAAGAAATAAGTATTAAGATGTTAAACTTCAATCCAAGTATATTATTAATAATTTTTAAAGTGACTAGATTAGTCAGCAAGCATGTGGAGAAACTGGAACCCTCATCCATTGCTGGTAGTGCAGTCACTGTAAAAAACAGTTTGGCAATTTCTCACAATGTTAAACATAGAAATACCATATGATCAAGTAATTTCACTCGTAGGTATTTAACCAAGAGAAATAAAAACATATGTCCACCAAGAATTTGTACACGAATATTCATACCAATATTATTCAAAATAGCTGAAAATGGAAACAATCAAAATGTCCAACAACTGAAGAATGGATAAACAAAATATTATCAGATCCATACAATAAAATATTATTCAGCCATAAAAAAAAAGGATGAAGTGCTGCTTCATGCCACACACGGCTGAATAGTGAAAACATTATGCTAAATAAAAGAAGCCAGATACAAAAGACCACTTATTGTATCAATCCACATTCATAAAATGCTCATAACAGTCAAATTCATAGAGACAGAAAGTATGTTGGTTGTTGCCAGAAGCAGGGAGGAGGAAGACATAGAGAGTTACTACTAATGAGTAAGAGATTTCTTTCTGAAATATGCAAGAATCAGATAGCAATAGTGGTTGTGCAAGTCTGTGAATACAATAAAAACCACTTAATTAGATTAATTAAAAGAGTGGATTTGATGGTATATGAATTAAATCTCAATAAAAAAGCAAATGGACTAAAAATTCGAACTAAAATAAAGGGGGACATTTCATAATAAGATGTCAAATCAATAGTATGATATAATAAATAAAATCTGTATGCAACAAATAACATAGCTTCAAAATATATAAAGTAAAATCTGAAAGAACTAAAAGGAAAATAGATAAACCCAGTGGCAGATTTTAACCAATATTTCTCAGTAACTGACTGAATAAGCAGACAAAAAAAAAAATCATAAGTATATAGGAGATTTAAACAACCCATTTCTTCAGCCTAAACTAATATAAAACATTAAACCCAAACTACAGAATATACATTTTTTCCAAGTGCCTATGAAACATTTACTAAGAGATGATATGCTAGACAATGAAGCAAGTCTCGACAAATACAAAGAATTTAAATCATGAACAGTGTTTTGTGACCACTACAGAATTACACTAAAAATAAATTACTGAAAGATAACCAGAAATTCTCCCAAATGCTTAGAAATTACAAAGCACAATTCTGAATAACTCATATGTCAAATATACAAAATCACAAGGAAATTAGAAAATATTTTGATCCAAATGATAATGAAAACACAACAGGTTAAAATGTGTGGGATACAACTAAAACAGAGCAAACTTCATACCTCTAAATGCATATTACTGGAAATAAGAACAAGTTGGAAAATAGATATTCTAAGCTTCTAACACAAAAAGCTAGAAACAGAACAGCAAATTAATCCAAGAAAAGTAGAAAGAAAAAAAAATTTTAATAAGAAATCAATGTAATAGAAAGCAAGTCTATAATAGAGAAAATCAAAGCCAAAAGTTGATTCTTCAAAAGATTAATTAATAGATAACCCCTAGGAAGATGCACTGAGAAAAAACAGAGAACACACAACACAAAGAATGAAAAGGGAGCTATAACTAGAAAGGCTACAGACAATAAAAAGATTCTGAAGAAAAAGGTTCTGAAGGGGGCCGGCCTAGGGGTGTAGCAGTTAAGTTTGCACACTCTGCTTCAGCGGCCCAGGGTTCACAGGTTCAGATCCCGGGCATAGACCAATGCACCGCTTGTCAAGCCATGCTGTGGTGGCATCCCACATATAAAGTAGAGGAAGATGGGCACGGATGTTAGCCCAGGGCCAATCTTCCTCAGCAAAAAGAGGAGGACTGGCAATGGATGTTAGCTCAGGGCCAGTCTTCCTCACACACACACACACACACACACACACACACACAAGTGTATCAGTAAATTAGGAGAAAAAAAAAGATTTTGAGGACATAACAAACAACTTTATTCCATTATATTCAAGAATTTAGTTGAAATGGCAAATTCCCTGAGAACATAACTACCAAAACTGAAAGAAGAAACCAAAAAATTTGAATACTCTCAGAGCTATTAAAGAAATTGAATCTCTAAGAAAACTCCAGGCCCAAATGGATTCATTGGTGAATTCTTTCAAACATTCAAGGAATAAATAATAATAATCTTACATACATTTTTCCAGAGTATAAAAATAAAAGGAACCCCCCCCCCAGCCTGTTCCATGAGGCCAGGACAGCCTTCATAAGAAAAACTAATAAAGATATTACTAGAAAAGAAAATTATAGGTTAATATCATGAACATAGTTGAAGAACTCCTAAACAAAATATTAGCAAATCAAACCCATTGGTATAGAAAAAGAATTTATAGTGACCAAGTGAGTTTTAGTCCAAAATGCAAATTGTTTTCACATTCTAAACCAATCCCTATAACTGACCACATCATTAAAAGAATAAAAACATACATGTCATTTCAATAGATAAAATTTAATACCTAGTCACGATATTTTTAAATATATATAGAAAGAGACGGTAATTAAAGCACATACACACCTAACATCATACTTAATGGTGAAATATTGATGCCTTCCCACTGACACGCAAGAGTCAACAAGATCATGAACAAGACAAGAGTGTCTTCTATTCAACATTGTACTTGAGGTCTTAGTTGAAAAAAAAAAAGCTAAAAACAAATTAAAAGGTATAAAAATTAGAAAGAAAAAATTAAATTCTCATCATTCAAAGATGACACAATCTGTATACAATCTAAAAGACCCTAAAAACAATTAGATTTAATAATTTAGCAAGATTACAGGATACAAAGTCAAACATGAAATTGACTTGATGTATTTATATATACCAGTATCATACAAATATTTATTAATGTAAAAAAAAAAAAGCTCATCAAAAATACTACGGTTAAGCAATTTGTACTATTTTCCATATAACAGAATACTACCCAGAAGTGAAAAAGAATTACCACTGCCACTTGCAACAAGTGGTTGAAATCTCATAAATGTTGAGAAACAGAAGCCAGACATAAAAGTACATGCTGTCCCCACATAAACATGCATCAAATCATCACCTTGAACACCTTAAACGTACACAATGTTATATGTCAATTATATTTCAATAAAGCTGGGGGGAAAAAAGAGGACATACTGTATAATTTTATTTACATAAAGTTCAAGAAAAGGCAAAACAAATCTATTGTGACAGAAGTCAGAATAACAGTTGCCTTTGGAAGAGGTACTAAGAGGGGCAAAGGGTCTTGCAGGGCACTGGAAATAATTTATATCTTGATTGGTTGTGATTACATGGAAGTACACATTTACATAAATTCTTCAGGCTATAAACTCATGATATGTGAACTTTACTATATGCAAGTTATACCTTAATAAAAGTGTAAAATAAAAGTTCATTGGCAAATGTTACACATTTTAAAAGGTATAAAAATTATATTTATATATTTTGTGTCATGTAACTGAATCAACTCCATAACAACTTAATATCTATTTATTTCACTGATTCTTTTGTTCTATGCTTTTGAAATTATGTACAAATTTTACCCTTAAAGTGATTGATTACACTTTGAAATCTAACAGAAAGGACACAGTGTTAGGATTAAAAATCATAAAACCTAAACAATCTAATGCTATGTGTACAAGAGTTTTCATCTTATGTAAAACATCCCCACACTTGAACCTGGGTATTTTCAATCAAAAGAAAAAAGTAGGAGAGAAAAACTCTTTCTTCAAATTGTGGGAACAAGCCTTACCATCTTGCTGCTTCCCTCATTTACAAATTATTTAAATCCTTGACACACACTCACTTTATATTTGTATGAGATGCTTGTTCATAACTTAGGAAAATTATACTTGATAGTGTTCAAGTTCCACAGAGAAGTTCAAATGACACATTGTGTGAGAAGTGTAAGACTGCTTACTCCCAGGCGTAACTTTTCTTGATACCTAGAGTAAATTCCAAGCAGCAACAGAACTTTACCTTTCACTTTTTATTCCGCTAATCTTTGTTTTTGTGTATTTCTGTTCTTTGCCAAGTTTGGTTCTGGTTCTGCAACACTTGTGGCTAGGAAGTTATTCCCCATTGGTATGGTGAATGACTGGGAAGTCTTTTTTATGGTCTGACCACGTGGTGATACTTGACAGATACAGACAGGCATCTATTCTCTGTCAGAGGCACCGAGAATTTGGTTTGTTAGTCAATTTATACCTGTCTGTCTGTGAAAGACTATGTCTCAGTTCCAATGGAAAGAAAAACAGCTCTTTGAGACAGATCTGAAGTGGTGAGGTTAGTGTTCTCTGTTTATTTTACCCATGGCTGAAGTTGTAAAACTGAAGCTACAAGGTGTCTGTGTGTTTGTGCACATCTGTAACTGATAGAAGTCATTACCTTTCCTCATAGGGAGTAACATATTTTCCCACCTTCAGAGGATATTAACAGACTATAAAGTTCCTTAAAATATAGGAGCTCTGTTCTGGTTGGTTTATATAGACTATTAAGTGCTTAGATAAATCTAATACTTCCAGAAAATAAATGAACTGAACTTCTAACACTAATGGGGTCAACTGTATTGGTGGTGAAAATGGAACAGAGGTTTGCTGAAGCCAATGGAATTGAGTGAAGGCAACGTGCAACAGAAAATGCCTGATATACTACTGTAGTTCTTAATAGGTATTATAATTTTATCATGCAAAAATCACAAACATATAAAAATGGTATATAGTGAAAAATCTCCCTCCATTCCCCGTCTCCAGTCTGCCCAATTCCTACACATTAAACTCCCAAACTTACATACTCTTCTAGTTTCTTTATGAAGATATATATTCATTTTTTAATATATATTAAAGAATATATCCACACAAAGCAAAGTATAAAAGAAATGTATAAATATGCTACTCTTTGTGTAAAACAATGAAAGAATAGTTTTATTTCTCAATTACCATGCAACTTTTTACATGAAAAGTACTATGCTCACACGCTGTTGTAAAGTATTTTAACATTTCTTGGAGAACTTTCCATATCAGTATATAAAAAGCTTCTTTGGTATTTTCACAACTGTATAATATTCCACTGAGTCGATATTTCATAGGTGATTCAACTAGCCCCCTACTGATGGATTCTTGAATTATTTCCAGTCTTCTGCTATTACGAACAATGCTACAATAAGTCTGTAAATATATCATTTCTACAAATGTACAAGTATATCTGAAAAACAAATTGTCAACAGTGAAAACAATTCTTTTTATCTATTAGCTCACTTTTCCACTAGGTTGTTGTCTTTTTCTTATTTTTAGTTCTTTATACATTAAAAACATCAGTCCTTCATTTGTAATATGAGTTCCAAGTATTTTTCTCAGGTTGTCCTTTGTCCTCGCTTATTTTGTTTTTTATAATGCAGAGGTTTTATATTTCATGTAGTTTAATTTAACAACCCTTACTTTTATGGGTTTTGTACTTTAAGTCATAGTTCAAAAGGCCTTCCCTGATCCAAAAATTTTTTTTTAATTTTCCCATGTTATCTTTTAAAACTTTTATGCTTTCATTTAATACACTTGTATCTTTGATCATTTGGAATTTATCCTCGATGTGAGGTAGGATTCCAATTTTATTTTCCACAGATGCTTACCCAGTTTCAACCAAAGTATTTATTGAATAGTACATATTATCCCCATTGGTTTTTAAGAAGCCATCTTTACCATAACTAAATCTTCCTACATATTTGGGAATGTTTCTAGGCTTCCCATTCTACCACATTATGCCTTCTATTCATGCACCAGTGCCACAAGATTTTAATTATTGAGAGTTTATAGTATGATATCTGGTTGCGTTAGTCCTCTATCTACCACCCTTGCTTTTTTTCTTTGCCCCAGAAAGTTCCTTGGCTAAGTTATTTAGCCAAGATCAGTTTATATTAAGATCAATGTACCTAGGTTTTTAAGAAGCATTATTATCACATTAAATTTATAATAAATTGACATCTTTATGACGTTGAATATTTACAGCTACGAACAAGAAATATTTTTTTATTTGTTCCAAACTTCCTTTATGTCTTTCAGTAATGTTTTACACTTTCTTTACATAGGTCTTAGAGTTCCTTATTATGTTTACTTCTGAGTATTTCACCTTTTGGGTGACTCTAAAAAATGGCACTTTTTCTTCCATTATATCTTCCAACTGCTTGATACACTATTATTAGCCCTGTTCTGCAGATAGGAAAACAAACACAGTAACACATCACAGTCATGCCAGATGTGATAGAACATTTTCTCCTGGAAAACCCCACTTTTCAGCCTGAAAAAGTCACTGAAACAAGCCATTCACATCTCTAGAGACCCTCTAGACTGGGTAACAGACACCAAGATTCTGCCTCACTAAATGCCCCCTTCAGAAGTTTCCTCTCAAAAGCCACAGAAGAAACTACTGATGGACTTCCAATTCAAGACTGCGTAGCCTTGTGTGTGATCTGCCAAGCAGCATCAGGCAGATGAACCCGATCAACACAGCTTCCAGCAGACACAGCGGGTTCAAAAAACACAGCTCTTGCCCACGCCCCAGTGGTGGCAGGTGGAATCTGTGACCAGATACTACCACTATGCACCAGCAAAGGTTCACTTCAGATAACATCATGAAGAACTACATTAACACTCCAGAGCAGACGGAAAATAAGTGTCCAGAAACCAATCCTGAACTCACAGAAACTGACAATCTAAATGACAGAGAATTCATAAGTTATGATAAAGAAACTCAACAAATTACAAGAAAATTCAGAAAGACAGTTCAATGAACTCAGGAATGCAGTTAATAAGCAGAAGAAATTCTTCACAAAAGAGACTGAAACTCTAAAAAAAACCAGAAATCCTGGAGATGGACACAATGAATGAGATACAAAACAATACAGAATCCTTAAAAAACAGAGCTGACATTATGGAGGACAGAAGCAGTAATTTAGTGGACAGAAATATAGAAATGCTTCAGGTGGAAGAGGAGAGAGAACTAGGACTAAAAAAAAAATGAAGAAATTCACAAAGAAATATCCAACTCAATTAGGAAATGCAACATAAGGATTACAGGTATTCCAGAGGGAGAAGAGAGAGAGAAAGAAGCAGAGAGCTTGTTCAAAGAAACAATAGCTGAGAACTTTCCAAACCTGCAGAAGGAACAGGAACTACAAGTAGATGAAGCCAACAGAACTCCTAGATACATCAATGCAAAAAGATCTTCTCCAGGGCATATACCAGTAAGACTGGCAAAAGTCAATGACAAAGAAAAAATATTAAGGGGCAGCAAGACAGAAGAGAATAACCTACAAAGGAACCCCTATGAGGCTTTCAGTGGATTTCTCAGCAGAAATCTTACAGGCTAGGAGAGAGTGGAACGATATATTCAAAAAACTGAAAGACAAAAACTTCCAGCCAAGAATACTCTATCCAGCAAAACTACCCTTCAGATACGATGGAGAAATAAAACAGTCCCAGATAAAGAAAAGCTGAGAGAGTTCATCGGCACAAGAACCCCCCCTTCAAGAAATGATCAGGAATACCCTCATACCTGAAACAAGAAACAAAATTTTTACCAAGCCTTAATAAGGAGATAAATAGAAAGACAAAATCAGAAAATTGCAGCCATCTATCAGAACAGGTTAGCAAACACTTAATTATAACATAAAAGATAAAAGGAAGAAAAGCATCAAAAATAACTATAAATGCTTCATTTTAATCACAAACTCACAACACAAAACAATACTTTGTGACAACAATAACTTAGACGAGGAAGAGGATAGGGATGGAATCTGCTTTGGCTAATGGAGACAAGAGGCTATCAGAAAATGGACTATCATCTATGAAATCTTTTACACAAACCTCATGGAAACCATTAAACAAAAAATCAGAGGAAATATGCCAATCATAAATAAAGAGAAAATGGAGAAAACGATCATAGACAATCACCAGACTGAAAGAGTAGTCAGAAATACATGGGAATAAAAAAAAGGGAAATACAGAACAACCGAAAAACAAAAGATAAATTTCAATACTCAATCTAGATGTAAATGGAGTGAATTCTGCAATCAAAAGACACAGAGTAACTGTATGGATTAAAAAACAAGACACAACAATATGCTGCCTCCAGGAAACATATCTCAGCTCTAAAGACAAACACAGGTTCAGAGTGAAGGGATGGAAGACGATACTCCAAGCAAATGGCAAACAAAAGAAAGCAGGTGTTGCCATACTTATATTAGACAAAGCAGACTTTAAGATAAAAAAGACAGTGAGAGACAAAGAGGGGCAGTGTATAATGATAAAAGGAGCATTCCACCAAGAAGACATAACACTTGTGAATATACATGCACCTACACAGGAGCACCAAAGTACATAAAGCACCGATTAACAGACCTAAAGGGAGAAAATTAACAGCAACACAATAATAGTAGGGGACCTCAACACTCCACTGATTTCAATGGATAGATCATCCAGACAGAAAGGCAACAAGGAAATAGAGGAATTAAATGAAAAACTAGACCAGATGGACTTAATAGATATATAGAGAACATTCCATCCGAGAACAGCAGGATACACATTCTTCTCAAGTGTCCATGAAACGTTGTCAAAGACAGACCATATGTTGGGAAACAAGACAAGCCTCCATAAATATAAGAAGATGGAAATCATATCAAATATCTTTTCCGACCATCATGCTTTGAAACTAGAAATCAACTAGAAGAAAAAAGCTGGGACATATGTAGAGACTAAACAACATGCTACTGAACAACAACTGGACCAATGAAGAAATCAAAGTAGAAATCAAAAAATATCTGCAGACAATTGAAAATGAAAATATATCATACCAACTCTTATGGGGTGCAGCAAAAGCAGTTTTAAGAGGGAAATTCATAGCAACACAGGCCCACCTCAAAAAACAAGAAAAATCTCAAATAAGTAATCTTAAGGAGCACCTAAGAGAACTACAAAAACAAGAACAAACAAAGCCCAAAGTCAGCAGAAGGAGGGAAATAATAAAATTAGAGCAGAAATAAATGAAATAGAAACAAACAAACAAAAAAAAACAGTAGAAAGGATCAATGAAACAAAGAGCTGGTTCTTTGAGAAGATAAACAAAATTGACAAACCCTTAGCCAGACTCACTAAGAAAAAAAGAGAGAAGGCTCAAATAAATAAAATTAGAAATGAAAGAGGAGAAATTATGATGGATATCACAGAAATACAAAGGATTATAAGAGAATACTGTGAAAAACTATATGCCAACAAACTGGAAAACCTAGAAGAAATGGATAAACTCTTAGAATCATACAACCTTCCAAAACTGACTCAAGAAGAAATAGTGAATCTGAATAGACCAATCACAAGTAAAGAGATTTAAACAGGAAACAACCACCTCCCAAAACACAAAAGTCCAAGACAAGATGGCTTCTCCAGAGAATTCTACCAAACATTTAAAAATTTAATTCCTGTACTTCTTAAACTAGTCCACAAAATTAAAGAAGACGGGAACACTTCCTAACTCATTCTATGAGGCCAACATCACCCTGACCCCAAAACCAGACAAGGATAACACAAAGAAGGAAAATTACAAGCCAATATTGCTGATGAACAGAGATGCAAAAATCCACAACAAAATATTGGAAAATGAAATACAGCAATACATTAAAAGGATCATACACCATGATGAAATGGGATTTATACCAGTGACGCAGGGATGGTTCAATATCTGCAAATCAATGAATGTGATACACCATATCTACAAAATTGAAATAAAAAAATCACATGATCACCTGAATAGATGCAGAGAAAGCATTTGACAAGATCCAACATCCATTTATGATAAAAACTCTCAATAAAGTGGGTATAGAAGGAAAGCACCTCAACATAATAAAGACTACATATGACAAATCCACAGCCAACATCATACTCAACGGGAAAAACTGAAAGCCATCCCTTTGAGAACAGAAAAAAGACAAGGGTGCCCAGTGTTATCACTCTTATTAACATAATACTGGAGGTTTTCACCAGAGCAATTAGGCAACAAAAAGAAATAAAAGGTATCCAAATTGGAAAGGAAGCAGTGAAACTCTCACTGTTTGCAGATAACATGAGTCCATATATAGAAAACCCTAAAGAATTCATCAGAAAACTATTAGAAATAGTAAAGCTATACAGTAAAGTTGCAGGGTACAAAATCAACTTACAAAAATCAGTTGCATTTCTATCTACACTGTAATAAAGAACTAGCAGAAAGAGAACTCAAGAATATAATCCCATTTACAATCTCAACAAAAAGAATAAAATATCTAGGAATAAATTTAACCAACAGGGTGAAAGACCTATATGCTGAAAACTATAAGACATTATTGAAAGAAATTGAAGACATAAAGAAATGGAAAGATATTCCATGTACATGGATTGGAAGAATAAACATAGTTAGAATGTCCATATTGCCTAAAGCAATTTACAGATTCAAGGCAATCTCAATTAGAATCCCAATGACATTCTTCACAGAAATAGAACAAAGAATCCTAAAATTTATATGAAACAAAACAAGTCCCTAAACAGCCAAAGCCATCCTGAGAAAAAAGCACAAAGCTGGAGGCATCACAATCTCTGACTTCAAAATATACTACACAAAGCTATAGTAATCAAAACAGCATAGTAGTGGCACAAAAACAGACACACAGATCAACAGAACAGAACTGAAAGCCCAGAAATAAAACCACACATCTATGGAGAGCTAGTCTTTGACAAAGGACCAAAGGAATCAAGAACATACAACGGAGAAGGGAAAGTCTCTTCAATAAATGGTGTTGGGAAAACTGGACAGACACATGCAAAAGAATGACAGTAGACCATTATCTTACACCATACACAAAAATTAACCCCAAATGGATTAAAGACTTGAAGGTAAGACCTGAAACCATAAAACCCCTACAAAGAAAATATAGGCAGTACACCCTTCAACATCAGTCTTTTCAGCATCTTTTCAAATACCATGTCTACTTAAGGATGGGAAACAAAAGAAAAATAAACAAATGGAACTACACTAGACTAAAGAGCTGCCGCAAGGCAAAGGAAGCCACGAACACAATGAAAACACAACCCAACAACTGGGAGAAAATATTTGCAAACCATATATTTGACAAGAGGTTAATCTCCAAAATATATCAGGAACTCATACAACTCAACAATAAAAAATCAAACAACCCAGTCAAAAAATGGGCAGAGGATATGAACAGACATTTTTCCAAAGAAGATATACAGATGGTCAACAGGCACATGAAAAGACATTCAACATCATTAATCATTAGGGAAACACAAATCAAAACTACGATGAGATATCACCTTACACCTGTTAGAATGGCTATAATTAATAAGACAAAAAATAACAAACATTGGAGAGGACGTGGAGAAAAGGGAACCCTCATACACTGCTGGTGGGAATGCAAACTAGTGCAGCCACTTTGGAAACAGTATGGAGATTTTTCAAAAAATTAAAATTAAAAATACCATATGGATCCAGCGATCCCACTACTGGGTATTTACCCAAAGAACCTGAAATCAACAATTCAAAGAGACTTATGCACCACTGCAGCATTATTCACAACAGCCAAGACGTGGAAACAACCCAAGTGTCCAACAACAGATGAATGGATAAAGAAGATGTGGTACAGATATATACAATGGACTACTACTCAGCTACAAAAGAGACAAAATCATCCCATTTGCAACAACATGGAGGGACCTTCAGGGTATTATGTTAAGCAAAATAAGCCAGACAGAGAAAGACAAATACCACATGATTTCACTCATATGTGGAAAATAAACACATGGACAAAGAGAACAGATCAGTGGTTACCAGAGGGGAAGGGGATTGGAGGATGGGCAAAAGAGGTAAAGGGGGACATACACATGGTAACAGATAAAAACTGGACTCTCGGTGGTGAGCATGATGCAGTCTATATGGAAACTGATAAATAATAACATATACCTGAAATCTCACAATGTCATAAACCGCTATGACCTCAAGAAAATAATTTTAGAAGACTGCATATATGTTGAGAAACAGATCTCTCTTTCTCCAAGTCACTGAAAATCAATAAGCTAAATAAAAGGAAATAAATCCTTAACAGAATGGTATGGGTGGAATCAGCAGGCCAGAGATCTTGGTAAACTTGTGGAAGACAAAAAGCAAGTGGGATCATACTGAAAACAGAGGTTCAAGGAGACCATACCCCCACTTCTCTCCACAACAAAAGAGATATTTTCCCCCAAGGAATTAATAAAAACTGGAAAATTACTCTGTAAAGAGATTTAACAATCAATTAGAAGGACTAGGGCTCCTAATGTGGGCGTCTGCACCTATGAGAAGCAAGGCAGAAGTTATATGATCATGGGACTAGCAAAGAAAACACGGTAGGGGGAAGAGGCAGAGAAGGGCAAGTATTTAGCTTAGCAGTTAAAAATGTAAATTCTGTTCAGTCAGAACAAACAGAACATGTACATTGAATAAATAAAGCTGCAAAGCTGAAGAAGAAAGACAATAATCTAAATCTATTATTATTATATATATATGCCAGTGTATATATTACATCTGTATATGAAGAAGAACCCTTAAAAATTATTTCTCTACTTTAATTGAATTTGCAAGATTAAAGAAAAGATGGAATTAATGGTCTAAAGAACAAGTATGAGAAATACTTCAAATCAAAAAATAAAAATGTAGAGAGACATATGTCATGAAAAAAAGGATAGATTGAGACCTAACATGTAATAAATAGGTTCTACAAGAAAAAAATCATTACACGTAGAAAGAGGTAATAATTAAATAATAGATAACAATAAAAAAATCCTCCCTAACATGAAGACTTGAATCTGCAGATCAAAAGTCACTGAGCTTCTTGGACCAGGCTCCTCAGGCAAGCGCAACAAAAGCAAAACTAAACATGTGCGACTACATCAAACCAAAAAGAGATTTTTCACAGCAAAGGGAAATGGTCAACAAAATGAAAAGGCAACCTACTGAATGGGAGAAGATATTGCAAATCATACATCCGATAAGGGGTTAATATCTAAAATGTATAAAGAACTTACAAAACTTAACATCAAAAAAACAACCAACCTGATTAAAAATTGGGCAGAGGATCTGAATACACATTTTTCCAAACATACAGATGGCCAATTGGTATGTGAAAAGATGCTCAATATCACTAATCAGGGAAATGCAAATCAAAACCACAATGAGATGCCACCTCACACCTGTCAAAATGGCTATTATCAAAAAGACAAAAAATAACAAACGTTGTTGAAGATGTGGAAAAAAGGAAACCCTCATACACTCCTGGGAATGTAAACTGGTGCAGCCGCTATAGAAAACAATAAGAAGTATTCTCAAAAAATTAAAAACGGAACTACCATATAATCCAGCAATTCCATTTCTGGGTATTTCTCCAAAGAAAACAAAAACACTTATTTGAAGAAACATATATGCATCCCTATGTTCATTGCAGCATTATTTACAATAGCCAAGATATGGAAGCAACCTAAGTGTCTATTGATAGATGAAAGGATAAAGAAGATGTGGTATATATATATATACAATGGAATATTACTCCACCATAAAAAAGAACGAAATCTTGTCATTTGTGGCAACATGGAGAGACCTAGAGGGTATTATGCTAGGTGAAATAAGTCAGATAGAGAAAGACAGATAAGGTATGATTTCACTTATATGTAGGATCTAAAAAACAAATGAACAAACAAAACAAAACAGAAACAAACTCATTGATATAGGAAACAAACTGGCTGTTACTAGAGTGGGGAGGGGATGAGGGCAGGCTAAATAAGTGAAGGAGATTAATAGGCACAAACTTCCAGCTATAAAGTAAATAAGTCTGTGGATGTAATGGACAGCATAAGGAATACAGTCAATAATACTGTAATAACTTTGTATGGTGACAAACAGTAACTAGACTGATTGTGATCATTTCGCAAAGTATATAAATATCAAATCACTATGATACACACCTAAAACCAATAGGATATTGTGCATCAATTATACTCCAATAAGAAAAAAAAAATGTTCCCTTCTTAAGAGGAATTCTGATGCCAACTGTTAAAATAATAAAATATATTCCATATCATGAAAAAAAAATAAAGTCACTGAGCTCTGAGCTGAAGAATTGACGACAAAATATATGTAGCTAAGGACAAAAAGAAAATCTTACAAGCATTCAAACAGAAAAAAACAAGTTACATACAAAGAAAAATAAATTGGCATTTGAGTATATGCAAGAAATCAGATTACATCGCTCACAGAACTTACCTGAACAAAATACTCAAGAAAATATCAACCAAATAACAAATGAACCAGAATAGACACATTGAAATACGATATGATAAAAAAGAAGAAACAACAGTAAGCACTGAGCAATGACACATACAATTAAATCTAAATGAACGACAAATTATTAAGCCATCTCAGCAAAATACTAGAATTGAGGGTGGGGTAGAATGGTGATAAATAAAGAGACCAAAAATCTCATCCAGGGAGAAGGGTATTAAGACAAAGGAAGTAAAAGCATTCTAAAGATCTTATCTTAAGAAGGGAAGTAGAGAAGAAAAGAGAGAGCCATGGTAGGAAAAAACAGCAACCTCAGTGGAAGAAATTATTTGATTTTCAAATAATAATAGAGAAAATACATATCTGAATATGAGAGCATGGAAAGGGAAGTTAATCATTAATGGAAAGTAAAACTACAGCAGGACTTCTAAAATATCTAAAAATGATTATAATCTTGCTAGGCTAATCACTTGATATATTTTTTTTAAAAAGAAATTGACTATATTATATTTATAAATAGAGCTTTAAATGTTTCGGAGATTTTCATTACTAAGTTTGAACATGCAACTGACTGTTTAAGGGAGTTTAATGTTTAAATTCAATTCAAAGATTAAGGAAAAATAGGTTTTTAAATTTTTAACTTAATAACTAGGAATTTTTATATAGCTTCTGTGTTCTAAGGCCTTTCTTGAACATCAAAAAACTCATACAGACAGATGTAACAAAAGCTCACTTTGGATTCCATCTCAAAGAATTTAATTACTGAAATACCAAGGAAGTCTTGTACTAGCACGCCTCACGGTTAAGACAGATTCATTTCACAGATTATAAAGACAGCCTAATGGCTAGACTCCAATACCACATAAAATTTTCTGAAATTAAGCAATGTTCACATCAGACTTTGCTGATTACAATTAACTATTTTTGTGACACTGAAAAGAGTATCTTGGGTGAAAGTTATATTTAATGTTGAAAGAATATTTTAGAGGCTAAACTGTACTCCAGATCATACATCCAAGGTTACAGAGTAATATAATTATCATCTGTTTTTGCAAAATACACATCTTTTTTGGTATTGTACATAATGGATTACTAAGGGTGAGAAGCCTATGAAAAGTCATAGAGTATAAAATAGGCCTGGGTGTTATATTGGTATATATGTCAATGGCTAATTGTTACTGCTACCTCTCTATCCTTCCAGGCTCATAAAACTGATTGGGCATTTCAAAATCAAGCATTTCTGCAGAAGACAAAAGAACAGCCATGGTATTAAAAAGCAGGGAACCGTGAAACAGCTTTACAGGCTTCCGGAGGAATTTAGCCATTAAAGTAAATCATCCTAGATCTGAAAGAACAGCAAGAACCTAGAAGAACTATTAACACCATATTCAAAGCCCTTGTTACCTATTTAGACTCCCGCAGTATCTTCTAACTCATGGCATCATTTCAAATAAGGCAGAGAATGAATAACGCAGCCAACCAACCAATCAAGTGCATGAATTATTATTAGTCCTATGACTCTATAAACAAATAACAACATTCCAAAAAAAACTCAAATATGTTCACCAAATCCTCTAGTTTAAAGTAAGAAGTTTCTCTTCTCACTTAAAATCAAGTGTCTTATAATAGAGACAGAAGTGAAGATCTGACTGAGAGATCTGGGCATCTGTAGACTGATTTTAAAGGTACACAAGTTCTACAAATGCAGTTCAATTATGCACCATATCATCTCTGTAACTGTCTCAAACTGTATGTCATACTTGCCAGGATAGTGTCTGCCAATAACGTAATATTAGAGAAGACTAAACAAGATTACATGACAGTCAACTACAAGAAAAAAACTGGGAAAGTGACAAAGATGTGGAGACTAAACAACATGCCACTGAACAACCAATGGATCACTGATGAAATTAAAGGAGAAATCAAAAAATATCTGAAGAAAAATGAAAATACACCATACCAACTCATATGGATGCAGCAAAAGCAGTCCTAAGAGGGAAAACTCATAGCAATACAGGCCCATCTTAACAAACAAGAAAAATCCCAAATAAGCAACCTTAAACTACATCTAACAGAATTAGAAAAAGAAGAACAAAGCCCCAAATCAGCAGAAGGAGGGAAATAATAAAAATCAGAGCAGAAATAAATGAAATAGAAACCAAAAAAAACAGTAGAAAGGATCAATGAAACAAAGAGCTGGTTCTTTGAGAAAACAAAATTGACAAACCCTTAGCCAGACTCACTAAGAAAAAAAGAGAAGAGACTCAAACAAATAAAATTAGAAACAAGAGGAGAAATTACAACAGATACCACAGAAATACAAAGGTTTCTAAGAGAATACTATGAAAACCTTTATGCCAACAAATGGGACAACCTAGAGGAAATGATAAATTCTTAGACGTATACAACTTCCCAAAGCTGAATCAAGAAGAAATAGAGACTCTGAATAGACCAATCACAAGTAAAGAGATTGAAACAGTAATCAAACCTCCCCCCCAAAATAAAAGATTATATGATAAACATTTCTACCCTCAAATGCCAAAGAATTAGAACCTTTCATGATTACGAGTTAGTAATAATTCCTAGGTGTCCTAGAGGTCATATCTTTAAAAGGTCATGTTATTGTATGCATTATTTCACTTTTATGTTGGTTGTGTAATCTATACATCACTGGTGCTCAAAAACTCTCAAAGAAGAAGTTTTAGAACTGAGATATCAGCTGTAGCCTCTTAGTTATTACTTAACAGAGAATAACATTTAGCAGCAGATATATCAAAAACCTTATATAAAACTAAAGTCTTTCACTTTCAACATCAGTTACATGTGGGTTCAAAATTTTGCTCTACCATACACTGACAATGTGGTCTACGTGGCTTTCTAAGCCATAATTTCCTTATCTGGAAAATGGCAAAAATAATATCTACTTAATAGGATTGATATGCAGATAACTGATACACTATATAACATATTTGGCTTAGTACACTGCACATAACAGCTCCTAAGTAAAGTTTTTCTTTCTTAAAAGAATTAAAATACTGGGGCCAGCATAGTGGTTAAGTTTGTGCACTCTGCTTCGGCAGCCTGGGGTTCACAGGTTTGGATCCTGGGCAGACCAATGCACCACTCATCAAGCCATGCTGTGGCAGGTATCCCACATACAAAAGAGAGGAAGATGGGCACAGATGTTAGCTCAGGGCTAATCTTCCTCAGCAAAAAAGGACAATTGGCAATGGATGTTAGCTCAGAGTCAGCCTTCCTCACACACACGAAAAAGAATTAAAATACTTGTTTTTCCTTTTCTGTCTCATATTCCCCTTCTTATATAAAGACGGGTTCTTCTAATGATCTCTAAGGACTCTGAAGATCTCCATATATTTTACCATAGTGATATGGTAGATATTAACTTCACTCTACAAATCAGAAAATGACAGATTTGTGAGTCAGTGGTAGACAAGTTTGAACTATTACCATGAAGGAGATTGGGCAACTTTCCAGAGTGATAAAATGTAAAAAGTGTCCTTTTCTCCAACCAAGTCCAAAAATAAATGCTATTCCAAAAGCTCCTGGACAAACACTAATGCCCATGAGTACTTCCTCTTAAAGCAGATGATAGCAGGAAGCACCTGAAACCTACATTCTAGGTGCAGTATGAATGACTTTACCCTCTTAGTCATGGTGCCTCAAATGACACAACACTATTCTTTTAAGAATGAATTTAAAAGCTAGCTTAGAAGATATTCAGAGAAAAAGAGTAGCACCCAATCTTTGCCCTCATTGTGTGTGTATGTTTGTGTTTATGAATGGAAATTAACTTGAACATAACCAATACTGGCAGTTTGGTTTAAAGTGTATTAGCACAGATTTTAAAGAAACACCTGAAGACTTTTCTGTATATTTTTTTAATTACTAAGTTGATGTTACAAAAACAACCCTCATACACAACATGAGTCTACTATTTGGTTCTCCCAAGGTTACAGCTGCAACTCCTACTATCTAACCCTTCACCTTCAACACCCACACACACATTTTTTCTGCTAGGCATTTCAACTGGAACACAGCTGTGAATGTTGTGAAAGCACTCTGCTGCCACATTTCCTCATGTCTTACTGCTGAATAGGTGAGAAACCCTATATGAAATGGGGCCTTACCCTGATCTCTTTGTTTAACTTACAAACAAAATAAGATCAAATCTCAAAGACATATTTGGTTTGGGAGAACCATGATGATATTCAGATACGAAATAACATTGTAAACAGGACAAACGCCTCTATGGTATCACGGTTTCCTAAAACAATGCATACACTAGCTCAGTTTTTCAGGATGAAAATGCTGTCACAAAGTCCTGAGGAAAAGAAAAGCTCAATCTTACACAAATTTGCTTTTATTTTCCTTTGTTTTTTTATTAAGGTCACATTGGTTTATAACATTATATAAATTTCAGGTATACATCATCATATTTCGACTTCTACATAGACTGCGCTGTGTTCACCTCCAAATGTCTAGTTTCCATCCATCACCATACACGTGCCCTTTACCCCTTTCGCCCTCCTCCCAGGCCCCTTCCCCTCTGGTAACCACCAATCTATTCTCTGTATCTTTGTATTTGTGCTGCTGCTGTTGTTATTTTATCTTCCATAGATTTGTTTTCAAATTTAACTGTCAGACGAAAATCCCAGACAAGCTCCTGTTGCCTAACAAGAAAATCGAGGATCACAGTACCAAATCTATTACAACAACAAAGTCTAGATTGTTTCTTCCTTTGACAAATACCCCAAAATAACTTCCACAACTTTAACACCAGGTCAGTTTTAACACAAAGCAAATACTTTATTCCTACTAATAGTTCATTAGACACTGACCATATTAAAAACCAGAGAATATGTGTAATATCAGCACAACCTGGGAGAGAAGTGGCTTACTCAAATAAGAAAAGCTAAATAAAATTATGGAGAGAAAGAGAAAGTTGAATTTCACATGCTAATAGCTTATTTTCATACTTTGAACATTAAATTCTTTAAAATTTAAAACATACTTCTTATTCATTTTAACCACTGATTAGCAAATTCAGTGTGGGTTATCAAGAGTTCCTAATATTAAATCCCTTCTGTCATTTAACCTAGACTTTAAAAATAAAATCTGTGGATTAAGAAATCCTTTAACTTGAGAAAGGGAGAGACTCTTTTTGAGTATTAAACATAAAGACAAGATCTGATGAAAATAATGGTACGTTCACCTACCCAAGTACTCATAGGTAAAATTATAAAAGACATTTAATTGCCCACGTGGGTGGCAGTGATAATATGTAGTACAAACGTCTTCAAGAGATTTTTTTTATTTCCTCCGAAAGATTTCATTTGCTAACCCTGTTTGAAAAAAAAAAGCCAGAATAAAGCCACCTAAAATTTGTAACAATACAATAGAATTAATAAACAAATGGCACTGTTTCCACAAGTTGGGTAAGACCTCCTTCTTCACCAATTCCACTGAACTTTGAGAGCTGCTTAAGTAGGAGGCATTCTCTAAAAACTTCAATTATGAAGCTAAACCTAGGGATTGAAAACCAAGAAAGACTGGCAAAGGGGAAAGGGGAGTGAGATGGGTCAGAGACAAGAGTAAAGATCTAAGTCATGAAATAATTCATTTGTACTTAATCAAAATGTTTCATACACATGAATAAGGCATACGTAGGTATACACATACACACACACACACACACACACTCTCTCTCTCTCTCTCTCCAAGAAAAAGAGGAAGAAAAACCTATTCAATTCAAATTCAGATCAAATCTATTACGTATAAATCAGATACAGTAAGGGGTAGTAGTTCATATGAGTCTCTACTTGAAATTCCTGAAATGCTACTACAAAACCTGTCGAACACCTTCTCTTCCTGGTGTTCTAACAAGTCATTTAAAATGCATTTTACAAGCTCAGGGCAAGTTGTGGAATGACGAGTGCTATATACAACTAGAAATCTGTCCTCTTCAGTTCCAAACATTCCTCCAGAGAAAAGAAAGTCTTACTGGAAAAGAGAAAATACAGAGGATGGGAGGCGGGGTGGGGCGCAGGTGGAGGGGGTGGACAGAGGGACAAAGGTGAGGGAGAGAGAACTGTGAATATAATTACCTGAAATTTTCTTCCCTTTCTACCTCTTCACTGTCAGTCACCTGGGTTATAACTTCAGAATCCAACCAAAAGACACTGTCATCTCCTGAAGTGCCACTCTCACTTTCAGTCTCCATCTTGTACGCAAAAAATGTAAACCTCAAGGCATGGAGTAAAGAACACCAATGTTCAGGTTGTTCAGCTCTATCTAAGTAAACTCGGGTGTGTGGCTGATGCACAGTGATATGTGAGCATGCCGTGAGTGCTATGTGAGCATGTCTATCACGTGCTAGTTTAATTACAGTCGGGGTGAAGACAGGAAATCCCATACAGCACAGGCACTGCGTCAGACTGCTACACCTGTGACACCCAGACCCCTCCCACTGCCATAGGCTCTGTGACCTACATAACCAAATGCAGAACTTAAATGAAGGTGATTTTTCACTAATTATTTATTATTTATTTAATAATTATTCTTCTCAAACTTTCCAGTTAATAAGTTGAAAATAGATCTTTTCAAAATGCAGGCTTTTCTTATTTATATCCTTTTGCTATCCCAGACTTAAGAAAGGTAGACAGAAAACTAGAAAGGATAATACCATTTGTAAAGGTCTCCTAGGCCAAGCACAATGAGAGGCACAGTTATAGATCTCACAGTTAAGGAGGATCACAGTTTACAGAGATGATAAGCATGGTCTAGGGACCTGAACAACTTCATGCCTCCTAACATAACACCCACCTCTCCTTCCCCTCAGTAATAACTGCCATATATACCTTCGCTCAGGTATCCAAAGTGAGACATCACAGCCAGTCTTGTCCATGGCTTTTTAAAGACAAAAATGTATCATAAGTTAAAAGACGCTGACAATTACATCAAACAAAAGCAAGCAATAAGCTGCAGATGCCCATAGCAACCATCAAATGACGTGCTGGGAAATGAGTGAAAAGTACAGCATCTCTAACACCAGTGACAACACAACTGTTACTCAGAAAACAGCCACATTGGTACCAATCACTGATATGGCAGGTATTCATGGGTGTCTGCCTTCTATTGAGCAGCAAACTGCTGAGCCCTGACTTTCTACTAAATCTGAGCAGATAAAAATGTTAAAGGCATCCAGTAGGATACCCTTGCATTTTCCCTCTAGCCTACTTTGTTCATTCAATGCCTTTCTCTTTCTACAAAACTACAACTTACACAACGTTACTGTTTTAATCTTGCTACTTCAAAAATTTATGTCGTTTTAATGTACTGACTGTGGTCATTAAATGTATTCTTGCCAGAAACTAAAATAAGTCACGCCTGGGAATAGATTTAGACAATAAACTGTGCTTCAACACAACAGGAGTTTTGGAAAAAACTCCTGAACAATTTACACAGAGACATCTTTCAAACTAGTCTAATAATTTCCACTCAAGACAAATCCATAGCAAATTTTGGCCTGAATAATCATTTAGAAACTAAAGGATGGGGTTGGCCCCATGGCCTAGTAGTTAAGTTTGGCGCCTTCTGCTTTGGCAGCCCGGGTTCGCAGGTTTGGATCCCGGGCAGAGACCTACACCACTCATGAGCCATGCTGTGGCAGCAACCCACATACAAAATACAGGAAGAGTGGCACAGATGTTAGCTCAGGGCAAATCTTCCTCAAGCAAAAGAAGGAAGACTGGCAACAAATGTTAGCTGAGGGCAAATCTTCCTGAGCAAAAAAAAAAAAATTACAGGATTATTGAGATCTCTCTATGCCATAAATCCCCTATCATCCTCCAAAGATTCTGAAGGGATGAAATTAAATTTCATCCCTTCTTCACTCCATCCATTAAAATATATTCCCAATGGATCAAAGATTTAAACATAAAAAAGAAAACCACAAAAAAAAATCACAGGAAAGCCTTTACCATCTCGCCAGTGGAAAAGTCCTTTATAAGCATAATTTTAAGAAGCCTTATAACCAAAAAAGACTGATACATTTTACTACACAAAAATTTTAAAATCTTCCCTAACTAAAAAAATGTTTTAAATTATGAGCAAAGTCAAAGGTAAATAATTGAGAAAAAAATATTTAGAACATATCACAATGGGTTAATTTCCTTAGTATATAAAGAGTTCCTACAAATCTTTCAAACCCAACAACCCAAAAGATTAATAGGCAAAGAGTATAAACAGAATAATAATTTAAAAATACAAAAGAATCTTAAAACATAATAGGAAGTATTTAACTTCACTCATAATAGAAATGCAAAATAATACAAGATGCCTTTTTTTAATCTATCAGGCAAAGATTAAAAAAGGTTGTAACAAACCATTTAGAAGACACGGGAAAATAAATATACACAGTTGGTGGGAGTATAAATAAACTCTGTGCAAGGCCATTTGGTAAAATCTACCAAAATTCAAAATGCGTTATCTTTTTGGCCCAGCAATTCCCCTTCCAGGAAATTATCTTATTTTCACACAGGGAAACAAGAGATACACAGAAATATTCATTGTAGTAAACTTTATTATATCAAAATAGAATAGAGAAAACAACCTAACTTGTTCATTAACAGAAAACTAGATAATTAAATGATGGACTATCCAGAGAATGGAATGCTAATGAGAAACACAAGGCAGCCCTATTGGTCACGACATGGAACAAACCCTAAGGCATGCTGCTACGGCAAAGAAGAGGTGACCTGTATGGTACACGATATGCTGCCATTCACATTTTCAAAGAGGAGGAGGAAGAAACGGGGGTGACTGCAAATGCACAGAACATCTACAGAAGGACAGCACCAGTTGACAGCTGTTGTCTCCAAGGGGAAAAACAGCTAGAGAAGAGGAACGATAGGGAAACAATTTTTCACTATATCATACGCATATAACCCTAGCAAAAATAAAAAAACTAATTTTAAATATAATCTTCTATATCCCTCAGTAAAGAATCAGATTTTTAAATATTATTTAAAGTTTCTAGGTCTTCTTTTTCTTCTAAACAATTCCAACTCCTTTACTGTGTTTTCATGAATCCTGTTTACCTTTCCTTTTAATCACTTCTTTTGCTCTTTCATTCTCCTGGTTGATCTACTTCCTCAAGCCCTCTCAAACATGAAAAAGTGCACTCTAAAAGCAGTGTTTTTACACAGAATACTGTGGGCACTCTGACTAATGCCAGATGGCACAGGAACTCTCCTTTTCTAGTCCTGCCACCACTTGAGAATCCTCCCTCCCAGACACCCTGCTGCAGTGAGGGCCTTCCCTCCCACCAACCTGACGCATGCACCTCAGTAGATCTTCCAACACTTGTTCTTGCAGTTTTGACTGTGCCATTAGAAGTTTTTAAAAAATGTTTTTAACTTCAAAATCAACACGTGTTCTGTTTTCTGCTCCCTTCTTCAGTAGCTAATGAAGACCTAGCAGAAACAAAAGGTAATGAAAACCAGGGAGGCAGGAAAGGAGCAAGCAGGGTCAATCCCTGAGGCTCCCCAAGATGCAGCGGGACTCCATATTCCTGAAGATCACATGATCGCTTCACCTGATCAGGCTTCACTTCCCCAACAAGCTTTTGTAAAACCCAAGTCTCCGACCTAAACCAAAGGAGTCACCATCAGTGGTTTAGAACTAGTTGATTCTTCACCTTCTACTGACCAAGAGGCAAGGAGGCTGAGGGAAAGGGAAATTCCTAATCCCACTGCAGCAAGGGAAGAAGTATGCTTAGCAATAGTTTAAGATCCCAAATCAGAATGCATTCTTTTTCAAGAGAAATATTTTTAAAGTGGCTTATTTTTTTAGTAGCAGTAGTAAAGTAGTAATAATAACAGCAAATATATACTGAGCACTTACTCTACGTGCCAAGCATTGTGCTACAGCCCTTACATAATTAATTATAATTAATTACATAATTCTCACAGCCATATTACGAGGTAGGAGCTATTATGATCCTCGTATTACAGGTGAAGAAACTGAGGCTGAGCATAATAACTCATCCAGAGTTACCCAGCTCATAAGATTGCATTAAAGATACTTTTCAAAAATCAACCTAAAATCTAACCATGATATAGATTGTTATGTCTATGGGAAGAATGTGGTTTTCAGTTTGGTCCACATTCGGCTCATTAGCCTGGGCTTCTTTGATCTCATAGTTTTGTTTTATTGCTTTTTTCTTTTTCGGGGGCAGGGCAGTGATACTGCTTACCTACATTCATCTCTGCACACCATCCCCCACATATTTGGGTTGACTACTAAGGGCGGGGGGATGCAGGGAGGAGATCACACAGCAAAATAGCAGAAAGCAGGAGTAGAACCAAGGTCTTCATACTCTCATTTCAGTGCTCCTTTTCCCACATCATAACGTTAGAATTGTTTTTATCAAATCTGTTCAAAATAGCACATAACACACAGCCAAGACGTCAATAAATATCTCCTGAATTGGGCACCAAAGTTTGTCCACAGAATCCTTCACAACTTTGACTCTAAACATAGATACACTAAACAGACTCTTCAGAAAAGTATGTATTCTAAACACGAATAGTGTGTGTCTAAGTGTAATATATATGTGTGTATCAAATAATTGTATTAGAAAGAAAAATTAAAAATCCTTCTAAAATATTCCCAATGACTGAAATTTTCCTCCAAATGTAAAAAGCAAAATACATACAAACGTCATCCATCATTAACCATTCTTATACTAACTATGCATTCATTCTAAATTTTAGATGATTTATATCTTTAAATTGTTTTTCTAACCACCATCTTAATAGGTATTTCCTACACTGAAATAATTAACTTCACAAGAACAGCTATTTCCTTCCTTATTATAGAATACTCACATATTCTGGATCATCATACATAGATATTTGCTTCAGTTTACAAATATATCTAAAGGGTAAACAATTGTTATGTATACTTTATTTCATTAAAATTTAAGTAAAATCAATTTATTTATTTTTAAATATAGTTTATTTCATTAAAATATCATAAGTAAAGAATACAATTAATTTAACATGATCCTCTATTGGTCCCTTTAAACATAACAGAAAAGGTCTACTTGGCTAGAAAATTGAACATTTCATGCTAGATGAGATTTTGCTTCATTAAAAACATATATTCAAAGGAAGATCTAACTTTGAGCTATTCAAAAAAGCTAAATAAAACTTTTTTTTTAAATGGCTATTTTAACAATACAGCATCCCTATTGCAAGAATAAATGCATTAAAAAAATGTTCCATTTCAAAAAGCTGTTTATAAAAGCAGAAAAAAAAAAACAGTTTTCAATAGAAATGGAAGTATTTTGAAATTAAACAGATATAGGCTCAAATCTTGACTATGACATTTATAAATAGTGTGGTTTGGGGCAAGTAACTTAAATTGAGTCTCAGTCTGGTAATCCCTAAAAGAGGAATAATAATCTTGTAAGGTCAGTGTATGGAATAGAAATAATGCATGTAATGAAACAATCATATTGCACAGTAAAGATAAGAGCCTCTGTGAATGACAGCCATCATCCTCATCATCATCACTAAAGCCATAAAATATTTTTATTGTTGTGATTACATAAAAATTGAGAAAAAAGATAGTAGTAATCTAATAAATAAAAGGAAACAAGTCTCAACTGTGTTAAGATCAAAAGCATACTTTCTGGTATTCAAGTTTAAAAAATGTGTACTGTTTATTATAAACATTGAAAACTGCTTTCAAGAAATATATAATCTCAGGCAATGGATCATTAACTACCATCAATTGTTACATATTCTAGAATCATCATCTCATGTAACTATTGATTGAAAAAAAATACTATGACAGTCTACCTCACTGGACTCCCTCAACTCAATTTTTAACCACTGTGTTACAGTCTGTTTGGTATCAGTTAACTGCAAAAAATTTTAAAAACAATAAGAGTGTGATTCCATTACTGTAAGAAAAATAGTATTTTTCAGTATACACATATGTAGAAAAAAAGCTTGGAAAACTATATAACAAAAATACTGTGGGTAATTTTTATTTCCATCTTTAAATTTACCTACCATATTTTAATTTTTAACATAAAAGTGTATTAGCTGTTTCATTTTTTAGTTTCAAGCAAGTTAACTGCATGAGTTAAAAGATCCACTCCACAGTTTCTTCTCTTAAATAGTTGAATGCTAAGTTTTACCATCTCATACTACAGAAATCAATGAAAAATGTTTACTGAATAAATACATATGAGTGAATGACTGAAAAATGTAGGTCCCAAGCATAGTGAATATAAGTTCAAAAATAAATAAAGGCAGTATGCAAAAATAAGATAACATTGCTATCCAGACCAAGGTAAATCTAAAATGAAGAACAGAAACAAGAAAAATAGCAAAGAAAAAAAGCAAAAACAAGTATGTGGCCTACAAAACTAAAAAAACTTAAACAGAGATTCTATATATATCAGGATCTCAAAGTAATGAAATAAACTTATATATCAAGACTTAATATGAATTTAATCCCTCCTCTATATATTTCCCATTCCTATCTATGAAGAACCAAAATCCATAGTACTTGCACCCCATTAATAAAGAAATCTAATGCCCATACTAGGTCCATAAGTGCAAAGACTGTATCTACTTACTGTCAAATTCATAAACCACATTACTTTGTTTCACTGTTTCCCTTTTCAAAAACTCACAAAATCCAACCCAGAAATACTTCATTCCAACACTCAAGAGCTCAAGGTGCTCTTGGGGAAGGAGAAAAAAAACAAAAGCCACGGTATCAGCATCAACATATTCTACCAAACGAAGTCAGTTAGAGGCTGCAGAGAACAATTCCTACAGCTCCCTAGCCCTGGGCACACAGAACAAGCAAGTTGTATTAACTTCAGCATTCAGTTGGCTGACTCAATAAATAACAAAACAAAAACACTTGCTTTATTGGACATATCAGAATCTAGAGATCTCAGGAAATCCTCACTGGCTAAGCAACAATCTCATTAGTCTAGGGGCGACTCATTTTTGCTTTCAATCTACAGATAAAATAAATCAAAACTACGTAATTGTTAACAAATGAAGGTAAAGTCTGAAACAAGTTATAATTCTTCTAGCAACGAGTTAAAGGCCACTAAAATACAATATCTACATGTAGTGGTTAAATGAAAACACAAGTGAAAAGTAATAAATAAAACTTAACAAAATCAATCACCTTTTTAAATGAACATCTGAGAGTAAAAGAGTATTTCTACCAGAGGGAATCTATAGACTAAAGGAAAGTGGACCACAGTTAATTAACATAAAAGGATAGTGTTGAAAATGAAGAATTAATTATTCCCCAAGTGATTCAGTAAAAGGTCTTGTAAAGAAAATGAAGGTTGAGTATTCTTTAATATAATATTAAACTAAAGGAAACATTTCCTGAGGTAGAACTTTGATTGACTATACCACAGTCAGTGAGATGAAGAGCAAGAGAGCTACATTACTTTTACAAATTTAAGGTCCAAGAAAACTGTGGTCTTGGCAAAAACTGAACTGTACATACAGTATTTCTTCTGGTTACCACTGTAAACTGGACCTCTTCCTAATGTTAATGAGACTGTAAAGAAAAATGCTAAATGTAAATTTAATAAATAATAATCAGGAGAGAAAGCAAATGATCCAACTAGACTCCATTCTGTGGAAGGTCTGGGACGGACCAGGACAAAATCACTATGGGGAAAAATTAGAGCTATGCAAAAAAAAAAAAAAAAAGGTTATGTACTAAGCCTGCATACTTAAAAATCTCGGGGTATTGCATAAACTTGTAGTTTCTCCCACCAAACTAACTGAAAAAATGCCAATAAATCAAATGCCTTCAATCTACCATTTTACCTACCTGGATAAGTCACTCTACTGCATTTTGTTTGAGACTGAAGTAATTTTAGCCGCCTGCTACCTATATGATTCCGCCTGCTCCCTTGCTATTACCCAGAAAGGGTGGCAAGAGTAAAAGAGGGAGGGAACAATAACTAAAGTATTAGAGAACATTCAACTACTTATAAAATCACAAGCATTTTTCTCACAATCACAATCATTCTATCCTCAAGTAATAGCAGCCAAACCCACACTTCTAAACCATAATCTGAGATATATTATTCTGATTTAAAATAAGTATACTTCAACTCCTGGTATCAGTAATTCTTCAATTTTATTTTCCTAGAAAGGAGAGTTAACCTGCTACCTGCTCATTTAAATTTATTTCCATAAACAGGTATTTTTCCCATTATACTTTGTTACATAAATTTGTTCTGGTAAATTTTATCGATTACAAAAATAATAATAAAATGAATCTTTTGAAGAGTAAAATATAATAGAGAAGTAAAAAGAAGTTGTTATAGGTAGCTCTTTAAAGGATACACAGGTTCATATTTAAATTTGAATGATACATTAATTAGGAATTGAATATTTGCCTATTTCTTCTGATTGTGCTGGAATCTCATTTTTTTTTTTTTTTTTTTAATTTTTTTTTGTGAGGAAGACCAGCCCTGAGCTAACATCCATTGCCAGTCCTTTTTCTTTGCTGAGGAAGACTGGCCCTGGGCTAACATCCGTGCCCATCTTCCTCTACTTTATATGGGAAGCCACCACAGCATGGCCAATAAGCAGTGCATCAGCCGGCTCCAGGGATCCAAACCACGAACCCCAGGCTGCCAAAGCACAAACTTAACCACTAGGCCAACGGGCTGGCCCCTGGAACCTCATTGTAATACTATTATCTGTGGTGCTTTATATCTGATGTTTTCAAAAGATATAATGAATGCATATCACATTTTATCATGTCTCACACAGTTTTTGCAAAACAATAAAACTGTTTTTTAAGTGTCAATTCAGAATCTTCAAATTATATTACTATTTCCTTGTGGTAAGATAAGCATGTTTAGAAACTGAACTAACTTGTTGCTTACTGATATGCAATTCATTAACCTACTGTTTCACTATTATGAGTAGCATTCAAGTTAAAAATACAAAGCAACTGAAAACAACAGTACTATTTTTGAGTATCCATGGTTTCCATTTTAGAAATAATGTTGGATTTTTTTTAACTTAATGAAGCTCCGAATATGATTCATATTCCTTCCATGCCACTTATTTATATTACCTGTGTGAACTCGGGCAATCTACTTAAGATGTCTGAGTACAACCTCCTCATCTGAACAGAATAACCATGCCCAATCATACCGCAATCAAAGTGATTAGATGAAACAGTATATATAAAGTACCTACATAACACAACACTTGTAAATAATAGGTGCTAAAAAATGGAAGGTATAATAAAAGAAAGATGTTCCATGAATCTAGGTTTTGGAGTTACTAAAAAATGTTAAACTCCTTTAGAAAAGGAATCAAAATGCTTGTAAGATAAGGACTCTTTTTAAAATTACTAAATTATCATTATCTCACCTAAAGAAATTAACCAATATGTAATTTCTTTATATCAGAAATATCCAGTTAGCGTACAAAGTTTTCCAATTATCACAAATCTTTTCTTTTTAATTTTATTGAGGTCACAATAGTTTATAACATTGTGAAATTTCAGTTATACATTACTATTTGTCAGTCACCCATATATATGTGCCCCTTTACCCCTTATGCCTACCAGCCAACCCCCTTCCCCTCCGGTAACCACTAATCTGTTCTCTTTGTCCACATATTTGTTTATCTTCCACATATGAGTGAAACCATACAGTGTCTGTCTGTCTCTGTCTGGCTTATCGTCATGAACCTTTTTTTAATAGTTGCTTTGTTTGAATCAGAAAGTCCACACATGACATTTTAATTAATAGGTCTCTTAAGTCACTTATGATTTAAAGGTTCCCTCTCCTCCTTTTCTGTCATATATTTCTTAAAGAAACCAAGCCCTATGTAATTTCTAACATTCTCAATCTTACTGATTACATCCACAAGTTCCTCTAGCTCTCATATTTTTTACAGGCATTAATTCTTTTTTTTTTTTTTTGTGGGGAAGACCAGCCCTGAGCTAACATCCGTTGCCAATCCTCCCCTTTTTGCTGAGGAAGACTGGCCCTGGGCTAACATCCGTGCCCATCTTCCTCCACTTTATATGGGACGCTGCCACGGCATGGCTGACAGGCAGTTCATTGGCGGGCGCCCCGGATCCGAACTCGCGAACCCCGGGCTGCCAAGCGCGAACTAAACCGCTGCGCCACCGGGCAGCCCCTACAGGCATTAATTCTTAAAAGCTTTATTAAATGCTTTAGTTGATGTTGTCTGCCTCATCTACTAGCCTTCTAAAATAAATATTAATCAAATGAATAGCAAAATGGTAAAATGGTAGAAAACACAAAGACAAAAGTAACCAATGGGCTACAGATAATATGTTCTTGCAATGACTTTAACCAGGTATAACTGGGGCAGCTATCCAAAGTACAGCACACTAAGAGGTTCCAAATGTCATCTGACTTCTAACCTAAACAGGCTCTTGCATCCTCTACTGCCATCTATGACACTTCTACATCCTCCCACACGATCTACTAAAGACAACCGCAGTACCTGCACACATCTGAACAATCTATGACTAAGACTAAGACTCTACCCAGTAGGTTTGCCACTAATTAGCTCCTACTATTTCAGAAGGACAACATAAAAGCTGCCTGAACTATGGAATATTCTTAAAGTAGACGACAGAAACATTATAATCACTCCTATTTGGACAGAAAGAAGGAACAATTACTATCTTGAAATAAATTATCAATTACGTGAAAACAGCTGAAATGCAGGAATATCCCATTCTAGTATACTAAACTTAGTTGACCAACTCTTAAACATTTGAGAATAAATGATTACTAAATAACAAGAGGTCAAAGATTGACCTGTAACAGGCTGCACATCTAAGAAAACATGAATTCATGATATAACATAACACAGAGAGATAAACTAATAAACCTTCACGAGCTTGGAAATCCAACACGTTAGTACCAAGTAACATAGGTTTACCAAGGAGAATTTGACAAGAAAACACTATTACTATCTGGCCAGTGTATCAGAATCTCCAAATCAAAGAATAGTTAAAACAGCAAAAGATTCTACAAATATCAACTATATCCACAAACTAACAAGGGGCTCTCAAATGAAGAAATGGAAGACAATTCATCATGCACTGGCTCCTCTGCCGGCATCAAACAACCAGCCAGGGATTACCACCCACTCTGTCATTTTCAAATACAGAACACAAAACAGACACCAGCACAATAAAACACCAACCAGACTAGCACAGCAGTTTACTCTTTTCAAGGCACTCTGACATATTTCAAAGCAAATGACAACTGGCAAAGAGAAATTAAACCAAGGGAAGGTCTTGGTGAATTTTACATCTAAAATACAGATCTTTTAAGGGAAGAAAACGCATTGAGAATTGAATTCACTTTAATCTTTCAATAACTACACAGTCTAACATTAAACAGCTTAATAACAAAAACAGGTGAAATACACCTCAGGAAATGAGTATACAAGAAAGTATGCTCACTTACAGCACTGTTTTCCAAGGGAAAAACTAGGGCAGTTTCATCAAGTGTGATTTTAAAAGAGATTCTCAATCCTTTTTTCCGCCCCAAAACAGTTCAAGGATATCCACACACTCATTAGTAACAATGACTCATAACCTATTTAGAGATTTATTTTGATTAACAACTATTTAAAAAGCAAATTATCTTTGAGAGTGTCAAGCTTGTTGAGCATTCAGACCTTAAGGTGAAAATTATTTTAATTAGAACTTAATTTAGTTGAAATTGGCAGCACAAAAGAAGTTAGTTTTAAAGAGGGATGAGGAGGGAGGAAGAGCTGGATGAAATGAAGTCTCTGATCAGCTAAGGGCAATATGAGGGCAAAAAAGAGGAGAACAAAAAGTAACCTTTGTATAATACCTTAATTCATGGATGAAACAGACACTCATTAACCAGAACATCTGGGAATATCAGTTAAGGGGACCAACACCCTTCCTCACAACATTGTAGAAATGACACCAAGGTGACAGAATGCTCAACTGCATGGACCTTGGTTGTGAATCAATATGGGGGTAATTCTTATGCTGTTTTGACATTTTTGTTAGGCTAACATCTCTGAAATTAGGAACATTTGCCTAATTGACTATCTGCTGCAGATATCCATGATAATAAAGAAGAATTTGGTCAGTGGCTACCTACTGCTGAAAAGAATGAAGGGCTAGAAAAATAAGTGATTAGAGAACACAGAGAACCTGAAACAACTATTAGCACTTAAGGAAATTTCAGAGATTCAAATACTTTCAAAGTTAGAAGAAATCTTGAAGACCATCTATTCTGAAGTCAGCTGGTAAAGTAAACTCTAGAAATTCATGTTTTCTTTTTCTGTCTTATAATTGTATGGTAAATTTTCACACAGTTATCTCATTTTAATTCTGATACCCACAAAAATCTAGTAGTGTGATCAAGGAAACAACACTATCCCTGTATTACAGATGGGGAGACTGAAGCTTGCCCAAGGTCACACAATTTATAAGTAGTATTTACCTCTTATGTTATTTGTGAAGAAACAGCTAAAATGTCTCCTCCACCAAGAAATTTTTCAATTATTCCCCAGTCCAAAGCATTCTCCTTTCTGCTTTCCTACGTAACACTTTCAAAAACACTTTCAGGGGCCGGCCCAGTGGCATAGTGGTTATGTTCGTGCACTCCGCTTCGGCAGCCTGGGGTTCATGGGTTTGGATCCCAGGTGCAGACCTACACATCCCTCATCAAGCCATGCTGTGGCAGCATCCCACATATAAAACAGAGGAAGACTGACACAGATTTTAGTTCAGGGACAATCTTCCTTGGGCAAAAACAGGAAGATTGGCAACAGATGTTAGCTCAGGGCCAATCTTCCTCACCAAAAAATAAAAACACACACTTTCAAAAATACAAGAGAAACAGGCATAAAGAGGTTAAGTGATTTGCCCAAGGACACAAGAGTGGAGCTGGGAGTCTGACTCCAGAGATTATGCACTTAACCACTAAACTATTCCCCAAAATGGTCACAATTTTTCCCACACATTGATGTTTTTGGCCAAGTACATCGAGTTTAACACAAAGTTCACTACTATAAGGGGAATGTAGTAAAATGCAGGGCATCATTGTACTGTGCATGATGCCCATTCATGCCACTGTGTTGCTGGTTCAATTTGGTCCCAAACTATATACTTTGGTAAGGCTTTTTGCATGGCACTTCCTCATTTTTGTACACTTTGCCCTTGTCTCTGTAATTTGGCAGTCTCAATCTTTTATTACACTCCTATCAAGCAACCATCACCTTTTTTTAAAGGTAAAATTCTATATTTACTGTAATATTTCTTTACTTATTAACAATTTGACATATCTTTTTAAGTGTGCTATTATTAGGACTGTTATTGCTTTTATTAGTGCTCTGGATACAAAGTTGCATAGATTTTCAGTGATTTGTGGGACCCATTTTTACTAGACCTTCTATTTTTAGTGCATGATTTGTAAAACCACAAGATTTTTCAGAACTACATATATCACATTACAGAAAAAACTGTATAAAAATAATGTTTTAAAATCAATATCAATATTTACTATATACTCCTTTATGGCCAGTCAGATCTTCCAGTCTTACTATAGAATAAAATTGCTACCATTAAAAATACTGGGCACATAACACAATAGAACAGCTATTCATTCCCTCCGCATCTCAGTGCCTCTACGTAAACCAAAAGCGAGGAAGCCTCAGAATGCATGTAAAGAGAACTGCACAAACAGGCTAGGACTGCCTCCTAAACTTGACTAGGCATCAGAATCACTGAAGAAGCTTAAAAAAACATACAGATTCCCCCACCCCGACACAAACCTACTAGATTTCCAGAAACCAGATCCTAGAATCTGCATTTGAACTTCTTCAGTTGATTCTATTTATCTAACAGCCCAGCTATATAATGATCGAGTATTTACATGAGAAAGAAACAAGCACAAAAATTAAGCCCCCAAAATATGCTTTTACTTTCTGAAATGATCAATAATTTAAGTGAAAGAAATAGCATTCCTTAATGAAGAGTATTAAAATTGTATAAATGGCCATTTTTTAATCCTATAATTCAGAATTGATCAATTGAAATATGGAAGGTCTGTTCACTAGCTGTATGTGGTTCATAAGAGGCCAGAATGAGTGGAAATAGTAACATAACGACCAACTATGCCCTGTAACTAGTTATCTGATATACAAATAAGGCCCTCACTGTGGGAAATGAAGCAAAATCATGGTGTTTATAATATATGCACATGCAGGAAGTTTTACTTTCTTGGCCCAGAGCTCTGGCAACCTGAAAGAAGGAAAGTCACCATCTTCTTTTGACTTTTTAATCTTGGGTCTACTGGGGCAAATTATTCTCATTAAGGCTGTACCAACATCATTTACACTATTACTAATTGCATTGCTTAATTTACCTCAACATAATTTAAACTTATTTCGCCATCAAAATTTCTTAAATGCTTCTACTAATCTACCACCATTGGTAGAATGTTACAGCTACTATAGTACATAACATAATACAACTGTAAACATTCTAGATGGCAATTAGAGAAGGTATGCTTATACAAAATACTCCAGGAAACTTCATAGCATGTTACGTACTTAAATATATGTACTCAAATATTTGTGATCCAGAATACTTACAAAAAGGCAACAAAATTTTAATTTGGGGGCTAAAAAATTGCTCATTTTACACAGAAGGAAGCAAATCTTACTTGGGCTACCAAACATGATTAATTTAGATCTCAAATTATATTTTTTATCTGACCTTTACCTAGCTGTCCCCAAAAATATATATGATGTCTTCATTTTATTCTCCAAACCCCATCAAAGGTTTATATTTCATAATAGTACATTCCCAAAAAAATGCAGTATACTTAAAGAATCTATGAGTTTTCATTTGTCTAAGCCTTAATTGTTTTCACTCACTTGGTAGTTCTGCTATTTGAAATTTAAATGATGTAAATGGAGATATAGGGTAATCAAGAGATGTCCCCAAGGCACTAACATACTGCTATGCTCAATGAAACTCACATTTCACTAAAAATGGTCAAAATCACTGCTTCATTTAACCAGAAAAATACCCCAGGAGGTATTTTATCTGACACAAAGGATGGTTTACCATCTATAGCAGCTAAATTTTAATCTTCAATTTGTCAGAACTACTTGCCAAAGGCAAATAACAGCATGTAATAATGTACTGAAATTTCCTGTAATTGGCAGCAGGTGCTGTAATAGTAATGGAGAAAAGTGACTGATACAAGAGTCCAAGATATCATCACAGCCCCCTTATAAGCGTTATTAAATAATGTATTGCAGGACATGTCAAAAATAGTGTGCCCTATCTCAACTGCATTAAATGAATTCTGCATTATTGAAATATAAATATTAGACTAAAACTCCTGAAAACATGACAGGTTCTCTTTTCTTTAATTAAATTTTTATGCTGCAGATAATAGTTTTTAATAGTGCAACATTTTCATAATGCTACATAAGCCATTTAAAAACAGATTTATTTCAAATAGATACAGCACTCTATAACAACCAAAAATGACAAATCTTACATGAAGACACTATAGGGATAATAAAGTGAGGCATTAAAAGGGGGAAGAAGAGAGAGGGAAGGAGAATATATACTCTAGTTTTGTTGGAGGGAAGGTGGGTATATACTTTAAATGATTTTTTAATAAAAATTATAGAAATCTTGAAGGAAGAACAATATCTCATATTTGTCTTATCTTGTGCATGCTTATTGCTCAAGAAGCAATTTTTAAAACAGAAATGCAGTAATACTCCTCCCAAAAAACCACCACCCTAGTCCAACCATGAGAAAAAAGTCAGACAAACTCAACTGAAAGTCTACAAAATAACCTACCAGTTCTGTCAAAACTATGAAGGTCATCAAAATCATGGAAAGTCTGAGAAACTGTCACAACCAAGAAGAGACCAAAGAGAAATGATGATTAAAGGTAACTTGGTATCCTGGAATAGAAAAAGAACACTAGGTAGAAACTAAAGATTCAAATAAAGTATGGACCTTAGATAATAATTATGCATCAACATTGGTTCATCACATGTGATAAATGTATCATACTAATGGAAGATGTTAACAAAAGGGAAAATTGGATATGGGGTAAATGGAAACTTTTGCATCTGCAACTTTTCGGTAAATCTAAAACTATTGTAAAATGTTTAAAATTTTTTTTAAAGAATTCTATTGTAAGTGATAGAAAATGCAACTTAAACTGGATTAAACATAAAAGAAATTTATTGGCTCCTAAAACTGAAAATATCTAAGGGTTGGTCTCACTTTAAGCACAAAGAGATTCAGAGGGTTCAAAGGGCTGCAAGAAGGTGTCTCTCCAACTGTGGGCTTTGCTCTGCTCTCCAGATGCTGGCTATAGTCTTAGGTTTCATGTACAGTTTTGCTATAACATTTGATTTGAAAATGCAGATTTGCTCCAAAGTGATTGATATATTAGGGAACAATTTGAACATAGCATGAATCTTGCATCTGCTTATGCATGATTTCATCTGACAGAAGCACTAGGTCAGGAGAGTCAGCAAACTTTTTCTGTAAAGGGCCAGATAATAAATATTTTAGGCTTTGTGGACCATACAGTCTCTGTCACAAGTACTCAACTCTGCCTCTGTAAAAGGAAAGTAGCCATAGGCAACAGTAAATGAATGGATATGGATGTTTTCCAATAAAATTTTATGTACCAAAACAAACAGGGCCTTAGTTTGTCAACAAGGCACTAAATGAATACAGAAAACTGCACTCAGTTGAACCAAGCCACTTAGGAATACACAGAACGCACACACCTCACTGGGACAATGAGCCACCCCATCCATATAGAGTGTTATGTCTTTCCATCTGATTTCTAATCAGCCTCCTTCCACCACTTCACAACTCACGAGCTGCAGCCCTTCTAATACAAGGTGGCCACAGTCCCACACCCTCTTCTCTTCTGGTATCCACCACAGATTCAGCTTAATTGGGCCAGCTTAGATTTCTTCCCTACTTCTGAACCAATCACTGTGTCCAAAAGAGTGTGCTATGCTGCCTGGCACGGGCTTGAGTCACGGAATTCATCCTTGCAAAGGAAGGTGAAGCCCCTACTTGGTCCCTAAGGAGCCAAGACTGGGGTAAGAAAGGATTCCCAAACAAAAAGCAAGAGCTATTGCAAAAAAGAGAGACAGCGAGACAGAAAGGAAAACAAGTATCTACTACAATTTCTATGTACAATAGCTACAGAGTGGCATAGCTTCATGTGTGATTAATTTATGGAAACTCAACAATAGCTATTCAGCACTGGGTATGATTCCAAGTAGTTTAAAGACATGCATTTTTAATAGAACAGAGCTTCTAAAAAAATCTAACTCAGTATTATTTCACCCTGTACTCGACTGAAAAAGTAGCAAATATGTTTCATTGCTGGGAAAAAACTATGAGAAATTTAGTAAAGACAGTATGCTTTTACTCTGTTCTTTATAGAAAATTTTTAAAGTTTTCAAGGATACTTTTAACTAGGCATTACTTTCACCTTGCCCACTGACCTCACTGGATTAAGTACAGCTCACAGACACTGAAGTGAGCAATCAAGTCTCCCAAAGAATATATTCTCAAAGCTTCTAAGGACAATTTTAAGCTTGCTTAAATCCAATCAATTAGATAATAGTTCCTCTCATCAAGACTATATACTGATTTTAGAAGTCAATATGAAATGCTTTTAAAAAATTACCTCCCTTTATGAACTCCACTCAAATCATTATCTAAAAATTACTTCCCTGAACTCACCAATTTTTTGCATCACTATGCCTTCGCTTGTACTGTTTAGCCCCTCTCCTTTGAATATAATAGGCTTTCACTCATTTGCTTGGTAAACGACGACTCATCCTTCAAGACTCAACTTAAGCAACACTGTCCTCTCTGAAGTCCTTCTTCCCACTGATTATCATTGTTTTATTCTGGTTAATGATAATGTTTCCAGTGTTTACTCAGTAATCATGATGCTGGCTTTTGGAAACAGATACACACAAACACACACACACACACACACACAGATTTTATCATGTTAAAGCAAATAGCTATTCATTTTGTCAAGAATGGATGTTGAATTTTAACAATTGCTTTTTCAAAATATACAGAAGTGATTAAATGAGATTTTTTTCATTTGATTTATTTATATGGTGATTTACAAAAGGAATTATCTTTGCATTCCTGGAGGAGAATAATCATATCTGATCATGGTGTATTATTCTTTAATGAGCTTTGGATTCTGCTAATATTTATAGGATTTTTACACTGATATGCATTTGTGAGACTGATCCAGTTTCCTTTGTATAATCTTTCCCAAGTTTTGCTAGCATCTTTCAAAAATTTAGAAACTATTCCTTTTTTTCCTATTCTCTGCACCAGTTTAAATGGTCCAAATATTATCCCTCTCATAAAGTATGGTAAATTTCTCCTCCAACATCATCCAAGTCTGGCAGATTAGGGTGGGAAGAAGGAGGGCTGCTCTTTAACAAGTTTTTCTATTTCTTCTATCATAAATGCTCTGCTTCAATTTACTCTCTCTTCTAGGGTCAGCTTGGTAGTTATAACTTTCCTAGAAAAATCACTCAATTCATTCAGTTTCTCATATTTGTTTCATCAAAGTTGAGCAAATCTTACACTTCCTTAAATTTTTTCTGTGCCTATGCTCATTTCCAAATGAAACTTAACAGATTAGTTATTTCACTGTTTTCTAAAATAAAACAGTTCTTCTATTTCTTTAGTTAGATCACCTTACTGAAAATGTTACTTAACTTTTCAGTGCCTTAGTTTAGCATTAACAGTTCCTATTTCATAAGGTTATTGTGAGAACTAAATGGGTTCATACATGTAAAGTGTTTAGAACACATCCTAGACACTCAATGCATTCTATATGTATTAATTTCTGCTTTGATCTTTGAATGAGTTTCCAATTGCTGCTGGAACAAATCACCCCAAACTTAGTGGCTTAACAGAACACAAATTTATTGCTTTATAGTTCTAGAGGTCAGAAGTCCAAAATCAGTCTCACTGGACTAAAGCCAAGGCGTCAGCAGGGCTGGTCCCTTGAGGAGAGGGGAGAATCTGTTTCTCACCTTTTATAGTTTCTAGAGACCATTTGTAAGCCCTGACTCATGGCCCCTTCCACACACGACTCCAGCCTCTTGCTTCTGTCATCACATCTACTACTCACTCTTATTTTCCTGCTTCTCTCTTATAAGGACCCCTGAATTCTGCACCGAATTCAACCCTGTCTGACATCAAAACCTATACTCTTCCTTTCTTGTTAGCTATCGCTTCAAGTAATCCAGAAAATTTTCTTCTATGCTCTGAAAACAAAGCTGCTATGAGAAAGTAACACTAACCATATATAAGGTTAATGAAGACACTTATGAAAAACAGTGGTACAAGATAGGTCACCCTTAGAGCCATGTCATACCAAGGGTTATGTCTTGCCAAAATCTAACATTGCATAAGAGACAAGAAAATTTTAAATCCTGAGCACCATTAATGTTTTTAAAGTTCAGTATCAAAGACATTTCCCTTCTATGAGCATTTTCTAAAGCTATCATCTTCTATAACCATGCACAAAAATGCTCTGAAATTTATACATCATGAATCACATAACAATTGTTTCTGAGATGTTTATCTTCACTAGAAGTATATACTCAAAAAAAACAAAGAAAAAGGAAAAACATTCAGTACTATCTATTCTCCATTTCTGATTTCTGAATAATTTTAATTTAAAAGAAAAACAAGAAGGGGCTGCCCAGTGGCACAGTGGTTTAGTTCACGCTTTGGCAGCCTGGGGTTTGCGGGTTTGGATCCTGGGCGCCTGCCAACACACTGCTTGTCAGCCATGCCATGGCGGTGTCCCATATAAAGTAGAGGAAGATGGGCACGGATGTTAGCCCAGGCCCAGTCTTCCTCAGCAAAAAAAAAGAGGAGGATTGGCAGCAGCAGATGTTAGCTCAGGGCTGGTCTTCCTCACACACACACACGCAAAAAATCAAGAAAACAAATATTGTGAAATCCTCTAGGATTATTCTGACTTTTTAAATAAATACTCCAGTCAGAGAAACAGGCATCTACTTATCATTGAGATCAGCTTTGCAAAGTGGTTACAAGCACTAGCTTGGGAGTCAAACCTGAACCTGAATTCAAATCCCAGCACTGCTGATCACCATGGGACAGTGGGCAAGCTCTTTACTCAAGTATCAGGTCCTTATAAGCAAAGTAGGATTAACACCACCTACCTGAGAAAGATGCTAGGAGAATTAAATGTGACAGTGCACACAACAGACTTGGGAAAGTACCTACAACATATTAAGTACTTATAAATTGTTGTTGTTATTGTACAGACTCTCGGGTAAAATATCAAGACCAACTCTGACTTACATCTACTTGTTAAGTCTGCTGACATTTAAGAGGCATTTAACTTGATGTTTATTCAAATTCTGAATAATGTCATTACATGACTTTAAATACACTGCGAAAAATTAAATATGTTAAATAATATCTACTTATTATAAAGCTGGTACTGAAAATACAGACAAACTTATCCATGGTATCCCATTGATAAAGAATGGAACGCAAACTTCCTTATATGGTACACATGATCTGGCTTTTGTATATCTATCCAGCATCACATTGTCTGTCAATCAGCCATAACAACTGTTTATAGTTCTTCACCCTGATCATGCTGTTTCAAGTTCTTGACAGAGGTGGTTCCCTATACCTTTAATGTACTCCATCCTCCATCATAACTACACAAGCACATACCCACAACCCTACATACCTGGAAAAATTCTATTTGTCCTTCTAAATTAACTCGTGACACCTCCTTTAAGAAGCCATCCCTGAACCTCAGGTATAAATTTATATAAATATAAATGGTGATAAGAGAATTATAAAAGGAGGGAAGAGAGATGAGATTTTAAAAAAGAAGGAAAAAGATACACCAAAAGAAAGACAGATTGGGGAAGAAAGGGTCTGAGGAAAATAATTTCTGAAGGCATGCATCTGAAGCACAAGAGGAACCCTCACCTAATGCCAAATAATAAACACTATTCAGGATTACAATTCCTAGCCAATGAAAAGGTAAGTCTAATAATAACACAAGGTGGGTACTGCAGGTTGGATTTTCCAGGAAGCAGACTCAGACACATTTGGCATGTAGAATGTTTATTGAGGAGTACCAGTGGGATCAACATCTGTAGTAAGAAGGAGAAGGAACCCTAATTAAGGGAAAAGAGGACCTTCATTGCAGATCCAGTAAGAGCCACAGCCACTGATCTGGCCCTTCAGAATTGAGAAGAGGCAAGAGGGACAGCCCTTTATACCCTCTATCAATCAGTCTTTGGGCCACACCGGGAAAGGGTGCTGAATTCACAAACACACAACAACTAGATTTCAAAATCATATTATGCTCTTGAGAACTTGATAGCTGAATTTTTAAAATTCTTTTCACCTTTTGGGGCATTATGTCAAATAGAAATAGCTTTATTTTGAAAGCTGGACCTTTTTTCCTACCAGAAATAAATACAAATTTCAGTTACAGGTACATAGGAATATATATACAAAAACTGTTTTCTCACACTTTAGCCACAATGTTTATGTAGTTGCAATTAATTATCAAATATAAAAATGGTTAAAGATTTACAAACAAAGCGTATCTTTGCCTCCTGTTCTTACTATCTAATTGAGTTCAGGCTGAGGCCTTTCTCATACCTTTTCTAGTATTCTTATCCTCTAAATGATAAACAACAAAGCTTAAATCTGTTTTTCAGCTAAACGTTTCAGAGATCTGTTATGCAGTCTATGCTTCATAGAAATACAAAACAGCAGAGAATTAAAGTCTCACACACCAGCAGAGATCACATTCTTATGCAATCTTTCAGACTAGCTGGCCAAAATCTCTATTCTTCTGGCCCAGAAATGTAATTTCTCCAGTAATTTCCAAACTTTTCCTAATATTTTGATAATTTCAATAATATTAACATTTTATTTATAAAGATAATTACTAAGACTTGCCTCAAACTTTCTGAGATCAGACCACAACTTTATTTTTCTGCCACACAGTTATTAATATTCTGTCTCCCAGAGTGAAAAGTAAGACAGATATGTGCTCCTACTTACAAATAAAATGTACCTAAAATCCAGAGATTATCCACATTAACTACCCATTCACACACATATCATACTCATTCTCAATCCCATACTTTAGTCAGTCTCAAACAGCAGGATCCAAAACCACTTGTCATGAAAAAACAAATCCTGGCAATCCCATTTCCAAACACATCTCTCTATCTTAAAACTCATGGGCAAATAGTGAAAAGAAATTATACTCTAGGCGAATAAGGTTTTTGAAACTACAGCACTTGCATAAACTGCTTATGAAAATCAGATCAGAGCAGATCATTTAACAATGAGTATCTTTTCCTTTAACTGGAACATTCTCTAGAATGAGTTAACTTTTTTAAAACCAGAGCATCATGAACTGAGATAATGTGGCTTAAGTTCCTATAATATGTTTATTCACCATTTGGAGTACCCAGGAGATCACAATGGACAAAACAAAGAAAAAAGATAATAACACTGGAATTGAATTTTAAGACAAAAGAAAAGGTCTATATACAGCCTGGGGTTAGGAGTAAAAGAGAACTGTGATTGAGACTAATAATAAAGATTTGTGAATAAGCTTTGGGAGCAAGCGGGAAAGGAAAAAATTATTTTAGCTTTGGTGCAATAGTACAACAGAAAACAAAAGGTCACCTTTCATTTCTAGATGAAACAAAAACTGCCACTTTTATCAAGATGTTATTAACTCAAAAATGTGCACAGTCTGCTGAAGAGGGAAGCCCAACGTTACTCAATACTTGTTGCTTAAGAGCAGAGAAATGTATCTTATGCCCAATAAAGGGTTTAAACTGAGTGTTAGGGCAGAATGCTGGAGGTCATTTTCAAAAGCAGCACAAAAGGACAGAAGTAGATATCAGGTAACAGCTCCAGTGAAGTTACTCCCTAGTCTGAATAAGCCTACTGCAGATACTCAATTAAAATGAAATTGTGAATAGTGGCCAATAATTAACCCTGCCAAAGACTTTCATACCAACCATTTTGTTTTTAATGTGAATAGCACAAATATTATCAGTTTCTCCAACAGCTGCATTTTTTTTATAAACAATATATACATGAATCACTATAGCAACATAGATCAAAAAACTGTCCCAACACTGAGAAGGTGAGAGGAAATATAAATTTAAATGTTTACCTTGCCAGAGTCAAGTTTTCTCCACATGAAAAGATGTAAATTCTTCAGCAAACAGATATCCTCTGGTCAGAATCCACTTGAGTTTAATGCAATGGACCATGAATCACCTGCATCACAATCACCTGCAAGGCCATGAAAAATGCTGGTTTCTGGGATCAACCCTACAACTACTAAATTGAGTAGGACTCAAAAATCTGCATTGTTAACAACTTCTAGGTGATTCCTTTACAGGTTAAAATTTGATCACTGTTTTTGTGTAGAATCTGTAATGGTAGTATATTGGCTCCAAGTTATATTTATTCATTTCTATTATTTAACACAGAAAGCTGAACCAAATGGCACAATAGTTCTCAAACCTAACTACACATTAGAATTATCTGAGGAGCTTTTAATACATACCAAAGCCTGAGACCTACTAACTAAATCAGAATCTCTAAGAATAGGTGAGAGCATAAGTATTTATTAAAAGCTACCCACAAACTGACATGAGCATCACGGCAGAGTGAGCTGTTTCCTTAGTTGCTCCCACCTAAGCTACAACCAAATGGACATTCATTAACCAACAGAAGATTCCCTCAAAGCACAATAGGACATCTGAGAGATCCACCCAGCCATACATCTGAAGGTGGGGGTATTGGGTTCCCAGGAAGCAGTGGAAGGAGGTGAGTGGATCCCCTCCCACTCCCCAGCAGCAGCAATCTAGGTCATGGGTCCCCAAGCAGCAGCTGGCACATAACTGCAAAAGGAGGCAGAGAAGCAGGCAGGCCTATGCATGAACACTTTTGCTTTCAGAGTTGCAGTCTGACCTGCAGGGACACTCCACACCGAGTCAGCGCCCCCACCAAGCACAAAAGCCCAGGCGAACCACCTGTGAGCACAGAGCGGGCTGAAGCACACACAAAAGAAAGCATACCTCCCCGCCCCCGCACCCCTCAGCACACCAATTCGGCCATGCCGGGCCAAGGCAGCAGACCCACACCAGAGCGCCTGGGCTGTGTGTGTGATCTGCCAAGTGGCTGTGGCCAGCAGGCAAATGCAGACAAGCTCTATCGGCACAACTTCCAGCAGATGCGGCAGGTTCAGAAAACACAGTTCCTGCCCCCCCCCATTAGTGACAGGTTGAATCTGCGACCTGATACTACCACTATGCACCAGCAAAGGATCACTTCATCAAATACCACAAAGAACTACATTAACACTCCAGAGCAGAAGGAAAATGACAAGTCTCCAGAAATCAATCCTGAACTCACAGAAATTTACAATCTAAATGACAGAGAATTCAAAACAGTTGTCATAAAGAAACTCAAAGAGTTACAAAAAAACTCAGAAAGACAGTTCAACAAACACAGGAATAAAATTAATGAGCAGAAGGAATTCTTTACAAAAGAGACTGAAACTCTAAAAAACCAAACAGAAATTCTGGAGATGAAAAACACAAGGAATAAGATAAAAAACCATCTAGAAACCTTAAAAAACAGAGCTGGTGTTATGGAGAACAGAATTAGTAATTTAGAGGACAGAAATATAGAAATGCTTCAGGCAGAGGAGAAGAAAGAAGACAAAAAAACAAGAAAACATTCTCCAAGAAATATCCGACTCAATTAGGAAATGCAACATAAGGACTATAGGTATTCCAGAGGGAGAAAGGAGCAGAGAGCTTGTTCAATGAAATAATAGCTGAGAACTTCCCAAACCTGGGGAAGGAACTGGCCTTACAAGTATATGAAGCCAACAGAACTCCTAATTACATCAATGCAAAAAGACCTTCTCCAAGGCATATAATACTAAAACTGGCAAAAGTCAATGACAAAGAAAAAATATTAAGGGCACCAAGGCAGAAGAAAATAATCTACAAAGGAACCCCTATCAGGATGTCAGTGGATTTCTCAGCAGAAACCTTACAAGCTATGAGAGATTGGAATGATATATTCAAAATACTCAAAGACAAAAACTTCCAGCCAAGAATACTCTATTCAGCGAAACTATCCTTCAGACATGATGGAGAAATAAAAACTTTCCCAGATAAACAAAAGCTGAGGGAGTTCATCGCCACTAGACCTCCCTTACAAGAAATGATTAAGGATGCCCTCCTACCTGAAACAAAAAAGCAAAGGTTTACAAAGCCTTGAGTAAGGAGATACATAGACAGACAAAATCAGAAAATCACAGCTCTCTATCAGAACAGGCTGGGAAACAATTATAACATAAAAGAAAAAGGGAAGGAAAGCATTAAAAATAACTAGTAACACTTCATTTTAATCACAAACACAACACAACACAGAATAATTTGTGACGACAATAACTTAGAGAAGAGTAAAGGGATGGAACCTGCTTAGACTGATGGAGATAAGAGTATATCAGAAAATGGACTACCTCATCTATTAGATCTTTTATTAAAAGATTCCCAGGTGATTCTGTTGTGAGGCCATGTTTAAAAACCAATGACTCAAATGATGCTATACATTCTAATTAAAGGAAAAAGGGTGTAAAGAAAATTTAAAAAGAACAACTTCTAAAAATTGAGGACACTGATGTTTCAGACACATACTTTTCCCATTATCATATAAATAAAATTTTAAAATTACACTGCTTACCAAAAACAGTCTAATATAAAACCATGAAGTCTCATTTTAAGGAGTCAAAAGTCGCTGGCTTAGAACAGTTTCTAAAAGGCTTTCCAGAGAAAATCAGCATGTAAATTTTAACTGAAGACAGCATGATTTTTAACGTCAATAATACATCATAAACTTCCATATATTAACAAACAAGAACAAATTTAATAGACACACACATTTTAACTTTTCCTACTAAAACCAAAGTAATTAAGTTTGTGATTGTCTTTACTGTGTGTGTTTTTAAGATAAAATTCATAGGCTAGGCAGCAGAGATGAGAAGAACAAACCCAGGCTCTGAGCTGAGCCCCAGAAGCTCAGGGGCTATCTGCACTTATCCCACAGTGATGAATTCTGGAAAAATGAAGAATAAGGAAGTGTCAATAGTAGAGGCTCAGCCTAAAGCTGGTACCAACAGTGGGCAATGGGACCCTGTGCTCCAGTGATACTTTTTCTGCTCCTTCCAGATGTGTCCACAGTGTGTTACTATAGGCACTAGTGTCCTCTCTTTCCTTCCATGACCCCAGAGAATCACTGGTCCTCTTCACTGTGGGACATCATGAATATGTAGGTTCAAGACCCAAAGCATCCTGTTCATGGGCATTTGCAGGGTCAATTTCTTCTGGAATACTGACCACTATAGCTAGTGCTGGAGTGTACTTAGTGGTAGGCTGAAGAAATAATACCATCTGAAGCACTCATTGACCTTCAGCACTGATCAAATATTTTACGTAGCAGTGGTCTCTCTTTTGTGGATTTTTGCTACTCATGCTACCATCATGATATTCCCTTGTGCTACCATCAAGAAGATATATAACAAGTGAACCTAAGAGTCATAAAAATCCTCAAAGGACACATTATATAATGTGGTAATTAACTTGGTCATTCAAATGGAAGCAATTCTTACCAGCAAGTACATGAAAGGCGACATCTTATGTAGGTTCAGACTGGTTAAGAAACTTTCCCAAGACATCCTGCTGCTGAATAGAACAGCCAGATCTTAAACCTTGATCTTTTAACTCCAAATGCTATGCCCTGCTGCACTGAAAGACACAGGAAATTTCCTCCAATTTTAAGTAGAAATACACCCTAAATTTTATGACATTAAATGGAAGAATGTTTCAAAAGAAATAGATTTCTGCATAGAAAGGGTATATCAAAAGAAGGAAGAAGTTTTTAATTTTCTTAAATTTAAATAGAACCATCCATGGGAAAATATGTTGCCACTGTTCCTATTCACAACCTCCTTTTTCGTATTTTTGGAATGCAATTTTTTGGCAACTGATTCTATGCAAAACATTATTTCATTTGCAAATCTATTCATCCTTTAACAATCTAGTAGTGCAGTGCTTCTTCCTTGCAGTTTAATGTGCAAACAAATCACCTGGGTATCTTATTAAAATGCAGATTCTGATTCAGTATGGCTGGAGTGAGGAGATTTTGTATTTCTGGTGAAAACCAAGGGGATACTAACGTATCCCTTGGATTAGCAAGGGTCTAGTGCAATGGTGTGTGTCCTACAGAAATAATGCAAGTGATATATACTAAATTTCTTAGCAGTCATGGTAATAAGACTTTAAAAAAGGTAAAATTAATTGTCATAATATATTTTATTTAATCTGATATATCCAAATCATTACCAGTTCAACATGTATTCAATATTTTACAATAATGATATAGTTTACATTTCTTTTTCATAATCTTTGAAATCCCCTGTGAATTTTCCACTTATAGCACACATTTCAATTCAGAATAGCCGTATCTCAAGGACTCTAAAACCACGAATGGCTAGTGGCTACTTTTTAAACAGAACTGGCCTAGCGTATTATTGAATTTTAGCTACTCTGTACCTCTAGTTTCCTTAGAAAGTTTAAATGCCACAAAACTGCTCATTAGCCAACTATATAAATCTTAGCCATTAATCTGTGGTATCAGTGGAACAAAAGATGTTTGTTTTTTACATTTTCCTTTTCTCCAGGTTGCCAGACAATCCATGACTGAGTGCTGAAGCACAGCAAGGACATAATAATTAGTCAAATATTCACACTATAAGGAAAGAGGAGGTGCAAGGCTGGGTAACACCACGAATGCTAGTGGGAAAAGCGGAAGTGATTCTATTTTTACAATAAAATCTTGGCATCATTTGGGAAACAAAACTGAAAACAGAGCTGCTTACTTTCACAAATTCAGACTTTTTTATTGACATTTTTAAAAATCTAAAATAAAGATTTGGTTTAAATATCAATATCGAACAATCATTTGAAAACAGTGAGAGGAGTAAAAGACAGCTGATCTAGAACAAAACGAAAAGTAAATTGAACTCTCCTGTTAAACAAAGATAAACAGGCTTCTATATGCCAGCATTCCACAAAGAAGCAAAGAAAATGAAGCAACTAAGTCAAACAAGGTCTACCATGCTCACCAGAAACAAAATTTCAGGCAAAGAAAGAATCCAACTAGACATCTGCCCACATACGCCACTTAAACCAAACCACATTTTGGCACTCTCTTGAAGTATAAAGGGATAAAACTAGAAATTTCAGTGTAGAAATAAAAAGATGCCAACTCATTTAACAGCTTCATTTTGAATACTGGTGAAGAGCTGACAGACTCCATGGCGACGGTGAAGTAATAAAGTGCAAATCAAGGAAACAGGTGATCAATTGCACTATTTACACACTAAATCAGATTTTACATTCAGACAGAAAAGTAGTAAAGACTGCATATGTCAGTGTCAATGTACTATGTATTAATATCACCCATACTCTGCCATCACTGAAGAATTCTCAGAATTATACTAGAACATATACCAGGAGACTTAAAATTTTAGAAGGCTCTAGTCCCTGAATTCAGGTGATAAAAGCTCTACAACAGCATGGTTCTGTATTAAAAACTTAGTCATTCAAACCAATGAGAGCCAAAGAAAGGAACCACCTTTACTGAGGTTTAAAAACCAACCATAAGAGTCACATCAGTGAAAATGTTGAAATAAGAACCTCTGGAAATTCTCTCAATTTTTCCAAGATTCTAGAAATTAATCAAAAGCTTGCAGCAATCCAGGGACCTTTTTTTTCCCCAACAAAAACAACTGAATCTCAGTAAGGAGAGTATGTTTTGTGGTGTTTTAACTTGCCCTATTCCCACCCCACCCCCCACCCCGCAGTTCCACAGTAGCCTTGAAAACCAACAACCAGCAACCCATGAAACCCGCAGCTTGGCAGACATCAGAGGGTTTGGAGATCCTCCAAAGCCTCATTCCTGAAGAATTCTCCTTATATTGACCTATCTGGTGACTCCCTAGAACACCCTACTCATACAGCTGTCTTTATTTGGCCTGACTCAGAGCGGCCAGAGCAAAAAAAAACCTTTTTCCTGGGCCATTTGTCAAAAATATTTAGAGGCAACTGTTCGACTTCATGGCTACCTGAGATGGTGGATAGCACCTGGGACAAATAACAGACTAACCAAAAAGCGTAAAACAAAGAAGTGGGGAATGAGATGCCCATAAGGGCTTTGAAAAGCTTAGACATATTCCTGGAAATTGAAAAAGTGACTCACATGCACAGGGCTGTCTACATGCCCAGAAAAGACCTGAGAAGGCTGTGTGCAAGGAGGAAGTAAAGGGTAAGGAACAGTTGTAAACGGCCCAGAAGAGTGTTGAAAGGCATGTACCATCACACACAAAGAGCCTCTCAGCAAAAACTGGGAGAACAATTCATTTCAGAAGCTTAATAAAATCTCTACAATTAGATGACCACCAAGCTATTTGAGCAGAGACTTCACTGGCCACACACAAAAATGGATAAAGACTTTATAGAATTATTACAGAAAAGTCACTGAACAAATAAACAAGAACAACAAATAGAAACAACAACCAACCCTGGGAAGGAGGCAGAATCTGATTTCCAGAATTGCCACCATATTACGTTATATAAAATGTTCAGTTTTCAGCAACAACAAAAATACAAGACATGCAAAAGAACAACAAGGTATAGCTCATACACAGGGGAAAAAAACAATCAATAGAAACTGTCCCTGAGGAAGGTCAGATGTTAGACCTACTGAACAAAAACTTAAAAGCAGCCACTTTAAATATGTTCAAACAACAAAAGGAAACAATGTCTAAAGAATTATAAGTGAGAATGGTATCTCACCAAATAGAGAACATCAATAAAGAGATAGGAATTATTTTTAAAAAAATAATCAAATGAAAATTCTAGATTGAAAATAACTGAAATGAAAATTTCACTAGAAATGAAAATTTTCACTAGAAGAAAATTTCACTAGATTTTTCAATAAATCTGAGAAGACAGAAGAACAAACCAGCAAACTTGAAGATAGGTCAGTTGAGACTGTCCAAGGAACAGAAAGGAAATAAAGAAAAATGAACAAACCCTAGAGAACTGTGGGACACCATTATGTGTACCAGCATACACATAATGAAAGTATTAGAAGGAGAGGAAAGAAAGGGGCAGAAAGAATATTTGAAGAAATAAAGGCCCAAAACTTTCCAAATTTGATGAAATGCATTAATCCACACATCCAAGAAGCTCCGTGAACTTCAAGAAGGATAAATTCAAAACGATCCATACCTAGACACATCATAATCAAACTGTCCAAAGACAAAGTAGCAAAAAAGAAGTGACTCATCACATATAAGGGATCCTCCATAAGATTAGTAAGTAATTCCTGATCAGAAACCATGGAGACCAGAAAGCAGTGAGATAACATATTCAAAGTACTTAAAGAGAAAGACTATCAAATCAACACTGACAACCAAGACTTCTATATCCACCAAAACTACCCTCCAAAAATAAAAAAACAATGAAGACATTCTCAGTTAAAAACAAACTAAGACAATTCATTGCTAGCAAACCTGCCCCATGAGAAATACTAAAGAGAGTCCTTCAGGCTGAAATAAAAGGACACTAGACTGTAACTCAAACATGGACAAAGAAATAAAGAGCACCAGTAAGGCTAACTGCATAGGTTAAGTATGAAAAACAGCATAAATGTACTTTTGTTTGTAATTCTTTTTTTCTCCCTCTATAATAATTATAAATCTGTGCTGATAAAGTAATCGCATAAAGTAACAATTATAAATCTGTGTTGATGGGTACATAACATATAATGAAGTAAGAGCACAAAGGAAGGGGAGAGAAAGAAGCAATATAGGAGAAAAGTTTTTATACACAACTGTTATTAAGCTGGTATTAATTCAAACCAGATTGCTATAAATTAAAACATTCATTGTTAATTACAATCCCTGGGGCAACCACCAACAAAATAACTCAGAAAATACAGTAAAATAAAAGACAAGGAAATTCAAACAACACACTAGAAAATATCTAACAGAAAAGAATGTGATAATGGAGAAACAAAGGAACAGAAAAAGACATAAGATACAGAGAAAATAACTAGCAAAATGGGAGATATAAATTCTATATTATCAGTAATTATGTTAAATGTACACGAATTAAATACTTCAACTAAACATTACATTGGCAGAATGTTTTTAAAAAAAACATGATCCAACTATATGCTCTCAACAAAAACCACACAAATATAAAGTGAAAGGATGGAAAAAGATATTTCATGCAAACTACCAAAAGCAGAGCTATATAACACTAACAAAACAGGATCTTAAGGAAAAAAAATTGTTACTAGAGACAAAGAACATTTCATAAGGATAAAAGGGCCAATCTGTCAACAAGATGAAACAATTACAAGCATACATGCACCTAACAACAGTCCCAAAATACATGAAACAAAAACTGACAGAGCTGAGAGGAGAAACAAGGAATGCAACAATAGTTAGAGACTTCAATACCTCACTTTAAATAATTGATAAAACAACAGAAAATCAACAGGGAATAGAAGACTTGAACAACATTATAAACCAACCTGACCTAAGACATCTGTAGGATATTTCCCCAACACCAGAATACAAATTCTTATCAAGTACACATAGAGCATTCTCCAGGAAAAACCATATGTTAGGTCATGAAATAAGTTTTGATTAATTTAAAAAGCATGAAAGTATGCTCTCTAAAGACAGTAGAATGAAATTAATAACAGAAAGAAATGTGAGAAATTCACATATAAGCAGAAGTTAATGCAAATCTAAATAATAAACAGATCAAAGAAGAATTCACAAGGGAAATTAGAAAATATTTTGGGATAAGTAAAAGCCAAAAAACACAACAACCAAAACTGATGGGATGCAGTGAAAGCAGTGATTAGAGGAAATTTACAGCTGTAAATGCCTGTATTTTAAAAAGTAGAAAAATCTCAAATCAATAACCCAACCTTCTACCTTAAAAAACTTGTAAAAGAACAAACTAAACCCAAAACAAGCAGACAGATAAAGATATCAAAGCAGAAAGAAATGAAATAGAGAGTAGAAAAACAAAAGAGAAAAATCAACAAAACCAAAAGTCAGTCCTTTAAAAAGATCAACAAAATTGATAAACGCTAAGCTACCACTGGGCATAAACTGTTAAGTAATACATGTCATTTTATTTAACAGTCACAACCACCCATGCAGGTACATTTGGCTACATCCAGTTCACACAAAAGTAAAGTAAGGTTGTAAGTTATTACATCATTTACCCTAGGACAAAGAACCAGGAATATGTCAAAATTTAAGCCACATGTTCTTTACATAATGCTGCATTGCCTGGACCAGTTTTGGAATTTATGAAAATCTAAAATCTAAAGTACTTTTTAAAGAATACAATTGTATTAAATTCTTACTTTTGTCAAATATAGGCTTTTAATTATAACATTCTTTTGGCTTAAATTGCACATTATTGCAAAAAGTCTTCATTAACTAACTTCTCATACTTAGAAAAAGTGTGTACTGATAAAAGGCCTTGGTGAATCACTATAAATGGACAGATGCAAATTATTGGTAATTAAAGCATTAGTCACAAGTAAATGGATATTTGGAAAAATATATTACTTTTACTTTGAGTAATTTTCCTGAAACCATGTTTACAGTAATTTAATTCATAAATCTTTTAAGAAAACTTTTTTCCTTATTAATTTTATACTATTGCCTCAATTTTCAAAAGCACTCTGAATTACTAAAGAGCTATTAATATTGTTTTTACATTGTGTTCTGATAAAACCTACCCCCCACCACTGCCACAGAGCAACCCCAATGACTGCTGCATTTGTAGAAACAACAAGGGCACAAAAGGTAGTGTAACAGAGATGCTATCAGCAAGGTCTGGGGCCACAGAAAAAGAATCAGATATCTGAATCCCTTACACTAAGTCAATTTTTTTTAAAAATTAAGTGACCTAAAGATTTTAATTTTTATCACCTTAACTAGAACAGTCTGCATATTAAGAGATATGTATATGTAACATTAACATAGCAAGTAACAAGCAACAAAAATATTTTTAAGCTACTAAATGAAATCCGCAGCTGACTGATACTAAAGAATTGGAACATCAGGTGGCGCTCCTGTCAAAGAGAGAATTACTGTAACAGGCTGAGAGCAGGAACTCAAGTTTAACTTTATACTGCCTGGCCGATTCACATTATTGTATAAAACATACTTAAAAAGAAACTACTCAATTTTTTTCCAAATCCACAATCCATATATTTGAGGAAATGTTTCAGATGCTACTGAAAAAAGTAATTGTTTTAGGACCTGAATAAAAGTCAGGGAATTTTCATCTTCACTCTCCCTAATCTCTCCTATTTGAGTTTCCAGCTAGGATGCAAGTAAAACATACAATGAATGATGCAACCACATTCCATAACATATTTACTAGTTTGTTTTATTTACTTTTTTTAAATTTGTTTACAAAACATCTTAAGAAAAAGCATTTTTGTTGGCATATGGCAGGAAAGCAAACAATTGTTTAGGTATTTTTTTTCTTTTCTAAGCCAAACCTGTGACATCAAATTAAACTAGAAAATACTGTTAAAATAATATTTCCGAGTAATATTCCAAACAAGTGTGCACCTGAGAGTAAAACTTTTTTGAAAATAAGATTAAAATATCTTTGGACTAAATGATTTCAATAGAAACTGTATCAAATACTACATATCAAATCAATTTAATGATTGGCTAACTTGTAAAATACAAAAATTTATCAAATAAGAGCCTAAAACTTAATATAGTATTCAACACAATAAAATATTTTTTCATAGCTATATAGCACATAAATACTTTATGGTTCTTGTGCAAATATTTATTCTGTTGTGTTGATGTTTTATGTTAAGAAATCCTCCCCTATTTTTGACAACTACTAAACATGTAACTAACAATTATGTTTTCTGGTTACAGATGAAACCTCAGTAGAGAAGCACTTTTTTGTTACATTAAATGCACTAAAAAGCGAGTACTTCAAAGGAAATGGAAAATATCTGGAATGTCTTCACACTGTCAAATATAAGCATGATATACTACCAGCAAATCAACTAAATACAACTTTCAATTTTAAAAACCTAGGGAAGTCCTGGTTCCAGTAATGGTAGAGTAGCTTGTACTTCTCCACCAAGTTGTATATCTCCAACAGGTTAAGAACTGTCAATTGTGGACAAAATATAAGACAAGTACTTGAAAAGATTGGAAAGTGACTACAGAAGAAGTACATCTAACAAAGGGACATAAAGGTTTGGCCAACAGACCAAGTAAAGACAACTCTGAAGGGCCATCCCATTTCCAAAACCCCTAACAGAGTCAGCTAAGGCCTTTCTTAAGACTGCACCACAGCCCAACTTCTCCCTCTACCCATTTCCTTTCTCTTCTCTTCCTTTTCCTGCCACAGGTGCTGATACCAATAGTATCCTAATATTCATATTAATCTCTGTCCCATAGAGTTTGCTTCCCAAAGGAACCCAACCTGCAATAGCAAGCAAAAGCCAGCAAAACTAGAAGGGATCCAACCATCTAAAAAACAATCATACTCATGGGTGAGATCCACATAGCCAGGCTTTTCCCTTGAGAGCATATCCTAATTCAGTGTAGGAGTGCCTAGAGTTCAAGCAGAAAGCCACAGTTTTATTTGTTGGAGGTGTCAAATGACAGAGTTTGGGGTCACCAAAGTGAGTGTAAATTTGAGGGTGGAAATCCAAGAAAGGAGAAGGCTACAGAGGAAACCTATACTCTAAAAATAAGCTTACTTCAAATCCTTAGCTGACCACTTAACTCATATGTGCAAGAAAGACTCCATGGAGCCCAGTGGAAAGCAATAGCTAGAAGGCTGAAAGAGGCTGAGCAAGTATCTCAGCTGCTGCCCACCACGGGGAAAACAATTTTCTATTTGAGCTAAGCCAAGTTAAAACTGCTGGGTAAACACCTCAGGCTTTACACTGTGTACCTTAAGAGTAAAGACTATGTCCCAACATTAAAGGAGTCCCGTTGGACTAGACAAAATCAACCTACTCTGGTATAGCATAAAACAAAGCTACCAAATGTTCAATGTGATTAGGCAGTAATTTAACTGCCTACTAGAACCAAAATTTAATACTCAGAGAGAAATAACAGAAGACAGGCTCTCTACAATGCATACTCTATAATGATTAGTACACAGCAAAAAATTAACTAGGTCATAGTAAAGAGAAAAAGCTATCAATAGAAACAAACCATGCAATGATGCAGACATTGGAATTAGCAGGTAGTTTAAATATAAATAGACTAAACATTCTAATTAAAATGCAGAGATTGCCAGGCTGGACAAAAATGCAAGACCCAACTATGTGCTGTTGACAAGCAACACACCTTAAAAACAAAGACAAGGAGGGGTGTGACATCAGCATCATGGCAGAGTGAGATTCCCTCTTTGAATCTCTGCCCCCTACGACACAACAAAAACATCATTCACATTCCAACAGAGCTCAAGCAAACACTACAAAGGACTTCTAAGAAACTCCTGTTGCCATGCATCGGATGCTGGAGGTGGGGGAAGCCCAAAAGGATGCAAGGAGAGGTAAGAAGTTGTACTCCCCCTCCCCAATCAATCGGCAAAGACAGCGCAGCTCGCAGAGAGGGGAAGGGCAACCCACAGCGGGGAAAACTATCGCCATCCAGGTGCTCTCACAGACTGTCGAGAGATCCCCACTGGGAAGCAACGACGGACTGTTTAGGGGGTGTAGCAAACACCCTAAGAGAGCCAGAAAGGAAACCCCCGGGTGGAGCAGGAGAAAGAGAGAAACCCTCCCCCCACACACCCCGCGTTTCAGCATAATCCCTCCGGGGGCTGCAGCGGGCTCAGAGCATACCGCTCGCGATCTCCATCCAGTGGCAGCAGATGGAAACTGCAGGACCAACTTCAACATGAGGGGAAAAAATAAAGCCGTCCCCATCAGACCCATGCGACAATTTGTTATGGCTACAGACCAAAAGGAAAATGACAAACACCCAGAAACCAACCCTGAAGGCACAGAATTTGATAACCTGAATGACAGAGAATTCAAAATATCTATCATAAACAAACTCAACGAAATACAAGAAAACACACAGAAACAAATCAACGAATTCAGGGATTTCGTCACAAAAGAGATTGAAACCATAAAGAAAAACCAATCAGAATTATTAGAGATGAAAAACAAAATGAACCAGATAGTGGAAAAAATGGAGTCTTTAAAGAGCAGAACTGACAATATGGAGGAATGAATTAGCATTATTGAGGATAGCCACGCAGAAACGCTCCAGATAGAGGAGGAGAGAGAGCTAAGACTAAAAAGAAATGAAGAAATTCTTCAAGAAATATCAGACTCAATGAGGAAAAGCAACATAAGGATAATAGGTATTCCAGAAAGAGAAGAAAGAGAAAAAGGAGCAGAGAGTTTGTTCAAAGAAATAATAGCTGACAACTTCCCCAACCTAGGGAACGAGAGGGAAATAACAGTCAATGAAATCCATAGATCACCTAAATATATAAACAGCAATAAAAAAATCATCTCGCCACATAGTAGCAAACTTGAAAAATATCCATGACAAGGAAATAATATTAACGGCAGCTAAACAAAAAAACAAAATAACATACAAAGGAAACCCCATCAGGCTCTCAGCTGATTTCTTGACAAAAACTCTACAGGCTAGGAGAGACTGGAATGATATATTCAAAATCATGAAAGACAAAAACATTCAGCCAAGAATACTTTAAATATCCTTCAAATATGATGGAGAAATAATAACTCTCCCTGATAAACAAAAGCTAAGAGAGGTCATCACCACAAGACCCCCACCACAAGAAATGCTCAAGGCCCTTAGGCCTGAAAAATAACAAATGAGAAAGTGGATACAAAGATTTCAGCAAGGAGAAAAGCAAGGAGACTAAACCAGAACAAACTACAGTTGGATAACATCAAAAATTAATTCAAGCTCATCACTGGAAACACACATTCATGACACAAGATGGAATAAACAGAGATAAATAAGGAGGGGAAGAGGTAAGGGATTGAATCAACCCAGCCTCAGGAAAAAGGAGGCATCTGAAAATGTACTATTTTATCCAGGAGATCGCTTATAAAAACCGCACGGTAACCACTAAACAAATAATGAGAAGAGAATCACACATGACAAAGAAAGAGAAAACCAAGAGAATGAGCATGCAGAAATAGCAAATTGAATTTGCAGCCTGAAACACAAGTGACAAGAAACGAAGGAAATGCAAAAGAACCAGAAAATGAACAATAAAATAGCAACATTAAACCCTCATATATCAATAATCACTCTAAATGTAAATGGATTGAATTCTCCAATCAAAAGACACAGAGTGGCGGGATGGGTTAAAAACCAAGATCCAACAATCTGATGCCTCCAGGAAACATATCTCAGCTCTAAAGACAAACACAGACTCAAAATAAAAGGATGGAAAACAATACTCTAAGCTAATGGCAAACAAAAGAAAGCAGGAGTTGCCATACATATATCAGACAAAGTAGAATTCACGATAAAAAAGGTAATGAGAGACAAAGAAGGGCAATATATTGTGATGAAAGGGACACTTCACCAAGAAGACATAACAATCATAAATATCTATGCACCCAACACAGGAGCACCAAAGTACATAAAACAACTGCTAAAAAACCTGAAAGGAGATATTAACAATAACACAATAATAGTAGGAGATCTTAACACCCCCCTTACATCAATGGATAGATCATCCAGACAAAAAGTCAATAAGGAAATAATGGACTTAAATGAAAAACTGGACACAATGGACTTAATAGCTATACACAGAGCACTCCACCCAAAAAAAGCAGAGTACACATTCTTCTCAACTGCACATGGAACATTCTCAAGGATACACCATCTATTAGGAAACAAGGCAAACCTCTATAAATTTCAGAAGATTGAAATCATTACAAGCATCTTTTCTGATCGTAACGCTGTGAAACTAGAAATCAACTGCAAGGAAAAAACTAGGAAAGGGACAAAGATGTGGAGACTAAACAACATGCTACTGAACAACCAATGGGTCGTTGATGAAATTAAAGGAGAAATCAAAAGCTATCTGGAGACAAATGAAAAGGAAAATACACCATACCAACTCATGTGGGATGCAGCAAAAGTGGTCCTGAGAGGGAAATTCATAGCAATACAAGCCCACCTTAACAAACAAGAAAAATCCCAAATAAATAACCTTAAATTGCACCTAACAGAATTAGAAAAAGAAGGACAAAGCCCTGAATCAGCAGAAGGAGGGAAACAATAAAAATCAGAGCAGAAATAAATAAAATTGAAACCAAAAAAACAGTAGAAAGGATCAATGAAACAAAGAGCTGGTTCTTTGAAAAGATAAATGAAATTGACAAACCCTTAGCCAGACTCACTAAGAAAAAAAGGGAGAAGACTCAAATAAATAAAATTAGAAATGAAAGAGGAGAAATTACAACAGATACCACAGAAATACAAGGGATTATTAGGGAATACCATGATAAACTTTACGCCAACAAATGGGACAACCTAAAGGAAAAAGACAAATTCTTGGAAGCGTACAACCTCCCAAAACTGAATCAAGAAGAAATAGAGAATCTGAACAGACCAATCACAAGTAAAGAGATTGAAACAGTAATCAAAAACCTCCCAAAAAATAAAAGCCCAGGACCAGATGGCTTCCCTGGAGAATTTTATCAAACATTCAAAGAAGATTTAGCACCTATCCTTCTCAAACTATTCCAAAAAATAGAGGAAGATGGAATACTTCCCAACACATTCTATGAGGCCAACAACATCCTGATGTCAAAGCCAGACAAGGACAATACAAAGAAGGAAAACTACAGGCCAATATCACTGATGAACATAGACGCAAAAATCCTCAACAAAATATTGGCAAACTGAATACAGCAATACATCAAAAAGATCATACACCACGATCAAGCGGGATTTATGCCAGGGACACAGGGATGGTTCAACATCCGCAAATCAATCAACGTGATACACCACATTAACAAAATGAAGAATAAAAACCACATGATCATCTCAAGCGATGCAGAGAAGGCATTCGACAAGACCCAGCATCCATTTATGATAAAGACTCTCAATAAAATGGGTATAGAAGGAAAGTACCTCAACATAATAAGCGCCATATATGACAAACCTACAGCTAACATCCTACTCAATGGGGAAAAACTGAAAGCCATTCCTTTGAGGACAGGAACAAGACAAGGGTGCCCACTCTCACTGCTCTTATTCAACATAGTACTGGAAGTTCTGGCCAGAGCAATTAGGCAAGAAAAGGAATAAAAGGACTCCAAATAGGCAATGAAGAAGTGAAACTCTCACTATTTGCAGACGACATGATTTTATACATAGAAAACCCAAAAAACTCCATCAGAAAACTACTAGAAATAATCAACAACTACAGTAAAGTGGCAGGGTATAAAATCAACTTACAAAAATCAATTGCATTTCTATACACTAATGATGAACTAACAGAAAGAGAACTCAAAAAGACAATCCCATTTACAATTGCAACAAAAAGAGTAAAATATCTGGGAATAAATTTAACCAAGGAGGTAAAAGACCTACACAATGAAAACTATAAGACACTATTGAAAGAAATCAAGGAAGACATAAAGAAATAGAAAAATATTCCATGCACATGGATTGGAAGAATAAATATAGTTAAAATGTCCATTCTACCTAAAGCAATCTACAAATTCAATGCAATCCCAATCAGAATCCCAATGTCATTCTTCAAGGTAATAGAACAAAAACTACTGAAATTCGTATGGGGCAAGAAAAGACCCCGAATAGCTAAAGCAATCCTGCAAAAAAAGAACAAAGCTGGAGGCATCACAATCCCTGATTTCAAAATATACTATAAAGCTATAATAATCAAAACAGCATGGTACTGGTACAAGAACAGACACATAGATCAATGGAACAGAATTGAAAGCCCAGAAATAAAACCACACACCTATGGACAGCTAATCTTTGACAAAGGAGCAAAGAACATACAATGGAGAGAGGGAAGTCTCTTCAATAAATGGTGCTGGGAAAATTGGACAGCAACATGCAAAAGAATGAAAGTAGACCATCTCCTATCGCCATATACAAAAATCAATTCAAAGTGGATTAAGGACCTGAAAGCGAGACCTGAAACTATAAAACTCCTGGAAGAAAATATAGGCAGTACACTAATTGACATTGGACATAAAGGGATCCTGTCAGATTCCATGTCTACTCGAACAAGGGAAACAAAAGAAAAAATAAACAAGTGGGACCTCATCAGACTAAAGAGCTTCTACAAGGCAAATGAAACCAGGATCAAAATGAATAAACAACCCACCAGCTGGGAGAAAATATTCGCAAATCGTTTGTCCGACAAGGGATTAATCTCAGTATTATATAAAGATCTCATACAACTGAGCAACAAAAAAACACACAACCCGATCAAAAAATGGGCAGAGGATATGAACAGACATTTTTCCAAGGAAGAGATACAGATGGCCAACAGACACATGAAAAGATGTTCAACATCACTAATCATCAGGGAAATGCAAATCAAAACTACACTAAGATATCACCTTACACCCGTTAGAATGGCTATAATCACAAACACAAATAACAACAAATGCTGGAGAGGTTGTGGAGACACGGGGACCCTCATTCACTGCTGGTGGGAATGCAAACTGGTGCAGCCTCTATGGAAAACAGTATGGAGAGTCCTCAAAAAATTAAAAATAGATATACCGTATGATCCAGCAATCCCACTCTTGGGCATCTACCCAACGGACGTGAAATCAACCATCACAAGAGGCGTATGCACCCCTATGTTCATTGCAGCATTATTCACGATAGCCAAGAAGTGGAAGCAACCCAAGTGTCCCTCGACTGATGATTGGTTAAAGAAGATGTGGTATATACATACAATGGAATACTACTCAGCCATAAGAAAAGACACAATTGTCCCATTTGCAACAACATGGGATGAACCTAGAGGGTATTATGTTAAGTGAAATAAGCCAGAGGCAGAATGACAGACACTGCATGAACTCACTCATATATGGAATATAAATGAACACACGGACAGAGAGAACTGATTGGTGGTTACCAAGGGGAAGGGGGGTGGGGGGTGGGCACAAGGGGTGAAGGGTTACATCCACATGGTGACGGACAAACAAAAACGTACAACTAAAACCCCACAGTGTTATAAACTACTAAGACATCAATTAAAAAAAAAAAGACAAGGATAGGTTGAGAGTAAATACATAGAAAAAGATTAAAAAATCAACACAGTAAGCCAAAGAAAAGCTGGCTTGACTACATTAATATAGTCACTATAAGACTAAATAGACTCCAAGAAAACAAGTATTACCAAGAATACAAGAGGTAAATGAAGCATTTGCATGTAATAAAAGTCAACTCATCAGGAAAACATAAGAATCATAAATGTGTATGCTCCAAATACATGAAGTAAATACCAACAGAAATAAAGGGGAAAATAATTACCCATATCATAATCAGAAAATGTAACACTCCTCTTCCTCCTTAGAATTTCCTGGACAAAATCATTAAGGATATAGAAAAGTCAAATAATATTATTAAATCAACTTGCTTTAACTGATATTAATAGAACACTACACCCAAGTGCAAAATACACATTCTTTTCAAATGCACAACAGAACATACACTGAGATAGAGTATATGCTATGCTATAAACCAGGGCTCAAATTTTACAAGACTGACATTTTACAGAGTAGAAATTTCTGATAACAGAATTAAATTAGAAATCAGTATGAATAAGATATCTAGAAAACACCAAAATATTTGGAAATTAAACTACTATAAATAGCCAATGGGTCAAAGAAGAGATTAAAAGGAAATTAGAAAATATGTCATAATAAATGATTTTAAAAATACACTATATCAAAATTTGTAGAATGTAGTTAAAGTAGTGCTTAGAGGGAAATTTATAGCTTTAAATGCTAAATTAAAAAAGAAAATAATCTGAAATCAATCATCTAAATTTCTACCCATAACCTGGAATAAGGATAAGCAAATTAAATTCAAAATAAACAGAAATAAAGAGATAACAAAGATAAGCAAAGATAAATTAACTAGAAAACAGAAAACCAGTAAATTTTTTTAAAAACTAACGATTAATAAAACTGAAAAGCACCTTGATGAACTTCAATAAAAAGTTTTAAAAACAAAGAAAATCACTAACTATGTAGTAAATGACATTTTTTCCAAATTGACTTACAGGTGCCCAGTAAATATATTAAGTGTGCTGGGTCTAAAACCAGGCCTTTCAAGGCTGTCTACTTCCATCATACGGTCCAGAAGAGGCACTTCAAAAACATAGGCCCTTTACTAACAGAATACCCAAGAGGACAATAAGCATATATAAAGGTCCGCAATTCACATCAGTCATTAAGGAAATGAAAATTAAAACCACAATGAGATACAATTGTACACCCACTAGATGGTTAAAATTTTAGAAATGACATTACAAACGCTGGTAAAAACGTAGGGCAGCAATTCTCAAAGTACAGTTGAGGATCCCCATGAACCTTTCAGGGGTCTGCCAAGGTAAACTATTTTCCTAATAACTTATTACCTTTTTATTGTGTTGCCATGATGGTGTAAGAGCAGATGGGTAAAAATATTGGTGCAACCATGAACAAAGGCAGTGTAATAAACTGTAACTAATAAGTCATATTCTTCACCAACATGGAATGACAACTTCAAAAAACCAGATCTACTTTCATTTAAAATACTTAACTAAGCAGTAAAAGTTATTAATTTTATTCAATCTTGACCCTTGAATCCATTTATCTCTTTAATATTCTGTGATAAAATGGAACGTATGCATAAAGCACTTTAGTTTCAATATACAACAGATGGTTGTCTTGAGGAAATCACTTGAGTGATCAAGATACAAGATGAACTAGCCCCACTTGTCACTGAACACCATTTTTATTTGAAAGAACAACAGACAAATTATGGTTACTCAATTACAAATTATGATTACTGGCAGGTATTTTCTCAAAAATGAAATGAGCCTGTCACTTCAAGAAAAATAATTGTTGGTATTTGTGGCAAATGATAAAATTTGAACTTTCAAGTAAAGTTAGATTTTTCAAAAATTTGTATCTGACACCATGAGCTTGGCAGCTGTTCTGATGAGATTAGTGATGATATTAATAAATGGTCTCATAAGGCCAAAATCAAGATGTCAGCCAGGCTTGACTCTCATCTAGTGGCTCTGGGAAGATTTTGCTTTCAAGCTCACTCATTCAAGTTATTGTCCAAATTCAGTTCCTTGCAGCTGTGGGACTGAGGTTCCCGTTTCCTTGCTAGCAATCAGCCAAGGGCCACCTGCAGCTTCTAGAGGACACTCACATTCATCACATGTCCCCATCATATCTCTGAGCATGCAATGCCACACCTAATCCTTCTCATGTTCAAGTCTCTCTGACTTCCCCTTCTGCCACCAGCCTGAGACAACTCTCTTTTAAAGGGCCTGTGTCAGCAGATTGGGTCCACTCAAATAATCTCCATATCTTAAGGTCAACTGACTTGGGACTTTAATTACATCTGCAAAAGTTCCTTCACAACAGTACCTAGAGTAGTGTTTGAGATCTATTCATAGATCTCTTCCAGCTGGAGGGATGGAATTGTTCTTGACTAGGGTATGGATTACTCAAATATATACATTTGTCAAAACTCATCAAACTATACATGTAAGACACGCATTTTACTATATGTAAGTTATACTTCAAAAAAATCTACACTAAATAAATACCAATGATACTAAAAAATTGCCCTTATCTTTTGGAGATATGCATTATGCACTGAAATAGTTACCGATGAAATGATACGATGGTGGAGATTTGCTTCAAGATAATCCTGGGTGGTGAAGTGGCTTTGAATAAAACAAAACTGGTCACATAATAAAGACTACTGAGGGCCAGCCACAGTGGCCTAGTGGTTAAGTTCAGCACACTCCACTTCAGCAGCCCAGGTTCAGTTCCCAGGCACTGACCTACATTCTGTTAGCAGCCATGCTGTGCTGGCAGCCCACATGCTAAAAGGCAGAGGAAGACTAGCACAGATGTTAGCTCAGGGAGAATCTTCCTCAGCAAAAAAAAATAAAGACTACTGAAACCAAGTGAAGGGTACATGGGAATTCATTATATTCTATTCTATACTTTTGTATATATTTGAAAATGTCCATAATAAAAAGATATTTAACCTAATCAACTCTTGGCAGTAGACAGTTACAGAAAAAGCGGAATTGTAATACACAATTGGTTTGAGCACAAATTGGAACAACCTTCAGAGACAAATTTATCTAAATCTACCAACAATGAAGCTGCACATACTCTTCAACCCAACAACTAACTTTTAGTATACCCTAAACCACTCACACACATTTGTACAAGGAAACATGTACAAGACTGTTCAATGTAGCAGAGTCAGCAAAAAATTTGCAACAATCTGTATGTCTTTGAATGAGATAATGGGTGAAGTTACTGTGGAATATTCATACAATGAAAATATACACAATAGTTAAAATGAAATGTATCTTCATATATTAACATGGATGAATAGCAAAAAATGAGAAAAAAGTTGCAGAGTGATAAATATGACACTTGTTATATAAAGTTTTAATACATACTAATGCTATATATTATTTATGGTTAGAGCTATACTTAATAGAAAGAGTATCATGAATGAGTATAATGTACCAAATTCAGGACAATGGTTACTTTAGGTAAGAAGAAAGGAAAATAACATCACGGGTTCAACTATATATGTAATGTTTTAATTTTCTGAAAAAAATATCTGAAGCAAGATGATAAAATATAAGGAATTAAGGGAGCTGGTATGTTGCTTTATATTCCTCTCTGTACTTTCCTGTTTGTTTGAAATAGCTCACCTTTAAAAAAAAAAATGAGGCTATTGTAATAGTTAAAGAGAGAGATTACTACGTGATCACTGACAAGTTATCTAACATTAAAGTTTTTAAATAAGATTTTAAAAATCAATTTAATGAATTTCAATGTTACCTAGTTGATTCATGCTATTTCAGAACTGCAGAAACTGAACTAAACTGAACTGAAAAGAAAGTCCTGCTGACAACATCACTAATACACACCACAAAAATATGAATTATGAAAAACTAAACCCAAAAATGTGGTCAAAACATTGTGCCAAGTAATTTTAAGATTATAAAAATACATATGTAAAATGAATAGCCTACTGTATCCACATTATTCTTTTTAAATATATATATCCTACATAAGTATGGAAAATGTGAAATTTTATTAAGTTTAGGTAATGAGTACATGAGTACTATGATTCTCTGTACTTTTCTGTGTATTTTGAAATCTTTCATAAAATGAAGAAAAATAAATATACTGAAAATATCTGCAGAAAGAAGAGTTAAAAAAATATCGCTTTTTATGAAATTCTTCCTAAAGATCTCCTTACTAGTTGTTCAAAAAAGAAAATGTTTACTTATTTTTAATCTGCTACCTGAATGAATCTGGCAACTTTTATACAAACAAAACCACCTCTCCAGGGTGGAGTGGGGAGAACTACTCAGCATATGAACTTTATGCTCCTTTAAAGGGGAGCCTATCAGAACCCTATCAGGGTTCTAGGGGGGAAAAAAAAACAAAGGTAGTTGTTCCTATCTTTGATTCCCCCACTTCATCATTCCCTTAGTTTTCCAGTAGTTTTAAGTAGGACTGCACAGGTTTTGATCACTGTAGTGGATTGAATGGTGGCCCTCAAAAAGATACGTCGATGTGCTTACACCCAGACCAGTGAATGTCACATCACTTAGAAAAAGCACTTTTGCAGATGTTACTTAAGGAACTTGAGATGAAATCATCATGGATTTCAGGTGGGCCCTCAATCCAATGACAAGCATCCTCATGAGGCAGAAGAGGAGACAACTAGGATACAAAGGAGAAGTCCATGTGAAGACAGAGGCAGTCATAAGAGTTACGCAGCCACAAACTAGGGAGCACCTAGAGCCACCAAAAGCTGGAAAAGCCAAAGAATCCCAGAACCCTTAGAGGGAGTGAGGCCCTGCTGACATCTTGATTTCAGAATTCTGCCCTCCAGAACTGTGAGAGAATAAATTTCTGCAGTTTTAAGGCACCAAATTTGTGGTCATTTGTTACAGCAGCCACAAGACACTAATACAATCTCCCATTCCCAAACATTCCTCTACCAATTCAACTAGCTACCTAACACAGCACCTGCCATGACTTTACCTGCTCTAGAATTTCAGCCCACATTTTCTGTGCTGTTCCCCACACTCTTGCAGGAGCCTCTACCCTTAGATGCTGGATGTGTAAATACATATAATCTATTCTGAAACTTTCATGATCTGTATAAAAGTGAATTTGTAGCCTTTTTGCTGTCATCTTCTGGAATTCAAGAACTGGTAAAGAGACACGGCATCATGGACACAATTACAGGTGTGTGGGTAAGGAGAAAGCACTACTGAGCTTGGTCTTCAAATAAGAGAAAACCAAATTCTGCCCCTGGGTGGTGGCAATAAAAAACAGAACCAGAAGTAAGTGATATTATTGGAGTACACAGTCTCTGGAAACAAGCAATTATAGACTTTTGAGAATAAATACAACATGATGTGATTTGCAAAAAGTAATCTGGTTAAAATGTGAAGGCTATATTAAAAGATGTGTTTAAATCTGACATCAATTTATGAATCAGTTGTATCTTATCAATTCTAACCACACAGAAACAAAAGTAACTGGATTATGCAGAAATTCTGATAGTTAAGATTCAACTACTTTCCTCAACCCAAATCTCCAAGGCCTCAGCCTGTTCTGACCCAACCTACATCCACAGCTTCAGGTTCAGATGGCATGGCCCTAATCCTACTGATGCAACTTCTGCACATCCCTGCAAAGAGAAACATAGTAGCAAGAATGCAGAACCAAGAACAAGAAATGGCTGGTAGAACAAGGGCAGATGCCCCCAAATAGAGGCCAGAAAAGGGACTGCAAAATGAAAGACAGTGGCAGAACCAGGGTTTATGGCCACAGAACAAGGAGCAGTAGGAGAAAGTGTACAGGAAAGGACTGGAACTCAACCCAGGAACTAGCTTTCACATTTGCTGCAGTATCCCAGATAACAGATTCAAGTGGATGACTGAAAATCAGTTAACACTACTAAAATCATTGAGCAAATTATTTAAATTAGAGACAAAGCTTCTAAATTAATAACATACTTTTTTTTACCATTAAAGAGTATGTTTTAGAAACTAGAAGCTTGTATCTCCCTAAAAATCCAGAACTAATTTATTAGCAAATCCTGTTGCTTTACCTATAAAACAAATCCTGAAACACACTATTTCTCTTCTCTCCACTGCTACCTTAGTCTAAGCCATCATCATCTTTCACCTAGACTAGCAATTGCTTCTAATCGATCTCCCTGTTTCCATTCCTGCCCATTCTGATCTGGTATTTCATTACCAAAATGGTAGTGGGAGCAATATTTTCAAAATCTAAAGAAGCTCATATCACTCATCTATTTAAATTTCTAATGGCTCTTCACTGCACTGTCATGCTTCGGCCCTGCTGACTTCTCACTTCCCTCTTGGTCCACTGCTTTCCACCCACAGTGGCTTTTTTGTTCCTGCTATAGACCCTGTTTTATTCCTTCGCCAGCGCCTCTGTACTCACTAATCCTGGAGTCCCAGATTTTGACCCAGCTGCCTCTTCATCCAGGTCTCACCTCAAATGTCCTTCCTTGAGGCCTTCCATGATCATACTAACTGAAACGACCTCTCCTCATCACTTGCCATCACTCTTTGCCTCTAACAATTAGAAACTGGCTAAAAGACCATCATCACTCAGCTCCCAACACTCCTATTTTTTGGTTAACACTGCAATAATTCTGAATTTATCTGGTTGTATTTACTTAACTAGAATGTACTTCCTACAAGAACAGGAACCCTATCTGTATTCATAACACAGAAGTAGGAACTTACTTGTTGCAGTACAAGCACCTTGGTAAAGAGTTTGGCATTATTTCCTGAAACGGAACATTAATACATGCTATAACCTGACAACTCATTTCCTAGGTATATACCTAAGAGAAACTCTTGCACATGTTCAATGGAAAACAAGTATAAGAATATTCTCAGACACACTGTTCACAATAACAAAAACTGAAAAACCCAAATGTCCATAAACAGAAGACCAGATAGATAAATTCTGGTTATAGTACAGAATGAAATATACATACATTATAAGATGAATAAATTTTAGTGACAAGTAACAATATGGATGAATTTTAGCAATGTAATACTAGTGGAAGAAATTCCAAAGATTGCATAGAGCATCATACTCTTTTTATAAAATTTAAAACAACTAGTTTTCTAAAAGACAATATTTTTAGGAATTTACAGATACAATAAAACTATATTAAAAGGAAAGCAAGAGAATAATGAACACAGGAACCACTGCCTAAACTATTTACAACTTTTTCTTTTTTTTAACTACAAAAACAATATAAAGAGGGTAAAGTAAAAAAGATACAGTCACTTCAGGATTTCAGGCTTGCCCACATTCCCAGTTCAAGGGGAATACAAACCCAGCTCTCTGGCTCTATGACACAAGTTCTCCCAGTAGATGCCTGAATGCTGCCCAGCACTGTTCAAGTGTTTTAAAAGCCCTTTCTGTAGAATGCAATCATTTGCGCGCAGACATGTATGACAGCAGATTAAGAAATTGATTTTATATACGAAAAAAGTCCTTAAATGAACCCTTTACCGCTCACAATCAAAAACTGGCTAAGGACTACCCTTCCTCACCTAGCTCCCAACGTTCTTCTTTATTCTTTTCATAACTCTGCAATATTTCTGCCTGAAAGTAACAAATGATTTCCAACACTAAAATATTAACGGAGTCAAGACAATAATGCAATAATCTAAAAGGATAACAACAGACATTGGTTAAAAAAAACTGGGATACAGCCATTCAAGGGACTACCAGGCAGTCCTAAAATAAGAATGATGAAGGAGATACTTTACATAATGATATGGAATTACATATTATGCAAAAATATTTTTTTCAAGGTACAGAACAATACACATAGTATGCTACAATTTCTGTTTAAAGGAGGAAAAAGAAAAATATATATATACAACTATACTCATACTTGCAAATGTTTAAAATATCTCCAGAAGGATACACAAGGAGTGACTATTGTAAACTCTTCTATTTCTTTTGAATTTTGAACATCTGAATGTACTTATCAAAGAATTATGATTAATTTCTTATCAAAAATTAATTCTAAATTTTAAAATAATAAAAGACGACGATTAGGAAAAACAAATATATTCTAAAGAACACTGGTATTTTTTCAAAGAGAAACTACTCCAAGGTAGCTATCATTTTAATTTTGTACACTCACAAATCTCGATGATGAAAATATTGTCCATGGAGAAAGGGTGCACTGTTCAGTGGTTCTGATAGATTTTATATGAAGCTTTTTAAGAATTCTAAATTTGGTTTCATCAAGTGAGTTAACTCTTTTCACATTCTGAATGCTGTATTTCTTACCTATATATAAATTAGATTGGCTTATTTCTCTTTTTTTTTCCTTTTGTGAGGAAGACTGGCCCTGAGCTAACATCTATTGCCAATCTTCCTCTTTTTTGCTTGAGAAAGATTGTTGCTGAGCTAACATCTGCGCCAATCTTCCTCTATTTTCTATGTGGGACACTGCCACAACATGGCTTGATGAGTAGTGTGTAGGTTCGTGCCCAGGATCCAAACCTGCAAACCCAAGGCAGCTGAAACAGAGCACGCAAACATAATTAACCACAAACATAATTAATGACAACCGCAAACACTATGCACTAGGCCGGCCCCAGCTTACTTCTCTTTTTCTTAGCCTTTCTTTCAGCTTGAAAAAGATTTATATCTATTATTACCAACACAACAACTAGCATCAGTTCAACTCCATCTTTTAAATCACTAGTAAGACAGTTCATCCTTTTAACTGGAAAAAAAAAAGTGGCCTTATTTGCTTTTTGATAAGAATCCTGGGGGTTTTCTCCTAAATGTTAGATAATTGAGTATTTATATCTAAAATGACCTGTAATTGCCTTTGTACACCCAACTGCATACTTCAAAAGTGAAATGCTGGTTGTGCTTCTTAGTGTGGGGCATTTCAAACTATTAAATTTTAAACCAGACAATGAAATCAAAAACTGACCATCTTCACATTACTTCTCAAAATGAAAGGACTAGCAAGTGCCAAAGAATACAAAAAGTTAAAATGGCACATCTTCCTGGGGGTTAATTTTAAACACTGTTATATTTATATAAATTTGAATATATTATGGTGTATGCATTGCAAAAGTCATGTGGATTTTTAAAGTAAATATGAAATTTCAAAGAAACTTAGAGCTATTTAACTCACATCTCTAGGTGCACCTCAGTAGAAAATTGGTGACTTACTAACCACTAACCTACCAGCAGCTGGTTTTATTCTAGCTTAGTAAAAATGTATAATAATAAGAAAACAGGACTCTACTTACAAGGTCTCTAATTCTTTTCTCTTTTCAGAAATTTGCTTCTAATTTGAAAGCAGTTAAGATAACAAACTAAAATGTCTAATGTATTTCAAAATATTCCTGATTTTGGTTATCAGTTCTCGTTAGGTCCTTGATGTCTGGACTACCACTAAACAGTGATGACATATTTACTTACTTGAGAGTACAGGAGATATAATATGCAGTAGCGTATTAATGCAAAAACAAAAAATAAAAAAACCTTTTGCTATTTTGCTATAATGGATAAGTTTTCCTTGCTTACTACCTCAGAGTTCCTTTAAAGATGATATTTTTGAGTCTGGTCTTTTCATTCTGCTACCTCTTTAACAACTGCTGATATTCTCTTCAGTGTAAGCCATTTACACACAATGCATAATTTCCTATGTAGAAAAGGAACACAAGGTCCCTATTCTTGATGCCTTAAAAACCGCACTGGTGACCAACCAGCTTTACATTTGTATACAGTCATATGTCCTTTAACAATGGAGATACGTTTTGAGAAATGCATCATTTGGTGATTTTGTCCTTATGCGAACATTATAGAGTGTACTTACACAAACCTAGATGGTATAGCCTACTACACACCTAGGCTTAATGGTACTAATCTTATGGGGCCATCATTGCACATGCAGTCCGTCGTTAATTGAAATGTCATTATGCAGTGCATGACTATATATAGAAATCAAATAAAAGAATGATAAATCCTTTTCACACAGATAAAGCACACATCCTGCAAGTAGGCTGTACTGCAACCCCTATTTCTTTTAGTCAAGTTTTATCAAATGACTTACTCTAAGCAAACACTGGTTGCTACCTGCCAGAATTCTTTCCTTGCTACTATTTTCCACTACACTGTATTTTTGTACAATACTATATCTCAAATGGTACTTCTGCTGCAGTAGCCTCCAGCAGCATACCCCTGTGTACAATACATGAAAGAGAAAACTATCAGAAGGACACAGTATTCGCATTTACATTTGCACAAATCTTAATGACAATTTGCAAAATTCCTACACAGCACATTCAGCTTATCTAAGGCAACTTTCAAGTTAACTGCCCCTTAAGTTATTTCCTGAATGTCTATTCCACTTTCTCACCCACTGACTGCTTAACCATACATTTTTACATTTTTCTATATAATTAGAGAGGAGAGAAGGTTAGGATATCCAGAAAGAGTCAAAGGAAGTTTCTAAGTAAAGTATTTTCTATAGGTAATGACCAGAATAGTGCCTTTAAGTGCTATATCAAATAAGCTGTAAACAACTGGATATTTTTTTATCAGTCATTACTGCAGCATTGTTTTTATAAGTCCATTATGTACATCTTATTGCCTTCTTAATTCATATTCAGAGGACTCAGGAGAAATAATGTTTTTCTTATTGCTGCCTCTTGGTTCATTAAAATCTATATTTCATAGAATGAAGCTAGTTATCTCACCTGAGAGATGCAAGACTATAAAAGCATCTAAGGAGTAAAACTACATCACAAAATGTTAACCATAAATAGTCTGTAGAAGCAAAAAAGATTATCCAATAAAGTCATTATCTGCATCTCAAAAACTTCACTATGTAATTTTATTCTACTGAGCCATACTGTGCACTTGGCTTATACTGACATCAATGAGATGACCAAGCACATCCATAGTAAAACTGTTTTGTGTGTGAGGAAGATTACCCCTGAGCTAACATCTGTTGCCAATCCTTCTCTTTTCACTGAGGAAGACTGGCCCCGGGCTAACGTCCGTGCCCATCTTTCTCTGCTTTACATGGGATGCTGCCACAGCATGGCTTGACAAGTGGTGCATCTGTCCGCCCCCGGGATCCGAACCTGCAAACCCCAGGCAGCCAAAACAGAAGTTCGCCATGCGAACTTAACCGCTACGCCACCAGGCCGGCCCCCAATGGTACAATTTTTAAATGCAGTTACAGAGCTTCAAAAATATAGATCTTAAAAATTTTTTAATCTTTAAAAGCAGAAATGTCACTTTCTCATATTAACTTCTAATACTGTTTTAAATAACTCATTAATTCAAAATATATCTGCTTTTTAAAATAAAAAATGCAAAACAAACTGACTAGATTTCATAACAATTGGATGGATTTAAAATGTATCAGCTAATATTGTCAAATACCTTTGGAAAATTGGAAAGATATCACAATTATCAAAATACAAAAACATATGCACTCGGCAGTCCATGCATATAAAGTTATGATATAGTATTACCTACCATTTATTATGTACCAACTATATGATACACATATCTTATTTAAGTGATACATCAACCCTGTATAATAGTTAATATTATACCCATTTTAATCATTAGAAAAACAGACTCAAGAAAGGTTAAATAACTTGTCCAAAAATCACAATACTAGTAAGAAAGGGAATACTTCAGAAAAGAAAATCTCCACTCTCTTGGAGTTTACATTCTAGTGGGGAAGACAAATGTTCTCAAAAGCTGTATTTGTTGGGTAGTGATAAGTGCTTTAAGCATGTGACCCGTGCACAGAGACCTGAACCAACTGAGTGAATTATGTGGATACCTGTCAAAAGCTTATTGAGGCAGGGGACCTACAAGGGCAAAGACCTTGAGGCAAGAGCAGCTTGCTGGCTAGTGTGGTACAATAGGGTGAGTGAGTGACAGCAGAAAAGGCTCCAGAAATAGAGCCAGACCATGCAGGGGTTTTCAAGCTGTGCTAAGAACCCCTGAAAATAAGGAGCTAGTGAGATGTTTTTGTAAAAGAGGAACATGACCTTGTTTATATTAAAAATCTGGCTGTTCTATAAACACTAGTCCAGAGCAAGGCACAAATCAAACAAGGAGATAGTTTAGGACTGTGGTCTTGGTCTAGTCAAGGAGGTGATGGTGATTTACACTAGAGTGTAGCAAGAAGGAAGTGAGAAGTGCTCAATTCAAGATGTATTTTGGGGGCCAGCCCAGTTGCGTAGCAGTTAAGTCCGTGCGCTCCGCTTCTGTGGCCTGGGGTTCACAGGTTCGGATCCTGGGCGCGGACACATGCACCACTTGTCAGCCATGCTGTGGCGGCATCCCATATAAAGTAGAGGAAGATGGGCATGGACGTTAGCCCAGGGCCAGTCTTCCTCAGCAAAAAGAGGAGGATTGGCAATAGATGTTAGCTCAGTACTAGTCTTCCTCACAAAAAATAAAATAAATTTTAAAAAATTAAAAAGATGTATTTTGAAGGCAGGGTCAATGGAGTTGGCTGATGTAGTGGATATGAGCTGGAGAAAAAGGAGAGCCACAGCTAACCCCAAGGTTTTTGACAACTCAAGGTAATTTTCAATTTTCTCAATTATAGCTCTGACTAATTCTAACTTTTCCCATAAGCCTGGGTAAAATCAATTCACCCTAAATCTCCCATCTTAGAGGCCGAACAATCATGGAATTTATTTACAGTCCCTGCAAAATTTGAGGACACAGAGCATCTTTATGTTAAAGGATTCTTCCTTCTAACTTTTATATTCTCTCAGGAATAATTCCTAACAACTAACCCAAGTAAATGGGGCGTTTGCCCTTCCATGTTCTTTCTTTTCCACCCTCTTCTCACTCCTCATGACCCACTGAGGAAGCACTGAGTGAAAAATCCAGCAATGGTCATTCCTCAATCAACAATTTTCCAGGCAGCTGGGTTTAACTATGTCCCACCACTATCGCCACATATCTATAAATGTCATTACTGTGCTCTCACAGATGTTTGAGACTACCCTGATACACAGACTGATGAGATTTAAAATAACAAATTGCCTTTTCATTTAACTTATTTTAAACACATACACACATCTAACAAATACAATTGAGATTTTTCTTATAATGTTATCTCCACAATAAAAAAAAATCCTTATTATACATCTCATTAAGTAGTACAGACTGACTTTCCTATTTTCTGTATGGTCTTTCTACTTCCACCCTTTGCCCTCTTCCAGAATGATATTCTTCTTCAGATAACATTCTTTTGTGAACATTTACTCTGTGTTAAGACAGGTAGTTAGCACTCCACCGCATAATCTCGTTTATTCATCACAACAGCTCTATAAGTACCCCCATTTTGTAGACAAGTAAACTCATGACTCATCCAACTACCAAGAATGACAGAGCCAGGAGGTGCCCCAGGACTGAAGGCTCCAGAGCTCATTCTCCTACCTATCATTACACTAATCACCTCTTAGTCCACCTGGGATAACCTGCCTAAAATATAAGTTGGATATCAGTTCCTGCTCAAATAAAATACCTCCAAGTGTTTTCAAACACCTACATGTTAGCCTTAACATTATCTCCAATTAATCCTCCTCACTCCCCAAATTATTGCCAACATAGACTACCAGCCACTTGCCAAATACCTTCTATACTATTCCACCTGTGTCTATTCTCACATTAACCCATCAAACCATCCTCAATCTGTTGAAACCAAGCCATCTCTCTAAAATTTAATTCAAATGCCACTCTTCATGAAATTTTTTTCCAAAAACCTACAAGGCATACACCCACAACGTGAAAAAAAATAGATTTTTCCCACTTGGAGATCCCATAGCATTTTGTAGTTTCTCAGGCAACTGTCATTCTATCTGATTTGTACAAATTTCTTTTCTCACTTCTCAGACTATAAATTCCAATGGCAGGACTGTTTTTTTATAATCTTCATTTCCTACATATTACCTACACATAAAATGTTTGTAGAATTAAATCTGGGCATAAAACTTTAGTTTTTAAAGATGTGAGTCCCACTTGCCAATTATACTTGTTGAGCAATGATTCCTATCTTAAAATTTGACTTCCACGTAACTAAAACCCATCAAATACTTAAACCAAGTTATTTAATTCCTAAACTGTAAGCACATTCCCCCCATTTACAGCTAACAATGGCTAACCAACAAAATCAAACTCTTCCCTACTCAGAAAGGAGCAAACGACAGCATCACACAAGTAGAAATAATTAGACACCATTAAATTCATGAAATATTTTTTTACAGATCTAATTTTCTATGTTTTCTATTTTTCCATGTATGAATACATTCTTAAAAATATAGCTATAAAATACCATTTAAAGAATAGCAATGATAGCAATCCACTCTTTTACAATACTAAATAATTTTTATAATCTTAATAGTACGACCTAACCTTAAAATACCACTTAAATTCACTAAGCGCTATCAGAAGTAACTTTCTTTAATGCTATGACAGAAGGAAGTCTTTCTCAGTATAATGTAAATGCCTCCTTTAAAGAGTAGCAAAGAATGCGCAGTCATCTTTAATCTACCACACCACAGCTCCACTTGGAACCTTGAGGCCAAGTAATTCCATCATGTATCACAGTCCTGTCAACCTCCCTTGATCAACTGCCCCAAAGGCAATGATCAAGCGCTTGCACATACTTGCCCAATCGCAAGAGAGAGTACCTCCTCCTAGCCCTCTTTAGGGCTAGTGTCTTAGGAACTCAAATGTCATAAACAAACAACTAAGGGATGTGGGCTGTTATAGTCAGTCATGGCACGAAATAAAATAGATTGTTCAATACATAATAGATTTCTAAAATTACTTCTATCTACAAATATGTATAAAAAGAAATCTAGAATGATCTTCTTGAATATTAATGATAGTTATTTCTGAGTAGTAAGATTTTTCTGGGTAGTGAGATTTTGGATATACCCTTTGTCCCACAAGATTTTTTTTTTTATAATGGGCATATACAATTTTTTAAAGGAATAAAATGATTTTTTTTAAATAAAAAATGTTCCACTCCCCCCTACTCTGCTAACAGCACACATACCCACACCTTCTCCCATGACAAACTTCATTCACTTCAAGTTTCATCTACTACTTCTATGGATATGATTTACAAATCTACATATATTCTTATCGCCTCTAGCCACCCCTAGCCCTGATACCACCAAGGTGTAATTCCCTACTGCCAACTGCCTCCTAGAGAGCACCAACTGAATGTTTCACTAGCAAACAAACAAAATACATCAAACGTAAAATACCACTTGTCCACATAAATTAGCTTATCCTCTTTATTTCCCAATGGTATTAGGAATAATAAGAGCAGTAAGTCCCCAAGTCACTCAGGTTTAAAACCTAAAAGTTGTCTTTAACTTGTACCTCTCCCTTACCCCACACATAAAATTATCAAGCCTATCATCCCACCGCTGTAATGCATTTGACATCTAATCTACCTTTCATTCCTACAAACACCACACTAGTTTCCGTCTTCATTATCTACATTGTAAAATACCACTACCAATCATAGATCAGGTAAATAAGATACAGTTTACTATCCTCAATACAAAGCATAAAACATGGCACAGAATAGATGAGCAACAAATGTTTTTCGAATGAATGAGTCAAAAAAAAAAAACTAGTCTTTCCATTTCCCATCTCTCCTACCTCCACCACATCATTTTGCAGTTATTCAATCTTCCTAAAACATAGCTCTTAACAGATCACAAAAGCAATCACTTACCAATGTCATGTAAATTAAATAAAAACAACTCAGCTTGGCATTCAAACCATTCCAACATGGGGGCTCTTCCCCTATCCTCAGCCTTATCTCCCATAATTCTACTCCACTATATATACGCTCTATTTTCCAACCTTTGTGTCTTTGCTTGTGTGCCTTGTAAAATACCATCTCTCATAGTTTTACCTCTCAAAATTCTATCTATCCTTCAAAGCTCAGCAAAAATGTCACTGCTCCACCTCCATAAACCCAAAATAATCTGCAGTATTTCCTGTATTAGAGATCTCATAGCATTTTGTTACTTTCTTCTGTCACTTACCACATAGTGATCTGTAATTAAAATTATAAATATATTGTATTCACCACCAAATGAATTTTAAGTTCCTTGTAAACAAGATCCACAACTTTTGTTTACTTATTTACCACTGTACCTAACATAATGCCTGGCACAATTACATTAAAGTCTCCAAGAAATAAGAGACCTATGCATCAATAATAATAAAACACAAAAGCAGTAGCAGCCCAATTTGGGTGCTTTATATATGCCAGATACTACTCTAAGCCATATATATATATATATTATATATAATTATATATAATTAATATATAATTTCATTTATTCCTCACAACATGAGCAAAGTATTATCATCTCCATTTTACAGGTAAGAAAACAGGAGGCAGAGAGATAATTAACTTACTGAAGGTTTAACACTATAATATCCAATTGTATAAATAATTCTGCAATTAACATCTTTCTATATATAGCTAGTTCCTTATTTAGGATTACTTAGGTCGACTCTAAAACTTGTAACATTGAGTCAAATAGTAGAGATGTTTTGATGGTTCTCACATTTACTTTTAAAATGTTTTCTAAAAGGATTAACCATTTTATAAAGCCACTAACAACGTATAAGGGTAACAATTTTACTGCCTTCTTGTCAGTCTAGTATATTACTATTATTTTCCCATTCTCTTAATTCAAGTAGGCAAAAGATGATATACATAATTCTTGGTCTTAAATAATAGTACTCTTAAGGTTTATGACCAGCGTTTTGGGGTAATTACTATTGTCATAAATGATGTTTTAAGAGATACTATGCCTGAATAATTTACTGAGAGTTACTTCATAGTATTTACATAAACAAAAGGAAATCAAGCACTTAATCTACTCAGATATTCACTAAACCTTTGACAATATTCCATTCGTTCATTTATTCAACAAACCTTTACTGACAGCCCGCAGGATCAGGTACTATACTAGTCCCTGGGCATAAATCAATAAAATACAATCCTTGCCTTCAAAGAGATCACAGTCTTTTAAATATCAGAGTCTACTTGAGCTTGGGTGAGTTGGTTCATGGATCAGAAACGGACTTAAAGAGGGGTCGCTCTCAAGTCAATTTTAGTACTGAATCCAACTGAAAGTGTTCAAGTTTCATATAGAAAAACACCCAAATGTGGCAGAACTAATGAAGGGTCAAAAAGAGTTCAATTAAAGTATCATCAAATAAAAGGAGTCCAAAAATAAAAGTCTTCAGTAAGAAAAGGTGATGGCTGGGACAAAATAATCTATAAAAGCATGGCTGATACACAGACTTGAGTTCATCATATCCAAAACTATCAAATTGGTAGGATTCTTTGATGAGGAATAAGATAAATAAGAAAAAGATATAAGTTCTATTTCCTATCGTATGAAATAAAATTACAAAAACCAATATCTCAAAATGCAAAAATGAAAGTATAAAACAAACCCAAAATTGAGACAAAGCTATAAATCACTGCTCTTAGAAACAGGCCAATACTTAACCTCTAAGGTACTATCAGAAATGAAAATCATGCTCTCCCATAGCAGTAGAATTATTTTTAACAGTAGGTCTCTAGTAGCAATCAAATACTGAGATTAAACCTTTCGTCTGATCTATTCTAGCAATAATTCAACCCTCTGGCTCTGTAGGTATTTCAAACTAATTTTCCAGGGTGATCAATCATAACACTGGGATAGGATTTTAAAGGAGTCAATCCTTCAGCCTGTTCTCTCAATCTCATCTCTTACCATTGACCATGCTACTAAAATGGGTCTTTAAAGAGAAGATGTATATCATAACATCAATGTTTCGATTTGGAACTTGATGGTGACCAACTTCATCTTCAGCTCAAAGGGAGCATTTCCCCCACTCAGTGCCCCCTCTTTTTCTCACACAGGTCTACCTTCCACACACTACTGTAAATACACTGATATGGTAGGGCCCAGCAGTGCTTTGTATCCAGCAAATGGTTAATAATGTACATTAAATAAATAAAAAAACAGCAATAAAATACTTAGTGAGTAGAAAATTATCACATGCCCATGTAAACAAGCCATGGTTAAAGACCAAGGGTGTTTGTACATTAAAAATGTGAATAATGTGCAGAGCTACTTCTATTCATCATTCAAAGCTAGATATGAGGCAAGTTGCCAGCAGTCATAAGATTTGAAACTGATCAATTAAATTCATTCATAGGTTCATCTCCTCATGCATTCACACTTCCTGTTTGATTACTTCAAAGTAACCTATGAAACGTTTTAAAAGATTTTAGAGACCTCACAAACAACGTACATCAAAGGAGGAGAAATACAACTATTCAGACAATATTTCCTCAAGAAGAAAAACTTTATTAATCTGCCTTCAAAGAAATTTACCCAAAAAAAATCAATTCATTTCGTCTTTCAATTCAATATTACAGGAAGAAAAAGACTTTCTTTTACAACATATAAAAGGTATGATACAGCAATTTTCCAGCCATCTTTTCAAGGTCATCTTTAACACATTAAAACACTACAAAATTTATAAGCACAACCTTTGCATTCTAGTAAAAATGCTTTCTGGAAGATAAAAATTCCTGCGACAGCAAAGCAGGAAAAGAATTACATGTTTTCCAACTATTACCTACAAATAACTTAGAAAACTCAAAATATTTGTGGGAGGGGAATGCAAAGGACTGGTTCCTCTATAGCTCCTAAAATTAAACTAAGTCAATGGAAATTTTCCTTTTAATCATTTACCCTGTCTTCACTTTAAATTAACCTTAAATTTGTTTAATAAAAGGCAAATAAACCAAACACCTTCCTTCAAAATTATTCACATTCAATCTGATCAAGTCACAGAATCCAACTGAAAGGAAACTTTGAAAGCTTATCTCAGCCAGCCTATCTAACCATCTAGGGAAGACCTATTTTCTTCTAGAGTCTGTGTAAGCCTAACATTCCATAATATCCACCTCACAGTATTTTATACCAAGAATGACTTCTCAGGATGAGATCCAAAGAGTGTTTTTATTTATGCCTTGGCTTTCATTATTTTAATTACAGTATTATTTGAAATTTTTTAAATGTACTTCTAACCGAAATCTAATTGAAAGTCATCCTACTATATTCCACCAACACCTCAACAACTCCTGTACAAAACATCTAAGTGGTGCTGTACGCCTAAATCACCCCTAGTATCCTTTTACCTAGGCCAACCAGAACAGTCTCCTGCCTTTTGTTATCTCCTTTGTTGTGCTGTTGTTGTTTGCACTCTCTATAGATTAAATAAGATACTATATATAAAGCTCATACCACAGTGCTGGAATAGTAAGTCTTCAAAAATACTGTTAGAACTCTTACTCATTTCTCCACATACTTCCAGAAACCTAGCTGAATCTTTCCTCTCCTCCTTTTCTTGTGCCCCACCCTGCAACAATACTTTGATGACTCAGGCTGTAGTTAACTATGACCATACAGTTTCTTCTGCTATATTTGTGCTTAGCCATACCCTCATGAACTCAGTTGTACTGTGTGCCTACTGTGTACCAGGTGCTGTGCAAGACACAGTATATAGTGAGTAAGCTGACATGGTATCTACCCTCCTGGAGCTTGGAGTTCACTTCCTCTCTCACATGGTCATTTAGCAAACCAACGGAAAAAGACAACACAAAGCCACTCAGATTAGCTCTTACAACAAACGATACAGTGCAAGCATAGCAATAATATACTGCATTAGTTAAGGAGATTAATAGGTTTCCATAAAATAATGGGCACAGTCAAAAGAGAACCATTCTAGAATTCATTAAAAATAGCAACTATAGGGGCCAGCCCAGTGGCGTAGTGGTTAAGTCTGTGTTTTTACTGTACTTCAAATAAACATGTGTAAGAAGAATATGACTATTAACTGCTTTCAGAATTTTATGCTGGTGTCTACTTTCCCTAATTATCTTCTGCCACTGAAATATAACCTCTGAAATTAATGAAGATATCTCATTTTACATACTGAATTACTACTACAAGACTTTTATTATCCTGAAATCTTGAATACTTTTATTTCTTAATATTGATTGCTATGATGAATAAAAACAGCAATTTATCTACAACGCAGCTTTAAAAATATTAATCAGACTGAACCTGTGGGAAATTTTTTAAACCGTACTTACAAAACCATTTTATTGCTAACAACTGGTTCATACAGAACAGTGAGGCTTCATACCCGTCTCTTCCTACCATCAGAAGTGAAATATCATACTTCTTTTGTTTTGCTCTAACAAATATTCTCATTTTCTATCCTGTAACAGAATTCTTTCTGAAACTACCACGTCACAAGCTTTTCCACTATCTAATTCGTGAACACACTGTGTTTTTATTAATAGGATTATGGAATATATTAATTACAAATTAATATATAAATACGCTCTCATTATTGAAATTCAAGGAGTCAAAGTGCACCTTTTCCTGTCTCCAATTCCAGTCACTGCTATTAACAGTTTTACTAAACAGACATCTTTCTTATACCTGTACATGCCTATATATGAACATAAATATGGTTCATTTACTGTATTTTTACAAATATCTTACTTTTCTGGGTATATGTGTATTATTCTACACCTTGCTTTTTGCATTTAATGTGGCTTGAAGATCGTTCCAGTTCTGTATATAGAGATCTGACTCATATTTTTAATTGCTAGATATTATTCGATAGAGCTCAACTTCTTAGAGAGTTCTTCATACCTTTTTCACTTTTATATCATGATTTTTCCCTTGTTACTAAATAGTCTTCAGAAATAAACTTTATCATGGATAAGTAACATTCCTCTATATGGATAAACCATAATTAACTATTTTTTGTTGCATATTAAGATATACCAAATTTTCACCATTAGATATAATACTACAATGAGTATCTGGTTAAACCTTTTTGTACATTTTATATTACTTTCTTAGGACAAGATCCTAAAACTGGAATTACTAGGTTAAAGTAACATTTCAAGACTCTTGATACATATTCCTAAGATGCCCCTCAGAAAAATCACACCATTTAACACATTCACAACAGTGTATGAATTACATTATTTTTGCCTTTTAAAGAGTTATTTATTCAAGAAACGGATGTTTAAAAAGTTACTCTGAATGCTAAAATCCAACCTTGAATTGGGCTTAGATGATGAAAATACCTTATAATTTAAACTGACAATTGTGATTTCTTGGATGTTGGTTAAGAAAATTCCAAAACAGTAGACAAAAAAGTAAATTGATTCTATCTTGATGTGACACCACTAAGTAACTCCAACAGTGATGGTGGTAAGATAATAAACTTAGCAAGATACCATTACTTTGATCTGGTTTAGACTCCCCGTTTCTCAAGCATCTCTCCCTTAATGAAATATGATATGCTCCAACAACCCTCACTGTAGAATACAATTCTGTTAAATGAATCATTTTTCCACCAGCCTACATCACAAAATCTTGGAACAGTTTCACTAAGAAGAAAATGCGCCTCTGAATGTAAAACACACATGGCAGAAAACAGTAAACTTTTAAAAATAAGTGAACTGGGGGCCAGCCTGGTAGCATAGTGGTTAAGTTTGCACATTCCACTTCAGCGGCCTGAGGTTCACAGGTTCGGATCCTGGAGGTGGACCTACACACCACTCATCAAGCCATGCTGTGGCAGTATCCCACACACAAAAATAGAAGAAGATGGGCACAGATGTTAGCTCATGGCCAATCTTCCTCAGCAAACAGAGGAAGATTGGCAACAGATGTTAGCTCAGGGCCACTCTTCCTCACCAAAAATAAAAGATAAGTGGACTACATGAATACATGAAAATGTATTCATGAAAACACAGAAATGACATCTAATTGGCTTAAGTTCAATGTTTAAATGCAACTAATTTTAAAATTATATATTTGATAGAAATTTGTCTAATAATCTTACTGAAACACAATATATGAATTACACATATTTGTAACTAAAATATTATCAAAGAAGTAGAGCAGAAAATATTGAAGGTTAAAAAAACAAAGGGCCTTTACCACAAACATGCCAGTGTGATTACATGCCTCACCCTTGTATTGTCACCACCACAGGAAAAGGAAACAATTTATAGCTTAGAATCAATTCTCAACTAACATTAAGTTGACATCTACAGTATAATTTTATCATCTTTAACACCTTTAACATCACTTACACTAATTGGTCTATTTCCAGCTTAAGAGCTTTACTCTCAGTAGTCATATCTAATCTTCGATTATCAATGGAAGAAAACAACAAACTCCACTAGAATCTACCGTCAAAAAACTGGTTAAGAGGCAATAACGGTCAGTTAGCTAATTAGTAGATGGTACCTGTGGTAAGTGTACTGCTTTCAGGATGCTGCTTTTGCTAATACACTGCCTTTGGTTAACAGTTTAACTGGCAACTTCTGTCCTTGACAGGGGATGCCAACTCATCAAAGATATTTGATGAACTGAGCAAAATACTGATCACAATTACAAACTAGTTATTTTTATTAACCAAACACAATACACCGTGAATGAAATACTTCAGGAAAGTGTTAATAGGAACAAGCTGTTAGATACAAATGGCGGAACAGGTCCTCCAAATTCAACTGTGTAAGAAAAGCAATGTTCGAGTGTACCTGTATTTGAATTAAAGCAACACATTATCGTAAAGTAATATGAGTGATTGCCAGCATGCCTAGAGGTAAAGGACTCCTTGATGTAACGATGCAGCCTCGGTTTACAACATTAAAGCCTTTGTAAATGCTACTCCCTCCACCTGGCATGCTCTAGCCTCTCTCCAGGCCAAACTCTAAACCCAACCAGGGAATATCACCTAGGGAAGCTCCCTGAATTCCCACATGGGCATCTCAGTAAAATTATTCTGGCTTCAAAATGGGGGAAGAATGCACTAGAATGGTAAATTCAGAGAGGGCAATAGGGAAGTTGCTCCCATACTGGAGAGAGAGAATATCTATTAGAACTAGGTTAGTAGCAGTGGAGATGGAGAGAGGCAGAAAAAACTGACATTGTTTTAAAAGGTGTAAAAGTAGAACTATGTAGATAAAATAAGTCCAGATGTGCTTTTGGGGAAGGGACTGGAGAGACAGAGAGAACATTAAGAAGGCAGAAGGATCAGCAGAGAGGGAAACAGAAAGAGGACAGGAAGGGAAAGGGCACCAAACCTACCTAACTGTGAATAAGACTGGTCCTCATCTGGCCCTTCTACTCCTAGACGCCTAGGGAGTAATCATCCAAATTTTGTAAGAGAAAGAACCATCCCTCTCCCTGTTTATTACCTTGCTTAGCTTCTTAAACAAGAACTTTATGATATAAGTAGACAGATCATATCTATGAATAACGACATACTCTGTGTTACCAAATATGGCCACAGGTTATGCATAGGTAAGTATACAAATTTCATTATTTTCCAACCCAAGCAAAAATAGTAGCAGAAAAGGAAATGTGATATATATGGAACACGCAGCGGACATTCATTTTGGATGCTCACTTGCACAAGCACTCATAAACAGAGCCATAGTATTTTCAGACAGAATATGTTCTACATAGAGAGTACAAAAGGCTAAATCCAGCTAGGTTATACACTATGAACTAATTATATACTGAGGAAAAATAGCCCACAGTATGTGAAAATCTGATACACATTGTACTAGAAACTTGATTTTAACTGGAATAGAAAGCCAGAATCCTCACAGGGCAATCAAAAATTATTTACTCGTAGAAAAAGAGAGTAGACCGGTGGTTGCCAGGGGCTAAGGGGTGGGGGAAATGGGGAGATGCTGGTCAAATAATACAAACTTCCAGTTCTAAGATGAATAACTTCTGGGGATCTAATGTACAGCATGGTGACTATAGTTAACAATACTGTATTGTATACTTAACAGTTGCTAAAAGAGTAGATCTTAAATATTCTCTACAATGACAACAAAAAAATTGTAATGAGAGGTAAAGGATGTGTTAACTAACTTTATACGATAAACATTTTGCAATATATATGTGTATCAAATCATCACATTATACACCTTAAATTTACACAATATTATGTCAATTATATCTCAGTAAAGCTGGGAAAAAATTATTTATTGTTACCAGTATGCAAATACAACAAGTTATAAGCCTGTAACACACAACGCTAGTTGGAAAGTTCTGTGATGACAGGAATCACATCAGTTTTGCTCATCTTTATATTCCCAGTGCTTATAAAGTACTTGAAAATCAATATACACTCACTAAATACCTGTTCCATAAATGCTGCCACTGAGATCTTTAGGCAAAAATATGTACCTGATCCACTAACACATGAGAACTTCTGCACATCATATGGTTGTATAATGGACTGCTGCCAGGTATAAGAGCAAATCTGGGTTGGCTAGTTATTCTAACTCAAACAGGATATAATTATGCAATTTTTAATTGTTCAAGTTTAATTCCATTAAAATTACATTATAAATGAAATGGTATATTCTTTATTTGAAATTAAAAGCAAACAGAGCCAGGCCTGACGGCCTAGTGCTCAGTGTTCAGTACTCTCTGCTTTGGCAGCCCAGGTTCAGTTCCCAGGCATGGAACCACACTACTCGTCTGTCAGTAGTCACGGTGTGGCAGTAGCTCACAAAGAAGAACTAGAAGGACGTATAACTAGAATACACAACTATATACTGGGGCTTTGGGGAGGGAAAAAAAAGAGGAAGATTTGCAAGAGATGTTAGCTCAGGGCGAATCTTTCCCAGCAAAAAAAAAACAGCAAATAGGTGTGATTAGAGCCTTACATGCCTAACTCACATTCAGTTCCAATTTGTAATTCAAACATGAACCCTTGTAACTCACAATTTATTAACTGAAAGGGGAAAATAAAAACTCACACAGCCCACATGCATATAGATCTCTGATCACTTGGCCCCCCATTTTAAAAATTAGAAAAAGGTTCCCCAAAGTTATTGTAGTGATAATATATTTTCAATTTCCCAAGACAGTCTCAATTTTAAATAATACACCATATATGCTGATATGTGTCATATGGGAATTTGAAACAGTCACCACATCCAGAAGCATCCTTAGTTCCCTTCCTCCTTCCTATTCCCCACACCCCAAAGAATGTAAGTAAAGTTATGAATGATCAATTTTCAAGAAAAATAATTATTTTACTTTAAAACCTTATGATTTCCCCCAATTGAATCAAGAGAAATGGAAGGGGAAAAGAAAGCAGGCTATTGAGGAGAAATTTCTTCCAATTGACAATCTCACATTGTTACTAACAAATACCATTGCCTTTAAATGTCATGCACAGATGATTCATTCTTCCAGATGGATTCGTCTTATTTTTATTTCACTATCCCTGTTTCATCTTTTTCAAGCAAACTAATTCCCAAACATGGCATCTACAGAGTTGGTCAAAATAAGCAAAACAGCTAATTCTTACAAATGAGAAAATTAAGCATCACTGCAATTAAATACACACATCTGAACCAAGTATTTGATTACTGCACACTGCAATGATTTATGCTAAAAGTGAGCACTGATTTTAAATGTGATGTTTTGTATATGTACCAAATTATTTTCTGTTTACCCATAAATCTGAAAATCCATTAAGGCATTAGAGGTCCTAACTGGGTTCTCTTGATAGCTAAGTAGATTAAGCCAGTATTTCAGTCAGCTAATGAGGGATGTGTATGGTAGAAGTTAGGAGGCATACAAAATGAATATTAACTCCACCCAATCAGTTGACAATCACCAAGGTTAGCTAAGACCATCTTAAAGAACAAAGCTAGAGAACTTAACATTAACAGTTAACAAAATCTGCTGTAAAGCTATAGTAACTAAGACAGTATGGTAATCACAAAAGGGTAGAAAAACTGACTAACGGAACAGAATAGAGTCCAGAAACAACCCACACATATTTGGTTACCTGATTTGTGACAAGGCTGACACTGCAGTGTAGCAGGGAAAGAATAATCTTTTTAATAAATGGTGCTGACTCAACTAAATATCCATATGGAAAAAAACGTATCGTGACCCCCCTCACATCCTATACAGAAACCAATTCTAGATGGATTGCAGATCTAAATATAAAAGGTAAAACAATAAAGCTCTTATAGAAGAAAACATAGATCATCATCTTTGTGACATTGGAGTAAGCAAAGATATTTTTTAACAGTACCCAAAAAAGCACTAACCATAAAGCTGATAAACTGGATTATATTAAGACCTATTCCCCAAAAGACACTTAAAGAGTGAAAGAGTAACTCACAAAATAGGAAAAGATATTCACAACACAAATATCTAACAAAGGATTAGTGTACAGGATATAAAAAGGACTACCACAAACAATAAGACATACAACTCAATAGAAAAATGGGCAAAAGTCTTGAACAGGTGCTTCACAAAATACACACCCACCAAAATGACTAGCTTAAAAACAATGACAACACCAACTGCTGGTGAGAATGCGGAGGAGGTAAAACTCACATACACTACCAATACCCTATGATCTAGCAGTCCCATTCCAAGCTATGTACCCAACAGAATACTTACATATGTTTACCAAAAGATATGCACTAGAATGCTGTTACCAGCCGTATTCATAATGGTCCAAACTGGAAACAATCCAAGTGCACCAACAGTAGACAGGATAAATAAGTTGGGATATGGTCAGTCACACAAAGGAATGCTACACAGCAATGAGAATGATCCATAATTATATATAACAATATGGATAAATCTCACAGTGAACGATGAGCAAATGTGGCCAGACACAAGAGAGTATATTCTGTATGACTTCAAGTAAATAAAATACAAATACAGGCAAAAACTAATCTATGTTGTTAGAAGCCTGGATTCTAATAATCCACAAGGGCAACAGAGGAACTTCTTTGTTTCTTAATCAGATGCTGGTTACACAGATATGTTCAGTTTGTGAAAAGTCATAGAGCTGTACATCCATGATCTCTGTACTTTCCCTCTATCTATATTACACATGAATAGTTAAAAAAAAAAAAAAAGGAGGGGCCGGCCCGGTGGCGTAGTGGTCGAGTTTGCGCACTCCGCTTTGGTGGCCCAGGGTTCGCAGGTTCAAATCCCAGGCACGGACCTATGCACCACTTACCAAGCCATGCTGTGGCAGGCGTCCCCACATAAAATAGAAGAAGATGGGCATGCGTATTAGCCCAGGGCCAATCTCCTCAGCAAAAAGAGGAGGCCTGGCAACAGATGTTTGCTCAGGGCTCATCTCCCTCACAAAAAAAAAGAAAAAAAGGAAATAATCTCCACAGTTAACCTTGGTATGGAGGGAGATCAGGTCATCAGTCACATTCCTATCCTTAACCACCCAGATGACCCTAATTGTGCTACAACTACCTGAAATCCCCTCCATTCAGAGGGAGTTCCAATAATTTCAATATAGATTATGTAGCCAGATGAAGCCAGAGACTTGAAATGAAAGAGAGGATAAAATGACAGTGGGAAATGCTAGACTATTTATGAATTCTTCCTTGCATTTTCTTCAAACCTGCAGCAACAACCAATATCCATCCAGCTGGATATCCAGTTGGTCCAATCAAGTGTAAAACAGAGAAATAATTCCAAAAATCCCAGGGTCTTCTGGATTTGAAGTTAGATAAAATCCTTGTTGAATTATAATCAGAAAATTCCAAATCTGAAAGTATGTTATAATGGGCATGTAAATTATTATATCAGTTAGGGATAATGTTCTGATACACATAGCAGGAAGTCTAAATTATAGTGGCTTAAACAAGATAGGGGTTTACTCTCCTCATGAAATGGAAGTTCAGAGAGAGGCATTTGCTGTTGTTGGTCCGGCAGCTCAAGAATATATGGGCTAAGATCTCTAAATCTCTCGGCTTTTCTCTAAAAGTCTCCAGATCCACTCATCCAGCTCCAGTCATCATGTCTAACTTCTAGGCATGAGGAAAAAGAAATGAGTAAAACGGCTTTCCCAAAAACTTCATCCAGAAATTTCCGCCTACATCTCACTGACCAGAACTATGTCACATGGCTACTCCAGACAGAAGACAGGGTAAGAAATGTATAGTTTTTTTAGCTAGGCACGCTTCTGCTTCTAATAAAACTTACATTCTATTAGAAAGGAAATGGGAGGAAATGGATGTTAGACAGGCAACTAGGAATCTCTGTCACAGCTATGATGAGCACTTGATGTGTTTACTAATATTGAATATATTTTTTTAATCTAGCAATTTACAAGTTTCTGGCTCATGGCACTAGAAGCAATTTTCTGTGGTACAGTTCCAGCAACTTTTTCCAAGGCATTTTTCATACCATTTGCCACAGGAAGAAATGTAAAAGTTCACGCACTATAACATTAAAAGGCCAGGCACAGCCACCATTTCTTCAGCTAATAACTATAGATCAATGTCCAGACTGCTTTCCTTTCATATTTCAATTTTAATCTTTTAAAAAGAAAATTACAAAAAAGCTGAATAAAGCTTTCTAAAATACTCAGTTCTCAGAAACAGTAAGTTAATAATGAATCAAAAAAACAACAGAACTTCTTAAATTCTGAAAAGAGTATTTCCTGAAAAAATTTTTCAGAATGAACAATGAATTCTCAGTCTACCCTTTTCTGACCTAAAGCATTATTCACCATTCACCCAAATTAAGTTATCTGGCATCTGCCATTTCATAAAATTAAGTAATGTAGCATTTTTCTGCTGAAACATAGTTACAGCATCACAAACTTTTCCTCTCGACATAATAGGTGTGAATAATGCTGTATTTAGCCAGTACTTCCCATATTCTTCAGTCGTCCTCTTCATCTTCTCCCTACATAAACCATCTATTTTAATAAAATGGAGTGGACTGTTCAAAAAAAATTTTTTTTTTATCTAAAATAGTAAAAACACATTTCATACAAGATTTTAAAAAGGGAATACTCAATTCACTAAATGTTACATGGCAATTTTATAGCATTTCATCAAAAATATTCTCTATTTTGTGCAAAAGTTCACTTGTTCTCTCTTAACTATCACATTAAAGTCTAAACTAAGATCAATATATATCACAGGAAATACTTTAACTAAAATAAACCAAAGCTAAAACTGAATAAAAGATATACATTAACCCAAGAAAACTGAATTTAAATATTTTTTAATCTTTGCAACATTTAAGGTCTGTCTCCTCTACCAGATGAAAATCACCTGATGCCTGCAGTGCTCGTTCTGAGCCAGTTCTGATTCCATTCTCATTTCCCTTTAGATTGGGATCAGAAAGCCTGCTCATCTGCAGCTATTTGTACCTTCCATGTCCCCCTTTTCAACCCTATCCAGCTCCTAGCTCCCACTTTCTTTCAACCATCTTCCCTGACAGCCAAACTTTTCCCTTCACAGCTACAAGCCCCTGCGTTCTACATCTCTGCCTCCACTGAGGAGCTGGCTTCCAGAATAACAGACACCGGGAGGCCCTACTCATCTCAGGCATTTTAAACAAGCCTAAAAAGAATCTGAAGAACTTCTGCCAGTTAACTGTTATATTTCATAAGAGTAGCTGATAAATCAAGACTGAAGGCTAAACTTCCTAAGTAATTTTTCATCTGAACATGATGAATAAAGTTCTCCAAGTATCAACCAGCTAAGAATTTATGCTACACTTCTGGTAAATCAGTATTTTACCATATACATAAACACATTTAGAAAAGTTACTACAAAGTCTTTTTTACTATCATAACTACCACACTAATTTTTCCCAACCTCCCCTTATCACTCACAAAGACAAAGCTGCTAATGAAGTCATAGATTCAATCCCAATGGCTCCAGTTAAGCAATATGATCAGGGATCTCTGCAATGTATCATAACCTATAAACCAAATTATGGTGCTAACCACTGATCAGAAAAAGAACTACCTAAAAGTATAAGAAAAGAAATGCAGAAATGATTATTGATGGGAAGGCAGAACGTGCACTATTAAATGGCGATTGGGGGCCAGCCCAGTGGCGTAGCGGTTTAGTTCGTGCTTGGCAGCCCGGAGTTCACAGGTTCAGAGCCCGGGCGCCCGCCGACGCACTGCTTGTCAGCCATGCCGTGGCGGCGTCCCATATAAAGTAGAGGAAGATGGGCACGAATGTTAGCCCAGGGCCAGTCTTCCTCAGCAAAAGGAGGAGGATTGGCAACGGATGTTGGCTCAGGGCTGGTCTTCCTCACAAAAAAACAAAAAACTAAATAAATGGTGAATTGGTGCATTAACTTCAAATACAAACATCTTGCTCTACCAATGATGGATAAGAGAAATATGCAACAATATAAGCCAGAGCCAGCCTTTCTCCAAAATGGTAATAGCAGTACTGATTCCTCAGACTTTCCAAGAACAACAGATTTGAAATAAACCCTTGTTATCTGAGCCCAGTCTAAACAATGACTAGTGCAACTAAGAGAAGTATATGCAAAGGCTGAGCTACTCTGCATCTGCAAGAGATACTGTACTTATGGTATTCTCATATCGAAAGATGGTACTAGACTTTTATTAACCACCTTGGGAGAAAGAAAAAAAAAAAGAGTACTGCAAATGCCATTATTCCTACTTTCTCACACAAAAAACACTTTTCCTATGGATTTAATAATTTACTTATTCATTTGACAAACATTTACGGGTTCACTCTGAATAATGTCCAACCTTAAACAATGTAAAAGAAAGCAAAGGAATTAGTGTGACCCAAATACAGAAGAACTGTTCAAGCAGCAGAACTGGAGCTTTTAAAAAGAAGATAACAAGTACTACACGGGGATGATCCACAAGCATCTACCAGCCTTGTCAATGCACAAAATGGCAGTAATTAACGTTGCCATTTTTGTAAGTGGAGACAATATTTTTACAGATATTATCACTTCGGGATATGAATATCTAATTAGATTTAGCTGTGTGGACACGAGATTCTTCTGAGACTAATAAGAATTTCTTCCAATTAAGCTTTTTGGTTTTTTGTTTTTCTGGAGTGGGGTCATTCAACAACTCCGCAGAACGCAAGGAGAAAGCATATCCCAAGTCTACTGGCAGCTTTTCCCATCCTCAAACAATTCCTTGTTCAGATGCACAGCCACAGAAGTGCAAAGGTCACTGGCATCTTTGTACTCAGTTCCATGGTAGTTACAAACAAACTTTTGTCCCCATTCCTTCAATGACATCGGCTGCAAGAGCTACAGTGACTGAACTTTTACATCTGAAGCCTGCATGTGCATTACTTAACTGAAAGGCCATAGTATTTCATTTACACTTCAACCATAAATTTTTAAATTTCTTTTGTGAAATAAAATAATTTATTTACCTGGGCATAAATGAATGTTGATTCTAGCCAAACACAAAGAACACCACTGGCAGTAATGGGCTCATGATTTCTTGTCATAATTATCATACTTCTTTATAACATATTTTGTAAAACTTTTGTTGACTTTGTTTTTAGGGTTTCTCTCATCCTTGTTATCTTTATTTTAAATCATACTCACATGATAAAAAGTGAAGACATTTATTATGGACTTTTATAAAGAGTTATAAACCTAAAAGTTCTTTCTTAAAATGTGACAATAAATATACCTAAATAAGAAATCTCAAAGTTATAAAATCTATATCAAAACAGAAAAGAGCCTAAAGAACATATATTAGGATAAATAACATACAGTATGATAATTTAAAATACAAGTAATTTTACCTTTATTTATACACTTTAATAACTCTTTAAGCAAAAAGTCAAACATTAAACTGTTAAAACTGTCCATTTAAAACACAAATTTTTAAATAAATTCCTACTACTTCCATGTGCTAATAGCAACCCCCAAAATCTATTCTAGTACAATAAAATACTATTATAGATGAGTAATTAATCAAAACATAATTACCCCAAAAAATTAACCAATAAGTAATCAAAAATGGATTACACAAGCATCTTTGAAATAAATTTTTTTTAGCAGCAGAGCTGAGAACTACACAAACACAAATCAACTGAAGCATGATGCTGAAAGGACTGTTCCAGGACAAAGATAAAGAAACAGTTTCCTCCACACAGAAAACTTCCCATAACTGTTCCTAACTAAGGTATATGTTTCCAGAAGGCTGGAAATACTGCTTAAAATTTACTGAGCAACCAACAGTGTGCTAAACACCATACTCCTTAGAGAAAATAGATCCAATCTCATTTTTTCTTAATTTTAATGGGCATGCAGTGGAAAGGAATACAGCTGAAAGAAGCAAAAAGAACAAATCACATAGCAAAGACCACAACAATATTGTTGAAGTTGCGTATAAGCTGGCTCTGAACAGGGCCAAACAAGAAGAAAAAAGGTCTAAAGTAGAAAAGGCAAAGTGATTCCAGATTTTGTTACATAAAATTCAGTAACTCAGAAATATTTCTAAACCACTAGTGCCTTTATACCCTCATTTAACCAAGAGTTTCTTTATTTCTACTTCTAGTAAAGTCCATAACCCTGAAACACTAAGAATATCATAATATTTTCCTTACCACTAATCTAGGTAAAACTAATCTGAAATATTTTCTAAAACTTTTCTCCCATTTCAGACCTTCCCATCCTACCTTTCAAGAGGCTAGCCTGTAACAGAACAGCTCCAGCTACATGAATTCCGTTCTCTACATGATGAAGCCAGGCCCCTATTTTGATTTGATAGTAATGCTAAAAGCAATAACACCAGTAAAAACCAAGCATTTTTTCCGTTTCCACCTTTCTCCCATGCTAAGCAAGTGGGTGATGAAGAATTCACCACTTTTCAGGACATACTGTGAACCAACTAAACGTATGAAAACTGCTTCCTATCAGAAGCAAAGAGTTGATAAAGCAATTGTTCTGTTAATCAAAGTAATTCAGACTTTAAAACATCTCACTAAATGATTCCCAGAATATTAATGGTACAATGGGAAAAAAAGGCAAACTAAATATATCAGAATCTTATTTAGCAGGAATTAATATGCTACTAGCAATGATAAATACAAATTCCTTTTACTATTGTTGGAAGGAAAAATCTTCAAATTCTGATGATTTTTATTAACTAAATTATGGTAGTTTATATTCAGACATTATCATATCACTATATGGTAAATGAAGATGGAGCTTTACATATACAGGGAAATAATGTCTGCCCTTCTCATACAAATTAAGAGAAAATATGGAAATCTGACAAAATGTTCACAAACAGTATTTACTTATGAAAGAATAAATCAGGCATGCCCACTGATGGATGAATGGATAAAGAAAATGTGGTGTATATATAGAATGCAACATTATTCAGCCATAAAAAAGAAGGAAATCCTGTCTTTTGTGACAACATGGATGGGCCTTGACAAATACTGAATGTTCTCACTTACATATGCAATCTAAAAAAGCCAAATTCATAGAAATAGAGAGTAGAATGGTGGTTGCCAGGGGCTGGGGTGAGGGAAATGGGGAGATGTTGGTCAAAGGATACAAACTTCCAGCTATAAGATGAATATGTTCTGGGAATCTAATGTACAGCATGGTGACTACATTTAATAATACTGGAAATTATTGTATTCCACTATTATTACTGGGAATTATTGTATTTCCATATTATACACTTGAAACATTTTAAGAGAGTAGATCTTAAATGTTATCAGCACATCAAAAAAATGGTAATTATGTGAGGGGATGGAGATATATTCACTAATCTTATTGTGGTAATCATTTCACAATATATATGTGTATCAAATAATCACACTGTATACCTAAACTTACATATGTTAGTCAAATAATATCTCAATAAAGCTGGGAGGGGAAACAGGTGTAAAAAAAAAAGAGCATAAAAGAAATCAAACAAAACCAAAAAAAAAAAAAAAAAAACATTTTTCCAACACTTGTATTATATATCCTAAACAGGAGTCAGTATTTGTTATTGTTGCTAAATTTAAAATATCACCCAGCTACACCAATTCTCAAGCATCTTGGGCTCTGCAAAATTACTTAACACCATTACACAGTAATTAGGTAATGATTATAGCTTTAAAAATCAGTACACATTTCATTATAAATATGGTAAATTCATAGGAGCCGCTTTATTAGGAAAAAGAACTTTTTAAAAAAAAGAGTGATTTGTTTCTTGAAGACCTTACTTTATCTAAGAATGCTGAAACCCAAAATTACTATCTTCCATTATAAAGTTAACAAACGCAGCTGACATAGTTAAATTAAAAACAAATCTCAAAGAATAAAATTCTTACAACTACAAAAATTCTGATATCTTTATCAACTTCAGCCTCTAAAAATACAAGGTGTGAATTGGCCTTAAGTTTAAACTACGTTAAAGTATACAGAAGAATAAGATGTCTTTTGACACTTATCCTTCGATCCTTAGCAGAGAAATGAGAAAAAGTCGGTCTGGGCTAGATGTTAGGCTATTCAATTAGCCCCACATTTCAGCACTAAGGTAGTCAAGACATTCTCACATTTAACACTCTAGTTAACTTTGCATAGAGAAAAATGGTTCTCTATAATCACAAGTTGAACCTCAAAGATACTTAAATAAGCTAGTGTTTTTCACACTGACATCCACGGCAGAGCTTCAGGCCTTCTGCAAACATTTGATTTGAAGGTGTTCCCATATATCATTACCTATTTTTAAAACTATAACAGGCACAAATTTTAAAAACCACAACATGCACATGTTTTCAACACACGGAAACCAGAAATGCATGAACCTGTGTCATCATCAATTAGGAAAAGTAGGTAAATACTGTACATTGATTTTTTCAGATGATTATATATACTAACAAAATACTGTCAGTAGAAACACTGGAAGTCCATCTAAGATTTGGTTTGAGGACAAAAAGGGTTTTGTTGCTAAAAGAATTTCAGAATCACTGGTTTAGTGCATGGAGTTGGCAACCTACCAGAACTGGGGTGCAAAGTCATTGACACTTATTCTCCTGGGAGAAGACTACCACACAAAAAAGACCTCTCAATTCTAAAAACTTTCTTCATCTTACTGTACCAAATAAATAGATTACTTTGGGGTTAACTAATTCTTCTTAAAAATGTGTTAATATTGTCTATCAGTCACACCTTAATGTCAATCACCTTATCTATGAAATCAGTATGAGTACTTGCATATACAGTTAAATGATTTTCAACAAGGGTGGCAAGACCATCCAGTTGGGAAAGGACAATCTTTTCAACAATGGTATTGGGAAAACTGAATATCCACATGCAATAAAATGAAACTGGACTCATACTTACACTATATAGAAAATTAACTCAAACTGGATCAAAGATCCAAACAAAAGAGCTAAAACTATAAAACTCTTAGAAGAAAACATAAGAGAAAAACTTCATGACATTGTTATTTGGCAATGATTTCTTAGATATGACACCAAAAGTACAGGCAATAAAAGACAAAATAAGTTGGACTTCATCAAAATCAAAAACTTTTGTGCATCAAAGGACACTATCAACAGAGTGAAAAGGCAACCCATGAAATGGGAGAAAATATTTGAAATCGTATATCTGGTAAGAGATTGATATACAGAATACATAAAGAACTCTAACACCTCAAAAAACAACAAAAAACAACCTGATTAAAAAAATGGGGGCCGGCCCAGTGGTGTAGTGGTTAAGTTTACGCACTCCGCTTCAGCGGCCTGGGGTTCACAGGTTCAGATCCAGGGCATGGACCTACACGCCACTCATCAAGCCATGCTGTGGCAGTGTCCCATATACAAAACAGAGGAAGATGGGCACAGATGTTAGTTCAGGGCCAATCTTCCTCAGCAAAAAGAGAAAGATTGGCAACGGATGTTAGCTCATGGCCAATCTCCCTCACCAAAAACAAAAAATGGACAAAGGGCTTGAATAGACATTTCTCCAAAAATGATACACAAATGGCCAGTAAGCATATGAAAAAATGCTCAATATCATGATCATTAAGCAAATGCAAATCAAAACCACAATGAGATATCACCTCACATCCATTAGCATGGCTACTAACAAAAAAAAAGAAAATAACAAGTGCTGACAAGAATGTGGAGAAATTGGAACCCTTGTGCACTGTTGATGGAAACGTAAAATGTTACAGCTATTGTAGAAAACAGTACGGCAGTTCCTTAAAAAATTAAAAATAGAGTTACCGTATGGTCCAGCAATTCTACTTTTGGGTATATAGCCAAAAGAATTGAAAGCAGGATCTCAAAGATATATTTGCACACCCATGTTCATAGCAATAATATTCACAATAGCCTACAAGTGGAAGCAACCCAAGTGTCCATCATGGATGAATAGATAAAACAAAAGGTGGTATATACATACAATGGATATTACCCAGTTTTAAAAAGGAAGGAAAGCTTGTCACACATTACAACATAGATGAACCCTGAGGACATTATGCTAAGTGAAATAAGTCTGTCACAAAAAAACAAATACTGTATGATTCCACTTATATGAGGTATCTAAAGTAGTCAAATTCATAGAAATAGAAAGTAGAATGATGGTTACCAGAGGCTGTGAGGAGGGGAAAATGAGGAGTTGTTTAAAGGGCATAGAGCGTTAGTTATGAAAGATGAGAAAGTTCTGGAGATCTGTTTCACAACAATGGGAATATACTTAAAGCTACTGAACTGCACACCTAAAAATAGTTAAGATGATAAGTTCTGTTATGTAAATTTTACCACAATAAAAAAAATTAGTATGAGTAACTATTTGACAGGACAATTGTGATGATTAAACCAGATAATACATGTAAGGGGCTTACAAGAGTTCCTGGCATATCAATAATAATAAAATAATGTTAGCAATAACAATAGCTACCGATATGATTAATAAGACAGATATTTACCATTTGGTGAAACTGAATCCTGAATTGAGGATTATAAAAAAACTTTCCTTGCATTCTAGGGATCTAATGTACAGGATGGTGATTATAGTTAACAATACTGTATTGTATACTTGAAATTTGGTAGAAGAGTAGGTCTTAAATGTTCTCACAACAAAAATCAAAAAATTGTAATTCTGTATGGTGATGGAAGTGTTAACTAATTTTATTGTAGTAACCATTTCACAATATATGTGTGCATCAAATCACGTTGTACACCTTAAACTTACACAATATTATATATCAATTATATTTCAACAAACCTGGAAAAAAAGATATTCTAGCCAAGAATTCTGAAGATGATTTAAGGAAATAAACTCTATGTCTAGAAAAAAAAACTTTCCTTGAAAATCAAGCAAGAGAGTTTAATAAGTACAGCAGGACTAGGGAACCTCTGATGGTTCTTGATTAGTTAGAGGACACAATGAAACTTAAGTTTAAGGAGGTGGGTGTGGCAATCTATATCAAAGGAACACAAAATCAAGTCTGGGAAAGTTACTGCGAAGAAATTGAGGAAAGTGCTACAGTGTTGTTATGTTCATGTCTTGGAACTCAAAAACAAGGGAAAAGAGAAGGAATTTGTATGTTGGTTAGCAAGTCAATACAGGAAAGCTAGCTTAGTTGGATGTTTCTCAAGTTTTTTTTCCCATCAAAAGTTCTAATAAAAATGAGCATTAACACTTAAAAAGCCTAACCTTCACCACTCAGAAAGCCTTTAGCATTAAATCCTAGATTCTCCAGAAGCAATACAGAATTGAAACTGATAAACATCATGCTCTACTCATTGACAACCTGTTTCCAAGTAGGGAGGCAAATTAAGAATATAAACTTCGGAGGCACAAGGAGTTCCATCTCTCTCACACATTCTAATACCGATCACCACGATAGAGTCAGCTAAATATACACACACACTCAAAGTAAAGCCTTGACTACGTAGAACCCTTAGAGTAGGGTTTCTCAACCTCAGCGCTAATGACATTTAGACCAGATAATTCTTGGGGAGCAGTGGGGGGGGGGGGGACTGTCCTGTGCATGAGTAACAGAGAATTAGGTACTCTAAATGTAAGGATATAAATCTGGGAAACATCCCTTTCCCAGCCCCAGTTAAATGTTTAGAAATCATTTCACATTATTTATAAAGTAGTACTGAGAAAAGCACAGGGACTTCGAGGTCAAACAGACCCAGATTTGAATTCTGACAATCCACCACTTAGTTGGCAAACTTGAGCAAGTGACCACACTTTCCTGAGGTTTAAGTAAAATAACACTTGTAAACATCAATACAAAGTGGGCACTAAATAAAAAAAGAAGTGAATTTACATTTAAGTGCCAGGACCTTTTTATTATAACTGGTTTATGAAAGGAATATTTCTAAAATGTATTTCACATTTTCCTGCCTTGATATAATCTAACCTTTTACAAAGGACTCAGTGACCATTTGAGACAAACATCACTGTAACAACTAAATAGGACACTAACCTAGGGAAGAGAGCTATCAAAAGGGATAACAGAAACAAGTTTCAAGACACTAGATCAATTGTCTGAATCGCATTAAAATAATATCATTTATTAGAGATTAAATGTAAAGATGAGTATCTAGGTTAAAAAGTAACAATAAAGGAAGCCAACATAACAGAAGTTGCAATACAAAAACTCTAAAAAATGTAACTGCCTGCATGCCCTAAATGAGCCAGAAGTGATAGCCTATCCAAAAAACAGTACAAGAAAACCAATTTGGGTTAGTAGAGACAATATACCAAAATAACAGCCAGAAGAAAGAAGTTCTAGTTTGCACTGCCCTACTTGAGTGAGAATATATAGCTAGATTAAGCCATTTAACCTGGTTCTGTATCCTCATTAATAAGAAGGGCACACACATACTTTGACACCTCCAACATCGTCAGGCAGAATAATGATGTTGATAAAAAATGCTCTTAAAGCTGTTATGTATAACATTTTATCCTACGAGACCCACATAGTCACCATACATCAGTCTAGAGCAGAGTTTCCCAATCTTTTTCACTATGACACATACAAAAAATGATAGTACAGGTGCAGGCACACTGGGGTAAATAAGCCATGCTGCTGGTGGCCAGCAGTGATCAGCCTAGAAGCTCTTCGCACTCTGTCACTGACAATCCTCTCTGAGGACTAAGGAAATTAGTATTTCTGGCCCATCTGTAATGCATTCAGAGCACTGCCTGGCACACTGGTTAGGAAGCTCTAATTAAAATACCATGTCTAATTTGGAGCACTATAAGAGGGAATTTAACATCTTCCACAATAACCTGTTCTGGTAAACACAATCCAGACTAGAATTTGACTCTGATAGAACAATACTACCTAACTCCTAAGCAACGGGGACCCTTATCCTGGGAGGGAGTGCCATGCACTGGCCTCCCTCTGGCCACATCCTTGACCATGGGGCCAGTTGTTCTCAGGGTCTAAAAGGTGTGCCCACCTGCGGACTACACACCGCAGCCCTCATCCTGCCCAGGACCCCAGAATTTCCTGCCAAGTTCCAGAGTCTGCGCAGACTATTCCCTGAGTTGGTTCTCCCAAGGGCAGACAACCCCACCATCAATATTTATACCCAGAGCCCAGGGATGGTCAAAGAATTGCTGTCTGAAAGGTGTGTGGGGAACTGTGGGCTGGAGTGTCCATATATGGGCATGCACAAAGCTCCTCATGCAAGCAGTCTGGAGTAAGAAAGGGATCTCAGGTTGGAGTTCTTTGCACTTGACCATGTTCTGGAGCAGAACTCAGAGGAGTCTGAGAATTCTGTTTGACTCTGATTTAGGTTATTACCAAGTTTTATTTGTTAAAGTAGGGAATGGAACATCTTTATCAGTCAGCTTGATTTACAACTTGTAAATTTTTAGACATATGGCATATGGACTTCCATTCGCGTTCTTGCCATGAGTCCCAAAATTGTTAGAGATGAGCCTGGAAAACCATCTAAAAACCTTGTTATATGAGGAATAATTAAAGAAAATGAGTACATTTAGCCTGGAAAGAGGAAAAGCTGGTGGAAAGATAAAAGAACCAGCCATTTTTCAGAAGACAGCTAAAGAACTATCATGTGAAAAAGCAGATCTGTGTGTGGTGTTGGAAATGCAGGGAGGTACATTCCACTTTAATATAATAAGGAATTCTTAAACAATAAGAACCCTTTTCAAAAAGAGTTGGGCTGTCACGTGAGTTTTCAGACCTTGAACATACAGAAGCAGAGGGCAGATGATTATTTTCCAAGGATAATGTGGAAGCAATTCTGATATTGGGGAAAGGTGAGACAACTTATTCCCTCGAGGCCTATGTAACTGCAATATTCAATAATCTTATGAACATGTAGCTCTATATGCAGACACAAGTGGCACAAGACACAAGGCAAAATGAAAGTTAAACCTGAAGTAACCTCTCTTTCTTAAAAAGTCCCTGCTGTCTGTCAGCTTACTCTTTTCATTTGCCTCCTCACTAAAATGGAGGTGAATTCCTCCATTTGAACTACTAAATAATTCCTCCAAATGAACTACTAAATAAAGGCTAAAGCAGCCTTGTCTCAAGGGATTTTTTTTTCCATTTTCCAGAAAATCATAACCTTCCCTATTGCTCGCAGTTGGATCCTTTGATTTATAATTATCACTGAAAACCACGTCTTCCATACCCACAATGGACTCAGGCACATCTCTGTCATCAACAAATATTTATCAAGTAGGAATGCTAGGGATACAGCACATATCTAGACAAAGCCCCTGCTCCTCAAATAGCTTGTGGAGATGGGGATTATAAATTAAACACATAAGCAAATAAATAATAAACTAATATGAAGAAGACAAAATGGGATAATGTGGAAGAGAGAGAGAGACGGGGGTGCTGCATGTACACAGTTAATCACAAAGGCCTCTCTGGGCAATGAGGAGAAGTCAGTCATGCAAAGATCTGTAGGAAGTAAATTCTAAGCAAAAGAAACATCAATTGCAAATCCCTGAGAAGGTATGTGCTTAGCTTGTTCAAGGGATAAAAAAGAACATCATCCAGTACACATCTATTAGAACAGCCAAAATCCAGAACACTGACACCACCAAATGCCAGCAACGATGTGGAGCAACAGGAACTCTCTCATTCATTGCTGGTGAGAATACAAAATGGTACAGCCACTTTGGAAAACAGCTTGGCAGTTTCTTATAAAACTAAACATACTCTTACCATATAATCCAGCAATTGCACTCTGTGGTATTTACTCAAAGGAGTTGAAAATGTTATGTCCACAAAAAATCTGCACATGGATGTTTATAGCAATTTTACTCATAACTGCCAAAACGTGGAAGCAACCAAGATGTCCTTCACCAAGTGAATGGATAAATAAACTGTGGTACATCCACACAATGGAATATTATTCAGTGCTAAAAACAAAGGTGCTATCAAGCCAAGAAAAGACATGGATGGAAGAAACTTAAATAGTGAGTAAAGTGAAAGAGGCCAATGTGAAAAAGCTACATACTGCATGATTCCAACTATGTGACATTCTGGAAAAGGCGAAACTATCGATTCATTAAACAGATCATTGGCAGCCAAGGTTGAGGGGGAGGCGAGAGATGAAAAGACAGAGCACAGGACATTTTTAAGCAGTGAAACTACTCTATATGATACTATAATGGTGGATATACATAATTATAAATGTGTCCAAACTCATAGAATGTTCAACACCAGGAGTGAACCGTAATATAAATATAAACTGTGGGCTTTGGGTGATAATGACATGTGGATGTAGGCTCATCAACTGTAACAAATGTACAATTCTGGTGGGGGATGTTGGTAATAAGGGAGGCTGTGCCTGTGTGAGGGCAGGCAATATATGGGAAATCTCTGTAGCTTCCACTCAATTTTGCTGTGAATCTAAAACTGCTCTAAAAAGTAAAGTCTATTAAGAAAACAAAAAGAGAGAACATCATTGTGACTGCAGCCCAGTGAACAAAGGAGAGAACAGAGGAAGATGAGGTTGGAAAGAAAGCCAGGAGCAGATCATGCACTACAGACATTCTGGACTACATTATTCTTTGTTGTTGGGAGCTGTCCTGTGCCTTGTATAATGCTGAGCAGCATCCTGGCCTCTAACCACTAGATGCCAGTAGCACACTCCCCCCATCCTCAGTCCTGACAACCAAAAATGTCTCCAGACACTGCCAAATGTCCCCCAAGGGCAAAATCTTCCCCAGCTGAGAACCACTGATATAAGGCCTCATAGTGGCCAAAATGGAGGTTTTGTTTCCATGATAAAATTTTAAGTTTTAGTTTTAGTGTTAAGTGTATTGGAAAGCCAGTAAGCAGATGATATGATCTGATTAACATTTAACATTATTTTTTGCCCCTGTGTATGTGACCGGTGAGGAGGATAAAGACAAAAGTAGAGGCAGGGAAGCCTATTGGCAGTTTTCCAGAAAAGAAAGGCCTAGGTTTTTAACAGTGAAAAAACTGAGACGTAGTCAGGTCCAGTTTATATTCTGAAGGTGGAGCTGACAGGTCTTAACATTGAGATGAGAAGGAAAAAAAAGGAGGATGACTCCAAGGGTTTTGGCCTGCACAACTGGTAGATGGTGGTGCCACTTACTGAGACAGAGAAGATTTGGGAGAGGTGGAGGGAGGAGTAATGAAAGAAAGAGTAATTCACAGTTCTGCTTTGTTCATGCTACATTTGAGGTGTCTCCACATCCAAGTGGAGGAATGGAGTTAGATGAGTCTAGAGCTCGGGGGAAAAAAATCAGTACTACAGATAGGAATTTGAGCCTCATCAGCATATAAATGGTATTTGAAACCATGAAAATGGATAAAAATCACCAGAGGAGAGCCCAGGAACACTCCAAATTTTAGGGGTGGGGATAAGATAAGCCGGCAAAAAGACACAGAGAACAAGCAGCTAAGATGTCAGAGGAAGCAGCCGGCCAACAGGAAATGCTGGTGAGAGGTCAAAAAGATAGAGACAGTGAACTGGTCACTGGCTTTGGCAAGATGCAGATCATTAAACCCTTGATTAAAAACAATTTCAGCAGAGTGGTGAACAAGAGCTCAAATGGATCAGGCTAAAGAGAGAATAAGTGGTAAGTAGGTAGACACAGCAAATATAAACAATTCTTGCTGCAAAAGGGAATAAAGAAATTGAGCAGTAGCTGAAGTGAATCATAAAGTGTAGGAGAGGACGGTTTCAGAGAGGTGATTTATTCAGTTAAGGTATCAGTGGGCTCAAACAAGATATAATTTTATTCCTCTCTCACTTAACCATCCAAAGATAAATGAGCAGTCCATGGCCCATGAACTGCTAGATGCATGTAGGTGAACCTAGCACCTACAGAGCAGACTGCCTACAGAGGACATACTAGAGTTAAGTGTCTCTGCTCCATGAGATCATCCAAGGATCCACTTTACCAATCCATATCCCCCTAAAGTGTTGCTCTTACCTGCAAGGTTGAATAATGGGCACCAGCACCACATTCTCCTCCACAAAAAGGGAGAAAGAGAAAGCAGAAGGCAACCAGCTTCCTTTCTAAGGCCATGACCCAGAAATTGCACATATCACTTCTGGTCACATCCATTTAGCCAAAATTTAGTCACGTGGCCACATCTAACTGTAAGAGAGGCTAGGAAATGTGGTCCAGTTGGGCAGCCATGTGCCGAGATAGAAGGTGAGGGTCCTATTCCTGAAAGCAAGCCACAGTGAAGGGCATTTGGTGAACAATTAATCATCAATGCAAGCAATATAAGGCATGTATGCAAAGTAAAAAAGATGATCCACTAAGGAGAGAGCGACAATTTAGGAAAGAAACTATTCGCAAGAGTCAAGACCTTAAGGCGGCAAAAATGAATGAGATCCAGAGCACAAATTTATTGCCTCAGAAACAGGGACACTCTGGTCTCTGGTCGCTTCTCACATGCTTGACTTTTCAGAAGAAAGGCTGTCCCTTGAATGCATTTCTAGCAACTGAGAGTAACCCTTTCCTTCCACCTAGTAAATGAAGCAATTACACAGAATGAGTGTAAAAATCTGCCCTAGACTGAGCAGTTCTCACTTGGGTTGTCTCCTAATAGGCTGTCTTAGACCTGCGGCTTCTCTGTCAAATAGAACACGACCAAATTTCAGAGCTGGAGGGAGTCTACAAAGCTCATTTTACAAATGTACGAAGCCACAAAGTATCGTCTCCAATAGTACATCCCAAGTCCTGGAACTGCCAGATCAGGGATCATCCCACTGTCCCCTTGCCCACTCCTTTATAATATTCTTTTTCATAATATAGTTTATCTTACCAATGAAATGAACACTTCCTGAGAGCAGAGACTCAATGCCACCTTCTTTCATATCTGTTTTCCACAGCATCTAGGTTGGTACAAAATACATAATATGTACTCAGTGGATACTTTTCAGTTCGCTGATAAAAGAAATTTGGTTTCCCTCATCCTACTGGAGCCAGAATTGCTACTGAATCTGGAAGACCACTAGATATAAAGTAACTAGTAAGGACTGTCAGGTTCTCATTGGGTAGAAGGTCAAGGGAACCAGGGCAAGTGCAAAAGGATGGTCCCTACTTTTTAAAAAAAATCAGAAACACATAGAATTGTGGAATAAGAACGGATCTTAGAGACCTCTAGTTTGACCCCTTCTTTTAGATATAAGGAAAATAAGGTTCAGAGAAATGAATTACTTGCCCAAAGTTACTGATTTTCACAGCAAAGCCAAAACAAGAACCAATGTCCTCTGACTTCAAGTTCAAATCTCCTTTCCCTGTTAAAGGTTACTTCACTTTTTTGTCTGTGCTTAATATACTGGGTTATTACTGAACTTCACATAATATGTTCTTCAAAATTGTTGAAAACGCTACTCATCTTAAGAGTTCTTTTACCACATCTCTCTCCAATGAAAAGAAGAACAGGAATTACTGTTTCCATCATACACAAAAGGGAATAAAAACCATGCAGTCAAATGGCCTGCTCAAGATCACAAGGCTGAACCCTGAATAAAGATTCTACTATTTCAAGGGCAAACGAATGGAATACCTACTTTAAAATTATTTCCCAGAGTATGGTGCCTACCTTTTCTAATAGAGACAATGTAAACCTATCATAACACTTCCATAACGCATGGGTCACACAACCTTTTCCTCTCAATACTTTCCATCTCCACAACCTACAGTATTAATGCATACTATAATTCACGGTATAAAGTAAGGTAGTAAATGGATATATGACCATAAGCTAAATAACAGTATCTCTTTGAAAACCAGAATTCTTTCACTCTGAACATTCTGGTTTATATATTTGTTATGAGACATTAAACCAAACATCTCATTTCTCACTTCCTTTTACCTGTCCTAAAACAATCTCCTTTCAATACCAGGGAAGGTCTCCTTGTCCAAGTACATTGTGAAACTGTAAACATCTATTTTACCAAATCTTCACATTTTTACTACCTTGGAGAAGATTCCCTCTCAACCTTCATCTCTCCAGATAGGAAATCTCTGGTTGGTTGTTTTTCTTTTATTTGTTTTAACCTCAAAAGAAAATACTGTCTCCTCATGATAGTGGGTCTTCTTTAGGCCTCTAACTTTTGTGAGGTGCTACAATTAGAACCCTGCAATTTAGTTTCCAGGTGCCGCTGCTCTATAGTTTTATGGACGGGCCCCTCTGCCTCCATCCCACCGTTCCACCAAGGACAGTGTGAGAATACTAGTGCCCTCCCATATCTCCCCTGAATCATCCCACTGCTTTTAAGCATCATCCAAGGCATGAAACTGCACAATTTGTAGGACTGCAAGAGCCACAATGACCCCAATTCTGTTTTGTTTAATTCAGTCAGAACAATAGCCTTTGTTTATTTGCTCACTCTTAGTTGGGGATTAATGTTAAATAAACCAGCACTTGAAGTTGAGAAGCACATCCAATTTCTCAATTGTAAGATAATTTAAACCAAATACTTCAAAAAGCAGCTTAATATCAAAGACTCTAGATAATAAACTAGGTCTACCTTTAGAAAAAAAATTTAAGTTTTATAGTTTCAACTCTGAAGGAGATGTTATAGAGATGCTAATGCAAATCATAAGGAAGGCTTAAGAGTGTCATATACATGTAAGGAAACTTATTTAACCCTGGCCTAATTAAAACAGGTTTTTCTCAGATATCTTTCTCAAAAAAAATTTCCAGTACCAAAACAGAAGTGGTATTTAAATTCAGTTTACAAACATAGAATAGTATCAAGAAATTATCAAAAACCAGGATCTCCGAAAAACAGAGCAGAATTGTCTTTCCACCCATTCTTGATCATCTAAATAAGCAAGTGATTAATAAAAATACAGTACAACATATGGGAAATTTCTCACGTTACTGCAATTATCAGCCGTTAACTAAACTAATGGTTTCAGTAAAGGAGAAAATTTGGTAACAAGTAGCATGCCACTCAGGAGAACAAATCTATAATACAGGGGAGCAAAGGTGACATATTTTAGGCATATTGTTTAGACTAGAATATATAATCACCATCTTTCTGACTTATTGAGTGCTTACTCTATGCTTACAACGTATTAAGCCTTAACATGTATCATTTCACTTAATCATCACTACAACCTTCTAAAATAGATTTTATCGTTATTCTCTGATTTGTAATCGGAGGAGGTACCTGAGGCACCAGTGTTAGTCTGTCCAGGATCAAAGTTTATATCACAGCTGCCATTCGAACACAAGTCTATCTGGCTCCAAAGCAAAAATTAGCACCTTTCCAGGGGTATTAACATAAATTCTATGACAGGAAATAACACTTGTGCTAAGTGAAGCAAAAAATTTTAAGTCCTAAATCAGGGGTTGGCAAACTTTTTCTGTAAAGGGCCAGGTAAATATTTTAGGTTTTGCAGGCCATACTGTCTCTGTTGCAAGAACTCAACTCTGCTGTTGTACTGCCAACACAGCCATAAACAATACATAAATGAATGAGTGTGACTGTTCCAATAAAACTTTATTTATGGACACTGATATCTGAATTTCATATAACTTGCACATGTCATGAAATACTCTTGATTTTTTTCAACCATTTAAAAATTTTAAAATCATTCTTAGTTTGTAGGCCATACAAAAAACAAGCTGCAGGCCAGATTTGACCTACAGACTGAATTTTGCCAACTTCTGTCCTAAATAATGCACACAAATATAAAGTAACTTTTTACTAAACAGCTCTCCTCACAAATCCTAACTTATAACCTCCTTTAATATTCTGAACTGATACTTTAAAGAAGCTCAAAGTCTCAATAAACTTGACATCTGTCCAGAATAATCGAAAATTCCAGAGAGTCCACAACTGTAGGTATTACATATAGATTGCCTAAGAATGAGATAGAATCACAAAATTTTGGAACTAGAAGAGATTTTTTTTTACACATTCTCACTCCTTATGTGCATTTTTAAAATTGATGTTAAAATATTTAAAACAGTTATATACTAAGTTTATACGTAATAACGGTAACACCTTACATATATAAAAAGTTTTACAAAGCATTTTCACCTGCTTTCTCTCATCTGATCTTTCAGAACTCTGTAAGGAAGAAAATGCAAGCCTTCTCATCCCTGTTTTATACATAAGGAAAACAAGCTCAGAAATGTAAATAATTTGCCCAAAGAAGGTACCATGCCACACAGCTATTCAGCAGCAGAACTGCAACCATGACCTGATTTCAAGTCTTTGCTGCCTCTTAACTACTTCCATGGACATGAGATTTCACAACGGGTTAAATCCTAAAAATTCTCAAGAATATCAGTCACAATCTTTAAAATACAACATAACAACATAATCTTTAAAATACAATGAACAACATTTAGTTCATTTCATTCCATTTCCTTCTGCTACCACAGTCTTCTGAAGAAAAGTTGCTAGTCCTTGACATTTGTTTAATGCATTCATAGTCAACAGTAAATCTATGCATACCATGCAGACAATACACCTAGGCCAGCTTGGGAAGGGAAAACACTGCTGAGTAAGTCACATAAAGAGAGAACAAGAGATGAACGTGTTGCCATTAAAGTCTCAGCCCAACTGCAGAACAGCTTCTGGTGACTGGAAAATTATGTGGGGGCTGGGACAAGAAAATAAAAGGAACATAACTACTGGAATTCAAACCAACATCAAAGCCTCTAATGAGAGTTGAGCCTGCCTGGCTGCTTCTTAGTCTCTCCCCAGAAAACAAAACAGTTATATAACCGAAAAAGGTTCTTCCAACTAACATTTCCTCTCTGGCCCACTTACATCCTTTCACCCACCTCAGTGTGCACCACCATACAGTAAACTGGGCTTCCACCCAAGCTATGGCTGGACAAGTCTCTGTCCAAAGTGCTGCTTTATTCCATGGACTGCTATAGTGAGGATGGTATGAAGATAACTGGTTTGAGCACAGTTCCAACCTCACAACATTCTAGAGACTTGCTCTATAAAGCATCACTACACCTAATTTTAGGAATGAAGCAGACTCCAGATACTCCTGAAAATGGAAATCACATCATGATACTCCATCTTCACAAAAAGCCCTATTAAAAAGAATTCACACCAACCAGTTCTTGAAAAACTTTGAGGTCACATCGTAGCAGCAATTAAAGCTTCTATTTCCTTCACTCTAACGTCCAAAGAGCAAATGTCAAGATTCCGAGTTAGACTTCAATTTACCCATTAAGGAAAAATATATTAGTAAATCACAACAATCACTACCCAAAAATGTTACAACAAATCCAATTACTGAATCAAACTAGCACATTTTCTGGACACTCAGAGCCACTGTACTCTAGCACCATATGCTTTTTCTTCTTCCAATAGAACTACGAATATAAACAACGTTTACAAAAGCAACCAATGTATCAGAAGTTATTCCCATTCAGACTAACTTAAAAGGTCTAAATCTGTGCCAAATAAAACTCTGAAAGAATGGAAAATAAAAGAGATGCTGACAACAATGCAATGTGGCCCAGATGCCAACTATCCATGTAGCATCACGCAGTGCCCTGAGCATTTTAAAAGCAGATTGCAATTCTGCATGCAGGTCAAAATTATAATTATCCAAATTCTATTTCCTAAAAGATAACTATTCAACTGCATCCCAAGCATCCTGTGGGTCTCCTCCTCCCCTCCACCTTCTTTAAGCTTCAGCCACAGAAGGTGAAGTTATAAAGAGTCCAGAAGTAGACTGAAGCTAAGAAATCAGGTTTGACTTTCTCTTCTTAACGTTTCTTGTGATCTGTTCGCAAAAATCTTGAACATAAATATTTACTAAAGTCAACAAAATGAGAAAGGCATGATGGGGGGGGGTAGTTGAAGGGCGGAAAAGGGCACTAAGTTACCAGTATCTTCCAACATGTAGCGGCAACTCAGTCAAATAGAAAAGCAAGAGGGAAAACTCCACGGGCAAACACATCTGCCCGGCCTGCCCTGCACAGAGAGGCGGCACCGCGGGGTCGCCCGTGGGCAGCGGAGGGAAACGCTCGCGCGGCGGCTCCTCTGGGAGCGCCCGAGTCCCCAGAGTCCCCATTCCCTGGCAGTCGCTGCTCGGGCTTGACTTAAGCCTCGGGCTGGGGGAAGCACTGCAGCAGACCAGAGATCCGTCCGAGCCCCGCGTCCGCCGAGGCCGTGGGGACACGGGAGATGCGAGCGCGCAAGGCGGTCGGCCCGAAGCGCGGTCCACCCCGGGAGGCTGGGGAAGCGAGATCGGCGGGGGCTCTGGGGGGAACCCGAGATGGTCCTCAAGGAACATTCGATCCGGAACCTTTACTTTAAAAAGAATTTCTTCTCAAAAGGAAAGCAGGCCCCCGCAGCCTTCCCTGCGGCGCCTGCCCACGTCACCGGCGCCCCCGGCCCTCCCGCGGCCCCCGCCTTACCGAGCCCCGCGGCCCCGCCGCGCCGCCGCGGCGTCGCTGCGCCCCGCTCGCCGCTCCGTGTCTGCCCTCCGCGGGCGCCGGGCCCGACGCCCTCCTCCTCCTCCTCGCCGCCGCCGCGCGCCGCCCGCGCCGCCGAGCCTAGCGCCTGGCCGCTGAGGGCAGCCGCGGGGGCTCGGCCGGGCGCCCCCCGCGCCAGCGCCTCATCCCGCCTCGCCGCCCCGTCAGGCTCGGGGGCGGGGACGCAGGGCTCCCGGCCACGGCCTCAAAGTCCCCACCTCCGACACGCACCACGCTCGCCCGCCCCCCGCGGACTCGGCCCCGAGGACGCGGGTCTCCGGCTCGCGAGCCCCTCACCCCGACGCCTTCGGGCCGCCCCCGCAGCGCCCCCGCCCCGTTCGCCGGCGCGCGCCCCGCCGGAGCCCGCCGCCGGCCCAGCCTCCGCCTCTGCGCTCCGCCTCCTCCTGCACCCGCGGCGCCCGCAGCTGGGAGAAGAGGCGCGCCGCCGCCGCCGCGGGCACGAGCACGCGCGAGGAGGGCGGGCGGAGCGGGCGCGCGGCCGAGGGCGGCGGGGGCGCGCCCAGGCCTCGCCTGCTGTTGTCCCGCGGGCGCACGTGCACTGTGCGGGGGGTGCGGCGAGGGACGCGCGGCGGGCCTTCCTGTGGGGCGCGGGGGCAGGCGGGGCGCGGGGAGCGGGCTAAGATGCTGCCACAGGGGCTCGGGTGTAGTCTGTTGCCTCGGCTTCTGCATTGTGTTGCGGTGCGAGAATAAAAAACCTGCCGCAGCCACAGTAACACCAGGAAGAGACATCCTCTGAGACTACGGCAGTGGCTCCTCACCACTCCCAGCTGACCCCTGAATACTGTCACCGCGCGGGGGAAGAGAGGAGGCGTTGCCGCAAATCAGGAATATCCTCGACGCTCCATCCCTTGCGCATTTTGGTCTAAAATCAACTCCCATCGGTTATTATTTGGAATCGGGGGGCCTAAAAGTTCCTTCAGTAGGTTTCTTCATTCATAGTTATGGACCACAAGATTGGAAGTGACATGGCAGGGGAGAGGAAGGACAAGAAAGCCTGAAGGAGTAGCAAACCCAAAGGTGCGTGGCTAGCCTGAAAGAGATTTTGGAGACAAGTGAAAGAGCTCACAGGGAACCCCCAGCCCGTGGATGGCACTGCCCTTGGTTCTTCCCTGTTCCTTTCCTTCAGCTTAAAAGGCCGTGCAGCACTTCCACCTACAACAACCATCTGTGTAACAATATATCTTGACATTCTACCCTTTTCTGTTACCATTTTTTTTATATATATATGTACCTTGCACCCCTGACTCATTTGGTATCTAAATGTTTGTGGAAGAAAGAACCTTCATAATTTAACTCTTTGTCCTCAAACCTACCAGTGCGAAATACTGCATCATCTAATGTCACTGCAGTGATTTGGGTCCACTCAGCATTTAGTCATCTCAATGGGAGTCATCGAATATAAAACGTGGCGTTGACCACACTTAGCAGAATTTCAAGGGCATGTACATGGAGCAGGATTTCACCACATCCTGGAGAGAAATTAGGGAATGAACATGTACCATAATCCCACTCTTGCCAGCTTCAGTACAACCAAAGTTTCTTTACAGACCAGGATTCTAGATGTTTTCTAGCAGAGAAAGTTGGAGGGATGGAATGAGAAAATTTGCATAGAGACACAAACTGAGATGGGAAAATTTAAAGAAGCCTACTTTAAATAAATGTATCCTGGTATAGTAGCCATCAACTGGAAACAAGCGCACTTAGGATCCATGATGGTCTTCAGGGATACTTCCAAAGTGCTGGAGAAACAGCATGGTAAATGAGAACTAGAGACCTTCAACTTCCATACAAATTGATAGTTTAAAAATTACCCTTTCTCCAAACTGCAGCAGTTCCATAGGTTCGCCTTTTGGCCACAGAGAGCCATCTCTGCCAAAGAGTGATGAGTATGCAGAGAGAGGCACGCATGCAGAGAAGGATTCTATGGCTTATGTTGTCCCTGGGGGTGGTGAGCATTAAACTTAAAACTTCCTGTGATGTCAAGAGGAAGTCAGCATGGGACATTAAACCAAGTCACCATGGGAAGCAAGTTTTGCCCAAGGCTGCTAGTCCCTTGGCTACTCTCAACTAAGAAAATGACATTCTGTATTCTTTTCAGATAGCTTTCACATCCCAGAGTTTTGCCATCCCACCCCAAACTTCAGCTGCAGTGGCTGAATGTTAAATGGTTTGTGCTCAGCGGGTGGAGAAGGTGAATAATATATGAAGGAGCTAGGATCTATGCATACATTGGATGACACAGATATTTTACCTCAGAGTCTCAAAACGTTTTGGTAACTTTCCTCCTATTGGTATTAGGAACAAGTGGATTCCATACGTGTATTCCAAATGTCAGAGGTGTTTGAGCAAGCTCAAGGGTGCTGATGCTCCTTACTCTCGTTCTGAGCCAGCACTTCCTCTCCTTGGAAGGAAGCATCCAAATATCCTATGCATCGGTAGTTGTTATATAAACTGAAGGTTGTGATTTCTGGGCAACTCTGCAGCCATCTGAACTTGGTGTTTCTGTCCAAATAACACCCCTAGTAATTCAATACACATATCCCAATAATTGCAACATTTCCTTTAAAAAGCTGCAGAATAATGTTAAATAACTGCATTTGTTATGGTTTGATTCAATATTCCCAAAGTGAAGGGGGTCGGGGGAGGCAAATTCCCCTGCTCTCCAAAGCTGTTGGAGGCCTCAGCCCATCCTCCTTTCTTGGCCTTGGCACTGTCATCTTGCAGTCGCTGCGTCTGGGCTCCCTCCTGGCATCTTGGATCTGTTGCACTGCAGTCCCCTCCAGACACTGAAGCAGCATCACGGTGCAGTCAAGTGAAGCCAGTGAGAAGGGCAGCCACACGACAACTCCAACACTTACCTAACCTTGCGTTTTAGAGAGAGCCTGGGAATTGAGCAAGGGAGAGAGATGAAGCTTATTTTCAGCCCCAAATTAAATGTTCAACAGCTGGCTTGAGAAAAATAAGTTGCTAAAAGCGGCTTAATAGAGAATTTTCCCAAAGTGACATTTGACATTGCCATGTTTATTTATTTTTTTCCTGGCCAAAGGGCCAGCTCCATATTGTGTCCCCGTAAAACAGGACAAAAAAATAGATTTTTGGAAAAGGTGTATTGTCTGTATGTAGCATTTTCTTAGCTAATATGGATGCCCATGGAGTAGCCTCTCTAAACATTGAGCCCTTTGCCACAAAAAAAAAAAAAACTACTATTGGGCAACATTTTAGGAAGTGGTCAGTAGTCCTGATCCTGGAATGTGACAAATCCCCAGGGCATTCATTGATATGATGAACTTTCTATGTTCTCTCCACTCCTGGTCACATTTTGGTTCATTAGCCTGTATCACAATAATTTAGAACTTTCAGTTGTTCTGCAAAGATTCTTTTTCGGTCTTTAAACCGTAACATCTATCTACATGTCTACTTTTGAATGGTTCAGCCAGATAGTAGTTCCTTTGCTGTCTCCTCCATTGGGTCTTTCTCCTCTTCCAGAATTCTACATGCTGACTGCCCCAGGGCTCTCCCCTCGGCCTTGCCTATTCTCTTTCCACACTCCCTTTCAGGGCAGTCTCCTCCAGCCCTTGGCATTAAATAACCTCCATTCACTGATGTATCTTTAACCCTGGCCGTTCCCCAGCACTCCAGGCTCATATATCCTGCTGCCTATGTGGCATCTCCATGTGGATATTCCAAACACATTAGTGTCCAAAACAGAACTCTAGATTTTCCATATTAAAAACAAAACCCAGGGGCCGGCCCGGTGGCACAGTGGTTTAGTTCGTACTTTGGCATCCCGGGGTTCGCTTGTTCGGAACCCCAGGCGCCCACCAATGCACAGCTTGTCAACCATGCCGTGGCGGCGTCCCATATAAAGTAGAAGAAGATGGGCAGGGATGTTAGCTCAGGGCCAGTCGTCCTCAGCAAAAAGAGGATTGGCAACGGATATTAGCTCAGGGCTGGTCTTCCTCACACACACAAAAAAAAAAACAACCAAGCCAAAATTGCTTCCTTCAAGTCTCCCCCATCTCAGGACAAAAGCATCTCTTTCTCTCAAATACCACATTCATTTTAGCAGAGAATCCTCCCAGTTCTACCTTCAAAACATATACTGAATCCAATCTCCTTCCTCCCTCTTACCCACTAACACTTGTGTCTGCCCCCATAATCTCTCTCCAGGGGTCTCCCTGCTTCCGTTCTTTTAGTCTCAAATCAGCAATCAGAGAATTTCTTTTAAAACAAGAGTAAGATAATGCCATTCTCCTTGCTCAGAACTCTCCAGTGCTCTAGGCTTCTAATCACACCACAATAAAATCCAAAGTCCTTTCCCCAGCCTTGCAAGTCCCTTCAACCCCTATTCACCTCTCCAGTCTTCACCTCTTAACACTCATTCTGCTCCAGCTAGGAGGCCAGCCTTCAGCTCTTCCTTAAACCAGCGAGGACCAATTCTTCTGGCTTTTAATTAACCTTCTCAACTACTACCTAAAATAGTCTGCCTTCTCTGTCCTCTGACTCTGCTTTTTTTTCCCAGCACTTATCACTACACCATTGTGTTTTGTAATTGACTTTATTATTTGCCTCTCTTACTAAAATTAACACTCCACGAGGGCAGGAATTTTTTTATTCACCGTTGCATCCATATTGCCAAATAAATGAATAAATGGCACAGTCACAGTACAGAATCTATATACTCACTTATTTTGTGCTGTTACTTATTGCCATGGATGTCTCTTTTTTTTTTTTTTGAGGAAGATTGGCCCTGAGCTAACATCTGTTACCAATCTTCCTCTTTTTTTTTCTTCTTTTTTCTCTCCAAAGCCCCAGTACATAGTTGTATATCCTAGTTATAGGTCCTTCTAGTTCTTCTCTGTGGGACACCACCTCAGCATGGCTTGATGAGAGGTGAGTAGGTCTGCGCCCAGGAGCCCAACCCGCGTAAAGTTAACTTCTATGCCACTGGGCCAGCCCCAATATGGATGTGTCATTATACTTATTACAGGTAGGGACAATTACAAATTATAAAATTATATAATTTGCAATTCACTGCAAATCAAATCAAAACAAATTATACTGAAAATCTAAGAAAATATCAAGATTCAGCAGAGAAAGGTACAAATTAAGTAGTAATTTAATGCCCGTAAGGCAAAATCATAGTCTAACCTTGCAATTATGTTTTGATATGTAGACGTTAAAGGCACAAAAAATTAAGGCCAAATTATATGAAGTGCCTTCTCATTCCCAACTGAAATAATCACTATATTGGAAAGGAATGTGGTAAATTTTAGGAGATGCTAGTTCTCTCTTTCAATTTTAATCTTGCCCACTATGTATGACCTTGAATAAGTCAATTAACATCTCCGTGTTTCCATCTGTAAAATGGGCCTGCTCGCTTTCTTCTTTAGTTGGGTATCATAAAAGTAAAATAATTTATTATTATGAAAAAGCTTTAGAAGGAAGGAAGTTTGGAAATGAACAGTGGTTATTATGCTTCCCAAACTTCTGTGTCTAAGATTTTGAAATAAGAAAGAAAAATATTTTTGAAATACAGTTTAAAACTTAGGAAAATCACTCAGCATTTTTAAAGTGATCAGAAAAAAAAAATGTTCTGAGGCAAGAAAGCAACCTGCACAGTTGGCCAAGTTTATCACCCACTATCTGAGCTCTGCGCTCGGCATCATCATGGGAATCCGTTTTATAGTCAGATGTGAATCTAGACCAGGACATAAAAGGAATCACATTGAAAGGTAAACTTTTGTATACAGTAGTAATTCCACTTCTTACCAAGCAAAATTATGTGGAGGCTCAAGAAACAATTAACAAAGAGGCAACTATAACATTTCTATATATGAATTCCTTAGAGAGCAGCAAAATGGAAGGGGAACCAGGTCTAGGGGACTTTTCCCCCCAGGGGACTTTTTGAAGCTGTATTTCCACAGCAAACATGAGGCTTTATTTAAAATGTATGTTCAACTGAGATGACTTGGAGGAAGCTGAATCTCCCATTGGTGGCTGTGACAGTGATGAGAGTGGGGAGATGTTGCTACTCCTCATGAAAAAGCACACACTCACAACCACACGACATTTCACTGTAAACACACTGAGTGCTCTACTCCTCCCTCAGAGCTCTGCCTGAATCAGCACTCTGCTCAGCTGCTTGGTGATGCTCCCAACCCCAGAGCCTTTTATTAGCTCTAAAGAACTGAAACCAGTGTTGAGGAAGTGCATGAGAAAGTGACTTGGGAAAGCCAGAGATCAAAGAGAGGTCATTCAACCCCAGGGCTGCTTCTTTCCCAGGGTGCTCCCTGCAATTCCCCTCCCACGATTTTGTCTTTTATGGCTTCCAGTTTTCAGAACTTAATGCATCTCAGAAGGTCTAAAACATCTGTGTTTTCCTGCTATATTCAAAATACATGCTGGCTGAGAATTTACCTATGTTTCTGAAACTTAACGCAGTAGATGCTAGGTTTCCTGGGCAACTTGAGAAGAACTGTAGTAGATAATCCAATATGCCATTTTATTATTTTTTTTAAATCACTTGCACTGGCTTTGGAAGTTATTTTGTTTTTAAGTATAGATGATCCCTGGATATACTGGGGGTTAGGGGTCATAATATATCAGACAAAACAATAAAACTACCCTATCAAAATATTATTCCCGTGTTCCCCACTCAATTTTTTCTCTTACGTATTTCATCCTGAAAACAAACAGTGTTACTCCTCAGAGTGATATAAAAGGCCAGTCTCAAACAGAGCTGATAACAGACTCAAACTTACTAGCTCACTCGTTCTTTCCGGGGTCATGATCTAATTTAAAAAGTATTTCTCTTTAGTTCTTGATGGATTTTAACAAAAAGCAGCAGCAACTGTCTTACTCATGGCAACAGAAAACTTTATTAAAGAGTCCTACAGTAGTGACAGAAAGGGCCATGGAGCTGAGAAAATTATAATTTAGGTAATTCAGAGTTTTCTATGTTTTGTGGAACACTTTTCAATAGAAGATCTAACTAAGGCTTTATCAACAAGTAGGAGGCACTATTAACTTTGAGAGAAACTGAGGCTCAGAGAGATTCAAATTCTCACTAAAATTCAACCTGTATGTGATCTTTATCTCTCTTTTTTTTTTAAGTAAATATATGTTGATGGCCAGGTCACACAAAACTGGGAAAGAATGTTGCTTAAGAATAACGTTGGGGGGCCGCCTGGTGGCGCAGCGGTTTAGTCCGCGCTTGGCAGCCCAGGGTTCGCGAGTTCGGATCCCGGGCGCCCGCCGACGAACTGCCTGTCAGCCATGCCGTGGCGGCGTCCCATATAAAGTGGAGGAAGATGGGCACGATGTTAGCCCAGGGCCAGTCTTCCTCAGCAAAAAGGGGAGGATTGGCAACAGATGTTAGCTCAGGGCTGGTCTTCCCCACAAAAAAAACAAACAAAAAAAAAAAAGAATAATGTTGGGGCCAGCCTGATGGTGTAGCGGTTAAGTTCGCACACTCCACTTCGGTGGCCTGGGGTTCGCACGTTCGGATCCCCAGGGCAGACTGATGTACCGCTTGTCAAGCCATGCTGTGGTGGCATCCCATATAAAGTAGAGGAAGATGGGCATGGATGTTAGCCCAGGGCCAATCTTCCTCAGCAAAAAAGAGGAGGATTGGCAACGGATGTTAGCTCAGGGCTCGTCTTCCTCACACACACACAAAAAAGAATAATGTTATCTATACATTGCAGGAGAAAGCCCATCCAAACGGAAAACCCCCTTTCCACCCTCTTTCACCCCATCTCTTACTGGAAGGAAGAAGACTAGGGGTCTTGCATTTGCATTTCCAGTAACTGTATCTGGTGCAATTGGCCATGGCGCTTCCCACGCCCATAAGAATATAGCATCAAAAACAAATCCATGTTCAGGTCCTGTGATTCAAGCAAAGGTCTAGTTTATTGATTAGACAAACCGTTGGCATTTCATACACCAGTCCTGTCTCAGTTTTTTGATGGGCAAGTAAGCCTCAATAAGAGAGAAATTTTTCTATCCCAACCCATTCCATGATTACTAGCCCTGCTTCCGGGCTGGCTCTCACATCCTACACCTCCCCAAGTCTTCTGGTGCAGTTTTTTGGGAGAGACAAAACCTCCTCAACATCACCTTGATTCTACAATGGTGTCCGTCTTTTTATAAGGAAAACGAAGTCAACCATCATGTTTTCCCTGAGCAGATCAGGAAGTTTGGGCCCTTCTTTTTACCTAGCAAGAAAGATATCTTCAAGGAGATGATAAATCTCACTTGGAAGCATCCTTCTTATTCAGTTCTCATCTGTATGGTACCATGCTGGAGACTGAGCAAAGAAAAGCAACCGGGGAGCCGCTTCCATTTCTCAATGCTTAGAGTTAAGGTAGATCAAACCAGCAAAGGCTAATCTGTGGGTACACAGATATCAAACAGCTGTGCAAACATTGGACAGATGCATAAATTAAATGCAAAAGTAAATAAAGTATTTACATTAAGTAAAAGTCATGCAGCTGCTGTTATTATTCTGTGCTAAGACTCAGGAGGGAAGGAGGTACATGAAGCTAAACAGATTTTATTTTCTGTTGGGGATGGTGTCAGTAGGAAGGAGTGGAAAGGTCACACATGGCTGGAGGAACAAAGAACAACTGTTACGTAAACTGTTGTCTGCTGGCGCACAACTTCCAAACTGGGGCTTCAGGCTGAAGTGACTGTTTCTCAGAAATTGCTTTTGTATACCAGACTGTGGTTTTAGGAATCAGTGTCAGTAACTTATTTTAAAGTGTCAGAGACCACCCCAATGGCCAGCAACGCAGGAACCCAATGGGGTGACCTGAGAGATGCAAAGAACTGTCCTGTCTTGATGGCTATCTTGCTATTCCGCATGTGTCCAGGGTGAAATAAAAGGAACTACAGTAGCCTCCTTCCATTGGGAACTCCGCCTGGGAGGCTGGCACCATGGAAATTTCCTGTCTTCTCTACGGAGGAACTCGAGATGCTTTATTTAGCCCAGATTCCTATACTCAACACCTGGACCATGGGAGACATGAATGATTGATAAATTACTGACCTGCTCACGAATCTCTCCTTACTTTAGGAGGTGAAAAAAAGTATGGCCCTTTGTGCTTATTCTAAATAAAAACATTATTTTTATTCAGAAACATTATGTGTAGTGCTCTATATTTGAAAAAATAAAGATTTTTTTAAAAGAAAAAACACAAGCTCATTGTTAAAAAATTAGAAATGGCAGTAAAATGGAAAAGTCCACAATCCTGCAATTCAGAGATAATCACTATTAATATTTTGGTACAAATCTCCTACATATCTTTATAACCATGAATATATACAGAAATTTTAATAGAAACAGGATCCTGTTGAAAATAATGTGTGCAATCTGCTTTTTCCCTTAACAATTTTTTTCACTTTTCCTGTCAATAAGTATTTATCTACATCATTTTCATATGATCCAATGTCCATACCATTCTTCCTTTAATATTCTTCTGTTGTTGGACATTTCTAGTGTTGTGATTTTTTGCTCTATGAGCATTTGCTGGTGGGTCATCCTTGTTGCTAAATGTGTGTGCAACATCAATGACCTGCACAGTCAGAAGTCTTCCCTCAACTGTCAGCTGGTACCTACAAATCCATGCTCAGTGCCTCTGCCCTTTGGCTTAAGAATTTTGTTTAGCTAGAAAATGAGAACCCCAGGACAGGTGTTCCTTAAACACTATCCAACACTTATTTTCCATTTTTCTTTGAGAAGTCCTGAAGCAGGTCTCAAAGTCTGGTTCTATGTTCAGGCCTTGGCCCTGGGCCTTGGCTGACCAAGCCAGAAATTTCCCACGTCCAGTCGTGTTATAGTAAAACTGTTATACGTACTTTCACAATTGACTAAAATCCTTGAGGATTAACAGTTAATGCTGTCTGGTACTAATTACTGCCTAAATTTAGTTTATTATAGGAAATACGCACAGTCTTAGCTTATTCCCTCGATACCTGATCCAGATACTCATTAATTTTATTCTCACGTTTCTTATATTTCATATTTGCTTGGTTTTCTGTAAATACAAATCTATTTACCTTATAGTCTGTCTTCATTGCTGCATAGTCACTGAATTAACCTTACCGAGACCTCAATTTTTATTTCACTTCCAAGTAATATAACTGCGATCGGTGGTCTCCAGAATTCAGGTCTGGTGTACTCTCATCCCCGTAGAGGAGTATAGTTCCTCCTATTCGCATATCCAGGACTTTCTCCATCCCAATAAGTGTGTCTCTGAGGTGGGTTATCAAAATATACTTGTAACTCTGCAAAAGCAGAGCCGAAGCAGAAGTGAAGGTTTCTGTTTCTCTCTGTGTGTGCATGTGTGTGTGTGAGAGAGAGAGAGAGAGAGGAAGAGAGAGAGAGTTATTTCTCATGAGAAGTGGTGTCCATCTCCAAAGACTGAGGGTCAGCAATGTCAAGGGCAGCCAGGTACTTAAGAAGTGCTAGTTGCCACTGTTACTAAAGTTCTGTGTCCACCAGAGACTCACAGAGCCACCTTGGGGAAATGACTAATGCTTCCATTCCTCCAATCTCACACCTGAACACCAAGGACAATAATAATTTTCAACTCCTTCCATTACAAAGGTATAAGAATGATTTAGTTTACAGTTGGTGTTTTGAGATTCTGTGGGAACATTATCACTTCATGTTACGTTTTATATCGCTTGTATTTTCACTCAGCCATTAAAGAAGGATAACTATGATGGAGATCTTTCTTTTCCATACTGCTCTCTTGGGAAGAGTACCCAATTGCTGAAGCTTAACAAGTATGAGAAACGAGAGAGAGAGAGAGAAATCATAACCACCCACTCACACATATTTGGCATTTCAAGCTTTGAGCAGTTAATAACAACTCCTTGAGTTGGAAGCTGTCATGCTCACAATGCTGTTGTAATTGTTCTCATATACCCTACCAAGCACACCTTCCTTCCTGAAAAGCCCCAGCACAAACCCACTTTTCAGCTTTGAAAAGCAAAAGAGTGGAATGGAGTTTAAAAGGAAACACAAAGGCTTTCATAAAAGGAAGTAAGGACCAAAGGCTCTAACTCCAGGAGGCCAGTATTTTTAAGCAAATACTCCAATTGTTTTCTACTGCTCTGTGTGTGTCTGTTCACAGAGAATTTGGCTTACAGTGTGGTTGGTCTGGATCCCCTTCCTCTGACAAGGGACTGAGGACCTAGTCGCACCACTGGGAGATCCATAGGCAAGAGAATGGATGAGGGAGTCTTTTACAGAGAGTTGTGAGTAATGCCAAAATAAAGACAGCATACAGATTAAAGAGCAGCAAGGATCGTGAGCCAGTGAAAGGAGCCTGCAGAGGCCACTAAGTTGAGCAAAGCAGCATATATGAAGGCAGAGAATAGAGCCAGCGGACAGAGAGACAAGACGAAGGCAGAGAGAAGTGGGGTCAAGAGCTACAGGGAAGGCTGCCCTGGGCAAATCCTTGGGACAAGGGCTTACATCCACTGGCTCTTCTTTGCTTACTAAGGCAGAGTGTGTAGCAGGACTGGCTGTTGAAGGCCTAAGGAGGGACAGACCTGTAAGGTGTAAACCAGTTGATCTGCAGCCACCCAAGAGGCTCTGACCTTCAAGTTTTATCAAGATGGAAGAGAATGTAATCACTAATATATATTGAATGCTTACTCTGCTCCATGCTAAGCTGTGAACAGTCATTAAAAATATGATACTTAATATCTGAAACAACAATATCAAGTAGGTATAATTACCCCTGCTCTGTGGCCGGGAGACTGAGACAGAGGTTAGATCGTTTGCCTAAGATCACATAGCAACTGGCAGCACCATGGTTTGAAGTTGGGTCTTCGAGCTTTCCGAACTCCAGTTCTTCTCAAACTTGACATGATTAAATATGCACATTCCTCCTCCCTCTCAGACACATTCTGATTCGATAGTTCTGGGGGGGAGCCTGGGAGTCCGCATTTTAACATGCCTCCCAGGTGGAGCCGGCACAGGGGTTCAGGTCCCCATGCCAGACCTACCAAAACACTACCCTACACGTCAGCAAAGGCCAGAAACACGCGAAGCATGTAAGAGACGGGGGGAAGTAAATTACAGGAAAAAAATCTAGAAGAGGTTTTATCTGATAGTCTATGATAGTCCTGATAGTCTACTTATTTTTCTCCCAAAACATGTGTTTGCTGTCATTTGGAAATAGCCAAGAGGAACGGCTCTGGTAACCAGAAGGATTGAGCTTCCCTAGGGGCTTAGGTCCCTCAGACCCCGCTTCCTTGTTCAGTCCTGGGTGAGGGCTGCGGACGGATCTCCCATGAACACCCCAGGACTGTGTTCCACAAAGCGCTCAGGACAGGAGCGTTAGGCACGGTCATTTCTCAGATGTGAGAATCCCATTTCATTGGTTCTAAACCAGAGTAGAAAGAGAGTAAGGACTTGCCTTTCCAGCTATTCTAAAGGCAACTTTTAAACAAAGGTACTAGTTCTCACAATTACCCACCAAACAAAGCACATTGATAAAAATCGCTGCTAGGTTTCCCCAACATCATTACCATGTATGGAGCGGCATTTCTCTTGCTTTGGTTAAATTCTTGAATTCCTGAATCAAACTTGGGGGGCAAAATCCATCTCACTCATGATGTGTTTTCTCATCTCCCAGGGTCCCACCTTTAGGGCTGATAACTTTCTTTTTACCTAGATTTCCCTAAAGATGTTGGAAATAGAATTCCAGTGAAACCACAGGAAGCTGTAAACTAGTTTCTTTGCAATTTTCATTTCTCCAAATGAGAGCAAAGGGGCCTCAAATTTGAATAACTCATAATCTACATCAGCTGGAAATGTTCTTGAGGATTTGTTTATTTCTTCCTAAAAATTCCTAAGTCTCTCTCCCCTTTCTTTGCTGCCCTTCCACTCCAGTGTGTCTGTAAGAGCCTTTGTGGCCTCCACTGCAGGCCTCGGGCCAAGGCAAAAACGGATTCTTTTCATCTATTCAAGTATGATCTGGGCCAGACAAGCCTGCTCCACAGGCAAGAGGCACAGAAAGTATTCTGTATTCAGCTTTCAGTTCCGCAGAGTCTATAGCGGGGCCCTGCCCTTGGCAGAGACAACGCAGTGACCAGGGCCATGTGGCAGAAGGGGGAGTGCTGTTCGTCTGGCCCCTCCCTTCACCTGGACAGGGCACCTGGTAGAAGGAGCTGCAGGAAACGGTGCATCCTGTTCCAACCACTTCCTCCAAATGCACTTCCAACTTTAAAAAACACCTTCTTTTACCTCTCACAGTAGCAATTTTTGTTTTGAGATGCCAGGGAAATTTAGATAGCATTACACGAAGTTGATTAATACAGCAATAATAAAGCTGGTGTGTCAGCATGTAAATAACAAACAGAGCTTCCCACCTGTCTTCGATACACAAGGGATTCAAGGTTAGAGATGTATTAACAGGAGAAGGAAACTGAGTGAAAATAGAGATTGAGGTATCTAAAGATACCTTTCTTTTGTGTCAATTTACTAAAAATATGCTTTTTCTCGAATGCCTTTTGAAAATTGCATCTCAAATAAGTAAGATGATGTTATGCAAAACAAAGATGCCACTGCTTCATCTATTATTCAACATTGTTCTAATGTGCTTTATGAGAAAAAATAAGAATTACAAATATTGGCAAGGGGGCAGCAAAAATGTCATTATTTGATTATATTATTGTATATCTCGAAAAACTAAAAAAACTGTTAGATATAAGAACTCAGTAAGATGAGAGGTTATGGGATAAATACACACGCAAAAATACTTTCTTACATTCCAAAAAATAACCAGTTAGAAAATAAGAATGGAAACAATTCCTATTAACACTAACAATTCCTATTAACAAAAAACCCCATAAATTACCCATCAATAAACTGAACAAAAATGTGTAGTATCTAAATGGAGGAAACTATGAAACTCTAAGGGAAGTAAAAAAAAGGCTTGTTCTTGGGTAGCAAACCTCAGGATTGTAAGGATGTCAATTCTCCCTAACCAAATCTAGAAATGGAGTAAATTCCAACCAAAATCTCAACAAGATGTTTTTTAGATAGATACTAGGAAAAAATGATTCTGTTAAAGGATAATTTACAAAAAAGGCAACATCATAACTATCCAGCAAATGTAAAATGAAACATGTCAAAGATCCTTAATGAGGAAACCAGGAAGATGTTATGATTGATTCAGAGAACATTTGAAAAATTCTGTACAGATAAGCAATTTAACAAAAAAATGTTAGGATAAGATTGCCGAGTTTGAGTTTTTTTTTTTTAACTGATAATTCTCAAAAGGCCATAAATCTTAGGGATGATCTGTTTCACAAGGCAGAAATTATTTGCATCTCTACTAGACAAAAATCTATAACTTAGCAAGTAATTTCACTAAGGCTGGGACATTTAATCATGAGTAAACAATGAACTAAGTGCATTTCTCCACAATCCTAAGGTGATGTGACATTAAAAGAATATGTTGCTCATTTTGCCTTGTTTCCAGGATGTAGATGATTTTATTGGAAATTCTAAAGGTCATTGAAAGAATAAACTTAAGAGCAATTAGATTTTTTTTTTTTTTTTTGGTGAGGAAGATTAGCCCTAAGCTAACATCTGTTGCCAATCCTCCTCTTTTTGCTGAGGAAGACTGGCCCTGGGCTAACATCCGCGCCCATCTTCCTTCCATCTTCCTTTATATGTGGGATGCCACCACAGCATGGCTTGATGAGCAGTACATAGGTACGTGCCTGGGTTCCGAACCTGTGAACCCCAGGCTGCCAAAGCGGAGTGCACAAACTTAACCGCTTCGCCACTGGGCCAGCCCTGCAATTAGGTAATTTTTGAAAAACAAAGGAAGGGCAATTTGCCTTACCTATTAAAATAAGGCCAATAATAAACAGGAAGAGAGTGCCTTGTCTTGGTGAGATTAGTTGGGGTCTGACATCCATTTCACTAACTCTTTCTGCTTTGGAACTTGGGCAATGCATGCTTGCTCATGCATCTCTCTCTCTCTCAGAACTGCTGTCATCAAACAAGCTGACTCTCCCCTCTGCCCCTTCCCTTACACCCAGTCCCGCCATTTCCATTCTGGCCATCACTAAAGTCCTAATAATTCTTATGCTCAGCACAGCTCTTTGTCTTTATCCACTACTGGCCAGACCCTAAAGGTGAGGAGGAGTGAATGACATTTCTTACAGTGATCACGGTGTTTGTAGCAGTCCTTCACACCCAAGTGAGACTGTTATTTGGGGGAATATTTTGACATTCTTGGTGAAGTCTTTTCTTAGATTTTGAGAACTGTAGCAAATTCCATTTTCCTGTGTTCTGAGGAGTAAATTCGTATATGTCACTGATATACAAAGTTGCAGCATCTCCTTTGTTTTTTTTTTTTTCCTCTTCACTCTCTTCAATAGCCTTTTGCTCAAAGGGTGTACTGGAAGAACATGAACTAAATGAATCAAGAGAGCTGAGGTTTCATCCAGAATGTGCCTGGATAAGATCCTGGATGTGTTTTCTTATTTGTGAAAATTAAGATGATTTCACTCCTCAGATTCCTTTCTGCTCTGCTTCTATGACTACCGTTCTCCAGTCACATGTTGTCCTGTGGTCTGAATATGGCAAAGGAAGGCACATCATGCTCCAGTCTCAGAAGGTCTTCTTTCTCCTATACCTCTCAGACTTGTTTAACATTAGCCATGTCACTGTTGGGGGTTAGGTTAGGGATACCAGTCACTCAGCCCCTCCATAGGGTTCTTGCTAATAGAATAAAAATTAAAGGGTGGTCTGAATAGAGGTCAAAACCTTCCAGTAATAGCTACACAAAGAATTTATCTAATTCTAATTTAGACCAGGGTTGGTTTCTGACTGACACAGAATCCAAGTTTAATTCACTATTTCCTTACTAAATTAGTTAATCTCTTCTAACAGATAATTCCCAAATCTCTACTTAGCAGTCTTTCCTCTTGGAATACCACTTTAACATTCAGGAAGTTTAACATTCTCGGTAACAAGGTGTGGTTGTAATACATAGAGATACAGGTTTATTTTCCGTAATTATAACATCAGAGATTTCCTCTTGGTCATTTGGTATCTTCTTCAGGAAAAAAACATAGACTGTATCTCTACCTTGCCCAAATCTCTGTGAGAAGAAAAAAGTTCAGTCATTCCAACGCTTTGCCTATGAGTCTGAAATGATTCAGATGATTGACTGAAATTTTCACTTTTCATTCAAGTGTTTTGTGTGGGTACATAGAGCTGGAATTGTTCAGTTTAGAATTGACCATCCAAGCAGCATTGCGTGAAAAGAGATCAAAGAACAATTTAAAATTTATATGCATCTTGAAGGTTTAGATGGAAATATTAAATATTTAGCCTGTCTATCCTGCAGTCCCTACCTGATTTAGAACATGAATTAATACCCCCAGATTAACTAGGAGCAAATATTTCATCTGGAGAGATATTACAATGTGTCAATGGAAATAAGATAATACTTATTTGTAGCAAATGGAATATTTATCCTTTGGTATCTTGTTTGAATGCTATTATTGTTCCTAAAACCCTGCAAATTGTTTTCAAGTATTTCAATTAGGTGATAAAAGTTTAGGACTATGTTTGACTCCACATTTTTTAATTTATGTTTGTGAACTTTTTATATAATTCTGATTTTTTATAATGATCCTGTTTCCCTTGTAAATACTTTTTATCAAGCATCCTAATTGTTTTACTATTTTAAAAATAATAACAGGGGGCCTGGCCTGATGGCATAGTGGTTAAGTTCGTACGCGGCCCAGGGTTCATGAGTTTGGATCCTGGGCTCTGACCTACACACTGCTCATCCAGCCATGCTGTGGCAGCATCCCACATGGAAAACAGAGGAAGATGGGCACGGATGTTAGCTCAGGGCTAATCTTCCTCAGCAAAAGAGAGGAAGATTGGCAATAGATTTTAGCTCAGGGCCAGGCTACCTCACCAAAATAAAAAAGATTTAAAAAACATAACAACATATCATACAGTGGCTATTGTATTAAAATTTCCAATACTAAAAAGTTAAGAATTAGAATGAGGATTACACTGAGCATGTAAAGCAGAGTCCCAGCATAAAGCCTGAACTGTACTCCTTGCAGATTCAGACCCGTCTAGGTATGTGTGATGACCAGCAGCACAGGCTGACCTGAGATCTACATGATGAAGGAATTGAGGAGCCTGATTTAAAGAAAGAGATCTAGAAACTCTGAAGAGGGCAGCCAAGCTATTCTGACACCCCTGTATCACTTAGACTTCTTTCAAGTGCCAGTAACAGAATATACTCAAAAGTAGAGGAAACAGGCCTCAGATGTTCAAAAGCAGTTAGTGTCCAGGATTGGTGGTGTGACTTGGAGCTACGTCAAGGACCCAAGTGCTTCCCATTGATGTCTTTGCCATCCTCACCATGTCACTGATCACAAGATGACTCAGCATTTCTAGGCAACATTTCCAGTGAGAAAGAAGAGACATTTGTTTCCAGGTGTCTCTTTTTATTAGAGAAGCTTCCCAGTCACTTTCCCCTCCACATCTCTTTGGACAGAAATAGGCCACACGCCCATACCCTCGCTGCAAAGGAGACTTAGGAAAGCAAGTAATGTAGCATTTCCAGACTTTATCATTGCAGGAGGTCTCCACCAGCAATGAAGAAAGAGTCTGGGGGCTGGCTCCATGGCCTAGTGAAGTTTGGCGTGCTCCGCTTCAGCAGCCTGAGTTTGGTTCCCAGGTGTGGACCTACACCACTCATCAGCATCCATGCTGTGGTGGCAACCCAATACAAAATAGAGGAAGACTGGCATGGATGTTAGCTCAGGGCTAATCTTCCTCAGCAAAAATCTACAACAAACCTCTCAACCATTGGGTGATATCCCTTATCACCTACAGAAAGTTCATGAGGTGGGAGAGAGAGGCAGAATGCACAAGCTTGGTATGAGGACACTAGAGGTCTCACCTGGAAGATCACTGGGCTCTCCTCAAGGATAATCAGATTTTTTCTTACCAGGCTGCCTTTGAACCGGTGCAAGATTCACAGTGAGAAGAGGTTTGTCAAAGACAAACAAATGACAATCAGGATTTGAGTCTGACTGCATGTAGTAGATAACACAAAAAAAAAACAGTGGTTGAACAAATTAGAGGTTTTATTTTTTCTTACATTACAAAGCACCTAGAGGAAGATAGCTCAGGGTGGATATGGTAGCTCCATGATGTCATCAGAGACCAGACTCCTTTTATTTTTCCATTCAGCCATCCTTAGAGTATGTTGTCTCCATCTTCACGATACCAAAATGGCATCTGTTCCACCACTACCCCCAGGCATCATGACCACATTCTAGGCAGGAAGAAGAAAAAAGGACAAGGGGCAATGATGGGTGCCAGCTGAGCTATTTCTCTTTAAAGAACATTGCTGAAAGTCTGACACAGTAATTTTGGCTTTCATTTTAATGGGAATAACCGCCACATGAAATTCCAGCTGCCAAACAGGTTGGGAAATGTAGATTTATAGATAGATCCATGTCATCCTGAATAATGTCAAAGTTCTGATTGTAAGAAAGAAGAAGAAAGTGAATTTTGGTTAAGCAACTAGTAATTTTTGTTATAATGTGGGGGTTTTATGTGAAAACCAGGAATGGAAAGTAGTACAGTGTAACAGTGGTGGGTAACTGTATGTCTCCCAATTCGTTTAATTTTGGTGGATGGATTATGGGAAAGAGATAGAAAAAGTCATTTTCTGCTAGGAACCCTGGTTGTTCAGGGAATGAGCAGGTGGTTGTTGAAAGATCAGTGATGACAACACCCACTGGGAACAGGCTAATGCTCAGCAGAGAGTGCCAGAGATGCACCTGGGATCTACCTCATACTTTTTAACTCAGCAAACTCTGAGTCAGTAAAGATATGTATAACCGTGAGAGAGAGATTTTGCACGACTACCTGGACACATACTTTGCAGATGTAATGCTTGTTATGTATTTCTTCTATTAGTGAGATCTCTCTGTAATCCTATAGAAGACTGACTTGAGGTGGTAGGTAAGACTGCCCAAGAATATCTGATTTTCCCACAGGTGCTGGAAGACTGTAAGTCAAATGAAGGTCGTGGTCTGAAACTAGTGACCTCCCGGAAGGATGAGGCTGACCAAATATTACACATTTCATTTGGCTGATCTCTCTTTTTGAAAATAACATAGACCATAATGGAGAGTTAAACTGAATATAAGCCAGTCCCCAAAATGAGAGATATATAGTCAGAATGAGAAGAGACACACATAAGCTAGAAGAGTTAGAGGGCTTCATGGAGGAACTAGGTCTTTAATTGGACCTCACAAAATGGCAAGAATTTGGATACTTAAAGTAGAGAAGAGGGAGAACACTCTGTCGAGGTACAATGAAAACTCTGATAAAAAGGAAAGAAGCTGTGGGGCCAGCCCGGTGGCACAGTGGTTTAGTTCGCGCTTGGCAGCCCGGGGTTCGCGGGTTCGGATCCCGGGCGCCCGCCGATGCACTGCTCGTCAGCCATGCCATGGCGGCGTCCCATATAAAGTGGAGGAAGATGGGCATGGATGTTAGCCCAGGGCCAGTCTTCCTCAGCAAAAAGAGGAGGATCGGCAACGGATGTTAGCTCAGGGCTGATCTTCCTCACACACACAAAAAAAAAAAAACAAGGAAAGAAGCTGTTTAGAGAGAAGGTTCAGAGGGAAATTTTCCTCCAGCAGGTTCTGGAACAATCTGAAAGGAATAAGAAATGTAGGGAAGGTTAGGAGAATGGGAGAGATAAATCACAGGGTGAGGGGACCGGGAGGACAATAACTCACCCAAATCCTCACATTCCTTTTGTTAATATTTCCAATTAGTTGTCCAACCATACAAAAACTTAAGAAAATCAGAAAATTACTTCAAATAAAACTGATGAATAATATCGGTGGGAGTATAAACAGGTACAATCACTTGGAAAGCCATCTGGCAGTACTTAGTGAAGTGAGGCTGACATATGTGCTATGACACATCAATTCCACACATATAGATGTGATATATATAACACACACATATATAAAATCACCTTGGTGTCCATAACCAGGGGAATGGATAAGTAAAATGCTAAGAATATATACTATGGAATAATGTGCTGCAGTTTGAAGCATTGAACTAAACATACATTTAATGACATGGATGGATATTACAAACATAGTTCTGAGTTTAAAAAGTAAGGAAAAGAATGAGACATAAGCACAATGCCACTTATGTAAATTAAAAATACATACATACGGAACACTACAGCATTTACAAGGATTCACGGAGGAAGGGAATGAAAGTAAAAATTGAGGATGAAGGGAAGAAATTGATCCACCAATCAAGAGAGGAGCCTTCATACACTGATGATGATGGCATGAGCTATGAACTTACCTCTCCACCTAGTTTGCCCCCAGCTCTTCTCCCAACAAAGTAAACCTTGAGGGAAGGGACACATTCTTAGACCTCCAAATATTTTTAAATATGTGAATAGCACTAGAATATATAATTCTCTCATGTGTAAAATTGGGATAAGAAGAAGAAGAATCTCACCAGGTTGTCAAGAAAATTAAAGGAGATCATATATTAGATGCCCAAATGGAACCACACCCAGATAGGTGGTTGACTAGGCTCACTAGCTGACAAAGGGACCCACTGTGAACTTTATACCAATCTCACAGTGCTTGTGCTCAATACCCGCCTCAGTGAAATGATACATCATTACATCACAGACTTTCAGAGTCAAAAAGAAAATAGTTAAAGCCATGTAGAGTACGTCAAATCCTCAAATGCAAAGGTATATGGTCCTGCTTCCTGTTGACTTAGGCTGTACAGAGAAAATAATACAGCTGTTGATTTAGGCTTAGGGAAACCCATTACCACCAATATTCTCCCCTACAGTCAGTTTTAGCCTGACTCAGTGCCCCTTTCTGACTATACTCACCAGAAGAGGCAGTCCTGCCAATTCAGTGATTATCAGGCAGCATGAGCTGGGTGGTGAAGGCTAATGTAGCCAACTGACACTGCAGGGAGGAGGAGACTGGCCAAAGTATAATGACTAAACTGGCATTTCGTCAGATGATGGGGATTTTGCTGGCCTTTCGTCAAAGGTCTGGCACTGTACTCTTAGGTCTTTAGGAGACAACGTCATGCCATAGTACAATCTAAAAAAGTAATTTAGGGCAGTCTATTGGGGGTAATGTATTGTTTGTAGCCAAGTTTACAAAGATTAGAGGTCTGAGAAGCATTATAGTGTTCTCTCTATTTCAAGTACATAAGCAGTTCAGAACATAATCCAAGGCCTTTTAAAAACGAAGTGAAATGTGACCAAAATATTATTTGCTACAAGAGGAAAGCACTTTACCTTTCCACCCTATAAAGGAACTTTTTAGATATCCTATCTATCCTGCTACAGTACATTACTCATAAAATTTGTGAATCATCTATTCCTTAGCCTCAAAAAGGTGGAACATCTTAAAGGAGCTGATAAACTAAAAGAATTCTCACCTATCTACTACAGATGGAGTCTGGCTACAGCCCAGGACTCCATCAGATGACCCCTCAAAATCTCTTCCAGACCTAAGTTAAAAGATCATTTAGTATGTGAACAGGGAACAAATTTAGAGTCGTAAGAGATCTTAGAGATCTTCCAGTCCAGTTTCCACTCCTTGTTTTTGTAGAAATTAAATCTTTGTAGAAACTTGCCCAACGTTGAGCAGCTAGCTCATTTCTATTCAATACATGCTTATTGAATACCCACTACATTCCAGGCATCGTATTAAATACTAGAAAATAGATATGGTGAATAATAACAAAGTGTGGCATATTGGTTAAGCATGCACACTAGAGCCAGACTCCCTGGATCCCATTTTAGTTTCCCTACTGACTAGCTGTGGGACCTTGGGAAAGTCACTTAACCTTCAGTTTCATTGTCTGTAAAATAAGGTAATAACAGAATATAACTTAAAGGATTGTTATAAGACTCAAAAGCTTCAATATACTTAATGCAACATAGGACAGAACAGTGCCTGGCCATAGCAAGGGCTCTGTTAAGTATTTGTTAATTAAAATACTAGGTTTCTGCTCTCTAGAACTCTCCATTCTTTGTTTAGACAGACAGCCTAGCACACTGGGGGAAGTGCAACACTAGTCAGTCTAATTAATGTTATATGTGGCTTGAGGGCACAGACTTGTCTGGTTTACCAGTGAGTCCTCCTACTCCGTGCCCAATACAGCGCCTGGCACATGATAGAGTCTCTCAGTATTTGCTGAATGAGTGAATAAATGGACCATGAAACGAAAGAGTCAAGGAACAGGCATCCTGAGAAGGAAATATTTGCATAGTACCTTAAGGAATGAGAAAGAACAGCAGAATTTCTTCATACAGAGAAGGGACGAGGGATTTTAGGTGGTTGAAGTGGCAAAGCAAAGACACAGGAGTGTGAAGGTGACTGGCTTTCTTCCCCTGTATGGAACCTGTTCTTCTCACTTCCTTTATCTGAGGGATTTAGGAATTCCACCTAGGTGTGCCATGGAATTGGCAGCTCTCAGCTCCTGATGTATTATATGGCACCATTCTGACGAGACCAGGTGCTAATTAAGATGCTCAAGGGGCTATCAGTTGTTCTTTCCCTTAGCACATGTTCATTCAAAAGGTGTTGGCTGATTTCAGAAATCCAGCAGGGATCAAAGCATAGAATGTGTATTTACTTAGCCCATCTGTTCATTGCAAGAGTTTGATTACATTTGATTGTTGATGTAATCGATATTTTCCTTTTGTTGGATCCTCCTCCACGAGGGACTGAAATAGTTTTATAGTTACATTCACCTAAACTACCTATGATTGACTTATTTACTTTTGAAAAATTTTGACATTTATTAATCACCTGGTTGTTCTTATAACAGAGATATCTGGTTGTCTCCCATTATCCATTCTCCCCTTCTTCTATAGCAATAGCATCCTCGATTTTATCTGGGCACGTGGACACTGAGGATAAAGGCTACATTTCCCAGCCTCTCTTGCATAAGTAAGTGGCCAAGTGACTAAGCAGACATGGTATGTTCAATTTGCAAAAAAATGCATTTTAAAAGAGTGATATTTTCTTCTCCTTCCTTCCTATCCTCTCCTCTGGAGGAAGGTAGATGTGATGGCTAGAGTTAAAGCAGTCATTTGAACCTTGTCAGGTGACCTTGGGAATGGAAAAAATGCTCAGGGGAACAAGTAGAAGAAGTCTGGGCCTCTGATACTTCATGGAGTGCCACATGAGAATACCTACCTCCAGACTCTTATATGAGAGTGAAATAAACTCCTGCTTGTTTAAGCTACTGTTAGTTTGAGTTTGTTTTTGTTTCTTGCAGCCATACCTAATCGTAAGTCAAACAACTTCCTCCTGTACCCATCCTGACATCTCCTTTGCCCCCTCAAAGTCAGTTGTTACTACTCAGAGAATAAAAACTAAGATCTCCCAAGCAAGTAAGAATAATAATTATAATGATAATAATTAGGAGGATGAATACATTGTAAAAACTTTGCTTCTTTCTTCCCCATCCAAAAATATCACCTTGTGAATTTCATGGCCACTTTAATTGTTTTTGGATTGTCTCACTTACATTCTATGAATGTAGATGATTAAGAGTCGGTCCGTGAGTGGGGAGGTAAGTAAAGGATAAAATATGTAGAAAAGGAGCAGAAATGCTACTGAAGCAATTTCAGCAGAGGAAGATTGTAGACTCTCCAACAGTGTGTAAATTATAATGTAGCCATAATGCAGTGTTATGCAATGATTAAAGATTGTGTTCTAGAATAATATTTATTGCTTTGGGGAAATGTACAGAGAATTTTGTCAAATAAAAAAGTAGATTCCAGAACATTGTGTAAATATATATTTATATATACTTAGAAAAAACATGAAGACACCAAAATGCTAACAGTACTTATCTGGCTAATAGGATTATAGGTGATTTTCACTTTCTTTTCTTTTGTTTACTTGAATTTTATAATTTTCCATAATAAACACATGTGATTTGTACAAATTTTTAAGTTGTTTAAAAAGCAATTCTTGGGCCTGCCCAGTGGCACAGTGGTTTAGTTCACACTTTGGCAGCCCAGGGTTTGCAGGTTCAATCCCGAGCGCCCACCGACACACTGCTTGTCAGCCGTGCAATGCCGGCGTCCCATGTAAAGTGGAGGAAGATGGGCACGGGTGTTAGCCCAGGGCCAGTCTTCTTCAGCAAAAAGAGGAGGATTGGCAACGGATGTTAGCTCAGGGCTGGTCTTCCTCACACACACACAAAAAAGCAATTCTTGAGTGGTGGCAGAAGCCAGAATAAACCCCCATACTTGGTTAAGGTTTCTATAGTGCATTAGTCAGAGTAACGTTAAGCTAGGCTGTGATGACAAACTCTAAAGTCTCAGTGACTTAACACACCAAAGGTGTATTTCTCATTCACGAAAAATCCAGTGTGAGTTAGCAGGGACACCTCTCCATTGGACGGCTCAGGGATCCATCTCAACATATACCTATTAAGGTCACTGCAGGGGAAAAGAGGGACAGAGAAGACACTTCCATGAATAGTTTATTGGTTGGAACCCGCACATAGCCCTCACCTAACTGCAAGGGAGGCTGGGAAATGGGGGGGAGTGTATGGAATATCCGGTGACCGCAACACTGTGTCTGCCACATACACGTGTAGTGATTATTTTTCTCATCCAAAAGTCAAAAGTTACAGTATTACAAGTAAATAACTGACTTTAGGACTGATTTTTAAAATACACACATAACAGAATGTATAGTTGCAAGCTTGCTACAGTTTTAAAAATGTCAACGATAGACTTGGCTGTGAAGAAGTGGAAGGAAATTGGGAGAACAAGAAGCCAAGATGAAAGGTGTCCTGTTCTCCCTCCTAGTTCTTTAATGCATAAAAGTAAGTCTCAATCCAGGTTGGCGTGGAGAGAGGGGAGACAGGGCTGAGACATGAAAGGGCTGGACGGGAAAAGGAATGAGGATTTCTGAGAGACTAAGAAATACAACATGGACCTCTCCCCTGAAACAGTGGGAATACAGGCAGAAGGATGAGCTGGCTAGAAATTAGGGAGGAGAGCCAGGTCCAAATAGGATGGAAAAAGTAAGACTGCCATTTTTGGGCAGTGCAGGAATTAAAGTCAGAATAGAAAGCCAAGAATGTGGGGTGAGGATGAAAGCGGGATTTGAGCAATTTGCTTCAAACGTGTGCTATCATTTGCATCTTGCTCTCAAGAAACAACTGGTTGTGACGTGTAATCAGTTTGATTTAAATGGCCGTGGGTAAGACAAACAACAGAAACCAAGTCAGCAGTACCATGGCCCACAAGAAGAGCCCACAGTCTAAATTAGGGACCATAGTTGCATGGAAAACTTAAGGTTGAACCAGGCTTCATTCTAGACATAGAAAGGGGCAAGCTGTGGAGACACAGTGGAGACGGACAGTTGACTTCAGGAAGGCGGCAGTTATTCCAGGTGATCTGAATGGTTGGATCAGGACCCCAGCAAGTAGCTGGGGAGAGTGGGAGCAGAGTCCAGCTCCTCAAAAGATTCTAGCAAGAGATGTTGTGACTGGGGGTCCTCGTAAGGGACAGGGCTTCACAACAGGTGCCACCCCAGAAGGAGAACTGGAATACAAACGAGGGAAACAGTCATCGTAGGCAAGGATAAAGGAGGAACGGAGACTATAGATTTGCGGGTATACGGTTGCCTAGGGCTGCACCTCTGATGATAAAGTGAATACCAGGACCAGGACAGAAAGATGTACAGATGAAGCAGTCTCTCTCTTGCCTGACTTGGTCTACATTAGCTTGGGAATGGAGTAGAATTGGGCCTATGGACAGAAGGCGACACTGCCTGATGCAGTTTTGGTGAGGCTGGACTCAGATCTACTAATAGAGCTTGTACATCAGTCCAGACAGGCTTTTCCAAGATAGCCTTGTAAATAGCTACATGGCTCTTCCACGCACCCTTTCTTACAGGGCATAGCAGTATTTGCATGGGTAGGTATCATTAGTTACTGACATAGAAGTAGGATGGGAGAAAACACCTAGGCTGATCGTGTTTTCATTAATTATCAAGCTACTGTTATTGATTTAGAGTACTGTAGGTGAAAACCCCAAATCCCATGTTTTGCTCCTTAAAAGATATTTTAAAACAGAAAGAACATTTTAAAGAAAAGTTTGAATTTTTACCTGTTCAGCTAAACAAATCTCTTGTGTATGGATGCCTGGGTCTGAGTGATCAGGGACAGCAGGGTGTGGAGGGAAAGCTCTGGACAAAGAATCCAAGATTCCGAATTCTAACATGGTTCTATGGAGGACCAAACAAAGCAAGGATTAGAGACGTGTTTTAAATGTCCCAAAGTAATCGAAAAATGAGGAGTGCGTGCATATCCACCCATCTAGCAACTTTGCAGAGCTTGGATTACGGTGACACAAATGAGGTGCCTAGTGCATAAAATTTAAAGGGGTGCTCACTCTCAGAGTCATGCGAGTGCCCCGCTGGCAAGATTACGAACTACACACAAAACAAGACTGGGGAGCCTTTCAGAAGAGGTGTCCCTGTCTGGTGCTCAGGGAATAAGAGGAGTAGGCAGGTGTTGTCTGGAATGGTCAGATTTCTGAAAGTAACCCTTCCAGAAGCTGCTAAGAATATGGTTATTGAGAGGCTGAGAGAAGCCCAGTAGACTGAGTTCATGTGGTTTGGCTTCCTGGCAGCAGATTAAGAGAAGCCAGTAAGGACCCGAAGGGTCAGGGTCAGCCTACCATTCTTGACCAAGAAACCTCCCTCCGCATCTGAGCTCCCACACCGTCACAGGCCTTAGGGATGACCAGCATGTCTCACTGCCTCACCCTCCTCTGTGATCCCAAGTAAAGTATTTCCTTTGGGACTGCAAAGGGTTTCCATGTTTTAGAAGCCACTTTGCAGATGTGATAGGAGGGCTGGCAAAACAAGTCAGGCTGGGTCCTTAAGCCTTTATCAGCTAATGCCTTATCAGTCATGCCTTATCTGTTAACACCTCCGGAGAAGTTAATTAGCTGGATGTCAGCTGAAAGTAAGAACAGGTCAGAAGAGTAAGAGGAAATAGTTGCGGAAAGGTTCTTTGTAGTGACAAGTACCAGCAAGCATCAGCTCGTTGCAGTTTTGCTTGCATTGGTCCTGAACATGCCACTGAAAGTGGTTCATGCTCCCCCTCCCAACCTATGGGGACAATAGGACGCTGACGCTTAATTATCAAATGGTGTTATCTCATTGTCATTGTAATTTGTTGATGCCCAAAATTACCCATTTGCCATTGATCCAAAAGGTATCCTAAAAATCAAGACATGTCAGTTGGCATTTATTAAATGTCCCTGTTCTCAGAGGGACTAGGCGCTGGGGGAAATAGGAAAATATGTATAGGAGAAGAATATCTAAAGAGTTTACATTCTAGGATTCGGATTCAACCAATGTTTTATTCTGTGCCAAGTATATACCATCTCCTTAAAAAAAAAACAAACCCTTGCAATATAAGTATTATTATTATCCCAATTTTTATTCCCAGGGCATTCAAGTCCAAGCCCGGTGCTGTTTCTACTATGTTACGGGGGAGGGGGAGTAAATATAGTTAGTACATAGAAGCTCGAAACACTTAAACATACTCATGAGTCACTAACACAGTTTGAGACAGCCATAATTAAGTGTCACATATTTGGGAAGAGGGGTGGGGAAGATGAAAGTGGATGAAAGGAATTGACTGAAGCGTTCGGAGGACTGAAGCAAGGTGGAGCTGCTCTGAGGCTTCCTGAATGAGGTGAGGGTGGAGCTGATGATCCAGAGGGAAAGGCTGTGGTGTGTGGAGAGGTGATGGGGGCGGGTATATTCTGCTGTCTGAACTAACAGAAAGAGTGAGTCAGTCGATGACATCCTTTTAATATGTGGCTAAGGGTGGGTGCTCCCAGCCTCCTGGATGCAGGTAACCAAGGGACCTAACTGCAGCCAGAGCTAAACTGTACCAGCATCAGCCTCCAGCAGCAGGGACATTGAATTGTGCAGACATTGGTGTGCTAATTCCAGCCCAGACTGGAAGACAGCAGGGGCTCTGTCTGGGGGAGGAAAAGCACAAGAGCTGAGGACGACACATTTGGAAGGAGGGAAATAAGCTCTGAGCTATTTTTAGTGCCACATCTCTGTGCAGTGCGGACTTAAGGCATGTGCATGTCTGTGAATTCATCAGATGGGAATATATGCATGCACTGCTCTCTAACATCCTTTCCACCCAGAAGATTCCTTTCTACATCCTGACCTGTGGTGGCATCATTTCCTATCCACAGTCGTGTACTGATGCTCTGCTGGTCAGCTTCCTAGGGCCTCTGTGGAAGACAGGTACAGGAAAGTAGAGGCCCTTGAAGAATCAGCAGCTTTTTAACATCAGACAGAAAGAAAGTTTCTTGATTTCCCAAATTTTAGCGAGTGCCAAATATAAGCTCATCTTGGTTGGAAATATAAGCACAATGGAATCCAGTAGAATCTTAAACGAAGCCACAGACTATTTTCCCTGAGCCACACTGGAAACTCTACACCCTCACAACACCTAAGAGCTTTCCCACCAATAAAACTTGTTGGCAAAGCATTACATCATCAGAAAAAACTCTGATTGGTTGAGTCAATCCTCAAGGAAAGTCCCATTTCTGGCAGCAAAAACTTTTCCAAAAGCCTTTTTGGGCATCTAACACCATATTTAGTTTCCTCTTTTAGTGCAATAGTCAGCGTGGAGGTCTTTTAGGAGGTGGCTTCTGGTAGAACTTCTGGCAGAACTCTGAAGTTGCTTTTTCCTGAGTGTATTAGTGCTGGCCACTGTACTGGCGGTCCCCTACCTTGTGAGGTGGAAAACTGCAAGGTTTAATGAGGAAACTTGCTACTCCTTCTGTCACTAGCTTCCAGATTAGAATGGCATTGGTGATTTTGAGCATCAGCCAAGGAATGTCATAACAGAGGCTACTGTGAAACCAAATTAAAGGAGCCCAGGGAGCAAGGGAAAGTCTTCAAGTTAGAGATACTTATTAATTGATTGTATGCAATGTGTTAGGCTACGCAGGTGGGCCCCTGCCTTCAAGGAAAACACAAACACATCCAGGCTGCCCTTCCCGTGATGGATTGACATTACATGAAGAAATGGAAAGAAGAAGCTGAAATATATAAAAAGGAATCATACAGGTTTTTACCAACTGGTCTTTGGCTAGGAAATACGGAAAGGGAAGTATAACCCCACTGCTTCCACCATGTTCTCCTCCTCCCCAGAGCTTTTCTTCTGTCCTGGTTAGTTCCTTTTCATCTACAACCGACCCTCAGGTGAAAGCAACAGCTTGAGAACAGGTAGACAAGTTATAATCATGTGGCACTGCCACTACTACTGCGTTATTACTCTCTTTCCCATTTCTCCTTCCTCTTTCTTTCTTTCTTCCTTCCTCTCTCTCTCTCCCTCGGTCTCTCTTTTTCAAACAAATAGATCTCCTTGATTTCCCCTTAGAGAACACCCCTCTTTCCTCCAGATGGATTCCCACCTAACTCCGACTGTGGCCAAGAAAAAGGCTTTGCTAGAGGAGATCCTCGGGCCGGGATGGGCCCATTTCCCAGGAGACCAGTCAGTCTGATTCCAGTCTGGATGGCACATTTCCTACAGGTCTGTTTCTAGGTAACCACAGCACCTTGTCAATGGGCCTTTAATCCAGGTAATAGTTTCCCAACACCCAGTGTCTAAAGGGAGAAGAAGGAGGCCATAAATCTTCCCCTAGGAAACAGGAGATGCATTACATCACTATGGGTAAAATGAGGGTAAAGTGTGCATTTTAATATGGTTAAATCTTCCTATCTTCACAATTTGGGTTTCAGAGGAGTGAAGATATTAATAGAAGGATACAAGTTTCCTGTGAAAGAGAAGAATAGCACTTGGGAGGTGGGTAATAAATGAAAGGAATCACAGGGACAAACCAAGCAGGGGTGGCTGCCGGCAGCACCTGAATTCCAGGCCATGAGAAAGCAGTGGGTTTACAGTGAATTCAGCCCCAAATATCTGGAGAGAGGCTGCTAGGTTTCTGGTCAGGTCTTGTTCTCTTAAACTGAACAATCCGAGATGACACCAGGCAGCCAGCCTTTGGTCAGAATGAACTGTCACCTAGCGTCATCCTGTACCATTCTCTACTTTCTGACTTACTTCCCATCTCCTGACCCGGTCCTGCTCCCACAAGCTCCTGCCCTCTGTCTTCATATCCTGTGATGAACCTCAGGTTCATTGCTGTGATCTGCTCCTCCAGGACCGATCTCAGCTTGCTTCTGTCAGCCCAGCCACTAGCCCTTTAAACGCGGTCAGCTCAGCAGGCCCAGGCTGGCACAGAGAAGCCGGTGGCAGACAATAGTGTTTATTCCAGGCAATTGTCCCAGACTGGTTACTCCCCGCTCACTCCCCACCTGCTGCTGCGTGCTGTCTTCTTTCCCACCGTCTGAATTCATCCTCCCCAAGCATTGGCTAAGTCTCCCTTTCCCAGCCCCGCCCAGAATAACCCAAGCCCCTCCGCTGCGGGAAGGGAATGTGAGCAGCAGGTCAGACGAGATCCGTAGCTGCGCTCTCTGGCTGTTCCAGGTAACAATGGCCCGGGGTCAGGGCAGTCTTAGGGCTCCGCCCAGCACTAACCTGCTCGGCCAGGTTTGCCTCAGCCCCTTCTGAATGGACAAAGGGCAAGCCTTCACAGCAGCCAAAGACCGGCACTGCTGGTTACCGCAGAGGGGAAGAGAGCTGGCGAGGCGGCGCCACTGCCCAGTTCACAGTTCGCCATCCCCTCGCCCTTCCTGCTCCGCAATGCAGTTTCCCGACCCTGGAAAAGGCACCTGCCGGTGCGAGTCTGGGGAACAGTCTCTGGAAGGCACGCTGCAGTTTGCTCCCAGAGCCGGGCTATGGCCTCACTCTGCCAGGTTGGACTTCCAGGGACCGAGGCCTCTGAGCTCCACACTCTGGGTCCCTGGCTCCCCACCCTCCTCACCCTCCCCAGCCATCCCTCTCCTCCGGTCACTCTGGGCTCACTGAGATCCCTTCCTTTCCAGAGATGATTATTTTTAATCACACGGACTCGGAGGTAGAGGAGTGAGGGCAGGGAAAGGTGGGGGGGTGGGGCGTGAAGGGCAGCAACAGAATGGAATGTCGGAGTTTGTCATTAAACCTCCAGGACTGAGGGCACTTTTTTGGGTGGGGAGACAGCGTCTCACTTCATGTTTTTCTGTGACTTTATTTCCATCGGACTCACAGCGAGATGGGAGCTTCGATCCTGTAAGGTGGTGGTGATGGGAAAGGGAAGGAAGGATAGAACTCACGAAATTCTTGCTACACTTTTATAGCACTTGTATCTGTCTTACTTACATGGCGTGGTTGCCCTCACCTCCTCTAAGGCGCTTGAGGGCGGAGAGCCAGGAGGCGGTGCCGCGCGGAGGAATCAGACCACTTAGCAGCTGCTGGTCTGCAAGTCAGCCACCCCAGCGCCCTGAACGTCGGTTTCCTCATCTCTAAAGGACAAATAATAATAACTATTTTGCAGAGTTCTCAGGACTATGTTTAAGAACCATCAAAACCCTGCCGCATCATAGAGACTTAATAAAAAGTAGCTGTTATGATCAGGCGTCAGTTTCCTCAGCTGTAAAACAGGGATAATAAATACCCATTTCATTGAGTTGTTCTAAAGATTAGCCAAGTTGATATTTATCACGTTCTTAGACAGGTGCCTAGCACGTGGTAATCTCTGTCCAGGCGTTATTAAATAAAATTAATCCTGCGGTCATTTTCCACGATTCCTGGACGTTGCCTTGCCCGGGCAGGTGCTTTTGTAAACGTTGCTGACCTTAGTCTACTGCGGACACGGGGTCAGGAAAGAGACGGGGAGGACACTCACAGAGGTGGCTGCTGATTAGAGCGGCATGCTTCTGTTTTGTTCTCCTTGTGTTTATTATTCTGTTACGGATGCCGCAGTCTGCACCCATCTCCATCGCCCCTCCCCTCTATTCCCTCTGCTCAGTACTTCCTCTTTCAAGAAAGAAACAGCAACTGATTCCAAAACTCCCCACAGTTACTAAGTGTGTGAGCAGACACCACAGCTCTGCCTGCACCTTTCGTTTCTCTCTCCCAGTGTCCAGCTTCCATCTGAATTTCCTTTTGTGACATCTAATTAAAAGACCCAGAGGTTCCACTGAATGCAATGTCTAATCCTAATTAAGTACATATTTATTAAATCTGTGTGAGGAATTCAAATGCATATCCCAGAGTATAAAGTCCAGCAGAGAAATAAATCCACCAGAAACAATGTTAGAACAGTCCAGTTACTCACTCTGTTGACTTTCTTTCTTCTCAGTTCATTGAGTGCCCTATTTGTTTTTAAAATAACATTTATTGTGTGTTTACCATGTATCAGGTACTACCTGAATTCTTACATGCTTCCCCCATTCCATTTCATCCTCAGATCACCTCTAGAGGGTAACTATTATGATGTCTACTTTACAGATGAGGAAACTGAAGGTTAGAGAAGTTAAAGAACGCATCCCAGGTCACACAACTAGTAAGTGTCGGAGCCCGCCCTTGCACCTGCCTCCACAGCTCACATTCACTAGACTGTGTTCACAGGCACCAGCAAGTTCCTAGAGAAGTCAGACCTGACTGTTCTCCTGGCCCTCTCAGATCTGCTCTTTAAAATATATAAGGTGTCTTTTCTGACATTTGACATTTTTGGTTGGCAAAGAAAGTGTGTGCCTAACTTTCTTCTAAACAAAGGGTCTTTTGCATCACCCTTCTTTTTACATCCAGAAAGCTGTACCCCCTCAGCAGTGCCAGCCCCTTCTACTCTCAGCTCCACACCCTGTCACTGACTCTAAGAGAGTTTTAACAAAAGAACTGGAACAGGAAGAGTTTTTAAACAGGCTGTCTCTTTCTTTAAATAATTAAAGAAGATGCTATCAGGGAGATCAGGTTTTTATTAGCTCTTCTCAAGTTCGCTGTCATTTACTTTTGTCGAAGGCTGGATTGAAGGTTGGGGTGAATGGTAGACATAGGAAAATGCCCTAGTTTGTACAGAGTGTTGGGGGGGATGTTATGGAGTCTGGCCATTCACCTCCCATCTTGATTCTCTGCCAGTGGAATGGAGGGTGGGCTTGAATGGAGGTTACGGTTCTTTGGAAACAAATTTAGAGGAAATGAATGAATGAGGTAATGAATGAAATAATTGTTGAACCTTGACAATAGTGGGCTGTGAGGCTTTGGGAACACTAGCTCCAGGGCCTCGGAGGGTGCAAAGCAACCAGACCAATGGAAAATAAGCATCAGGAAAACAATTTCTAAACCAGGGACGTGGGAACACAACTCCCATTCAAACGTGTCTTCTAAATCTGCATCTCAGCAACGTGTTCTCTGCAATTTCACTCTCCTGGTGGATGAGCAGGCGGGAGCCCACCCCACACAGCAGGGTGTCACAGCAGCCCGTAGGACAATAAGGAGGAAATTGGTTTTCCGGGAAGCAATTTCTCTATCAGCAGAGTGGTTCTGCATTTGCATAGAGGAGAGGTTAGGCTGACAGTCAGAAGGATTCCATCTGCTACTTGGAGTCCTAGTTTGGATAGCTGCAGTGTTGAAAGGACACGATGGAATGCACTTTTTAATATGGGAAGGAGTGTTGATCCAGAGACCGGGAGCCTCCAGGCCAAAGGACCTGGCTGGAAATGGAATCGCCTGAGCCGTTGAGCTGATTCTTTCATTTCTCTTACTAAATATAAAACGAGGTCAAACAGAGCATGAAGCAGGGGTTAGGGGCAAATCAAAGATTTAGTAATAAATATTTATAGTGCCTAGCTCATTACAGGGCTTATGTAGATCCTTATTAAATACTTGCCAGTTTGACTTGTTTCCTTGATTTACACTAGAATTTGGAAAGCCAGAGGGGTTATTAGCTTATATCTTGTCATTTTTAATGTCCTGTTCCTGGGAGGATTAAAAAAAAAAAAAGAAAACCCCAGAAAATAGCATCTACTTTCCACAGAATGTGACCCTCCTAAAGGAAAAGTGCTTTGAGTTCCCCAGAGTCCTTTTGCCTCACTGCCAGGCCTGCAAGAGCTCAAGATCCGGACTTTATCTGGCTTCAAACGTTACTTCTCTGGGGTGTAGGGACAGCCGCACCCATTCTGGATTAAAGCAGGCACTGTGGGGTTAGGTCAGTCCACTGGTGGAAAAGCAGGCTGGAACAATGGCCCCTTCTTGTCCTCCCCCACCCACACCCTGTTGACTCAACCTTCAGCGTTGAGAAAACAGAAAACATTTCTGCCTACGACCTCCGGCAAGTCATTTAGCCTCTCTGCCTTCAGTTGCCTCAACTATGAAATAAGAGGGATTGGATTGGATGATCTCTAAGAACCACAGCCATAAATCTCCTTTTCTGAGGCAGCACCAATTCAAATAATCTGTTCGCTGTCCCTGTAAGTGCACTTGGGTTTGTCAGGCTAAATGTCCTAGTTTTGGGTTCTGAAAATATGGTCACTGTATTTATAAGATCACTTTCAGCACTGACATTCTATGCCACTAGGATTCTAAGTAGGTAATAGCCTTAAGTGACTGTTCTAATTACTAGCAATATGACCTTGGGCAAGTCAGTTAAACTCTCTGGGATTCAGGCCCCTATCCATAAAATTTGGGGATAATAAAATCTTATCTCAAGGCAGGGAGCTGGACTAGATAGAGATTCCTCTTGCTGAAAATTTATGATTCAATGTCTTGGGGACCATCTGCTTGACCAAAAGCATAGTTGGACCCCTGAATGTTTAAAAGAGGTCTACAGACTGTTCCCCAAATGGTTGAGCAGAGGCATCGTTGGTGTCCCCATTGCAACCTGGAGAAGAACCAGGAGAACAGTCCCAGCTGCTTGCTGTGGAGAAAGAAATTCTCACGGTGAAGTATCAGTGGCCTCTTAAGCAAAGTTTCCTGTGCAATCCTTCTTTTAAGACAGAGGAAAGCCTCTCAGGAATTCACTCCAAGGTCCTAGGAATGTCAAAGTATTGCCTCTCCTTCCCAACAGGATTTCCATTATCAAAGAAGATTCTAGAGAGAGACATCGGGGGAATTGTGGGACTCTAGATCTGGGTCCAGTAACAAGCTGAGTGATGCTGGACAAATCTCATAATCTCTCTGGGCCCAGTTTCCTCATATGAAAATTAGAAAGTTCACTTACATGAGCTCCAAGATCTCCTGTTGGGAGGTCTGTGGACTCTCAGATGGTAGATTTCCGGCATCAACATCTGTCTGGGGCAGAGGGAACTCCTTTCCCCTTCAAATTATAAGTAGGCAACTATGTCTGCCATTGACCTTCTAGGCTGTCAGTGGAGCAGATTTTTTTTTGAGACACAACTTTTGATGTACCTCTATTCATATCTCCATCCATGTGTCTAATTCCTAGCGCTGTGCCTGGCGCATGGCACATGCCTCCTAGTAATTTAGGTTTCTGCTAAAAAGAAAAATAATAATGGGATGCTTTGTAAATATTGCTAGTTGAGTCTTCATTTGGTAAAGATAAGGCTGTCAGTTGTGTTCAGAACAGAATTGAGGTTGAGGAACTGGGAGCCAGGCAGCCTGGCCAGGAGGCTGCTCTCTTAATCCCTGCAGGAGGCAATGACAGCTGGGAGGGGCACCCCGTTTTCCAACCTGAGCACTGGGATTGATTCTTCGTTCTTCTTTCTCCCTTGTTCCTCACACCTCATTCAGCACCAGTTCCTGTGGGGTCTCCCTCCTGGACCATCCTCAAATCTGTCCACTTGTCTGCATCTTCCCTGCCTCCTCCTTAGTTCAGGACACCACAAGGGCTCCCCTAGGTGGCTCATCTACAACAGCCTCCTCACAGGTTCTCTGCATTTAATCTGCCCCCTTCTGGTGCATGTAAAAACAGTTATGGAATATTTTGAGCACAGAGAAAAGTTTAGAGAAGAGTATTAAAATGCTCAGGAGAAGCAGTAAGGCTCACTTTGGAAATATTACTTTAAGAATAAATGGTTTTAGCTCCAATCCTGGTTCTACCACTTTCTAACAAGGTAACATTGGGCAAATTCCTTGATCTCTCTGTACCTTAAATGAGTTTCCTCACTTATTAAATGGGGGTGATGAGAGCAGTGCACTGACCTCAGAGGATTGTGAGAATGAAATTAATTTATTCATTTACATGCTGTGTTAGCCTTATTCTCTGTCCTCTGATTTTGTCAAACTTAACCCAATCTATTTTTCACTCTTTCTCAGGAGAGAGCTATCAACAGTGCACATCTAATCCCTTCAGGCACCTTCCTAAATCCTCTAATGGCTCCCTGTTACCCTCAGGACAAAGTCCAAACTCCTTAACAGGGTTTACCAGAGCCTCCCAGGTCTGATCAGTCTCATTCCTCATTTGCAGGGGAATGAGGCAGGGAAGAGAGGGCATTCCAGGCTGGAAACGCTTCCTGAGAAAGTGGAACGAGGCAGGTGGATTGCTGAGGCACACAGAGCGGTGGCTGTGCGAGTCTGGGTTCTGCAGCTGGACTGCAGGAGTTCATACCGTGGCTCTGCCGCTTATTAGCCAGATGACCTTGGGCTAGTTACTGACCTTCTCTATATCTCGGTTTTCCCATCTGTCAAAAGAATGAACCTACTTCATGAGGTCGTGGGGAGGATTGAATGAGCTAATTTAAGTCAAGTTCTTAGAGGAGGTCTATGTATGAAGCTAGCACTCACGAAATGTTCATTCTTATTTTGGGTAAGAGGAAAGGTATTCGTGCAGATTTTGTGGGATCTCAAAGGCAAATAGAGAAGTTAGACTGGCTTGGTAAAAATAAGGCGGTCGGTCAGTAGTGTACAGAATAGAATTCAGATGGAAGAAACTGACCTCCTGGGCAGCACAGCCAGGAGTCTGTTCCTGGGATTAGGGCAGTGGGGGTGTCACTGACTAGGTGCCTCCAGAAACTCAAAGGTGGGTTTGGAAGCAATTGACTGGTTTTCTAAGTTGTTTCTTTTCCTTTTGTATGTTAAGGAGATGTAACCACCACCATCCTGAAACTGACCAAATCTCACCACAAGAGTTAGGCCCATGACCTTGGCTTATTTTTAATGCAAAGATCTCTCCAGGAGGAGTTTAGGCCTTATTATGTGGAAGCATGTTCTCCAGTTGAGCCTGTGCAGGCAAATACCTGCCTCTCCCTTTTGAATATTCATTTCCCAACCAAAATAAAAGTTCCTGCTTCCGTTTGTTCGGGACGCTTTGACTTTGGAAATAATTCCTCGTGGCGTCCTATTTGTGCAAATACACTTTACTTTGTGAGACAACTTCCACTGGTGTAGAGTCTTATTTAACTCACCAGGAGGCAAGCCCACTTGCTTCGGTAACAGGAGCAGCGAGGGAAGGAAAAGACAAATCTGAGACAGATCTCAAGACTGCATGACAGATTAGATACAGGGTAAAAAGTATCTCTAAGGCAGCATTTTCTAGAACACCAGGTCCAGAAAGCACTCCATGAGCAGTATCCGTTCATCTACATTTGAGAAATGCTACATATTTCTCTGTTTGGAAAGTCACAAGGTACATTAGCAGGTTAAAGTAGTCTAGAAACCCTGGCAGTAAACAAACATTTAAAATTTGGATAAATCCAGTATTTCTGAAATAGTTTGATCACAGGACATCCCTCCCCCTCATCCCCCAGCAATCACACAGATTAACATCTCGAAGAAGAGCTAGTGGTTGGTAGGATCCCCTTTGGAATACGCTGCCCCGAGGTAACACCGCGAACTGTGTAAACAGTGCTGGAGAGAAAGAACACACACACCCCCACCACACAATCTTACTATTGTCCTTTCCTGTTCTCTGGCGGGCTCCATCAGTGGGAGCCCAGGAGGACAGTTTAAAATTAAATGCACATTTCCCTTTCCTTGCCTGGTGAGAATGTTGCGGCTCTTACCCCCCCTCCTACCCACTTCCTTCTCCAGTAGAGTTTGCTTGCCCTAGAGAGAGCCATCTGGATATTAATGTTGCAATATTGACTATTTCAAGGGACCTCCTTTTGGCATTCATTCTAGTTTGTGATGTTTTACTTTAACCTCTCCATGTTAGAAAGTCATCTGACTTCTCTAAGTGGTTTCTTTGGGGTAGTATCATTATTACAATTTTTCCTTTTCTTCAGAATCAAGGGTATTTCCCCCCCTCAAGGACTTCTTGGCATTTCCGTGAGGTTTATTATTCTGTTGTGCTTGAAGTACGTGGCATCCTGCTTGCGCTGCAAACCGTAAAATAAAATTCCCCTCAGGATCACTAAGGAGCCTCAGAGTCACTTCTGCTGAACGAATCCCATCTGTCCTGGGTCAGCATCTTGATCCAGGAGACATATTGGGACTGCAAAGGGAAATTGGACTGGCAGAGGTGATGTTGACCTTTTAGGCTCATGTTTGAGTTGTGAACATGAGTAAATGCCAGTAAGAACAATGCAGAGAGAGCCGGGGTAATGAGACTGTATTAACCATTGAGTTTCATGAACATAGAATGGATGGCACAGACTGGTCCCACTTCTCTGTCTCATTAAGTCACTCAAATGCATAAAGAAAGGCCTCCAGTGATTCTCCTGAAAATTCATTCGTTAACTTGTGTGACTGAGCAGCCAGGAGCAACCACAAACAGCAGACTTCCTGACTTGGTTTCTGGTCAGTTCTGCCGCGGTCAGAGTTTGGTCTCCATCTTCTCGGACCTTCAGATGTGGTCTGTTCTCTTCATCTCCTCCTGTAGCCGTCCTTAGCAGAATGACGTCATCAGCACATTTCCGCTCGGTTGGGTGTTAAGAAGTGAACAAAAGAAGGAGAAATTTGAGGGTTGAACAGACAGATCAATGACTGTCTTTGGTGTGGAAAGACTCTGCTATACATATTTTCCCACATACAGGTGCCTTTCTCACTTCTCGACATCTTCCCTACATTTCCAACATTCTTGGTCCAGTTTTCTGAGCAAACCAGGTCCTTTAGGGTTGGGATTCAGATACCGTGTCCAGTTCCAGGCAGGTCAAAACTGCATCTATTCAACCACAAATTCTGGGTCTGTTTTTCTACCCTCCAAATCTCCTGATTGGCGTCACCCAGTAGCCTCCAATACCATACCAAATTCCAAAACAAGCTCCCCCCCCCCCCCCCCCCCCGAGCTGTGATTGTAATTCTGTAGCTTCCTCGGTAATGATGGCTATGGTTTTCTGTCCTTAAGCCCCTCCTTTCCCTTGTTGGCCAGATAAGGAGGCTTTATCCTAGGAGACTGAGAAATAACTGGAGAGATACTTGTTTTTTTTTTTTTTTGTGAGGAAGACCAGCCCTGAGCTAACATCCGTTGCTAATCCTCCTCTTTTTGCTGAGGAAGACTGGCCCTGGGCTAACATCCGTGCCCATCTTCCTCCACTTTATATGGGACGCCGCCACGGCATGGCTGACGAGCAGTGCGTCGGCGGGCGCCCGGGATCCAAACCCGTGAACCCCGGGCTGCCAAGCGCGGACTAAACCGCTGCGCCACCGGGCGGCCCCCAAGAGATACTTTTTTAAAGGAGGCTAATTCTGGAATTTAGGCAGGTGGGGATTGGTGCTAAAATAATTTTAGTATGTAAAAAGTAAGTGGAGGGGCCGGCCAGGTGGTGTAGTGATTAAGTTCGCATGCTCGGCTTCAGCAGCCTGGGGTTCGCAGGTTCAGATCCCCGACGCAGACGTCGCACTGCTTATCAAGCCATGCTGTGGTGGTGTCCCATGTAAAGTAGAGGAAGATGGGCACAGATGTTAGCTCAGGGCTAATCTTCCTCAGGTAAAAAAAAAAAAAAAGTAGGTGGAGTCTTATTCTGTGGTCATAGGCTGGTGAGGCCAGTGACATATGAGTTACTTGTAGTGTTGTTACTTGTTGGTAATTTTTTCCTATCCTACTAAGACCATAACTTATTCAGCTTCACATTCCAGAACCTAGCCCAGTGTTTGACAATAGAAAGTGCTCAATGGATGGTTTTTGAACTAATTTCCTTCTTTAAAAATAATTCCTTAGTGTACCTAGTTAGCCTCTACTTGATGATCTTCAGCAAAGGGCAAGTGTCTGACTTCACAGACTAGCCCATTCTACTTCTAACTTTTTAGGAGACTTTTCTTACATGAAGTTGAAATTTGCCTTTCTATAACTTTCAAATATTCTTCCTACTTCATCCTCTAGGGTCAAAACTACAAGTCAAATACCTCTGCCTATGTGATATGTGGTTTGCAAAGTCTCTTCCATGTTAAACTTTTCTAATTCCTTGAATTTTGTCTTAGATGATGTTTTCTTAATGCTCATTGCCCTGGTGACTCTCTTTAAATATTTGTTCATGTTAATGTACATATGTCAGAGTACTCTCCCTGAAACCACTCCTGTTTATTAATAACCCATTTAAGGTGAGCTCTAGTAACTGCCCTCTGAGTTTTAGGGTGGTCTCAGCAGGACAGGGCAGCCCGGGGTAGTCTCCTCCTTTGCTGCCTGCTTTCTGTTCCACTGATGCACCAGCAGAGCCTGTGGATTTTTAGGAGGCCACCACAGCAGACTGCAGTCTTACGAATGTAGCCCAGGGGAAATGCAACACAGGGCAGCCTAATTTTGATGAAAGCAGGATAGAGAGCTATCTGGGGAATTGGAGGTTTGGGGAAAGGCAAAGTTGGGAGTTATAATAGGTGGAAAAATGGGGAAAGGGAAGGAACCCTGAAAAGCCGAGGGACAAAATGAGGGCAGGGGGCCTGGACAGGTTGGTGGAGCAAGGTGGTTGAGAGGAAGGCAGGAGGTGAGGCAGGGAAGGAAGGGGCGCAGAAGACAACCTTTGTTACCGAACCAAGTGGGCTTGCCTCCTGGTGAGTTAAATAAGACTCTACACCAGTGGAAGTTGTCTCACAAAGTAAAGTATATTTGCAGCAAATAGGTGGCCATGAGGAATCATTTCCAAAGTCATGTCCCTGAACAAAGGGAAGCAGGGACCTTTATTTCAGATGGGAATGCTATTTGAAAGGGAGAGGCGGGTATTTGCCTGCACAGACTCAACTGGAAAACGCACTTCCACATAATGAGGCCTAAGCTCCTCCTGGAGAGATCTTTGCTTAAAATAAGGCAAAGATTGTGGGTGCAGCTCTTATGGTGAGGCTTGCTCAGTTTCAGGATGTTTGGTGGTTACACCTCCCTTGAGCTTCTCACTTGGTCAGTTTCAGGATGATGGTGGTTACATCTCCTTAACATACAAAAGGAAAAGAAACAACTTGGAAAAACAGTTAACTGCTTCCAGACCTGCCTCTGAGTTTCTCAAGGCACCTAATCGGTGACACCTTCCCCTCACTCACGATGCTTCCTCAATGGACCCACAGTCCAGTGCTTCAAGAGACTTTGAAATGGCAGCTTCTAAACTAAATCTAAGACTGAAGTTAGTGAATTTAGCTGTCAAAGAAAAATTATTCCATTTAAATTTCATTTTAATATGCTTCTGCCCTATGAATTTTGCATCAAAATATTTTACATTTGTGCTTATACAAAATGTATGATTAAATTCATAATAAAAAGTGATAAATTATAGAGATACATGTTAGATCTTTTATTCTAATGCCAGCCTATTAAGCAAATTCAGTAGTTAAGCAAATTCAGTCTTGAATTTAATTAAAATAGACAAGTATTTTCACTAGTGAAAAGCTGAAATAACTGTTTTCACATCTATATTTCTTTTCCTCGTCAGCTGGTAGGATAATGTGCTATGAATTTGGTCTCTTTTCATCAAGAGAAAGCAGTTAGGCTGTAATTCCCTACCTAACACTCTTTCCTCTCCTTTCTCTTGAAAACTTCTCTTTCTTTCGAAAAGCCTCCCTGGGATGGGGTTAGCAGAATCAGGCTTCCATAGCTAGATGAGTATCTTGGAGCTCATGGATTCAAACCTTATTTTATTGCAGATGAAAGAACCAGAAAGGTGCTGATTGGCTTGCAGTCACACAGCTAGTTGCTGGCCCACTGTTAATCCTTTAGAGAAGGCTCTCCTGCCATTTCTTGGACTTCTAGCATTTCTGTTTGGGTTTGTCTTTTGTGCCAGAACTCAAGTCCTCCATCTCTGCCCCAGAGCTCCAGTGTTGCCGACCTTAATTACAACAGGGCATACACTCTGAATGAATAGCAGCTCTGCCTTTTCCATGAGAAACACAAAGACCACACGGAACTGGATTTAGGGCCTCTTTCTAACACATCATTCAAATCAGGTGGGGAATATTGGTGTGAAGGATGCTCAAGAGAAAAATACAAGAGGAGGACAGAGTAGCTGGTTTGCATCTGGGTATGCTTTATGTGTCTGGTTATTCTCTAGGTACGTCTGTCTGATGGACATGTGGGGAGAGAGGGGAGCGGGGAGAGGGTGGAATGAGACCACTGTCCACTGTTTTTAATTTGGTCCCCTGGCTGACTGGTAATGAATGTGGTGCTGGTCCCACCTACTACGCAGCAGTGTTCTCTGGAGAAGGAGTGTTTGGGAGTATTGCCCTACCTCTAACGTGACCTCCTTGGCACATTCTGAAATAAAACAAGGCTAGCCTCTGGGACAGGATGGAAGCATGCAGCCATGAGTGATAATTTGTAGTTCTTTGTTATTGAGGCCAGGTCCTGAATGGATGCCTTGTGTTGGCCTAAACATTCTGAGGCCTAGTATAGTGGCTGCCAGGGTCCTGCTAAGGGATTGAATACAGGAGGTTTGGGAGGAATAACTGGGCCAACCTTGTTGGTTAGTATCTGCATCTGGTATTCTGAGAGACTGAGGCCTTTCATCTGCCCATAGGACATGTATAGATGGACAGCCTTTGGCTCATCTGGGACACAGCCTCATGGGCATTTACAGATTTTTTTATTTAAACAAGTGGGAAAAGATTTGCCCAATGGTTTTATACTTGACATTGAACTTTACTACAAGTATGGGGTGCAGCAATAGCCAAATTCAGTACCCATTTTCTGTTTCCTCTTTTTCCTCCCATGTAGAGAGGAGTGCTAAGAACTCCGGCTCTGGACTGAGGTTCAAATCCTGGTTTTGACCTTTCTTAGCTATGGAATCCTGAACAAATTACAGCATTTAGACTTTCTGAGCTTGTGGTTTCTCATTAGTAAAATGAAGACAAAAAGAGAACCTACCTCATTAGTTTTTGTGAAAATTAGAGAAGATAATACATGTAAAGGCCTTAATACAGTGGTAGTCACTTATTAATGTTAAGAGAAACAAAATATGTATTGTCAAAGCCGTGACTATAATTATTCTCTGTGTATAAAGCTTAGAGTATTTAATTTTTTTTAAACAACTGCACATTTCAAATGTGTATTTTTAAGGCTATGGGACAAGACCTTCCATTTGTATGGTGTTGTTTTTGTTTTTGTTTTGAGCTAACATTGGTTTATAACATTATATAAGTTTCATGTGTACAATCTTATAATTCGAGTTCTGTATAAACTACAGCATGCTCACCATCAAAATCTAGTTTCCATCTGTCACCATACAATTGATCCCCTTTACCCATTTCACCCTCCCCCGTTTCCCTCTGGTAAGCACCAATCTATCCTCTGTATCTTTGTTTTTGTTTGTTTATTTTGCTGTTTTTTTTAATCGTCTACATATGAGTGAAATCATACAGTATTTGTCTTTCTCTGACTTATTTCACTTAGCATAATACCCTCAAGGTCCATCCAAGTTGTCACAAATGACAAGATTTCATCTTTTTCTATGGCTGAGTAGTATTCCACTGTTTATATATACCACATCTTCTTTATGAATTCATCGGTTGATAAGCACTTAGGTCCTTTCCATATCTTGGCTATTGTAAATAATGCTGCAATGAATATAGGGGTGCATATATTTTTTTGAATTAGTGTTTTTGAATTCTTTGGATAATTACCCAAAAGTGGAATAGCTGGTTCATATGGTAGTATGAACAATAGGTGAATTTTTGAGGACTCTCCATACTGTTTTCCATAGTGGCTGCAACAATTTACATTCCCACCAACAGTGCACAAGGGTTCCCTTTTCTCCACATGCTCTCCAACACTTGCTACTTCCTGTCTCTTTGATAATAGCCATTCTAACATGTGTGAGGTGATATCTCATTGTGGTTTTGATTTGCATTTCCCTAATAATTAGTGATGTTGAACATCTTTTCATGTGCCTGTTGGTCATCGGTATATCTTCTTTAGAAAAATGTCTATTCAGATCCTTTGCCCATTTTTAATTCAGACTTTTTTGTTGTTGTTGAGTTGTATGAGTTTTTTATATATTTTGGATATTAACCCCTCATTGGATGTATGATTTGCAAATGTTTTCTCCCATTTGGTAGATTGTCTTTTTGTTTTTTTGGTTGCTGTGCAGAAGCTTTTTAGTTTGATGTAGTACCACTTGTTTATTTTTGCTTTTGTTCCCTTTCCTGAGGACACGTGGTATTCAAAAAGACACTGCTAAGACTGATATCAAAGAGTGTACCACCTCTGTTTTCTTCTAGGAATTTTATAGTTTCAGGTCTTATGTTGAAGTCTTTAATCCATTTTGAGTTAATTTTTGTGTGTGGCGTAAGATAGTAGTGTAGTTTCATTCTTTTGCATGTGGCTGTCCAGTTTTCCCAACACCGTTTATTGAAAAGGCTTTCCTTTCTCCCTTGTATGTTCTTAGCTCCTTTATCATAAATTAGTTGACCATATATATGTGAGTTTATTTCTGGGGTCTCAATTCTGTTCCATTTATCTGTGTGTCTGTTTTCCTGTCAATGCCATGCTGTTTTGATTACTATAGCTTTGTGGTATAATTTGAAATCAGGAAGTGTGATTCCTCCAGCTTTGTTCTTTTTTCTTAGGATGATTTTGGCTATTTGGGATCTTGTGGTTCCATACAAATTTTAAGATTTTTTTCGTTCTATTTCTGTGAAAAAATGTCATTGGGATTTTGATAGGAATTGGATTAAATCTGTAGATTCCTTTAGGTAATATTGCCATTTTAACTATGTTAATTCTTGTAATCCATGAGCCTGGAATATCTTCCCATTTCTTTGTGTCTTCTTCAATTTCTTTCAACAAGGTCTTATAGTTTCCAGTGTACGGGTCTTTCACCTCCTTGGTTAAATATATTCCTAGGTATTTTATTCCTTTTGATGCAAATTATAAATGGGATTGTTTTCTTAATTTGTCTTTCTTCTAGTTCATTGCTAGTGTATAGAAACACAAAGATTTTTATATATCAACTTTGTATTCTGAGACTTTATTCGTTTATTATTTCTAATAGTTTTCAAGGGAGTCTTTAGGGTTTTCTATATATAAAATTATGTCTTCTGCAAATAGTGACAATTTTACTTATTCTTTTCCAATTTGGATGCCTATTATTTCTTTTTCTTGCCTAATCACTCTGGCTAGGACTTCCAGTTACTACGTTGAATAAGAGTGGCAAGAGTGGGCGTCCTTGTCTTGTTCCTGATCTTAAAGTGACAGTTTTCATTTTTTTGACCATTGAATATGATGTTAACTGTGAGTTTGTCATATATGGCCTTTGTGATGTGAAGGAATGTTCCTTCTATACACATTTTCTTCAGAGTTTTTATCATAAATGGATGTTGAATCTTGTTAAATTCTTTTAACAAGATTCTGCATCTATTGAGATATTTATATGATTTTTATCCTTCATTTTGTTCATGTGGTGTATCACATTGATTGATTTGTGGATGTTGAACCATTGTTGCATCCCTGGAATGAATCCCACTTGACCATGGTATATGATTCTTTTAATGTGTTGTTGTATTGGTTTGCTAATATTTTGTTGAGGATTTTTGTATATATGTTCATTAGCTAAACTGGCCTGTAATTTTCTATTTTTGTGTTGTCCTTGTCTGGTTTTTGTATCAGGGTAATGTTGGCCTCGTAAAATGACTTAGGAAGTGATTCCTCCTCATCAGTTTTTGGGAAGGGTTTGAGAAGGATAGGTATTAAATCTTCTTTGAATGTTTGGTATAATTCACCAGTGAAGAGTCCTGGACTTTTATTTTTTGGGAGGTTTTGGGGATTACTGTTTCAATCTCCTAACTAGTGATTGGTCAGTTCAGATTTTTCTGTTTCTTTAAGATTCAGTCTTAGAAGGGCATATGATTGTAAGAATTTATCCATTTCTTCTAGGTTATCCAATTGGTTGACATATAGCTGTTCATAGTACCCCCTTATAATCCTTTGTATTTCTGTGGTATTCATTGTAACTTTTCCTCTTTCATTTCTGATTTTATTTAGTTGAGACTTCTCTCTTTTTTTCTTAGTAAATCTATCTAAAGTTTTGTCAATTTTATTTACCTTTTCAAGAATTAGCTCTTAGTTTCATTGACCTTTTCTATTGTATTTTTAGTCTCTATTTCATTTATTTCCACTCTAATTTTTATTATTTCCTTCCTTCTACTGACTTAAAGCTTCATTTATTCTTCTTTTTCTAATTCCTTTAGGTGTAAGGTTAGAATGTTTATTTGAGTTTTTTCTTGTTTCCTGAGGTAGGCCTGTAAACTTCCCTCTCAGTACACTTTTGCTGCATCCCATAGATTTTGATATTTCATATTTTCATTTTTCTTCAGGTTTTTAATTTTTCCTTTGATTTCTTCATTGATCCAATAGCTGTTAGTAGCATGTTGCTTAGTCTCCACATATTTGTGATTTTTCAAGCTTTCTCCTGTAGTTGATTTCTAGCTTTGTATCCTTGTGATTGAAAAAGATGCTTGATATGATTTGAATCTTCTTAAGTTTATTGAGATTTGTTTTGTGTTTCAACATCTGGTCTATCCTTGAGAATATTCCATGTGCACTTGAGAAGAATGTGAATTCTACTGCTTTTGGATGGAATGTTCTCTGTGTATCTATTAAGTCTGTCTGGTCTAATGTTTCATTTAAGGTTGATGTTTCCATGTTGATTTTCTGTGTGGATGATTTATCCATTGATATAAGTGGGGTGTTAAAGTCCCCTACTATTATTGTGTTGCTGTCAATTTCTCCCTTTAGGTCTGTTAATAATTCTTTATATATTTTGTGCTCCTATGTTAGGTGCATAGATATTAATAAATGTTATGTGTTCTTGATGAATTGTCCCCTTTATCATTATGTAATGTCCATCTATGTCTCTTGTCACCTTTTTCAGCTTGAAGTCTATTTTGTCTGATATGAGTATGGCTATACAGCTTTCTTTTGGCTGCTATTTGCTTGGAGTATCATCTTCTATCCTTTCACTTTGATCCTATGTTTGTCTTTAGAGCTAAAATGAGTGTCCTGGAGGCAGCATATAGTTGGTTCTTGTTTTTTAATCCATCCAGCCACTTTGTGTCTTTTAACTGGTGAATTCATTCCATTTACATTTAGTGTCATTATTGATATATGAGGGCTTAGTACTGCCACTTTATCTTTTGTTTTCTGGTTGCTCTATGTCTCCATTGTTTCTTTTTCTTTGTGTTTCTGTCTGCCATTTTAATTTGGTGGTTTTCTATGATTTTTTCTCAGCTTCCTCTTTTTTTATGTTTCATGTCTCTGCTCTAGATGTGTGTTTTGTGCTTACCATGAGGTTTGTATAAAATGTCCCATAGATAAAATACTCCTTTTTCTGCTGACAGCATCTTACCTTCATTTGCCTATACAGGTTCTGTCCTTTTCCTTTCCCCATTTTATGTTTTTGCTGTCACAAATTATCCCTTTTTATGTCATGAGTTTGCTACCAAATTGAAGTAGCTACAGTTGTTTTTAATGTTTTTTCCCCTTTAACTTTTTGCTACAATTGTTTACCAACATTTTCTGATATAGAGTTGGAATTTTCTGTTTCTGTCTGTCTATTTATAACCTTACTCAAAGTTTTGTTTACTTTTGCCTTTTTGTTTCAGGTAGAAGAGTTCCTTTCAACCTTTCTTGTAAGGCAGGTCTAGTGGTGATGAACTCCCTCAGCTCATTTTTGTCTGAAAACGCCTTTATTTCTTTTTCATATCTGAAAGATAACTTTGCTGGATAGGGTATTCTTAGCTGGCAGTTTTTATCTTTCAAAATTTTGAGTATGTCATTCCACTCTCTCCTGGCCTGTAGAGTTTCTGCTGAGAAATCTGCTGATGGCCTCATGGGGGTTCCTTTTTAATTTACTGCCTTTTTTCCCCTGGCAGTCTTTAAATTCTTTCTTTATCATTGATTTTGACAGCTTTAAGACAATGTGTCTTGGAGAAGGTCTTTTTTGTGTTAAGATAATGAGATCATCTGTTAGCTTCATGGACTTGTATATCCAGCTCCTTCCCCAGGCTTGGAAAGTTCTCAGCTATTATTTCTTTGAACAAGCTCTCTGCTCCTTTCTCCCTCTCTTTTCACTCTGGAATACCTATAATCCTTAAGTTGCATTTCCTAATTGAGTCAGATACTTCTTGGAGAATTTATTCATTTCTTTCTGGTCTTAGTTCTCTCTTCCCCACCATCTGAAGCATTTCTATATTTTTGTCCTCTAAATGGCTAATTCTGTCCTCCATTATTTCAGCTGTTATTTTAGGACCCCAAGTTTTTCTATATCTCATTCATTGTTTTTTTCATCTTCAACATTTATGAGTGGCTTTTCTTTATAATGTCAATCTCTTTTGTGAAGAATTCCTCTGTTCATTAATTCTATTACTGATTTCATCGAACTGTCTTTCTATAACTCATTGAGTTTCTTTATGATAACTATTTGGAATTCTCTGTCATTTTGATTATAAACTTCTGTGCCTTCAGGATTGATTTCTGGGTGCTTGTCATTTTCCTTCTGGTCTGGAGTATTAATATGCCTCTTCATACTAATTGTTGGGGTGGATTTGTGCCATTGCATAGCAGAAGTATCTGGTTGCAGATTCTGCCTGCCACCACTGGAAGGGGCAGGAGCTGTGTATTCTGAGCTGGCTACGATCTCTGGTAGCTGTGCCTGTCTTTTGGAAGCTATGCTGACATGACCCATCTGCGTTTGCCCACTCACCACTGATGCTTTACAAACATATGTGCAGATGCTCAGGCCGTTGGGCTGAGCTGGTGCGCCAGGTTGGGGGAGACGGGCACTTTGTTTCATGTGCACAATCCCGCACACCCTGGCTCTGCACTCACTGTCTACCCAGCTTCATGCTGATGCCCCCGCAGTTGCTTAGCTGCCTCAGTGTGTGTGTTCCCATAGGCTGGGAGGTAACTCTGAGAGCACGAGCATTCTCACAGAGGTCTGCCTTCTCTCCTTTCTCCTCTCAGGGTCACACACCAGCCGCCATGAGGTCCTGCCCCTAGATTGCTGCTGCCTGGGAGGGAGATGCAATCCCCTTACCTCCTTCCACTGCCTCCTGGGGAGGGGTCCAGCACCCCACCTTCAAACATATGGCTGTGTGGATCCCTCAGACATCTGTTGTGTTGTGTGAATGTCGTCTGTTGGTTTGTGAATGTCCTTTTCATGGTATCTTAGTTGGGAGAGACTAAGGGAAGAGCTCACTCCACCCTGATGCTGACTTCACTCCAACTTCAGATTGTTTTTAAAGAAAATTCTGGTCTTTCTTTAGATGTTGGTTCCACCTGGGTAGCTTTTAACTCTATGTTTATTAACTGGGACTTTTCCCTTCTAGTAAAAAGGACCAGGATGGAATGAGAAACTATGTCCATTCCAGATTGTTAATCTGGCAAACCAGCTGTCTCACACACTAGATGAGTGACCTAAAAGAAAGACCGCTAAAATTCTTAATCTTCAATTCCAGTGAACAAAAGCCCCTCAACAAAACAAAAATTCTCTTAGTTTCTACTATTATTGCAAAAACCCAGGACATTGGAAAAGAGATTATTTCAAATTTAAGTGCTTCAGTCACCTTCAAGCTCTCTAACCACCTTTCCAATGTCCTCCAAATTCCCAATGACAAACCCTGAGGAACTACAAGGGCTCTTCCCAATCCTCCCTCTTAATCAGCTTAATTTCTCCAAATTGGAGATGAAAATCTCTTTCAGTCCTAATTGACACCAGAGCCACACTCTCAGTGATCAACCCCACCACCATAAAGCAACCTCTGCCCCAGAGAACTAAAACAGTTCAATTAGGGGTGAATCTCTAATAAACATCAATAGGTTCATGTCTCTGGACGTATTCCCTTTTGTTTAGGCCCTTTGAGAGCTACATACCCTTTTCTTCTTGGTTCCTCTGCCCCTATCTTTTTATTAAGCCAAGACTTCCTAGTAAAGTATCATACTGGAATTTCTTTCTCCCAAAAGGGGGATATAATTGTAGAATTTGACAGTAGTCATCAAAACAGCTGACCACATGAATTAAGTGACCCTTTGACATCTTGTATTTGCCCTATCTCTCATGGTACTAGAGCTGATTCTGGAAACACTGACCATTTGTCCCTATTGGATCAGCTACCACCCTCCTTATGGGTAAATTCTCCAACTGATACTGGTAAAATTCACAGTGCACCTCCTATAAAGATTCAAATAAATCCTTCAAAATCTCTCTGCAGAATTAATCAATACTCTTATAAGTAAAGAAGCTCTTCAAGGTATAAAGCCTATAACAGAAGATTGCAAGGCTCAAGTCCTCATTATCCCTTGTACTAGTCCCTGTAATAGTCCTATTTTATCCATAGGAAAACCTGAGGACTGAGGGGGAGGTTTGTCCAGGACCTCTGATTAATAAGCCACATTGTTATCCCTTAACACCCTGTTGTTCCTAACCCCATCCATTCCCACTGGGAGCAAATTCTTTACTGTAATTGATTTATGTAGCGCATTCTTTAGCATTCCAGTGGATGAAGCTAGTCAATACCTTTTTGCCTTCACTTGGGAAGCAAAACAGTTCACCTAGACAGTTATGCCTCAGGGTTTTACTGAGAGCCCTTCAGAAATCCTGAAGGCTGATCTGAATGATATAAAGTTCCCTAGGGACTTTACTTTGCTGCAATATGTGGAGGATTTGCTTCTTTGCTCTCCCTCCCAAGTTTCCCCACAGGAAGACAGCATCCACTTGCTAAAGCTTTCAGCCTTAAAGGGACATAATGTCACCGAGGAGAAATTGCAGTTTGCCCAAACTCAGGTTCAATATTTAGGGCATCTGATATCAGACCAAGGGCTGCACGTAGATAGATCTAGATGGGATTTATCATGTCCTGAGTTTCCCAAAACCCAAAACTAAGTGCCAGTTGCAAGGTTTTCTCAGACTAGTTGGTTATAGCCAAAATTGGATTCCAGATTTCTATTATGGCCAAACCTCTGTATGTTTTATTAAACAACAACCCCAACCCAATTTTATGGGAGGAACTGAATGACGTAGCCTTTAAGACCTTAAGGGAAAATTTGATTAACCCAGCTGCCCTTGGACACCTAATTGACAGAGTCTCTTTTTCCTTTTGTATATGAAAAGGAAGAAAATGCCCTTGGGGTACTCACCCCAAAACAGAGGAACCACCATCAACCTATAGGGTATTATAACCAGCAACTGGACCTTGTAGCACAGGAATACACCCCTTGTCTTAGAGCCATTACTACCACTGCCCTTTTGGTTAAGGCCACTGAGAAAATCATGGTGTTGTCCTCTTTAACCATTTTTGTACCTCATGCAGTAGAAGCCCTCCTGAATTCTCTTCACACTCAATGTACTTTAGGCAGCTGCCTCACCTCTTATGAAATCCTTTTGTCCACTACTCCTCATATAACTCATTTACATTGTAATAAGCTTAATCCTGCTACTCTTTTCCCTTCCATTTCTGGCAAAGTCCCTCATGACTGCTTAACACTGGCAGCTCATCTCCTGACTCCTCGTGATGACCTGTATGAAACTCCTTTGGGTAATGCCAACTTCTCATGGTTCACTGATGGTTCTTATTTAAAAGGTGACAGTGGCAGTTATTGTACTGGGTATGCTATTGCAATTCTTTTTGATATTGTTGAGGCAGCACCTTTACTTATGGCTACTTCCGCCCAGCTTTGACTAACGGCTACTTAGGCCCAATATGCTCTTACATAGGCTTGTACTTTAGCCAAGGGCAAAACTGCCAACATTTATACTGATAGTAGATATGCCTTTACAGTAACTCATGATTTTGGGATGTTGTGGAAGCAACATGGCTTCCTTACTTCCAGGGGAAATAAAATTTATGTTCAGAAATTATTGGATGCTATACTTTTACCTGCTGCTTTAGCTCTTATTAAGATCCCAGGGCATTCTAAACTTGATTCTCTGAAAGCTGAGGGAAATCATCTTCCTGACACTTCTGCAAGGAAAGCAGCTCTTAAAGGAACCAACAGCAGCTAAATCTCTGTCGTGGTCCAAAGGGATATTTCCCTAAATGATTACTTAGAAAACCTAGCTAGAGAAGCCCAACAGTTGGCCTTTGAAAAAGAAAAACAAGAGTGGAAATTCAACAATTATTGGTTTGATAAAAAGAGAAAGCTCTGGTTTGGACCAAATAACAACCCAGTCCTATCAGAGACTCTAAAATTCCCACTCCCAACCACTGTACATGCATTTAACCATTGGTATACTGACAAAATGATAACATTCATGAATCCATATTGGTGGGAAAATATTAACAAGCCTGAAAAAGCGCCTACCTCACTTGTCCCACTTGTCCAAAATACAATCCAGAGAATCTTGTTCATACTGCTCCCAGACATTTTAAACTGCCTACTGGACCATTAAAGTTTTGGCAAATAGATTTCATAAAACTTCCCCCATCTCATGAATGTAAATATGTTTTAGTCATGATCTGCATGTTTTCTCACTGAACTGAAGCCTTCCCTTACAGACAGGCTATTGCCTCTTTTGTGGCTAAAGTCCTTTTGGAAAAGATTATCCTTACCTGGGGAACTCCTCTTGAACTTCATAGTGATTGAGGAACCCTTTTTACTGGTCAGGTACTTGGACAAGTCTGCATCCTTTGGCTGGTTTTAGAACACTTTCACTGTGCTTACCCCCCTCAATCATCTGGTTTAGTCAAAAGCACTAATGGCATTATTAGGACTTAATTGGCAAAATTTGTAGAGACCCTCCAAATACCTTGGCCAAAAGCATTGCCATTGGTACTTCTAAATCTAAGATCCACCCCCTTTGGAACTCATACATTCTCACCCTTTGAGATAGTCACAGGATACCCAATGCACTTGGCTCCTGCCTTTTTTTGACCCAAAGCTGATAAAAGGAGATATACTCCAATATTGTAAAGGCCTAATTACTTCTATTAAAAATAACCACGTTTTGGTAGAGCAATCTTTTCACAGTCCACTCCTGGTCAGAGGCCAGAGGAGGAACTCTCATTCCCTACAGTCATTATAGAGCTCAACAGGATGAAGAAAGACTTCCTCTTCGTGCCCAGCAACAACTCAGCCAATGAGGAACTGCCACAATTCAACCAAAGAAAAGTCACTATACTTTGAACTCTCAATCTCTCCAATGGACTCTGTTTATATTAGCCCTCCCTACGCCCTCTTCCCCTCTATGAAAGAGTTTCTTCTCTCCTTGTTTAGGGGGACTTGCACATGGCTCACCATGATTGTAGGCCCTGAAATGCAATTCTTTGCTGATCCCTAATAAACCCATTTTTGCGAGAGAAATAACAGGCTGTCTATTTGTTTAAGGTCAATAGAATGACTGTTGGCAGCTATTACTATTATTACACACAAGTACATCATGTGCTATATAGGCACAGAGGAAAAAGCAGATGACTCTCTCTGGGGAGGTTGGGAAAGTTTTGTGGAGGAGGTGACGTTTGAGTTGTGCTTTGATATAGTTGTTTCCCAGGCAGGAATAGGACAGGGTTAGGTGCAGGAGGTTATAATCCTCTCAGAGAGAATACCACATATAGGGACAAGGACTCTTGAAAGAGGATGGGGTGAATGGAAAACTAACAGTAGACTGATTATTTGTAGGCTCCTTAAATACATTTTTTTTTGTTGTTCAAAGATGCAATAAAGAGGAAATTACCAACTTACATGGAGAAAATATATTATTGTGTTTTGTTCTGATATTATCTGAAAGCACTAAGTGCATGTGTATTTGTGGAGGGTGGCCTCTATAAGCTGATGAAAGCTGTTTTTTTATCTTCAAGAGTATATAGAAACACCTATGTGCATACACATGTTGATTTCCATGCACAGAGACAATTGTCCTTTGTGGCTGGTTTGGAAATCATCCTGCTCCTGACCTTGCAAAACCCAAACCTGAGTTGATTATAGTGATCATAGACTTTTAGACCAGAGAGATAACATAATCCAACAACTTCATTTTATGGCCAATAAGCCTGAGGCCTGGAGTGACTTGCTTAGAGTTGCTACATTGCCTAGTTTGTTAGTGGGAGAACCAGAATGAGAATTTGGGTGTTATTATAGGCTGAGTTGTATACCCCCAAAATTCATATATTGAAGTCCTAGCCCCAAGTACCTCAGAATATGACCGTATTTGGAGATAGTGTCTTTAAAGAGGTAATAAATTTAAAATGAGGTTATTAGGGTGGGCCCTAATCCAACCTGAATGGTGTCTGTATAAGAGGAAACTGGACATGGACACCTACAGAGGGAAGACCATGTGAAGACATAGGGAGGAGATGGCCATCTCTAAGCCAAGCAGAGATGTCTCAGAAGAAATCAACCCGCTGACACCTTGGTCTTGGACTTTGAGCCTCCAGAATTGTGAGAAAATAAGTTTCTGTTAATTCATCCAGCCTGTAGTAGGTTGTTATGGCAGCCCTGGCAAACTAATACAGGTGTCCCGACTGCAACAGGTTAGTAGGATATGGCTGTGATGCCAGGTAGGCGTTCTCTGCAAGTCCACAGCTGCTGAGGGAAGGCTGGGGCCTGCACTTGGCACAGGGTGAGGCCTCTGGCACCACAGCACTTCTCCAGCCCTGGACTACTCTTGGAATGAATATTATCCCAGGCTGTGCCTATGCAATTCACAACCTCACCCACTGAATTAATTTCCATCCACATTAATATCCAAACTCAGAAGTTTCACCAAGTCAACTCAATGAAAAGTCAATATAAATGGTATTTTGTAACTGATGATGATGATGATAATTTAATTTGTGTACTGTCACTATCAATAAATATTATTGGTTTATTTGCATGTCAACTATCTTGATTGTAAGTCTCATTGTGGGCGAGGACTATAATAATGGACTCATTTTTGTATTCTTTGCTGTTGATTAAAAAAAATCCTCATTAGATAATGAGAAGAAAAATTTTTAGCAATAATCCAAACAAACAGTGCCCCTGTTCTGGCATCAGTACAAGGTCATTTAATTGAGGCTTCTTAGAAAGACTCCTTCTGACTCCCCGTTGACATACTGCCATCTGGTGGAGCGGGGCCTGTGGCTCTGCTTTCACAGTCTGATGTTGCCTGTGTCTTGACATATGTTTGTTCTTGCTTCCTGCTGACTTTCCTGGCAGCTGTCCAAATCCAGGGATGAGAATCACGCAGGCCCAGGTCTTTGCAAAATACTGCAGGAGGTAAAAATTGTCTTCAGTTTCCTCCTGCTTTGCCTTTCAGTGATGCCAGCAGCCTTGTGTTCGCCCTCCTCTGGATGAAATCTTGAATTCCATTCACCAAATTAACATCTTTCTCCCTCCCCCCAATTTTTTTTATTTGCGTAGAACTCACAGTTCAGAAATTGCTTCTGAAACTGCTCTCACTTGATTCTCAAACAACTTTTTGGAGTAGGCTAGTCTAGAAATATTAACCTCATTCAGCAAAAATTTATCGAGTATTGGTTGTGCTCATATTGTAAACCAGGGATATAAAGGTGGAAAGACCAGGGCCAACTTAATCCACTGGGTACAGAAGGCCCAGTGCCAGGAGTCCACAATATTTTTAGGGACCCACGAAAATGTTTTAATTTCTTGTAAAAGCAGAAGAAAGAAAAGAACTTTTAGGTGGGAAAAATGTTTTACTTTATACCAACATATTCATCTTTATGCCAATGCAAGTTTTAGTATAATTTTAAAATCTTTAAAATACAATTTTTAGTATTTTTAAGGAGGAAGAAGTCCATGAAGGCAAAATTGCCTAAGACCCACACAATCATAATGCAGCCCTGGAAAAGACAGGAATAAAATTAGATAATCAGTTATGCAAATAAAAGTAATATGAGTAGAGGGATTTTAGCTTGTGTCTAAATGGAATGGAAACCTGTTTGACTGAACACATCAGGAAAGCCAGAAAGCAATTTGTACGTGGACTTAGGAAACTCCTGGGAAGGAACACGAGCTGTGGCCAGTGCTGGGGTTCAAATGTGCTGAGTGTCTGGTGAACTGGTTTTAAGGCCCAGGAGGGTCCTCACTCCAGGAATGGCTTGCAGGGGAGTGATAAGGAGTTTCCTGAGAGAGAAATCATCCTCATAAAGAAGAAACAGCCACAATGTTCTTGACCCCAGAAGAAAGTCGAACTTACCCTCCTGATGGGAGAAATGATTATAAGATGCCCATCACTTGGATTTATCAGTTCTGTGGAGAACATTAACGTGACCAGTTTATTTGTGAGCACTTGTGAGACCGTGTTAGAACTCTCAGAAGCCCTTTGGATGGGAGAGACCTTGCAGAGCAGGCTGCCATCCTCGTGGGTGTGAAGTGGTGTCTCATTGTGGTTTTAACGTTCATTTCCCTGGAGACTAATGATGTGGAGCATCTTTTCATGTGCTTGTCATTTGTGTATCTTCCTTGGAGAAATATCCAGTCAGATCCTTTGCCTATTTTTTAATTTTTAATTTTTATTTCAGCTTTATTGGAGGTGTAACTGACATATAAAGTTGTAAGGTATTTAAAGTGTACATCATGGTGATTTAATATATGTACATGTTGTGAAAGGATTTTCCCTTTCTAGTTAATTAATACATCTATCACGTCACATATTTACATATATATTTTTGGTGAGAACATTTAACTTCTACTCTCCTAGCAAATGTCAATTATACAATATGGTGTTGACCATTATAGTCACCATGTTATACATTAGATCCTCAGACCTTATTCATCTTATAGCTGAAAGTTTGTACCCTTTAACCAACCTTTATTTCCCCTACCTCCCAGCCCCTGGCAACCACTTTTTTACTCTCTGTTTCTATAAGTTTGACTTTTTTTTTAGGTTCCACATACTAATGTTGCAGTATTTGTCTTTCTCTGTCTAGCTTATTTCACTTAGTATAATGCCCTCAAGGTCCATCTGTAACACCCTCAAGATCCATATATGTTGTCACAAACAGCAGGATTTGCTTCTTTCTCATGGCTGAATAATATTCCATTGTATAATATATAATATAATATCTTCTTTATCCATTTAACCATTGATGGACACTTAGGTTGTTTCCATACTTTGGCTATTGTGAATAATGCTGCAATGAATGTGGGAGTGCAAATATCTCTTCAATATCCTGTTTTCATTTCCTATGTATATATACCAAGAAGTAGAATTGCTGGATTATATGGTAGTTCTATTTTTAATTTTTTGAGGAACCTCCATACTGTTTTCTATAGCGGCTGCCCCAATTTACATTCCCACCAACAGTGCCCAAGAGTTCCCTTTTCTCCACATCCTTGTCAACACTTGTTATGCTTGTCTTTTTGATGATAGCCATTCTAAAAGGTGTGAAGTGAAATCTCATTGTGGTTTTGATTTGCATTTCCCTGATGATTAGTGATGTTAAGCACGTTTTCATGTACCTGTTGGCCACTTGCATGTCTCCTTTGGAAAACTGTTCAGTTCCTCTGCCCATTGTTAAATAGATTTTTTGTGTGTGTATTTCAGCTATTGAGTTGTATGTGTTTTTGTATATTTTGGATATTAACCCCTTATCAGATATATAATTTGCAAATATTTTCTACCATTCCATGGGTTCACTTTTCATTTTGTTGATGTAGTCCCACTTGTTTATTTTTGCTTTTGCTGTCAAATCTAAACATCATTGCCAAGACTGATGTCAAGGAGCTTACAACCTACGTTTTCTTCTAGGAGTTTTATGGTTTCAGGTCTTATGTTCAAGTCTTTAATCCATTGTGAGTTGATTTTGTGTACAGTGTAAGATACTGGTCCAGTTTCATTCTTTTGCATGAGTCTGCCCAGTTTTCCCATTTATTGAATAGATTATCCTTTCCCCATTCTTATCTCCTGTGTCATAAATTAATTGACCATATATGTATGGGTTTATTTCTGGGCTCTCCATTCTGTTCCACTGATCTATGTGTCTATTTTTATACCAATACCACACTGTTTTGATTACTATAGCTTTCTAATATAGTCTGAAATCAGGAATTGTGATGTTTCCAGCTTTATTCTGTCTCAAGATTGCTTTAGCTCTTTGGGTCTTTTGTGGTTTCATACAAATTTTAGGGATTTTTTCTGTTTCTCTAGTAAATGCCATTGGAATTCAGATAGGGGTTGCATTGACTCTGTAGATTGCTTTGGGAAGTATGGGCATTTTTTTCATAAATACACAGTTTAATCTGCTATTTTCAAGGGAAACTTAGACATTAAAGTGTAAGCTGATAAAATATGGATACCTAAAAAATTATAAAAGTATAAATATCCCCTTAGAATAAATTTTAGTGATGGGCATTTTAAGAATATTAATTCTTCTGATCCATGAGCACAGAATATCTTTCCATTTATTCATGTCTTAATTTCTTTCATCGATGTCTTATAGTTTTTGATGTACAGATCTTTAAACTCCTTGGCTAAATTTATTCCTAGGTATTTTACACTTTTTGTAGTAATTGTAAGTGGATTGTTATTTTAATTTCTCTTGTTGATAGTTCATTGTAGCGTATAGAAATGCAACTAATTTTTGTTTATTGATTTTGTATCCTGCAACTTTAATGTATTCATTTATTAGTTCTATCAGTTTTTTTGGTGGAGTTTTTAGGTTTTTCTATATATAAGATCATGTCATCTGCAAACAGAGACAGTTTTACTTTATCCTTTTGGATATGGATGCCTTAATTTCTTTTTGTGGCCTAATTGCTCTGGCTAGGACTTCCAGTACTTTATTGAATAGAAGGGCCAGAGTGGGCATTTTTGTCTTGTTCCCGACCTTAGAGAAAATGCTTTCAACTTTCCACCATTGAGTATGATGTTAGCTGCAGGCTTGTCATATTTGGCCTTTATTATTTTGAGTTATGTTCCCTCTACACCCAGTTTGCTGAGAGTTTTTACCATGAATGTATGTTGAATTTTGTCAAATGATTTTCCTGCATTATTGAGACATTCCCACATTCATTTTTTTAAATTATTATTATTTTTATTGATGTCTTAATAGTTTATAACATTGTGGGGTTTTAGTTGTACACTATTGTTTGTCACCATGTGGATGCACCCCTTCACCCATTGTGCCCACCCCCCCACCCCCCTTCCCCTTGGTAACCACCAATCAGTTCTCTCTGTCCGTGTGTTCATTTATATTCCATATATGAGTGAGTTCATGCAGTGTCTGTCCTTCTCTCTCTGGCTTATTTCACTTAACATACCCTCTAGGTCCATCAATGTTGTTGCAAATGGGACAATTCTGTCTTTTCTTATGGCTGAGTAGTATTCCATTGTATGTATATACCACATCTTCTTTAAACAATCATCAGTCGAGGGACACTTGGGTTGCTTCCACTTCTTGGCTATCATGAATAATGCAGCAATGAACATAGGGGTGCATAAGCCTCTTGGGATGGTTGATTTCATGTCCATTGGGTAGATGCCCAAGAGTGGGATTGCTGGATCATAAGGTATTTCTAGTTTTAATTTTTTGAGGACTCTCCATACCATTTTCCATAGAGGCTGCACCAGTTTGCATTCCCACCAGCAGTGAATGAGGGTTCCTGTGTCTCCACAACCTCTCCAGCATTTGTTGTTTTTTGTCTTGGTGACTATAGCCATTCTAACGGGTGTCAGGTGATATCTTAGTGTAGTTTTGATTTGCGTTTCCCTGATGATTAGTGATGTTGAACATCTTTTCATGTGTCTATTGGCCATCTGTATATCTTCCTTTGAAAAATGTCTGTTCATATCCTCTGCCCATTTTTTGATCGGTTGTTTGTTTTTTGTTGCTCAGTTGTATGAGATCTTTATATAGTGTGGAGATTAATCCCTTGTCGGATGTACAATGTGCGAATATTTTCTCCCAGCTGGTGGGTTGTCTATTCATTTTGATCCTGGTTTCATTTGCCTTGTAGAAGCTCTTTAGTCTGATGAAGTCCCACTTGTTTATTTTTCCTTTTGTTTCCCTTGTCCGAGTAGACATGGAATCTGACAGGATCCCTTTATGACCAATGTCAATTAGTGTACTGCCTATATTTTCTTCCAGGAGTTTTATAGTTTCAGGTCTGACTTTCAGGTACTTAATCCACTTTGAATTGATTTTTGTATATGGTGATAGGAGATGGCCTACTTTCATTCTTTTGCATGTTGCTGTCCAATTTTCCCAGCACCACTTATTGAAGAGACTTTCCTCTCTCCATTGTATGTTCTTTGCTCCTTTGTCAAAGATTAGCTGTCCATAGGTGTGTGGTTTTATTTCTGGGCTTTCAATTCTATTCCATTGATCTGTGTGTCTATTTTTGTACCAGTACCATGCTGTTTTGATTACTATAGCTCTATAGTATATTTTGAAATCAGGGATTGTGATGCCTCCAGCTTTGTTCTCTTTTTTCAGGATTGCTTTAGCTATTCGGGGTCTTTTGTTGCCCCATACGAATTTCAGTAGTTTTTATTCTATTTCTGTGAAGAATGACGTTGGGATTCTGATTGGGATTGAATTGAATCTGTAGATTGCTTTAGGTAGAATGGACATTTTAACTATATTTATTCTTCCAATCCATGTGCATGGAATATTTTTCCATTGCTTTATGTCCTCCTCGATTTCTTTCAATAGTGTCTTACAGTTTTCATTGTATAGGTCTTTGAGCTCCTTGGTTAAATTTATTCCCAGATATTTTATTCTTTTTGTTGCAATTGTAAATGGGGTTGTCTTTTTGAATTCTCTTTCCGTTAGTTGATCATTAGTGTATAGAAATGCAACTGATTTTTGTAAGTTGATTTTATACCCTGCCACTTTACTGTAGTTGTTGATTATTTCTAGTAGTTTTCTGATGGAATTTTTTGGGTTTTCTATGTATAAGATCATGTCGTCTGTAAATAGTGAGAGTTTCACTTCTTCATTGCCTATTTGGAGTCCTTTTATTCCTTTTTCTGGCCTAATTGCTCTGGCCAGAACTTCCAGTACTATGTTGAATGAGAGCGGTGAGAGTGGGCACCCTTGTCTTGTTCCTGTCCTCAAAGGAATGGCTTTCAGTTTTTCCCCATTGAGTAGGATGTTTGCTGTAGGTTTGTCATATATGGCGCTTATTATGTTGAGGTACTTTCCTTCTATACCCATTTTGTTGAGAGTTTTTATCATAAATGGATGCTGGATCTTGTCGAATGCCTTCTCTGCATCGATTGAGATGATCATGTGGTTCTTATTCATTTTGTTAATGTGGTGTATCACGTTGATTGATTTGCGGATGTTGAACCATCCCTGTGTCCCTGGTATAAATCCCACTTGATCGTGGTGTATGATCTTTTTGATGTATTGCTGTATTCGGTTTGCCAATATTTTGTTGAGGATTTTTGCGTCTATGTTCATCAGTGATATTGGCCTGTAGTTTTCCTTCTTTGTATTGTCCTTGTCTGGCTTTGGCATCAGGATGATGTTGGCCTCATAGAATGTGTTGGGAAGTATTCCATCTTCCTCTAATTTTTGGAATAGTTTGAGAAGGATAGGTGCTAAATCTTCTTTGAATGTTTGATAAAATTCTCCAGGGAAGCCATCTGGTCCTGGGCTTTTATTTTTTGGGAGGTTTTTGATTACTGTTTCAATCTCTTTACTTGTGATTGGTCTGTTCAGATTCTCTATTTCTTCTTGATTCAGTTTTGGGAGGTTGTACGCTTCTAAGAATTTGTCCATTTCCTTTAGGTTGTCCCATTTGTTGGCGTAAAATTTTTCATAGTATTCCCTAATAATCCCTTGTATTTCTGTGGTATCTGTTGTAATTTCTCCTCTTTCATTTCTAATTTTATTTATTTGAGTCTTCTCCCTTTTTTTCTTAGTGAGTCTGGCTAAGGGTTTGTCAATTTCATTTATCTTCTCAAAGAACCAGCTCTTTGTTTCATTGATCCTTTCTACTGTTTTTTTGGTTTCAATTTCATTTATTTCTGCTCTGATTTTTATTATTTCCCTCCTTCTGCTGATTCGGGGCTTTGTCTGTTCTTCTTTTTCTAATTCTATTAGGTGCAGTTTAAGGTTATTTATTTGGGATTTTTCTTGTTTGTTAAGGTGGGCTTGTATTGCTATGAATTTCCCTCTCAGGACCACTTTTGCTGCATCCCATATGAGGTGGTATAGTGTATTTTCTTTTTCATTTGTCTCCAGATAGCTTTTGATTTCCCCTTTAATTTCATCAACAACCCATTGATTGTTCAGTAGCATGTTGTTTAGTCTCCACATCTTTGTCCCTTTCCCAGTTTTTTCCTTGCAGTTGATTTCTAGTTTCACAGCATTATGATCAGAAAAGATGCTTTAATGATTTCAATCTTCTTAAATTTATAGAGGTTTGCCTTGTTTCCTAATATATTGTCTATCCTTGAGAATGTTCCATGTGCACTTGAGAAGACTGTGTACTCTGCTGTTTTTGGGTGGAGTGCTCTGTATATATCTATTAAGTCCATCACGTCTAGTTTTTTGTTTAAGTCCACTATTTCCTTATTGACTTTTTGTCTGGATGATCTATCCATTGATGTAAGGGGGGTGTTAAGATCCCCTACTATTATTGTGTTATTGTTAATATCTCCTTTCAGGTTTTTTAGCAGTTGTTTTATGTACTTTGGTGCTCCTGTGGTGGGTGCATAGATATTTATGATTGTTATGTCTTCTTGGTGAAGTGACCCTTTTATCATTGTATATTGCCCCCTTTGTCTCTCATTACCTTTTTTATCTTGAAGTCTACTTTGTCTGATATAAGTATGGCAACTCCTGCTTTCTTTTGTTTGCCATTAGCTTGGAGTATTGTTTTCCATCCTTTTATTTTGAGTCTGTGTTTGTCTTTAGAGCTGAGATGTGTTTCCTGGAGGCAGCAGATTGTTGGATCTTGGTTTTTAATCCATCCTGCCACTCTGTGTCTTTTGATTGGAGAATTCAATCCATTTACATTTAGAGTGATTATTGATATATGAGGGTTTAATGTTGCTATTTTATTGTTCATTTTCTGGTTCTTTTGCATTTCCTTCGTTTCTTGTCGCATGTGTTTCGAACTGCAAATTTTGTTTGGTATTTCTGCATGACGATTCTCTTAGTTTTCTCTTTATTGTCATATGTGGTTCTCTTCTGGTTATTTGTTTAGTAGTTACTGTGAGGTTTATATAAAAGATCTCCTGGATAAGATAGTACATTTTCAGATGCCTCCTCTTTCCTTAGGCTGAGTTGATTCAATCCCTTTCCTCTTCCCCTCCTTTATTGTTGTTGTCACTACTTATTCCATCTTTTGTCATGAGTGTGTGTTTACAGTGATGAGGTTGAATTAATTTTTGATGTTATCCAACTGTAGTTTGTTCTGGTTTAGTCTCCTTGCTTTTCTCCTTACTGAAATCCTTGTATCCCCTTCCTCTTTTGTGTTTTTCAGGCCTAAGTGCCTTCTTGAGCATTTCTTGTAGTGGGGGTCTTGTGGTGATGAACTCTCTTAGCTTTTGTTTATCAGGGAGAGTTATTATTTCTCCTTCATATTTGAAGGATATTTTTGCTGGATAAAGTATTCTTGGCTGAAGGTTTTTGTCTTTCATGATTTTGAATATATCATTCCAGTCTCTTCTAGCCTGTAGAGTTTCTGTCAAGAAATCAGCTGAGAGCCTGATGGGATTTCCTTTGTATGTTATTTTGTTTTTTTGTTTAGCTGCCCTTAATATTGTTTCCTTGTCACTTAATCTTGTCAACTTAGCCACTATATGGCGTGATGATTGTTTATTCCTGTTTATATATTTAGGTGATCTATTGATTTCATTCACTGTTATTTCCCTCTCGTTCCCTAGGTTGGGGAAGTTCTCAGCTATTATTTCTTTGAACAAACTCTCTGCTCCTTTTTCTCTTTCTTCTCCTTCTGGAATACCTATTATCCTTATGTTGCTTTTCCTCATTGAGTCTGATGTTTCTCGAAGAATTTCTTCATTTCTTTTTAGTCTTAGCTCTCTCTCCTCCTCTATCTGGAGCGTTTCTGCATGGCTATCCTCGATAATGCTAATTCGTTCCTCCATATTGTCAGTTCTGCTCTTTAAAGACTCCATTTTTTCCACTATCTGGTTCATTTTGTTTTTCATCTCCAATAATTCTGATTGGTTTTTCTTTATGGTTTCAATCTCTTTTGTGATGAAATCCCTGAATTCGTTGATTTGTTTCTGTGTGTTCTCTTGTATTTTGGTGAGTTTGTTTATGATAGCTATTTGGAATTCTCTGTTGTTCAGGTTATAGATCTCTGTGCCTTCAGGGTTGGTTTCTGGGTGTTTGTCATTTTCGTTTTGGTCTGTAGACATAACAAACCATTGCTTGGATCCTATGGGTTTACTTTTTCCTTTCATCTTGAAGTTGGTCCTGCAGTTTCCACCTGCTGCCACTGGATGGAGATCACGAGTGGTGTGCTCTGAGCCCACTGCAGTCCCTGGAGGGATTATGCTGAAATGCAGGGCCTGTGGGGGTAGGGGTTCTCTCTTTCTCCTGCTCCACCTGGTGGTTTCCTTTCTGGCTCTCTTGGGGCATTTGCCACACCCCTGAAACAGTCCTTCATCGCTTCCTGGTGGGGATCTCTCAACAGTCTGTGAAAGGACATGGAGGGCGATAGTTTTCCCCCACAGCAGGCCACCCCTCCCCACTCTGTCTGTCTTTGCCGATCGATTGGGGAGGGGGAGGAAAACTCTTTACCTCTCCTCACATCCTTTGGGGCTTCCCGTGCCACCACCATCTGATGTATGGCAGCAGGGGTTTCTTAAAAGTCCTTTGTAGTGTTTGATTGACCTCTGTTGGAATGCGAATGATGTTTTCATTGTGTCTTAGGGGGCAAAGATTCAAAAAGGGAATCTCACTCCGCCATGATGCTGACGTCACTCCTCCCACATTCATTTTTATCCTTCACTTTTTTAATGTGGTGTATCACATTGATTGATTTGCAGATGTTAAACCATTCTTGCATCCCTGCAGTAAATCCCACTTTATCATGGTGTATAATACTTTTAATGTACTGTTGAAATCAATTTGCTAATATTTTGTTGAGGATTTTGCATCTATATTCATCAGGGATATTGGCCTGTAATTTTATTTTCTTGTAGTGTCCTTGTCTGGTTTTGGTATCAGGGTAATGCTCACCTTGTAAAATGAGTTTGGAAGTGTTCCCTATTTTCCTATTTTTTGGAAGAATTTGAGAAGGATTGGTATTGATTCTTCTTTAAATGTTTGCTAGAATTCACCAGTGAAGCCATTTCTGGATTTCCTTCAGATGGAATTGCTCCATGAGTAGCTATAAATTTCATATGTCTATGGGAGAAGGTAAGTTCAGGAGCCTCCTATGTCACCAAGTCAGACTGGACTCTTTGCCTATGTTTTAATTGAGTTATTTGTCTTTTTATTATTGAGTTGTCAGAGTTCTTTATATATTCTAATACAAGTCCCTTATATAATTTGAAAATATTTTCTTCCATTCTTTGGATTGTCTCATTTCTTGATGGTGTCCTTTGAAGCACAAAGGTTTTTAATTTTGATGAAATTCACTTTGGGTTTTTTTTGTTGTTGTTGCTGTGTTCTTTGTGTCATGGCTAAGAATCTTTCACCAAATTCAAGGTCATGAAGTTTATTCCTATGTTTTCTTCTAAGGATTTTATGGTTTTAACTCTAACGTTTAGGACTTTGATCTATTTTGAGTTAATTTTTATATATAGTGTGACATAAGGGTTCAACTTCATTCTTTTGCATATAGCTATCCAGTTGTCTCAGCATCATTTTCCCCCCTCAACACCATTTTTTGAAAAGGTTATTCTTTTACTGTTGCATGGTCCTGACACCCTTGTTGAAAATCAGTTGATCATAGATATGTGAGTTTATTTCCAGACCCTCGATTCTATTCCATTTATCCATGTGTTTATCCTTGTGCCAGTACCAGACTGTCTTTTGATTATTGTTGCCTTGTAGTAAGTTATGAAATTAGGAAGTCTAAGATCTCCTACTTTGTTCTTTTTCAGGATTTTGGCTCTTCTGAGTTTCTTGAAATTTCATATGAATTTTAGAAGCTGCTTGTCAATTTCTACAAAGAAATCATCTGGAACTCTATTGGAGATTGCATTCAACTGTAGATCAATTTGTGGGTATGGCTGTTTTAACATTAAGTTATCCAATCCATGAAAATGGGATGTTTGTCCAATTATTTAGATCTTCTTTACTCTTTTTTCAACAGTGTTTTGTAGTTATCAGAGCATAAGTTTTGCATTTCTTTTGTTAAATTTATTCCTAAGTATTTTATTATTTTAAATATTGTTATAAATGGAATTTTCTTAATTTAATTTTCAGATTATTCATTACAAATGTTTAGAAATATAATTGATTTTGGTATAGGGGTCTTGTATCCTAAAATCTTGCTGAACTCATTTACTAGTTCTCAATTTTTTTTAGTGTATTTCTTAGGGTTTTTTTATATACAAGATCATGTGATCTGAGAATAGACATAGTTTTATTTCTTCCTTTCCAATCTGAATGACTTTTATTTCTTCTTTTTGCATCATTGCCTTTATTAGTACCTCCAGTACAATGTTGAGTAGCAGTGGTGAGAGTGGATGTCCTTGCCTTGTTCCTAATTTTAGGGGGAAAACATTCAATCTTTCACTATTGAGTATGATGTTGGCTGTGGACTTTCTGTAGATGCTCTTTATCAGGTTGAAGAAGTTTCCTTCTATTCCTAGTTTGTTGAGTTTTTTATTATGAAAGGATGTTGGATTTTGTCAAATGCTTTCTCTATATTTACTGGGATGATCATTAATTTTCATTTAAAAAATTATTTTGTTGAGGTCATATTGGTTTATAACATTGTGTGATTTCAGGTATACGTTATTATATATCAGTTACTATATAGATTGCATCTTGCTCACCCTCAATAATCTAGCTGTTATCCATCACCATACATATCTGACCCTTTACCCTTCACCCTCACCCACCCCCTTCCCCTGTAGTAACTACTAATCTGTTCTCCTTATCCATAGGTTTATCTTCCACACATGAGTGAAATCAAACAGTGTTTGTCTTTCTCTGACTGGCTTGTTTCACTTAGTATAATACCCTGAAGGTTCATCCATGTAGTTGCAGATAGCACAATTTTGTCTTTTTCTATGGCTGAGTAGTATTCTATTGTGTGTGTATATATATATATATACACACACACTATATATATACACACACTAGGTATACACCATATATATAGTGTATATATAGTATATATAATACTATATATAATACACATGATAATACTACTATATATATATACACAATAATATATATATTATATATATGTGTATATAGTGTGTATATATATAGTATATATACTATATATACCACATCTTCCTCATCCATTCATCAGTTGATGGACACTTGGGTTGCTTCCACATCTTGACTATTGTGAATAATACTGCGATGAACATAGGGGTACAAAATCTCTTTGTATTGTTGATTTTATGTTCTGTGGATAAATATCCAGAAGTGGAATACCTGGATCACACGGTTTTTCTACTTTTAGTTTTTTGAGAAATCTCCATACTGTTTTCCATAATGGCTGCACCAGTTTGCATTCCCACCAGCAGTGTATGAGGGTTCCCTTTTCTCCAATCGTCTCCAACATTTGTTATTTTTTGTGTTGTTAATTATAGTCATTCTGATGGGTCTAAGCTGACATCTCATTGTAGTTTTGATTTGCCTTTCCCTAATAAATAGTGATGTTGAACATCTTTTCATGTGCCTGTTGGCCATCTGTATATCTTCTATGGAAAAATGTTCATATCCTCTGCCTATTTTCTGATCAGGTTGTTCATTTTTTAGTTGTTGAGTTGTATGAGTTCTTTATATATTTTGGAAATTAACCCCATGTTGGATATATGATTTGCAAATATTTTCTCCCAGTTGGTGGGTTGTCTTTTTTGTTTTGTTGGTGGTCTCCTTTACAATGAAGAAGTTTTTAGTCTGATGTAGTTACATTTGTTTATTTTTTCTCTTGTTTCCTTTGCCTGAGTGGACCTGGTATTCCAAAAGATACTGCTAAGACCGATGTCAAAGAGAGTATTGCCTGTATTTTCTTCTAGGAGTTTTATGATTTCGGGTCTTACACTCAAGCCTTTAATCCATTTTGAGTTAGTTTTTGTGTGGTGTAAGATGATGGTCTACTTTCATTCTTTTGCATGTGGCTGTCCAGTTTTCCCAACACCATTTATTGAAGAGACTTTCCTTTCTCCATTGTATGTTCTTGGCTCTTTTGTCAGAAATTAGCTGTCCATAGATGTGTGGTTTTATTTCTGGGCTTTCAATTCTATACTACTGATCTGTGTGTCTGTTTTTCTGGCAATACCATGCTTTTTTAAAATAACTATTTGTAGTATATGTGTAGTATATTTTGAAATCAGGGATTGTGATGCCTCCAGTTTTGTTCTTTTTTCTCTGGGTTGCTTTGGGTATTCAGGGTCTTTTGTTGTTCCATATAAATTTTGGGATTCTTTCTTCTATTTCCATGAAGAATATCATTGGAATTCTGATTGCAATTGCATTGAATCTGTAGATTGCTTTAGGTAATATGGACATTTTAACTATGCTTATTCTTCCGATCCATGAGCATGGAATATCTCTCCATTTCTTTATGTCTTCTTCAATTTCTTTCAATAATGTCTTATAATTTTCAGTGTATAGGTCTTTTACCTCCTTGGTTAAATTTATCCTAAGATATTTTATTCTTTTTGTTGATACTGTAAATGGGATTGTATTCTTGACTTCTCTTTCTGCTAGTTTGTTATTAGTGTATTAAAATTCAATTGATTTTTGTATGTTTATTTTGTACCCTGCAACTTTGCTGTAGTTGTTGATTATTCCTAATAGTTTTTTGGTGGATTCCTTAGGGTTTTCTATATATTGAATCATGTCATCTGCAAACAGTGAGAGTTTTACTTCTTCCTTCCCAATTTGGATCCCTTTTATTTCTTTTTCTTGCCTAATTGCTCTGGCCAAAACCTCCAGTACTATGTTGAATAAGAGTGGTGAGAGTGGGCACCATTGTCTTGTTCCTGTTCTCAGAGGGATGGCTTTCAGTTTTTCACTGTTAAGTATGATGTTGGCTGTGGGTTTGTCATATATGGCCTTTATTATGTTGAAGCACTTTCCTTTTATACCAATTTTATCGAGAGTTTTTTTTTATCATAAATGGATGTTGAATCTTGTCAAATGCTGTCTCTGCATGTACTGAGATGATCACGTGATTTTTCTTCCTCATTTTGTTAACATGGTATATCACATTGATTGATTTGTGAACACTGAAACCTCCCTGCATCCCAGGTATAAATGCCACTTGATCATGGTGTATGATCTTTATAATGTATTCCTGTATTTGATTTGCTAATATTTTGTTGAGAATTTTTGCATCTATGTTCATCAGTGATATTGGCTTTTGTAATTTTTCTTTGTGTTGTTTTTGTCTGGTTTTGGTATCAGGGTAATGTTGGCCTCATAGAATGCATTAGGAAGCATCCTGTCTTCCTCAATTTTTTGGAGTAGTTTGAGAGGCATAGGTATCAAATCTTCGAATGTTTGGTAGAATTCTCCGGAGAAGCCATCTGATCCTAGACTTTTGTTGTGGGGGAGATTTTTGATTACTGTTTCAACCTCTATTGTGATTGGTCTATTCAGATTCTCTATTTATTCTTGATTCAGTTTGGGGAGGTTGTATGATTCTAAGAATCTGTCCATTTTTTCTAGGTTATACAATTTGTTGGCATATAGTTTTTCATAGTATTCTCTTATAATCCTTTGTATTTCTGTAGTATCCATTGTAATTTCTCCTCTTTCATTTCTTATTTTATTTATTTGAGACTTGTCTCTTTTTTTCTTAGAAAGTCTGGCTAAGGGTTTGTCAATTTTTTTTATCTTCTCAAAGAACCAGCTCTTAGTTTCATTGATCACTTCTATTGTTTTTTTTTTAGTCTCCATTTATTTCTGTACTAATTTTTATTGTTTCCCTCTTCTACTGACACTGGGCTTTGTTTGTTCTCCTTTTTCTAGTTCTGTTACTGTAGTTTAAGATTACTTATTTGAGATTTTTCTTGTTTGTTGAGGTAGGCCTGTATTGCTATAACTTTTCCTCTTACTATCACTTTTGCTGCATCCCATAAGAGTTGGTATGTTGTATTTTCATTTTCATTTATCTCCTGGTATTTTTAAATTTCTTCCTTGATCCAATGGTTGTTTAGTAGCATGTTGTTTAGTCTCCACATATTTGTGACTTTCCCAGCTTTTTTCTTGTAGTTGATATCTAGTTTCACAGCTCTGTGGTTGGAAAAGTTGCTTGATATGATTTCAGTCTTCTTAAATTTATTGAGGCTTGCCTTGTTTCCCCAACACATGGTCTATCTTTGAGAATGTTCCACATGCACTCAAGAAGAATGTGTATTCTGCTGTTTGGGGATGACATGTTCTATATATATATATATATCTATTAAGACTTACGGTCTAGTGTTTCATTTAAGGCCACTGTTTCCTTGTTGACTTTCTGTGTGGATGATCTATCCATTGCTGTAAGTGGGGTGTTGAGGTCCCCTACTATTATTGTGTTATTGTCAGTTTCTCCCTTTAGGTCTGTTAATAGTTGCTTTATATACTTTGATGCTCCTGTGTTAACAAATCAAATACCGCAATATATATAATATGTAAATGAGTGTTATATCTTCTTGGTAGAATGTCCCATCTGTCATTATATAATGCACATCTTTGTCTTTCATTATCTTTTTTATCTTGAAGTTGGATTCATCTGATATAAGTATGGCTACATCCACTTTCTCTTCCATGAAGTATCATCTTCCATCCCTTCACTCTGGACCTATGTCTTTAGAGCTGAGATGTGTTTCCTGGAGGCAGCATATTGTTGAGTCTTGTTTTTTAATCCATCCAGCCACTCTGTGTCCTTTGATTGCAGAATACAATCCATTTACATTTAGAGTGATTATTGATATATGAGGGCCCAATACTGCCATTTTATCTCTTGTTATCCAGTTGTTCTATATTTCCATAGTTTCTTTTCCCTTGTATTTCTGACTGCCATTTCAGTTTGGTGGTTTTCTGTGGTGGTTTTCTCCTTATTTATGACTTGTGGCTCTGATCTGATTTTTTGTTTAGTAGTTACCATGAGGTTTGTATAAAAGATCTCATAGATGAGATAGTCCATTTTCTGATGGCCTCTCATCTCCATTAGCTTAAGCAGGTTCCATTCCTTTCCTCTTCCCCTTCTGAGTTATTGTCACAAGTTATTCTTTTGTGTTGTGAGTTTTTGACTAAATTGAAGTGTTTATAATTATTTTTAATGCTTTCCTTCTCTTTGTCTTTTATGTTATAATTAAGTGTTTGCTAAACTATTCTGATAGAGAGCTGTAATTTTCTGATTTTGTTTGTCTGTTTAGCTTCTTGCTCAAAGCTTTGTAAACCTTTGCCTTTATGTTTCAGGTAGGAGGGCTCCTTTCATCATTTCTTGTAAGGCAGGTCTAGTGGCAATGAATTCCCTCAGCTTTTGTTTATCTAGGTAAGCTTTTATTTCTATGTCAAATCTGAAGGATAATTTTGCTGGATAGAGTGTTCTTGGTGAAAGTTTTTGTCTTTCAGTCTTTTGAATATATCATTCCTTTCTCTCCTAGGCTGTAAGGTTTCTGCTGAGAAATCTGCTGAAAGCCTGATAGGGATTCCTTTGTAGCTTATTTTCTTTTGCCTTGCTGCCCTTAATATTTTTAGTTTTTCATTGATTTTTGATGGTTTCAATAGTATATGCCTTGGAGAAGGTGTTTTGCATTGACATAATTAGGAGTTCTATTGGCTTCATGTACTTATAAGGGTAATTGCCTCCCCAAATTTGGGAAGTTCTGAGCTATTATTTCTTTGGACAAGTTCTCTGCTCCTTTCTTCCTCTCTTCTCCCTCTGGAATACCTATAATCCTTACGTTACTTTTCCTAATTGAGTCAGATATTTCCCAATGAATTTTCATTTTTAAAAAATCTTAGTTCTCTCTCCCCCTCTACTGAAACATTTCCATATTTCTGTCTTCTATTTCACTAATTCTGTACTCCATAAGATCTGCTCTATTTTTTATGATTTCTACACTATTTTTTATCTCGTTAATTGTGTTCTTCATATCCAGAATTTCTGTATAGTTTTTTTTAAGGGCTTCAATATCTGGTGAAGTATTCCTTCTGTTCATTCATTTTATTTCTGAGCTCACTGAACTGTTTTTCTGTGTTTTCTTGTAACTTGTTCAGTTTCTTATGACATCGATTTGAGTTCTCTGTCATTTAGATTATAATCTTCTGTAATTTCAAATTTGGTTTCTGGAGACTTGTCATTTTCCTTCTGCCTTGCAGGGTTGCTATAGTTCTTTATGGTATTTGATGAAATGATCCTCTGCTGGTGCATTGCAGTAGTGTCAGATTGCACATTCTAACTGCCACCACTGGGGGGGGGCAGGAGCTGTGTTTTTTGATACCACTGTCTGCTGGTAGTTGTGTCAGTCAGTCTGCTCTGCATTCACATGGGCTGGCTGCAGCCACTCAGCAGGGTACACTTGCATGGACAGGGAGCCTTTCTGTGGGCTGGGCACTGTGCTCCATGTGTAGGTCCCATTGGCTGCTGTGCTCAGTGGGTGGGATGCCTTTGTGCAGGCCAGTGCTGCACTCAGCAGATGGGGTGCCTTCACAGGGGCTGAGCCACCTCCACTCAGTGGGGAATATTGGCATGGGTGTGGCCATTGCGGCACAGTATGTTCTCCCGCAGGCCAGGCTACCACTCCAAAAGTGTTCACATGTGGGCCAGGCTGCCCCTGCCTCCACTCACAGTCATGCTGGCCACTCTGTGAGGATTCAATACCTGGATCGCTGCCACCAGGGAGGGCAGGGGGCCGCTTCCCTAATTCCACTGCTTTCCAGGGGTCCAGTCCACCCACTTTCAGATGTATAGCTGCGTGGATCTCTCAGGTGTCCTGTTGTGCTGTGTGGGGAATCCTTTGTTGGTTAATGAATGTTTGTTAATTTGTAACTTAGAGGGGAGAGGTAAAGGGAACAACTCACTCTGCCATCATGCTCCCTTGATGCTCTCACTCTCCCATATTTCATTCTTTTGATAGGAAGTATTATATTAACTGCTTTTGGGATATTAAATCAACCTTGCATTCCTGAGATAAATCCCACTTGATCATGATATTTAATTCTTTTTATGAAGATTCAGTTTATATGGATTTAGTTTGGTAGCATTTTGTTGAGAATTTATTTTCTTGTGTGTCTTTTCTAGTTTTGGTATCAGGGTAATACTGGCCTTATAGAATGAATTTGGAAGTGTTCCCTCCTCTTCTATTTTTTGGAAGAGTTTGTGAAGACTTGGTATTAATTCTTCTTTAAATGTTCAGTAGAATTCAGCAATGATGCTATCTGGGCCTGGACTTTTCTTTGTAAGTAGTTTTTTATTAGTAATTAAATTTCTTCACTTGTTAAGACTATTCTGATTGCCTAATTCTTCTTAAGACAGTGTCAGTAGTTTGTGTCTTTCTAGGAATTTGTCCATTTCATCTAGGTTATCCATTTTGTTGGCATATAATTGTCTATAGTATTCATAGTATTATAATCCTCTTTATTTTTGTAAGGGTCATAGTAATATGCCCTCTTTAATTATTTTTTTGAGATTATATTGTTTATTCAGTTTTATATCTTGATTTATTCCCCGAACAATAGGTCATAAGAATTTCTCATGTCTTTAGATATTTTTCAAAAACATGAATGCATATTATTCCAAAGTCTGAGCACACCTTAACTTATTTGGCCATTTTTTAATTGTTGGAATATTTAGGGTATTTTAATTTTTTCACCATTCTAAATAATAACATGAGAAATATGTTTGTATATAAATCTCTCACTGCATCTTTAACTATTTCTTTAGAATTTTCATTAAAGGTGATATTATTAGGTCAAAGAGTATAAACTTTTTTGTGTGTGTGTGAGGAAGACTAGCCTTGAGCTAACATCCATTGCCAATCCTCCTCTTTTTGCTGAGGAAGATTGGCCCTGAACTAACATCCATGCCCATCTTCCTCTACTTTATGTGGGATGCCACCACAGCATGGCTTGACAAGTGGTGCATCGTCGGTGCCCAGGATCCAAACCTGTGAACCCTGGGCTGCCAAAGTGGAGCACATGAACTTAACTGCTGTGCCATCAAGCCAGCCCAAAGAATATAAACATTTTTAATGCTGATTTCATATATTTCTGAGTGGCTTTTCAGAAATGTTGAAGAATTTTTCCTTCCTATAGCATAAGAACTTTATATCACCACACCCTTCATCAGCACCAGATGCTATCTTTTAATAAAGTCTGCCAATATGATAAGCAAAGATGTTATTTCATTCACATTCACATAATTTACATTTTTCTGATTACTGATAAGATTGACTATTTTTTTCATATACTTGGCCATTAGTATTATTTGTAAAATAATTATCTGTTTATGCCTTTTGTTCATAATTACTCATTTTTTCTCATTTATTTGTTTAGTGGTAGCATGGTATATTTTCTTCCACCCATATACTTTTAATCTATATATTTATTTACATTAAAAGTGGGTTTCTTGTAGATAACATATAGTTGGGGTTTTTTTTTGATCCACTTTAATGATCTCTGTCTTTACCCTTTTCATTTCTGATTCTAGTATTTGAGGCTTCTCTCTTTTTATCTTTGTCAGTTTTGCTAAATGTTTGTCAATGTTGTTGATCTTTTCAAAGCACCAGCTTTTGGTTTCATTGATTTTCTATTCTCTGTTTCATTGATTTCCATTCTAATGTTTATTATTTCCTTCCTTCTACTTACTTTAGGTTTAGTTTACTTTTCTTTTTCCAATGTCTTAAGGTGGAAGGTTAGATGATTGATTTGAGATATTTCTTCTTAATATAGGTATTTACAGCTGTAAATTTTCCTCTAATCACTGCTGTAGCTTTTCATATGTGTTTTCATTTTCATTTATCTCATAGTATTTTCTGATTCCCCTTCTGATTTCTCTTTGACCCTTTGGTTATTTAGGAGTGTGTTGTTTAATATCCAGTTATTTGTGAGTTTCCCAAGTTTTTTCTTCTTCTTAATTTCTAATTTCATTTCATCATGGTCAGAGAATATACTTTGTGTTATTTGTATCTTTTTAAATTTATTGAGGTTAGTTTTAGGGTGTAGCATATGTTCTATCTGAAGAAAGTTTCATATGATCTTGAGAAGAATGTATATGCTGTTGTGGGTTGGAGAGTTCTATAGATGTCAATTAGGTCTAGTTGGTTTATAATTTACAGGCCTTCTATTTGCTTGTGGATCTTCTGTCTAGTTGTGGTATCAATTATTAAAAGTGGGGTATTAAAGTCTCCAGATGTTATTTTTTAATTGTCTATTACATCATTTTTGTCAGTTTTTCTTTTCTTTTTGGTGAGGAAGATTAGCTCTGAGCTAATATCTATTGCCAACCCTCCTCTTTTTGCTGAGTAAGATTGGCCCTGGGCTAACAGGGCCCATCTTCCTCTACTGTATATGTGGGACACCTGCCACAGCATGGCTTAATAAATGGTGCATAGTTCCATGCCCAGGACCCGAAACTGCAAACACTGGGCCACTGAAGCAGAGCATGTGAACTTAACCACCACGTGAATGGGCTGGCCCCATGTCAGTTTTTGCTTCATGTATTTTAGTACTCTGCTGCTAGGTGCACATATGTTTATATCTTCCTGATGTATTGATACTTTTATCTTAAAATATCCTTGGCATGTCTAGTAATATTTTTTGTTTTAAAGTCTATTTTGTCTGATGTTAATATAGGCACTCCAGCTTTCTTGTGGTTACTTGTGCATGATATACCTTTTTCATCCTTTTACTTTCAATCTATTTGTATCCTTGAAACTAAAGTGTGTCTTCTATAGACAGCATATAGTTGGATCACGTTTATCTATCCAGTCTGACAATCTCTGTCTTTTGATTGGTTTATTTAATCCATTCGCATTTAATGTCATTTTTGATATAGTTAGATTTATATCTGCCATTTTACTTTTTGTTTCCTGTATATCTCACGTCTTTTTTATTCCTCTATTCATCCTTTACTGCTTTTTTCATTAAGTGAATATTATCTGATGTAGCATTTTAATTTTTTTTTTTACTATATTTTGGAGTATTTTTCTTAGTGGTTGCTTTAGGGTTTAGCATATATGTCTATCAGAATCAGCTTCAGACTTTTACTAGCTCAATTTCTTTGGTATATAGAAATGCCACTCTTATACAGCTCTATTCCCATTCCCTCTTTTTTATGGTATTATTGTTACACTTATTACATCAATTAATGTTACAAACACAACTATACATTTTTAAATTATTAATTTAATTTAATAAATTATTAATTTATAAATTTTATAATTTATTAATTAATTAATAATTAGCCCAATACAATTTACTTAGCCCAATACAATTTTGTTTTCCCCAACTCCTTTATGCTCTTGTTGGCAAATATATTACATTTCTATATGTGATAAGCTCAACAATACATTATGTACATATTATTTTATACAACTTTTAAATCAGTTAAGAGAAGAAAGAAGGAAAAATATGCATGTAAACTCTTTTTTATAATTCTATAATTACATTTATTGGTGGTCTTTGTTTTTTTAATGTGGATTTGAGTTACAATTTGGGGTCAATTGCTTTCAACCAAACAACTTCCTTAAGAATTTCTTGTAAGGTATTTCTGTAACCAACAAATTCTCTCCGTTTTTATTTATCTTGAAAATCTTTCTTTCACCTTCATTTTTGAAAAATAGCTTTGCTGGATATAGGATTATTGGTTGACGGTTTTCTCCTTTGAGCACTTTAAATATGTCCACTGCCTTCTGACATCCATTGTTTATGCTGAGAAGTCAGCTAATAATCTTATTGGATTTCCCTTGTAAGTAACAAATCATTTTTCTCTTGCTGCTTTCAAGATTTTCTCCTTGTCGTTGACTTTCAGCATTTTTCTGTGGTGGGTCTGTTTATGGAGCTCTTTGAGTTTATTCTACTTGGAGTTCATTGAGCTTCCTGGATTTGTGTTATTGGTTTTCAATAAAATTGAGAAGATTTCACCGATTATATCTTTGAATATTTTTCTGCTCCCTTCTTTCTCTCTTTTAGTTCTATTATACATATGTTGGTGTGCTTAATTGTACCTCACATTTCTTTTGAGCATCTCTTCATTTTTCTTCATTCTTTTTTCCTCTCTCTTCAGCTTGTATAATCTCTATCAAGCTATCTTCAAATTTGGTTATTTTTTTTTCTGCCAGTTCAAATCTACTCTTTAGCCCCTTTAGTAAATTTTCTATATAAGTTATTATACTTTTCACCTCTAGAATTTCCATTTGGTTCTTTTTTATAGTTTCTATCTCTTTATTGGTATTTCCTATCTGACATGACATTATCATCATTCCTTCCTTTACTTCTTTAATCATGACTTACTTTAGTTCTGTGATTGCTTATAATGGATATTTAAAAATCTTTTTCTGATAAATCTGACATTGGTCACTCTCACAGGCAGTCTCCACTGCTTGCTTTTCCCCCCTCAATATATGGGCCATTATTTACTGTTTCTCTGCAAGCCTTATAGCAGTTTTTTGGAAACTGGACATTAGATAATATAATGTGGCAACTTTGTGTACCAACATCCTGTTTTGGGGGGTTGTTATTGTTATTTGTTTATTTGTTTGGTGACTTGTTGGATTATTTTAGTGAAGTCTTTTCCCCCTCCCACTACATTAAGCTTCTGAAGTTGCTCCTCAGGGAGACACAGCTTTGAGTATGCCCACAGTCATTCTGTGATGACAATTGTTTTGGTAGTGCTCTCTTCCTCTCTTTCCCTGACCACATCCAGCTGTTAAACTCCAGTAAATTCTGGTTGATTGCTCAATTGTCTTCAACAATTTCCTGGTGCATAAATTGCTCTACCAACTAATCTTCTGAAATTGTGGCTCCTTTGAAGGAATAGTTTCTGAGGTCAGTGTTTGATATTTTTCTGACCACAGGAGGTCTCCTCACAGCTATCTTGTTCTAGGATTCTGTCCTACAAACTAGTGGTCTACCATTTAGCTTGTACCTTGAATCTCCTCCCAATTTCCTGTCACTGCAACTTCCATGTAGGCTTGAAGTCCTACAGGCTCTATTTCAAATGAAGTCAGTTTCCTTGGGAAGAGATTAGGTACTATCTATTTTATGGCCTGCTTCTCCTCCTAGGCAAAATCTCTGAACCAGGGGTCTGAAACGGGGGATGAGGACAATGGCAAGCTTCTCCCTAAGTGACACCCTTGCTCTAGGAGATCATGCAGTGGAGGAGAGGGGCAGCATCCCGGGGTCCTCTCAGCTTACCTTTTGTGGTGTAGATCCCCTACCTCATGGACTGATGCAAAGGTGATCAAGGTTCCAGTCTTTTCAGCATGCTGCACCCAATGTAGGTCCTCCATTCTATGAATGGGGGCTGAGTGCCAGAAGGGAGCCCCCACCTCTCAACTCCACTTACCTAGGACTTAGCCTCAGCAACAGGCAGTTCTATGGGGCAGGATGAGAAATGATGATGTCCTGATCTCCTGAGGAAGAAACTTCCAGTTGGGAGCTGGGGCAGGGTGAGTAACAGGTAATCTTGTGTTCGTGGCTATGGTAGTCTCTAGTGGAATCTCTGCTTCACTGAGCTAGAAGTGGGGAGGGAGGGAGTGGTGCTGGCCTTTTTTTTTAAACTAAATTTTCATAGATTTTCTTGAATAGATGTTTCTTCATTTGCTGTTTGCCCTTAGGACCATTTCTAGGAGGCTTTACATAGTTGTTTCTTAAATAGTTTTCACAAGTTTCACAGGAGAGTAGGTCAGTGGAATGCCTCATGTTGTAGTGCCAGAAGTCAATCTCTGGATATAAAATTCTTAGCTCAGACTATCTTTCCTTGAGTTTCTTGAAAATGATATTCACCATTGTCTTCATTTGTATGTTGCTGCTGAGAAGTCTGATGCCAATATAATTTTCTCAAATTTCTAAGTAATTTTATCTTTTTGCCTGGAGGGAGGCTATCTCTGAGGATTTTATTTTGTCTTTAAAGTAATAGTTTTACTAGGACGATATATCAGAGTTCTCTAGAGAAAGACAACCAATTGTATATATATATATATATTGGTTTATGTAATTATGGGGGCTGGCAAATCAGAAATCTGTAGGCAGGTCAACAGCTAGAAACTCAGTCAGGAGCTGAAGCTGAAGTCTTGAGGCAGAATTTCTTCTTCTGAAAACTTCAGATTTTGTTCTTAGGGCCTTCAACGTTTTGGATAAGGCCCACCCACATAATCAAGGGTAATCTACTTTACTTAAAGTCAATTGTTTGTTGATATTAACCACACCTATAAAATACCTTCATAGCAATACTTAGATTAGTGTTTAATTAAATAACTGGATGTTGTAGCCTAGTCGATTTGACTCATAAAACTAACCATAATAGTTCACCCCTTGTCAACTTGGCCCCCCTGCACATTTACTTAAACCAATAAAATAAAGACAATAACAAAGTTACTTAATGTTACTTACTTATCACTTAATGTGATACAACTGCTCTGTGTATAACTGAAAATACACTAAATCTTTCCTGAGAAGAGAATGCAAAATCTTTGGGTGACATTTACTCTTTTTTCTTGATATCCTGTAATTTAAATACTATGATGTAAAGCTAACTGTTATTAATTCATCTTATGTTATATGATAAGGGGATAAGATAGGGAAGAAAAAAATGATATTATACATATACATACATAGACACACAAACTTATTGTTAACAAAATAAGGAAGATATACTTATAAAAACTACAGTCCTCATTTCTGCAACTGTGACATGGTCATACTGTATTTATAACTACCTTCTTCTACTACCCATTCCATATTCCTTTGCCCTCAGCAAGAACCTCAGCTGGTTGAGGTTCTTTGCCTGGTGGGGTGACCTAAAATTTCATTCCTGAAGAGTCTGGGACATTAGTAGTCTTTTCTCAGTTGGGTTGTAGTTTTCCCATTGACTTTTGTCACAGAGCATGGTAGTACTAAAAGATGTCCTAAGGGATCTCCTGTGTCTCCTAAGAGATATCCTGTATTCCAGACATACTCTTCCTTACCTCCACTGTGTACTAGCAACCCAATTCCCCTTGGTAATTAAGATCAATTGTCCTAGCCAGCACAGTAACTCCCTTCTTTGCCTATTGATTCACAGACTGAGGAACCCAAAATTGCTGGTCAGTAGTCTTAACTTCTAATTCAATGAAATCATTTTTGTGTCTCCTAATGGAAGAACTCGTCTCTTTGCAACTAAGACAACCAGAGCATAAGGTCATGAGGACAGAAAGCAAAAATTTTTCTAGTATTACTAGGGCTAATTGTGAGTGGTGCCACTCCCATTTCCATCCCTTGATTCCTGGACCTGTGAACCCTGGCTATGAAAGAAACAGCACCATATATTGGATGCTAACTTATAGAAAGACAGCTTCTTGGAGAATGTTGCCCCAGGCTTGCAAGGTCTTGCCACCTAGCTGGTGGCACTGTAGCTGAGTCTTCAAAAGGCCATCCCACTGTTCTATCCATCTAGCTGCTTCAGGATGATGGGGAACATGGTAAGACCAGTGAATTCCATGATCACGGGCCTACTGCAGCATGTCATTTGCTGTGAAGGGAGTTCCTTGATCAGTGTGGAATACAATGATGGTGGATAAGTTATTCTGTAAGTCCGTGGATGGTCATATTTACAGATACATTGCCCTCAGGGAGGGTAAATCCATATCCAAAGTAAATGTCTGTCCCGGTAAGAACAAGCACTACCCCTTCCATGATAGAAGTGGTCCAATGTAATCAACCTGCCTGATCAACTAGGCTGATCAGCCTGAGGAATAGTGCAATATGGGGTACACAATGTTTTTCTCTGCTACTGGAAGATTGGGCACTCAGCAGTGGCTGTAGCCAGGTCAGCCTTAGTGAGTGAAGTCCATTTTGCTGAGCCCATGAGTAACCTCCATCCCTGCCACCATGGCCACTTTTTTCATGAGCCCATTGGGCAATGACAGGGGTGGCTGAGAAAACAGGCTAACTGGTAAATACAGAATGGGTTGTACTATCCACTTGATTATTAAATTCACCCTCTGCTGAGGCCACCCTTTGGTGAGCATTCACATGGGACACAAATATATTCATGGTTATTTGACATTGAGAGACGTCTATCCACATACATCTCCCCTAGATCTCCTTGTCAGTAATTTTCCAATCATGTCCCTTCCAAGTCCCCTACCATCCAGCCAAACTATTTGCCACACCCCATGAGTTGGTTTACACTCATACCTCTGGCCATTTGTCCTTCCAAGCAAAATGAACAACTAGGCGTACTGCCTGAGTTCTGCCCACTGGAGGATTTCCCTTCACCACTGTCCTTCAAGGATGTCCCAGAAAGGGGCAGTAGTGCTGCAGTTGTCCACTTTTGAGTGGTGCCTGTGTATCATGCAGAATCATCTATAAATCAAGTCCAGGTTTTCTCTCCCTCTATCAACTGATTGTGGGAAACTCCACATGAAGCTATAGGTTCAGAGTAGGAGAGAGAAGGTAACATAGCAGGAGTGGAGGCCATAGGCATTTGGGCCACTTTCTCATGTAACTTACTTGTGCCTTTAGGGCCTGTTTGAGCTTGATCTCATACTTCCATTTGATGATGAAGTGCTGCTCAGCTTTATGGCTTGGTGGGTCAGACAACACTCAGTCCATGATGGGAAGCTCAGGTAGCATGGTAACTTGATAGCCCACGGTTAAGTGTTCAATCTGTACTAGGCCCAGTAGCATGCCAAAAATTGTTTCTTAAGAGGAGAGTAGTTATTCATAGAGGATGACAGGACTTTGCTCCAAAATCCTAGGGGTCTGCCCTGTGATTCATTTATAGGGGCCTGCCAAAGACTCCAAAGAGCATCTCTATCTGCCACTGGCACTTCAAGCACCATTGGATCTTCTGGATCATATGGCCCTAGCAGAAAAGCCGCTTGTCTGACAGCCTAGACCTGTTGCACAGCCTTCTCTTGTTCTGAGCTCCCTCAAATCTAACAGCTTTTTGGATCACTTGGTAAATGGGCCAGAGTAACACACCCAAATGAAGACCACGTTGTCTCCAAAACCCAAGGAGGGCCACTAAACGTTGTGCCTGTTTGCTTGTGAGAGGGCCAGATGCAACAACTTATCCTTCACCTTAGAAGAGATATCTTGACATGTCTCACACCACTGGACCCTGGACCCCCAAAAATGTCACTGAGGTGGAAGGCCTTTGAATTTTTGTCATATTTATTTCTCACCCTCTGACATGCAAATGTCTTACCCATATGTCTAGAGTAGTTGCTATGCGTTGCTCACTAGGTTTAATCAGCATTATATTATCAATGTAATGGACCAGTGTGATATCTCATAGAAGGGAAAGGTGATCAAGATTCCTGTGAACTAAGTTATAACATACGGCTAGAGAGTTGATATAACCCTGGGGGTAAAACAGTGAAGATGTATTGCTGGCCTTGCCACTTCTTCTGGTGGTCTTTACTAACAGGTGCTGAGGAAAAAGAATTTGCCTAGTCAATAGCTGCATACCAGCCACCAGGGATGTGTTACTTTGCTCAAGAAATGAAACCACATCTGGAATTGGAGTTATCACCTGGTTAATCCACAGTCATTTTCCAAGATCCATCTGTCTTCAGCACAGGTCAAATAGGAGAGATGAATGAGGATGTGGTGGGAATCACCACTCCTACATCTTTCAAGTCCTTGATGGTGGCACTTATCTCTGCAACCCCTTCAGGAATGCAGTACTGCTTTTAGTTTACTATTTTTCTACGTAGAGACTGTTCTAGTGGCTTTCACTTGGCCTTTCCCACCATAACAGCTCTCACTCCACAGATCAGGGAACCAGTATGGGGATTCTGCCAGTTGCTGAGTATGTCTATTTCAATTATGCATTCCAGAACTGGGGAAATGGGTTCTTGGACCTACTGGATCCACTGTGAGGCAGACCTAAAGTAAAACTCCTCTGATCACCTGACCTTCATAAGCCCCTGCTCTGACTGGTGGACCACAGTGATATTTTGGGTCTCCTGGAATTAGAGACAGTTCAGAGCCAGTGTCCAGTAATCTTTTAAAAATATGATCATTTCCTTTTCCCCAGTGGACAATCACCCTGGTAAAAGTCCATAGGTCCCTTTGGAGAAGGCTGGGAGAAAGATTAACAGTATACATTTTTGACAGTGTGACAGGCTCTTGCCTTTAAAGCATTCTGGTTCTGTAAACTGGCTCAAGTCTGGGAATTGATTGAGGGACTATCACTTTATGTTTTGGTGATTCAACTTAGACTTCTGTTCACTTGACCTAGAACTCTTCAGCTTATGCACATCAAGAGAGAATTTAGTAGACTACCCATCTATTTCTTTTCTAGGGACACCAGTGCCACAGGTCTTTGCAAGTTGGACTATTCTGATTACTGCTTTGACTCTGCTGTCTGCTATGGTAACTGTGCCCACCCATCTTTGGTGATTCAGTGCCACCACTTGGCCCCTCACACCCCAGGATCCAATTATCCTCATTGTATTTAAGGATCCCAGTTCACTGCTAGTAGTTACCACTATAATTTCTGACCTACAGAGAAAAGTGACCACAGAGCTCTTCAAGGATGCTAGAGCTCCTGTCATAAATTTATTTCTCACAGTTGTAGTGAAGGGTCTCTAGACCCTGCTGGGTTCGGTAAGTCTTACATGATAAATCCATGTTAACTATCCAAGCTCCCTCAGCCTTTGGATACTTTCCTCTAAGTATAGCCAGGCAGTTCTGACATTTAAATTCCATTCAGTATAGGCCACCTTTTGTTCAAGGTTTCAGCCACCCAACCAAACAGACTGTTAGAGCCTCTTCTAACCCCTCAAGTTACAACACTGAATCTAGAATCTCTGCTCAGTGGGCCCATATCATTTAGCTTGACTCAGCTTTATGTTCCTGCCATCATTATTCCACATTTTTAATATCTGTTCCCATATTACTGTTTGTAAACATTGGAAAAATCATGCAATTCTTTTGGAGATGTAGCACACCTCCTCATGGGTTACACTTTGTACCTCACCCTTCAGGGCCTGCTGGGACTTGAGTCTAGTTATAGGTCTAAAAGCAAATCTGGGTGGTGGAAACGGATCCTGACGAGAACCAGCAGTGTCTTGCAAGGCAGCTACTTCAGTGGAGTAGCTGTGGAGTAATGAAAAAATTTACAGGTTTTTCATATAAAACAGGGTTAACCCAATCAGATGGAGGTGGAAAGACTGCTTTTTGTGGCAAAGAAAACTCCACAGAATTTAGAGGTTTAATGTCCCTAGCTTCATCAGGATCTGCACATTTGTCCCCATTCTATGTTCAGTTTCCCATTCCTTTCCAATTAATGACTTTCTTTTAACACAGATACCCTGTGAGGTTGAAAATTCAATTTGCTTGGTAATTCAACCACTCACACAATGAGATTCTGAGTTTGATTTCAGCAATCTCAGCTCCGTGGCTGTTGGAGACAATGGTTTCTTTAGGGCAGATGTAGAAAGTTTTATGTCATTTATGTAGCACTTAGACTGGGAATTAGAATCCCTGAGCTCATCCTCTCCTTTCCCCACTTTCTCTAGTGTAGTTAGGAACAACAAGACAATTGTTTCAAATATATGGTTACCTAGAACCTTGCCTCATATAAGTATTTCATTAGAAGTGTCTAATGGTGATATTTTGTGTGATCTTTATTGCCACAGCATGCCATGGACTATCAGTTCTCTCTTTACCACTAGAAATAGAATCATTAGTGCCTTTAAACCTAATCATATTAGTGAACAAATTTCAGAAACCCCTGAACCAATTTAGAAAATTCAGCCTTAAGATTCTGTTCCTTTAGAATCACCCTCAGTCCAAAAAATCTGTACCAGTTAGGATTCTCCAGAGAAACAGAACCAATTGTATATATCTTTATATTTGTTGTTAGTGTCATTGAGTGATTCTGATTCCTAGTGCCCCTGTGTACAGTAGAGCAGAATCCTGCCCGATCTTTTTGCACCTTCTCACTTTCTGGTGCTATATTAGACAATGCTCCACTGCTATTCATAGGGTTTTCATGGCCAATTTGTTTGGAAGTGGGTGGCCAGGTCTTTCTTCCGAGTCAGTCTATTCTGGAAGCTCTGCTGAAACCTTCCCACCATGGGTGACCCTGCTGGTATTTGAAATCCTCGTGGCATAACTTTCAGTATCATGGCAACACACAGCTGCCACAGTATGACAGACAGGTGGTGTGGTTCCCTGACTGGGACACAAACCTGGGCTGTGGTGGTGAGAGCAAATCTTAACCACTAGACCACCAGGGCTAGATATATATATGGAATTGATTCACAATTGATTGTGGGAGCTGGTGTGTCTAAAATTTGCAGAGGAGTTAATGCTGCAGTCTTGAGGCAGAATTTCTTCTCCTAGAAACCTCAGTTTTTGCTTTTAATGCCTGCAACTGGGCCTTTCCCCAAGTCAACAATGTTTAATCATTGCATAACTTTCTATTATATAGATGTACCATAATTTACACATTATTTGACAGTTCACTGCCAGATCTCTCACAGTAAGGACACCAGTGATAAGGGAATAGAACCATGAGATGTGTGATGGAGACATATGGGCCAACATGGACAAAGCTGACAAGTTTCAACACTCAAATCTCTCTAAATATCTCTTGCTGGAAGGGGCAGTCTTGTAACCCTGTATGTAGCCCTTCCAGATGCCCTAACATGACTGGCATAGAAAGCCTTTCGATGACTGTACTTAGGGAAATGTCTTACAAGGAGATGCCAATTCTCCTCAGGACCCTATACCTCTGATCCTTGTGTCCAGGTCCATGAGAATTAGATCTCAACACAGCCCAGATTGATAAACATTGTCATGAATCTGGGGAGCATGTACAGAAGTGGATTCTAAGAGAACAAAACCAAAGGTGATGAAATATAAAGTTTGAACAGGCAAAATTGTTGACGTGTATTTACTCACTCAAGATTTGAAATTTAATATGTTGTTTTTAAGAGGCATTGGCAGTTCACTAGTTTGGCTGCCTAAGCCCGGGTTCAGTGATAGCCTATGGTCAATGAGATCAAAATGCTGCTGCTTCCCTAGTGTACTACATAGGAGTGCATCTCAATTGTTAAATGCATATGAATCCACAGGGGATTCTGATTCGATAAATTTGGATAGTGCCTGAGATCTGTATTTCTAACAATTTCCACATGAGTTCATTGTTAGGATTTTGAGAATCACTCTTCATTAGGAAGGTTGTAAAGGAAAGCATATGAAAGCCTAGGGAGATAAAATATCAGAATGGATCTGTTTTATACAACCTGCTTGTCCATGCCCTAATCAAACATCCTTGGAAATCCAAAAGGACACTCTCTTCACCAAGTAATTAAGAACTGCATTGGTAACAAAAGAAGTATAGATGTGTACTGTGAAGACTATAAAACATTGTTGAAAGAAATTAAATAAAACCTAAATAAAAGGAAAGATATTGCATGTTCATGAAGAGAAGACCTAACATCATTAAGATGGCAATATTCCTCAAATTGGTCTACAGATTCAGTGCAATTCCTATCAAAATCCTACCTAGTGTTTTTGCAGAAATTGACAAGTGGATCACAAAATTCACGAGGAAATCCAAGAGACCCAGAATACCCAAAACAATCTTGAAAAAAGAACAAAGTTGGAGGATTTACCCTTCCGGATTTCAAAACTTACTGCAAAGCCACAGAAATCAAAACAGTGGGAGACTGGCAAGAGGCTAGACATATAGAGCAATAGAATAGAATTGAAAATCCTGAAATAAACCCTAAAACTTATAGCCAATTTATTTTTTAAAGGAGTGCCAAGATAATAAAATGGGGAAGAATACTTTTTTCAACAAATAGGGCTGGTACAACTGGATATCCACATGTAAAGGAATGAAATTGGACTCCTTCCATACACCATATACACAAATGTAAATGCTAAAACTATAAAACTCTTTTAAGTCCATTTTGGGAGTAAATCTTTGTGACCTTGGATTAGGCAAAGGCTTCTTAGATACACCACCAAAGGCACAGCAATAAAAGAACAAAATACATAAAATAACTTCATCCAAATTAAAAATTTTTGTGCTCATAAAGCACACCATCAAAAAAGTAAAAAGACAACCCATAGAATTGAAGAAAATATTTGCAAAGCATGTATCTGATAAGGAAATTGTATCCTGAATATATAAAAAACTCATAATAAAAAAACAACCAAATTAAAAAATGGATTTAAATATACATATCTTCAAAGATATACAACTGGCCAATAAGCACACACAAAGATATGTAACTTCAGGGACTGGCCCTGTGGTGTAGCAGTTAAGTTCACGTGTTCTACTTTGGCAGACTGGAGTTCACTGGTTTGGATCCTGGGAGTGGACCTACTCACTGCTCATCAAGCCATGCTGAGGTGGCTTCCCATATAGAAGAGCTAAAACTCTGCTACTGTGATACACAACTATGTACTGGGGCTTTGGGAAGAAAAAAGGAAAAAGAAGAGGAAGATCAGCAGCAGATGTTAGCACAGGGCCAGCCTTCCTCAAAAAAAAAAAAAAAAAAAGAGGGCTTACTGATACAGTTCTCACATTGTAGAGGGGTTGATTAAAAAAAGATATTTAACTTCATTAGTCATCAGGGAAGTGCAAGTCAAAACCACAATGAGATACCACCTCACACTCACTAGGATGGTTATAATAAAAAAGACAGATAATGGCAAGTGTTGACAAAGGTGTGGAAAATTGGAACCCTGATATATTGGTGATGGGATGTAAAATGGTGCAGCTGCTCTGGAAAATAATTTGACAGTTCTTTAAATGTGAAATATAGAGTTACCATATTACCCAGCAATTCCACTTCTAGATATATACCCAAGAAAAATGAAAACATATGTCCACATAAAAATTTGTGTACAAATGCTCATAGCAGCATTATTTACAATAGCCAAAAAATGGAAACAGCCCAAATGTCCATCATGTGAAGAGTGGGTAAACAAAATGTGGTATAACCATACAGTGGAATATTATTTGGCCATAAAAAAGGAATGAAGTGCTGATACATGCTGCAACATGGATGAACCTTGAAAACATTATGTTAAAAGAAACCAATCACAAAAGACCACCTATTGAATGATTCCATTTATATGAAATGTTCAGAAAACACAAATCTATAGAAACAGAAAGATTAGTGGGTTGCCTAAGTCTAGGATGGGTGGGTTATAGGGAATGATTGCTAATGGGTATGAGGTTTCTTTTGGGGGCAATGATTGATTGGGGTGATGGTTGCACGACTCTGTAATATGTTAAAAAGAATTGAATTGTACACTTTATTGGGTGAGTTGTATAGTATGTGAATTGTATTTCAATAAAGCTGTTAAAGAAAAGAAATGTAATGGTGAAGGGCCACTGCCATCCTTGAGAATCTCTGTGATGACTGACAGTCCTCTGTAGACTATAGATGATGGTGGGAGATGCTGCGATGGAATTGGCTTCCCTGATCACAGTGAGAATAATGGGGATCTCAAAGTGGAAGATGCCAGTTGGCAATGCTTAAACATCAGACTGAATGAACACCTTTACTGAATAAGTTACACGTCAGAATAGTAATCAGAGTATCTTGTTTCAAAAAAGATCTATAGTGATGCCTAACTAAACATGAGATATCTAGAAATGAAATAGATGGACAGCCTACTAAGACGCTGCATGACATACGTAAATGAAAAAACTCAAGGTCTGTTGGGCAGAAATCTAACTTCAGTTGCTGTAGTGGGCATTCATGGTCTCTTTCTTGGTTCCCTGACCTTATCCAGCTCTCAGAACTGTTTGATTGAGAGTTTGGCCAGGTATTTCTGAGGACGGACTATGTCACTCTGCTACAGTTGTATACAATGCCTCTTCCTTAAGTGTTTTCCAGAGGGACTTTCAGCTTTGCCAGGGTGACTCTGAACTCGGAAAAGGGAGATACTGACATTGCAGGGGCTGTTAGATATTGGATCTGAACTGACATCAATCCCCAGAGATTTGAAATACTACTGTGGCCCATTGGTCTGAATGGGAACTTAACGCAGGATAGGTGAGAGATGGAGTCTTGCCCTAGTGTGTCTCATTGTGAGTCCAGTGGGACTGCAGTCCCGTTCTGTGGTTATTTTCCCAGTCAAGGATGTAGAGTGGGAACAGATATACTTAGTACCTGGTAGAAACTGCTCACTGGTCTCCTGACTTGTGGATTCCTGTATAGTTTCTTTCAATCTAGATTTTGTTGACTGAATACTCATGTGCAGTTCAACATATTCCTCTGTTTTCCTGAAAAGCTGCAGCTGGTTGCAGAGGCTTGATCTCTTTATCAAGAGCACAGGAATATTGTTGTCTTCTTTATGAGGTCCATACGTCTGGCAGTGTCTCATTTTGCAATGTTAGCAACTCCTGATTTTCAAAGCTTAGATCTATTAATTCACTGGGTGTGGCTAAATGGTGATATTCTAATTCTATCATTTCTTTTTTCATTTATTAGTTATAATACCTTCAAAAAAGATGTTTCCCCTCCTGCATTATTTGTTACCCAGTGGTACAGTTGATATAGGAAAAGCAGGATAAACTTTTTATTCTTTTCCTTTATTTACCAGTTTTCAAGGTAATGAATTTGTTGTTTAACACATTCCAAAGATAATCCATTAATTTTTTAAAATATAATTTTGAACTCATAGATTCAAACATATTTGAGGGGTTCCAAACACTTGCAATTATTTTCCTTTTTGAAGCTCAAATTGTACCTTCTTTGGCTAGTGAAAGCCTCTTTAATTTGGTTCCTGATTATTTTTGTCAAGATCCTAGTAGCATTTGATAGCTTACTTGCTATCTAGAAAGACAGGATGTTCTAGGCTCATCTTGTGCATTTCCTTCTCCAGACCTGAAAGTCAGCTATTTCTCCTAGAAGCGCTAGTTTCTTTTAGTGAGAAAAAATGTTTCAAATTGAAATTTGATGTTAGGTGCTATGGAGTGAATTGTGCCCCTCCCCATTCATATGTTGAAGCCCTAACTCCTAATGTGACTGTATTTGAAGACAGGGCCTTTAGGAGGTAATTAAGGTTAAATGGGATCCTAAGAGTGGAGCCCAAATTGGCACCGTTATAAGGGGAGGAGGAAACACCAGGGAGCTGGCTCTCTCTACTGTGTGAGGACATAGTGTGAAGGTGGCCATGTAAAAGCCAGGAAGGGAGGCTGCACCAGGAACTCAGTCAGCCAGCACCTTGATCTGGGACCTCTAGCCTCCAGAACTGTGAAAAAATAAATGTCTGTTGTTTAAGCCACCCAGTCAGTAGTATTTTATTATGGTAACCCAAGCAAACTAATACACTAGGGGTGCTCATTGCTACTGGTTTGGTGACTATTTCCAGGCTTCTTTAATGGACAGGGCCATGTAAACTTTATCCCACATCATATAGTTTACAGTCTCAAAATAATAGCACTGAAATGACCAATGCATAATATAATATAATATCTAATGCATTATATAATATAATGTTTTAGTTATATAATCACTAAAAAAAGTTGAAAGCTTTTCCTTATGCTTTCCTCAATTGCTGTACTATATTTTCATTAAGCATATAACCACTGCATATTGTGCTCCCCCTTTTAATCTTCACTTAGCCTTAGTTCTACAAGTAAGCTACAAGTAATTTTTAATGTTCACTGCCAGTCTTTTTTTTCTTTCTGTGCTTCTGGTGCCCCAGGACCTTTATGTTTTTCTACCTGCTTTATTGAGGTACAATTGAAAAATAAAAATTGTATTTATTTAAGGTGTACTATGTGGTGATTTAATATCTGTATGCACCTTGAAATAATTACCATAATCAAGCTAATTAACATATCCATCACCTCACGTACTTACCTCTGTGTGCGTGTGCACTGAGAACACACAAGATTTACTCTCACCAGACCTTGCATCAATGTCTCGCTAATGATTTTGGTTGCCTGAAACTGACTCTCTGAAAGAGTCCTCAAGGAAGGCTCATGGGAACAACATTCCCTGTGTTCTTGAAGTTGATAACAAGAATATCACAAAGTGATGCTGTGCTTTTCCCACTGCATTCCATCAGGTAGTACGTGGTGTTGATTTGTTCTGTCACTGGTGATGTTACTTTTGTCACTTGATTAAAGTGCTATCTACCAAGTTTCTCCACTGTGAAGTTATACTTCCCCTTTTATAATTAAGAATTATTTTGTGATGAGATATTTTGAAACTATGTAAATATCCCATTACTTTTCCATCTTTAACCCACTAGTTTAGGATATATTGGTATTTCTTGTCTGAATTATTACTATGATAGTTCCCAAATGGTGATTTTATTATTCCATCATTCCTTCTATATTTACTACTTAGCATTTACTATAAGGAAGGGCTTTCTCCTCTCCTCGTTTATTTATTCATTTATATGTTTACATCAGTGTCAGCTCATGGATTCCTTTTTCATTCAATGGGATATAATTTTTTCTATCATTATTTATTTTGGTTCTCAATTTGCCCAAGATTTGTCCAGTGAAAGCCCCTTCATGCTGTTTCTGTGCCCCTTGATATGCCTCCATCATTCTTTTAACTCCTTTACTTTTGGTGACAATAGGATGTTCCAGCCCTATAATTACCCATTTCTCCTTTTAGTGGAGAATGGTATTTGGAAACCAAGATCTGGGTGTACTAGGTGTTCTCATTGCTGTTGGGACCTTCTGCTTCAAAGCAGTCTTAGTGGGCAGAGCTAAGAATTATATATATATATATATATATATATATATCTACATATATATATATATATCTACACACACTGCTATGGACTGAATTTTGTCCACCCCAAATCCATATGTTGAAGCTTTAACCCCCAATGTGATGGTATTTGGAGATGGGGCCTTTGGGAGGCAGGATCATATGGGTTCATGAGGGTGGGCCTCACGATGGGATTAGTGGCTTTATAAGGACAGGATAAGAGAGAGATCTCTCTGTCTCTCCACCATGTGAGGACACATGAGAAGGTGGTCATCTGCAAGTCAGGAATAAGTTCCTTATGAGGAACTGAATTGGCCAGCACCTTGATCTGGCACTTCCCACCCCCCAGAACCATGAGAAATAAATGTCTGTTGTTTAACACACTCAGTCTATGGCAAATCAACATGGCCTTTGGCTCCTGGTATGCAACCATTAAACAAGCATATTTCTCCCCCGTCTACTCCTATCAGAAAAGATAATCAGAAGCAGTTTGCCTTCCCCTGGAAGGAATAAAATATTACCTTTACTGTCTTGTTTCAGAGCCATGTCAAGTCTCTTGCTCTCTGGCATAATATAGTCTAGAAGAATTTGATCATTCTGCTATCTCATAGAACACATGTTGGCCCTTGACATTGATGACATTTCTCTAGTTGCATCTGGAAGAAGGAATTAGAAAGCACGCTGGAGTGATGTCAGCATCATAGTGGAGTGAGTTGTTCCCTTTGTCTCTCCCCTCTAGGTTACAACAAGCTGAACATCCATTGACCAACAAAGGACTCCCTGCACCTCACACCAGAATGCCTGAGAGATCCATGCATCTATACATCTGAAGGTGGGTGACTGGACCTCTGGGAGGCAATGGAACTAGGGGAGCAGTCCTCTCCTGCTCCCCCAGCAGTGGCAATCCAAAATGCAGATGCTTACATTGGTGCATATGCCAGCGACCAGAGGCTGCAGGAGCAGACATGGCACTCACAGCTTAGCCCTGTCCCACTCCCAAGCAGTGGCAGGTGGTGCACATATCCTGAGGCTTCAGGACACAGAGTGGTGCCTGTGACCCAGGCCCCTCCCGGTCTCCCAGCAGTGGCACTAGTCTTTCCAGCAGTGGGAACTACATCCAAAATGTAGGGCGGGGTGTCCCGACCTGAGATTTCAAAAAGCACACTGGCATGCACCAGTGTCCAGAGGCTGCAGGAGCAGCAACAACATTCGAGGCTTAGCCCTTGCCCCTCTCGCAGCAGTGGCAAGTGGCCCCTGCCACCTGAGGTTTCAGGAGCCACAGCAGAACCTGTGACCCAGTCCCCAGTGGTGGCACCAGTGACATTGGTTTTACCAGCAGTGGGGGCTGTATGCAAGACCCCAGGCCTCTGGCAGTGACAGCAACACCTGCAAACCCAGAACCCCTGGCAGCAGTGCTGCCAGCACCCCCAGATAACTCGGGAGCAGTGGTGCAGGTGGTGCATGGGGCAGCAGCACCTGAGCCTGTGGAGAGCCAGTGGTGGAACATGAGACCCAGGTGACGCCAGAAGCAGCAGAAGTGCTCACAGCCTGGTGATGTCAGTGGCAACACCTGAGACTGCAGCAACGTTGTAAATAGCCAGCAGCCTTGTAGTCACAAGCAGCACAAGAGGGCACTGACAACTCCTCTGACGGACAGTGGAGGATGAAAAGTGCAGGCTCTCAAATACAACCAGAAGCAGCTCAGAACCAAAGTAACCAAAGCCTTACCCAAATAAGAAAGGTGGTTACTACCACAAATGTGCAGGCAGAGGATCAACTCATCAAGCACCATTAATAACTGCAGTAACATGGCATAACAGAAAGAAAATGACAACTCTCCAGAAACTGGACTTGAAGTCACAGAAGATTACAGTCTAACTGATAGAGAATTCAAAATAGCTGTCATGAAGAAACTCAATGAGTTACCAGACAACTCAGAAAGACAGTTCAATGAGCTCAGGGATAAATTAACGAACAGAGGGAGTACTTCACCAAACAGATTGAAACTCTAAAACAAAACAGAAATTCTGGAGATGAAGAACACAATGAGATGAAAAATAAGGTAGAAAGCATTGGAAATATAGCAGATCATATGAAAGAAAGAATTAGCAAGCTCAAAGACAGAAATCTAGAAATGATTCCAGTGGAACAGGAGAGAGAATGAAGATTAAAAAAAAAAATGAAGAAATTTTACAAGAAATATCTGACTCAATTAGGAAAAGTAACATAAGGATAATAGGTATCCCAGAAGAAGAGAGGGAGAAAGGAGCAGAGAGCTTATTCAAAGAAATAATTGCTGAGAAGTTCCCAAACCTGGGGAAGGAACTGGATGTAGAAGTACATGAAGCTAATAGAACTCCAATTATCTCAATGCAAAAAGACCCTTTCCAAGGCATATTATGTTAAAGCTGTCAAAAGTCAATGACAAAGAAAGAATATTAAGCGTAGCCAGAGAGAAGAAAATAACTTGCAGAAGAACCCCTGTCAGGCTATCAGCAGATTTCTCAGCAGAAATCCTACAGGCTAGGAGAGAGTAGAATGATATATTCAAAGTATTGAAAGGCAAAAATTATCAGTGAAGAATACTCTATCCAGCAAAGTTATCCTTCAGATATGAAGGAGAAATAAAAGTTTTCCAGACAAAAAAGCTGAGGGAGTTCATCACCACTAGACCTATCTTACAAGAAATGTTGAAAAGAGGCCTCTTACCTGAAACAAGAAGGCAAAGGTTTACATTAGCTTTGAGCAAGATGATAAATAGCAGACAGAATCAGCAAATTGCAACTCTATATCAGAATACCTTAGTGAACACTATATTATACCATAAAAGCTAAAGGGAAAAAAAGTATCAACAATAACTATAACAACTTCAATTTGCTAATAAACTCACAACACAAAAAAGGATAATTTGTGATGACAAAAATATAGGAGAAGAGGAAAAGGACATAATCTGCATAGGCTAATGGAGATGAGATGTTATCAGCAGAAAAAGGACTAGCACATCTATGAGATCTTTTATATAAGCCTCATGGTAACCACTAAACAAAAAATCAAAGCAGAGTCACAAATCATAAATAAAGGGGAAACTGATAAAACCTCACAGAAAACCACTAAACTGAAATGGCAGACAGAAATACAAGGAAAAAGAAATAATGGAAATATAGAACAACCAGAAAACAAAAGATAAAATGGCAATATTAAACCCTCATAAATCAATAATCACTCTAAATGTAAATGGATTAATTCAAGAATCAAAAGACACACAGTGGCTGGATTGATTAAAAAACAAGACCCAAAAATATGCTGCCTTCAGGACACCCATCTCAGCTCTAAAGACAAACATAGACTCAGAGGAAAGGGATGGAAGATGATACTCTAAGTAAATGTTAACCGAAAGAAAGTGAGTGAAGCCCTACTTATATCAGAAAAAATAGACTTCAAACCCAAAAAAGACAACAAGAGACAAAGATGAACATTATATAATGATAAAAGAGACATTCCACCAGGAAGACATAACACTTGTTAATATACATGCACCTGATACAGGAGCAACAAAGTATGTAAAGCAACTATTAGCAGATGTAAAGGGAGAAATTGACAGTGACACAATAATAGTAGGGGACTTAAACACCCTACTTACATCAATGAGTAGATCATCCAGACAGAAAGTCAACAAAGAAACAGTGGCCTTAAATGAAACACTAGACCAGAAGGACTTAATAGATATATGTAGAACATTCCATCCAAAAGCCAAATACACATTCTTCTCAAGTGCACATGGAGCATTCTCAAAGATGGAGCATATGTTGGAAAACAAAACAAGCCTTAATAAATTTAAGAAGATTGAAATCATATCAAGCATCTTTCCCAATCACAATGGTATGAAACTAGAAATCAACTACAAGAAGAAAGCTGGAAAAGTCACAAATATGTGGAGACTAAACAACATGCTCCTGAATAACTGTTGGATCAATGAAGAAATCAAAGGGGAAATCAAAAAATACCTGAAGACAAATGAAAATGAAAACACAACATGCCAAAACTTACAGGATGCAGCAAAAGCGGTACTAAGAGGGAAGTTTATCTTTTCAAAGAACCAGCTCCTAGTTTCATCGATCCTTTCTATTGTTCTTTTCATCTCTCTTTCATTTACTTCTGCTCTGATTTTTGTTATTTACTTCCTTCTACAGACTTTGGGCTTTGTTTCTTCTTCTTTTCCTAGTTCTTTTAGGTATAGTGTTAGGTTGTTTATTTGAGAATTTTCTTGTTTCTTGAGGTAGGCCTGTATTGCTATAAACAAAATTGACAAACCCTTAGCCAGACTCACTAAGAAAAAAAGAGAGAAAGCTCAAATAAATAAAATTAGAAATTAAGGAGGAAAAATTATAACAGATACCACAGAAATATGAAAGATTATAACAGAAAACTATGAAAACCTATACACCAACAAACCAGTTAACCTAGAAAATAATTGATAAATACCTAAAATCATACAACCTCACAAAACTGAATCAAGAAGAAACAGAGAATCTGAATAGACCAATCACAAGTAAAGAGATTGAAACAGTAATCAAAAACCTTCCCAAAAAACAAAAGTCCAGGACCAGATGGCTTCTCTGGTGAATTCTATCAAATATTCAAAGATGATTTAATACCCATCCTTTCCAAACTTTTGCAAAAAATTGAAGAGGACAAGATGCTTCCTAACTCATTCTATGAGACCAATATTACCCTGATACAAAAACCAGACAAAGACAACACAAAAAAGGAAAAACAGGCCAGTATCTCTGATAAACATAGATACAAAAATCCTCAACAAAATATTTAGCAAATCAAATACACTAATACATTAAAAGGATCATACACCACGATCAAGTGGGATTTATTCCAGGGATGCAGGGATGGTTCAACATCAACAAATCAATCAATATGATAAACCACATGAATAAACTGAAGAATAAAAATCACACAATTATCTCAAGAGACACAGTGAAAGCATTTGACAAGATTCAACATCCATTTATGATAAAATCTCTGAATAAAATGGGTATAGAAGGAAAGTGCCTCAACATAATAAAGGCCATAGATGACAAACTCACAGCCAACATCATACTCAACAGTGAAAAAGTCAAAGCTTCTCCTCTAAGAACAGGAGCAAGACAAGGATGCCCACTCTTGCCACTCTTATTCATCATAGTATTGGAAGTCTAGCCAGAGCAATTAGGCAAGAAAAAGAAATAAAAGGGATCTAAATTGGAAAGGAAGAAGTAAAACTCTCACTACAGATGACATGATTCTATATACAGAAAACTCTAAAGAATCTACCAAAAAACTATTAGGAATAATTAACAAATAAAGTAAAGTTGCAGGGTACAAAATCAACATACAAAAATCAGTTGCATTTCTATACACTAACAATGAACTAGCAAAAAGAGAAATCGAGAATACAATCCCATTTACAATCAGAACAAACAGAATAAAATACCTAAGAACATATTTAACCAAGGAGGTGAAAGACATATACACTGAAAACTATAAGACGTTATTGAGAGAAATTGAAGAAGACATAAAGAAATGGAAAGATATTCATGGATTGGAAGAATAAACATAGTTAAAATGTCCATATTACCTAAAGCAACCTATAGATTCAATGCAATCTCAATCAGAATCCCAATGACATTCTTCACAGAAATAGAACAAAGAATACTAAAATTTATATGAAAAAACAAAAGACCCCAAATAGCCAAAACAATCCTGAGAAAAAAGAACAAAGCTGGAAGTATTACACTCCCTGAATTCAAAATATACTACAAAGTCATAGTAATCAAAACAGCGTGGTACTGGCACACAGATCAATGGAACAGAATTGAAAGCCCTGAAATAAACCCACACATCTATGGACAGCTAATTTTTGACAAGGAGCCAAGAACATATAATAGAGAAAGGAAATTCTCTTCAATAAATGGTGCTGGGGGCCTGGTCCCATGGCCGAGTGGTTAAAGTTCTGCATGCTCCAGTTAGGCGGCCCAAGTTCGGAGGTTCAGATACCAGGTGCAGACATACTCCACTCATCAGCCATGCTGTGGCGGTGTCCCACATACAAAGAAATAGAGGAAGATTTGCACAGATGTTAGCTCAAGGCTAATGTTCCTCAAGCAAAAAAAAAAAAAAAAAAAAAAATGGTCCTGGAAAAACTCGACAGCCACATGCAAAAGAATGAAAGTAGACCATTATGTTACACCATACACAAAAATTAATCAAAATGGATTAAAGACTTGAATGTAAGATCTGAAACCATGAAACTCCTAGAAGAAAACAGGCAGTATGCTTTTCGACATTGGTCTTAGCAGTATCTTTTTTGAATACCATGTCTACTCAGGCAAGGGAAACAAAAGAAAAAGTTAATAAATGGGACTACATCAGACTAAAATGCTTGTGTGTAAATAAATGGGACTACATCAGACTAAAATGCTTGTGCACAACAAAGGAAACCATCAGCAAAATGAAAAGATAGCCCACCAACTGGGAGAAAATATTTGCAAATTATATATCCAATAAGGGGTTAATTTCCAAAATATATAGTGAACTCACACAACACAACAAAAAAATGAACAACCTGATTGAAAAATGGGCAGGGGATATGAACAGACATTTTTCTGTAGATTTACAGATGGCCAATAGGCACATGGAAAGATGTTCAACATCACTTATTATTAGGGAAATGCAAATCAAAACTACAACACGATATCACCTCATGCCTGTCAGAATGGCTATAATTAACAAGACAAGAAATAGCAAGTGTTGGAGAAGATGTGGAGAAAAAGGAACCTCAAACACTGCTGGTGGGAATGTAAACTGGAGCGGACACTATGGAAGGCAGTATGGAGATTCCTCAAAAAATTAAGAACAGAAATACCGTATGATCCAGCTATTCCACTTCTGAACAGGAAAACACTAATTTGAAAAGATGTTTGCTTCCCTATGTTCATTGCAGCATTATTCACAATAGCCAAGACTTGGAAGCAACCTAAGTGTCCACAAACGGATGAATGGATAAAGAAGATGTGTACATATATATACAGTGGAATACTACTCAGCCATAAAAAAGGCGAAATCATGCCATTTGTGACAACATGGATGGACCTTGAGGGTATTATGCTAAGTGAAATAAGTCAGACAGAGAAAGACAAATAATGTATGATTTCACTCATATGTGAAAGATAAACAAATTCATAGATAAGGAGAACAGATGGGTGGTTACCAGAGGGGAAGTGGGTGAGGAGAGAGTAAAAGGGGTAAAGGGGCATATATGTATGGTGAATAAAAATTAGACAATTGGTGGTAAACATGATGCAGTCTATAACAGAAGCCAAAATATAATGATATATACCTGAAATTTACATAATGTTATAAACCAACATGACCTGAATAAAAAAATAAAATAAAAAAGTACTTGGCGTGACTTGGTAAGACACATGCATGCTAGAGAGTAGGGGCTCAGAAGTGCTTGCTACATCAATGAAGCTACTAGGGACCTAGCGGTCTGGGGTATGTTGGGATATCCACTCTAAGGAATGAAGGCACACAGTTTGTGGCTTCTTTGCATTTTAGGAATCATATAAGGCATTTGGCTGTACTGCGCTGACTCATGCGCCAGGTAACCCATAAGGTTCCCAGTTCTGAGTGGGGCCTAGTACAAGAAGTCCTGGCAGAGGTCCAGGCTTCATTTCAAACTGCCCCACCAATTTCACCATAAAATCCAGCTTATTTTCACTTACAATAAAAATGATTTTGTGTCTCTGGCAGAGAGAGATGCTGTACACAACGTCTGGCAAGCTCCCCTAGAAGACTCCAGGGCAAGGCCATGCTCTCTTCTGTGGACAACTATTCTCTGTTTGAAAACACACTCAACTTGCTCCTGGGCCCTAGCAGAGACGGAATGTCTGGCTAAGGGGCACAAAGTGATTATGCAACTTGAACTCCTCACCTTGAACAGAGTCTTCACTTCTTGACTCAACGATTAGTTGAGTCACATTAGACCTACAGAGCAGCATGTCATTGTAGGATGGAAATAGTTCCTGAGACCAGACCTGAACACATCAGAGGGCACAAGCGTTTCAGTTATATATTGCTGTGCAACAAACCACGCAGGACTTGCTGTTCAAAACAACAATGATGTTTATTCTTTCTTGTGATTCTGTGGGTCAGGAATTCAGGCAGGACTTGGCTGGACAGTTCATCCTTGTTGTGTATCCCTGTGGTGAGGTCACTAGCTTGGTTGGGCTGGAAGTCCAAGAGAGTTTCACTCACACGCCTGGCTTCCTGGGGCTCCTCCCCATGGCCACTCTCTTGCCACATGGCTGGTTTGGGTTTTTTCACAGCATGGTAGTCTCTCAGGGTAGCTGGACTTCTTACATGGTAGCTGGCTTCTAGGAGAGAACAAATGAACTGCCAGTTCTCCTAAGTGCTAGGCCCAGAACTGTCACCATGTTACTTCTGCATTCTGTTGGTCAAAGTGAATCAAAAGGCCAACTCAGATTCATGGGAGAAAGGAAACAGACTCCACTTTTTGTGTGTGTGTGAGGAAGACTAGCTCTGAGCTAACATCCACTGCCAATCCTCCTCTTTTTTGCTGAGGAAGACTGGCCCTGGGCTAACATCTGTGCCCATCCTTCCTCTACTTTATATGGGACGCCGCCACAGCATGACTTGACAAGCAGTGCATCTGTCTGTGCCCGGGAACATGCAAAACCCTGGGCCACCAAAGCAGAGCATGTGAACTTAATCACTATGCCACCAAGCAGGGCCCTGGACTCCACTTTTTGATGAAAGAAACAACAAAGAATTTGTGGTCACTACAACAAGTAAATTACACGAAATGTGGTGCAGATTCCCATATTTCTTTTATCATCAGCTATTGCCACAATTAGCTTCCAAAACTCAGTGGCTTAAAACAGCAATCATTTATGCACATAGATCGGCAGGTTGGCGGAGGGTTGACTGATTTGGGCTGGACCTGACTAGGGTAACTTTGTTCTTCTCTGCATGTCCCTCATCCTCCTTCTGGGAGCAGTGACCAAGCCAGGCATATTCTTCTCATGGTGCTGTCAGAAATGGGAAAGGTCTCTTGAGTCTAGGCAGACACAGAACAGATACATCAGTTCTGCTTTATGCTATTGGCCAAACAAGTCACATCGCAGAGTAGAAATGTACAGAAAAATTACATGACAAATGGCACAGATACAGGGAAAGGTGAAAAACTGGGGCCAATGATGCAATCTACAATAGCCCTTGAAGAGAACAGTGGTAGAATGTGAGGTGGGAGATGTAAGTACAATTCAGTTCTTGAAGTGCCTAAGGAGTTGGAATTTTATTCCATACGGAGGGTTTTAAGCCGGAAAGATCTGGACTCTGAAGACCTGAGCATCTTTATCTCCTACTTTCTTTTCCTTAACAACACTTTTCACTTGATGCTCTATGAATATGGAACTTCTAGTTCTCTGTGTCTTACTGACAACTCAGGCTGAGGTAACTTACAAACTTTCACTCATTCATCAATCTCCACTCAAACTCTACCTTCTCAGGGGAACTTTCCATGAATTCCTCAGAAAGATTTAGGACTCCCCTCTCCCAGTCGTCTTGTTGAAACATATCTCCATTGTAGTCATTATCTTGTGTTGTAAATGTTAGTTTACATGGTGATCATATCTACCACTCATTGAGCACCTTCATTGTACTTGGTGTTTTGTGTATATAATTTCTAAACCTATGACAACTTTGCTGCATTCATTTTCTTTTGCTGCACAACAAATTCCTAAAAACTTAGCTGTTTAGAATAGCGTCCGTGTTTTAGCTCATAGTGCTGTATGTCAGAAGTCCAGCACGCCAAGGCTGGATACTCAAGATATCACGAGGCTGAAATCAAGGTTGCCACTGAATTCTAATCAGGAGGCTCTGGTGAAAAATTTGCTACAAGCTCAATCTTGTCATTGCCACACTTCAGTTCCTTGCAGTGGTAGTATTGAAGTCCCAGAGTCTTTTCTGGCTGTGAGGCAAGGGCTGCTCTCAGGCTTGTATACAGGCTGCCCACTTTCCTTACCACATAGCCCTCTCAAAGGCAGCAATGGTGCACTGAACTCTTCTTGTGCTTCAGATCCTTGTCTCTAACCTCTATACCTCAATTTAAAGGCTCATGTGATCAGGCCAGACTCACCCAGATTAACTCCTTATCTTAATCAACTGATTTGGCAACTTAATTACATCTGCAAGATCCCTTTGGCACATAATTCCAGGAATGATATCCCATCATAATCACAGCACCAGGCACTATACAGGGTGTGAACACCAGGGGGCAGGAATCTTGAGGACATCTTCCAATTGTGTCTATCATATCTGCCAAAGATTATTTTACTTTTTGTGTCATCTGGTAAACACCCCTAAGTTTATATGATATGGGTCATTTGGTTCTTTGATTTTTCCGCAGGCTGTTTTTAGACTTCTCTAAATTGGAAACCTAACACTATTGCTATGAACTGAATTGTAGTCCCCCCCAAATTCATATGTTGAAGCCCTAACATCCAATGTGATAATATTTGAAGATGGGGCCTTTGGAACATAATTAGGTCTCCATAAAGTCATGAAGGTGGGGCCCTCCTGATGGAAGTAGTGCCCTTATAAGAAGAGACACCAGAGAGCTTGCTTCCTCTCTCTCTCCACCCACACACACTCAGGAAAGGCCATGTGAGAACACAGCAAGAAGGCAGCCATCTGCAACCCAAGGAAAGAGTCCTCACCAGACATGGACCCTGCTGGCACCTTGATCTTGGACTTCTAGTCTCCAGAACTGTGAGAAATGAATTCTTGTTGTTTAAGCTACCCAGTCTATGGTATTTTGTTACCGCAGCTGGGGCTGACTAAGACAACAATTTACAGTGATGAGCACCAGCAAAGTCAACAATAGACAAAATTGAAGCTGGCTCCCCTTTCTAGGATGTTTTGCCTGTTCTATAACTTGCCTAAATAAGCTAATCATTAACTTTGAAGGCATTTAAAAATATTTTTTAAAAATTGAGATATAACATGCATAAAGTACACAAATCCTGTGTGTATAGCTCCTTGAATTTTTATAAAAGTATAAACCCATGTGCTCCCACCCAGCTCAGGGCATAGAACATTTCCAGCACCACAGAAGGCTTCTTCATGCACTGCTCAAGCAGTACCATTTGCCAAAGGTAGACACTATTCTGATTTATTTCACTATAGATTAGTTGAGCCTATTGTTAAAAATAATAGAAATGGAATGATAATTTATTAATCTATTACATCCAGGTTCTATAACTCAAAATTCTGTCTATGGAATTCATGCATGTTGCATGTCTAGTAATTGTTAGTTATTTCTAATTGCTGTGTAGTGTTCCATTGTATGAATGTAACACAATTTATTTATCCATTCTCTGGTTGATGAACATTTGGGTTGTTTTCACTTTTTGACTATTGTGAATAATGATACTATGAACATTTCTATATAAGATTTTGTGTGATTATGTATTTCCACTTCTCTTGGGTATGTACTTAGAAGTGGAATTTCTGAGTTAGATGGTAACTCTGTGTTTAGCTTTTTGAGGAACTGCTAATCTGTTTTCTATAGTGTATATATCATTTTACATTCCCACCGGCAGTGTATGAGGGTGTCAATTTCTTCAAACACTCTCCAACACTAATTATTTTCCATTTACTTTTTAATTAATTACTTTTTTAAGGAAGATTGGCCCTGCACTAACATCTGTTGCCTATCTTCCTCTTTTTTTTTTTCTCCCCAAAGCCCCAGTACATAGTTGTGTATCATGGTTGTAGAGGTGTAGCTCTTCTATGTGGGACACTGCCTCAGCATGGCTTGATGAGCAGTGAGTAGGTCCACGCCCAGGATCTGAACTGGTGAACCCCGGGCCACCGAAGCAGAATGTGCGAACTTAACTGCTACACCAACGGGCTGGCCTCTATTTTTTTTTCTTTTAATATTATGGCCATCATAGTGGGTATGAAGTGGTACTTTATTGTGATTTTGAATTTCCACAATGCCTAATAGTGTCAAACATCTTTTTATGTGCTTATTGGCTATTTGTATTTTCTTTGAAGTAATGTCTACTGCACTTTAAAGATGTCATTTCATAATCTTCTGCCTTTCATTGTTTCTAGTGAAAAGTTAGCCTTATCTCCCATTATTTGGAAATTTGTTTTCTCTCTTATTATTGGTTCTTTGAAAGTAATGTGTCTTTTTTATCTGATTGCTTTTAACATTTCTCTTTATCTTTAGTGTTTAGCATTTCAAAATGATGTGCCTACTTGTGGTTCTTTGTTTTATCTTCCATGGAGTTCACAGAGCTTCTTGAATCTGTGGTGTCATGTCTTGCATCAGTTTTGGAAAATTATTAGCTAGTATTTTTTCATATAATGTGTCCCTTGATTTGAGTATTTGCTTTTAAAGTCTTATTCCTAACCCTAAAAGATACTTTATCCTATGTTCCAGGGATTTCGAGCATCAAGGAGAAGAAAAGGGAGAGATTTTTAGATTAAAGAGCATTTTTCTCCTTTTCCTTCTCAGTTCCAACTAATAGTGACCTGTCCACTTCTCTCACTCTCTTTCTCTCTCTCTGTCCCTCCCTCTGAGCAAATTGGTTAGGTTTGTTGGATACATATAGCAGAGTTTCTCTGAAGGCTTAAAACCCAAGGTTTCCCTTATTCTAATTTTAAATAATTTGGACTTTAGGTATGAAGATGAGAGGCAACAATAATCTTTCTTTTTACTTAAATATTCTCTGTAATTAGTTTTCTTTCTTTAAATATAAAGGAAATGATTATCTACAGTGGTAGCAGGTGTGAAAAAGGTACACTTTACCCCTTACGATGTGTCTTTTCTTTAAGTTGCTTTGCTTCCTATCTTATCCTTCATGCTTCTCTGTGGATGCCTCTGCCTGCCCACCGCTTAAATATCAACAAACCTTGGGATTCTCTCCTTGATTCTTTTACCTCTCTATTTTCCTATTTCCTATATTTTATTGTCAAGGATTTAATTACCACATATATGCTGGTGACTTCTGAATTTTACCTCTAATTCAGATTCTCTTCCAAATTTCAGAACCATATACTCAACTGTATACTGTACATTTCATTAAGTATGTCTGGTGGACATCTCACATTCAACATATCCAAAATTGAGCTTACTATTTCCCACTCAACTGCTCACTTTCCCCTCTTATCTTAGTGAATAGCAGCTCCATCAACGTACTTGCCCGTCAGAAATCTGGGTGTCATTCTTTTCTTGTTTTAAGAGCTTTATTGAGGTATAATTCACATACCATGCAATTCACATATTTAAGGTGTACAGTTCAATTTTTTTGGTTTATTACATTATTTATTTTTAAAAATTGTAGTAGGAGTGGTGTCAGCATCATGGCAGAGTGAGCTTTCCCCTGTAAACTCTCCCCTCACTAAAATACAACAAAAAATATACTGACATACCAACAGAGGACACTCACACAATGCAAAGACATCTGAGAGACCCACACAGCTGTACATCTGAAGGTGGAGGTGCTGGAACCCCCAGAGGAAGTGGGGAGAAATAAAGAGAAATCCTTCCCCTCCCCATTCAATTGCCAACTCTGGGTCTGCAGGGCTCCCAGACAGAGAGAGACGGTGGGGTGGCCCTTTGCAGGAAAACTGCTGCTCCCAAAGTTCTCTCACAGCCTGTGGGGAATTCCCACACGGAGGAGACTGAACTGTTGTGGGGGTGCTGCCACCATCCGAGCATCCCAGGAGAGCAGATAGTGAGGGAAGAACGAGAAGCCCCTGGGATTGGGCAGGTGAAAGAGAGAGCCCCTCCCCCCACACATCCGGTGCTTCAGCACAACTAGTCGGCTAGAGTGCTCGCAGATGGCAGTGGGCTCAGAACACAAAGCATTTGACCCCCACCCAGTGGCAGCAAGTGGAAACTGTGACCAGATATTTTCAGTATGAGAAAAAATAAGCCAACATCTGCAGGCACTATGCAAAAATATATTAAATCTCCAGACCAGAAGGAAGATGACAAGCACCCAGAAATCAATCCTGAAGACACAGAAACTTATAACCTACACAACAGAGAATTCAAAATACATATTGTAGAAAAAGCTCAATGAATTACAAGAAAATACAGATAGACAATTCAATGATATCAGGAATTTCTTCACAAAAGAGATTGAAACCATAAAGAAAAACCAATCAGAAATGTTGGAGATGAAAAACACAATGGAGGAGATAAAGGAAAATCTGGAATCTTTAAAGAACAGAGCTGACAATATGGAGGAAAAAATTAGCATTACTGAGGATAGGAATGCAGAAATGCTCCAGATAGAGGAGGAGGGAGAACTCAGACTAGAAAGAAGTGAGGAACCACCCCCCGAGAAATGCAACATAAAGATTATACATATTCCAGAGGGAGAAGAGAGGGAAAAAGGAGCAGAGAGCTTGTTCAAAGAAATAATAGCTGAGAACTTCCCAAACCTGGGGAAGTAGCTGGAAATACCAGTGAATGAAGTCAATAGATCTTCTAAATATATTAACATGAAAAGACCCACTCCAAGGCATATAGTAGTAAAGTTGGCAAAAGTCAATGACAAAGAAAAAATATTAAGGGCAGCTACACAAAAAAATAAAATAACGTACAAAGGAATTCCCATCAGGCTCTCAGCAGATTTCTCGACAGAAACTCTACAGGCTAGGAGAGAGTGGAATGACATTCAAAATTCTGAAACATAAAAACTTTCAGCCAAGAATACTCTATCCAGCAAAACTATCCTTCAGATATGATGGGGAAATGATAACTTTCTCAGATAAACAAAAGCTAAGGTAGTTTATTGCCACAAGACCCCCACTGCAAGAAATGCTCAAGAAGGCCCTTATGCCTGAACAAAAAAGAGAAAGGGGATACAAAGCTTTGAGCAAGGAGAAAAATAGGTAGACAAAACCAGAAAAATTGCAGCTCTCTATCAGAATAGGTTAGCAAACAATTATAAACATCAAGATTAAGGGAAGGAAAATACCATAAATAAATATAACCTCATCACTTTAAACACACACTCACAACACAAGACAGAATAAGTTGTGACAATAATAACTTAGAAGGGAAGAGGAAAGGGACTGAACTGACTTAGTCTAAGGAAATAAGAGACCATCAGAAAATGGACTATCTCATCCATAAGATTTTTTATATAAACCTCAAGGCAACCACTAAACAAATAATCAGAACAGAGTCACATATGAAAAATAATGAGAAAACTAAGAGAATCATCATACAGAACTACCAAACTGAATTAGAAGTCCAAAACACATGGTACAAGAAATAAAGGAAATGCAAAAGGACCAGAAATGAGTGATAAAATAGCAACATTAAGCCCTCATATATCACTAATCACTCTAATGTAAATGGATTGAATTCTTCAATCAAAAGACACAGAGTGGCAGGATGGATTAAAAAACAAGACCCAACAATATGCTGCCTCCAGGAAACACATCTCAGCTCTAAAGATAAACACAGGCTCAGAGTGAAAGGATGGACGACAATACTCCAAGCTAATGGCAAACAAAAGAAAGCAGGTGTTGCCATACTTATATCAGACAAAGTAGACTTAAAAATAAAACAGGCAATGAGAGACAAAGAGGGGCAATATATAATGATAAAAGCGACACACCACCAAGAAGACATATCACGTATAAATATATATGCACCCAACACAGGAATGCCAATGTACATAAAGCAACTATTAACAAACCTAAAAGGAGATATTAACAACAACACTATAATATTAGGGGATCTTTTTTTTTTTTTAATTATTTTTTTTATTGATGTCTTAGTTTATAACACTGTGGGGTTTTAGTTGTACATTTTTGTTTGTCCGTCACCTTGTGGATGTAACCCTTCACCCCCTGTGCCCCCCCACCCCCCTTCCCCTTGGTAACCACCAATCAGTTCTCTCTGTCCGTGTGTTCACTTATATTCCATATATGAGTGAGTTCATGCAGTGTCTGTCCTTCTCTCTCTGGCTTATTTCACTTAACATAATACCCTCTAGGTCCTTCCATGTTGTTGCAAATGGGACAATTGTGTCTTTTCTTATGGCTGAGTAGTATTCCATTGTATGTATATACCACATCTTCTTTAACCAATCTTCAGTTGAGGGACACTTGGGTTGCTTCCACTTCTTGGCTATAGTGACTAATGCTGCAATGAACATAGGGGTGCATACGCCTCTTGTGATGGTTGATTTCATGTCCATTGGGTAGATGCCCAAGAGTGGTATTGCTGGATCATACGGTATTTCTATTTTTAATTTTTTGAGGACTCTCCATACTGTTTTCCATAGAGGCTGCACCAGTTTGCATTCCCACCAGCAGTGAATGAGGGTCCCCGTGTCTCCACAACCTCTCCAGCATTTGTTGTTATTTGTCTTTGTGATTATAGCCATTCTAACCGGTGTAAAGTGATATCTCAGTGTAGTTTTGATTTGCATTTCCCTGATGATTAGTGATGTTGAACATCTTTTCATGTGTCTATTGGCCATCTGTATCTCTTCCTTGGAAAAATGTCTGTTCATATCCTCTGCCCATTTTTTGATCGGGTTGTTTGTTTTTTTGTTGCTCAGTTGTATGAGATCTTTGTATATTACTGAGATTAATCCCTTGTCAGACAAACGATTTGCAAATATTTTCTCCCAGCTGGTGGGTTGTTTATTCATTTTGATCCTGGTTTCATTTGCCTTGTAGAAGCTCTTTAGTCTGATGAGGTCCCACTTGTTTATTTTTTCTTTTGTTTCCCTTGTCTGGGTAGACATGGAATCTGAAAGGATCCCTTTATGTCCAATGTCAATTAGTGTACTGCCTATATTTTCTTCCAGGAGTTTTATAGTTTCAGGTCTGACTTTCAGGTCCTTAATCCACTTTGAATTGATTTTTGTATATGGCGATAGGAGATGGTCTACTTTCATTCTTTTGCATGTTGCTGTCCAATTTTCCCAGCACCATGTATTGAAGAGACTTCCCTCTCTCCATTGTATGTTCTTTGCTCCTTTGTCGAAGATTAGCTGTCCATAGGTGTGTGGTTTTATTTCTGGGCTTTCAATTCTGTTCCATTGATCTGTGTGTCTATTCTTGTAACAGTACCATGCTGTTTTGATTACTGTAGCTTTATAGTATATTTTGAAATCAGGGATTGTGATGCCTCCAGCTTTGTTCTTTTTTTTCAGAATTGCTTTAGCTATTCGGGCTCTTTTGTTGCCCCATAAGAATTTCAGTAGTTTTTGTTCTATTACCTTGAAGAATGACATTGGGATTCTGATTGGGATTGCATTGAATCTGTAGATTGCTTTAGGTAGAATGGACGTTTTAACTATATTTATTCTTCCAATCCATGTGCATGGAATATTTTTCCATTGCTTTATGTCCTCCTCGATTTCTTTCAATAGTGACTTATAGTTTTCATTGTATAGGTCTTTGAGCTCCTTGGTTAAATTTATTCCCAGATATTTTATTCTCTTTGTTGCAATTGTAAATGGGATTGTCTTTTTGAGTTCTCTTTCTGTTTTTTCATCGTTAGTGTATAGAAATGCAATTGATTTTTGTAAGTTGATTTTATACCCTGCCACTTTACTGTAGTTGTTGATTGTTTCTAGTAGTTTTCCGATGGAATTTTTGGGGTTTTCTGTGTATAAGATCATGTCGTCTGCAAATAATGAGAGTTTCACTTCTTCATTGCCTATTTGGAGTCCTTTTATTCCTTTTTCTTGCCTAATTGCTCTGGCCAGAACTTCCAGTACTATGTTGAATAAGAGCGGTGAGAGTGGGCACCCTTGTCTTGTTCCTGTCCTCAAAGGAATGGCTTTCAGTTTTTCCCCGTTGAGTAGGATGTTTGCTGTAGGTTTGTCATATATGGCGCTTATTATGTTGAGGTACTTTCCTTCTATACCCATTTTGTTGAGAGTTTTTATCATAAATGGATGCTGGATCTTGTCGAATGCCTTCTCTGCATCGCTTGAGATGATCATGTGGTTTTTATTCTTCATTTTGTTAATGTGGTGTATCATGTTGATTGATTTGCGGATGTTGAACCATCCCTGTGTCCCTGGCATAAATCCCACTTGATCGTGGTGTATGATCTTTTTGATGTATTGCTGTATTTGGTTTGCCAATATTTTGTTGAGGATTTTTGCGTCTATGTTCATCAGTGATATTGGCCTGTAGTTTTCCTTCTTTGTACTGTCCTTGTCTGGCTTTGGTATCAGGATGATGTCGGTCTCATAGAATGTGTTGGAAGTATTCCATCTTCCTCTATTTTTTGGAATAGTTTGAGAAGGATAGGTGCTAAATCTTCTTTGAACGTTTGATAAAATTCTCCAGGGAAGCCATCTGGTCCTGGGCTTTTATTTTTTGGGAGGTTTTTGATTATTGTTTCAATCTCTTTACTTGTGATTGGTCTGTTCAGATTCTCTATTTCTTCTTGATTCAGTTTTGGGAGGTTGTACGCGTCCAAGAATTTGTCCATTTCCTCTAGGTTGTCCCATTTGTTGGTGTAAAGTTTTTCATAGTATTCCCTAATAATCCCTTGTATTTCTGTGGTGTCTGTTGTAATTTCTCCTCTTTCATTTCTAATTTTATTTATTTGAGTCTTCTCCCTTTTTTTCTTAGTGAGTCTTGCTAAGGGTTTGTCAATTTTATTTATCTTCTCAAAGAACCAGCTCTTTGTTTCATTGATCCTTTCTACTGTTTTTTTTGGTTTCAATTTCATTTATTTCTGCTCTGATTTTTATTATTTCCCTCCTTCTGCTGATTTGGAGCTTTGTCTGTTCTTCTTTTTCCAACTCTGTTAGGTGCAATTTAAGGTTATTTATTTGGGATTTTTCTTGTTTGTTAAGGTGAGCTTGTATTGCTATGAATTTTCCTCTCAGGACTGCTTTTGCTGCATCCCATATGAGTTGGTATGGTGTATTTTCCTTTTCATTTGTCTCCAGATAGCTTTTGATTTCTCCTTTAATTTCATCAACGACCCATTGGTTGTTCAGTAGCATGTTGTTTAGTCTCCACATCTTTGTCCCTTTCCTAGTTTTTTCCTTGCAGTTGATTTCTAGTTTCACAGCATTATGATCAGAAAAGATGCTTGTAATGATTTCAATCTTCTTAAATTTATAGAGGTTTGCCTTGTTTCCTAATATATGGTCTATCCTTGAGAATGTTCCATGTGCACTTGAGAAGAATGTGTACTCTGCTTTTTTTGGGTGGAGTGCTCTGTATATATCTATTAAATCCATTGCATCTAGTTTCTTGTTTAAGTCCACTATTTCCTTATTGACTTTTTGTCTGGATGATCTATCTATTGATGTAAGGGGGGTATTAAGATCCCCTACTATTATTGTGTTATTGTTAATATCTCCTTTAAGGTTTTTTAGCAGTTGTTTTATGTACTTTGGTGCTCCTGTGTTGGGTGCATAGATATTTATAAGTGTTATGTCTTCTTGGTGAAGTATCCCTTTTATCATTATATATTGCCCTTCTTTGTCTCTCATTACCTTTTTTATCTTGAAGTCTACTTTGTCTGATATAAGTATGGCTACTCCTGCTTTCTTTTGTTTGCCATTAGCTTGGAGTATTGTTTTCCATCCTTTTATTTTGAGTCTGTGTTTGTCTTTAGAGCTGAGATGTGTTTCCTGGAGGCAGCAGATTGTTGGATCTTGGTTTTTAATCCATCCTGCCACTCTGTGTCTTTTGATTGGAGAATTCAATCCATTTACATTTAGAGTGATTATTGATATATGAGGGTTTAATGTTGCTATTTTATTGTTCATCTTCTGGTTCTTTTGCATTTCCTTCGTTTCTTGTCCCTTGTGTTTTGGACTGCAAATTCAATTTGGTATTTCTGCATGCTCATTCTCTTGGTTTTCTCTTTATTTGTCATGCGTGGTTCTCTTCTGGTTGTTTGTTTAGTGGTTACCGTGCGGTTTATATAAGCGATCTCCTGGATAAGAAAGTACATTTTCAGATGCCTCCTTTTTCCTGAGGTTGGGTCAATTCAATCCCTTACTTCTTCCCCTCCTTATTTGTTATCTCTTTATTCCAGATTGTGTCATGAATGTGTGTTTCCAGTGATGAGGTTGAATTCATTTTTGATGTTTTCCAACTGTATTTTGTTCTGGTTTAGTCTCCTTGCTTTTCTCCTTGCTGAAATCTTTGTATCCCCTTTCTCATTTGTTTTTTTTCAGGCCTAAGGGCCTTCTTGAGCATTTCTTGTAGTGGGGGTCTTGTGGTGACAAACTCTCTTAGCTTTTGTTTATCAGGGAGAGTTATTGTTTCTCCATCGTATTTGAAGGATATTTTTGCTGGATAAAGTATTCTCGGTGAAGGTTTTTGTCTTTCATGATTTTGAATATATCATTCCAGTCTCTCCTAGGCTGTAGAGTTTCTGTCAAGAAATCAGCTGAGAGCCTGATGGGGTTTCCTTTGTATGTTATTTTGTTTTTTTGTTTAGCTGCCTTCAATATTATTTCCTTGTCACGGGTATTCTTCAAGTTTGCTACTATGTGGGAGATGATTTTTTATTCCTGTTTATATATTTAGGTGATCTATTGATTTCATTCACTGTTATTTCCCTCTCGTTCCCTAGGTTGGGGAAGTTCTCAGCTATTATTTCTTTGAACAAACTCTCTGCTCCTTTTTCTCTTTCTTCTCCTTCTGGAATACCTATTATCCTTATGTTGCTTTTCCTCATTGAGTCTGATATTTCTCGAAGAATTTCTTCATTTCTTTTTAGTCTTAGCTCTCTCTCCTTCTCTATCAGGAGCATTTCTGCGTGGCTATCCTCAATAGTGCTAATTCGTTCCTCCATATTGTCAGTTCTGCTCTTTAAAAACTCCATTTTTTCCACTATCTCGTTGATTTTGTTTTTCATCTCCAATAATTCTGATTGGTTTTTCTTTATGGTTTCAATCTCTTTTATGATGAAATCCCTGAATTCGTTGATTTGTTTCTGTGTGTTCTCTTGTATTTCGTTGAGTTTATGATAGCTATTTTGAATTCTCTGTCATTCAGGTTATCAAATTCTGTGCCTTCAGGGTTGGTTTCTGGGTGTTTGTCATTTTCCTTTTGGTCTGTAGCCCTGACATATTTTCGCAAGGATCCGACGGGGACTGCTTTATTTTTACCCCTCATGATTAAAGTTAGTCCTGCAGTTTCCCCCTGCTGCCACTAGATGGAGATCGCGAGCGGTTTGCTCTGAGGCGGCTGCAGCCCCCGGAGGGATTATGCTGAGACGCCAGGTGTGTGGGGGGAGGGGTCCTTTCTTTCTCCTGCTTGACCCGGGGGTTTCCTTTCTGGCTCTCTTAGGGTGTTTGCTACACCCCCTAAACAGTCCGTCGTTGCTTCCCAGTGGGGATCTCGCGACAGTCTGTGAGAGCACCTGGATGGCGATAGTTTTCCCCGCTGTGGGCCGCCCCTCCCCTCTCTGTCCGCGAACCGCGCTGTTTTTGCCGATCGATTGGGGACGGGGAGTACAACCTCCTACCTCTCCTCCCGTTCTCCTGGGCTTCCCGCGCCTCCACCGTCCGATGTATGGCAGCAGGGGTTTCTCAGAAGTCCTTCGTAGTTTGATTGAGCTCTGTTGGAATGTGAATGATGTTTTCGTTGTGTCGTAGGGGGCAGTGATTCAAAGAGGGAATCTCACTCCGCCATGATGCTGACGTCACTAATATTAGGGGATCTTAACACCCCACTTATGTCAATGGATAGATCATCCAGACAGAAAGTCAATAAGGAAATGGTGAACTCAAACAAAAAAACTAGATGAGATGGACTTAATAGATATATAGAGAGCACTTCATCCAAACACAGCAGATTACACATTCTTCTTAAGCACACATGGAACATTCTCAAGGATAGACCATATGTTGGGAAACAAGGCAAGCCTCTATAAATTTAAGAAGATTGAAATCATAACAAGTGGGGCTGGCCCGGTGGTGTAGCGGTTAAGTTTGCACACTCTGTTTCAGCGGCCCGGAGTTTGCCAGTTCATGTCCTGGGCGTGGACCTATTCACTGCTTATCAAGCCAGGCTGAGGTAGCGTGCCACATAGAGCAACTAGAAGGATGCACAACTATGACATACAACTATCTACCATGGCTTTGGGGAGAAAAAAGCTAATAAAAAAAAGGAGGAAGATTGGCAACAGATGTTAGCTCAGGGCTAATCTTCCTCCAAAAAATAAAAACAAAACAAAAGAATCATAACAAGCATCTTCTCCCACCATAATGCTATGAAACTAGAAATCAACTACAAGAAGAAAACTGGGAAAGTGACAAAGATGTGGAGACTAAACAACATGCTACTGAACAACCAATGGATCATTGAAGAAATTAAAGGAGAAATAAAAAATATCTGGTGACAAATGAAAATGAAAACACACCATGCAAACTCATATGGGATGCAGCAAAAGCGGTCCTGAGAGGGAAGCTCATGGCAATACAGACCCACCTCAACAAACAAGAAAAGTCCCAAATAAGCAACTTAAACCACACCTCACAGAATTAGAAGAAGGAGAAGAAACAAAGTCCAAAGTCAGCAGAAGGAGGGAAATAATAAAAATTAGAGCAGAAATAAATGAAATTGAAACAGGCGGTCTCAGTTTCAGGGGGCTGTCGTTGGGGAAGGAGGGGAGCCTTCCTTACCTCCTTCCACTTCCCCCGGGGTTTCCAGCACCTCCACTGTCAGATGTAACACTGCGTGGGTCTCCCAGACGTCCTATGTGTAGTGTGAAAGACCTCCATTGATATATGGATGACCTTTTTGTTGCATCTTAGCGGGGGATAATTTAGGGGAAAAACTCACTCCACCATGATGCTGATGTCATTGGGAGGATTCTTTAATTTTGTCTTTCCAATTTATTAATTCATTCTCAATTATAACTTTCTGCTATTAGAATATCTATTGTGTTCTTTGTTTCAAATATTGTGGTAATTTTAATACATGGTCTCATATTTCTTTGATACGCCACCCATCCAGAGATGGGTTCTATGCCTCCCCACCCCCTTTTTAATCTGGGCTTTGTAACTGCTTGACCAGTAAAATATGGGAGAAGTGTTGCTCTGCCCATTTCCAGGCCTAGGCCTTAAGAAACTGTCAGCTTCTACTCCCTGCTTCTTGGGATGCTTACTCATGGACTGCAGCCGCTACACTATGAGGGAGCCAAGCAGCCAACGGAGAGGACCCAATGCCCCAGTCCAAGGCCCCACTGAGCTCTTAGCCTACAGCCAGTAACAACTTACTAGTAAGGTGAGCGAGTCATCTTAGAAGTGGATCCTCCAGCCCCAACTGATGCCATGCGGAGTAGAGACGAGCCTTACTCAGTTTGCGGATTTGTGAGCAAACAAATGTTTTTGTTGATTGTTGTTTTTTTAAAAAAATTGTAGTAAAATATATGTAATATAAAAATTACCATTTAAGCCATTTTAAGTGTACAATTCAGTGCCATTAACTACATTCACAATGTTGTGCAACCATCACCCCTGTCTATTTTCAGAACTTTTAATCACCCCAAACAGAAACTCTGTAACCATTAAACAATAACTCCTCATTACGCCCTCCCCGCAGGCCTTGGTAACCTCTAACCTACTTTCTGTCTCTATGAATTTGCCTATTCTAGGCATATAAGTGGAATCATACAATATTTGTCCTTTTGTGTCTAGCTTATTTCACTTAACATAATACTTTCAAAATTCATCCTTGTTGTAGCATGTATCAGAACTTCATTCATTTTTATGGCTAAATAATATTTGAATTATATATATATATACCTCATTTAGTTTGAATTATTTTGGGTATATACCTAGGAGCTGAATTGCTGGGCCATATGGTAACTCTATATTTAGCTTTTTGAAGAACTAGTTTCCACAGCAGCTGTACCATTTTACATTCTCACCAGTAATGTACTAGAGTTCGCCACATCCTTGCCAACAGTTATTTTCCATTTTCTTTGATTATAGCCATCCTAGTAGGTGTGAAGTGGTATCTCATTGTGGTTTCGATTTGCATTTTCCTAATGATTAATGGTGTTGAGCATCTCTCCATGTGCTTATTAGTCATTTGTATATCTTCTTTGGAGAAATATCTATTCAAGTCCTTAGCCCACTTTTTAATTGGGTCATTTGTCTTTTAGTTGTTATAGCTCTTTTTATTCCAGGTATATCTACTTTGACTTCTTTATTTTCCCAGATCAAAATAATCCTTGAGTCTCATGGATTCTATTATCTTAAAACCACTCCGGTCTCTCCTTTTTTATCCCCAATACTTCAGAAGACCACTACCTCTCACTTGGATTAATGTAGTAACTTCTTACCTGGTTTCCCTGCTTCCATTCCTGCTCCTGTCTAATCTGTACTCTACAAAGCTGGTGGCCACGGCTTTCAGGAGCACAAATCTGATTATATCATTCTCCTGCTATAAATCCCTTAGTGCTTCTATGGTTTTCAGAATAAAATGTAAATCAATAACATAGCTTAAAAGATGCTTTATGATCTGGCCCTACTTTTCTCTCTCACTCTCTCTTAACACTTTCCTCTCCAAATCTATATTTCAGCCACACTCAACTACTGCAGGTCCCAGGACACAACACACTTTCACTTGGCTCTAGGCCTTGAATGCTCTTCCCGTTCCTTTTTCCCTTGCTAATTCATCCTCTTCCTTCAGGTCTTAGCTTAGATGGCAGTTCCTCCTGAAATCCCTCTTAAGGATTTCTGGATCTCTTAAGACTGGGCTAGATGCCTCTCTTTTGAGTTCCCATAGTTCCCAGTATATCATCTTGGGTACAGCTGCCTGTTGACCAGTCTGTCTCCACTATGGGTCTATTACTTGGAGGACAGGGAGTGTGTATGGTGCACCGCTATATTTCTTTGAACCAGCACAGTGCCTGGGGCAAAGCGGATGCTCGATAAATATGTGTAGGATAAGTGATTTCTATACAGGTTTCCCTGCTATCAGAAAGTTTACTTTATGTCACTCTGCTTTTACGAAAGACCTACACTGGTACTTGTTTTCGCTAACCAAAAGAAATCCGAAGAGGATTTTCACCTTTACGAAAAAAGGTGAAAAGCGAAAATCGTGTTCAGTGTTTGTTTTGCATCAAGCTGTTATAGAGGCTAAGCAGTCAAGCATATGGTCGTATTTCAAGCCTTCCACATCAGCCACAGCAAACAATGAACCTTGACCTTGGACATCGAGGCAGGCAGACATAGAATAAGGTATAGAAGTTAGGGACCTGCCTGCCCTGATGGATTCAGATGACAACGAGATATTAGTAGATGACCCTCTTCCTCTCTCTCCTATATCCCAGTCTCCTGTACCTCCTACCACCCCCGCCTCCAACGACTCAACCTAACGTCCCATCATCACCACCACCACCTCTCAGCCTTCCAGTGTGCTCACTGTCTTCCCAATTCTGGTAAGTGACACCACACTGGACATACATTATTTCTATTCTATACAGCCTGCATTTATCACATCATTCCTGCTTTTACTATATGTTACTGTTATTTTAGGTTTTATGTGTTATTTGGTAGGTTATTTTTTTGGGTCTGGGAACACTCAAAAAATTTTCCCATATAAATTAATGATAATTGCTTCTTCGCTTTATGCCATTTTGGCTTACAAAAGGTTTCATAGAAATGCTCTACTTTTGGGTAGTGGGGGAAACTTGTATTTAATTTGTACATATTTATCTCTATCACAAAATTGCAATGCACTGCAACAATTAAGGCAAAGCAATGCAAAACAAAAAAGAAAATGCTGCCAGTTAACAACATGGTACTAAATACCCTGAAATATAACAATATTCGGTCCCCAAACTCAGTTATCTGATTGGCTAAACAGTTATTAGGAATGGGGCACCTCAGCCAGCTTCTTAATCATTGTTCATAGTTTCGTGGTAGTTTCAGCAAGTCACGTGAACTGAAATTTTGTTTTGAAAATTTTGGGGGGTATGTTTTCTATAGTTATGTGCAAACTTGTTTTTCATACCTGACAAGACTGATCTGCTCTGGATGATCTGTTGCAAGAAGAGAGAGGATAAAGAAATAGGTTTTTTTTAATGGGAAAATAGCAAAGTCACTGGCAGTTTTGAATTTGCAATTGATTGGATCAGGGCTTTCTCTCCTGGTAGGAAAAACTGAGTTCTTTCTAGTTCTCTTATGTTCACCCCGTTATTAACAAGTTCCCTCTTACATTTTTCTTTTTCAGTCAGACCCTCAACTCTCATTTTTCAAAGGGGTTTACAACCTCAGTTAAAGCAGACTAGGTGTCATCGATAAATCCAGAGTACTGCACGTGTAGCCCATCCATGAAAGCTGGATATGTTAAAATATGGTCTAATGTAGGCAAACACACGTAATTAAAATATAAAAGTATGAACACATTGCTGAGTGTTTGAGAGGTCTACCACCATAAGCTAATTAGACTGCTGAGACAAACTGACTCCGGAAAGGGGGCTTTTACTTCCGGTTGAGGTCCACAGACCTAGGCTGGACTGGAGTCGCATTCTCTCTTAAACCGTGTTTTGGGGGCACGGTCCTGGATCTTGTAACTGTGTGCTGTAGACTTTCTACTGGTCTTATGTGCTCCTTTCATATTCTCCCTCATTAAATGCCCTTACTAAATAGAAGTAGAATTAAGTTGTATAAAATTATTTTAAATGGGGAGTTCAAATCTTTGACAGTGAGACTATTAGGGGTAAAACTAGAGTTTATGACCAGAAAAGATAGAGTATTCCTTGATCTGCTTCACTATTTTAGGAAAGAATAGCAACTAGTGACATTTCTGACAGAAGGGAGGTGAAGGAGCCCCCAGAGTGGAGGAGAACCTGTTAGCCATTGGTGGAGTTACTTAAATGTCTGCATTGAATACCAATCGAATGCTATCTATTGAAGAGCACGTGAGCTTGTCTGTGCCTAAATAATGTTCTGAGACCACGGACAGTGACGAGCGCCCACTCATGGCCCCACTGAAGCCGGTCCTCGAGGATGTAATTTTTTCTGCCAATAGAGGGCGACATGATTCCGCAGCACAGGCGCCGTCCTTCCTTTCCGTCCGGTAGAGGGCAGTGACGGCCACACCGCAGCCCCGAGACATTGCTGCTCCCTTATAATCCTCTCCTGATTCCGGGCGTGATCAAAAGCCAAACCTGCTTGGCCCTTAAGCTTGGCAGACGCCTGGGCTTGATTGCTCGGAGGTGAAAAACTTGTGAGAACTCCGAGAAACCCCGTTGATAGTCCACATTCTACACAATTACCAACTCATTTTCCTTGCTCGTGAAATTTCGGTTAACCTTTAACAGGTGATTGGGACTGTCAATATTTGGAGGATTGCCTCGTAACCAAAGCTGCAGGACACATGAGATGGTTAGGGTTTCTATCACAGACGGAACTTTAATATTTCCTGATTTTAATGTTTTCATATCAGCCTTCTTACTATTCAATTTTTCTCATTTTTATCAAGTGCTTACTTTTTTTTTTAATGGGGAGAATAAGTGAAAAGTAGACATTCATAAAACTGGAATCCCATCAAAATGTATGTATAACTGGGATAAGTGGGGAAACATTGTCCAGTAGAAGGCGTGGTGAACCTAGACTTTTGAGACTAGGATTTGCAACTTTAGCTGTGTCCGATGTCCTCAAGTAAACCACGTAGCCTCAGTTTCCTCATCTGTGAAACAGAAATGATAAGACATGTCCCATTTCATTCACGGACTGTGTGGGGCTCACGTGAAGTAAGGTGTTTGGAAATTTTCTGTAAATGGAAGTATCATGCAAACGTAAGATATTGAAGTACACTTTATATTTTTGAACTTAAATACAATATATTTTGGAAAAAATGATAAATGTTAGTTGTAAAACAATTCAAACAATGCTCACCACTACAAAAAGGAAAGTAAGTCCCTCCAAATTCCACTATCAAGAAATTATCACTGTTAATATTTGAACATGCTTTCAGACATTTCTGCATGCACATATATACATATGTATATTAAAAATGTTTCAAAAAGTGAATTGTATTATACATTCTATTATTTAAAGTCTTTTTTCCCACACTCAACATTGCAGTAATCGTAGCTAACAGTTATTAATCTTTAACAATGTCAGGCATTGTCTAAGCCCTTTTTGTGAATCCTCATTTAATCTCACAACAATGGCATCGAGTGTGTACTTTTAATGGAAAGATATGGGAACTGAGGTTCAGAAACACGAAATAACAGATTTTCCAATTTTCTGCGATTTTAAGGAGTTTTACAACTAACATATTTCCTCCTGCTTACAGCTTTTTCCACCTTTATTATTATCTCTTTAGCACCCTGTTTGTTAACCAGTAGCAAAATCAAGAGGGCTGCTTGTTTAAAAAAATGTCAATTCTCACACCTACAAATCTCTGGGGGAAGAGATGTAGGGATTGGGATTATTAAACAAGCTCTCCTAGGAGACTATGTGCACAATCATGTTTGAGAACCATAACCTTGGTTTAAATTGCTAGATTGGGATTGCTCGATCGATCTTGCATTTGAGACATAATGCCAAACTGCCCTCCAGAAATGTCATACCAGGTTGTAACTGTAGTGCCACAGTGTGTGACTGATTTAGGCTCTTTGTTTGGGTCTTTCTGTATTCCAAAATATTACCTTGTAAATTACTTCTTTGTTTGCCATAGGACAGTAACTTACTTGCAGGCTATTTAGCATGTATGTGTGTGTGCGTGTATGTGTATTCTAGTTTGAATTTGAGGTTGAGCACTTTTCTTCAAGCATGATAATCATTTTGAGGTTCTCAGGAACCTATCCGCTTATTCTGTTCCGTGATACGCCCTCTCTCATCTCCTCAACACCCTCCCTCATGCCCCACTTTCTTTCTGGTCTCCAAACCATTGTCTTCAGGGCAGAAAAAACATACACTGGATAGGTGAAGGTAAAAATTCCGCATAATTAGTCTTTACAGATGGAAAACAGATTCTAGTTCTTTCCACCAGAAGTCAACTATGATTTACCCTCTACCTCCCTATCTGATTGCCCTTTTTATACTACTCTCAGTCCAGAGTCCTGCCTAATTCTCCAAAAAGTTTTGGTCCTCCCAGCTTCCAATCTCCCATGTCAAAACTAAAATTCTCCCTCTTGGCTATGTGAACATTATTCCTTTATTGGACCTCAGATTTTACCCTTCAGCTTGGTTGAGCTATTAGTTATAATTTCTAGTTTTTCGTAAAGCAACATTCTCCTCATACAGAAGTTTTAAATAAAACTCTTTTTCAAAAATGATCTTCCTCTTCCCTAGAAAACTGGATTTCTTTTCATTTCTCTGTCCGTGAAGTAAAAAGCTATTTTCTCATCTAAAGGAGATAGAAAGACTTTTTTATTAATTCATTAACAATTAACCCTCAACACTTAACATTTAGACATTTAACGAGTTACATACAGACGTCAGCCTAAGAGATCATGTACTCTGGAATATTCAGTAGGAGGGTGAGTCATTCTCTCCGACCTTAATGTAAAGTTTATATTATTCAGTTATGGCAATAATTATGTCTCATTGTCTATGGCTTAAAAAAAACCAACTTGAAATCTATGCACAAAGAACAAAGTCATATGAAATTAGACATGGGTAGGTTACCTGTGCTAATGTTGCTTCAAATGAATACAAAAATGTTTTCTTCTTCCAGTGTGTTTATTCAAGGGGGAGCTTGCATTCCAATGCAGATTTCTGTACCAAAACATTTAATAGAACGTTTCAGATCAGAGGGTTTTTAGTCCATGAGTGAGAACATTAATGTGAAAGGAAAATGGGGTAATATGAGCAGAATGTTGGGCTGGGATCCTGAAACTCTCCCTCCCCTTCTCTGAGCGTTTGTTTCTCCTTGGGGCTGTCTCTATGCGATCCATAAAGATAATGATTTGATATTCCAAATATCCATTGAAGAGATCATATAAGAGACTGAAGAAATAAAAGGATTATATTGTTTTGACTTTATAGAGAAGCATTTTGTGCAACAGCGGTTCACAGGAAAAGCTGTATTCACCTATATTTGGTAATTCAAATCATATGACAGATTTCCTTAAAGTGAGGACACATGTGCAAAGGCTTGCCATTAAGTTCCAGGGAAATAAACACTATTCTGTGATTTCCAGTACTGCAACTTTTATTTTTCAACGTTTAGCAAACACCAGTCTGGCTTAATTCTGGCGTGGTCCCAACCTTGACAACATCGAATTCAAATGAGCACAGAATTGTCTCAGAGACATGGCCAAGTCATCGTCATACCCATGACATTTTCGACTGAAGATCTGTCAAAACACCTCCCAAACATTAACTGATAAAAATCATAGCCTCCTTCAGAACTATGAACTGTATTCTGGTTTCAGAAGAGAAAACTAAAACCTTTTGAGCTATATCTACTTACTGTCTACCCTGAGAAAACAACCCATTGTTCTGCCTATACAAATGACTAATTTGACTAGTTTTTTCCCCTGGCTTGGCAGCATCTTTTATTGAACTGATTGAAATGACCAGATGTTTTGGCAACTTATGTAGACACAATCTAAGAGACTCAATAATTGACTTAAGTAAACGTATCAGGATGTGGACTGGCAATAGAATTGGGGATTCTCTGTTCTATGTTGACTTCGAATCCCATTTAAAAGGGCGGGCTGTTTGTGTAATGGAAATGCATAGAGACTGGCACCATCTCATTCCTTTACTTTGGTAATGTATAGCCTATTTAGACCTGAGCATCCCTGTAACTTTTGAAAGTAAGCAAAGAAAGCTTCAGCATTAGAGAGCTATAAAAACTGTGCTTAAGGCTGTCTGCTCAAAGTGAGATGAAATATTTCTCTGCATAAAAAGCCCCAGATGAAAACATTTAAGCAAAATTTCATTTGATTCATCATCCAGTAAATGATATATTTGCATTTTTCTTAAGTTTTTGAGTATTTTATATGAGAATATTTAATACCAGAATTTTCCATATTATTTTTTGATTCTCCATTTTGCTTTGACCACATTTGCTGTGTTGTAATCTCTCTTGATGATAAAAATATTCATTATAAATAGCTCACAGAGGTCCACTTTCCCTTAAAAGCCTATCACCACAAGAAATATTTCAAATTGTGGTTTATTTCTTAGAAAAGGAAACAGTCCACATTTCTTTCCATGCGTGAAAGCCTGCTAACCTAGGCTGAGCACAGGATAGAAAAAGAGTACAAACATGAAACTTTGGGCTGGACAACTCACTTGGCTCCATTTTCTTTTCCCCCCTCTAAGATTCAGGATTTCTCTTGAATTTGTTCAGTAAGGAAGATTTTAAAATGTCTCTCCTTTCCCTTTTTTTCCACTCCCTTTTCCTACCCCTCTCTTCCTTCCTCTGAAAAGAAAGTTTCCAGAGCATGGGCCCAGGCATGTGCATGTGCGCGTGCCCACACACTCGTACCCTCTACACTTAGTCCAAAGTAGGCGATTAGCACCCGTGTCCAGGAGTTTGCACAAACTTCCTTTTTCTTAAGAACCTGGAGAGCAGAGTCCAATGCATTTCTCCGATTGGCACACTGCACCAGTGTTCTTGATAAATATTGCTCTGTATTAGCATAACAACAATTATGCCAGCAAATTTCCTTAATCATTCAAAGCTCTCTGTGAGTGTTGTTTTTCCCTCATGTGTTCAGAAGGCAGACTGGCTCCACGAGTCTTTCCCTGCGCCGACTGACACAGGAACCTGCTTGTCCTTGATAACAGGCCATGTGAGTGACCGACCGGCCGCTTGTTCTCTTTGAAATCCTGCCTTGCTGGGTTGCTGATTGGCCCCGTGTTAGGGAAGAATACAGAGAATTCACATGAAACCTAACAGGGCTGCTGGAGGCAAAGGAGAGAATAAAAATGTTTTATGAGATAATCAGGGTGAGATGTCACCCAGTGGGTGCAGGATCATGGCATTTTTTTTCAGTCAAAGAACGTAACAACTATAAATGAGCCAGTCTCTTAAGAAGTGCTGGTTAGAATGATTGACACCTGCAGATGTGCTGAGTCTCTGGCTCTAGGTGCCAGATGTTAAGTAGCACTTAGGGACTCTAGGTGGCCAGGGCCATTTCCTTTAGTTAACGATAGCCCAGCACGCCTACGCCTGCTTCTCCCACTTTTATTTGTTAGTTGATCCTGGGTTGTGAACACTGAGCAAAAACCAACCCCAGATGCATGTGAAACAGCAGAGGCTCTGAAGCTTTTTAAAATGCAATTTTATTTTGTGATGGTTTTTGATAGCAAATTGCTTATTTTATTGAACTTATTTTATTGGGTTAGTGAGGTGCATACAATCCTCCATGGAATCCTCCTGCAAACCTCTGAGTTGGCCATCATCACACACGTGTTATGGCTGAAGACCAGTGGTCAGGGAAATTACTGAGTGATTGGGCTGAGAATGGAACCCAAGTTTGCCTGACTCAAAAGTTCTTTCCATTTACCCCAGACAGCCAGGGCACCGCTCCACTATGTATTTAAAAGCGATTCTTCTCTCTTGTTGCAACTTTCTCATTAGTGGTGGGATATCATATGAAAAAAAAAGAATCTTAAAACCAGTGATGCTCCAAACGTCCATATCTGTTTTCACAACATTATGACCAAAATAGGAGTGATTAAGTTTTATTTTCCTGGCTGTATCAGTTGGGATAATTGAGGCACACAAGCTATTGGCAGAAAAGAGCTGTTTGATGCCAGGACAGTACCATTAGAAAAGGGAAAAATAAAAGGGTTTAATCTGTACACCAAGCTTCTAAAAACTGGGAAACATTTGGGTGATTTACTCCACTTTCATGGTTCATGTAAATGTTCAGTGCTCTGTAGATACAGCCATCATCTTTTGTTTTTTCAGTTTAAACTTTTCCTCCAGAAAGATGTTTTGAGAAAGGATGGAAGGACCTATTCAGACCTTTCCAAACCTATTTGTCTAGTGGATTGCATTTGTGCCCTCTTTTAAAAGATGCTTTACAACGTATGAGAGCAGTTTTTGTAAATTAATATCATCATTAAAATAAGCTGGCCTCCTTGTACACCTCCTTTAACTTCTTGTTATGTGAGGCTGCCATGCTGGGCTCCACGGACAGCAGTTTTGGCATGGTCCTGGGGCCCAGGGGAATATTAACTTACAAGGCTTTCCATATTTTGCTTTTACATGTCTGAAACTATTTCAAAACTTAGTGACTGAAATGCAAGTTATTAAATACACTTTACCAGAATGTAAGTAGTGCTTTCGTTCCCCTCTCCCTTCTTTGGAGAAAAGATGTTTGGGAATGAATTAGTGGACTTGTAAGATTTATGTCCTGGCTTCTTCTGAATATCTACATCGACACATAGCCCAAGATTATAAAAGGAGAGTTAAACTAAAAATCAAGCTGAGTTCATCTAGGGTTAGATCTTAGATGCAATTTAAACGTCATCCTAGGATTTTTAGAAAATCATTTTGTTCTATTAAATTTCATGAGTTCTGGTTGAATGGAGATACTGGGTGTGAGCTGAAACAGGAAAGAGGGATTCTTTGGCTTTCAGTTGTCAGAGCCTCCTAACTTTGCAAAGGTGTCCTTGTACCCTTCTTTCTGACTGGGCTCTATCCTAGGAATCAGGTCCCAGATGGAGGGCAGGGGGGGGTGTGTTGCTGATCTCCTGAAGCCTCCTGGAAGGTGTGAATTTTTATCCCTTTCCATGCCTGCCTAAAGCGACTCAGTGCAGATGAGTTTGTTCCTCTCCGTGTGTGTTCCTCCCGGGTACAGGGCAGACACTGCCTGGGTACAGTCACAGGAGGGTGGGAAGTGTCTGTGAGTCTCCAGCAGCTGGAAAAGGTTTGAGTCTCTTTGGCAGATGTTTGCTGTTCCAGCCACTTCATTAATGTTGGAAACTAAACCCCTGACTATTCCTGACCAAAGCCCCACTTCGTGATTGACAGCTGGGGTGTGCTTCCTCCCACAGAAGCCCCTTACAATCTGAGAGCAGGGGAAAGGGAGTGAAAAGAGGGAGATGGGAGCAAAATGGGAATTGGGCTAGATGTCATCGCTAAAAAACAAAGTATCAAGGAAGGAGAGAGGGAGAGACTGAGTCACTTAAGGAGAAAGGCAAATTCAGTACAAATAGTTAAGATTTGAAGTCCCATCATGGGCTTGGGTCTTTCACACACATTATATAATTGTCCCAGCTTTCATGCATTCATTTATTCATGACACATTTACTCAGAACCTACTATGTGCCAGGTGCTATGCTGGTATTGGTGATAGTAGATGAATAATAACACACAGGGTATTGGCCCACCAGGAGCTCCTTGTCCAGTGGGTGAAATAAGCATGCAAAAGACAATAATACAGTCAAAGGACAGCTAAGATAGAGGTAGAAGAGCCATAGAGGACAGCCTTGGGGAGTGGGGAAACATTTCATAGAGGAGGTGACATTTGAGATGGGTCTTGAACTAGTTTTTTCAGGCAGAGAAGGAGGGAGGGGATGGGGTGTGGAGTGCATTCCCATAAAGGGAACAGCTTGTGTGAAGGCATGGATTAGGAAAGGCCAACCTTGTGCAGTAGGTATTATGAGTACCATTTACAAATGAAAAACCCGAGGTTCAGCTTTGATTATAAGCAATAGAGGGCCGAGACTCCAGACTCCAAGATCTGGAATCTCTCTCTTCACTACACCTGGGGACTTGTGCCCTCAGACCCCTTCTGAGATTTCTTGCCTCTGTAGTAGAAAATAGTAAAGACGGAAAATCCAAGGAGTTGAATCGAAATGTTTTTACTTCTTTAGCTGTTTAAAACACTGCAGACTTCAAATCAAAGGACAGACTGCAGGAGAGTGGGAGCGAATTTTGTTTGTGTGGTCCGAGTGAAAGCCGGCAGGAGCGAGGAGTGAGGGGGCGGGAGGGCGCGGCCGGCAGAGGCGAGGCCGATTCCGGCCGGGCGGCTGGGGCTTCGGCGCTGTCCCCGCTGCGAGCTGCCCGCAGCCTTCCGTGTGGCAGCGCCGCGACGCAGGGGCACAGGAGCGCGGCTCCAGATCGGGTTTGCAGAGAGGGAAGGAGAGGAAGAGGAGAAGAAGCAAGGGAAGGAAAAGAAGGGAAGAAAGAAAAAGAGAAACATGGATGGAAGGTGGGGAGAAGAGAGAGGACAGAAGAGAGAAGGGGAAGTTCGACAGAGAAGAGGAGGCCGAAAGTGCTGGGAACAGTGGGGGAAAGGGAGAGATGGGAGGGAGAAGAGGAAAAGAGTCAGTGGCGGGGAAAATAAGTCCAGAGGAGGAGAAAAGAGGTTGAGGAAAAGGAGGGCAGTGCAAAGACAGGGCCCCGAAAGTAACTCCGAGTGCGCGCATTCCGTGAGCTCACGGCAGGGCCTGACAGAGTCCAAACGGGTAACTCTCAGTCCCTCGCCGGGCTCGCCTGGTGTAATGGAGAGGCTCTCGCTCAGGCGCTGGGCCGCAAGCGCTCGAGAACGCCTCGAAGTGCGCGCTGCCCGCGCGGTCGCCCTCACACCGCGTCACTCTCGAATCCCGCCAAACACTCAGTTTCTCGGCGGCTACCGACAGCTTCGCACTTTCCAGCGGGAAAATATAACTCCCCACCCAAGACTGTCCCCAGCTGTTGCGCAGCCGGTCCCTGCTCCGCCTGCGCCCAGGAGAACCCCTCGGTCGAGGCGCCGGGCGGTGGTGCCTGGGCTGAGAGCAGCGCGGTCCTCCGCCCGGCGCGGGACAGCGGACCGGCCACCAGGGCTGTTCACCAGAGGCGGGGGCGCGCCCGGGCCCAGCGCTGCGACCTCGGGGCCTTGCGACTGGACGCGCGCCGCCGCCGGGACCCCCGGCCGCAGGTCTCTTGGGCCCCCGAGCCGCCTCGGCGTGGAGAAGGAGAATAAATGAAAACAATTCTAAAAGGAGAGGAGAGGGGGAGAGGAGAGCCAGAGCACACACAAACACTTCGGTAATGAAGTTCCTCGAAGACGCATTGCGGGCCACGTCTAACACTGGATTCGGCTGTTACTGCCTATTTTCTCTAAGCACCTAATGATTAGTTCTCCACGTGTGCCCCTTCCCTCTGGGTTGAACCACTCGTCCCGGCGCGCGCGTCGACTTGCTTCCGCGCAACTCGGGCTCCTGGGCGAGCGGCTCCGCAGCAATCTTGCCGCGACTCGGGGCGGCTTCCAGATTTTGAGCGAGGAGATGTCACCAGCTCCAACATCGGTCTCGGAGAAAGCCATCCGCGTCTATAATTCTCAATCTCCCTATCGTGCGTTTCCCTTCCCGCCCCGCGAACACCAATTCTGAGACAAAATCATGGGAAACCGGAGCCACAGGGCGATTTCCGCCGACCGCGGGACTCTGTGGCAGGACGCAGGCACCGGGAGCCGTCCCGGGCGCGGAGGTTGGATAGGGGTCCCCCTCGCCCACCAATTCCAGTTGAAAATAAAAGTTCATGCAGATATTGATTGGAATAGACTCAGAGGTTAGGAGCCCAGACAGAAGAAGGCAAATCACTTAATAAACACGTGTATTCATGGTTCCGCAAACACTACGCGTCGGGAGGGACCCGAGGAACTAAAGCCGCGTTGCCGGGAGTGTCCGGCGCTGGGAGAAGCCTCCAAGGGGGCTGACTTCCCGAGGGCCCGCCGGCACCCTGGAATTGTGCTGCGCTGGCCCTTCCGGCGACGAAAAAGTTTATAAACTGTTTAAAAATACAAAGGCACGCTTTTGTTGATTAGCTTTTTTAAAAGTTTATTATTGGGATAACGGACAGGGAAAGGGTCATTTATGGTTTGGGATCTCTGTGCTGCAGTCAAGTTTGCAACCACGGCGCAAAAGCCCCAGGTCCGAAGCGCGCAGGCTCGGCGCGCAGGGGACGGGACGCGAAGCTGCGGTGCTCGGAAGACGGCCCGTGGGGGTCCACGCGGGGAAGGAGAAAGGCACACTGGCCCTTGGGGGGGCGTCAGCTCTGTGGTCCGCAGTCTTGGCGGCCTCGGCGAGGAGTCGACTGTTTTCTAGTAGGAGACCTGGAAGTGCCCGCCTGCCGGGTTGCCTGCGGAGGGAGTGGGGCCCAGCGGGTGGCAAGATGGAGCGAAGGAGGTGCGCGGGCGAAGCGGCCGGGAGCAGCCGCCCGCCGAGGCCCGCGGGGGCGGTGCGCGCTCCCCTCACCGCGCGCACACAGGAGCGCGCACACTCTGCGCACACACCTGGAGCTTGTCCCAGGAGGGGGGCGGGGAGGAAAGCCAAAGCAAGTGTCTTAAAATAGAGAGGCAAGCGGAGAAGCGTGAGACACTGAGAGGCGGGAGGAGGCGAGCGAGAGCGGCGGGCACGAGGCGTGCAGGTCCGCGGCCGAGTTGCATAGGGGGGTAGGGCGGGGTGGGCGCCGACGCCCCTCGGTGGCCGGCCCTCGGCGCGACTCCGCACCAGGCTCTTCAGGAAGCGCGCGCTGACTGACAGCTGCGCTGTCCCAAAAAGGCTCCGCGAAGATGCTGATCTGCGGGTGGGTCTAGACGCGCGGCCGGCACGCCCGGTGCCCGCTCCCCTCCGCGCGCCTCCCGAGCCCCGCCGCCTCCTCGGCTGCCCAGGAGCCGGGCTGAGGCTCCCGAAGGTGCGCCAGCCCCCGCGGCCCGGGCTGGCCGGGCCCTCGCAGCCGCGCTCGGGCAGGCGGGTGCTCGCCCCGGCTCACCATGCACTGCCACGCGGAGCTGAGGCTGAGCTCGCCCGGCCAGCTCAAAGTAGCCAGGCGGCGCTACAAGACTTTCATGATCGACGAGATCCTTTCCAAGGAGACCTGTGACTACTTTGAAAAACTTTCTCTCTACTCCGTGTGCCCGTCGCTGGTCGTGCGACCCAAGCCCCTGCATTCCTGTACCGGTAAGACGCCCCGCCGGGGGATTAGTGGGGTGAGGTAGCTTTCCCGTCGGTATCGGGCGCTTCACCGCTTCTGTCCTTGCACCCGAGGGCGAGAGGAAGGGGCCTGGGGATTCTTCTGCTGTGCCGCTGCAAGGGGACTAGATTCGTCAACAGCGGGCATTGCAAAGGCGTCTGCACCCTGGGAATGGCCAGGCTTGGTGTCCAAGGCAAGGTTGGAAATGAAGTGAAGGCAGCAAGCCCCTAGGAGCGGGCCGCTTGTGCAACGCCTGCTGATCCTGCTCGCAGGAGAGCGCTTCCTCCTTCCCAGCGCCGCTGTGGTTCAGTCAGAAAGTTCAAACACTTGACCAGGTTCAGCGCCTAAATCAGCGTTTCAGGAAGTAGCGTTGCTTCTCGCCTTGAGTTAACTTGTCCAACCTCCTCCTGTCTCTACTGGGACTTTTACAAGTCAATCAGTATCCTGAGGCTCGCAACAAAATCCTGAATTCACTGAACTTTAATTAAAAGGCTCTCCCTCTGGAAAAGTAGTTCTGGAATACGTGGCGTTGCGGTGCAAACTGTCAACCCCCCGCCCCTTTTTTTAAGTGACTAAAAAACAATGATAAAAACGTTCCTCAAATCTGGTTTCCTTGCTCCACAAGAGCTGAGACCAATAGTAAAGACAAAGAGCACTTAATAAATATATTGGAAAAGTCTTAGGTTTATGTGTAAAATAAATCCAAAGGTAGTTTTAAAACTTTGAGTGCATTAAGAGAAGCTCCAAGTTTCAAAGTGCCGTGGCATCATAAGGATTTATCGAAGTGTAGGTATATCAAAAACAGAAATTGAAGCCATTTTTATCAGGTATTGACTGTGCTTCCAACTAAAGGAAGACATTTAGCATTTCCAAACCAAAAGAACCTTTGAGGTTATGTTTGTTGCATGGGTGGCATGAAATAAATTAATTTAATTATACTTACATTGGAAAAGTGAAGAGCTAGCAGTGTTTTTTTAACAAGTTATTTTATTGAGCTCATATTGGCTTTCAACATTGTGTAAATTTCAGGGATACATCACTATATTTCAGTTTCTGCATAGATGCTAGCAGTGTTTTTGAAAGACATTTTTGGAACATTCAGGCCAAAAGCTTCTAGTGCACAATGCTTGAAATCCTGTATTTTCTGTTGGTTCCATTGATAGTCCCTATAGAGCAATCAGTTAATATATATGTCAATATGTACAGTTAAGTTCTTTTAAAACCAAGATGTTTCTACATGTATCTGGTTATAAAGTGAATACTGTATTCAGTTACACCTTTGTAAAATAAATTTTGTCAGTAAGGTGGAATTAGACCTGATAGCTCATAACGAGACTTATAATACCAAATTTTAAAAACCAAGAAACATACAAAACAAGAAACAAACAAGAAATTTTAGAAACAAGATGGATATCCTTAACATTATTTTACAATTATTTGTGTGTCTGCCATGCGTAGACCTTGGATGAGTAGTCTACGTTTATATTGGAGAGAGGAAGCAGGCTGAATCTTGTTTTGAGCATAAATAATCATTTGCTACAATAACTCAAATCCCTTTGAGGAAAAAGAGAGCATCCCTTTTAGTCACAAATCTCAGTGCACCCTGCTCAGACATTGCCCACCTGGAGGGTCCCAAGACAAAACCAAACACCTTCTCCTGAACACCCAGGTGTAGTGGAGTGCCAGCAGACGTTCTGGTGACTTTTGCCTTGCATGGACTTATTTGAGGCAGCTTTTCCTGGCATTGAGCAGTCACAGAACTGGATCATAGAAGAAAACATGCCAGAAAAAGAGTAATAAATAGCCTCAGAAAACAGTGATCCAGTCATCAGTTGAGGCTAAGTTCTGTGTTTAATTGAACCTTGTATGGGAAATAAATGAGAGGAAAATAAAATGATTCACATGTATTTGTGAGTGTTAACAGAGGATTGCACGTATGTCACAAGCTAGAAGTTTTGCTCGGCCTTGAGCTTTTGAAGTTCATTGATGGTTTGTGGGAGGGGGTGGTTTTGGCAACGGTTTTCTTGCCCTGTCATTCCAGTGCTTACTTTCTTGAGATTGGTTTTTAGCAAATGTGTTATAATTTTGCTCTCATTGAGATTTAAAATATAGAAAGTGGGATTTGCCAGTGGAATTAAACCCATAAAAAGTGGCTACAATAGTCCATACTTTCAGATCATAAGCCTTCAGTGGGTTTACAGTTACAGTTAAAGCCTCACACATATTAGATCATGGGAATCCCATTAGTGACTTCTCAAGAGTTTTGCAAATACCATACTTTCAAAGCATTTTTGTTGTTTTTAACAGTTACGTTCAAGATCAAAAATCTTAGACTGGATGAACTTAATCTTTTTCTTATTAATTAAAAACCAGCAATAAGTTGTTGGCATCCATAATGAAACTATATATATATTTTTTGCTGGATAGAGATAAATATTTAGCACTTCTGGTACAACCAGTGCATGAAAAGTTCCAATCAAGTGAAAGGTGTAAATTGGAATTAAAATTTCTCATCCTTCGGTTTGCTGTTTTAAGATTTAAATAACAGAAGTGAACTTTGTCAGGAAAATTAATGAAGACTAAGAAAAAAGTTAACCACTTTGCACAGTAAGTATGTAAAATTGGAGTGGAAAGAGAGCTATGGTATTTAAAAAGCCTCTCCATGTTTAAAGTATCCATGCTGTTTAGATTTAGTAATCCAAATGTCAATGTGTGATACCGAATCTCCTCAGGCAGAAGAACATGCATTCAAGTAAACTGAGAAATGGTCACGTTTTTCATCAGGTGGATAATCACCTGACAGTAATTTATTATTAGGTACTCTAACCTTGATGGAATTCTCATCTTCAAAAAAATTATTGTTTATTTTAGAAGGCCCTTTTCTTATTACAAATGCAGTAATTTTAGTCTTACAAAGCTGTCTCTAAATTTATTTGTTTCCCAATAGATCTCCTACTTCATGTAATAGACATTGAGAACAGGAATCCTTTCCTTTTCAGCCAGACTAAAGGAATGTTTGTCATTAAATTTAAAATAAAATTTAAAAAACTAAGCCTGAGGAGAGCCTCCATTTGATAAAAGGTTTGTTATTCAGACCATCGATGAGATGTGGAATATGTTTAGAATTAATTTAGTATATAACATGTTGGTCTTTTAAAAAATATATATAACAGTAATCCTCATTCAGAATGGACATATATTGCCATTTAGAAGTCAGTAACAATCTTTCATAAACATTGGAACATTGACAGTGATTGAAGGCCGAAAATGAAGTACAGTTTATGATATTATAAATACTATTTAACTCTCAAGTGCATTGTTTTATTTTTTTGGCTGTGATTAATGTTTCTTGGTAGAAGAGTCACTTGACAAAAGCTGGTTTCTCGGGACGGAATAGATTGCAGAGGTATTGGCACAGTAATTTTTGAAGGATCTCTTTCAGTTTGATCTTTAGAAACAGGCAGAGTTACTAAATTTGAGAGGTCTTTGGAAAAAATGAGTAACTTGCTTCACAAAAACAAGGATATATCAGTTTACCCTAACCTAGGGTAATTAATTTTAACGTAGAATTACCCTAGACTTGCACAAGCACATTTGCGGGGAGGTGAATGTAGATATTTGGACATTTTACAACCTGTGACCAGTACATGCCTTTTAATTATTCCACTGAAGCCTATAATCTAGTTCCTTTCCCCTTCTCTGGCAGAATGGTTCTGCTGAATCTCCCGGTGACCTTCGGTGGCCAGTCTTACGCAGCTGGTTGTTGCGTTATAGAGCTGGAAGGGATCATAGAAAATCATAGACCACTCTCCCCAAGGAGAAGACACTTTTTTGCAAAGTGCTAGAGTCACATCAGTGCTTAAACATAGTTTCAGTCCACGCTGTATGCCACTGTCCTTCTTGTGAGGGTGCTCAGAACTCAGGAGGACTTTTCAAACTGGGTTACACACCAGGGATCCATCTGTGCAGTCACACCCAAGGGACAGTCAACCTGCCAATTAAAAGGGGCATTTGGGGAAGGGTGTTTATCTTAGGAGATGGTATTTAGAACATTTTATCCTTTGGTGGGTCCATGAGAAACAAGTTTTTTGGGGTGGTGTCCTTGGGTTCATTTTTATCACAAAGATTGGGTGTCATCGCAGCAAAAAATGAAATGAGGTGTGGACGTGTATAATGAGTTCTTTGGGAGGCAGGGAGCCGGCTGCTGCTTCATGGAGTTGCCTCCAGTGATTCCCCGAATCTTGGCTTGCAAGGTCTTTTGTTGGAGACCAAAACCCATAGGATCTTGGGAACCTGAATGTTGGGCACTGGAATGTTAATGGAGAAATGTAAACTGGGGTTTGGGAAAATGATCGTTATCAACAAGCGTTTGTATTTCTGCCGGAGGCAACTAGGCTTTTGTTAGCAATTACTCATAACTGCTTCTCCTATTCCCATTCTAAGGGTAAATAAATCGAGGGATGCACACGATATGGGACTCCTCTAAGGCTGGAATATATTTGGAGCTGAAGTCTTTTAGGATCCTCAGCTGTTGTCTCATTGCTCCTTAAATTTTATAACTCCTTTGTTAAACAAAGAGGCTGAAGGGTTGCTTAGGTGTCAGTTTTAACAAGTGGATAGTTCATTAGCAGCTTCTTCTCTGGCTCTGATTTTTCTAATAATAAATGGGAAAATGATTAGAAATTTAGTTCACAAGTTAAAATGCCTCTCCAAATGTCTATAATCTTCAGTATCATTTAATTCAATAATTTCATACAACAAATATTTATTCCTGCTTGGTGATGGCACTGTTATTGCATCCATTATGTTTCAGTTTATTCTGAATCTTGACTAACAGTTGGAATACTTTAAAAATTTCTCTAAGCTGCTCGTGGAACCACTGACAAGCCCGTCCTTGTCGTTCACTAGAGTCTATGAAGGGCACTTTGGAATTGGGATAGGGGAACATTATGACAACTTGATACTTTTGCTCACCATATGGAATTTTCTCTTCGAACTCCACCTAAAGGGTGTTATCATCAGCAAAATTGTCATGTTAACCTCACTAAATACAACTCAAATGAAATTGTATATATAGGAATTCTTTTATGAAGCCTATTTCCTACAGATATGCTACTGTTCTTGTCGGTTGTACCTGTGGATTGAAAACTGAATTTGTGATACAAGCGTGGATGGTATAAAGTTGCTCGTTAACACACCTCAGGAATCGAAGTGAAGAGGTGGTTAGGTTTAATAGATCCCAGGAATCTATATGAAAAGCAGTAGGACTGTAAAATGTTGTTTAAATTGTAAAGAGAGGTTAAAATGAAAAAAAAAAGGAAGGAATAGGGAAGAAAGAAAAAGAGTGGGTTTCTTTGAAACTCTTGAAGCCGCTGGATTCAGCTTGTATGTAGCACAGCGTCCCTCAGCATGGCTGTGTGGGCAGAACAAAGGTGCCTTCTGAAAGTCTTTGGTCAGGGCACGGAGAGTGAATGGCTAACAATGATTTTACTTGGACACATGCTGGGACCCCTTAAGGGAAGAGACCCAGAGCCTGACCCTGCCCAGCACTTAGCATTCACTGTGGAGGACTGAATAAATATTAAGCCAGAAGCATTTTTAGCTGTTATTCGCACTTTGTTTTGGGGTCAGGGAGGAAGAGGAACAGAGATGAAAGCTAGGTAGGTCACACGGTCCGAGGCTCCCTCATTTGTATGAAGCCTGTGAACTTTTGTGGGCTGTGGAGCCTGCCCCGCCATGCCTGCCCCTCTTACTGCTCCAGAGTGAAGTTTATTTGGGTCCTTTGGCTACGCCCGTTGATGAACTCTTATCTGGAATGTGGTTAGAGGGCTGTAAGGATTTGGATGAGATGTTTAGATTTAAGCCTCATTTTACATTCTCTTTTGGGGAGTACTGTTTTACATTGCGGTCTCGTGGAACTGGTGTTTTTAGTGTGGCACCAGAGGTGCATGCCACACTCACAGCTGGATTAGCCTTCTTCTAACCGAGAACTTCCCAGAGCCCACGGGTGCTCCCAGAACTGTCACGAACCACCCTGCTGCCAGTGGCACACTTCTCTTGGAAGCAGTGTGATAAAGAGAGAAAAAAGAGGGTTGAGGATATTTGGGTGAAAACTCTCCACGTGTGGCAAAGCCCCTCTGTCCCGCCTGGCTGGTGCCTGCTTCTGTTTTAGCTGCCTGTGAGGTTGGAATGGTTTCTTCCTCCACAGCACAGATGACAAGATTAGAATTGGCATTAGAATTTATTAATAATGGGGTTCAGATCAGGACCCTGTACAAACTTGGTGGTATTAAAAGAAATACAATGGTTCCAAGAAGAGAGGGTTTTTTTAACCAGAAAACCTTTGCAAACCCTCAGGATTTAATTTATTTTTATTGCAGTTTAATAACAGTTAGAAAAAGAAATGTCTTGTTAAAACTAATGCTCTAAATAAAAACACAGTTAATTTTCCATTACAGTGTCTAATTACTCATCATCACTAGGGCATTTTTATATGGCAATTTAAGTTCCTGAAAGTGGAAACTTGGCACACATTTAGGGAAGAAAGCCGTACACCTTGATAGACATCAGAAGATGGTCTAATTATATTTGGGCTGGAGTTGACTCTTACACGTTATTGCTCTGAAGAAGACAGGGGGATAGAGGGCGTCTTTCTTTAGTCGCTAAGGAAAGTCTCTGGTTTCTTTCGCGCTGGTTGAAATTAAATATGGAGGGAGATAATTCTGAACGTTAGATGATGTACAAGTACATCTGAAAAGGAACCCTGCCAGTCACCAGTTGAAGCTGATGTCAGGATTACTTGATAGGCCTGGGGGACAGCTATGTATGCTATCTGACTCCACTGGCAGAGTCCATAGAGATGGCCATGGCCTTTCTCCAAGGAAAGGTTAAGATGCAACTGAACAGAAGCCAGTCCAGGAGGATCTCAGCACCAGACTAGAGATGTTATGAGTCCAAGCAGAGAAACTTATGCAGGTCCTTTATTGCATCTCTCTAGCTTACCAGTATGTCCTCAGGAACACATTCTTCTGGATGCTGGGGAGAAGTATTTTCACAGTGTGCATTAAGTAGGATTGGCTGCCACCTAGGTGATACCACTGTACTTTTGGTCATTATGAAAAAACTTCAGTGTATGAAAAAATGGTATGATGATTGTTATTTCGCTCTTCTACTCAAGGATCCCTTATGACGTGGGGAAATGGAGTGGTCTTGGGCTTGGTGGAATCTCACAAAGTCTGGGCTGTGCTTCCGTCTCAGGAGTACCAGCCAGGTCCCTAGTGCTGATGGACCTGCCACCTCCAGCATTTACCTCCCTCTTCCTGGCATTCTTTTCACTCTATAACATAAGTGCTTTATGATCTGCTTCAAATCATCACTATAGAGACAGGTATTATTATCTCTGCTTTACTGATGGGAAGCTGAGAAGTTAAATAACTGCCAAAGTCACAGAATACATAAACATCTCTTACAAAGCAATAAGAAAAGACGTAGAAAAACTGGCAATTCATAGAAATAAAGATCTAGATGGCCACTAAACCTGAAAGGATATTCTGCCTCACTGGTAATCAGGAAAATGCAAATGAAAATGAGATAACCATTTTATACCCATCAGATAGGCAAAAGTGAAAGAATCTGATAGTATTGATTGATGACAAGGATGTGGAGCAATAGACATTCTCACGCACTGATGGGAGTATTTGGTGCAATTACTTTGGAGAGTCGTGTGGCAACACCCAGTCATGCTGCAGATATGCACATACCCTCCACCTCAGTGGTTCCACCTCTGTTTATGCCTTGAGAAGTCATTTTATGTGTACAAAAGGACCCATGTATAAGAATGCTAATTTCTATGTTATTTGTGATGATGAAAAACCTAAAACAATCTGCCTTTCAGAAGGAAAAAGGATAGAAAAATATGTGCTATATTCATGCAATGAAATTCTATGCAGTGATGAAAATAAATGAACCAAATCTACTTGTATTAATATGGATAAGTTTTAGAAATATAAGTATCAAGTTGTAGATTGATACATACAGTCTGATACCATTTATATAAATGCTTGAAAACATGGAAACTAATACTATATATTGTTTAAGCAGGCCAGGGCATGGAATTGGGAGGGCAACCCACAGGTTTTCATTTTCCTGTGTAATAATTTATTTATTAAGAAAAAGAAAAGGCCTAATGTAAATATGGCCAAGCATTAAGATTTGACAAGCTTGGTCATGGGTTTACAGATGTTTGTTACATTATTCTTTGTACTTTTCTGTATGTTTGAAATTTTTTATAATATAAACATTGAAAAATAATAGTATGGGAGACCCCATATATCCAGTAAATTCTTGATCTTGTGGAGCTTTTGATGGCTTTCTTAATAGCTTTTCTATCCTGAAACAGAAGCTTTTAAATACAGAGCTTGTTACACAGAGTCTCACAGTGGGGAGGTAAGAACAGTTTATAATTAGACACATGTGTACAACTCACACTGAAACAATACTGTGGCCTCTGAGACTGGCTCTTGGATCTCACTTGCCTCCCTGGCTGGGTGGGGATATTATTTATCACCAGGATAACTGCTGTTTCCCCAAGTAATGCTTTGGTGTATGAGTAAACAAATGTTTGAGCTAGAAGGAATTGCTGGTGAAGTGTTCGTTTGTTTGTTTGTTTTTCCAAATATATGTCAATAATCATGCAAGCAAGAGTCCTTATGTTTTTTCCCTTCTTCTTAATGATGTCTAAAATCACAATAAATTGCCCTTGATTGCATCGTGCTTTCATCTGCATTTGCTGAGGTGATTTACCACCAGTGGCCTTTGACCAGGGGTCCATTGCTATTGACAATTTAACTTAAGAAATTGTCTAGGGGCAGCTGTGAATATCAAAGAATCTAAAAATGTTAAAATGTAGCTTCTTGGCAGGGAAGAAGAATGTTGATATTGGCATCTAAGCTGGCTGAGTTCTCTTTATATTCTGTAACCATGATTTGATTTTAAACTTTATTGGGTGTGTGGTATCAGGATTGTTAGGAAGGGATGGGACCGTTGCCATGGTAACTGCACGGGGTGCTGTCTGTGCAGGATAATAAATGGTCATCCCATGGTTTGGAGCAGTTAACCTAGACCACGTGACTCCACAATGACAACTGTGGTGGCAGATGCTTTGTTCAGCCTCTCCTAACGGCCAAGACATTTTCTTTTCTCTGCAAAATAGTTCTAATTTAGAAATATTGCTTTAAGACATTCTGACAAAAATGTGGCCCTTTGGGAGTTCTGTCTTTCTGTGTCCCTTTGGAGAGAAAGTGCTCCTTAGTGTGGGTGAAACCGTTTGTACAGTCAAGTTTGCGAAGCCTTTCCGTTTCCAGACCACCCTTGCCTGCCTGACTACGTACATAAGCGGAGAAGGGAATAAATCAGAGCACTCTGGCGCCCACCCCCGACTCAGACCATCTAGAGCCAGTGCGGTACTTTGGTGCTTGGCTGTGCAGCCATGGTCAGCAGGAATTAATGACTACATCCAGAGGATTGTGGCCAACTGGACGTGACTGAAAGGACGGTGGATCTATCAGATTTGTTGCCAGTGAACAGACTTTCATGGGGTGCGGGAGCAAGTCCTTCTGTGTCTTATCTTGCCTAGAGAGACACACATGCTGGCTGGGGTGAATCGGACAGGCTGAAACTTTTGCTTGTGTCTTAACTCTGTTGACCTCCTGGATCTCTTCAGTGAAATCCTACTCCTCATAAAATGGACCAGGTAGGCTCGAGGCTGTGAATGGAGGAAACATCATCAAGCAAGATGTTCCCAAGAGCTGTCGTGCGACGGTATAAGTAAGAGAAAACACAGAAGGACTTGCTCCTGCGACCCGTGAAAGTCTGTTCGCTGGCAACATATCTGACAGAGCCATGTTGGATCTTCTCTTTGGGAAAAGACAAATGAGGATTCAGGATATTTATGGTAACTTTTAGCAAATTTCACTGAGGGAGAGAAAGAGAAATGTATTTTAATAAGTTTCCCATCCAAGTCCTTTCTTTTTCAAAACTGAAAATTTTATTGAAATAATTGATAAATCACCTGAAAGGAGATTTTGGGGGAGGATGTTGTTAATTTTGTTATCCCTGGATATCATGGCAACTCATGATTGCTGTTAGCACATTAGACAGCTGTGTATCTTGGAAGCGTGTTTTCAGTCCTCAGTTTAGAGTACAGCATAGGGGAACATCCTATTGGAGTGCTGACTTTTTATTTTTGTTTTTTTTACTGGGACATTGAGCCTTGGCAGTTAGAACAATTAGCTGCATAACCAGAATGTGTTTTACTTTTTGGGGAACTGCAAAATAGAAATAACAATAATTATAAATGGTAACTATGTGCCAGGCACTAGATGCTTGTCTGCATTAAGGCGTTTAAACTAAATAAAGACTCTGTATGAAATACTTATTATTATCACTGCTTTTCAGATGAGGAAAGTGAAACTCAGGGAGGTTAAGAAATAGCAACAAGGTCATGTGAGTAAGTGGCAGAGTTGAGACTGGAACTCAGGTCTGTCTCTTTCAATGTAAAGTTCTGTACTATGTATAATCATATGAAAGTATGTAAATTAGAAGTCAAGTCTGTCCCTTTCCGTGGAGGCTCCATACTATGTATAAAGCAAGGTCCAATGAATGTGCCAACCCTGTAGGTATTTATTTTGAACCTGTTAACTCCTTTACACATATTTATAATCATTTAATGTGTGCCAGTCAGTCTTTCATTTCCTGCGTTATTTGGGTTTCTGAATGATTCCAGACCAATTCTAAGGAGCAGTGCTGTCTTTGGAGGAAGTAAGGTAGCTGGGAGATTGTAGACCCGCTGCCATCTGGCTATGTGGCACTGAACTCATCTCATTGCCTCTGGATGTCAGTGTCCTTAACTGTGTGACATTCCCAAGGCTCCTTTGGTCAAGGTGCTTCCATGAGCTGTAATTCTCTGAATAAAGCTTTTCTATGGGAGTCCAGGGCAGAATTCCCATTCAGTCATTCATTTATTATTGTGAACCAGACGGAAGATGCTTAACAACTAAATGCCAGCCAATTGCCCTGACAGTTAAGACTTGGAATATTTTTCGTGAAATATTATTAAGTTTAGTGAAAAAAAAGTCTAGCCATGTGTTTGGCATCACTTAAACAAAAGCGTAAGAGACTAATTTTTTTTTTAGATTATATCTAGTTGGGCTGGGTTGGGTTCTGAGAATCTCTTTTGAAAAAGCAATTATAATGATTATAATGGAAAGTCTATGATTATGATGAAAAGTCAAGTTTGGAAACCACTACAGGGTAGATAACAGCTTAAATATGAGATTGATGTAATTTATGCCCTAGGACTCAAATATATGGAGCCATTTAGTGGAGGGATCCTAGTGTATGGATTTTGAGTCAGATAATCCTGAGTTTATTTGCATTCTGTTGTCTGTGTGACTTTAGGCAAGTCGTTTAACCTCTCTGACACTCAATTTCCTCATCTATAAAAGGAATATAATAATAAACTACCTAACAGGGTTAGTCATGTAGGTTAAATGAGATAATGCATATAAAGCTCTTAGCATAGTTCCTGGCTCGTAAGTGCTCAGTAATTGATAGCTTCTATTAAAAATAATTATCTTATAATAATAACCTCATCTTCATTGACTGAAGCACAGCCCCTTAGAGAAAGGTCACTATTCTTGGTGAATTAAACTCAAGAAAAGTTAAATATCCTTAAAAAACTACTTCACTCTAGGGCATGCTTGTGGGTTATGCAATTGCAGTAGCTGCTTTTTAAGGCCTCTTGCAACCTGGGTGGTCTGTGAGCTGTTTAAGTTCAAGTCTTCATGAATTGGTGTGTTTCATTCCCCTTACCTTTCTGTTTTATAATGTGAATTCAGAATTTTGTAAATTCATAAATGACTGGCACAAACAGGTCAGCACTACAGCATCACAAAATGTGCTTTGTTAATTTATTTTTTACAAGAGGTGCTCAGGGTTGATTACCCCTAGGAAATGTTTCATTGTGCAGCTGTGTATCTCAGGAACTGTTTCAGAAAAGTGGCAGAATTTCTCAACAAGTTTAATTTCTTATCTTCTTTGAAGAGGTTAGTTAAGAATAGTCTTTTAGAAAGATAATATTCTTATTCTCTTATTTCAGAGTACTGAGAGAGAAAAATAATTCAGTTGAGACCTTCTTTTCTAATTGGGGGTGTGGAAAAGGTGGCAGTTTGGGGGATAATTGTTGTCTTAGGATATTATTGGGTCTGTGAGGGACCCCGTATTCAGAGGGAGTTGTGGATGAAGCCCCTGTCTTACAGCTTTTACGTTGCTGGTGGGGCTCATTTATGGTTGTGTTCTAAGTGGTAATGATGGCCATCGTGTGGAAGGGGCTGCGTGGACGAGGGTTCTGTGTGAATTTTTCCTGGGATTGTGTTTCAGTAGTTACTGGTGTCTTAGGAAGTCAAGAGCTGCTGATGAAAAATTTAGTTGGGGAATCCTCTCCATAGTGGGAGGAAAATTCTCTTGTTGAGGAGTTCTCCCCTTCCATGGAGGGAAGGAAGGCCCCGTGAACAGGGTGGTACCTCTGTCCAACTATTGATAATGATGATTCCTACAAGCAATCTCTAGTGATGTTTTCCAGGTTCAGTGGGTGGGGGTCAGGTGGAAGCAGGTGGGATAGGACATGTGGATATGTCATTATGGCTGCCATGGAGCGGTACTGATTTGTGTAGAGAGGATTGACTTGGTCCCCTAAGTTCCTCAGAACCGTTGTTGAAATAGGACTCAGTTGGAGGTATGGATCTTTGGCAGCTTGTTGAGAATATTCTGTTCAACCTATGAATTATGAGACGCAAAGTGCTCATGTTTGTGTTCCGGTAGGAGGGGTGTAGGCAGTAATGGGTGAGGGGCTGGGAGGTCGGGTGAGAAGGAATGCTGGTGAATGGGGGAAGAAGAGTCAGGGTAAGGAAACAAGTTATCCGACTGAAGCATGGCTCCTTACATGCTTATTCAGCATTTGTTGTCCCAGTAGGAAAACAAATTTAAAAATGAGAATGGAATATTTCATTTTGGAAATTGCCCTGTGAGTACGTGCTTATTATCAGAGGCGTTCCTCATAACTGACAGCAGTCGATGACTTCTGATTGGGCAATGGCCTGCCCAGCCACACATGTTGCCTAATTATCATATATCTTGATGCATGAAAGAATTTCATCATCCTGGGTCACAAGAGATCATTATTATTATAATACAGTAATAGTATTCATGTAATGCCATGCAGGACATCAGGTGCACCTGATGTAAGGAGGCAGTGTGGAGCAGAGTGCAAGGTGGAAATCCTGTCAGAAAACCTCTCTCAGGCCCTCCACTGACTCATTCTGGGACATTTCAGTGCCTCAGTTTCCCCTATTGATAAAACAGACCTACCTCCACAGTGTGTTGGGGAAGAGTGATTGATTAAGGATTTAATGCTCTGAAAAGATAAAAGCGTGGTGAACATGCCCAGACTTAATATGAGGGAAGCTGTGCTGTCTCGGGGGAATTACTTATATTACTGTGTTTTTCTATACAGCCAGACCAGTGGTCAGCCAAATCAGGCCTACCACCTATTTTTCCACTGCTGTGAGCTAAGAAGGGTTTTTTACCTTTGTAAATGGAAGGAAAGAAATCAAAAGAAGAATAATATTTCGTGACATGTGAAAATCATATGAAGTCCAAATCTTGGTGTCCATAAAGTTTTATTGGAGCCCAGCCACGTTGTTTACATACTGTCTTTGGTGGCTTTCACACTTCAACAGCAGAGGTGAGTAGTTTCGACAGAGATAGTGTGGCCCACAAAACCTAAACTATTTACCATCTGGCCCTTTACAGGAAAAGTTTGCAGACCCTTGAACTAGACTATTGGAGGCAGGTTGTGAAATGAGGTTATTACTGATCCACAACATATGATGTCATTGTAGGCCACAAAAATACTTCCTTTGATTCATCACAGACCAGGGTTCTGCTGTCATCTTGTGATGTGTGAAAGGCCTGAAAGTGGGAGTTTAGAGGGGAATGTTGCAAGGACTCTCTTAAACTGAGATTAGGCTCTTAGCTCTAAGGATTCTAGAAATAACACAAGGTTTTTCTACACTAAGAGAATGGTCAAATATATTTACAATAAAATGATTGGGATGCAACTGAATTTTGGGGGGTTTTCTTTGCTGTTCCAACCCTCACTGGTTTTCCCAGAGGAAATCTGAGGATGACAATTTATGAGAGGCTGGGAGTATCAAAATTACTGATATTTTTCAATTTGAGGTTTGGGTGACATTTTATATGCTTCTTATTTGACTTTAATTTGTTGCCCATCCCTTGAAATAATAGTAATCATAATAAAAGTTACTCAATTACATTACCACTGCCCCACCCAGAAGGGTTTGCATAGCTGGATAAAGCCCTTAATTGCTGTCGTACCTTTGTGCTGTGGAAATGCACGTCTATATGTACCTGCTGGAATTCTCAGCTATTCAGGGTCAGGGGTACCTTTCAGGAAGGATGAGGCATCATTCTCTCGGTGCCTCAGTTGCTCTCTTATTTTCGTTCAAGCACTTTGGTGAGAGTGAGGCTTCAAGTCTCCAAGGCAGCCTTTGAGCTATGCAGCCATTGGGAAGCGGGAGATGTGAAATTTGGCTCATTCGACTATGACTTCCTATCCATTGTTGGGTTTATCTGGCCACTAGGCTGAGAATCCTTTAGATTTAGCCCTTCCCACTAAAATGGAGTTGGAGAGGGGTGTGTCCAAGTGGAAGGTAGATTAACCTCAGAGGAAGGAATTACTAATGTTGCTAGATAAAATTCTACCTCAGAAAGAAGTACGTGTGGTGCATGCTACATCTGATTTTCTTAATCAGAGATGAAGTTCACAAAATGGCAATAATAGTAAAATAAATATAAAACCAAAAATAAATATAGCAGCAAACACTTACGTAATACTTACTGCATACCGGGCACTGCTCTGAATTCCTTACATGAATTAGCTTATTTAATTCCTACCACAGTCATATGAGATACTATTATTATTCTCATTTAACAGATGAGGAAACAGAGAAGTAGAGAGAGAGGCCTCTTGGGTGGGATAGTACGGAAGAGGAGAGGAGAAGGAAATAATTCTAGGTTGTATAGAGATTAACTACATGCAGGGATAATCTCTGATTTCTACAATGCTAATATAGGAAAAAAAAAAAACTCTACTCAAAAAATAGGGGTGGAGGAGCAGAAGAGAAATCTAGACCTTGTCACACATATTCTGTTACCTAATTTGGAGCTTAGAGTCCTGAAGAATTTCTTTTTTAAAAACATGATGCTGGGTACAGAGTAGATCTTCAGCAATATTTAAAAATTTTTTCTGATTTTCTTTTATTACAACTCATTTCATTTTCCTTACCTAGTTCTTTATTTCTAGGCTATAAAACTACCCCTAGAATTATTAGAACATATTTTTTCCCAAGGCCAGTAGAGTGCTTACATAGCTGGAGTCCTAGGGAATGTGTCAGTGTCCAAATTTGCAAAGTGAGTTAATGATGGACGCAGTTCAGTATTTTATCCTTTATACTTTACTGCCTTAGGTACGGTTTCAGCATGGATATGATTTAAATTAACTTTATCATATTGTTAATATTTAAAAAATTAAATGTTGGTAGATAAAAATATTTATAAAATATATGTAGGATATAAAGAATAACAATACAGTGAACACCTGTGTACCCACCACTCAGTTTAAGAAAAAGAACACTTCTTCAGAGATTGCCCAGTGCCCCTCGCTGACTCTGCCCCCTTCTTCTCCCCCGTTAAAGGTAACCAGTATCTCAGTTCTTTGTTCATACCCTGCTTTTCTCTGTAGTTTTACCATATGTTTGCATCCTAAATCATATATTTAGCTTTGCTCATTTTTTAACTTTATGTAAATGTAATCACACTGCATGCACTTTTTGTGACTTGCGTTTTCACAAAGCATTGTGTTTCCAAGATTCATCTATGTTCTGTATAGCTGCAGTTCATTCAGTTTTCATTGCTATATAGTATCCAGTGTATAAATACATGACGACATACTTATCAATTCTATTGATAGACTTTTGGGATGTTTCCAGTTCTTATTTTAGATATTGCTGCTTTGAACATTCTTATTAAATTCCTTTTTTAAAAACCAGTGATCAGGAGGACTCATTTAAATAGTTTTTCTATGAAAAAGGATAGTTTTACAGTTTAATGTAAATTTTAATATCTATTCCTTGCACAGTTAAGTGTGGTTTTTATTTTGGGACACATACTACCTATTAAATGGGTTTATTTTTAATTTCTTTTTTGGTTAATTTTTTTCTAGAATTGACAATGATTTGTGTATTTTATTTTCTAAACAAATCAAAGCATTTATTGTAAAAATCACTGGAAAATAAGACTGCCCAATTTTACAGTAGAGGTTTTATAAATATTTTAATTAAATAACAAGGTTGAAAATACTAAATAATTTAAATTAGAATGTGAAGTACTTTCTTCTCTAAATTAACCATTAAATAAGGTTTTGTCATCCAGAGCAAAAAAAAAACCAAATTGGTTATATAGGTAAGATGATCTTTGTCCCACTCTTGTTAATTTGTAGACTAGAAAAGAAATTTTTATTTTTATTATTTTTCAACTTAAAACGGTAGACCTTGAAAAATTTTTGAAGTAATCTGCAGGGTTGGGCAAAGGCATAGAGGGTTAAAGCAGGTAAGAATCTATAGTCCACTCTTGTTTTTCTGACTGGAAAGAAAACCAAAGCTCAGAGTAATTACATTACTTAACTGAGATCACAGCAAGGCCTGCTATGCCTTTTAAATACATACAGCTTCTCTAAAATAGCTGTTTGAATCTATAGTTCCATTTCTAAATTAGAAGCCACAGCTTCTTTTCATAATCATATATTTTCTTCGGTGCATCTTAAATTATTTAGTATCATTTAAAAAGTAAAATCGTTAATAAAACCTATGGTGACAGTTTGAGGTTTGATTTTTAAAGTTGCTTTTCTCCACCCTGTCGACTGTGCTGACCCTAGAGAGATTTTATTTAGTTCCCATAGCCTGGTTTCTGGCATTGACAATATTCCCATGTCTTACGGCTCTGCTGCCGCAGCAGTGTTCGAAGACAAGCACTGAGCTTGAAGGATCCTGTGGTGGTGGCCACAAATAATGGCACAGGCATCTCTTCAGCAGCTTGTCCGCACACGATCCCGGGGCTTTCCCTCCTAAGGAAGCGGCAGCTTTGCAAGAGAGATCTTAATGAGGTCATTTGGATTAGACTGGGTTAGTGGGCAGTGAGGTCCCTGCGTTTAGGGTTGGGTGTGAGGCTTTTAATGTTCCTGGAATCTCCCCTGGTCCTCCCGTCACACCCCTCCAGCCCTGTCCCTCTGCCCCATCCTGAAATAGCCATGGTTCAGCATGGAAGAAATTTACTCCTCTAATCCTCATGAGCTGGTGAGCTCTGCATTTGCCAGGGGGGTGGGTTTTGGCTTTCTTCTCCTTAAAGAGAATCTCTGAAAGCTTAAAATCTGTTTTAAGAATGTGATAGGAATGCACCAGCATTTGGAGTCACACTGCAAAGATGGAGTTTCCAGCTTGGCTGCTTGCTTGGTGACTTTGGGCAAGGTGCTCTACTTGTCTCGGCCTCTCTTTCCTCAACTGTGCAATAAGTGTATAACACCAGTGCTCCTGGGTCTGCCGTAGAGGTTGAATGAGCTAAATCTCCTGAATCTTACATGGATAAAGGATTTCTGAGATAAACTAAAAAAAAAAAATATATATATATATATATATATATCGTACATGTTTTCCCATGTTTCTTCATCAGAAAGCCAGGGAACACAGCTGCAAAAAGCAGAGGTAATAGTGATTGCTAGATTCACAGTGTGCCCCAGCACTGCCACACACCAGCTGCCCTCTCCCTCTGTGCTCCAGCAGCACCAGGCTTTGTCAATATACTACACTGAAATTTCTTGTTTGTTTGACTCTCTCCTGTGCGATTCAGCTTCCATGAGGCAAGAATTGTGCTGTATTCATCTTTGTGTCCCTAGCATCTAGCATATTTCTGGCAGATAGTAGGTACTAAAAACAGTGTGGTTGTTGACTTTACTAAACTGTTGAGATATGTCTCTGCCTGGTGTTTCTTTACAGTACTTTTCTTACAGTGGGCAATAGAGTTTTCTCTTGCTCAGCCTCCCCCTGCTTTCTCCACACAACTGAACTTTCTCCTGTCTAGGGACCACCTTGATCCTACAGTTTTCAAATGTTGCTGCTCCTCTCCCTCCTCTGCCCCACTGTTTTTTGTCTAATAATTTCTAATATGCAGCTTGTCACACTTAGCTAATCGACTTGATTATCTGGAATGGTCTGCCCCAGCATGAGACTCTACATTTGAGGCCTTATTTATCTATATTAAAGTGTCCACTGTTGTTTTATTTCTCTACGTTCATATGATTGTACTTCACCATGAGGGATGATGGTTCATTTCAAGTTAATCTACACAACTAAAGTGTAACCTATTTGGGTGGAGGACAGGAGTTAAATGGCAGCTGTTAAACAGTGCATAGCAACTCCTCACAACAGCTTAAACATGAAAAAGGACTTGGAGTAATAGAATATGCTGGAATTTGAAGAGGACACTGAGTGCTACAGGACACGGGATTTGAACTTGCAGTTGTAGACCATGACCATGCCTCCTAAGACCAGAGCCCCTGAACCCTTGGCCCTGAGATGCCCCAGAAGAGAGGCAGAGGAATTAGCGGCAAGGGTCCAGTCAGCTCAGGAGCGTTACCCTCTATCACACACCATACGTTCCTTCCTTCCTTAAATTTCCATATGATAGAGACATATAGTTCTTGCCACCATCGTGTCCCATAAAGCTGATGATCAAAATAATTGCAAAAGCTTTTAGAACTTTTAGGGATGAAAACTGCTAAGAAACTGAAAGAATTAAGTCACCTAAATGCATATAACTAGTATTAAACATCTTTTCATGAAAGAATCTGGCCTGTGCTAGCAGATATTGGAAACTGCCCTAAAAATGTTTATAGCATCATTTAAGAGTGCTGACCCATTTGGAAATAAAATTTTTAATGAATTCGCTTACCTCTTTTTGTACACAGGAAATTGTGTAGATGGCTCTGATTTTTTGGATTTTATACAAAATCAGATTCTAAACAAGTTTATCAGAATTTACAATATCTACATTAAAAACCTTAGGGAATTAAATTTAACCCTTAAATGATAGAGTGATCCTCACTAAACTTTCTGATTAAAACAAAGAAAAACTAACAGCCTTTACTGTTTCAACTAGAGTTTATTAATAAAAAAGTTATTGAGCACCTAGCGCCCCAAGTGTTATGCTAAGATTGGAGATGTGATGATGACAGAGCATCAAAGTTCCTGCCCTCATTCTTGTGGGAGTTGCAGGTAAGTAAATACGAAGTCACCAGTATAACATCACATAGCAAATTCCATGATGGGGGAAGGCGGGTGTGCTGCGGGGCACCTAATCCAGACTTGGACTTGGGGTGGCAGTTAGGGAAGGCTCTGGGAAGGCAGCCTCTGAGCTGAGACCTGCACGATGAATAGGCAGGCTGAGAGAAAGCTATATCAGAAGCAGAATGTTTCTAAAATAAGTTCCTTTTCCTGAATGCTATAATGAATGTAATTTAACTTTTCTCTTTTTAAAGTTTGGCTACTTTTTTTTTGAGGAAGATTGGCCCTGCTCTAACATCTGTTGCCAATCTTCCTTTGTTTTTTCTCCCGAAAGCCCCAGTACATGGGTGTGTATCATAGTTGCAGAGTTGTAACTCTTCTATATGGGACGCTGCCTGAGCATGGCTTAATGAGCGGTGAGTAGGTCTGTGACCAGGGTCTGAACCGGCAAACCCTGGGCTGCCGAAGCGGAACACGTGAACTTAACCACTAGGCCACTGGGCCGGCCCGTAACTGAACAATTTTTTGATGGTTGAAGATCTCACGACCATCAGGGTAATTATTTTTATCGTCAGTCTTTATATAGTGTTGTAAATGTAGTTGTGTAAAATATTATTAGAATATTAATGATAACACTATCTGAAATGTGTCTTTAGAAGTTGTGTTTTACTACCTAATTTAATGCCTGTGTTTTAATACAACCTAATATTTGTATAGTAGAAGGACAATGCAGACAATTAGGGTGAATTGTGTGTTTTTGAATCATAACTTATTGTTGCTTCATAAATCCATTCTTTTTCCCCCCTTTCCATCATTGCTGCCTTGGAGGGTCAGGATATTATCCATGTCTCTTGATGAAATTAGGGCTTTGTGTTTTATCAGGAATGGAGGCTCATTTGATATACTGAGTTTACTTTTAATTTTGCATTGAGCCCCTACAGTGACACGAGTGAGTCGTTTCACTTCTTTTGAACTCTTTTTCAGGAGAGATCGTGCTCATTGGTGAAGTACTTGGAGGTTCTTAAATATCAAATAGGAAACTTAGGAAAACGCAAAATATGATTATATACCTACAAACGTTTGCCTGTTCCCAGCAGATGCTCAATAAATGTTTGCTGAAGTAAATTTAATTGAGAGTTTAACCATTCACAGTTCATTGTAAAGCATTAGAATTCCAGTTGCAACAGTAAATTAAAAAATATATATCACTGCTGCTTCCATTGGAATTTCAGAGCTTTATGTATGAGTATTTTTGACTCTGGTTCATTCATCATTTGGTTAGCTATGTTCAGAATCTGCATGGGAGGTTAGGAAATGTGTTAGTTCACTTTGTACCAAACACAATCCAGCACCATTGGCAAAAGCTGAGTTTGATTTCAGTTCTAATACTTGGCTTATGAAACCTTAAGAGAGCCAGTGGTCGTGGTAAGGTTTGTGAGAGAAGAGGCCTATATAGCTATGAGTTTTCTTGTCCTCAGAAGGCTTTGGGTAACTGTGTGTTGTTCCTTCATAACAGAGTGGCTCAGAGAAAATCATGCCAGACTACTCTCCCTACTTAACCTACCATTTTAGTAGTTCAACTCTAGGGATATTTTCAGAAAGAGAAAAAGCATAACCACTTTTCCAATAGCTGTTCAAGGAACACCATGACAGACTACCTATGTGATGGTCTGTGTATGTAGATGAGGGTCCCTGGATCAGCTATGTCTGCCCAGTCGGTTAGCACATCAGTATTGCATTTGGGACATATAATACCTCAGCACTGTGGCCTCTCCTGGAGTATAGTTAAGTAGACAGCTTATCGTTTGGATTACTGTTCTTATGGGAAGACTTTCCGATTGACTAAGAGGGCAAAGTGGGAGGACGAGTGGTTCTGGAGAGCCAAGAGAACAAGTTTGACTTTAAGCCGGCTGCTGCTTCCCTTGAATCTAGAGAGCTGGGTCTTGGACTAGAACCATCAGCCTTTAAAGGCGAAGGGTACTAGTGGCTGCTCATTCTAGTAAGCACCTTCCTCTGGCAGAGAAGAAATAGAGGTTGAAGTCAGCTCAGAAGACTTTCATTGAGTGCCTACTCTTTGCCAGGTTGAGGGAGCAGCTACAAAGATGGGTTATCCCCTCAGAGAGCTCACTGAATAGTAGAGGGCTCCAAACATATACGGTCAATTTAAATACTCTGTGGAGGGCGTCGTGAAAGGTGAGCACAGAGGAACCATGGGAGCACAGAGGAAGGGATTTAGCTCAGTCCCTGTAGGAGGCAGCAGGAAAAGACTGGGAAAGGCTTTGTGGATGAGAAAACCTGAGCTGAATCTGAAAGGCTGTATAAGAATTAGCCAGGAGAATGAGGCTTCTGGGAATGAGGCTGGGGGCATCCTGGGAAGAGGGGAAAATGTGACCAAAGATCAAGTGGCTTGGGACAGCAGAGTATGTGCCTGGGAGCTGCGGGCAAGTCAATACTAATAGCATCTGAAGTGGAAAGAGAAAGTGCTGAGAGGTGAGGTTGGAAAGGAAGGGGACCCATGCCATGGAGGTTTTATTCTGTAGGCTTTGGAGAATCACTGCTTGGGTCTAAGCAAGGGAATAACAGTTGGATTTGGGTCTGGGGAGAATCATCTGGAGGATGACTTTGACAGGGACAAGACTGAAGGCAGGAGAACCAGTTAGGAGGCTCTTGCCATCATCCAGGCAGGAGATGATGAACCAGGGCAGTGGGAGGAGTGGGCCAAGGATGGAGCCTTGGGAATCCCAGCATTTAATGGGCAGGAGAGAATTAGGAGCCTAAGCAAAACCCCAGTCAGAGAGAGAAAAGAAAAATCAGAAAAGAGTGTCAAGAAGAGACTTTCAAAAGGAATAAGACATCAGCAGTGTTGAATGCACCTGAGGGATCCAAGTACCTGAAGACTGAAGTGTCCAGAGCAGCATTACTCAAAGCGTGGTGTGTGGGCCAGCAGCACCAGCAGTTTCTGGGGGCTTGTTAGGAATGCACATTCATGATCCCCACTTCAGAGACCTGGTCTGCATGTGGAAAGGGTTGTTGGTGACTTTGACCTATTGTTTTCATTGGAATGGTTGGGACAGAATCAATGTTGCAGTAAATTTGGGAGTTAACGTGAAATGAGAAAGTGGAGATAATATAGTCTTGCAAGAAACTTGGCTAAGAATGTAAAGAGAGAAATTGTTAGGGACAGATATAAGTCTAGAAAACACATTTTTAGCATGGCAGAGACTCCAGCACCTGTTTTTTGGCTTAAAGGAAAGTAGAAAGATTGAAGTTTACGATAAGGAAAGTGGATGAGAAAAACAAGTATGCAGAAGACATAGATGTCCCTACATAGAAGTGGATGAGCAAATGTAAATTACTGTAGTGTGGGATGAAGTGAAATGATTGCTGCCCTGGAGTCGTGAGGCTTGGCTTTCAGTTCTGGCTCTGTGTTCCAAGGTGTCTTTGAGAGGCATCGTTGTGTGTTCATAATAGCCTGCAGTTTTAAGGCACAGATGAGACTGGAATTCTGAGTTCCTCAGTATTAAATGTGTAAATTTGGGCAAATTATTCAGACACTCTGAGCATTTGTTTCCTCATCTCTGAAAAAGTCATGTTAATACCACTACACACGATTGTTATGGGATTAGATGAGAAAGTTTGTATGTAAACTCTTGGGTATTGAATGTTTCAGAAGTTAAAGGAAACATTTTATAATGTTTGTAAATACTGGGATTTTAGTGGTCAGAGGATTAACTGGTTGATTGACTCCTTTTGTGATAGGTTCCTAGTAGATCCTCTAAAGGAGAGAATATCATTTAGTCAGTCAACAACTGCTAATTGAATGTCTAAAGTATGTAAGAAAACATTCTAGACACTGAGGGAGATCCTAAACAAACAAACAAATAACAACAAAAATCCATGAGGAGCTTCATGTCTGTCAAAAGATAAGACATTCCAGGAAGGAGGTGATTTGGGCCAAGTGAGGAGTTCAAATGGTGCATAGGAAAGAAGTTGTTCCAAGGAGGAGGATGGCATTTGCAAATAACTTCTTTATACAAATGCAAAATATTTGGAGAAAATGGCATATACTAAGACCAGTGGTGGAATGCTAAAGGTGTCTTTGGAAAAGGTGTCGCCGTCCCTGAGTTGAAACAGCCTCGCCTGTAGCTCCGCTGCTTTACAGAGCTCTGAGCTCCAGTGGCGTTCTCAGCCTCTTTAGGTTTCTTACTCAGGAGTTAGCTGTTTGGAATGGTAGTCACTGTCAGTCGTTTACTTAGAAATTGCTTCTTCCTTTCCACGACTTCTTGCCTGCAGAATAGGTGGTGGAAGAAATAAAAGTGGATATAGCAGAGCAGTGTTGCAAACTTAATTTTTATCATGGAAATTGGGTGATTTCTGCATTGTCCTCTTGGAAGAAGCCATATATAAAGGTGTGTGAAATCTAGATCTGCCTCTCGATGTTCCCAGTTCAGCTATAAGGCTGCTACTAGTTTCTCAACCTTCAGCCTTCCAGTGGCAGCCTCCATTCTTGGACCATCATATCCCAACACACCCTGCTTCCTTTGGCCACAAGGCTCACTCCGCAAAAGTGTTTCGCAGGCTAGTGGTGGTTGTGCAGGGCATACCCTGCTACCACACATGACTGTCCATTTTATATTTACCATATAACTGACCGGCATTTCCTGCTGTAGATTTGATGTGGAATTGCAGGTGCCTGGAGGTGAAAGCAGGAACTTAGTCCCCAGCCTGTTTCTTGCTGAGACAGTCCTTGGTTGCCTCCACTGCAAGTGGATTTTGGATCAAAGGGTAACTTGTACTTTTCTGAAGGCACAGAAAGGTCAGTAGGGTAAGTATAGCACCAGCACAAGGGTTGGGGTGCTGAACCAGGAACCCATTCTAAATAATGATTTGATCAAAACTTCCATGAGAGACAATCTAGTATCCATTCCACCCTGAAATTTCCCAGGAGAACTGTTGGAGACCCATAGCCACACATGCTGACACACAGCCATTTTTGTTACAGTTCTGACTGCTATTGCCACATCCTGAAGTAAACCCCAGTCAGATTGGAGAGGGCATCGTGGGAGGCCCCAGGCTGACGTGGTGAACAATGCCCCGTTCACAGGCTACAGGGGCGGGCCTGTCTCACATGCCAACCAACATGGTGCTGGGGATAGATGTCACTCTGTAGTCTTGCTTCCGAAGATTAGAACCAATTAAGAGGGTGACACATAGTAGAGACGAGGAAAGATAACACAGAGGGTGTCAATTTTTCCCCCTTGACCCAAGAAAGAAAGCAAGTGTTTGCCATCTGCCTGCTTCCCAAGTCCACTTATAAACTGCTGGATAACTTTAGTTTGTCAGTTGACCTTTCTGGCTTCTCTCCCCCTTGGTTCATAAAATAGCAATGATGCTACCTGCGCTGGGAGAGTAATGTCTTAATAAACCTGGTGGGAAATGCTTTGCTCTTTGGAGAGCCTAGCTGTTATTTTGTGTTTCATTCCCAGGAAAACACAAAGCCTGTCCATTTGGTGTGAGCTGTGAAAGGAGGATTCCAACAGGTGCCATTGTAAGCTTTCTGGTGGAGGAGCCATCGGAGGGCACCAGGCTTGTTTTGATCTTTGCTCGGATGGAAGGCTTTAGTGGAATACCCTCTCAGGCTGGGAAGGGGACTCTTTGATCTCCCTTTGCTTAATAGGCAGAACCCTCTTCTCTGTTTCCTCTAAGGACAAAAATAAACAGAGAAGCTGGGTTTGTGAACAGCTGCATAAACAATGCAATTTGGAAGTAGGCAAAAAATATGTGGGTTATATATACATTCATACATATATCCTCTTGATCCATGTTTTGCATCCTCGCGACCATCGCTTGATCTGAGAGAGATTTCCATCAGATGCAGTGATATCCAGTCCCTTAATGCTCCCAGGGGTTTAAGGCCTCAGAGCATTTAGGCAGAAGCATTTCTTTCCCCTGGATGTGGAGTAGTTCTGAGACATTCCAACTATAATGATTCCAAGTGTAATAAAGCATCGCTCCTTCATATGCCAGGAGTAGGCCACTGTCACTCTGGAGGGCAGGTGGCTTGAGTGGATTGGCTAGTAGAGGTGATGAGTTTACACAGACGATAGAGTCTGCAAGTCTGAAGCCAAATTCATCTTCTTTCCTGTGCCCCTCCCTCCCAAGGAGGTCTTTCTTTTGACATCTATCATTTATTTAATGGGGTCACCATTTTGCCTGCTTACAGGCACGGAGCATCCTCGATTTGTCTCCTTCATTCCCCACGTCTCATCAGTCTCCATAAACTGTGTAGTTTTTCTTCTTTGTCTGTCTCTTCATTGACACTTTGCATTCAGGCCGTTATTATCAGGACTGATGTAACAGCTTCCTAATTGATAATATAACTTTACATTCAAAGATGATAAATAAAAATTGTTTTGTTAATAGGTATGATAGAATGGAAATCTCAGACGTCCCCTTTAGGCTCTTGGGAGAACATAGAAGAAACAATGACTTTCAAAAGACAACAGAGGTTAAAGGATTGGAAACTCTGTTCCACACTCTACTTCTAGTCTCTAGTTAATTCCGGGACTGTTTCTCCCTAACCTGCCTTGCGTCTGTTTGTCTTTCTGCCTCTGTTTCGATGTTCCCGCTGCCTGATGCCTGCATTCCTTCCCACTGCAGATAGAAATCCTCTGTTATTCACAGTGCAGCTCATTGCCATTTCCTTCCTGAACATTCCAGGCAGTTTTCACTCTCTCTACTGAATTTCTAGGACCCTTCTATTTTTTATTTCACATTTAATTGAATGCCTTACTTTATAGATACCTGTGTATATTACTTACACAGGTATCTCCTTACTAGATTATGAATTCCTGGACAAAAGGGTTTTTTTTGGTCTTAAACGTACTTGTCACCTACAGAGTATAGCATAGCGCCTTGCGTATGGGAACTCCTGAACAAGTGTTTTTAAAAACAAGTGGGTGGTACTAAACCATGATAACCATGCATTACATCTAATACCCCTTATGTGCATTATTTTTTCCCAGCTTTATTGAGGTATAGTTGACAAATAAAATGGCAAGATATTTAAAGTGTACAACATGATGATTTGATGTCTGTATACATTGTGAAAGCATTCCCCCTCATCAAGTTAATTAACACATCCATCACCTCGCATATTTACTTTTTTTTCTAGTGAGAATATTTAAGGCTCTTAACAAATTTCAATTATACAATACAGTGTTATCAATACTAGTCACCATGTTATACATTAGATCTTCAGACCTTATGGGTCTTACAGCTGGAAGTTTGTACCCTTTTACCGACCTCTCCCTATCTCCCCCACCTCCAGCCCCTAGCAACCGCTTTTCTACTCTCTGTTTCTATGAATTTGGCTTTTTTTTTTTTAAGATTCCACATATAAGTGATACCATGCAATATTTGTCTTTCTCTGTCTTTGTGCCCATTATTTTCAACAAATGTTTAAGGAGTTCTTCATTAATAAAAATTACAAAAAATGTCATTTAATTCTCACAGTAATCCTATGGCATAATTATTACTTTTGTCCTCATTTCACAGTTTAGAAAAACGGAGCGCAAGGAGATTAAATAATTCAATTCAGGTCTGACTCCAAAACTCCAAAATACACCTTCATCTTTCTGGGCTGTCTTGTCCCTCAGGTGTCCAGTCTGGAGACGCAAGGTCGGTAAGCACAGGTCCTGCTTCACGGGAACTTTCAGGCTGGTGGGGGAGATGATGTGTCGGCAACAGCTGCACTGCAGTGAGGTCACCACTAGAGGAGCGGGGCCTGTTGTGAAAGCACGGTGGGCGTACGAGGAGGGGCCTGGCAAAGGGCACCTCCCCGGGGTCAATGGACTGTGTCTGAGAGGGACTGTGAAGAGAATGGACACACAGCTGCTCTCTGTGCTGGGCTGTAACTGGTCTTTCTTAAGGTCTTAGTTCAGGTTAGCCTGCATTTCATGGTAAACATAGCATTTACCCTAAGTTCTTGGATTTTTATGTCTCCATAGGTGATAGGTAAGTCTGTAAAATGCGTAAAATAGATGATGAGAGAGAGAGGGAGAGAGAGAGGCGGAGAGACCATTGGAGAGACTAAAGATGTACTAGTGTCTGCAAGAATTTTAAAAATTAAGTTAAAAAAATGAAACTGTGAGTTTCTGTTGTTTTCAATTATCTAAGCTGTGGAGGAAACCTAAGGAAGCACCGAGTGGACATCTAATGAGAAAAACTGACAGTGGTGTAGCAAAAGGATATTCTAGGATTTGCTGGGCACACGCCTCTGTTCTTTCTCATGTTCAAATGTAGACTCTCCGAGTGCTTGTGGGATGGGACCTGAGAAACCACTTGGTTTAACCTCTCACACACTGTAGCGCCTTCCTCCCCAGAATCCGCACAGCGGTCGGTGGTGGCAGCCTCTGCTTGCACACGTCCGGGGAGGCGGGCACTCACTGCTCTGCCAGGCAGCCCATTCCTCTGTGGGGGCCCATAAAGTTACAGCCGCCTACTCAGTCTTCATTTCACACACCGCACATTATAAATCGAGCTTTCCAGGTGAAGGCCCTTCAAATATTTGAAGACAGCTTCTTATACCCCTGCTAAGTCTGGTTGGACCCAACTCCCCACATCTTCATTTAACACATTTGATGAACCTAAATGGAGCACCTATTTTTTGTATAATGCTTTTGCTAGGGAGGCAAAGAGGAAGACTCGGCTTTTCCCCTCTAGGAGGTCATAGGCTAGTTCTTTTAGAAATTCCTGAGGTAACATTGTTTCTAATTACCCTGTGCTCCTCACCCTCTCCTGGAGAGTCATGTCCACTGAAAGCTCATTTCCAACAACTGGACCCAACACTCTGTGCACAGTCTGTGGCTTGCACTTGTGTTAACGAAGGCTTGGCTTGGCTCTTTTTGCACTGTGATCAACTCAGATCCCACCTTCCACCCATCCCCACTCCACAGACAGCTGTTAAATCAGGTGTTTTCCATGTTGTCCCTATTTAATTTGTTCACTTAGTAAACCTTGATTATTTACTAAATATTCAGCACTCCACTAGATACTGTTTCTAAGATGCAGTTCTGGACTAAGATGCAGTTTTGGAATGAAGCTCAGCCTAGTCGGAAAGACACATAAATGTTTGCCAATATGGTGCAATAAGTGCTGTGATAGAAATGTATGCAAGATGCTGTACAATCACAAAGGAGGGCATCTGACCCCCTCTTGGAATGAGAGAGGGTGGGGGAGGGCCAGAGAAGGATTCCTGGAGGGTTTGGTACTGCTGGCAAAGCTTGGAGCACAAATAACAGGTGACCAGTGAAGAAGGAGAACCAGGCACATGGAACATTTACCAGAGTGTGGGGCGGGGAAAGGCCTGGGGGGTCTTTGGAAGACTGATTAGAACAATAGGTTCCCTGGTGAGTGAGGAAGCTGGAGAGGTGGAAAGGGCTGAGCATGCCATGCTAAAGAGATTGGATTATGTCCTGCAAGCCATTGAAGGATATATTTATGTCTGTTGATTTTAGCCCATTCCAAGCTTTAAAAATCCTGATTATGTCATGCAATATATTACTTTTCTGTGACATGAGAGGATTTGATAAGAATACCTTTTCTGTTTCTAGACAACCTTTGGATAAAAATATTGAAAAGGAAATAATAAAACAGGGACTGAGGCCCCTAACCTGCCCTGGAAGGTAGCCATTAGACAGCACTGAATATGGACGGTCAGCGAGCAGCGCGTAGCCTTACACAGCACAGCAAGCAGTACTTCACCCTGCCGGACCGGCCCTTGCCTGTCTCTCCAGACTCATGTTGTGCTTCATCCACATCCTCTGTGCTCTTCCTGGAACATGCTAAGCTTTTCCCCATTGCTGGTCTTTTGCATACGCTGTTCCACTACCTGGAATACTCTTTTTTATGGCTGGTTCTTCTCAACCTTCAGATTTCTTCTAAAAGTTCTCCTCTTCAGAGACTCTGTCTATCTCAGCCTCCCCACCCCCCAAACCTCACCCTGATATTCTCCATCACTCAACCTGTTTATTTCTTTTATACTAGTTATCACAAGTTATGATTATGTATTTGTTTGTTTATTGTATTATTTGCTTATTTACGCTGTCTCTAGATTAGAAGCTCTCTGAGAGGAGAGACCATGTCTGTTTTGTCTACTGCAGGTGCTTGGTAAATATTTAGGTGCTCTCCGATGAGAAGGTTTCTGTGTGCACACTTATTGAATGTGCTCAATGTGAACCCTAAGAGATGGGCTGTGACCTTTGTTGCCCTCAGGCAAATCAGAGGGGAGTCTAATTCAGCACCCAGAATCCAGAGTGATGGCCACATCATAGACAAGCCTGAGTTATAACAAGATTCTTTCCAAGTACATTCTTGGATAGGCTTGAGATGCGTCTGTAATACAGCAGCTTTCACGGTCTTTCTGGTTGTGCTGTGGTGACCTTCATGTTGAGCTGCGAGTCTATAAAGGATAGCAGAGAGTGGACACAAATGAGAATAATAGGGACATGATGAAGTTATGCTCAGCAAGTAGCCCTTTAAATCTTTGGGGAGCTGTGCTTATATGGAAATTCTGTAACTGAACCCTGGGCTCATGGGCCAGGTGGAGGACAGTGAGAATTGGGATGAGGCTCATGTAAGGCGAAGTTCTGAGAAAATGGGTTTATTAGCTTAGAGACTGGAACACTAGGAGGCTTTGTTATAGTCCACAAGCATGTCAATCAGTAAATCAACAAGAATTTGTCGGTTTGTAGTTTGTACTTGGTGATGAGTTATTTCTCAACCCTAGCTGCACAGAATCACGAGGCTGCGCCACAGGCCGGTTACGTTAGAACCCTTGGGGGTGGGACCTGGGAGTGAATATTTTTTAAAAGCTCCTAAGGTCATTTTAATTTGCAGTTGGGATTAAGACTCATAGGAATGGAGTCTCTGTTGAAGATAATCAGATATAAAATAGGACTCCTGTCCTTAGGGTGCATGATTGGAACTTGAAATTCAATGCTGAAAACTTCAGTGATAGTATAAGGTGTGCCAAATAAGCAGTTTATAAAATATATGTAGATGAGCTTGGAATAGGGAGATGTTTTTGTGCATAGTTAGGGACTATTAATTGAGTGACAGTTGTGCACCCAGCCCTGAAATAAGTTCTGAAGGAGATACAGAGGAGACGAACACACAAGAAGCTTCTATTTTAGATAGAGGAAAACAAAAATAACAAGCTTGAAAAAAAAGCAGTTATTTTCTGCTAAATTATGATGGGAAATTTCTGTGCACTAAGTTTGAAGAGTTGTCCTTGGATATATTTGGAAAAAGTTTCTTGTTGCAGGTGGATTTTGAGTTTTGCTTTAAAGAACTGCAAAGAATTAATTTAATTTTACAATTTAAAAGGCAAACAGTGAGGACCTACTTCTTTGCAGGCACCATGCGGAGCACTCTGCAGGGATTATCTCATTTAATTCTCACAGTATGCTGTGAGCTTTGGGTTATTATTATCTGTGTTTTGCAGGTGGAAGAGCCAAGGCTTATTGAGGTTGAGGAAATCTGTCAAAATTCACACAAGTTATTAAGTGGTGGAGTTAAACTCAAAACCAGGCTTTATGGCTCTTGAGCTGGGCTTGTGATCACCACCTGCAGGAGCAGTGTGAGCGGAGGAGGGAGGCCAGAGTGGGCAAAGTGTATGTCTTGTACGTTGAGGAAGTAGCAGGTTAGGTTGAATAGATATTTGATTGGAAAGGTGAGTTGGGGCCTAGTTCAATTTATCAGGGATTTTGATTGCCATCTGATGGAATTTAACTTCTGAACACTGGCAAGTCCTTGCAGGTTTTTGAAGCAGGAAGTACAATGATGAAAAGTATTTGTTAGGAAGACTGTAAAGCCTAAAGACATGGAGACCAGTTAGAAAGATGTCTCGGTGGTCAAAGCATGAAGGCTGAAGGGCCCGAACAAGATCAGAGGCAGCGGAACAGGAAAGGATGAGAAAGGTGTAGGGCCCAGTGGAGAAGAATGGCTGTTCTTTGTGTCCAGAGATAGCAGGGCAGGTGGAAGTGGACAATAAATACCTCAGGGGTTGTTTAGGTTTGATATTAGTTTGAATTTCCTTACATTACAGTCAGGTATGGAGGTTTTGGAGTTGAGACTGTATAGTCTTCTTTTAAGAAAAAGGCAAAGGGCGATTTTTCTGGAATTAAGTTCTATCTAAATTAGTTCTAGGCTTGTCGGGACTGTATGACCTTCAGTTCAGTTCGGTTCTGGATGTTATTTAATTTAGACCCTGTGACTAAGCTATTTTATATGGCTTATCTAAGAGCGCCTGAGATAAAGAAATTACATAAGTACAGTCTTTGATTCTACCGTAGGACTCTGCTAATATTTCTCAGCATGCTAATAAACCTTATTTCTCAGTCTCTTGTTTTCTTTTCTCTACTACTAATTACAGCTACAAGACTGGGGACAGATCTTTCTTTAACAACCTGAGGTCTTTCTCTACTGAAGGAGGTCTTCTCCGAGTCTTGGATGGGATCCTTTTCCTCGGCTTCCGTAATGCTGACTCGATACCTGTGTCTTCCAGTCATGTGTTAGCACTCCATGGGAAGGACAGCGGTAGGGAGGAGCAGGGAATGAGTCAGAGTCTGCGTGTAGCTCTGTTGTGATGGTTGCCATGTGCTAGCTTGAGAAAGACCCTGTGCCTTGATTATGAGTATCCTCGGTATGTGAAAATACTACCTGAGCTAGGGTGAGAAATTCAGATACATCATTACTAATGATTTTCGTAATGGCTAAAGAGTTTAGGCCCAAAATAATTACGGTGAACAACAGAGCTGTCAACAAAGTTCCCAGATAATGAGATAGCAATTAATGAATGGGCTCATTGTTCTTTTTGGCTCGCGGGCGTTAAGCATTTCATTTTAAGTCACGGTAAGTAGTACAATATTGCTCACTTATACCTTTATTTAATACTATTATTTTAATTTTAATTTATTTTACTTTTAATATTAAGTCTTTTATTTTAATTTCAAAATTAGATGATCGCCCCCTCCCTGCCCCATTATAAACCTTATGAGCAAGAGTGGTTTTGGTGCTTTGTAACTTTCTCAGTTCACTGCCTATGATGGGCCCCATAATTAGGCTCTTAATAAATGTTTTGATGGTGTTAACAATGATAATGACAAATTTTAAGTGTGCTAGTGTTGCCTTATAAGACAGACTCTTTGATGTTTTCCGTGACTTCACTGCGTGGGGCCAGCCTGGCCAGTTGTTCTCCTCGTGGCCTTTTCCCCTTTAGACCCAAAGCATCAGGATAAGTCTTTCACCTGATTTTTTTAGCAAAGCCCGCAGGATGTCATGGGAAATGCTCCCTCAGAACTATTCCAGGCAGCAAGCTTTTCTTCCTACACCTGTCCAGAGATTTCAGATAAGCAGTATTGGTTGCTCTGCTGAGCCCATTTGTTAAACCTTGTATATTAAATGCATCTCCTGTCACCTTTAGCATCTCTTCCTTCTCCGCAAGAAAGACCAGATGCTTGCAAACCATTTCCCACATCACAGAGCATTGAGTCCTGGAATCTTTTGGCTCCTTCTTTAACTAAATGGTTCAGTTGTAAGCTGAGGAATGAACGTATCCTTCATTGCACAAGATATGTTTAGATGAGACATTTATCAAGACTTGGTTTAATAAACTCCTCTCCACTTTCCCCAGTGTTCCTTTGTACCCCTACTTCTGAAGAAAAGATGCCAACATGCCATTTTAAGTCCTATCTGAAGCCATAGATGACCCTAGATGTTTTTGAAGTAAATGGGTGGCTTAAGTCCCACTAATTTCCCTGAAACTTCCAATGATACTGTTTGTGTCTTGAGACTTCTTATTATGGGGTCTCTCATCACCTGGGCTTTAGCTCCTATCGTAGGCTTTTCAGAGTCTATGCCCAGAAAGACCCATTCAGTGTCAGAGATGTGGATTTTTCAGAAATCTCTTGTCCCTTATTTTATCTTTGTCTTTTATTGGAATGATTGGATTAGATGGGCTGGCTGTTCTCCGTGTGGGCACTTGAAATAACAAGGCCTCCCATTTGGTCTGCAGGTGGGTTCAGGGCCAGGGGTTGGTACGGAGGATAAGGCTGAATGTGCTTTTTATTTATTTATTTATTTATCTATTTTTTTGAGGAAGATTGGCCCTGAGCTAACATCTGTTGCCGATCTTCCTCCTTTTTTGCTTTCCCCCTCCAAAGCCCCAGTAGATAGTTGTATGTCATAGTTGTGCATCTTTCGAGTTGCTCTATGTGGGACGCCGCCTCAGCATGGCTTGATGAGCGGCGCGCCAGTCCGTGCCCAGGATCCGAACTGGCGAATCCCGGGCCACCAAAGTGGAGTGCAGAAACTTAACCACTTCACCACCGGACCAGCCCCTGAATGTGCTTTTTAAATCTTCACGCTGTGACTCTGTGAGTTCTGCCACTTCATCTCTCAGTGTTTGGGAATCATGCCGGTGTCTGGTCCTAGGTTGTTTACCCAGCCTTGACTGATGGGTGATGCTTGGTGGTGGTTGTGGGGAGAGTAGGGTGTGGTTGTGGTGGAAGTGGGAACGTTGGTTAAGAAAGACCAGCAAATGTTAATGTGTCAAGGAGTAGGAGGAATAGTGGTGGGATATGGAGAAATTTGGCAGGACAACCTCTTCCTACAGAAACTTCCTCTGAAATTATTCAGGAGAAATAAGTTGGCTCAGTGTTTCTGATTGATTATCTTTGGCTATAATGCTCAAAGAATTTTGAAACTAAGAATAATAAGAAATTGTAGAGTCTATCAACTGTACTTGGAGTTGATATGTTGGGCTGATTATTTCCCCCTTTGAACTCTGACCAGGCCCAAGCCATAATCAGTAAGTGAGTGGGTTAACAAGTTGTCACCACTGGTTTATATTTAATTGCTACCTTAGAAAAGTGACAACTTGAACCTGACTCTTGTAACTTTGTTATAGGTCTAAAAATGTAAAAGACCAACTATGGTTCTTCCTCTCCTCTGTGAATGGATGGTTTCTACTGAGATTTTGGTATGGTATAATTTGGCTGCTGTTTGAGGCTATTTTTGGAGTGTCCTAGGAATATATCTATCCAATTTCTTTATTTGTACTGTAAAAGACATTATAACACTCCTGCCTATGTCAGTCCTTTGCTGAGTTGTGGGGTAATAATGTGGACATAGGTGGATCAGAGAGGGACACTGCTGTGCTCTGACTCGCTCTCAGCTCCATTCCCCAGGACAGGGAAGACACTTACCCTGGTGTAGCTCTCATCTCGTGCTCGCAGATATGTGATGAGAAAGGGAAGGCAATATCTGGCCTGAAAGGATGTAAGTGGAGAGCTGGATGGAAAGCCTGTGGGGTTGGGCCACTAGAAGAGAGCCATGGCCCAATTAAAGAAGCATGTGCCTCCAGGGCAAATAGCATGTTTAAGTTGTTCTCTTTTGGGGCCTAAGAGTTGCTTTTGTCAAAAATCCTGTTTTCTGTGCTGAGTCTGAATAGCAGAGATGAATACACATTACAGCTGTTGTAGGGATGTGGGCCTATTGCACAATCACATTGAGTCTACGCTGGTAGTTAGAACTAGTGTGGGAATTGGGTTCTGTAACGTGGACAGCAAAAAGGAAGATGTTCTGGGAAGCACTGTACTAGCCCAGAGGTACCCTGTCAGATAATAATAACAGCCTACATTTGTATTGCCCTTTTCAGTTTATAATAGTACATATCAAGTGAAATATGTCAATTATTACATTGGCATTTTCATAATTTTCCATTTTCTGATTAAATGTTAAAACCTTTTTCTGATATCCATCTTATTAAGTTGGCAGAAGAGATCCTAAATTTTAAAAATATGTACTTATTTTAAAAATCTGTGCTTTGAAGTATTCTTGGTAAAATTCTACACTGCAATTTATTGATCTCATTTTTCTTCCTCTTGATAGAAAGACAGTTTTTGAGCCTATAATCCTGAACTCAGAATCTAGTGAGGAGAGGGAGTGTTTGTTTTTGCGCTTACTTTTCTACAGCATTTGCTAACTTGTTACCAGCGGGGAAAATAAATTTCACTAATTAAGGGAAACCCAAAGCAATGTTGATATATCTCTAGGAATAGTGGTTGCAAGTTCTATAAAAATGCCTCTCTACTTCTCACATGGTCAATGGGGAAATGGCTCATGGAAAATGAGAAAATACCTGGACATCTGGCTACAAATCTGAGTTCTTTGCCCATGTGTGTGGTTTGGCTTACTTCTTTGGTCTTGGTAATAGGGTCATTATTTCTGTGTTAGATGGATTTCAGAATGTCATATGTTGTTTCAACCCAAGCTGTTCCCCAGGAAACACAACTATTTGTCCTCTTTTTCTTGCCTGGACTGAAACCATGGTGCCATCTTTCTTCCAAGCAGAGCAGAGCCTCTCCAAATAAGACCTCCTTTTTCTTTCAGAAATCTGTGAACGTTGCTGGTTTTTTTGTATGAGGGAATATACACAACTTTTTTTGGTGTCTATATATCTGTAGATTTAAATTGTCTACATTGAAACATATTGCTTTCTACTGGGAAAAATTAATATGATTTAAGAAGAAACAAAAATGTATCCTTTGCCTGCCTTTTTCTTTTGGGAATTGGCACCATGTCATGAAAATTATGGGGACCTTGAGATAAGTATTAACTATTCTTATGCAGTATGAGCCAACCCAGTGCATAACTCATTAGCATACCCTGGAAGAAGCAGAAGGTTTTAACTATGTATGAATGTATATTGACTGTCTGGAATACCAGAATATCAGAAAGGAAGTCTCTGGTAAGTTGTATTTTAGAATTTTGGAAGGTAGCATGATATAATTTAAAAAGTATGGATGTGAATCAAACAGATTTCTCTTCAGATTCCAGATATGTGCCCTAGTCATTCGATAATTATTGTGAGGAGTGAAAGAGATATGTATGTGCAAAGTCTAGCCCATGGTAGTGCTCAATAAGCTTTCCTTTGTTTGTCCCTGTCTGTCCATTACCTTGAGATTATGGGTAGAATTTAAGAGACATGAGATTGATGTAGTGCTTGTCCAGCCCTCTTCTTTTGGAGAGATGAACCCTTTCTAGGATCCTTTTTGGGCCATAGGGTGAGTTATTACTTTTTTTAAATCAACAAATCAATGTTAATGTTGCAGGCCATCGAGTTGTAATATAATCAGAGGTCAACCCTTACGTTCCTCCTCTTTTCCTAAACACGTGTTAACCTGATTTAGGAGAAATTTCCAAGCAGAAGTCTTTCAAATTGGCTGGTAATATATCAGATTATTAGCTGTTAATCGCTAATACACTCAAGCTTCCTAAAAAATGGACCACATGACTATAGCCGTTATGGAAAACAGTATGGAAGTTCCTCAAAAGTTAAAAATAGAACTACCGTATGATCCAGCCATCTCACTTCTGGGTATATATCCAAAGGGAATAAAATCTCTATCTCAAAGAGATACCTGCACTCTCATGTTCATTGCAACATTATTCCCAATAGCCGAGACATGGAAACAACCTAAGTGTCCATTCACAGATGAATGGGTAAAGAAAATATGAAATTATATATATATATATATATAATATATATATATATACACATAATATACCCTTGTATATGAAATATGCATGCATCATGTGTCACATAATGACATTTTGGTCAGTGATGGACCACATATATGATGGTGGTCCCATAAGATTGGTACCGTATAGCTTAGATGTGTAGTAGGCTATACCATCTAGGTTTGTGTAAGTACACTATGATGTTCACACAATGATGAAATCACTTAATGATACATTCTTAAGAACGTTTCCTCATCGTTAAGCAACATATGACTGTATATTCCTTATACAATGGAATATTATTCAGCCTTAAATAAGAAGGAAATCCTGCCATTTGTGACAATGTGGATGAATCTGGATATGCTAAGTGAAATAAGTCAGACACAGAAAGAGGAATACTGCATGATCTCACTTATATGTGCAGTCTAAAAAAGTTGAACTCATAGAAACAGAGAGTAGAAGAATGATTACGGGGAGCTGACAAATGGGGGAAATGGAGAGATGTTGGTTGAAGGGTACAAACTTTCAGTTATAAGATGAATATATTCTGGAGATCTAATGTACAGGATAGTGACTATAGTTAATAACAATATAATGTAACTTGAAATTTGCTAAGAGAGTAGATCTTACATGTTCTTACCAAACACACACGATGGCTGTGTTAATTAGCTTGATTGTGGTAATCATTTCACAGTTTATACGTGTATCAAATCATCATGTTGTACACCTTATATATATACAATTTTTATTTGTCAATCATGCTGCAATAAAACTGGAGAAAAAAAAGAAATTGCTAATGCTCAGAAACTTTCAAGGTTATATTTACCATGTCCTCTCAGATTATTAAAATCATAATGCTTTTAAAACTGGGTTGCAGAATAAAAGAGTTAACCATAAAAAAAAAAAAACACATGAAGGAGGAAAATAAGTGTCTGAGGACAGACAGTACTCAGCACTTTGGTGGCTCTTGCTTAGAAAGGCAATATAGTGACTTGAACAGAGCATTTGTCCTTACCTCTGGAGGTCTGAGCTCTGGTTCTAGTTCAGGCATCAACTTTCTGTGTAACTTTGTTTAATACCATCTGCCTCCTCCATCAAAGACTGGGTTAGAAAACATAATCTCTTTGTTCTGTTATTCAAAGTGCCGTTCACTATAAATCACATAGCCTCGAAGTCTTAATTGTGCGTGGTGAGATATATGCAAAGATAGTCTTTTGCCTTTAGTAGTTATGATCTGGGTCACCTCTGGGGATTTCAGATGAGTTAATAGTTGATCACTCCACTTCCTTGTGAACCAAGAAGATTTAGTAGTTCTGGAGAAGTTTACATACATGCATTAATGCTCTTTTTCTTAGCACACTTGTGTAATTCAGCTAATATTTGTTCAGTTGGTAGCCTGTGCAAAGTATGAAAAGTAGAAGTATACTGTGGTATAAGGCCAAGACTTTGCAATCAAGTTGAGAAATGTAAGAGAGACACATTGTCTCTGAGTGTGATGTTGCTCATAAAATTATTGCATCATGGTACCAAAAAGTGACCTTAAAAACAGTCTGACTCCCCAATTTATAGCTGAGGAAAATTCAGAGAAAGAGAGACCTCTTTGTGGACTGAAGGGTAAGCAAGCTTAATGGCATTGTTGAGGGTAGAGTTGGATCTCAGTAGACAGGATTTGGCTCCGTGCAGGGAAGGGGAGGCCTTCTTGCTGTAGGGAGCCACTGTCTTTGGTCCTAGTTGGCCACGTAGGTATCCATGATCCACATGATTCATGTTCATTGTGTTGCATAATCTTGTTGCTGTTATTCCTAATATTAGCCCTTATTATGGTTATCCCTGATTACATATAAGAGCAAGACTCAAACATGAGTAAATACTGATGTCTGCTGTATATTTTTCCCACTACTGTTTGGGGATACACTGGCTGCCATTTGGTCTTAATGGCTTGAGTAAAAGAGAAAGACAGAGAAGCTCTTTCGTTCCATCCATCAAGATCCTCCCACCAAATACAGAGCTTCTCTTTCCTCCTCTCTTCGATGGGGTAGGTTTCTCCAAAGTTTGAGTCCTTTTTGCAACATAGTTGTATGTCCCCTGACTGCATTAGCTGCATAACATTTAAGGGTACACATTTACCACAAAATAAGGGCATACCAGGAAGAGGAGATTTAACCATAGAAATGATATGACTGCTTGGTACTAAGACATCCTGATGGAAATGCCAATATTATGCCAGTCATCAGAGCAAAGGGAAATATTCTGATCACTGACTATATGTTTTGGACCTTACCAGACACTGGTTAGTTTGAGAGTGCTCCAGTTTAATGACTTGCCTTTCTCTTCCGACTTTCCCCACTCAGCAGAACCAGTTTCGATATCGGAAGTTCTTTAGGTGTTCTTCAGTAAGGCCCAAATGCCTTTTCATCTGTTTTCTCTACTCCTGTGTTTTTTGTTTTGCTCTAAAAAATTTTTTTCTTTACAGTTAGTATTTGGCAAATTTGTATACTTTTACCTGTTCCTTTTTATTCTCTATTTGTCTCTGACTGGAATCTCAGCTAACCTCATCCTTCAAATCTCAGTTTAAATGACACTCTTTCAAGGGGGATGCTGACCACCTATACCTGGTTAAATCCACTTGCTGAATGGTCTGTTGCACCCTGAACTACTTCTTTCTTACCTGTCTGCCATCCTTGCCGGACTGTAAGCTGGGCAAGGACCCAGTCTGTCTCGGGTACTGTTTTATCCCTAGTTCTTGGCACAGTATCTATGCTATGTATTCCATAATTTGTTAAATTGAATTGAATTTTATTCTCTTTTATTCCACTTTGTTTTTAATTCTTTGCAACTAATGGCAAGCTATAGAGAATATATTTAAGCCAGGATTAGAATGCATAGGGGGAAGAAGGAAATTAAATTGGATTTAGAAAATTACATCTTGGCATAAGATGCTTTAAGTTTGGCAGATGACTCTCCTTCTGAGTAATCAAGAGCTTGCCTGTGGACCCACAGGGCCACTTGCAGAAAGGTAATCTCCTGTGGCTTTTTCTAGAAACTTTGCCCAGTGCCCTGGCATTGTGCACGTTTTCTCAGCCTGCCTGGTGGAGATTCCTATACCATGAAGACAGGTCCGGAAGTGTCAGAGAATGGGGGAAGTTTCAAAACTTATGTCAAAAGATTTGCTAGTGAGTAACTTTGCCGAAAGCTTATCATTCTTGAAATTCTCTTTGGCCATTTCCATTGACCCTGTACTTTTTTGCTTTGCTACTACTTCTTAGGCTACAATGTCTATCTCCTTTATTGATTCCGTTTCTTTTTCCAGCCCCATTGAGGAAGATGTACCCCAAGGCCCAGTCCTTCATCCTCTGTTGTTCTTAAGTCTTTCTTCTTGGGAGATGAATTCTACTTTCAACCCTTCAACTCCGGTTCTGTGTAAGATCTACATATCCATCTCAGAGCCCTGCTGGGGAGCTCCAGTTTGTGACTCTCCCTGCCTGCTGGGTATCATCACTTGGGTGTCTGACTGTCACCTCACACTAAGTAAGCCTCTATAATATAGCCTTATCTTTTCTCCCAAAACATTCTCACATGGCGGACTTCAGATTTCTGTCAGTGGTGCTCCAATTCCAGCAGTTACCATTAGAGTCTTGGAATCTTCCTACACCTTCTGTATGTCTACCCATCCCCTCCCACCCCAATCTAGTGGTTTACCAGATCCTGTTGGTCCCTCCCTAATGGTGCCTCTGGAATCCATTCCTTCCTGTCCTCTCATAACCCACCCCCTCCTCTTTTCACGACAAGGCACTGTACTCTCTAGAACACTCAGCATTTGCCACAGGCTTCTTTGTTTTCTTGTTTACGTTTTATTTTAATGTCTCATTTCCCAATTAGATAATTAGTTTCTTGAGGGCAGAGATGAGGAATTAAAGTTTCTTTTCCTGTCTCTAGCAGTTAGCACAGAACTGAGTAGCTGTTTGGTAGAGTTTACTGATGATGGTGACAGTGGACTGGAGGATTCCTCCTGGTCAGCTTTGTGCAGACTCTGTTCCTGTGATGCGAGGACCTTAAGTAGATACTGTGAAGCACAAGGTTCGAGGCAAAGGGATGGATTTACTTAGCACAGGAAAGCAGTATTATGACTTCTTAGTGAATAGAGGCATCTCTGAAATATGGAAAATTAGTGCTTTTTGACTGTTTGAAAAAAATTAGTGCCATGTTTGGTATAGTCCTTCATTGTTTAAAAATATTTTTTTATACTCAGTGTCCAATGTTATCCTTCAACAAGCTTGTGGAGAAATATTGCCATTTTACAGAAGAGAAAACAGAAGCCTAGAAGTATGGTTGACCAAGGCCATAGAGCCCAAAGGTGCCAGAACCACCTCTCCAGCCCTAATCTTCTGATTCCAGGTAAAATTAGTTCAAGTAAGGCATGGAGTTAGTTAAACACTAGGAAGATGCACTTTTTGCTTTTGTCCTAAAGAAGTTTGCAATCTAGTGAGCAGTAGATGGGTAAACAAATTAACTCTTACTACAAGGTTTCAATTAAGTAAGGTGAATAAGGACACAAACAAAATGCTGGGGATGCATGAAGGTAGGAGTGATTAATTCGGTCTTTGTCCTAAACAACAGCTGCTCTGGGAAGCTTTCCGTCAGGGAGTGATTATGAGTATGGATGAAAGCAGGTGTGGGTGTATGTAGAAAATAGAATGGCCAGGAGGAGAAAGACAATGCCATTTCCAGTATGTTCTTTGGCTGAGGGAGATAACGAAGTGATGATGGCTAGAGGGTGCATGGTGACCACATTTGGGTGGTATGACATTTTAGGCAGGATGGGAAGATCCGTAAAACTGTCTGCCAGGCTAGCTTAGTTGATTTCCCCTAGCTCCCAGTGTAGCCCAGTGTTTTTATGGGCATCTACAGTTTTGATGACATTGCAGGTTGAATGTGATAAGACTGAGCCTGTCTCTTTGCAAAATCAAGAATCTGAAAAGATAACGTGATGCAGTCAGCGTGCTAGGGTTGCTCTGATGTCCTCTGCTTATTTTCCAAACTTTCTTCATTTTTCCAAATCCCCAAAATGTTTTCTTCCCACTCCATCCCTTTATTTTTTTTTTATTTTTTTTTTTTGTGTGGGGAAGACCAGCCCTGAGCTAACATCTGTTGCCAATCCTCCCCTTTTTGCTGAGGAAGACTGGCCCTGGGCTAACATCCGTGCCCATCTTCCTCCACTTTATATGGGACGCCGCCATGGCATGGCTGACAAGCAGTGCGTCGGCGGGCGCCCGGGATCCGAACCAGCGAACCCCGGGCTGCCAAGCGCGGACTAAACCGCTGCGCCACCGGGCGGCCCCCATCCCTTTATTTTTTAACCTCTATGAACCTTCTTAAGTTTTTTATTTAACTGGATGCTTATTCCAGAGTCTACATCATGGCAGGCTCTTGTGGATTTTGGAATGAATTTATTCCATATGTTTCTAATTCATTTACACTAACTCATCAAAATGCCCCCTCCTTTTAATGAGGTAGTTAATGGCTAAGACATTGTATCAGCCTTCGAGTTGGTCTCTTAAAACATGTTCTCTTTTCTTTAGTCATACAAAGCGGTAACTTGTAAAGGGTGCATCTATTTCATTAACTCTTGCTGGGCCAAAAACTTAAAGTTACACAAAGCTAAAAGGCCACTCAGAACCTCTTTATATTTCCTCTCCCCACTCTCTGCCCTTCTTTCCCATGCTTACAAATTATCCATAAAGACAAAGAATTACTGAACTTTCATGTCTGGTTTCCACCTACCCTTGGCTCAGTCTTTCCTTAGCCCACTTTCAGCATCAGACAGGGCAAATTAATTTTAACCACCTCATATCTGTTTTCCATGCAGTTTTCAGAAGTTGACTTTGGTTCTGTCTTGTGTATCACCAACTTCATCCTTCTTTGACTATGACTGACCTTGGGAAGGGCTGGTCTTCAGGACTCTTAAGCTGTTCTGTGAATTTTTTATACAGGTCTGCAAAACCAACTTAGTTGCTTCTGGAGTCTTGATAGTTTTAGAGGGATGCCTAGCCAGCTTAGCCCTTCCACTGATTTCCTTTAGCTGTCTTGTGCTGTCAGTCTCAGTCCACAGCTTGAGGGCATTTGAAGACCTCCATTTGGCCCACAGAAACTGTTAGATTCTGGGGTTGCTGAATCTTGCTTTGCATATGAATGCATATGTGATAAGAAGATGCACATGCGTAGTTCACAGGTAGGTCTGCTTTCTTTTTTTTTTGTGAGGAAGACCAGCCCTGAGCTAACATCCATTGCTAATCCTCCTCTTTTTGCTGAGGAGGACTGGCCCTGGGCTAACATCCGTTGCTAATCCTGCTCTTTTTGCTGAGGAAGACTGACCCTGGGCTAATATCCGTGCCCATCTTCCTCTACTTTATATGGGACGCCGCCACGGCATGGCTGACAAGCAGTGCGTCAGCAGGTGCCCGGGATCCGAATCCGCGAACCCTGGGCTGCCAAACGCGAACTAAACCGCTGCACCACTGGGCCGGCCCCCAGGTCAGCTTTCTTGATAAGAAAATTCATGCATTTTAATTTGGCTCACTCACAGAGCATCAAGCAACTAAAGTGAGAGGAGAAAAGGAAAGGGACTAATAGCAATTGAATGCCCACTGTGCACTTCACATATGTTAATGCATTTGATCCTCACAGTAACCCACAATGGAGAACTGTTATTAGCCTGACTTTATAGAAGAGGAAATTGAAACTAAGAAAGTTTTGGTAACCTGCTCAAGGTTACTCCATGAGTCAGCGGTAGAGGTCCTATTCTTTCCACTACCCAAAATTACCAGCCAATTTATAGGAATGTGAACCTATGGGAATAATTCAGTTTGGGTGGTTTTATGATTTTTTCCCAGGAAACTCAGCCAGAACGACCCAGTTATTCCACTCTCTCTTTCAGGTTAGCTGAATGCATCTGTACCCACGTCTTTGTGTGTGGTGCTTGTGGCCCTCTGAAGCTTTCTGCAGATATATAGGTCACACATTCCTGGAACATAAATCAGTCAGGCAGGCAGCTTAGAGACTCTTATCCACTCAGGCCTTTGGCCCTTGCTTGTGTCAACCAGAAATGTGGTTGTGGAGAGACAATATGGGGACTGGTATGTTGGAAGAGGGGAAGAGAAGCCCACAGGAGATGTGTAGGAGCAAAAACGGTTCTTTGGGGATTCTGCTCCGAAGTTCAAGTCCAGCTGTAGCTGGAGGGGACTGGCTTCTGTCCTGAAGGAGGACTTACATTCAGATGTGCCTGGAGTCCGGCCACCCTGGACTATGCCTGTGCTTGGCCCAAGCACGTTCGCATGCATGAGCTTACAGGCAGTTTTCAGAATCAGCGTGACAGGAACTACTCTGTTTAGCCTACAAGTGTTCCGTAACCCCCCAAGGTCCCTGGGATGTCCCTTGGCATCAGCCTACCCCTAATGTACTCAGGTTTTCTAATCCAAAAACAGATTCTCAAAGTGCCCAAACATTTGGCAGGGAACTATTTCTAGGTATACAATACACACAGTTACGCGATATCCATTCTACAGCAAAACATTGGTTCGGGGATTGGCTGAAGAAAAACAGCTAATAGAAAATGCATTCATTGCGGTCATGTTTACACTCCTTTTGTCAACTAAAGTGTGTTTAAACAATGTCTTTGGTTTATTACAGTCATTACTCCCTCTCAGTAGAGGATAATGTGCTTGAATTTGACAAGTGTATGTAAATGATCCAGGGTACAGGGCAGCTGTCTTCAGTCAACATTTTCACGTAGTGATAATTCTCAGGAAAAGAGAAAGACATACTTAATACATAGTGTTATACATTATTTGCCTTCTCAATGACCAAAGTGCACTAATGTATGCACTAATTTATGTTTTCCCCTATTTTTAAAACCTTAATTTGACTTTTAGCCAAAATATAAATATATGGCTAGACTATCCCACAGTACTTTTGTGAGAATATGAAAGGGGGGTGTGCAAGTGCTTTGTGAAATTAAAGCTCTGGGCCAGTGTTATTTTGATGGAAATCAGGTCATATATTAAAACAAGAAAAGACAGCAAGCAGCTGGCTAAAGTATATTTTGTCTCACTTTTCTGCTCCCCATTGGGTTGCCTTTCAGGACGCTTAGTGCCTTGCAGCACACACGTTACCCACCCTGACTCCTATTCCAGCCATGCTTGTTCCTTCCCAGCCATAGAGACACATATCAAATACTAAAAACTCAACACAGTGCTTCGCTGCAGTTATATTTATTTATCGTGGTGGTCTTCCTGAAAATCCCATACATTTGTCAGCATCACAGTGGCCCTGTGTGTGCACTTCCAACATCAGAAGGTGTTCTCAGCCAGTGGGGGAAAGTGCAATTTTATCACTGATTTTGCCTCAGAAGATTGGGTCAAGATTCCTGAAACTATAGACTTTGGTGATTAGGATGTTGCCTTAAATCACTACCATTCTTGAGAAGTTTTTTGTTTTGTTTAAATGAAGGTTTTCATTAGGCTTAAGCTTTACGGAACCAAGTTGCATAAATCTCCAAAAAGCCATTTTTAAATAACAATTTAAATAGCAATTGATTTCACCCTACCAGAGGACAGGATCATCAAAAGAATCATCTCATCTTTCCCTAAATTAATCTATAAGCTTAGTATAATTCTAATAAATTTTTAGTGGGATTTGCTTTTTTATTTATTTTGTGTGTGTGTGTGTGTGTGTGAGGAAGATTAGCCCTGAGCTAACATCTGCTACCAATCCTCCTCTCTTTTGCTGGGGAAGACTGGCCCTGGGCTAACATCCATGCCCATCTTCCTCTACTTTCCTCTACATCCATGCCTCTACTTCCTCTGCTTCCTCTACATGCTGTGGGACGCCGCCACAGCATGGCTTGATAAGTGGTGCATCTGTCCGTGCCTGGGATCTGAAGCTGCAAACCCCGGGCCGCCAAAGCATAGCGCAGGAGTTTAACTGCTACACCGCCAGGCCAGCCCCAGGATTTGCTTTTTTAGAGACTAACAAGTTGATTCTAAAATTCAACTGGAAAAATTAATTAATGACAATAGCCAAGAAAATTTTGTAAAAATAATAAAGACGGGGAATTCGTTCTACTATATAATAAAAATCCCTAAAAACCCACAATAGTTACAGTGGAATGGTCCTGTAATAGGATCTTATATTAGTTCAGTAGAACAGAACAGAGTTGAGAAACAGACACATGTACATAATATAACCCAGCTATTTCTAGGGCCCCATGTGGCTCAGTGTATGTGTAGAATTATATTCAAAGACAACAAAGAAAATCTGACTACAGAAACCTTGAACATGAAGATCTTCAGTTTTTCTTAAAGAGGAGTATTCATGGATTTTACACAGTTTACCCCCTAACACGTTTTTCAGAAATCCACTGTAAATCGCCTTCACTCTCCCAGAAGTTGCAGATTCATGACAACCTCTAAAACTCTGCCCCTCTCCCTGATCCACATGGTTTCCTGACTCTTCTCCCGCCCCCCGTCCTCTCCTCACACCCGCTGCCTTTGTGTATCAGGACAGTTGTGTTCCCTATCTGTGATCATCGCCACAGAGGGCAGCCCTTGGGAGGGATAGTTCTTTCCCAGCTTGCCTGCTTTTCTAGAGAGCAGGAGATTCTCAGAATTCTTGTGACCAAAATTCCCCAGCCTACTCCCAGAATTCTTTTTTTTTTTTTGAGGAAGACTGGCTCTGAACTAACATCCATTGCCAATTTTGCTGAGGAAGATTGGCCCTAAGCTAACATCTGTGCCCATCTTCCTCTCGTTTGTGTATGGGACGCCTCCACTGCATGGCTTGACAAGCAGTGCATATGTCCGCACCCAGGATCCAAACCCGTGAACCCTGGGCCGCCAAAGCGGAGTGCACCAACTTAACTGCTACACCACTGGGCTGGCTCCCCAGAATTCTGATGAACAAAAATTCCCAACTTCATTTCTTTGGGAATTAAAAGTATCTTAAAGCTGGCATTTTAAGTCATTGGACTAGTCAATATATGGTTTGGGGATTGTTGGCTATCCATTTAGAAAAAATAAAGTGACATATTTATATTTTACAAAAAAAACCATTTTGTGTGTTTCAATAGATAAGCATACATATTACTAGATTTGGAATTATATGTATGTTTGTGGATACATAGGAACAATTATGGAAGTTTATCTCTTAGATTTGGGGTTGAAAGCCATGAGGGGAGACTTCTACTTTATATTTTCTGAATTGTTTTAAATTTCTTTTATAACAAATTGTGTTACTTTGGTAATAAAAACAAAATTGCAGTTAAAATATTTATTGACTTAAAAATTTATTTTTAATTTATATTCAGAAAAATTAATTATTTTAGTGTATGGTTATGAGTTTTGACAAATGCATAAAGTTGTAAATCCACTACCACAATCAAGATAAAAAACAGTCCCACCATCACTGCCCCCAATTTCCTGTGTTACCCCAGTGTAGTCAAATTCTTCCCCTACCCTTAACCTCTGGCAACCATTGATCTGTTCTCCATCCCTAGTTTTGCCTTTTCCAGAATGTTGTATAAATGGAATTATACACCCTTTTGAGTCTGGCTTCTTTTCACTTAGCATAATGCATTTGAGATTGATCCATGATGTAGCATGTATCGATAGTTTGTTCCCTATTCCTGAATAGTATTCCATTGTGTGTATGAGTCACAGTTTATCTATCCCCAGTTGAGGGATATTTGGATTGTTTCCAGTTTTTGATAATTACTAATAATACTGTTATAAGCATTTGCATATAGATTTTTGTGTTTTCTTTTCACTTGGATTAATAGCTAGGAGGGGGGATTGTTGGGTTATATGGTAACTGTAGTTTAACTTTATAAGAAACTGCCAAACTGCTTTCCAAAGAGGCTATATACCCTTTTGCATTCCCACCAGCAATGTATGAGAGTTCCAGTTGCTCTGCATCCTTGTCAGCACTCAGTATTGTCAGCTTATAAAAAATTTTAGACCATTCTAACAGATGTGTAGTGGTGTATCTCATTGTAGTTTTAATTTGAATTTCTCTAATGACTAATCATGTTAAGCATCTTTTCATGTGATATCTTTTTTGATGAAGTGTCTGTTCAGAACTTTTGCTCATTTTTTTATTGATTTATTTTTAAATTTTTGAATGTTGAGAGTTCTTTTTGTATTCTGGATACAAATCATTTGTCAGGTGTGTGATTTGCAAATATTTTCTTCCAGCCTATAGGTTATCTTTCCATTTTCTTAGTAGTATCTTTTACAGAGCAAAGGTTGTTAATTTTGATGAAGACCAGTTTTTCACCTTTTTCTTTTATGCATCATGCTTTTGGTGTCATAGCTAAGAATTCTCTGCCTAGCCCAAAGTCACAAAGATTTTCTCCTATGTTTTCTTCTAAAAATTCATAGGTTGTGTTTACCTTTGGATCTATGATCCATTTTGAATTGATTTTTAAAAATAAGTTTATGAGGCATAGGTCAAGTTCTTTTTTTTTTTTTTTGGCATATGGATATCCAGTTATTCATGCACCACTCATTAAAAAGACTACCATTTCTCCATATTAAACAGTTTTTATTTTAAAAGAAAGAATGTGATTCTGTCTAGCATGAGAACTCAAACATTTTCTATCATGAAGGGAGAAAATTCCTTAGACCCTTTGGTTCAGAAGTGACTGAGAGAGAGAGAGTGCCCTCTGCTCAGGAGAATACCCACAATGTTTGTTTTACTACCAGCGTGATAAAACCAAACATATTTTATATTGCATTGCTGGGATTTCCAGGTTGGTTTTCTTTGCCCGGTTTTTTTAGAAGACGTTTTAATTATTCATGGGTGCCAAGGTCAATAAATCATAAGTTTTTTTTAAAAAATTGAACATATATTAAAACTTTAGAATGAGAACAAAACTTAAAGCTTATTTAGTCCAACTCAACTTTTTTAAATTACAAAAATGATACATGCTTGTAATAAAATGTAAATACCAGGGAAGTTTCGTCTAGGTGTTGGACTACCATGGAAGAGTGGTTTCTTCCACTTCCCCGTCCCCTCTTCTCTGTCCCTTTGGCTTCCCCTCCTCTTTATGACCATAGATGTTGGCATGCCCCCAGGCTCAGTCCTTAGATCTTTTTATTTCTTTATTCCACTCCCTCTCTGGGTGACCTCATGAAATCCTATGGCTCTAAATGCCACGTGTACTTCCATGAGTCACGGTTGTGTCTCCAACCCAACCTCCTCTCTGAACTCCAGACTGGTGCATCCAGTGCCTCCTCAACACATCCACCATGTCTAATAGCAACTTGTCTAGAATAGAAATCTTGGTTTTCCCACCTGATCTTGCTCTTTGCCCAGTCTTTCCCATCTTAGTAAATGACACAGTCGTTCCTCTAGTTGCTAAGGCCCAAAACCCAGGCATCACGTGGCAACTGTCTTTCTGTCAGAACCAACATTCAGTCCTTCAACAAGTTCTTTGAACCCTAAGTGTAAAGTCCTCCCTGAAGCTGACCACCTCTCACTACCACAGCTGCTGCCCCTCTGCCCCATGCCATGGTTGCCTCTGGTCTAGAATATTGCCTTGCCTCCTAACTTATTTCTCTGCTTCCAAGCACACCCCTACAGTCCGTCCTCCACACGGTAGCCAGAGGGATCTTAAAGACATAAGTCAGATCATGTCCTTCCCCAGCTCAAATCTCATCTATGGTTTTATCACATTCTGAATAAAATCCAAATTATTTGCTCTGGCCTACAAGACCCTATATGATCCTACTGCAGCAGATTTCTTCCCCCCTTGCTCACCCTGCCATTTTGCAATTCTTTGAACACAAGCTAATTCCCACCTTAGGGCTTTGCCTGAGCTGGTTCTCTGCCTGGGGTGCTTTTCCCTGTATCCTCTCAAGGTTCTCCTCTCCACTGAGTCACTTCCCTGCTGAAATGTCACCTTTTCCTTGGAGGCCTTCCCTTGACTCCCCTGTCTCAAATACTTGCTTTCCTCCTTACCTGCCTCATCTTCACAATCTGCTATATTTTTCTTCATAGAATTTATCACTCCCTGGCATTATATATTTATTTATTTGTTTACAATCTACCTCCCCAACTGAAATGTAAGCTCCACAAAGGTGGGACTTTATATTATTCACTCCTATATTCCAGCTTCTAGAACAGAGTAGATGCTCAATAAACATTTATGGCAGGATTGAACACAAGATTAGATTAATACTTGGAGATTTCGTTTCACCCTATTTCACTCCCACTCCTCCAGAGTAATTACTGTTAATAGCTTGGTGACTAACTTCCTGGACTTTTTTTTTCGGTGAGGAAGATTGGCCCTGAGCTAACATCTGTTGCCAATCTTCCTCTTTTTGCTGAGGAAGACTGGCTCTGAGCTAACATCTGTGCCCATCTTCCTCTGTTTTGTATGTGGGACACTGCCACAGCATGGCTTGATGAGTGGCGTGTTGGTCTGTGCCCAGGATTTGAACCTGTGAACCCTGGGCCACTGAAGTGGAGTGTGCAAACTTAACCGGTATGCCACTGGGCCAGCCCCTTCCTGGACTTCTTTTTAAAATGCATTTATAAATGCAGACACACATACAGATTTTTTAATGATAATTCAAATTGTTCTCTCAATAATATATTTTAGATATTTTCTCATGTTAATTTATATATAGGTTATCTATCAGTTTATATAGAGAGTTCTAACAGTTACATTGTTGTCCATACTATAGATGAACCACAATTTATTTAACCATTTTCCTATTGATAGATATATGGGTTATTTCTCCTCTTACTGTTATAAACAAGGCTGCAGTGAATATGCTTGTATATAAATCTTTTGCACATAGGCAAATAGATCTCAAATTGTGAATTGCCTGGTCAATAATTTGATAGCTTAATTGTGCTTCTAAAAGATTATACGGCTTTACACTCTCACCAATAATATATGAGTGCCCATTTCCTCAAATCCTTGCCAACAGTAGATATTACCACATTTCCAAAATATTTTTCAATGTTAGGCAAAAAAATATTTAACTCTCTTACAAAAGAGAAAGCTCAAACTCTGGTGATTAAAAGCTTTACTTATGGGTAGGTAACTAGCCACTTCCTATATTGATAAGCTCTCGGTTTCTAGATTATAAGTTAGCCTGCCTAACAAAGACATTTCCTTTTGAAAGAATTAAAGGAGTAAAGTGATTTGAGATGAGAAACATCTTATACCTGTACAAGAAGTTTTCAGGTACTTTTTTCAAGAAGTAGCGTTTCATAATGTCTGCTGGGAGAGCCAAAATCACTGGCCCAGGTATCCTAACTTTCTTGCTGTAAAATATCATTCCCAGATCCTTTTTTTTTTTTTTTTTTCATAAAAAGAATCCACAACACAAAACTCAAGTGTTAGCATTGGCTAGAGAGTTCATGGAAGTCATAGCCCTTGGTGATTTATTATTTAACAACTTTGTGGTTTCTACTGGGCCTTTCTAGAACTGTGGTCAAAGAACAAGAGAAGTTACCTGTTTTAATTAATAACTATGACTGGGGTCCACAACAGAAGCATGGGACTGAATAAGAAGAGAAATGCTGACCCAAAGGAGAGAGCCCGAACACAGATAGCACCTGGAGCTTCTCTGATGTTGGCCGGTTCTAACGCAGAACCAGTGTGAGTGTTGGTTGGCTCAGATGCCGTCCTGCCCTTGTTGTGAGTTGTCAGGGCTTGGCTGAGTCTCAGAGGGCAGCCCCTGAGTCTTCTCTGTTTTCATCAGATATCAGGATGGGCTTGGGATGAGAGGTACTTTTGTGGCATTGGTATATTAAAGTTTGAAGGATTCTTCAAAATTATCTACTTTTACTCACTATACAAATGACAAAACTGAGACCCAGAGAGAGAAAATGATTTTATAGATAATGATCATGACATTTTAAACCCGCTAGTATTGAATAATGAAAAGGAAGAGCTCTTTTACTTGAAGTTTAAAGACATAACAGATTTTTGGACAGAAAAGTACTCTTGCCTTGAAATTCTTCAAGCATGAGTGGCACGTGACTAGTGTGTATGCCACCATACCCCCTTCCCCTCTGCATGCCTGTGGCAGACATTGTTAATCAATCTCAGCTCTCTTTTCTCAGCCAAGCTCTGACCCAGCCTGAGAATCCTTAACACAGTACTGGAGGCAGCTAGTCATAATGGATCTGAGTTTTCATATGAATTAAAATCTTTTTATCCCCTCTTCTACATGATGTATTCATGTGACTCATGATGTGATAAGAGCCCTGGACTTCGAGCCAGAAGAACTTGGTTGGACTCCTGAATCTGCTTGTTCCTACTCTATAATCTTAGGCAAGTCCCTTAGCCTTTTTGGGACTGTATCTTTGTCTCTGAAATGAGGGAGTTGAGTTAAATAATCTTTAAGCATCCTTCCAGTTCTGAAAAATGTTATGATTTAAGGTATATAGACTTCTTCAGAGGAATTTATAGTTACAACCATGTAACTGTAAAGACCATAGGTGGTTCTCAGGCACTTTATATATTACAAATCTATTTTGGATTTCTTAAGAATGTGTTTCTAGCTTTATTTGACTACTTTTCATCTGCTTAGTCCCATTGACCCATATCTCTGAAGCCAGAATTTAGGAGCTCAAAAGGGAGAGGTAGGGGAAAGATTCACTTAAAACCAGAGGAACTGCAGCAACCTCTTTGGTCATGGGGGACTTGCATGTTCTTGCACACCGGCCTGAGCAAATCTGCCTGTTTCCTGCCCACCCAGCCATTACAGGTCTTGAGTTGCCTCTTCTTCCCCTTCCTCCGTTTATACCTCCTGTGATCAGAAGGCCCTGCCAGTCAGACAGGTCTCCAGCAGGTGGTCCTCTGAGGACCCCGGCCTGCTTCCACCCCGGCTCCTTGTGTGACTTGCCTCCCTGTTTGTCTTCCAGGCCCCACTTCCCTTCGGGCATATCCTCTCCTCTCGGTGATCACCCGACAGCCCACGGTCATCTCCCACCTGGTCCCTGCCAGCCCAGGAGTCGCCCAGGCATTGTCCCTCCACCCAGCTGCTGAGGCTGCCTCTGCTGAGGCCCCGGGTGGCGAGGCTCTAGGCAGCAGCGAGTCGGAGGCGGAGCAGCCCGCACCCCGGCAGAAGAAGCCCCGCCGGAGTCGCACCATCTTCACTGAGCTGCAGCTCATGGGCCTGGAGAAGAAATTCCAGAAGCAGAAGTACTTGTCCACTCCAGACAGGTAAGGGCATGGGGAGGTCCCCATCCGCAGGTAAGGCCTTTGAAGAGACTCCTTTGGCTCTTGGTGAGGCATGTATAGCCACAAGGACTGTTGTAGAGATCCGGGGACACTAGGGCAGAAATCTATCCCTTGGCTCACGTAACCCCAGCCTTGGCTTAACAGAACCCAGCCCACGTGAGTTCATCATGTGGAGCTCCCGGGAGCCTGACTGTTGCTGAATTTATGCTCCTCAGAATTTATACTTCCCAGCTGGGAAACAAGTTTGGTTTTTAAAGCCACTTACACTTAGGATCAGGTGCAGTGGGACTAGATCTGGAATTGAGAGTCATGATCTTCTCAGTCTGGCTCCTGCATGGAAGGGCTGGGTTAATCAGGTTGAGAAGCTGTCAGCTGTCCTGTGAATTTGATGGGTATTAAGTCAGGACTGTTTGGCTGAGACTGAGGAGGACCTGGATGAGAGTCTCTTCTTTAAACCCTTTGAGATCCAGATGAGGGCAGCTGTGACCCCTGCTTTACTCACAGCATTCAATTCGTCACCTCCTTTCTTTCATGTAGTGTCTTAACTGCAAAATATGCAAGAGCGTGTGTCTTACTTTATTCCTTCAGACTCACTCTAGACATGGCTGAGTAATGTGTGATCTATTTATTGGAAGGATTTTCCAGGTACTTTTTCTCTTCTTTTGCTCACTGCCTTGTCTATATCCCAGTCCTATTAAAGAGAAAGGGAAGGAAACTCAAATGCATCTCTTAAGCTATTTATTAGCTGTTTGATAAAAATTTAAGTGAGAGAAGAACCTGCAAATCACTGACTAAAAGGAAATTTGTTTACCCATTCAATTAATTGAAAACCCATCAGCTGTTTGCTGAGGGTCTCTGTGTGCTGGGTGCTATGCCAGGGATTATGGGTCCAGAAAGTAGCAGACAAGAGTCTGTTCTAGAGGAGATCATGGGGAAGGCAATGACTGTGATGGTGCCAGCACACTGAGCTGGCACTGGCTCCAGCATGTTACCAAGGGCCGTAGGAGCACAAAGATATTGCTGAGTGTGTCAGATGGGGTTAGGGAAGGCTTCTCAGGGGAGGCAGCGTTTGAGAAGAGCTTGGATTCCGGGAGGCACAGGGCATTCCACAGAGGGGATGGCATACAGAAGGCACAGAAGCATACTCGCTGGGCGTGTTGAGGGAACTGCCAGTACTGGTCGGGACACCTCCAGCTTGAAGTGTGAATGGTGGTGTGGTGAGAGATGAGGCTGCAGAGGTGGGAGGGACCTCATATGCTTAGCCGAAGAATGTGGACTTTGTTGTTTAGGCCACCCATCAGCAGCCGTTAAGAGCTGGATGCAGCATGGCCAGATTTACATTTTGGATTCCTTGCATTGGTGGCGCCACAGATGACGGATCAAAGAGAGAAGAAATGGAACAGGGAAGCCAGTTAGGAGAGTCCTGGGCGTCACTGAAGACTGAATGAAGGTGCTGATGGTGGGAATAGAGAGGAGAGAAGAGATGGGAGAACAGTTTTGGGAGGGAATGGACAGAATTGACATTGGCACGAGGAAGAGAGAAGAGAGTTGCGAATTCTGTGGTTCTGGATTGGGCCCCCAGGTAACTAGGGATGCCATTAACTGAAGGTGGAAGGCTGAGGACACAGTGGGTTTGGAGGGGAAAGAGCGAGTTCTCTTTTGGACATGAGCATTTGGGGTGCCTTCAGGTGGACAGTGGAGACAAGTCTGTGAATTGGGGACTAATAGATGGGATCTCTAGGTATTAAATGGCTATTTTGATGCTGCCAGCATGTAACAGAGAGCCTCATGTACTTGGGCAACCAGGTGGAGTGGGCATCGTTATTTATAAATTACGTGGTGGTATGTTGAAAAAACTTCAACAGGCATGGGCAAAATTTTAGGCTTATTTTCTACAAGACAGAGAATTTTTTAACAGAAATGTTCGTTCCTAATAAACCTCCTGGCGCTTCCTGATACCTGCCCAGGCACCTCTCAGGTGATGGATTCACACAGGATGGGTGCACTCGCCTGGAGAGGAGGACACCCTGTGGCGGGCATGAAGCTGCTTCCTTAACCCGCCCTTGTGGATGTTCCTCACCTCTGTACGTGACCAGGGCCATGAGCACTCCCTCCTCCCACAGCTCTCTCCCTCTTCCTCTGTTTGTTTCTCCAGTTTCCTAGGTGACCCCATTTAAGTGAATATACAGGGAAGTGAGAATTTGTAACGGTGGCAGGTAATGAGAGAAAGCTGATGACAGTGAAGCATGTTTTTGTAGCCAGAGTGAGTCAAGAGTGCATTTTTCCCAAGTGAGCTAACACCGTTTGCTAACACAGTGGCAGAGCTGTGAACTGAACCTTCCATTGACTAATGCACCTGATGGCCTCAGGTGAACTGGGCTTGGGAGGCACAGTGGGAGCCCGGGGAGGACCTGTCTCCAGGGAGGCCTGGGAGATCAGAAGTCTGTGGGATGGCTCCCTGGGTTCTTGGTTCTTAATGAAAGGCTGCTTGGGAGGCAGTGCTTCATTAGTGGGGAGAGCTAAGTGCCATTGGCACTGGGAATTTATTAGCTTCAGTCTGTTAATCACTTTCAATAAAACCGTCAGCTCCCAGTAGCCCTTTTACTGGACAACCAGATATATGTGAATGCAGATTTAAGACAGGTTCTGCAGTCCCTTGAAGGAAGACTGTTTTTATTATTGGAGATTTAAATTGTGTGCTCTGGTCAAGGCAGGGGGCTGGGCAGCTGCACCTGGAACCTTCGTTGCCTGTACCCGTCGGACTTCCTGATGGTGAGGTGCTGCTGGTGTCTCCTCAGGTAGAGAAAGTTGCAGCTGAGAACTCGCACCTGACAGTCCCCAAGGCTCAGGCTTGTGGTTGTGCAGGCTTGTGTGAGATAATGGACCTTAGATCCACAAATTGCAATCCTCAAAAACCTGGGGACCTTCACAGGTGGTGGTCACTGCTTAAGCTGTATCAAGAGTGCTTGTCCCAGGTTGCTGCTTTAGAAGTCCACACTGCTTCAGTGACCAGGGTTAGAACCACAGGGATGCAGCTTATGTTGACTCAAGGAGGTGGTCCTTCCAGTTAGTACTCAGGTAGACCTGGGGTTCTTATCAACATAGGTTAACACTTATAGTCTTGAGGACTGAGGTTAAAAGCCTTGTTCCCTTTCTCATCTCATATGCTCCACTCAGGATGTTTGCTACTCCTTGTGATGTAGCATCCACGCATCTTCTCCATGAAAGCCTGAGCAAGAGCTTCCCTTTGATAGATCTAACTTATACAAAAATGTGGTAGGTGAAGGTGAGCCCCTATACAGGAGGAGGCGTACTAGTCAGATGTCAGTAGATTTGAATCCTGGCTCCACCTCCTACTCTAGGATCATCTATCGGGTCAGCAAAGTTTTTCTATAGAGGGCCAGAGAATAAATCTTTTAGGTTTTGTGGGCCATGTGATCTCTGTCACAACTACTCAACTCTGAGGGTGTAGCATGAAAGCAGCTGTAGACAATATGTAAACGAATGTGTGTCTGTGTTCCAATAAAACTTTATTTACAAAAACAGGTAGTGGACAGGATTTTGCCTTGGTTGTTGAGAGATTCTAATCTCTCCGAGCCTCAGATCTCTCATCTATAAAATGGGAATAATTATGCCTACTTCACAACGTTGTGAAAGGCATAAGTAAGATAGCACCTGTCAGGGACTTAGCACATAGCCTGGGATGCTGTGGTACTCAGGAAATGGTTGCTGTGTTGCTGGAATGGCTTCCCAGGAATGGCTTTGACATTCAGGAGTTTTCAGAAGGCTACAGAGAAATGCAGAACTATGGTTAGCAGTAGAATGGGAAGCAGGAGGGGCCACAGATTTAATGTTTCTTTTGGAATCTAGCATTATAACAATCTAGGGCAGCTACAGTGAATGAGTCAATCCATCAAAAAGTATTTTTGAGCCCTCATTCTGAATTTAGAATGTGGTAGGCACTTTCGTGATTATAAAAGAGGCAGAAGACAGATTCTGCTCTTGCAGTTGAGTTAGGGAGTCAGAAATAACTCATGTGAAGCAATTAGAGGCCAGTTGACAACTTGGAGCCACCTGGGTGATGGCTGCCCGGTGGGAGGGTGTAAGGAGACAACCTGCGTGAGCTGGGGGAGCCTAGGAGGCTCACCCACAGGAATTGGGACTTGAGCTGGGTCTGGAGTGATGAGTGGGATTCCAATAAGGAAAATATGGCCTTACCTGTCCTTCATTTTGTACAGGATCTTCATTTTGTACAGGATCAGAGTAAAGACTGTCAGGTCAGGAAAAGGATTTTGCAATGAAGGCTCAGAAATCCTTTTCAGATCCAATGTAGACAGTCCTTGGGCGTCTGCATCTGTTTCTTAGCTTCCCACAGTTTCATCCATAGGATTCTTGGAAGGAAAGCAAGGCTCTGTGGGGAAGAATTGGTTTAATGGGGGCGGTCCAAGCTTTAGTAGCAGTGCCTGGAGCTAGTCAACAGGACCCCATCTCTACTGCCCTTTCCCTTCCTCCTCATCCTTCCTTTGTATCTCATGCCTTCTAGGTTGGATTTGGCCCAGTCTCTGGGACTCACTCAACTGCAGGTGAAGACTTGGTATCAGAACCGCAGGATGAAATGGAAGAAAATGGTAAGAAAGAAGAGAGTGAGTCTATCCATGTGCCCATCATGACGGCAGAAGTTCTTACTGTAGGGCTGGTAAGAAGGCAGGAAGGACCATTTGGTGGTTTGGGCTCTAGAGACTGGAAGGCCTTTTAAGATGTTGGCTGGGAGGGAGGCTATTTGAGCAGAAGGATAAGCCATTCCTCCTGACCTGGATTTCCTGACCAGAGGATATTCTTTTTCACAGTTTCCTTAGAAATAAAAGAAAAAGAAAGCCCACAAGCTTCTCAGTTGCTAGCTTTAATCGCACCTGCTAGCCTTTTCAAAGAACTTCCTTCCCCCTCCCACCAATAGCTAAGAATAGAAGTCAGTCCTCTTTGTTTATAATGACATATAGGGCGCATCTGTTCTTGTAGCTGAGTGTCCTCTAATGCAGTGATTCTCAAACTGTCGTGAGCATCAGAGTAACCTGGGTAGCGGGTAAAATGCAGAACTCTAGGCCCCTCCCAGGATTCTGATTCTCCATCACAGGACAGGGCTGGGAAAGTGTGTGTCAACAAGCATCTGGGTCTCTCTGATTGATGCACATGGTACAATGACTACGGTCTCCCTAACACTGCTCTAGTGCCTGGCTAATGAATCATTACATCCTTGGTTTCTAAAGGAACTTACTATAATAAACATCTCTTAAAAAAACACAACAGAATAAACATCTCTACATTTTGAGGAACTCAATTTCATAATAGTTTACGCCCCTTCTTTAATAAAAAGTACTGTTAAATGTAAATTCTCCAAAGTAGTTGAGTATTTCATTTCCGGTTTTGTAAACCACAAGCGACAAGAAAGAGAAAGAGGAGGGGTGGGAATGAGGGTGGGGAAGAAGCCCTGCTCTGTTCTTTGGAGACCAGCTACACCATGGCCTCTGACCTGGGCCCTTCTCACATCCTTGCTGAATCTTACTGACCCTTTCTCATATGGACCAGGTGGTCCAGGCCTGCCTGGGTGACATTTTACTGCTAACCTATCTGGTCACAAGCCATATTTCCTGTTGTTTCAAGGGCTGGAACATGAAGTTTTTCATAATTGCCAAATAACTAAATTTTCAGAAAAAAAATAAGTTGATATTTTTAATATATAATAGATATTGAGACATTTTCTCAATTTTGTATTTTTGTCCAATAATTTTTTCTTAAAACTTTAGTTCTTGCTATTGCCTGCTAACAGTGAGAAAAATAAATAAATTGCAAATGAATATTAATGGGAAAATTAGGAAAAAAAAGTCAGCATTTATTATATTCCCAAAAGGGATTCCTGGGCAAATCTCATAATTTCCTCTGGAGTGAGCTGACCCTGAGATGGAAGGATTTTCAGATGGAGGTGGCTTGGCTCATGAAGTGAGGTGGAGATGCTGGTTGCATGTACAAACACACATATATTGCATGAATCAACCAATATGTATTTAGTGTCTCTGTGACCCATGCCTTGTCCCAGGCACTATAGGAAGTAATGAAATAAAATGTAACCCTGCCTTCATGGAATTTATGATCTAGTTGGAGAATCAAGGTCCAGGAAGCAGGTAGGGAGCGCATTATAACTAAGTCATTTATTTATAGATTTAGAACCCCATGAGAGTTCAGAGGAGAGGTATTGGGGAAGATTGCAGAGAGAAGTTGAAATTGAAGGATAGGTGGGATTCAATTAAATATATAATCGCTCCAAAACCTCTGGAATGCTAAGACACCCGTGAAACTTATGGTGGAAAACTTTTGGGGGATTGATCTCTAAAAGAACCAGAGTTAGAAACACTGGGCCGCGTTCCCATGCTTGCCCCTCCCTGGCTGATTTTGGGCAAGTCCCTTCTTTGCTTTCTGTGCAAGTTCCACCACCCACCTCCTTCCTCGTCAATCATCGTCATCGAAATCAGTGTCTCCTGAGTGGCAGAGGCATTGTTTGAATGGGTTATCAGCAATCTTTTCATGAGTCAGGTGATGAAGGAATCGACAGCCTGCCGCCTCTGCCAGCACCACCCAGTGCCTGTGGGACGACACGTGTGCCTTTGCCTCTGACATGGCTTGTTTTTCACCAGCCACTGTGCTGCTGGCACAACTGTGGGCCGGTTACTGATGGTTATCAATATCGTATAAAACAAAATGGAAGTAACTTAGCAGATTTAACCTCAGAGAGCATTCCATAGGCCAACCAAATTCAGGTCCCTCAGGAAACGAGAGTGCCAGGCTTCCAGTTCACGTTAGCCGTCATTGATTGAGCACTTACCTTCATCAGGCAATGGAGATGCAAAGGTTAGACATGAACTCTCCATTAAAAAATAAAAATTAAAAAAGGCACCGAGTCAAGTAGAGGAGACAGACAGAGTCATCAGGGCGTCAACAGGGCTCAGAATCCGTATAGAGAAGGGAGGCCTTCACAGAAGAGGTGCCATCTAAACTGGTTTTAGTGGATGAATAGAAATGTACCAGTTGAAGGCAGGAAATATGTCACAGTAGAAGGCAGGGGGAGAAGTACTTGGGGCACTTGAAGTACTTCAGAATGGCTGGAGCTAAAGTGTGAGAATGTTGTTGAGTTGTGGATCTGAATTCTGACTCCTCCAGCACAGCACGGCATTGTTGGGATCCTGATTGCTTCACGATATTTCTCTGGTACAACTCCTTCAAGGCTATCTCTTCAGGTACTGAGGACGAAGAGAAAGACATAATTGGGTAATAAAGATGTCTCAAGGCTAGTAACCTAATTGGAACTGGAAAAAGATTAGCACTTGATTCTCAGAGTTATTCACATGGCTGCCAAGGATAATGCTGTCAAAACCAAGATAGCATCTCTGACTAGTTTTTACCTGTCAGCATTTGTAATCTATAGCGGGTTGGGTAAATTTAATCTTGCACCTTAGATGGGACACTCACCCTCCATTCCATTTCTCTTTGGCTTCAGTTCCAGTAGGACCCACAGTGTTTTACAGCAGGCTGAAAGTGCCTCATTATTCAGTGGTCTTTTTCAGCTCTAAATACAGTTCTGTCCTGTGAGAGGATCCAAACGGACACCGTCTTCTCTCCGGGTCACAGAATTGGGTGGGCCACACACCACACACCATTGTCTTTCACACTGAAAGTCTCCAGATAGTCAACAATTCCACGAAATTGCTACTAGTTGCTATCTGTGTAACCTTGGGCAGATTACTTAACCTCACCTTGCCTGTTTCCACATCAGTACATGCGTAATACATGCCTTATAGGGTTGTGGTATTAACTGAGCTAATCCCTGTAAAACTTAGAGCAGTGCCTGCCGCATAGTATAGGGCCAAGAAATATTAGCTACTGTTCTTTTTCTCATGATTATTATTTTAATTATTTACCTGTCCCCAAAATTCATGTCTCTAGAGAATCCAAACTTTTGGAGGCCAGGAGAGATAAGCTGAAAATGAATTCTTCAGGTTTCTGGGACTCTGGTTAAGAGCACTCCGAGCTGTTTGTCCTTCCTTGCTCCCCACTCCCAGCTTTCCCCTGTCAGTACCTTAGCATTTGGGCTTGTGGTGTAGAGGGGCATCCCATCTTCAGGTGGAGAAGGTCTGCTAAACAGTGTGCTGGGAAGGGATTCATGCTGGAGAATCCTAACTTGTTTCTCAGCTTCGTGGAAACAGTCGTCAGTTATGTGGCTCTCACTGTTCCAGAGAGCTGCAGATAAAGATAGAGAAAAAGGAGTGAAAAACACTCCAGTTAATGAGTCTGTGGGTCTGCTGGGAGATTGGATAATTGCAGAAAAATATTGGAATCAAAGATAAAACGGCACATTTTACGTATCACTTGCACATTGTGCACGATGGAATACCGGGAAGAGTGTTAGATTTGAACGATCGGGGGTTTTGTGTTCAAATCTCAGCTCTGCCCTTGGCTTGCTCTGTGACCAGGACAAACCACTTCTGCCTGCTCAGTTTCCACTCTGAAAAATGGGGGAAGTAGAAGGTTCCTCTCTGCACTGACGTTCCGGGCTCTCCAGTCAAACTGCCTGACCTTTACCTAAGCACCTCAGGAAGGAAGCAGAGGCCTTGTCCTGACACCCTCAGCAGTAGAGCATTGGAGTGTCTTGTTTTGGAGTTCGGAGGAGGGCTGTCAGCAGGCATGGTTAATAAAACTAGATGGTGTGCTAGCTGTTTTTCCGAGAGGCGTGTGATCTCGCATACAATGGGTTGTCTGGCCTCCCTGGACCAAGGGGACTAAATTAGCTCTAGAAATAATTGAGGAGGAGGGGTCCTGGGAGAAGGGCCACAGGGTGCATGTGAATGTGCGGCTCCTGGTGTGGGGTGGTTGAGAGATAATTGCGTTTCTCAGGTGTGCTGGAAAGCAGGCGACCAGAGGTCGAGTGCGGAAAGCAGCCAAGAGGGTAGTTATCTCCTAATTATTACCTGTGCTGGAATGTTTTATTCCATTTAGAAAATGGTCTGATTATTTTGATTTTTTTTCATGCTGTAGGAAAACAGCCAGGTGGGGTCTATCCATGCTGTGTGGGTGGTGTTCTCTAATTGCTGGGCTGGACTTTCTTTTGCCAATTAGGTGGCTTCCTTATACCTGCCCTTTTATAACTTGATTACTACATGGGGCAACTTAATTTGTATAACCTCTTTCATACTGAGTGGAGCTGCTTTCAACATGTAAATTCCGTCTTGGCACATTTGGGTGCTTTCAACAGCCTGCGTTCAGACTGAAATCAAAATCAGATACTGACTTCTGTGAAAAGGATTATAGGGACATCTTCTCCTCAGAGGTGGATTCTGTCAGAGTCCATGCCTTATATGAGGTCCCCTTCACATCTGTGTGTCAGCTGTTTGGGTTGAAAGTACAGTGGCTGAGCAGATTCCCAGCTAAAAGGAGGTGTTTATTGAGAACTTGTGGTTTTCCTCATACCATACACAAAAATTAACTCAAAATGAATCATAGATCTTAATTTAAAAGCTAAAACTATAAAACTCTTAGAAGAAAATGTAAGAGTAAATATTCATGACCTTGGATTAGGCAAAACCTTAGATATAACACCGAAAGCACAAGCAACAAAACAAAAAATAAATTGGACTTCATCAAAATTAAAAACTTTTGTGCTATAAAGGACATCATCAAGAAAGTAAAAAGACAACATACAGAATGGAGAACATATTTGCAAATCTTAGATCTGATAAGGGACTTTTATCCAGAATATATGAAGAACTCTTACAACTCAATAATAAAAAGCCAGCCACATTTAAAAATGGGCAAAGGATTTGAAGACACATATCTCCAAAGAAGATACACAACTGGCCCCATAAGCACGTGAAAAGATACTCAACTTCATTAGTCATTAGGAATTGCAAATAAAAAACACACTTCACTTCACACCCACTAGGTGTGATACCAGATACCACTTCACACCCACTAGGATGGCTCTGATCGAAAAGACATTACAACAAGTGTTGGCGAGGATGTGAAGAACTGCAACCCTCATACACTGCTGATTGGAGTGTAAGATGGTGCAGCTGCTTTGGAAACAGTCTGGAAGTTCCTCAAAATTATAAACATAGCATTACCACATGACCCAGCAATTCCACTTCTGGGCATACACCCTAAAGAAGTAAAGCAGGGACTCGAACAGATGTTTGTACGCCCATGTTCAGAGCAGCTTTATTCACAATAGCCAAAAGGTAGAAGCAACCCAAGTGTCCTTCACCTGATGAATGGGTAAACAGGATGTGGTATATCCATGGAATGGATACTATTTGTCCATTAAAAGGAATGAAATACTGACACTTGCTACAACATGGATGAACCTTGAAAACATAATGCTAAGTGAAAAACCCAGTTACAAAGGACGACATATTGTGTGATTCCATTTATATGAAATGTCCAGAATAGGCAAATCTATAGAGACAGAAAGCAGATCAGTGGTTGACTAGGGTTGAAGGGCAGGGGGAAAATGGGCTGTGGCTGCTAATGGGTATGGGTTTCCTTTTGGGGGTGATGAAAATGTTCTAAAATTGGATTCTTGTGATAGTTGCACAATTCTGTGACTATACTAAAAATCACTAAATTGTTCACTATAAATGGATGAAATGTATGGTATGTGAATTATATCTCAATAAAGCTGTTCTTTAAAAAAAAGAATTTATGGTTTATCGAGTTACTACATCCTTTACAATTCAGCTCCTGGAGGCTCTCTGTTGCTCTTAAAGGAAGGAGATGGAGTCAATATTTAGTGACTACATATGAAGTTAGTTGGGAGTTAGATGCTTGGAGCACAAAGCAAGGGATAGAGGCAGGATTTACCTTCAAGGAGCTTCTGTTCAAATGGGGAAGATAAGATTAAACTAGGTATGTAAGTAGCGAAAATATATCCCACTCCTAATCATCTGTGCTAATCCAGGTCCTCCCGAAGCCCTTCTCACTACTGCCCAGCAAATCAACAAGTACACCAAGCCAGGGTTCAGGGCCAATGGAGGAAGGAGTGTCTGTTATATTGCAAAGTATATAAATATTTTTAAAATTATCCCTGCCTACCTTATGAGATTCTTGTGTAAGTCACAAATTGGGATAATAAATGTGTGATTCCTTTGAAATCAGCAAAGGCCATTTGGGGCACTATTATTTTGCCTGCTTTATATCTTTCTTCAGTTCTATGGAAAGGCATGTTAAGAGAGGTTACTTCATTCTATCACGGTTGTTGAATGCCTGCTATGTGCAGGGACTGAGTGGGAGGGACAGGCAAGTAAACATGCAATGACAATCATCCATGAAAAGTGCTCTGATGGAGAGAGTATAGGATGCTCATAGGGCATGTGCAGAGGGCAGCTAACTTAGACTTGGGCGATCAGGGAGGGCTTCCAGGAGAAGCACTGTCTACGCTGAGTTAACCAGGTGAGGAGAGTTGGAGGCATATTCTGGGCAGAGGAAATCTGTCATTCAGGAACAGTTCTGGCCTTTTCATATACATTATCTGTTGGTCACCCTCACCACCACCCTGGGAGATAAGGTGTTATTATCCCCATTTTACAGATGAGGAAACTGAGGCTCAAGAGTCTTTATGGGACTCTAATGTAATCTAATTATTCTAGTTCCACAGCTGGAACACTTTCTCCCCTGCTTTACTACTTCTTTGAACAATACAAGACTATATGTTTTATACCATTTTTTTCTGATTACAGAAATACTTATACATGATCGCTGTTGAAAAATTAGAAAACACAGACAAAACATAAAGAAAAATACTTCAACATTATCCATGATCCTGACAGTGCAAACAGGGTGGTGTCTAGTTGTCTAGCCTCCAAATTGAGTTATGCTGGTTTATAACATGTTTTTTACAAGAATATATTAATAAAAATTTCCATGTCATTAAACATTCTCCTCTATAATAGTTGTAATGGTTATCAAGTATTTTCTATTTGGGATATACTGTAATTACCCAATCATATGGCAGAAACTATAGGGTATTTTTTTTCCCCAATGTTTGCTGTTTTAACCAGTTTCGTGATGAACACATTTGCAGATCAATCATTGTCTCAGTCTTTGATGACTTCCTTAGGCTAAATTATTAGAAGTGGAATTTCTCTGTCAAATGTATGCACATTAAGACCTTTGATTTGAATTCTCAGATTGCCTTTTGAAAAAGTTGTGCCAGTTACACTTTCTCACTAGAGTATGAGTGCTAATTTTCCTGCTTGCTACAAATATTGTCTTTTTCTTTTCACTTGTCAACTTGATATCACATTCATATTTTAATTTTCATTCCTTTCCTTATTGTTGAAGTTGAATTTTTTTTGTATTTATGATCATTTTATTTAATGACAATATGTGTGATATTGACTAAAAGTGCATGGAGCCTTTAAAGAATGACAAGGCCTCCATAGACTGGAGGTGATGGGTTGAGAATACTTTTTGCCAAACCCCGTGACTTCACTGCTGAAAAGGAACGGCTTAGATACTGTGTGAGCGGGAAAGTGGAGGGAAGGAGTTACTTCTTAGATTTAATGACTGTTTTTCTCCCCCATAGGTTCTTAAAGGTGGACAGGAAGCGCCCACAAAACCCAAAGGTCGTCCCAAGAAGAACTCCATCCCCACATCAGAAGAGATTGAAGCTGAAGAGAAGATGAACAGCCAGGCCCAGAGGCAGGAGCCCCTCGAGCCCTCGCGGGGACAGGAGGAGCTCTGTGACACACAGGAACCAAAAGCATGCCACGTCCCCTTAGAGGTGGTCGAGCCCCCAGGCCAGCCCCAGGAGTTGCCGGTAGCCTCTGTGGAACCCCCACCATCAAGCTAAAATATAACTCTTTGCGGGGAAAGGGGAGACTGGGAAGAAGGGAAGGAGAGAAGGCAGGGAGAATAGGGAGAGAAAAACTTTCCGAAGCCTGGTAAATTGGGAGAGGAGAAATCTACCTGTCTCTCTCCCTCCCACAGGTCTCACTGGCGTTTTCATTACAAGCATTTGAGGAAGACTTGCCTGCCTTAGGTCTTTCTCTTCCTGAAAGGATGCTTTAGCCACGGGATGCCCTTGATGAAGGGAGACAGTGCCTTGGAATTGCCTGCCCCAGCTGGGGTGATGATGGCTGTGGGGCTGGGTACAAGAAGCCCATCCATGTCGCAAGCCCCACCCTGGCGCGGTGGAGATTCGCTCTGGCTCTCTCCCTGCCAGCCTCTGGGCCACCAGTCATCAAAGCAGAGAGATATGGAGGAGCTTGGGCAACATGCCCAAGTTCCTTGCTGACTCAGCACTTATTTCTGTAGTTTTAAAAGACAATTTAATGTTTTTGGTTGTTGTTTTTGGGGAGGGGGTAGGTTGGTGAGGGTGGGCAAAAAAGAGTTGGAGGAAGGGAATTCTGAGTTATTACAGATGTTTCTGAATAAAGTTGGTTTGTGTGAAGATGTGTGCCTTTGTCCACATTATAAGATGGTCAGGTGACCCAAGAACTGATTAGCCTCGTTTTTCTTGCTTCATTAAGTTGCCACCCCTGAAGCTGCAATGCAGATATGTTAAGATAACTTTTATTTTTTAATTAAAAATAAATCTTTCAAAAGGATTGGGTGTATTAATTCTTCTGGGGAGTGTACTTAGCTCCCCCTGAATATGTACTATGGAGAGACACCCAGAGAGAGAGCCCGGCTCCCTGCACTTTGATTTCCCCAGCTAGAAAAAAGATTGGGACAAGCTGTTGGTGTTCAAATGCAGAGAGCAAATGGAAGTAGCACCAAGAAGGTTTGGGGTGAGGAAGGAGCGGGGAAGCTGGCTTCTGCCCACCGCTCCTCCCACCACCTTCTACCAGAGCAGCCCCACTGTCAGCCTCTTTACACTCTGGGCTTCCAACTTTAAAAAATTGTTTCACTCATTTGAAGAGATAATGAATTTATATGTTCCAAAAGTCAGACTATATAAAAAGAAGTCTTGTCCCTGACTCCAGTGCCCCCTCCAAACTCCCATCCCCTATAGGTAACCATTTTTATTGGTTTCTTGGTTATTCTTCTTTATTAAGTAGCCATTTGGATGATGGGCTCTGTAACTTTTAACAAAAGAAAATTTGAGAACTACTTGGCTAGGTGTGCTCTGTGATTTTAAATTTTAAAATGGTGTCCCATGTGTAATAAGACCAGGAAAGAGGTGGGCTCCAGACTTTTGAGAACTTGGACTCCATGTCGCGTCTGATTGTTGTGTGGACTGGCCCAGAGCCCTGGTCCCACGGGGCTTGTCTTCATTACGTTTCCCTGGCATGTTCACTGGAGATGTTCCTCAGGGCAGACTGCCCATCTTGTGGACTGGCAATTATTAAGTGCACGGTAACTCTGCCCAATTTGGGCTTGGGTGATATAAACTGACTCTTATAATGGCCTCAACAAGGAAGTAAAACCTGTTACTAGTTCTGGAAAACAAATCATACAATTCTTTTCAAAGTTAAATAGGAATGATCTGCATGGTTTTAATAATGTGGCTGCCTGCTTCCCTCTGTTAACACGGACAATCAGAAAGTGACTGCAGTTTTGACTTTGCTAAGGCAGTGTCTTCATTCCCTTTGCTACTGAGATCAGCACAGAGAGAGCAGTCTTTTTCTCAACCTTGTGAACAGACAAAGGAGGCAAGGATTTGGCCTCCCGAGAACCAGTTTGTGCAGACCACACCCAGCTGTGTGGAGGTTTCCTGTACTGTGCATGCAGAGAGCTGTCTCCTTTACCTCTAGCCCACCCCGTGTACAGTTTTATGACCTGCCTGCCAGGTGGCATCACAATGAGCCAAAGAGTGTACACAATGGCCAAAGTAAGCAGGTGGATCTGTGCCAATTTAGTCTCGTTCCTGAGGAACCGTTCTGTCCTGTTCATCCGCCCCAGAAGGGCCTTTCATTCGGATGCTGTTTTCCTGTGATGGTTTTCCGTCTCTTGCCCTGGACTCTCATATTGTCTTTTTCTGAGGTGTCTGATAGTGACTGTCATCTCATAGATGTATGCATGCACACACACACACACACAGTCTCACACACACACACACACACACACACACACACACGGTTTTCCTGAGCCTGGGTTCCAGGCAGTTTCTGGCATCCAGCCCTGAGTTTTTGGCCTGTCATCTTTGGTATTGTTTCTAGGGGTTGAAGATATGTCAGTGGAGGGTTTAAGACCTCAACTTATCTTTCCTCCTGTTTTATAAGTCCCAAGCCCAAGGTCACCTCCACTTAACAAGTCCTGGGCTTGTCCTCTGGCCTCAGCTCTGTATAGCTTTGCCCTGAGACTCAAGGAAGGGTCAGGGCTGGGCCTCTTGAATGCAAGTGGGCATCGATTAGAGCCAAGGCCTGCTCTCCCTCCACCTCCATCTTTTCCTTTTCCCTCCAGTTCCGAAGACTTGTGACAGGCATCCAGAAACCACCTCTACAAGTGTTCTACGAATCATGTTGAACAGGAGGTCGTTCTGTTACCCAGTGACCCCGACACCCAGCATTTCCTTCCATGGTGCGCTGTTTCCTCACTTTCTTAGCTTCTTTCTCAGAGGCATCCAAACTCCTCCTCCCATAGTTATCTACCTTTGTGGGCCTTGCTGAACAGAAGCATTCTCTCCCCTCTCTGGCATTCCGGGTCTTATTTTAGGATCTGGTTACCTGCTGCTGCTTGCAGCTTTGCAGAGTAAGGGAGAGGGCTGAGGCAAACTGACCAATAACAAACCCTCCTCTCCCTTGCAACGTCTCTCTCCATGAGGATCGGAGCATTTTTACAAGCACTTTTAGCTGATGGTTCCCGCTCAGGCTGTGAAATGAGATGTTTCTTCCAGTTTTACAGGAAGCCCCTTAATCAGAGAGAGGTTAAGTGTCTTTCCCTGGATCACGATGCTGGTCAGGAGCCACGCTGAGAACCAAGCCCAGGGTCCAGATGCCCTGCGGAGGGCCTTCCTCATTAGCTTGCCTTCTCTCCTCCCATGGAGAGGGTCGGGGTGGGGGGTCACTGGTGGTGGAAAAGCTCTCAGCTGGAGTCTGCTCCCTGCACTTCAGCTTTTTCCTAATGCAGACGTTTGGGGTGGGGAGGGCTTCCCTGGGGACACAAGGTGAGGCATCTAGGAGCAGCAGCCTGTGCTCCCACCACTTGCATCCTTTGTGATAGAAAGCAAAGGATTCCAGGAGAGGGACCTGGACTCTCAGGAAGTGTCCAGGTGTGCCAGCCTAATGCTGAGCTCGTGCTCTGGGTCACTGTGCCCTCTGATCTGCTTCTTCGTAGTCTACAAAGGTTTACTGAGACAACTCAGACCCAGCGTGATTCAGTCACCAAGTGGGCCTCATGCTGTGAGCCTGTAGCCCTCAAACTAGTCTGAACAGATCTATCGGAAACCAGCCTGAGCTAGGCTGGTTGCAAGTCTTTCTCAGAGACTGGTCAGTTCTAGACTGTCTTAGAGAGGGGGTCTGGGGACCTCTGTGATGCCCCTTCCCCTCCACAGGTGTTTAGAGTTCCCCTGCCCTTCTCATGACCTTTCACCTTTGTTCCACCAGGCCTTCCACACACCCTGGGCCGGCCTGGGCTGGAGCTATATTGGAGGGTAGGAAGCTCTTTCCTGGACAGGGTGTGCTTTGTCAACCTGGTCACGTGTTGTCCACTCAGCAGAAAATGGGGAGGGACTTTGCAGAACCGGATTAAAGACTGTCCCAAGGGGTTGTCTGCAATATCTCCTGCCTGGCTCAGCCGCTAGGTGATTGACTGAGTCTCTGACAATTTTCTGTAGATGCCACCTAAATCTTACCCCCATCCTGTCTGAAGGTTCCTTTGAAAGACGGGAAGTATTGGGGTTAGAGAGCTGAACTGTGCTTCGCACTCACACACAAACTTGTTTCTCAGGATTTCTGTGCACTGAATTGCCTGTTTGCCCAAAGCCCTGAGGAGCGGCTGTTGCTCTTCGTCTAGGTCACTAGCCCCCGTAGAACTCCTCCCCGCTTTCTTCTTGATTGCCCTTGGGTTGCCCTCGCCGAGCGTTGCCTCTGTTGCAGGCACAGGGGCTTCTCCCTCCTCTTTTGACTCTTCCAGTCCCACTCTGCAAGGCCTCCTCTGTGTCCAGGAGAGAACGTCCTTTTCTGACCTGCCTTGGCTCCCCTATCCCTTACCCTTCTCAGCATGAGAGTTTGACGCCACCTCTTCCTGTTCCTTGATTAACCTCACCTCTTCTCCGGAACCGGATTAAAGGTAGCCTGTTAACTCCTCTCTCACCTCCTCCTCTTGGTGCACCTTTTGTCATTATCTCTGTGGTCCCGCCATATTTCCAAAGAGGACATGGATTCATTTTGTTTCCCTGCTGGAGTGTAAATTCCTCGAGGCTGTTTCTCAGTTTATACGTTCTGAGTTCCTTTTTCTGTGCTGACAGCTCCAAAGGCCCATCGACAGGTAGTTAGAGGATCTGAATGCTCCTGGTCTCCTGCTGATGTCTTTCTTGGGTGTCCAGAGGTTTTGAGTTCTTAGCAGTAAAAATGGTGGGTACAGCTCACTGTGATGAAGCCTTGAGACCCCAAATCATGAAGCAACTCTCCTAGTCATTGACCTTCATTAGAACCACACTCATCAGCTGCTGGGCTTGGGGTTGCCAGCACTTTTCAGAGGCAAGAAGGAGGCAGAGCAAAATATCTTTGTCGTCTGTGGAAAGATTCCCATCACCCGAGGGAAGCAATGCTGGGCCTGTTTCCCCAGGGACAAGGAGGGCGAAGGGTGATGGGGAGCCCATACTTGAAGGCCCTGGTGGCCAAGGGTGAATTTGCCCCCATTTTGCTAATTCCTTTTGGGAAAAGGTATTGACAGGGCTCCGAAGAACCCCTCAGAAGATGTTCCCTCAAGGAGATCACAGGCAGTGTTGCAACGGGCAGTCTGGGAGGAAGACAGCTCTTACTGAAAACAAAAATTAAAATCCTGTCTAGGCCAAAATTCTATTTGGTAGCTGGTTGTGGGTTGGTGAGGCTGTTTGACCTGGTTTGTGAGCCGATATTAGTAGGTGGCTGAAGGGGGGTGAGTTCATCCTAAAGAATGGCTGGGAGGGCAATGGTGGGAAGGTCATAGCTATACCTGGGGGCTCAGCTTTGTGGATTGGAGCCAAATCTAAAACCTTGGGATGGGCAGTAGCCAGAGACATCTTTCCCACTTGCAGAGGGGGATACGGGGAAAGATAGCAGTGACTTGAGAGAGGACCCCAAGCCAGCCAAGGTCAGAAGCCAGTGCAGTCCTCTGCCCTTAGAAAGCAGACTCTGGGGCCTCTACCGCCATAAGCAGCATTAGCCACAGTTCAAGTCAACAAGTATCTTCTCAGCATCTGTCTTGTGTCTAGCACTGTGCTAGTGCTGGGGGGTGGGGGGAGTAATATGTCCCCACCCTTGAATAAACTAAAATCTTGTTGGAGAAATTTCCACTTTTGCAAGTTTGGGAGCTAGGTTTCTGTAGTATTTACACTTGCCCTTGCCCTGTGAGATGGCGTTCTTTCAGGGCAAGGAAGGTGATTCATCGCAGATACATCTCTAAGCATGTCTTCAGCAGGCTTGCCCGCTAAGAGAGGGTTAATGTCTTAGGTAGGCCCCTTGTGCCCCTGGAAGGGTGATCAGCAGTGGAACAACAGGTGTTTGCTAAATTCACCTGAATGTGCCTCTAATCCCAGATTGTCACCCAAATCCTGGGTGGAGGGTGGTTTGGAGAGGGCAGAAAGATCCTGGTAATGCCGTTCGTAATCTGGGTGTGGATCCTGAAGGGAAGTGGCACCAGCCTGTTTTTGCCTCCTCGCCTCACCAATGAGCAGTGGATGCTCTGGACTTCCCTGCCTTCTCTCCCACCCACCTGTCTATGCTCATCCAGCTGTGCCCCAGAGTGGCCTCTACCTGGCTGCTTTGCTGTCACCTCTGGTATCTCCAGGTTGGCAGCAGCCAGGACGGGATGGGGCAGACCCTGCCTGCTGAGGGGGCCATAGTAAATCACCATGACAGGCTCCTTTCGTACCTAACCCCCTTTCTTTCCCAAACCCTCTTCCTTTCTGTTTATTTTTGTAGCAGATTTATTAGACACACAGTTAAGTGCCCATTTAGCTCTGCAAACTGTCATCACACCTGCTTTATGAATAAGATCATTCACTGACAAAACCCTTTAAACATTTTTTGAAAAGAAGGTGGGGAGGCATGGGGGAGAGGAGAGGAGGAGGAAATAGTGCCCCAGGTCAGTGAGGAGGCCAAGAACAACCGAAACCCAAGCGTTGGCCTCTCCTGGAGCTCAGGAATGTAATAAGGCCCTCAGAGTTGCCTTGAATTCACCTTGTTCATCAAGACTTGTGTCATCTCTCCTGCAGGACTGTGGGGTCTAGAGTTCATTGCTTTGTCTCAGCTGCTGACAGCATACTGCTTGGGGCAGGCTGAGTGGCAGCCGTGCACCTGCTCAAAATGGTTGCCAAGAACCTCAAGGCATGTCGGACCGAGTCCTTACTCCTTTGGGATCCTCAGTCAACATCGTTGATCCGAGCCCTCCTGATTCTGCCAGGGCTTCCCTCCTTCAGGTGGCATTTCCTCCCAAGCACCCAGCTCCTTAAACACACACGTTGCTCTGCTAAAAGTAGCGAGACCTAGTTCGGTGTCTTTTTATGCATTCTGACCATACTGCCAGACCCTGTAATAAAGACTGTTTACATCATGACATTAATCATCCCAGCAGCCCTATGAAGTAGGCACTACTGCCGTCTCCACTGAAGAGATGGGGAAGCTGACAGAATGTGGTGAAGTAACTCACACGGTTCCCTAATACAGTTGGGAGTACATCTCATCCCCAAACTGGGCCTGTGCTTACTTATAAGAGGGCTGAGTTGACTGAGCCTGGTCTCAGGGCAAAGCATGGAAGTAGGCAGACCCCTGTGTCCCTCAGTTTCCCTGTAGGTGCCCTTGCCCCTGCTTCCACACATCTGAAACTGGGGTATCTTTCACAGCATCCCCTCAGAGTGTGGGGTGCAGATAATGGACCTCAATCTATTCCTCAAGTGTGAATTATCAAGCCCACTATCTACCCACTCATACCAGCAGCAAGTCCAGGTCCCCCTCCCACCTCTTCTATTTTGTGTCCAGAGGCTTGGGAATAATTGAGGGTGTTGGAGTATGTTATCATTTGCAGTAACCTTAGAAAGGGGTGCTAGCATCTGGAGGAGTGAGAGGCGCATGAAGAGAAGCTGGTAAACCCTTGGTAGAAGCTGCCTGGAAGGCCAAGTCCTCTGATCTAGCTCCGGACGCAGATGCTGCTCTTTCTCAGCAGTTCTTGGAGTGACCTCTGAGGTCTAAGCCAGCCTTGGAGCCCCAGCTCTGGACCTAGAACATAGTAACTTGCACCCCTCAGAGACCCCAGAGCTAGTCTTCCTTTTCCTGCTTCTTCCCCTCCTCCTCTTCTTCTTGGTTTCTCTTCCAGTCATTTATTTCTTTTTATTTGTAGTTTGTGTTCAATGCAAATAAGTTCCATAATATGAGAAAGTCACTAGTTACACAGTGACTTTCCACATTCTATTCTGTTACTCTAGATCAAGGTGAAATCTTTTCTTTTTATTTCCCAGGTGGAGTTTTAGGGGTCCATATTTCCTAAATCACACTTAATATGAGAAAGAGCATAGTTACACAGATACAATGTACAATCAAAACAGATGTTCAGCATGCGAATAGGAAGCAAGGAGTGTCCATTCACATATACAAAAGCTTGCGATGTATTGGAGCTGGTTGCTTTGTATTGCTTTCTAAGGATGGCAAACATTTGCTTTCGTTATCAAGGCTGCTGTGCCTGTCTGCACCCTGGAACACCAGTGTGTGGTCATGGCAATCAAAGAATTCAGTGAGTGCATATTTCTAAAAAAGGCTTCTGTACACAGGGGCACCCATACAAGACTTACTATCCAGAATCAAGCCCGTTTTAGACCGAGTGTCAGGTTCTAACTCTTTAAAACACTGACTGACATGAAGCATGCTCCAAAGGCAGCCAGTTTTATTCAGAAAGGTGGAAAAATGTATTTACAGAAATAGCATAAGAGAATTTTTGTGAGCTCAATTCAGATAAGTTTCCAATGTTCAATTTACCTTATTTTTGACTTCTTTCAGAAATTACAAATATGTACTCAAAATGGATCTTTTAAATTTTTACATATTATTTTACATATGCTGAAATTAAAAGCACCAATTTAAAGTTATTTGGGGGTCACATTCTCATCGCTAAAAGAATCCAACTCTCTTTTGGCAAATGGGAATACGTGAAGTGCCCAGCTTTTAACCTTTTCAGCATATAAGGAAAATTTAATAATTATCCTAGAAATTTGGGTAGTTTCCAATCCATCATTATCCCAGCATGTGTCAATTACTTTCAGCAAGTCAAGTGCAAAACCATGGAGATAACAATTTCGTTCCCAAGAGAACAGGAGAGGTTTAGTGATGGAAGACTTGATCTGGAGTAGTACATCAGCACTAAATTACTGCTGCAGAAACAGTACGCAGAGGATTCACAGTAGAACCTGGAAGTTCCTTCCCCCGTCCACGTGAATAGAAACATGGAAGCTTTCCATACTATCTAATAATTTTATAGCCTTTTAGATTTTAATGAGCCACAGTGAAAACCGAGTCTCCATTCCACATTCTATTCTGTTACTCTAGATCAAGGTGAAATCTTTTCTTTTTATTTCCCAGGTGGAGTTTTAGGGGTCCATATTTCCTAAATCACACTTAATAAATTTACATTTCTCTTCAGTCTTCCATTTGCCATATTTAGCATTGGCATTCACCATTCAGTTAAATCCTTCAGATGTTCTTCAAACCAGTCACATTTGCGATTCTCAATGTTTTCTGAATCATATTTGTGTCAATAAAATTAAGAAGTGAAACTTAGTAGATTTGGTAAGGATATTTTGATTCTTGATTTCTTTTATTGCCATTCTGGACTTTAAGACTCAGCCACCTCGGTTCTGGAGAATGAGGTAGGGAAGTGTCACTGTTTTTTGGCTGGAGCCAAGGCCTTAAGTCTGAGCTTAAGAGCTTGTAAGTCCCTTTAGTCTCTTTTTATCTATAGGTTTCCCTTCTATCTCTTTTTCTCACTTGCAATTTATTTGTAAATTGATGTGTTGTTTCCATGAATGTTAAAGTGATTGACATCAGTATGAATTCACGATGTATTTTATCTAAAAAAAGAAAGTTTTCTAGCTCTGCTTTCGGAAAACACCAAGAGGCAATAGTTAATCCCGTGACAATGAAAACTCCTGGCATGTAGATGACGGTCTCTAAATTTTATTTCCCACTGAAAGGAACCAGGACTCCTTGGAAATAGCTCATTCCAGGTCTGGGGCAGGAATTGCCTAAGTTTGGCTCGGAATGTCTTGTCATGCCAGAAGGCAGTGAAACTGTCAAACACCATTGGGTCATGTCAAAAGAATGTAGGGGACATAGGGGCTGACTTGAGGAGACTTCCGCTGACTCAAAGTGGGACAATGTGAGTGTTGGTAAGAATAATAATTGCCATGGGTCAAAGCACATCAAATATGTATAAATCCATCTGTTCAGAATTTAAAAATAAAACTAATTTATCACCTTTCAAAGGATGCTAGGAAACGAACATGATTTTGAAAACTGATAAATAAATGGAAAACATCAAGTATTTACCTCATATGAACTGTGCTCCAGGTAACTAAATAATTGATCAGGGACGTTTCTCTTTATGGAAGATAGTAAATGAACAACAAATGATTGATTTAGAATGTCACCCTTTGGATCCTCATTGAATTAATGAATCTGGGCGAAGATCACCAATATATGCTAGTATCACAAAAAGAGACACAACCAGACGTTATACATGTCTTGATAAAATACACACCACTACCTATGGAATCTTGCAAAGAAAAACAAAATCAAACCTGAATCTGATCAAGCTTCTACATCAAAGCTGCTCCAGTGATGCAGTCAGCAAAATCCAGACAATCTTCCCAATAACACATCTATATGGACTTTCTTAACTTCCCCCCCAAGTCACTCTCAGTTTCCTGCCTCAACAGTTACCTCATGAACCTTGTCACCATCCAATTCAGGCATTTGACTGCTCTCTCATCACAACTTTTCATTCATCACATTCTTAATTCAGCTATTTCCCTACGACTATTCCCAGATGCATCAGAACCTCCATTCCATCGGTTTATTTTCTCACAAAATATTGGCTTTCTCTTTCTTCCTTTCACTATTTATTCATCTAGGATTTCATGCTCCATTAACACCCTGAACTTCCTTCCTATTTATCTTTTTGTTGTCGCTGTCTAGCAAAATCTCCAGCCTGTGTGAACTTATTAACTGTCTACTTCCTCGACGTCTGCATGAGGGCCTCAGATCGCTGCTGGAGGAAATCCCATGGAAGGTTAGAGGAGAACCACTATTCGTTTATGCTGAGTGACCTCGGCGATGCCCTCAACACTTTCTGGAAACCACTCTTCTTTTTCCTAGACACGTTGTCTTCATCTGCAGTGACCATTTCAAACCATCTCCATTTCAAACCCCTCTCAGCAGATGATTTTGCCTTCAAATTTCCATTAAAAAAATCCATTAGGTGGGACTCCCCCAACTCCCTGCTACCAAACCTACAAGCCTATGCCTTTGTCCCCAGCCTCTCTTCTTCCCTCCTCTTACTGAAGAAGAGTCCGCATCCCGATGCAAAACCACTTCTCGGACTTGTGTTTGGGGTGCCCCGCCTCCAACTTGCAGATACTTACCACATAGGTTATACCTTCTTATTGCCTCCTCTGCAATCTCTGCATCTATCACCTAGTATATTAAATAGCTTTATTGAGGTGTAATTGACATACAATAAACTTCACATATTTAAAGTGTACATTTTGACAAGTTTTGACGTATGTATATTCATGTAAAAGCGTTACCACAGTCAGGATGGTAAACATATCCATCACCCCAGAAGGTTTCCTCACGCCCCTTTCTAATCCTGTCCTCCAGCCCTTCCCTGCCCCTCTTCCTCAGGCAACCACCAATCTGCCTCTGTCACTGGAGATTAGTTTGTGTTTTCTAAAGATTACAGAGATGGTATCATACAGTACGTACTCTGCTTTTGTCTGGCTTTCACTCACAGTTATTATTTTGAGATTCATCCATGTTGTGTATTCATTCTTTTTTATTGCTCAGCAGTATTCCAATGTGTGCAAAAACCAAAATTTGTTTATCCATTCACTGACTGATGGACATTTGGGTTGTTTTGAGTTTTTGGCTATTACTAATAAAGCTGATAAGAATATTAACGTACAAGTCTCTCTATGGTCTTCTGCTTTCTTTTCTCATGAGTAAATGCCTAGGAAAGGCTGGAGCATAGGGTAGGCTCATGTTTAATTTTTTAAGAAACCACCAAACTGTTTTCCAAAGTGGTTGTACCATTTTACATTCCCACCAGCAGTGTGAGAGTTCCAGTTCCTCCACATCCTCACCAACACTTATTCATTTATTTAATTAATTTTTTGGTTTTTTTGAGGAAGACCAGTCCTGAGCTAACATCTGTTGCCAATCCTCCTCTTTTTGCTGAGGAAGACTGGCCCTGGGCTAACATCCATGCCCATCTTCCTCTACTTTATATGGGACAACGCCACAGCATGGCTGACAAGCAGTGCCTCGGCAGGTGCCGGGATCCAAACCCATGAACCCCGGGCTGCCAAAGCAGGAACTAAACCGCTGAGCCACCAGGCTGACCCTCTCACCAACACTTAGGATGATCACTCTTTTTACTTTTAGTCATTCTAATAGGTGTGTCGTGGTTTCTCACTGTGTTTTTAATATGAATTTCTCTAGTGACTAATGATGCTGAGCATCTTTTCATGTGCTTATTTTCTAACTGTGTATCTTTTGTGGAATGTCTGTTCAAACCTTTTGCCCATTTTGAAATGGGCTGTTTGTTTTCTTGTTATTGAGGGGTTTTGGTTTTTTTCAGTTCTTTTCATATTCTGCATACAAGACCATTGTTAGGTATATTCTTTGCGAGTATTTTTCCCCACTCTGTACCTTGTCTTTTCATTCTCTAACAGTGTCTTTTGATAAACAGAAGCTTTTAATTTTGATGCTGTCAAATTTATCAATTTGTTCTTTTATTGATTATGCTTTTTGTGTCATACCTAAGAAAATTTTGCCTAACCTAAGGTCACAAAGATATTCTCCTCTGTTTTCTTCTAGAAATTATATAATGTCAGATTTTACGTTTAGGTCTGTGATCCATTTTTGAGTTACTTTTTGTATAAAGTATGAGGAATGGATCAAATTTCTGTCTTTCCTTTAATCTTTCTTTCTCTCTCTCTCCTTTTTGCATGTGGATATCCAATTTTTCCATAGCCATTTATTGAAAAGATTATCCCTATTCCACTGAAGTGCCTTTACATTTTTAGTCAAAAATCAGTTGTCCATATATATCTAGACTCAATCATAAATGTCTAGACTTACTATTCTGTTTCATTGATCCATTTTCAATCTTTATGCCAATATCAGACTGTTTTAATTGTTGTAGCTTTATAATAAGTCTTGAAATCAGATAACATTTGCCCTCCAACTTTTCTCTTCTTTTGCAAAACTTGTTTTGCTATTTTAGGTGCTTTGCATTTCCATATGAGTTTTAGAACCACCTTGTTAATTTCTTAAAAAAAAGACTGCTGAGATTTTGATTGGAAATGCATTTAATCTATAGATCAGTTTGGGTAGAATTGACATCTTAAAAATATTGAGTCTCCCCGCCCATGAACAAGATATATCTCTCCATTTATTTAGATCTTCTTTAATTTCTTTCAGCAATCTTTTATGATTTTTAGTGTCCAAGTCTTTCATATTGTTGGTCAGAATTATCTCTAAATAGTTCATTGTTCTGATACTATTGTAAATAATCAGTGTTCTGCTGAATACTCAGGGGGCAATCTGCAGCTGTCTGGCGTTCTCCCTCTGGAGAGAGTGTTCTCCTTTTTGGTGCTCTGTCCTGCCAACTCTAGCTGCCTTGGTTTCCGCAGAATCTCTGTTTTGTCTCTTCAACTTAGGGAGTCCCCTGGTGGTAAGTGAAGTCCCCGTCTCTGAGTCACAGCCTGGAAACGCTCTCCAGATAGTTAACTGGAGCAGTCATAAGACATCTCATTTATTTCCCACCTCTCAGGGCTCTCTGCCCTTGTTTCCTATATTTTGTCTTATATTTTTGTCATACATTTTGTTGTCATATATTTTGTTATTGTTTCAGGCAGGACTGTTACTCCATCTTCTGCAGGAGCAGAAACCTATGTCATAAATATTTAAATATCAACTCTCCCATTCTAAGAAACAAGCAACCTTTTTGAATATACCTTTATCTCCACTGTTGACCTTTTTCCTTCCCTGGCCGTGTTTCCTGGAAGTGTTGTCTGTATTCACAGCTTCCATTTCCTTACTTCCCACTTACTGCTCAGTTAACTTCAGTCTGGCTTCCACTCCACCACTTGACTGAAGCAGTTTTTATTAAGAATGGCAATGACTTTTACGTCTCTAAAGCCAGGGGACAATTCTCTGCCCTCATCTTACTTGACGTTTGACATATTTGACCATTTCCTCATTCTTGAGTCCTCTCTCTTTGGATTTGATGACACTATACTCTTCCACTCTCCCTCTTGGCATCTTTTTCTTGGGTTCCTTTGCAGGCTCATCCTCATCTATCAAGCCATTTAGTTCTTGCATCTCTTTACATTCTGCACACGCCTTCTATTTTCTCTATAATCTATATTGACTCCCTGAGCTGTCTCATAAAAATCCACAACTTCAAATATAATCCAGCTGTCTACTCAATATCTACATTTAGTTGCTGAAAAAAATGCATAATAAACTCAACATATTAAAATTAAACTCACAATTTTCTCCCAAACTTAGTCTACCTTCCTTCTTGAAAAAAAGAGAATAAAGGTAGATTATCCCACATCCTGTGAATGGCATTATTATCCATCTAGCTACACAGGTCAGAATCCCAGAAAGCATTCTTGACGCTTCTACCCCCTCAGGCTCCTTATCCCATATATTTCCTCTGTCCCACCACCTTCTTTCAAAGTACCATTTCTTTCTCCTGCATTTCTGTGTAGCTGTGTAATTGGGCTTCTTACACCTACTCCCCCCCCTCACCCCGCAGCCCCCCTTTGCAATCTACTCTCCAACTGCAGCCTGGGTGATCACATTAGTCTCTTGCTTAAAACTCTTCAGTGGCTTCCGGTTGCTCCTAGGAGGCCAAACTCCTTAACATGGCTTACAAAGTCTGGAGGTACTGGCCGGCCTCCCTTTCCAGCTCCCACTTCTACCATCTCCCCCTTTCGCCCTGCACTCCCACGACACTGGGCTTCTCTCACGGCCTTGAAAGCATCAGGCTCCCTCCTTTCACTGGGCCCTGTGCATGCTGCTCCCTCCGCCTGGGATGATGTTTCCCTCCTTCGCCTTCCCGATTAAACTCTACTCATGTTTCCTATCTCAGCTCAAACTTCACTAGTCCAGGGAAAACAGCAAAGACTCCCTAAACAAGGTCAAGTCCCCTTCTTATCTGCTCTTTATCTTGCTTCAAAGTACTTAACATGGTTTGCAATTATATATTCATTTGTGTATTTGCTTAATCTCTGTCTCCCGTCAGACTGTAAGTGCTCTGCTGGTAGAAATCCTGCCTGGTTTTGCTTACCATCATATCCTCAACACCCAGAATGGTCCCTGACACATACTGGGCTCTTAATAATGTTTCATTGAATGAATGACTAAAATTTTAGGGCCTATCTTTAATAACGAGAGCCAAATGGTGATGATAGCCCTAGTTTCAGTCTAGAGATTGATTGTATTATGTCCACAATGAAAAAAGTTCTGCATTACACCAAGTTTCCCAAGTTAAAAAGATCCCAAAGAGTCTCCCCAAATGTAACCACAGTTCAGAGCGTAACTAAAGTGCCCCGTTTGTTCCCAGAGTGTGGGTGCTCAGGCCTCCCATCCAACTGTCAGTAATTCCAGGAAGTACAAAACCACTCACCTCCCCATTGTGGGTCCCAGGAGCAGAGCTTTTGAGACTTATCCATTCTGCTTAAAGCAAGCATTGTATTTGAAGCCCAATCTGGTCCCCTTGTCTAGTTCTGAAATTGATTTTAACTGATGGGTGATGAGAGGCAATTAATTAGGCACAATGGAGCTTCCAAAAAGTACACACAGGCACAACATGACCACTGGGATCATGCAGCAGTACCCACTTACAAGTTACACCCAGGCGATCATCAAAATGAAAACACAAAAGGAAAATCATCTAAACAAAAACACAGAATAAAAATTATGTTATTATAATTATATCTAACTTACATCTCAATATGGTTGACTTAAAATGGTGTCTAAATTATATCTCAATAAATTTGATTAAAATTATTTGAGAGTCAGTCTCTCCAGAAAATATGTCTGAGAAATGTTGCTGTAGGGCTTAACAGTGTTCATAGTTGTTTAGAGCAGGTTGTCTCCTGCAGGAGAAACTAACCAGGACTGGTCATGTCCATTGCACCAGGGTGGGTCACACATCAGACTTACACTGAGAGGAGAGGTGGTAGGATGTTTTGTCTCCAGGAGTAGCCTGGGGAGGAGTATACTGGTAGCCAGGAAGACACTGGGGGAGGAAGTCCCAGAACCAGGCAGTGGGTCTGAGTTCCCAATTCCAGCTAGTGTTTTGGGCTCTGAAATGCTGTCCTGGAGCATCAGGCACTTATTTCAAAGACTCAAATCTTGTCCTTCCCTTCTCCAGTCTTCTCTTTGGGCAAAGACATCTTTTTTCTTTAGGCTCTTGAAATAAAAAGGGTCTCCTTCTGCTCTCCTCAGATAGTGAGACCAGTCTTCCTCCAGCCCCCCATCTGAGGCCCCTTCAGCCACTCTGTAATGCTTTCCCCTTTTTCAGGGAGACAAGGAGTTCCCACCACACCTTTTCCCCAGGAAAAATGGGGCCATTCACTCTATACTCAGTCTTCTATGTGTAGTGAATATTGGTTATTTCAGGATGCTCCACCCCCTCTCCAGTGAAAGCTTATGTCAGAGGGTCCCAGGTGTTTTATGGGAGCTTTTCTGGCCAAAAAAGAGGAAACAAGTAAAAAATGTAATCTCTGGCAGGTCGCTCTACTACTGATCTCCTACCCCAAACCAAACCTGATTCCCCAAGAATGGTCTGATTAGCTAGTTTGTACTGATGCATAACTGAAGAGCTTATTTTGCTCTCTCTCCCAGAGGGTGTTTGCGTTCATGTGGTTTAAATACAATATAACAGGAAACAACTTAAGTGTCCATCAATGGATGAATGGATAAAGAAGATGTGGTGTATATATATATATATATATATACAATGGAATACTATTCAGCCACAAAAGGAATGAAATCTTGCCATTTGCAACAATATGGATGAATCTTGAGGGCATTATGCTAAGTGAAATAAGTCAGCCAGAGAAAGACAAATACTATATGATCTCACTTATATATGGAATCAAAAAAAAAAAACAAGCTCAAAGATAAAGAGAAAAGATTGGTGGCTGCCAGAGGTGGGAGATGGGAGGTGGGCATAATGGCTTAAGGGTGTCAAAAGGTACAAACTTCCAGCTATAAAATAAATAAGTCATGGGGATATAATGTACAGCATGGTGACTATAGTTAATAATACTGTATTATATATTTGAAAGTTGCTAAGATAGTAGATCTTAAAAGTCCTCATCATAAGAAAAAAATTTTATAACTACATATGGGGACTACGCATGTAACCAGACTTCATTGTGGTGATCATTTCACAATATATACAAATATTGAATCACTATGTTGTACACCTGAAACTTATCATATGTCAATTATACCTCAATAAAAAAATAATATAACAACATTTAGGAAGGTAGAGAAGTTGGAAAATCAATATTGACTCAACCACTTAGGACAGAATACCACTACCATTTTGTCTACTCCTTTGATAATTGCTTTTAATATTTATTTATTTTTAAATTTTTGTTTACCTTTTCAAAAAATTGACTTCATCTTTTTAGAGCAGTTTTAGGTTCACAGCAAAATTGAGTGCAAACTACAGAGAGTTCCCATACACTTCCTGCCCTTCAACACACACACAGCCTCCCCCACTGTCACCAGAGTGGTGTATTTGTTACAATCGATGAACCACTACCAACACATCATTATAACCCAAAGCCCATAGTTTACATTAAGATTCACACCAACTCTTGATGCACATTCTAGGGATTTGGACAAATGTCTAATGACATGCATCCAACCATTATGGTATCATACAAAGTATTTCCACTGTCATAAAATTCCTCTGTGCCTGACCTATTTATCCATTCTCCTCGCCCCAACTCCTGGTAACAACTGATCCTTATATTATCTCCATAGTTTTGCCTTTTCCAAAAGTTCATACAGTTAGAATCATACAGTATGTTGCTTTTTTCAGATTGGCTTCTTTCACTCAGTAATATGCTTTTAAGGCTTCTCCATGTCTTTTCACGGCTTGATAGCTCATTTCTTTTTATTGCTGAATAATATTCCATTATCTGGATACACCATAGTTTATTTATCCATTCACCTACTGCAAGACATCTTGGTTGTTTCCAAGTTTTTGCAATTATGGATAAAACTGCTTTAAACATTCGTGTGCAGGTTTTTGTGTGGACAAGTTTTCAACTCCTTTGGGTAAATACCTAGGAGTATGATTATTGATAGTATGGTAAGAGTGTGTTTATTTTTGTAAGAAAGTACCAAAATGTCTTTGAAAGTGGCTGTACAATTTTGCATTCCCACTAGCAATGAATGAGAGTTTCTGTTGCCCCACATCCTCACAGCATACGGTGTTGTCAGTGCCTTGGATTTTGGCCATTCTGATAGGTGCGTAGTAGTGTCTCAGAGTTGTTTTAATTTGCAATTCTTTAATGACATATGATATTGGGCATCTTCTCATATGTCTATTTGCCATCTCTATATCTTCTTTGGTGAGGTGTCTGTTCAGATCTTTCGCCCGTTTTTAACTGAGTTGTTCATTTTCTTATGGTTGAGTTTTAAGAGTTTGTTATATATTTTAGATAACAGTCATTTATGAGATATGTGTTTTCCAAATATTTTCTCACAGTCTGTGTCTTGTCTTCTCATTCTCTTGGCAGTGTCTTTCATAGAGCAGAAGTTTTTAATCCTAATGAAGTCCAGCTTACCAATTATTTTTTTCATGAATCATGCCTTTGGTTTTGTATCTAAAAAGTCATCACCAAACTGAAGGTTATCTAGATTTTCACCTATGTTATCTTCTAGAGTTTTATAGTTTTGCATTTTAAATTTAGTTTTCTGATCCAGGTTGAGCTAGTTTTTTGTGAAGGGTGTAAGATCTGTGTCTAGATTCATTTTTTTGCATGTGGATGTCCAGTTGTTCCATCACTACTTGTTGAAAAGACTATCTTTTCTTCACTGTATTGCATTAGCTCTTCTGTCAAAAATCAGTTGAATATATTTGTGTGGGTCTGTTTCTAGGCTCTTTATTCTGTTCTATTGATCTATTTGTCTATTCTTTTGCCAATATCATACTGTCTTGATTACTGTAGTTTTATAGTAAGTATTGAAATCAGGAAGTATCAGTCCTCCGACTTTGTTCTTCTCTTTCAATATTGCGTTGGCTATTCTGGGTCTTTTGTCCCTACACATAAACTTTAGAATCAGTTTGTTGATATCTTCAAAATAACTTGCTGGGGTTTTGATTGAGATTTCTTTGAATCCATAGAAGAAGTTGGAGTAATTGCTTTTTGAAAGAAGACAAAGACCAAATTTTAAATGGGAATTTCAAACATTGGTCTGTTGGGAAGTTTTTAAGAGATACTAGTGGCCTTTTAGAGACCTGTGATGTTCCACTGCATTTGGTGATGGGAAGCCACAGTTGTCTTTATCATTAAATTGTCTGTGATTTGGAGAAATTCAGACCCTAAGGCAATTTTTCTGGGACACTAAGCATGGGTTTGCTTTAAGGGGTACTTGTTGACCCAGCCTGTACACTCCTCCAGCTATAGTTCTTAATTCTCCCTTTCACGGCTGAGTTTCTTGAGTTGTCTACACTCTCCGTCTTCACTTCCCATCCCCTCCAAAATCTACTGCATTTAGTCTTCTGCACCCCACACCTCAGTGTCAGAGTTCTTGCTGAGGTTACAAGTGACTTTCTAATGCTCAAATCTATTCTTCTTATTTGGCCTCTTGGCTGTGCACAACGTCAGGACCACTCCCTCCTTCCTGAAACTCTCTCTTTTTGGCCTCCATGACCTATTGTCTCCTAGTTCTCCTCTTCACTCTCTAGCAACAACTTCTTAGTCTCCTCCTTAAATTTTCTCCCGCTACCAACACATTAAATCTTGACATTCTCTAGGATTCAGCCTCCTTTCTCTACTGGATAGTCTCATTCTCCATGGCTTCAATTATCATCTATGTTATAAGTTTTCTCAAATCAGCATCTTCAGTCTGGATCACTCTCATGAGAGACTCTCTCCACCTGTCAAAGGAATATCATCACCTGATGTCCCACAGGTGTCTTAAACTTGAGGTCAGTTTTTTCCTTCCTCACTCCTATTCCCGAATCTGTCCTCCTTTCTGTGCTTTTTTGTAACTAGGACCACAGTCCACCCAACCACCCATCAAAATCCTGGGAGCTATGCCAACTCATTTCTCCCTAATACGCTTCCACATCCAAATTCAAACCAGGTTCTGTCAGTTGTTCTTAAATATATCTTCACTTGCTGGTTGTCACATCCACCCTGATCCAGGCCCTCACCATCTTTCTCTATTGCAATAGCCTTCTAATCTATTTCCTGGCCTCCTGTCTCACTTCCTCCCCATTTATTCTTTGCCCTTAAAGTAATCTTTCTAAAATACGTATCTGGACATGTAATTCCAGAGCTTAAATACCTTTAAGGCTCTTAATATCCTGCAAGATAATGTCTTCCTATGCATGTTCCACAAGGCCTTCATGATCTGTCCCCTTCCTGTTCCTGGGTTTACATACTTCTCCTACCCCTGTCCACTCCTCAGGAACCCCATTCTTTAGCCACACTGAACTACTTGCAGTTCCTGGAACAGTCCCTGTGGTTTCAGGCTTAAGTTGTTTCTCAGTTTCTGGTTCTTAAGATACTTGGCTTGCCCTGCATACCTGCTGGACTCCACTGTGTTTCCTAATTGTTTGTTATATGTCTATGTCCTCCTCCTAACCCCGACCAAGACTGTAAACTGTTTATGCGTAGGAGCCATTTTTCACATCCATCTTTGTTTCCCAACAGCCTATCCTGGTACCTGGAAATGTTTGTTGAGTGAATGAATGGGAGAGGGTGACAGTGACCCCTTTTACTAAAGAGAAAAGCAGTGTTGACATAAATGAGAGATAGTCAATTATTTTGGGCAGAGGAGTGGGAAGAGCATCTGGAGAGAGCGTCTCACACATAGCCAGTGCATCCTACCCTTCTGAATCCAGTCACTGATGGGGCAGAGTAGCAGTCAGGACATACCGGAATTTTGGTCCTGCTTCCACCAATTGCCTGCCTAAAATCGTGCTTGTCATGAACCATTTGGGGCCTCAGTTTCCTCATTTGTAAAATAAGGGGGTTGAACCAGCTAATCTCTTAGCTCCCTTCCAGCTCTAACAATCTGTCTGTTTTCTTGTAACTGGGCCTCAGAAACATGGAAGGAACAAATTGAGGCTCCAGTCTGGACAGTTTAGAAAGGTGAAGAAATTGGAAGGGAGAGGAAATATACATGTATTGATAAAGTTTAATTTTTTTCCTTACAGAAGGCAAAGGCTGTTGAGGCAAGAGAAAGGCGTGGTTTGAACTGAGAGAAGATGGCTTTAAGAGTGGACCTGTACAGGAATTTGAGATTTTGAGAAAAGGAGGCAATAGTAGTTATGGTAAAAGATGGAGAAAAGGTTAAAATGAGGAGATCATATGGCAGAAAAGCCAACAGTCTTGAAAGTCTGATTGGTGAGAGGGAACGAAGAATCACTGGTGGTGTTTACTGTGGAAACAGCAAGGCTGAGAAGGAGAACAAAAGGAGGCCCCTCCCTTCACTCCCAGACAGACTGCATAGTATGTTAAGTGAACAACAAGCAATGACTGTTGTGTGTCGTGCATTTGCCACTGGCTACCCTCCTTGGGATTCTTTCTGACTAATGGCCAGGAGAACACTGCAGATGAAAGAATAAAGGGTCAGGTTACAGAGATAACCAAACAGAGCCAGGTTACCACGATCCAGCTGGGCCATCGTAAATGTCATTACCACTTAACGGCTTTTACAGTGGTGTAAAAGAATAAGGTAAGCCCAACACTCTAAAGTCAAGGGAAAAAGAACACGTAGCGGAGAAAAAGCTGATTTACACACAGCTCTTTAGGAAACATATCCAGTAAAGTAAGGCTGCTTTTCCTCTCTGGGCCTCACTTTCCATGTCTGTTAAAATGAAGTCAAATGAAACGATCTTCCATGTCTGCTTTCTCTTCTAGCATTGGGTGAGACTAAGAGGTGACTCTAATTAACATATAACAGTATAAAAGAGCAGCTGGTCACTTTCAAAGCTTGCCTCTAGAGATCCCAGCATCATCATAGACTGGGGAAAGCAAGGGCTTTACAAACTTATAACCAGATACTCGGAAGGCAGAACTGCTTTCCTCTGCTTAGACACCAGATTTGCGAGGCCCTCACACAGATTTCTGTTGGGTTGCTTTACCTGGTTTGTTCAGAACCAAAAGAAAAGGGATGAGAATATAAGGACTTTCAAAGAGGTATAGAAGTGAACACAGTTACAGGAGGAGAAATGAAGTATTTCCAATTTAAATTCTGCATTTTCTATGAATTTATTGAGACAGCTATTTCCCTATTTCACCCCCACTGAATTCTTTTCACATTACACCATGATACTTCCAGGCTTAAGGCAGATTTGAAATGGAGATCAAGTTGAACAGCAAACTGAAAGAAAAAAATGAGAACCCCATGTATTAAAACAATAGATTCAAATCACTATATGAAGCCAATGGAAGACCAGCAGAAAGCTGGAAGTGTCCCTGTGTAGGAAATTGGGAGATGGGAAATCCCATTGGCCTGGAGATGAACCTCGTGCCCTAGAAATGCAACCTGCTTGGGCTAAGCCTCCCTCTCCCCGATTATTCTTCTGAAGGGGTTTCCCTGAAGCTCCAGGTCTAGTCACCCACCAAGGCCCTCCAGTTTGCTGAGAACTTAAAGCACTGGTTTGTTTGTCTCTCTGATAGGCTGCAAGCTCTGCAAGGCAGGGATCATGTCTGCCTTGTTCACTTTTGTGTGTCCCAAACAGAAGCTCAGAATATATGTATTGAATGACGAAGGAAGGAATGACTGCCTGCTGCCATGCAACTTTTGGCATGCTCCAGAATCACCAAGGAGCAAGTTAAAAGCACATGTAACAGCCAAGTACCCAGACCTTCTAGATTAAAATCTTCGGAGGGTGAGCCCTGGGCATTGGTTTTTTGTACAGACCACAAGCTAAGAATGGCTTTAAATTTTTAAGGGGTTGTGAAGAAGAAGATGGAGAAGAAGAAGGAGAAGGAGAAAAATATGCAACAGGGACTGTGTGTGGCCTATTAAGTTAAAATATATACTATCTGGCCCTTTACAGAAAAATAATTGCTGACTGACCCCTGTAGAAAAATCATGGTCTGAAAGTTAAGAGTACGCACTCTGGATCTTTGGCACACCCAGCTGTATAATCTTAACACTCTGTGCTTCAGTTTCATCGTCTAAAAAGTGGGATAACGATAATAAATATCTCAATGATTCGATATGAGGATTTGTAAAGTGCTTAGAAAAGCGCCTCATGCAGAGTATGTGCCATATAAGTGTTTGATATGTGGGACATAACAGTGAGACCCTGTGGTGGTTAATTTTATGTGTCAATTTAGCTAAGCTGTGGTGCCCTGTTGTTGGGTCAAACACCAGTCTAGATGTTGCTGTGAAAGTATTATTTAGATGTGATTAACATTTATGATGAGTAGACTTTGAGTAAATCAGATTATCCTCCATAATGTAGGTGGACTTCATCCAATCAGTTGCAAGCCTTAAGAAAAAATACTGAGGTCCCCAAAAAGGAAGAAATTCTGCCTCCAGTCTTCCTTCAGATTCAAGACTGCAAAATCAACTCCTGCTGGAATTTCCAGCCTGCCAGCCTGCCTTGCAGATTTAGGACTTGCCAGCCCCACAACCTCATTGGTATATGGGATATATATATGGCCATATATATATTTATATATAAACTATTGGTTCTATTTCTCTGGAGAACCCTGAGTAATACAGACCCCAAGTCCCATGCACAGCTACCAGATCACTGGCTGCCAGCAGAAGAGCTTGTCTCTTTCTTCTGCCTTCTGTTTTCTTTGTCTCTGTCTTTCATGTTGGAGACTTTCCTCAAATATCCATAATCCTTGCCTTCCTATACAAATGATGCACTCGGTAGTTGATTGGAAACTGTGGGTAAGGTCAGCAACTGATGGCCTTTATGTACTATAGGGTTTTCAAGCACTGACCTGGTCTTTTAATTGAGGACTGTGTATTTGTAAGTTGTTTGGAGTGAATGACTTTATCAAAGAAATAACATGAGAATATTTCAATTAAGGACATTAATTTCTAAATTAAGAAAGTCTACTATAGGCCTAGCACATGAATGAAAAAAGACCCACATCAAGGCAATTGTTGTGAAAGTTTAGAACACTGAGAATATAAAAAAGATGCTTGTATGTGTCTCCTGGAGCATGTTTGCACGTGTTTCTAGAGCAGACACCCAGAACCACTAGTGTCTGCTAGTATTCACGTCTCTGACTTAATAGGCATTGCCAAATCACTCTCCACAGTGTACAGCAGTGAATGAGAGCGTGATCAGCCTTAACGTTTTGCAATCTAATTGGTGTGAAATGGTATTTAATTGGCATTTTAATTTGCACTTTTTTGTTTATTAGTGACGTGGGACATATTTTCACTTTATTGTTCAGATTTATTTCTCTGTGAATTGTCTATAAATATTGTTTGCTCACTTTTCTTACCAATTTAAGTAGTTCTTTATATATTATGGATATTAATTCTTTTTCAGTTATAATGTGTTGCAAAAATCTTTTCTCATTTTGTAGCTTTTTTTCACTTTGTGTTTTTAATGTTCTCTATACTTTCTTCTGTAAGTTTTGATTTTTTTTTTCAATTAATATCTCCAGATTATACTTCTTTGTGTATCATGTAACGTAGGGATAGTTTTCCTCTCATATGGATAGGCATCATTCATTAAACAGCCATTTTTCACTGATTATAATGACACCTCCATCATATACCAAGCTTCTATATGTATTTTAGATCTGTGGCTGGGCTCTCTGTCTTTTCACTTGTCTTTTGTCTATCCTTGTGACAATATCATGCTCATTTAATCATTTGACTTTCCAGTGAGTCTATCTGGTAAGATTAATTCTTCTTTATAGTCTCCTCATCTACACAATTGTTTTAGGTATTTTAAATATTAAATTTAGAATTAGATGACCAAATCATGTGAGAAAAAAACCTATTGGTAATTTTATTGAATTTGCACATAAATATGGGGGATATATAGTCTTTTTAAAGCTCTTTTTAAGTTCTTTAAATTTAAGTTCCTTTTAATAATTTTAAAAATAATTTTCTCCACAAATGCTTGTGCACCATTGTTAGAATTATTCCTAGGTACTTTATAGCTTTTGTGGATGTTGCAAATGATATCTATTTTAAAAATTATATTTTCTATTTTTTAACTGCTGATCTATAAGAACACTCTTGATTTTTATCTACTGATTTTATATACAATTTTGCTAAAATTCTCTTATTAGTACTAATATTGGGATTGTAGACACTCTCAGGTACTCTAGGTAGACAATTATATCCTCAGTGAGCAGTGACAGTTTTGTTTTATCCTTTCCAGTCTCCTTCCTCCCTCCCTCCCTCCCTCGGTCTCCCTCTCCCTCTCTCTCTCTCTGTCTCCTTTCTTTCAGTATTACTGAACAGGATAGGATCTCAGTGTAATATAACATTAAAGTCGTGATAGCAGGAATTCTTGCCTTATTCTGGGTTATAAAAGGAATACTTCTAACTTTCATCACTAAGCATGCATTTTTTATAGGTTTTTGGCATGCATCCTTTAGCAGATTAAAGGTTCTGTTCTATTCTTATTTGCTAATAATTTTTCTTTTGTAACTGTGTATAGATGTTGTATTTCACCAAATGCTTTTTAAAATGGGGATGATCATATAATTTTTTCCCTTTTATCTGTTAATGTGGTGAATTAGATTAATAGATTTTCTAATATTAAACTATACTTTTATTCCAGAGAGTAATCTACTTGGATATGATGTATTTTTTATATACATTGATGGATTTGATTTGATAGTATTTTATTTTGGATTTTGCATTTATTTTTATGAGTGATATGAGCCTATACATCTTTTTGAATTATTATTTTTTGGAATCAAGATGTTCTTAGCCTCAAAAAGTGTTGTGTTTCTTTCTCACTTTTTCTCCTTTCTGGAAAATTTTATATAAGCTAGAGATTGTTTCTTGACTATTTGGAAGAAATTGAATGTAAAATCTTCTGAACATGGTGGACTTTTTTGTGCATAAAAATTTAACTTTTGAGTAAATTTTAATGACTATAGGTTGATTTGTGTTCTCTTTCTGTTCTTAAATCAGTTTAAAAATCCTATTTTCCTGGAAAATTTTCCATTTTGGCTCTGCTTTTTTTTATTGGTTGGTTTAGTATTTTCATAGCATTTTTCTAAAATTAAAAAAAGTTTTTTTATCTGTAGTTATTTTCACTTTTTAAAAAAAAATCTGTTTTATCTACATTTTATTTATTTTTGTTAAGGAAGATTGGCCCTAAACTAATATCTGTGCCCATCTTCCTCTATTTTGTATGTGGGACGCTGCCACAGCATGGCTTGATGAGTGGTGTGTAGGTCCGCACCCGGGATCCGAACCTGTGAACCCCAGGCCCCAAAGCAGAGTGTGCAAACTTCAACACTACACCACTGGGCTGACCCCTACTTTCACTTTTAAAATTCCTACTATTACTTATTGTATTTAAATTTTTTCAAGTTTTGCTCTTACCTTTATTATACTTTCTTCTTTTTTACCTCTGTATACCTCTATGCGTGTGTTTAGTCCTTTGCATTACTTCTCTTTATTTGTCTATTTAGCTTACTGATATTTAGAATATCTTTTACTTAGGCTATGAATTTACCTGTAAGTACTGCTTTATCGGTATCCTATACATTTTGAAATATGCTGTTTTCCTTATCATTTAGTTTTAATTATTTTATAATTTCAATCTTTGTTTCTTCTTTGACATATGAATTACTCAGGAGTATGTTTTAAATATTTAAAAATACTTTTACTGTGGTCAGAGACCATGGTTTTGTGATATCAGTTCTTTAGATATTTGTTGAGGTTTGCTCCTCAGTATAGGAGTAGTCAATTTTTATAAATATTATATGTGTAATTAATAATAGAGTAGTTATCTAATTGTTAGGTGCTATTTCTTATATGTGTAACCTGTTACTTGTGTTTTTCTAAACTTCCTGAACTGTATGAATTTTTTTCTACTTCATCTGAGTACATCTGTGTTAAAATGTCCCACTATGACTGTGAATTTTTCTATTAATTCTTGTCACTCTATCAATTCTTAAGATGTATTTGAAGCATATGAATTGTGTCCCCCCCCAAATTCATATGTTGAAGTCCTAACCCCCAGTACCTTAGAGTGTGACTATACTTGGAGATAGGGTCTTTGAGGAGGTAATTAAGTTAAAATGAAGTCAGTGGGGTGGGCCTTAATCCAACATGACTGACGTCCTTTTAAGAAGAGGAAACTAGGACACAGACACACAGAAAGGGAAGACTACGTGAGGACACAGGGAGAACAAGCCAAGGAGATGGGCTTCAGAAAAAACAAACGCTGCCAACACCTCATGTAGCCTTTAGAACCATGAGAAAATAAATGTCTGTAGTTTACAACACCCCATCTGTGGTACTTTGTTATGGCAGCCCTAGAAGACTAATACACACATGTGGTTAGACTCATAGAAGTTCAGAATTGTTTTATTTTACTTGTGAACAGTCCCTTTTTGTTATGAAGGACTTATCTTTTTTATCTCTAACTATCCTTTTTTCTTAAAGTCCCTTTTTTCTGATAGTAATATATTTATACAAACATCATTTTTGGATCTGTCTAATAAATATTTTCTGGTCAAATGTTAATTTCAACCTTTCTGTGTCTTTATGATTCTGATGTGTTCTTGTAAAGAATATACATCCATATATAAAAATAATCTTTTTAAAAAACATTCAGTGGTTTTTCTTTAACATCAATATTTCTTAGGTCCTCAAAGTAATTTAAGAAGTTCCCCAGGGAAGATTATGCTTTATTTTTTATTTGATGGTAGGACCTTAGGTTGAAACTTTTCAACAAAACACAATTGGAGTAATGTAAGAAAATGCTGAATTTTTCATGCTGTAGAACAAAGCTGGTTATTTTTCTGTGCCTGGAATTCTAAAGATGTGATCTGTGGTTGTACCCTAAATCAGTTTGAAATTTTCAGCATAAATATTTTCAATATGAGAGTTTCTATAATTACATTTTAGATATTATTCATTTATTATGATATTTTAAAAATAGGGTTTACATTATTGCGTCTGAAGTAGAAATTGTTCCATGTACTACAGAAGTGTTTTAGAGGGTAGGTAGGAAGTAGATGTGGAATTCTGGTCTGTCATTAATGTCAATTAACTAAATAAGTTGGACAATTAACAATCAAGAATGGTTTTCTAGGGGCCAGACTGGTGATGGTTAAGTTCACGTGCTCCGCTTTGGCAGCCCAGGGTTTGCAGATTTGGATCCTGGGCGTGGACTGATGCACTGCTTGTCGAGCCCTCTGTGGAGGCATCCCATTTAAAGTAGAGGAAGATGGGCATGGATGTTAGCCCAGGGCCAATCTTCCTAAGCAAAAAGAGGACAATTGGCAACAGATGTTAGCTCAGGGCTAATCTTCCTCACACACACATATACAAAATGGTTTTCTGGGGTTGTAGAAGAATAAGAATCAGCTTTGATTGAATTTCTTTAGCCATTCAACAACCACAACATAGGCCTCAGGAAATGTGTAAATATATATGCCTAAGCAATATATATTTTTTGGGTTTGCTTTTTTTGAGCTTTATTATAATGGTATCACACTCTGTATGGCCCCCTGGGACTTGCCTTTTCACTTAATATAATTTATCTAAGATTTAAACATGTTGTAGTGCTGAGCTGTAGTTACATTATTTTCTCTGTTATGTGTCAATATACTATTATCTTTCTATCCATTCTCTTGTTAATGGATATTTGGGTTGTTTGCAGCCTTGTCGGTTCTCCTTCTCATTCCCAGCCTTCTGCTCTGGTCCAGGCACTCATCAGCTCTCATTTCAATAGTCCCTAGTTTTTGTCCAGCTTACAGAATCTCTCTTTTTTCTATAATAATTGTAAAAGCATTCTGGCAGGCATTATGAAGTCACCCTAGTAAGGCGGGGGAGTGGAGAGGGAGGAAAGTTCCTTGATTAGACCTGGATTCTGCTTTGGGAGGGACTCCCTTGTCCATTGTATTCTGTAGCCCTGAATCCACCCTCTGTAAGCTTCCTTGTGTCTGCTTAACTATATCTGAAGTGGATATTTTGCAAGATGTCTCCTTGGGGGCTGTATAGCCTTAGTACTTCATTCACACTTACATAAGTTTTGGGGCCCAAGGATTGTTTTGATGCTTGAACAATTAGAAACTTTTTAGTATGGGTTTGTGGTTTCTTTGCTAACACAACAGCCTTAAAAGTTTACTGGACTTCTGCTCTGTTTGCTTCTAGTCAGTTCTACATGCCAATAACCATAAATAAATTTCTTTCCCAAGCATATTTCTCAACCTTGATTTGTTTCTTTGCTTCTTCACCAAGCTTATTTGTTCCTTTGAAGCTAGCTGATCTAATAGGCTTGGGTGAGAAGTCCACGGCCCTTAATCTCATCTTTGCTGAAAGGCCAGTTTTTTTCTTGAGCTCATCTCTTCCTGGTGATATTTATCCAAGGCAGCTAATAGTAGTCAATGCACATGAACGCTTGGATTCTTTCCAACTGTTACTCTAGAGCCATACACTCAGAATCCAGGGGCCTGCCTTCCAAGTTATCTATCACAGGCAATACTTTTACCAAATATTTTTGCCATTACAAATACCTTTCCCAGCCTTCATTATCAGTTTTCTTGCTGCCTATCATCTTACTGCTAAAACAATGTCACATATTTTAGTGGGGTTTTTTGAGATGGCAGCACTTTGTTTCAAGGTACCATTTTGTACAAGTCAAGACATGCTAACTGCTCTGAGACAACCCCCCAAATATCTGTCACTTAGCACAGTGAAATTTATTTCTTGCTTATGCAATGGTCCGATGTATATATTCCTAGTCAGACAGTTCTCCTCTATGGCTTTCCTTCAAACGGAGCCTCAAGGACCTCATTCTAGGGGCTCTGTGATCTCTCAATGCCTCTCTGAATCCTCTGCATCCAGCTGGCAGATGAGGGGCAGAGAACCCAGTAGAGGTTCCAGGCCCAGAAGTGGGATACCTTCCTCTGTCTAGAGTGGCTAGAACTTAGTCACGTGCTGTATATGATTGAAAGAAACCCAGGAAATGTAGTCTAGCTGTGTTCCCAGGAAGAAGAGGAAATGGATTTGCTGAGCATCTAGCCAGACTCTGCCAAATCAAGGATGATTTTCATAATGATCACGGCTATCTGAAATGACAGCACACTGTCACTGAAAGTTCTCAGTGGCCAGATAACCATCCATCTCGTAGAGCAGAGGCAATTCTGTATCGGGTGGAAAGTTGGACTAGGTTACCTTTGAGGCCTCTTCCAGCTTCATGGTCAGAGAAGACTGAAAGTCAACTGAGAGCCACAGCAAGATGAGATGACTACCATGTTCACAAATCATTTGCCATTCTACTCCCAAGGCCAATTAGCTGTTTAAGTAAGGCTCTCACTGTGATTAGAGGTGATAACAAACGTCTGGTGAGCCTGGCTAGATTTGTGAATTTCAGACATACTTTGGGAAATGTGAGGACACTTTCATTTACTGTTATCTATAATCAGGCTAAAATATTTACTTAAGGGAATAATTGCCTCTGAGAATGAAAATATAAACTAAACCACAGTGAATACATTTACTAACTACCAGCCTTTGTTGAACCCTTAGCCATGGCATTAACATCACCCTATGAGTGGTAACTGCCTTAATGTAGCAGTCTTCATACTAACCTATAATTACAAGACATGGTGGGGGGGAGTGTCCCACAAAAAGATTATCTTTCAGCACTCCAAAGATTCAAGGGGCTGCTCTTATTCATGGGAAGGCTTTCAGTGACAGTCCTCACCAGAATTCTCTTTTTGCAAACTTCCTTTGTCATGTGAAAACTTGATCATTATGCCATTCATCCATAGGAGCACAAGAAAATACTGCAAAAGGGGGAAGTTCATAGAAGGAATGGAAGTAGTTACAACCATTTTTATAGTGTTTTACACTCTAAATATTATATATAATAAAATATATTATTTTATATTTATATATACAGAACATGTATTTATATGTATATTATAAAGCACATTCATTCCTTCTGTCATTCAATAGATAGTCATTGAGTTTTCAGTTGTATCAGACAGTGCATTAGGCACTGGAACTTAACATGAGTAAGAGATAATTCTTTTCTCAAGGAGCTCTGAGTCTGGTAGAGGGATATAAGTCTGTAAAGAAATGTGTTAGAAATCTCTACAAAGTACAATAGCGCACAAAGGGCGAAGTGATTATTTCCAAGTAGGGGATCACAGGCTGAGAACAGAGAAGTTTCATAGAAACTATAATGGTTGAGTTGAGTCACTCACTTTATGTAATTCTCACAACATCCCTGGGAGGCAGATATTATTCTCATCATTCAGATGAAGAAACTGAGGCTCAGTGAAGTCACGTGACTTGTCTAAGCAGAGTTGGGAGTGGAGTCCGGGCCCCCTGCCCTTCCTGCTCTACTCCACTTATATGAACTCTACACGGGTTGCTAAATTATAGATCCACAGCAGAGTTACAGAGCCTGATTTTAGAGCTCAGCTGATAATGCTGATTTCTGCCTTTAGTTCTCTCCTCATTGGGTTAGTTAAGTTCTTTTTTGGGACAAGACTAGTTAAGTTCTCTCTTGAGAAGACAAGGCTCTTTTGGGCTGATAACGCTCATCCAGGCTGCCTCCTCACCGTCGTACCAGCTCCCTCTCCTCCATGCCCTTGGGTTCCCATTTATGGGACTCAGCCGGGGTTTCACCCTCTCTGTGAAGTCCTTCCCTATAGTCCTGGCCTTGCAGAGCCGCCTCCTGCTCTGACCTTCCCTAGCACTGATTGAAATGGACTTGAATTGTTCTTCAGTTGATGACTCTTAACCTGTGCCCCCACCTCTCCCAGGCTGTAGGCCCCCCCGGCAGGGACCATCTTACAGTGTCCCCCACCCCACCCAGTACCTGGACCAAGGCTGAGCGCACACTAGAGCTTGTGAGGTGATGGTTTTACCCAGGAGAACTAAAGGGCAAAGAAAAAGAAACATCCTTTCTTCTGATGTTTTATAATATCCTTATTGAGCAAAATATATAGCAGCCTACATTGAGTCTCTCAATTTGTGTGTGTGTGCACGCGCACATGTGTGTGTAAATCTTGTTGGTCTGTGAATTCCAAAAGTCTAGGATCCATAGCTCTAGCGAGTGGTTCCTAAATCTGTGGACATAAGAATCATTGGCACAATAAAAAATAGATTCCTGGGCCTCATCCCAGAACTAAGGAACTGGAAAAATGAGGGCCCAGGGCATCTGTGTTTTTGAAAAAAAAACAGCAGATAATTCTGATAATGGGTGGCATTTAAATTATGCCTCATACAACTGGGAGAGTTTGGGCAGTTGAAGATGGAGGGAGGTAGTGGCAGGAAGAGGACTTCAGAACAAGAAAAGTGTGAGCAATGGTGAGGAAGCGGAGAAGCAAGCTTTTGGAATGTCAGGTGGACCAAATGAAATAAGTGGCTCATAGGGAGTAGTGGGGGTTCTGGTTGGAAAGGTAGGTGGTAGTTAAATTGTAGCAGACTTGAACCTTATACTGAGAATAGTAGAACCTCCAGAGGAAGATGGGGCAAGAAAAGGAGAATTACCGAAATCCTAATATACAACAATCATTGTCTTTGGACAGAACAAATAATGTCCCACTTAAATATGTACTATTTCAAATGGATGTAGATACTCTTTGGATTAATAAAATATAACTATATATAAAAGATTTCTGGAATTATAAGCAGCTTTTGCTTATTTTTAGCAGATCATAGAGTATAATTTCCATGATGTGGGAGTCTATGAATTTTTTAAACCAAAAGATTAAGAAGGGTTTGTGGAAGCAAAGGGAGCCCCTGGAGGTTTGTTTGGGTTCTTTTGGCAGTATCCCTCTTTTATTTATTTTTTTATTGAAATATATTTGACATACAACATTGTGTAAATGTAAGGTGTACAACATGTTAATTTGATACATTTATACATTGTAATATGATTGCCATTGTAGTGATAATTAGCACCTCTATCACATTACATAATTATCCTTTCTTTTTGGTGGTTGGAATAATTGTTTTAATCTCTTAGCAAGTTTGATGATTATAGTACAATATTGTTGTCTATATTCACCATACTGTGCATTAGATCTCTAGGACTTATTGACTACTTGTTGCAAGTTTATAGCCTTAAACAACATCTGTTCCATCCTCCCACCACCCCACACCCTGATAACCATGGTTTTATTCTCTGTTTTTATGAGTCTGACTTTTTTAGATTCCACATATAAGTGATATCAGACAGTACTTGTCTTACTCTGTCTGACTTATCTCACTTAGCATAATGTGCTCAAGGCCCATCCATGTTGTCACAAATGTCAGGATGTCCTTCTTTCTCAAGCTGAATAATATTCTGTGGTATATATATATAAATATACCACATCTTCTTTATCCATTCATTTGTTGATGGGCACTTAGGTTGTTCCCATATCTTGGCTATTGTGAATAATGCTGCTATGAACATGTGGGTGCAGATATCTCTTCAGACAGTTAAAGCAATCCTGAGGAAAAAGAACAAAACTAGAGGCATCATACTTTCTGATTTCAAACTATATTACAAAGCTGTAGTAATAAAAACAGTATGGTACAGGCATAAAAATAGACACATCGACCTACGGAACAAAATAGAGAGCCCAGAATTAAACTCCCACATAGAAGATCACCAGTATTTGACAAGGGAGCCAAGAACACCCAATGGGGAAATGATAGTCTCATCAATAAACGGTGTTGGGAAAACTGGATAAACACAAGCAGAACAATGAAATTGGACCCCTATCTTACACCACTCACAAAAATTAACTAGAAATATATCAAAGACTTAAACATAAGACCTGATATCATACAACTCCTAGAAGAAAACATAGGGAAGAAACTCCTTGACATTGGTCCTGGCAATGGTTTTTTGGATATGACACCAAAAGCACAAACAACAACAAAAACTCAGTAAATGGGACTACATCAAACGTAAAAGCTTCTACCCCACAAAAGGAACAATCAACAAAATGAAAAGGCATCCCTGGGGGGTTTTGAAGAGAAGAGTAGTGGATGCTCAGGGAGGACCTAGGAAGGGAACTACTGAAGGTGGAGACACCAGTGAGGACACTACTCAAATAGCTCCAGGATGAAGTAATGAGGACGTGCATGGAGGTGAACAGCAGTGGGTTTGTCAGCACCATTTTGATATTTTGCTGACAGAGAAATAGATCTCTGGGTCAAATTATACTCCTGAATGAATGAGGTTAGAAAAATAGACCAAAGAACAGCACTAATCACTTTGAGAGAGATCAGATTTAAAGAGGTGGCAATCCTCTAATCCCAGGTGATATTTCTTCCGCTGCAAACCCTGGAGTCCACATCACCATACAGAAGAGCCCCAGCTGCAGTCGCCAGCCACTGGATCCTCAGAAGGGGCAGGGAACATTATTCCAAAAGTGGGCATGATGGGCTGGTTACTGGGGGTCAGGTGGGGCTGGACACTGTAATTTTAGCCATAGCCTGCCTCAGTCTCTTCTGGGAGCGATTGGTATGATCAAGATACAGAGAACCCTAATCCTATCTTGGCACAGAGACAGGCTGTGCCTAACATTCACCAAAGGCTCTTCTACCCAGGAATTCTGCTTTATAAAAAGAGGAACCAGTAGGCAAGATTGCAAAAAGGATCACTGAGGCATATTGCATGGTAACAGAGAGATGGAATTTCCAAGAGGGAGGGGCGTTCTTGGCACCAGATCTAGCCTTCCTGTCTCAGGCAAGACTGCACTTTCTATATCACCTGCACTTCCATTTTAGTGGAGGAAAGTAGTATATGGACACAAAATCTAAACTGAGGTTTTTACTGATTCCCAAAGCTCAGAGATCTTTGGGCAAGTGAAATTGTATGTCTGTGTGTATTAACTTATAAGTGTGCACCATGGGTGATGGTGGTTATAAATGGATATATAAAATCAATAATAATATAGTGTAGTGAATATGAATTATTTGTGGTCATCCTACAACTTTCACCTCCTCCTTACATTTTGGTAAGTTTCTACATTGTGAATCCTCTCTTCCCAAGGTAGAAGACCGAAAATTCACAGCTGCGGACCTCACTCAGCTACGGTACAGTCATATGATCTAGGTTTTGGCAATCAGACACATCCTCATGAGACTTGAATTCAGAAGTAAGAAATATGAGGAGAGAGCCACACAAGCGATCAGTCTTCAAGCAGTTGTGGTAGCAGAAGTCTCCAGATCTTTGAGAGTGGCAGTGGTAGAGTTTCTGACTATAAACTATTACGAGAACAAGTGGTTGGACATTGTTTCTGACTGCTTACCTTCAGGGTCCAGCTTTCTTGGCCTCCAGGAGATTTGATGAGTTACCTAATATTCCTAAACTGTTTTTTTTAAGCTTAAAGTGCCAGAATAGCTTCTGCTGTTTGCATCTAAAGACCCCGACAGATGCACTGATTGGTACTTGGAATGGTTACCAGCAATGGACCATCAAGGAAATGGGGATCTGGTGGTTGGTTATCTGAAGTGGCTGGATTTGAAAGCAAGGCAATGATTATTTAGTTAGTATTAGAGGATGGGATTCTGGTAGCCCATGATGGACAGTGGTGAAACAATTACTTAAATTATCACCTAACGACTCAAGGCTTTGGTGGCTTACATGATGGAGGACCTGAAGAATGCAAGTTCTGTAGGATCATCTTGCTGCTTCAAACTCTGTTGGGGGTTTTAAATAAAGAAAATGATAACTCAAAAGTTGTTTTTAGCTCATGAAACTATCCTACAATTGGGTAGCTTCTATGCTATCTCTTGAGTCACAGGGTTGTTGCAGCTGAAACTCAGACTCACAGTGGGATGCTGAATTGTAAAATAGGTTGAAGTAATAGTTTTAAGAGGATTCTCATGTGGAAATTAGGACATTGACTGGGAAAGAGTGAGACATAGAGAACTGGTATGGGGACATTTGAGAACATCTCATGTCCCAAAATCTCAGCAGGAGAAGCCCTTTCCCTCTTCTTCAGTGAGGCTGTTCCTGCCTTGATTAAATACCTGTAATGACTTTGTTCAAGGATATTGCCTTAGAGGTAACCCTCTGTCCTCACGCACTATGGTAACCACCTCTTATTGCCTTCAGACCTGTAACTAAAGTCACATCCCAGGATCCAGGGGAGCAAGTACAAAGTCAATCTGGAGAAGTGAAGTCTTACATGACAAAAATAATGATAAGATTTTGCTAATTTATTTGGTTAAAAACTGGGAAATATGCATAGTAATGGATGAAAGGGACTGAAAGAGGGTAGGGGTAGAAACAGAATTTTGGGTTGGGCCAAATCCATTAATATGAATTACTTAGTGGAGATTTTGGATTGTGTGTGCTAGCTCAAATGATTGGGAGTAATTTTAATGGTTCCTCATTAGTTGGTTAAAATTTAGCCTCAGCAGGCATCTATGCCAACTGGAAGTTGAGATGCTAGATATTGTTAGGGAAAATGTAGAGAGAAAGAAATCTCAAGACTTCAGGAAGAAAAGGAATGTCGGAATGGGTTCGTCATATGTGACCCACTCACAAACTCTTAACTATGTCCTTGAAAGAGCACAGAAGACATTCCATTCTCTAAGGCCCTAAGATATAACATTAGTGAAGGGAGAACCAATGGGTTGATGTTATATTGGAGCCACTGTTTTCTGTTGGCTGGGGATACGTGTGGAAGATGTTACCATTGAAATCATCTCTCTGACTGAATGAGGATGATGGGGGTGCTATGGTGGCTGAGGTCAAGTAGCAGAATTTAACCAAGAAGAGGCAAGGCAATGTTTGCATACATGGCAGTCAAGGTTCAATGGCAGATAACAAGGACTTTGGCTTCTGGCCAAGATGTAAGAGCAGGGACCAGATTTACCTTTCCACCTGAAATATCTAAAAAATGAGGAAAAATATAAGACATAATGGTTTAAAAAATTGAAAATTTTTTAAATAATAAAGGAAAGCTATCCCTGAGAAATGAGAAATAAATAAGTGGACCCCTATGGTGGTATCAATTTCCAGCCTGGAGAGAATTTCTGGGGAACTGTCACTTGGTGCAGGGAGGAAGAACACAGGCAGAATTTGGTGATGTCCTTGAGTTGAGGAGATAGCTGGGAGTGTAAGGAGAACAAGATGCTTAGAGTTTGCAGAGCGAATTACCAAGAGGAAAGGCTTGCACAGAGAGAAAGAACTCTGCAGATCTACAGAGGATCCCCTTTGAGTCTAAACCAGAGTCAATATCAGCGAATGCATGTCAGGAAATTACCCACATTAAAGAAAGATGAGAAAGAACCACATTAAAGGGTTAGAGTGAAGTATACTTGGAGTTCACACAGGGCTGAGAATAATTCCTGTTCTCACCTATCAGAGTGAAAAACTTCATAATTCATGGGATATCAGATAGAGTATTTAGAAGAGTTTTGCTTCAGTAGTGGGAAAGATTTAGTCCTAAATGCTGCTCTGATATCAACAAACTAAACATGAAAACAAGACTTGAGAGTATCAGTCTATTTCCAAATGATTTAATTGGATTCCAAAACATAGCTACAGAATATTTATAGGAATATAAAAACATTCAGCACCAAACATAGTAAAAATATATAATGCCTGGCATCCAATCAAAACTTACCAGACATTCAAAGAAGCAGGAACATATGACCTGTAATGAGGAAAACAAAAACTGACTAAATGAAACTGACTCAGAAATGACACAGGTGATGGAATTAGAAGACAAAGTTATGAAAACAGTTATTATAACAATTATAATGTCTAAGGTGAAAAATTCACTGGATCAGATTAACAGCAGATTAGACATTGCAAAAGAAAATATTAGTAAAATTTTAGACATGGCAATAGAAACTATCCAAAATGAAACATTTAGAGAAAAAGGCTGAAAAAAAACTCCACAGATAGTCATTGAGCTGTAAGGAAATTTCAAGCAGCACAATATACATGTAATTAGAGCCCCAGAAGGAAAGAAGGGGTGGATGGCAGAAAAAAGAGTTGAAGAAATAATAGGTGGAAATTTTCCAGATTTGATCAAAACTTTAAGTCCACAAATCCAGCAAGTTCAACAAACCCCAAACACAAGAAAGATGAAGAAAATTATACCAAAGCATATTACAGTTTAATTACTTAAAGTATGTGATAAAGAGAAAAATCTTAAAAGTAACTAGAAAAAATAAATCATTATGTACAGAAGAACAAAGATACAAATGACTGCAAATTTCTTGTTGTAAACAGTGCAAGCCAAGGCATTGGAGCAACATTATTGAAATACTCAAAGAAAACAAAAAAACTTTCAATCTGGAATTCTAAACCTAGCAAAACTACCTTTCAAAAATGAAGGTGAAATAGACCTTTTCGAACATCCAAAAGCTGAAGAAATTTATCACCAGTAGACCTAGTCTACAATAAACATTAAAGTCCTTCAGGAAGGAAAATGAAACCTGATGGAAATCAGGATTTCCACCAAAGAATGAAACTATGTGGATCAATATCAAAAATATTTTTCTTATTATTTAAATCTCTTTAAAAGATAATTGACAGTGCAAACAAAAATAATAACAATGTATTATGGAGTTTATAACATTATAAGTAAAATATGCATATCAGATAAAAATTTGTATCTGTACAAATGATTAAAGAGGACTGGAAATAGTAACTATGTGGATAAATATAAAAGACTTTTTTTCTTATTTTTAAAGCCTTTTAAAAAATACCTATCTAAGCAAAAATGATAACAATGCATTGTGGAATTTACAACATATGTAGAGGAAAAATGTATGACAAAATAGTGCAAAGGCCAAGAGGAGAGAAGTGGAAGCATATTGTAGTAAGGTTCTTATACTCTGTGTGAAGTAGTATAATATTGTTTGAAGGTAGACAGTGAAAAGTTAAAGATATATACTATAAACCTTAAAGCAACCTCTAAAATAGTTAATAAATTATATATACATAGATATATATCTGTCTATCTATCTAAGTATCAGGAGAGAGAAAGAGAGAGAAATATCAGCTATGTTAGGCAAATAAATATGTAGGATTTGTCCTCTAATGAACTGGACCTTTTATCATTATAAGATGATTCTCAAATGGAATCATAAAAATACTCAATCTAAAAGAGGAATCAAAAGAGGAAAAATGAAACAAAGAACAGGTGAAACAAATAGAAAATAAATAGCAAGATGAAAGATTCAATTAAATGTAAATGATTCCAGTACTCCGATTGAAAGGCTGAGATTGTAAGATTGGATAAAAAAGCAACATCCTGCTATATGCTGCCTATAAGAAACTCACTTCAAATATAAAGACACTGTAGATTAAAAGTAAAAGGATGGATAAAGATATACCATGCAAATACTAGTTAAAAGAAAGCTAGAGTGGCTATATTAACATCAGACAAAGTAGATTTCAGAGCAAAGAATATTACCAGGGATAAAAAAGAGGGTATACTCATAAGATAAAGCGGTCAGTTCATTAGAAGACATGGCAATCCTTAATGTTCATGTACCTAATAACATAGCTTTAAAATATATGAAGCAAAAACTGATAGAACTGAAAAGAGAAATAGATAAATCCATGATTTTAGTTGGGGATTTTAACATGCGTCTTTCAATAATTGGTAGAACAAGTAGATGGACAAATCAGTAAGAATAAAGAACACTTGAACAACACTATCTAGCAACCTGACATATTGGCATTTATAGAACAATTCACCCAACAGCAGCAGATTACACATTATTTTCAAGGGTATGCAGAGCATTTACTAAGATAAAGCATATTCTAGGCCATAAAACAAGTCTCAATAAATTTAAATGGATTCAAATCAAAGTTTGTTCTTTCTCTACAGTGGAATTAAATTATATCAATAACAAAAAGATACTAGGAAAATCTCCAAATAGTTGGAAACTAAATAACACACATCTAAATAACCCATGGGTTAAAGAAGAAATTACAAGAGAAGTTAGAAAGTATGTTGAACTCAGTAAAAATATATCAAAATTTGTGGGATGCAGCTAAAGTGGTACTTAAAGGGAAATATATAGCACTTATTATTAAAAAGACAAGAAATAACAAGTGGTGAGGATGTGGAGAAAAGGGAACACTTGTGCACTGTTGATGGGAATGTAAATTGGTGCAACCTCTATGGAAAACAGTACGGAGGGTCCTCAAAAAGTTAAAAATAGAACTACCATATAATCCAGCAGTTTCATTTCTGGATATTTATTTGAAGAAAATGAGAACACTAACTCCATGTTCATTGCAGCATTATTCACAATAGCCAAGACATGGAAGCAACCTAAGTGTCCATTGACAGATGAATGGATAAAGAAAATATGGTGTATGTATACACAATGGAATATTATTCAGCATAAAAAGAAGGAAATCCTACCATTTGTGACAACACGGATGAACCTGAAGGACGTTAGGCTAAGTGAAATAAGTCAGGCAGAGAATGACAAATACTGCATGGTCTCACTTATACGTGGAATCTAAAAAAACAAAAAACAACAAACCCTGAACTCATAAAAGAAAAGAAAAGGTTCAATGGCAAATAATAGAAACCAATCTAGCAGAAAGGGATTAAATACAGAGATTGGGTGCTTACAAAAGTCCTTGGAAGGGCTGAAGGATTGACTTTTAGAACAATACAATGAGACTTGCCAGTCAGTTGAGCTTCTACCTTTTCAAGAACCAGGAAGATAGGGAATCAGACATCAACCACTATAAATGATAGCTCTAGAAATACACCACCTTACCCACCAACCACAGAAAAATAACCACCATGATGCAGAAGCTAACTCCAGAATCCGATGACTGCTAGACCCATACTAGCAAAATACACATGCTCCCCAATCCTGCCTCTTAACAACCATGAAGTTAGGGATTGGATACGGGGAATCCTGCCAATCCTGACAGGGAAAAACTCAATACAACCACGACTGTGTTTGCTAGGAGAATCAACAGAAGCAGCCCAAGCATGGCTTCTACCTCAGTTCTGCCTTCCAAATTTTATGCAAGTCGTGAAACCTAAATAACTTCCAGAGTCACACCTGCAAAGGTGTCTGAGAAATGTTATTTTTAGCTTTTCAGCCTCCGTTGTACAAGAAGGAGGGTGGAATGGATGGCCACCATAATAACTAGCATGATTTAGCAGGGTTAAAGTGGCAACCATAATGATCATTAGCAATGATTAATTGATCTTAGGTTCTCAAGGACTGAAATTAGGTGGTCTGTGCATTAATGTTCTATTTGATCTCTAGAAGAGGAAAAAAATCCTAGGTCTGATGAACAGAGCTGTGTCTTTAGCAACTACAGTAGAGTATCATGGGAGCTTACCAAGTTCCCAGTTCTCCCAGTTTGAGACATAAGCAATTCTACATCCCCAAGGAAATCACAGAGATCTGTGATTAGACTTAAAAAATGTGGGTGTAGTGACTTCTATCATGTCCTCATTTAACTCATCTGTTTGGTTCGTGTAGTGGAGAGATTGTCTTAGCAGCCAGCATTCTTTAATATCCTTCCAATATTTTACTAATTTCCTACATTTTAAGACCTACTATTATAAGGGAGAAGCCAACTGAGGTGCAGGAATGTGATCTAGATTCTACCAATCAGATCCACTCTGCTGAGACTCGATTTCAGAAGTAAGACACATGAGGAGGTGGCCACGTGTTGGGGAACGATTATCTGGAAAGCACGCTTGGTGAAGCTAGCTGATTTTTCACAGGTGGCAGTGGGAGAATTTTTGGCATCTGGTTCCAGGCATTATCAGTGCCAAGCAGCATTTGTAGAGATGTTTTCATTAAAGAAACCCTTTAGTGTGGTTGCTGCCCAGGCTCAGATTCTGCCTCTCTGGCTCTCCTGGAAATTCAGTGAGCCACCTAACATCCTTTACTAGTTCCACACATTCCTTTTTGTACAAACTAGCCAGGGTGGATCCTGTTGTTTGCAAACAAACCCTGACTGATACAACAAACCCTCCGGTATGCATTTGAAACAGGCCTCTCAGTGGAACTAGTATTATGGCTTCAACAGTAAGGGAAAAAAATAGAAAAATCTTCAGAATACAAATGCACAGTAGGGGTTAGGCAGCAAGGAGTCTTCAGAGTGTGTTCTGGGTTCAGTAGGCACAATTTTTCATGCCATCTACATAAATTGGGCTTACAGGGAGAACAGACATTCCCTGAGGCTCTTCAGGATCCTCACCATCAAAGAGCTATCCTGGTAATAATTCTTTTGTCAGACATCTGTGTCTTGCAAATACTTTTTCCTAGCCTGTGGCTTGCTTATTCATTTTCTAAATGGTGTCTCTTGAGTGGAAGTTTTAAATTTTGATGAAGTCTAATTTCTTTTATGGTTATTGCATTCTGATTCTAGTTGAAGAAATCTTTACCTATCTTTTGGTCACAAAGATATTAAGTTTTCCCCTACAAACTTTATAGTTTTAGCTTTTTATTTTAGGTCTATGATCCATTTTGAATTAATCATTGTGTATGATATGAATAGGAGTTCATTATTTTCCATGTGGATATACAGTTATTCCAGCATCGTTTGTTGAAAAGACTTTCCTTTCCCATTAGGTCGGTTTAGCATCTTTTTGAAAATCAAGTTACCACATGAATGCGAGTCTATATCAGGGCTTTCCATGTTGTTTTATTGATCCTTCTGTTTATCCTTATGCCAGTAGCACAGAGTCTTGGGTATTATAGCTTCGTAAGAAGTCCTGAAGTCAGATAGTTTGTCTTTCAACTTTGTTCCTCTTTCTTTAATTTGATTTTTAAAATTAACATGTAGTAAAAGCAACTTTTTTGTATTGTACAGTTCTACTAAGTTTACGACATATATGGACTTATGTAAGTATCATCACACTCAGAATACAGAACCATCGTCTCCCTTCCCCACTCCTAAACCCTGGCAACCACAGATCTGTTCTTTGTCATGACAGCTTTGTCTTTTCAAAGTTTGATATAAATGGAATCATCCAGTATGTAAACTTTTGAGCCTGGCTTCTTTCATTCTGTAAAATACCTTTTTTTTTAAATTCAACCAAGTTGTTGCATGTATCAATATTATTCCTTTATTTGTTGGGTAATACTCCATCTTATGGACGCACTACAATTTGTATATCCATTCACTCATTGAAGAAATTTGGATTGTTTCCATTTTTTTGGCAATTATAAATAGAGCTTCTGTAAACATTCATGTATGGATTTTAGTGTAAACACATTTTCGTTTTTCTAGCATAATTCTTTTATATGATTGTTTTGGATATTCTAGGTCTATTGCATTATCATATTAATTTTAGAAGTAGCTTCTCGGTTTATACAAAAGTTCTGCATAGATTTTGAGTGAGATGGCATTGAATCTACAGATCAATTTAGAGAGAATTGCTGTCTTAACAATAGTGAGTCCTCCAGTTTGTGAACACAGTATCTCTCCATTTATATAGGTCTTTTAAAATTTCTCTTAGCAATGTTATGTAGTTTTTATTGTATAGGTCTTGAATGCCCTTTGTTAAATTTATTCCTAAATATTTATGTTTTTACATTATTATAAATGGTATTTCAAAAAATTTATTTTCCAATTTTTGCTACTAATATGTAAAAACACACCTACTTTTTGTACATTTCCCCTGTATCTTGTTGATTAGGAAATTCATTATTTAGTTCCAGTAGATTTTTTTTGTAAATTCCTTAGGATTTTCTATGTAAACAATAATCATCTGGAAATAAAGACCATTCTATTTCTTATTTTCTGATCTTTTTGCGTGTTTTTCTCTTGCCTGATTACATTGGATAGGATTTCCAGTACAATGTTGAATAGAAGTGCCAAGAGTGGACATCCTAACCTTGTTTGATCTTAAGGGCAAAGTGTTCAATATTTGACCGTAGAGTATGATATTAGTGGTAGGTTTTTCATAGGTGCTTTTTGTCAGATTGAGGACATTACCTTCTATTCCTACATTGCTGAGATGTTTTATCATGAACGGGTGTTGAATTTTGTCAAATGCTTTTTCTGCAACAATGGAAATTCTCAGAGTTTTTCTCCTTTATTATGTTAATGTGGTAGATTGCAGTGATTGATTTTGCATTGATTGATTTTTGAATATTAAACTTTGTTAAGTGTTTGATAAAATTCCCTTATGAAACTATCTAGATGTGGAGTTTTCCTTGTGGGAAAGTTTTTGATAACGAATTCAATTTTATCAGAGAGATTCAACTCCATTTAATACAATATTTATTATGGCAGGAAAGGATCATCATATAGTAATAGTATGATAACATAAACTTTGGGAAATGGGCTTCTTTTTAATAAAATTAACTGTTTAAAAAAATGAAAAGCCAGTTGATTCCCCTGGGAAGCAGTGTTGCCCCAAATAGTCAGGGCTGGGGACAGGGTTCCCATCACCCTGCAAAACACCCACCTCCTCCAGGTTCTCTGAGCCTTTCTGATGTCTGAAAAGAGAAAAATGGATGTATTGTCCACTGACTTACTGACTGCTTACACTTTAGTATGCAAGAGTGTCGGTTTCCTTCACTAGTTCTTTTATTTTTATTAGGGAATAGGAGACTTTGTTTCCCATTAAAGAAATTTCATGTTGGAAGAAAATAATAGTAGGTACCATTTTGTGACACCATCCACACGCTAGATGTTTTATGTATGTTGTGATACTGAATGGCTGCAACAGCTAAATGGGGAGTATTAGCATTCCCATCTTACAGATGAGGAAACTAAAGCTTTGTTAAATTAAATACCTTGATAAGATCACATGGCATATTGAGCAGAGCCAAGATTTGAATTCAGGTATGGCCAGCTTAACGCTTCATGGTCTTTCCACTATACTACATTTTCTGGCCCCTTTCCCCCACAAAGATGAAGATAAAGTAGACACAAAATGATTCTGGATTCAGGAAAATTTCTGAAAAACACTTCAAGATTGGCACTAAAAGTAAACTTGATTCAAGTTTTTCATTTTTTAACTTGACTGGTATATTTTTGTGTGAAATGTTGAAAGAAAAAAAATCCATAGACGCCCCCACCGCCACCTCCAAGGAGGGCATCTTGCAAAGTTTTTTAGGCTGACAGTTCAGACAAAGTGACTTTCAGGGAGCTCTCCAGACCCTGGCGTCTGACTGAGCTCTTTGCGTTCCCACAGGAATGAGGACGTGTACGAGGATCAATGCCCATCAGCCCCACCAGTGTGTGAGTTCCTTGGAGGCAGGGTATACAGCGTTCTGCATCTTTGGATGCCCTGACCTAACTCAGTACCTGGCACTGAGCTGAAAGACTGAATGAACAAATGATGATTTGGCTTCACAGGCCTATTCCTGAAGCTGCAAAGGGAGAAGGGTCATGCGGCTTCTTTGAGGATCATAGCTTACGCTACTGAGTGTATATCTTTGCAATAGACTCCCTTGCTTCAGGCTTTCAAGTCAAACGGATCAAAGTTCACATTCCTGGTTCTTCCACTTACTGAGTGAACAGTTATTAAGCTCTCTAAATCCCCTAGGGTTGCTGAAAGGATTAAATGAGAGGATGCACATAAAGGGTTTGAACAATGCCAGGGACAGAGCAAGTGCTCAATAAAGGGAAGCTATTGTTACTGAGGCAATTCCATAGTCCTTTCTTGCCCAAACACAGGCTAAGCCCTTTGTGCCTTCCCCTAAATATTTTCACCCTTAGTGTGCACTTACTTAAAAAAAATCTGTTTAATAAATAAACTTTTTATTTTGAGATAGTTGTAGATTCACATGAAGTTGTAAGAAATAATACAGAGAGATCCTGGGTACCCTTTACCCAGTTTCACTGATGGTTAACATTTTGCAAAATCACAGTATCACTTAACAGGATATTGGCATTGATACAGTCAAGATACAGAACATTCCATCACTACAAGGATACCTCACGTTGCCCTTTTACAGCCACACGCACGTCTCTCCAGCCCTCACTTCATTCTTAATTCCTGGCAACCACTAATTTGTTTTCCATTTCTATGATTTTCTCATTTCAAGAATGTTATGTAAATGGATACAGGATGTAAAGTTTTAGGATTGACTTTTTTTATTCAGCACATTTCTCTGGAGATTCACCCAGGATGTAGTGTGTATCAATAGTTTGTTCCTTTTTATTGCATGATTATTACGGTATGAATGTGCTACAGTTTACTTATTCCTTTACCTGTTGATGCACGTCTAGGTTGTTTGCAGTTTTTGACTATTATGAATAAAGCTGCTGTAAATGTTTGTGTACAGGTTTTGTATAAACATAAGTGGCTATAAACTGCTGGGTCATATGGTAGTTGCAAGTTGTTGTTTTTTTCCCCAAGCTTTACTGAGATATTATTGACATATAATATATGCAAGTTTAAGATATATACAAGGTGATGGTTTGATACAAGTATATATCGTCAAATGATTACCACAATAAGGTTAGTTAACACCTCCTTCCTCTCAAATAATTACCTTTTTTTTTGAGAATAGATTTAAGATTTACTCTCTTAACTTTCAAGTATATAAAACCATATTGTTAATTATAGTCACCATGCTGTACATTAGATCCCCCAAATTATTTATCTTATAGCTGGAAGTTTGTATCCTTTAACCAACATCTTCCCCTTTCCCCCACCCCACCGTCCCTGGCAACTACCATTCTACTCTCTGTTTCTATGAATTTGGTTTTTTTAGATTCTGCATGTAAGTGAGAATATACAGTCTTTCTCTGTCTGACTTATTTCACTTAGCATAATGCCCTCAAGGTCCATCCACATTGCTGCAAAAATCAGAATTTCCTCTTTTTTTTTTTTGATGCTGAATAATATTTCATTGTATATATATATACACCAATTTTCTTTATCTATTTATACATCGATGGACACTTAGGTTTTTCTGTCGTCTCTTGGCTGTTTTGATTAATGCTGCAGTGAACGTAAGGGTGCAGATGTCCCTGTGAGATGGTGATATTGTTTCCTTTGGATGTATACCCAGAAGTGGGATTGCTGGATCATATGGTAGTTCTATTTTTAATTTTTTGAGGAACCTCCATGCTGTTTTAATAGTGGCTGCACCAATGTACATTCCCACCAACAATGCACAAGGATTCCCTTTTCTCCAAAGCCTCGCCAGCACCTGTTATCTCTTGCCTTTTTGATGATAGCTATTCTAATAGGTGAGAGGTGATATCTCCTTGTGGGTTTGATTTGCATTTCCTTGATGATTAGTGATGTCAAGTATCTTTTCATGTACACTGGCCATTTGTATGTCTTCTTTGGAAAAATGTCTTCTCAAGTCCTTTGCTCATTTTTCAATCAGATTGTTTCTTTGCTATAGAGTTGCATGAGTTCTTTATATATTTTTGAAATTAACCCCTTGTCAGATATTTGATTTGCAAATATTTTCTCCATTCTATAGGTTGCCTTTTCATTTTGTTGATCATTTCTTTTGCCCTTTGGTAACCCAACTTGATATTCGCTTTTATTGCTTGTGCTTTTGGTGTCATATCCAAAAAATTGCTGCCAAGACCAATGTCAAGGAATTTTCCTTATGTTTTCTTCTAAGAGTTTTACAGTTTTGGGTGTCATATTTAAGTCTTTAATCCATTTTGAGGTAATTTTTGTGAGTGGTGTAAGATAGGAGTTCAATTTCATTCTTTTGCATGTGAATATCTAGTTTTCCTAGTATCATTTATTGAAGAGATCATCCTTTCCCCATTATATATTCTTGACTCCTTGGTCAAATATTATTTGACCATGTGCATGGGGGTTTCTTTCTGAGCTCTGTTCTGTTCCATTGGACTATGTGTCTGTTTTTATGCTAGGATCATACTGTTTTGATCACTATAGCTTTGTAAAACAGTTTGAATCAGGACTTGTGATGCCTCTAGCTTTGTTCTTCTTTCTCAAGATTGCTTTGGCTATTTTAGGTGTTTCATGGTCCCATATGAATTTTAGGATTGTTTTTCCTATTTCTGTGAAAAATCCCATTGGAATTTTTATAGGGATTGCATTGAATCTGTAGATGGCTTTGGGTAATATGGACATTTTAATGATATTAATTCTTCTGATTCATAAACATGGGATATTGTTCCATTTATTTGTGTGTTCTTCAATTTCTTTCATCAAACTCTTGTAGTTTTCATTTTATAGATCTTTCACTTCCTTGGTTAAATTTCTTCCTAAATATTTTATTCTTTTTGATGCTATTGTTGACGGGATTGTTTTCATTATATCCTTTTTAGATAGTTTGTTGTCAGTATATAAAAATGCAACTGATTTTTGTTTGTTGCTTTTCTCTCCTGCAACTTTCCTGAATTTGTTTATTAGTTCTAATAGCTTTTTTGGTGGAGTATTTAGGATTTTCTATATATAAGATTATATCACTGCAGACAAGGACAATTTCACTTCTTCCTTTCTGATTTATATTCCTTTTATTTCTTCTTCTTGCCTAATTGTTCTGGCTACCACTTCCAGTACTATCTTGAATAGAAGTGGTTAAACTGGTCATCCTTATCTTGTTCCTGATTTTAGTGGGAAAGCTTTCAACCTTTCACCATTGAGTATGATGTTAGCTGTTGGTGTGTAATATATGGACTTTATTATGTTCACGTACATTCCTTCTATACCCTATTTATTGAGAGTTTTATGGTGAGAGAATGTTGAATTTTGTCAAATGCTTTTTCTGCATCTATTGAAATGATCATATGATTTTTTCCTTCATTCCATTAATGTGGTGTATCATATTTGTTGATTTTCATATGTTGATTCATTCTTGCATCCCAGGGATAAATCTCACTTGATCATGGTGTCTGATCCTTTTAATGTGCTGTTAAATTCAATTTGCTAACATTTTATTGAGAATTTTTGCATCTATATTCATCAGGGATATTGGCCTGTAGTTTTCTTTTCTTGTAGTGTCCTTATCTGACTTTGATATCATGGTAAGGCTGGTCTAATAAAAATGAGTTGGGAGTGTTCCCTCCTCTTCAGTTTTTTGGAAGAGTTTGAGAAGAATTGGTATTAATTCTTCTTTAAATGTTTAGTAGGATTCACCAGTGAAACTATCTGGTCCTGGGCTTTTCTTTGTTAGGAGGTTTTTGATTACTGTTTGAATCTTCTTACTCACTATTGGTCTGTTCAGATATTCTATTTCTTCACGATTCAGTCTTAGTAGGTTGCATGTTTCTAGAAATTTATCCATTTCTTCTAGGTTATCCAATTTGTTGGCATGTAATTGTTCATAATAGTCTCTGTATTTCTGTGGTGTCAGTTGTAATGTCTCCTTTTTCATTTCTGATTTTATATATTTGAGTCTTTCTTTTTTTCAGTCTAGTGAAAGATTTGTCAATTTTGTTGGTCTTTTTAAAAAAATCAGCTCTTCATTTTGTTGATCTTTTCTGTTGTTTTTCTGGGTGTATTTCATTTATTTCTGCTCTGATCTTTGTTATTTCCTTCCTTCTGGTAACTTTGGACTTACTTTGTTCTTCTTTTTCTAATTTCTTGAGGTGTAAAGTTAGGTTGTTTGTGATCTTTCTTTCTTCTTAATGTAGGTGTTTATCACTATAAGCTTCCCTCTTAGAACTACTTTTGCTGCATCCTATACATTTTGGTATGTTGTGTTTCCATTTTCATTTGTTTCAAGATTTTCTTTTTTGCTGAGGAAGACTCCCCTGAGCTAACATTCACTGCCAATCTTCTTCTTTTTATATGTGAGCCGCTGCCACAGCACGGCCACTGACAGACAAGTGGTGTAGGTCCACGCCCAGGAACCGAACCCCGGGCCACCGGTGTGGAGTGCACCAAATTTAACCAGTAGGCCACCAGGGCTGGTCCGTGTTTCAAGATATTTTTTTATTTCCTTTTTGATTTTTTCTTTGACCTATTGGTTGTTCAGAAGTGTGTTTTTTAATTTCCACATATTTGTGAATTTGCCAGTTTTCCTCTTGTTATTTCTAGTTTCAAACTATTGTGGTCAGAAAAGATACTTGATGTGATTTCAATCTTCTTATATTTGCCAAGGCTTGTTTTGGGACCTAACATATGATCTATCCTAGATAATGTTTCACGTTTGCTTGAGAACAATGTGTATTATTCTGCTGTTGGGTGAAATTTTCTGTATATGTCTGTTAGGTCCTTTTGGTCTAGGGTATAGTTCAAGTTCAATGTTGCCTTATTGATTTTCTGTCTGGGTGATCTATCCATTGCTGAAAGTGAGATATTGAAGTCCCCTACTATTACTGTATTGTTGTCTATTTCTCCCTTCAGTTCTGTTAGTATTTGCTTAATGTATTTAAGAGCTCCAATGTTGGGTGCATATATATTTCAATTATTATATTCTCTTGATGAATGGACCACTTTAACATTATATAATGACCTTCTTTGTCTCTTTTGATAGTTTTTGACTTAAAATCTATTTTGTCTGATGTAAGTATAGCTACGCCTGATCTCTTTTGGTTTCCATTTGCATGGAATATCTTTTTCCATCCTTTCACTTTTTGCCTGTGTCCTTAAAGCGGAAATGAATCTCTGTAGGCAGCATATAGTTGGGTCTTGTTTTTTAATCCATTTAGCCACTCTATGCCTTTTGATTGGAGAATTTAATCCATTTATGTTAAAAGCAATTATTGATAGGTAAGGACTTACTAATGCCATCTTATTAATTGTTTTTTGGCTTTTTTGTAGTTCCCTTATTCCTTTCTTCCACTTTGCCATCTTTTTTTTTCATGAATTGATGATTTTTCACAATAGTATGCTTTGATTCCATTCTCTTTATATCTTATGTCTCTACTGTAGGTTTTTGCTTCATGGTTACCATGAGGCTTATATAAAACATCTTATAAATGTGAAAAATATGGAACATTTCACAAATTTGCATGTCATCCTTGTGCAGGGGCCATGGTAATCTTCTCTGTTTCATTCCAGTTTTAGTATATATGTGCTGCCAAAGTGAGCAGTATGTTTAGTTTTTTAAGAAACTATTTTTCACATTATTTCTTTAGAGTGACTGTACCATTTTACAGTCTCAGCAGCAATGTATGAGTGATCCAGTTTTTCTGTATCCTTTCCAGTATTTGGTCTTGTGACTATTTTTTATTTTAGTCATTATGATAAGTAAGTAGCAGTATCTCATTGTGACTTTAATTTATATTTCCCTAACAGGTAATTAAATTTAACATCTTTTTGTGTGCTCATTTGCCATCTGCATATCTTCTTCAGTGAAATGCCTCTTGCCTATGTTGTAATTGGATTGTTTGCTTTTTTTACTTTTGTGAGTTTAGATACTAGTTCTTTGTCGGGTATGTAGTTTGCAAATATTTTTCTCACTGTGGCTTGTCTTCTCATCTTCTTAATAGGATGTCTTGTGGGGCAAAAGTTTTTAAATTTGATAAAGACTTATCTATTTTTTCCCCTTTCAGGGATCATGCTTTTGGTGTTGAGTCTAACTCTGCCTAATACTTGATCCTATATTTGTTTCTAAAAGTTTTTATCTTCACATTTTACATTTAAATCTATTTTCAGTTTTGAGTTGGATAGGTGTGAGACTTTTCTGTGTGTATGTGTTGTGTCCAATTGCTTCAGCAACATTTGTTTCTTGTATTGAATTGCTTTTTCACCTTTAAAAAAAATCAGTTGGGCATATTTGGGTGGGTTTATTTCTGGGTTCTCTATTTATTCCATTAATCTGCGTGTCTTTCCCCCTGCTAATAACACACAGTCTTGTGTAGTGTAGCTACATAGTAAGTCTTGAAAATAAGTAGACTGATTCCTCCCACTTTATTTTTCAAAATTGTTTTAGCTATTCTAGTTCCTTTTCCCTTCTGTAGAAACTTTAGGATAATCTTGTCTATAGCTACAAAAAAAGCTTTTGGGATTTTGAGAGGAACTGTGTTAAACCTGTATATCAATTTGGGAAGAATTTACATCTTTACTATATTGAGTCTTCCAATTCATGAACATGGTATGTCTCTCCATTTATTTAGATTTTCTTTGATTCCTTTCATCAGCATTGTGTAGTTTTCAGCATACAAATATTGTACATGTTTTATTAGATTTACATCTAAATATTTCATTTTTTGACTGATAGTAGATGTTATTGTAGTTTTAATTTTGGTGTCCATGTATTCATTGTTAGTGTATAGAAATACAACTGATCTTTGTAGGTTTATCTTGTATCCTGTGATCTTGCTTGAGCACACAATACTTCTAGGAGTCTTTTCTAGATTCTTTGGGGTTGTCTTTGAGGACAATTATGTCATCTGCAAATAGTGATGGTTTTATTTCTTCCTTTCTGACCTGTATTCCTTTTTTTGCCTTATTGCACTGTCTAGAATGTTTAGTACTATGTTGAGTAGCAGTGATAAGAACAGACATCCTTACCTTGTTCCCAATCTTAGAGGGAAAGCCCTCAGTCTTTCACAATTAAGTATAATGCTAGTTGTAGGGTTTTTATAGATGCTCTTTATCAGGTTAAGGAATTTCTGCTCTATTTGTATTTTTCTGAGAGATTTTATCATGAATAGTCAAATATCTTTCTGCATAATGTCATGTGAATTTTCTTCTTTAGTCTGTCAATATGGCAGATAATATTGATTGATTTCTGAATATTTAACCAGCTTTGCATCCCTAGGGTAAACTCCATTTGGTCATAGTGTCTACCTCTTTTTATATATTGCTGAGTTATTTGCTAATATTTTGTTAAGGATTTTCGTGTCTATATTCAGGAAGAATATTAGTCTTTAGTTTTCTTTTTTTGTACTGTCTCTGTCTGGTTTTGCAATCAGGGTAATACTAAATAACTAAATTGGGAAGTGTTCCTTCTTCAATTTTCTGGAAAAGATCATGTAGAATTGATGTTAGTTCTTCTTTAAATATTTGGTATAATTCTCCAGTGAGACCATCTGAGCCTGGAGACTTCATTTTGGAGGAGTATTTTAATTAAAAACTCAATTTCATTAATAGTTGGGGTATTCAAATGATTTATTTCATATTAGATGAGTTGTGGTAGTTTGTGTTTTTTTATGGTAGTTTGGTCTATTTCACCTAAGTTGTCAAATTTACATCTACATAGTTATTTTATAGTATTCCTTTATTAATCTTTTTATGATTGCAGGGCTTGATAGCATTCTGATATTGGTAATTTGTGTCTTCTCTCCCTTTTTCTTTGCTAGTCTTACTGGAGGTTTGTCAATTTTATTGATTTGTATTGATCTTTTAAAAGGGCCAGCTCTTTGTTTTATTGATTTTCTCCATTGTTTTTCTGTCTTCAATTTAATTGATTTCTGCTCTTAGTTTAACTTTTTCTTTTCCTCTTCTTGTTTTCAATTTATTTTTCTCTTCTTTTTCTAGGTTCTTGAGGTTACATCTTAGATTATTAATCTGAGAAGTTTTTCTTTTCTAATGTATGCATTTAGTGCTATAAATTTTTCTCTCAGCACCGCTTATCTGTGTCCCATTATTTTGATATGTTGTATTTTTATTTTCATGTATTTTTATTTCAATGTTTTTTTTAGCATTCTTTGTGACTTTCTCTTTGACCCATAGGCTATTTAGAGATGGGTTGGTTAGTTTCCAAGTATTTGGAGACTTTCCTGTTATCTTCTGTCATTGCCTTCTAGTTTTATTCCATTGTAGTCAGAACACACCATATAATTTAAATTCTTTTACACTTTTTTGAGCCTTGTTTTATGGCCCAGGATATAGTATATCTTAGCATATGTTCTCTGGGCACTTTGAAGAATGTGTATTCTGCTGTTGTTGGGTGGAGTGTTCTGTAAAAGTTGAATACATTCTGTTGGTTGATGATGGTGTTGAGTGTTTTTATATCCTTGCTGATTGTCTAGTTGTTCTATCAGTTGGAGATAGAAGAGATAGGTGTTGAAGTCTCCAACTAAAATTATGGAGAGTGGAAGATGGTGGCATAGGACGATCCTGAGATTGCCTCCTCCCACAGACACAACAAACCTGCAACTACTTGTGGAGTAATTTCCTCTGAAAGAGATCTGTAAACTGGATGAAAATAACCTCCACAACAGGGGACAACACAGAGAAAGGTGGAAGAGGCAGATATGCAGTCCTGCCAAGGAAAAATCACACCCTCACTGTGGTGCTTCATGGTTGGGGATGATCTCAAAGGTCTGGAGCTTTTCCTGGAGGGACAGGGGATTCAAGCTCCACAGGATCCCCCCCATCCCTTAGGTCCAGCACAAGAGAGATAAGCACCCCAAACACCTGGCTTTGAAAACCAATGGGACTATGTCCAGAAAAACTATAGCACAACCATTGGGTCAACAAAGAAATCAAAAAAATACCAGGAGACAAATGAAAATAAAAATATGATGTAGCAAAATCTATGGGATGCAGAAAAAGCAGTATGGAGAGGGAAGTTTATAGCCATACAGGCATACCTCAAAAAGCCAGAAAAATATCAAATGAACAATATAACAGTGCACCTAAAGGAACTAAAAAAAGAACAAACGAAGCACAAAATCAGCTGAATGAAGGAAATAATAAAAATCAGAGTGGAAATAAATAGAGACTAAAAAGACAGTAGAAAAGATCAATGAAACTAAGAGCTGGTTCTTTGAAAAGATAGACAAAATTGAGAAACCTTTAACCAGACTCACTAAGAAAAACAGAGAGAAGGCTCAAATAAATAAAATCAGAAATGAAGGAGGAGAAATTATAATGGATACCACAGAAATACAAAGGATTATACACCAACAAATTGGATAACCTAGAAGAAATGGACAAATTCTTAGAATTATACAACCTTCCAAAACTGAATCAGGAAGAAACAGAGAATTTGAATAGACTGATCACTAGTAAGGGATTGAAACAGTAATCAAAAACCTCCCCAAAGACAAAAGTCCAGGACCAGACAGTTTCCCTGGTGAATTCTACCAAACATTCAAAGAAGATTTAATACCTCCCCTTCCCAAGTTCTTCCAAAAAATTGAAGAGAAAGGGATGCTTCCTGACTCATTTTATGAGGAAGGAACTATACAAGAACAATATAAAAAAAAGAAAATTATAGATTGATATAGCTGATGAACATAGATGTGAAAATCTTCAACAAAATATTAGCAAATTGAATACAACAATCCATTAAAAGGATCATACAATACTATCAAGTGAGATTTACTCCGGGGATGAAAGCAAGGATGGTTCAACATCTGTAAATCAATCAACATGATACACCACTTTAAAAAAATGAAGAATAAAAGTCACATGATCATTTCAATAGATGGAGAGAAAGCATTCAACAAGATTCAGCATCCATTTGTTATAAAAACTCTGAATAAAATGGGTATGGAAGAAAAGTACCTCAACATAATAAAGTCCACATATGGCAAACCCACAGCTAGTATCATACTCAATGGTGAACAACTAAAAGCTGTCCCTCTAAGTCAGGAATAAGACAGGAATGCCCATTTTCATTGGTCTTATTCAACATAGTATTGGAAGTCCTAGCAAGAGCAATTAGGAAGGAGAAAGAAATAAAAGGAATCCAAATTTGAAAGGAAGTAGTAAAACTGTCACTATTCACAGATGTGATTTTATATATAGAAAACCCTGAAGAATCCACAAAAAACTATTAGAAATAATAAATGAATGCAGTAAAGTTGCAGGCTACAAAATTAACATGCAAAAATTAGTTGCATTTCTGTACACTAACAATAAAATAGCAGAAAGAGAAATCAAAAATACAATCCCATTTACAATCACAACAAAACAAATAAAACACCTAGGAATAAATTTAACCAAGGAAGTGAAAGACCTATACACTGAAAACTATAAAACCTTGTTGAAAGAAATTGAAGGAGACATTGAAATTGAAGAGAATTGAAGTGGAAAGATATTTCATGCTCATGGATTGGAAGAATTAATATAGTTAAAATATCCATACTTCTTAAAGCAATCCGCAGATTCAATGCAATCCCTATCAAAGTCCCAATGACATTTTTCATAGAAATGGAACAAAGAATCCTAAAATTTATATGGAACAACAAAAGATCCTGAATAGCCAAAGCAATCCTGAGAAATAAGAACAAAGCTGGAGGCATTACACTCCCTGATTTCAAAGTATACTACAAACCTGCAGCAATCAAAACAGTAGGATAGTGGGAGAAAAACAGATGCACAGATCAATGGAACAAAAGAGAGCTCAGAAATAAACCCACACATCTATGGACAGCTAATTTTTGACAAAGGAACCAAGAACATACAATGCAGAAAGGAAAGTCTTTTCAATAAGTTGTGTTATGACAACTGGACAGTCACATGTAAAAGAATGAAAGTGGGCCACTATCTTACACCAGACACAAAAATTAACTCAAAATAGATTAAAGACTTGAATGTAATAACTGAATCCATAAAACTCCCAGAAGAAACATAGGCAGTACATTCTTTGACATAGGTCTTAGCAGTATCTTTTTGAATTTGTCTCTTCAGAAGGGAAACAAAAGAAAAAACAAATGGGACTACATCAAACTACAAAGCTTCTGCATGGCAAAAGTAACCATTAATGAAACAAAAAGACAACCTACCAATTGAGAGAAGATATTTGCAAGTCATATATCTGACCAGGGGTTAATATCAAAAGTATATAAAGAACTCATACCACTCAGCAACAAAAAAACAAACAACCTGATTAAAAAATGGGCAGAGGATCTGAACAGACATTTTTCCAAAGAAGGTACACAGGGACATGAATGGCCAACAGGGACATGAAAAGATGTTCAACATCACTAATTATCAGGGAAATAAAAATTAAAAACTATAATGAGAATCACCTCACCCACCAACATGCCTATAATTAACAAGACAGGAAATAGCAAGTGTTGAAAAGGATGTGGAGAAAAGGGAAACCTTGTACACTGTTGGTGGGAATGTAAACTGGTGCAGCCACTATAGAAAACAGCATGTGGATTTCTCAAAAAATTAAAAGTAGAACTACCTTATAACCCAGCTATTCCACCTCTGTATATTTATCCAAAGAATATGAAAACATTAATTTGAAAAGATATATGCAACCGTATGTTCATTGCAGCATTATTCACAATAGCCAAGGCTTGGAAACAGCCTAAGTGTCCCTCAATAGATGAATGAATAAAGATGTGGTATATATACAGTGGAATACTACTCAGCCATAAAAAAGATGAAATCTTGCCATTTGCAACAACATGGATGGACCTTTGTTTGTGCTAAGTGAAATAAATCAGATGGAGAAAGCCAAATACCGTATGATTTCACTCATGTGTAGAAGATAAACAAACACATAGATATAGTCTATACAGAATTGAAATATCATTATGTACACCCGAAATTTATATAATGTTATAAACCAATGTTACCTCAATAAAGAAATAAATGGACTTATACATTTTTCCTTTCATTTCTATCAGTTTTTGCTTCACACATTTTTCAGCTCTGTTGTTTGGTGCTAGGAAAGCTATGTCTTCTTGATGGATTGATCTTTTTATCATTATATAATTTCCCTCTCCATATCTGGTAATTTTCATTGCCCTGAAGTTTACTTTATCTAATATTAATATAATCACTCCTGCCTTCCTTTGATTAGTATTTGCATGGCATATCTTTTTCCATCTTTATACTTCCAACTTGCCTGTATCATATTTGAAATGAGTTTCTTGTAGACAGCATATAGTTAGATCATGTTTTTCAATCCATTCTGCCAGTCTCTGTTTTTAAATTGGTGTATTTAGGCCATTTATATTTAATGCTATTATTGATATGTTGGGGCTAATGAAGCCCCATTTTTTTTTTGTATTTTGGGTTTTTTCCCCAGTTTTTCATTTCTCTTTTTTTCCTGCCTTGCTGAGGTTATTTGAATGTTTTTTTATAATTCCATTTTGATTTATGTGTATTGTTTTTTAGTGTTATCTATTTGTATAGCTTTTTTAATGGTTGCTGTATGTATTACATTACATGTTAATAACATTACAGTCTACTGGTGTTGCTTATTTGTTGAAATAAACTATAGAAAACTTGCCTCCCTTTCTGTCCCTTTATCCTCTCCCATTTATAATATAACTGTCTCAAATATTTCCTCTACATACGTTTAGAACCACATCAGACAGCATTGTAATTTTTGCATTGACTCTCAAAGATAATGTGGAAATGAAAGTAGACCATCTTCTATCGCCATACACAAAAATCAACTCAGAATGGATTAAGGACCTGAAAGTGAGACCTGAAACTATAAAACTCCTGGAAGAAAATATAGGCAGTACACTAATTGACATTGGTCATAAAAGGATCCTTTCAGATTCCATGTCTACTCGGACAACGGAAACAAAAGAAAAAATAAATGAGTGGGACTTCATCAGACTACAGAGCTTCTACAAGGTAAATGAAACCAGGATCAAAATGAGTAGACAACCCACCAGCTGGGAGAAAATATTTGCAAATTGTTTATCTGACAAGGGATTAATCTCTGTAATACATAAAGAACTCACACAACTGAGCAACAAAAAAACAAACAACCCGACCAAAAATGGGAAGAAGATATGAACAGATATTTTTCGAAGGAAGAGATACAGATGGCCAATAGACACATGAAAAGATGTCCAACATCACTAATCATCAGGGAAATGCAAATCAAAACTACACTAAGATATCACCTTACAGCCGTTAGAATGGCTATAATCACCAAGACAAAGAGCAACAAATGTTGGAGAGGTTGTGGAGAAACAGGAACCCTCATTCACTGCTGGTGGGAATGCAAACTGGTGCAACTTCTATGAAAAACAGTGTGGAGATTCCTCAAAAAATTAAAAATAGAAATACTTTATGATCCAGCAATCCCACTCTTGGGCATCTACCCAAGGGACATGAAATCAACCGTCGCAAGAGGCTTATGCACCCCTATGTGCACTGCAGCATTATTCACTATAGCCAAGAAGTGGAAGCAACTCAAATGTCCCTCAGCTGATGATTGGATAAAGAAGATGTGGTATATACATACAATGGAATACTACTCAGCCATAAGGAAAGACAGAATTGTCCCTTTTGCAACAACATGGATGGACCTAGAGGGTATCATGTTAAGTGAAATAAGCCAGAGAGAGAAGGACAAACACTGCACGATTTCACTCATATGTGGAATATAAACGAGCACACAGATAGAGAGAACTGGTTGGTGGTTACCAAGGGGAAAGGGGGTGGGGGGTGGGCACAAGGGGTGAAGGGATGCATCCACATGGTGACGGACAAAAAACAATGTACAGCTAAAACCCCACAATGTTATATACTATTAAGACATCAATAAAAATGAAAATTAAAAAAAAAGATAATGTAGAAAACTCAAGAGGAGAAGGAAAGCTATTGTATTTACTCATATTTTTGCTTGCTATGTTCTTTCTTACTTTCTGATGTTCTAGGGTTCTTCCTTCTATTGTTTCCTTCTTTAGGAAACCACCCTCAGTCATTCATTTAAGGCATATCTGTTGGCAACAAATTATCTCTAATTTTTCATCATCTGAGAATGTCTTGCTTTCCTTTTCATTTCTGAGTGATATTTTATTTGGGTATAGGATTCTGAGTTGACAATTCTTTTCCTTCAGCACTTGAAAAATATTGTGCCACGTCCTTATGGCCCCCATGGTTTCTGATGAGAAATTTGCTATAATTTGAACTGTTTTTTTTTCCCCTACAGGTAATGTATCCTTTCTTTCTCACTGCATTCAAGATTTTTTCTTTTTCTTTAGTTTTCAGAAGTAATTATGACGTGTCTTGGAATTGATTTCTTTGGGTGTATCCTACTTGGAATTTGCTTTGCTTCTTAAATCTGTGGGCTTATCTTTTTCCAAATTTGGGAAGTTTTCAGTCATTATTTTCTTGAGTAATTTTTTGTCTCCATTCTCTTTCTTCTCCTTCCAAGACTGATGACATGAATGTTAGATTTTTAGATATCCTTCCACAGGTGCCTGAGGCTCTGTTCTTTTTTCCCCCAGCCTATTTTTCTCTCTGTTGTTCAGATTGGGTAGTTTCTATTGTTGTATCTTCCAGTTCACTGACTCTCTTGTCTGTCCATTCTGCTGTTGAGCCCATCCACTGAGCTTTTTATTTCAGGTACCATATTTTTCAGTTCTAAAATTTCCATTTGGTTTTTCTTTATATCTTCTATTTCTTTGATGAGACTTTCTATTTCTTCGCAAAGGCTTTCTATTTTTAAAATTTGTTTCAAGCAATTTTTAATTTCTTACTGAAGCATTAAAAATCTTTTGCTATATTACATTTTCTTCACAGACATTGATAGTAATTTTGTACACTGAATTTTAGTGTTGATGCAACAAATTTAATTGTAGGCTTCTATTCTAATACATGTTGGTTATACAAATGATGGAGATTTTAAATATACCTAATAAATTTTTATAGAGAATAAAGTTAATATTTCTTATAATGACCTGTAGAGTTTAGTTTCTTGGCTGGTAAATAGGCTGGATCAGTTTAAATGTGAAGATTTAGAAAAAAAATAATAAGTGTATACCAGTTGTAAATTTGAAATACTCGAGTCAGATAATTGGTTTTGAAGAAATAATTAACAATTGATTCTTCCTAGTTGATAATCAATAGTTGAAGCTTTTTTATCATGGCTGCTTTATAACTTTTGTCAAATAATTCTAACACCTCCATCATTTCAATCTCTTCTATTACCTTTTTTAAATTCTGTTTGAGATCTTCCTGGTTTTTGGTATAAGTGATTTTCAGCTGAAACCTGGACATTTTCTTATTATATTCTGACACTCTAGGTCTCATTTAAACCTTCTTTTTTAGCTGGATTTTTCTGACACTGCTCTTGCAGGGGGAGGAGGGTATAGACTTTTCACTATCTGGTGGAGTTAGAAGTCCAGGTTCCTTACTCGGTCCCTATTGACATCAGAGGGGAAGGGTACTTTTCATTACTTCCTGACAGGAACAGGAGTTCCAGTTCCTCATGTGGTCTCCACTGAAATCACAGTAGGATTGGCTTCATTACCACTGAGTGATGGTGAAAGTCCTGACTTTCTACTAGGCCTCCTCTGACAAAACCCCAGTGGAGAGAAGGAGGGGTGCTCTGTTGCTGCCAGGGGGCAGTGGAAGTCCAGGCTTCCTATGTGGTCTCAATGATCCCATGTTAATGGGGGGGTGGAGCTTGTTTCCAGCTGGTGGAGATGAAAGTCTCAGCTCTCTACTTAGCCTTCTCTGATACCACCGTGGCAAGGGTTTTGGGTGTCTCATTACAGAGTGGCAAGGGTGGACATCTAGGCTCCCCACTCTTCCTTAGCTGGCATGGGTGTGAGGTGGTGCCGATGATTTTTTTGTGCATGGATTTTGACTGGAGTATAGTGGTTATTGTCTAAAAGTTTTCTGTCTTGCTAGGCTATACCCCTTCCCTAGGCCTTTGGCCAGAGAGAGTAGGCTTTTGTTGGGGCTTTTTTTGATTCACACCTATTGGCATTTCCAGGTTGCTGGCTTCTTCAGCTCCAAGTCTGGGATATGTGAGGCAAAACATGACAATGGGGAATCCATTCCTCTAGTCTTAAGTTCCCTCCTGGTTTGCTTTCTTCTCCCCACCTTTTAGATTCTTCTTGCGACCATTTTATTTATAATGTCCAAGGGTTTTAGTTGTACTTAGCAGAAGGAATAGGAAAAAGTACATCTACTTCATCTTTCCAGAAGCAGAAGCCTATGCTTACTTTTTTGTACTTTGTTTTTGTCACATGGTATAAGAAAATGCCTGATTCAAATAGATAAGAAAGGTATAAGTTTTAACAGCATAACTTTCAATCTCAATATTTTTTTCTGCTTAATTGCTTTTTCATCCCTTAAATTAATAATAATAATAATAAACCCCCCTCTTTCCCAAGGCAAGCAGATGAGCATTTCATTTATCCTAGAACACAAACCACTATTTAGATAAGCGAGAATGATGATTTATGACCTTGCTGCTCTCTCTGACACTCTGGATTTTTTTCTATGCCTCTCACCCAACACATACCCATCCCAAGCTGCATCTTCTTCTTAAACAAGGTAGTTTTGTTTATTTCAGAAACAATATCAACAGTAACTTTTAAAACACTTGTTTTGGTTTATCTGAAGCAGAAATTCCTATAATCAAGTTGCAAATTTATTTATACATTCCAGTAATCTGATTATTATATGTTATTTTGTCTAATACCTTAGTAACTGAGGTTGACAAAGACTTTTAATGTGTATTACATTAAATGTGTTCATTTGATAAAAGTGACATACTTTGCTTTGCATTTGTAAAGATGATGCCAGTGATGGTGAATATGATTTCGCAAGCATCTATTGAGTACTTGCTATGTGTCAAGCATTGAGGAGACAAATACATATTGAAAGGGCATGGATTCAAGAGAGGCAAAGTTGTCTCTATTTACAGATGGCATGACATTCTACATAGAAAACCCTAAAGACTCCACCAAAAAAACCCTGTTAGAACTAATAAACAAATTCAGGAAAGTTGCAGAATACAAAATCAATATGCAAAAACCAGTTGCACTTCTATACACTAACAATGAACTACCAGAAAGAGAAATTAAGGAAACAATCCACTTACAATTGTCTCAAAAAGAATAGAAAAGCTAGAAGTAAATTTAAGCAAGGAGATGAAAGATCTGTACACTAAAAACTATAAGACATCGATGAAAGAAATTGAAGAAGACGCAAATAAATGGAAAGGTATTCCATGTTCATGGATTAGAAGAATTAATATTGTTAAAATGTCCATACTACCCAAAGCAAACTACAGATTCAATACAATCCCTATGAAAATTCCAATTTTCACAGAAATAGAACAAACAATCCTAAAATTTGTATGGAACTACAAAAGACCCCAAAGAGCCAAAGCTATTTTGAGAAAGAAGATCAAAGCTGGAGGCATCAAACTTCCTGATTTCAAACTATATTACAAAGCTATAATAACAAAAACAGTATGGTATTGGTATAAAAACAGACACACAGATCAATGGAACAGAATAGAGAGCCCAGAAAGAAACCTATGCATATATGACCAATTAATTTGTGACAAAGGAGCCTAGAATGGGGAAAGGGATAGTTTCTTCAACAAATGGTGTTGGAAAAACTGGACAGCCACATGCAAAAAAATAAAACTTGATCCCTTTCTTACACCATACACAAAAATCAACTCAAAATAGATTAAAGATGAAAATAAGACCTGAAACCATAAAACTCCTAGAAGAAAACATAAGGAGTAAGCTCCTAGATATAAGACTTGGCAAGGAATATTGGATCTGACTCCAAAAGCAAAGGCAACAAAAGCAAAAATAAATAAGTGGGACTACCTCAAACTAAAAAGCTTCACAGCAAAGGAAACCATCAACAAAATGAAAAACAACTTATCAATGGGAAATAATTGCAACTCATATATCTTATAAGGGGTTAATGTCCAAAATATATAAAGAGCTCAAACAACTCAATAGCAAAAAAACAGACAATTTAATTTAAAAGGGAGCAGAGGCTCTGCATAGACATTTTTCCAAAGAAGACATACAGATGGCCAACAGGTACAGAAGAAAGTGCTAAACATCACTAATCATCAAGGATATGCAAATCAAAGCCACACTGAGATATCACCTCATACCTGTTAGAATGGCTGTCATCAAAAAGACAAGAGATAAGTGTTGGCAAAGATGTGGAGGAAAGGGAACCCTCATGCACTGTTGGTGGGAATGTAAATTGGTGCAGCCACTATGCAAAACAGTATGGAACTTCCTGAAAACATTAAAAATAGGACTACCATATGATCCAGCAATCCCATTTCTGGGTGCATATCTAAAAGAAATTAAAACAGGATACCGAAGAGATATCTGCACCCCATATTCAATGTAGCATTATCTACATTAGCCAAGATATGAAAACAATCTAAGTGTCCGTCAACTGGTGAATGGATTAATAATATATGGTACACACACACACACACACACACACAATGGAATATTATTCAGGCATGAGAAAGAAGAAAATCTTTCCATTTGTGACTACATGGATGGAACTTGAGGGCATTATTCTAAGTGAAATAAGCCAGACAGAGAAAGACAAATACTGCATGGTATCACTTATATGTGGAATTTTTTTTTAAAAGTCTAACTCATAGAAATAGAGAGTAGAAAATTGGCTTCCAAGGGATGAGGGGTGGAGGAATTAGGGAGAGTTTAGTAAAAGGGTACGAACTTTCAGCTATAAGATGAATAAGGTCTGAAGGTCTAATGTAAAACATATTGACTATAGCTGATAACTGTATTATATAATTGAAATTTGCTGAGAGAGTAGAACTTAAATCTTTTCCACAACAACAACAAAAAGATAAATATATGTGAGGTGATCGATCTGTCAACTAGATGATGGGAATTCTTTCACAGTATATATGTATATCAAAAGTAAGTAGAGAATTAGCAAAGGGGCATCTGATAATCCTGAAAAGAGGAAAACTCCAAATCACCAACAGGTCTACAATGGAAATTCCACCACACCTATCTGAGAATCTCCCAAACTGGGAGAAGATTGTGCAAACTCCAATTCATGCAGAATAATGGCCTCCAAAGATGTCCATGCTCTAATCCTTAGAACTTGTGAATTTGTGACCTTACATTGCAAAGGACACTTTGCAGTTTAAGAGTATGTATTTTGAGATGGGGAGATTATCCTGGATTATCCAGATGGACCCAATCTAATGACATGATTTCTTAAAAGTGGAGAACTTTTCCTGTCTGGATGAGAGACAGATGCAGTGATGAGTCAGAGAGATGTAATATGAGAAGGGCTTGACCCACTGTTGTTGGTGTTGAGGATGGAAGAGGGAGACCATGAGCAAAGAAATGCAGGCAGCCTGTAGAAGCTGGAAAAGGCAAGAAAATGGATTCTTCCCTAGAGTTTCCAGAAAAGAATTCAGCCTTGCTGACGCCTTGGTTTTAACTCAGTGAGACCTGTATTGGACTTCTTACTGCAAGATAGTAAGTTTATATTGTTTAAGCCACTAAGTTTGTGGTGATTTGTTACAGCAGCAATAGAAAACTAAATCAGCTTTATGGAAAGCTCTGAAGATGTTGGGGTAATCTAGACCCTATGAACTCTCAAAACCAACAAACCAAATATCCCTTCTAAGACAAAGCTCCTTACTGAGGAGAAATGGTAAGAGAAGAATTCAAATTGAGGAGGACCAAGATAATAGGAGCAAAGAAAAAAGGAAGACCTAGATAAAAGTGAGAAGTGTAGCAAAGATAGAGCTCAGGGAGGATTATAAGGCAATTAAAAATCATTTTGGGGAAAAAATATAAAAGAGGAAATTTTAGAGCCATGAAGCCAAAAAAGCTATATTGATCCACTCCTCCATCCTAAAACTAGAGAAAAATTATTTCACTTAAAAATAAACCAGAGAATAGGAACATGGACAAACTCACAGAGAATTATTACAAGAAACAAGAGAATAAGGAGCCAGAGACATCTATACAGTCAATGAGACAATGCCACAAAGACATGCCCATTAAACAGATGAAAATTCTAGCTTAATATTTCAAAATGAGCTAAAAGAAATTAAGAAAATGATAGGCTCTGTGAAAGAACAGCTTAAACCTTAATTAGCAAATAAACTGAGCAGATAATTCATAAAATGCAATTAAAAGGCTTCCAAAGGAGGTAATTAACATAAAAAACAGGCAAAGAAGAAACAACATACGGATAATAGAAGTCTCTGAATAAGAAAAGTAAAACAATGCAGCAGAACAAATATTAAAAACTATAATTTGAAAAAGTTTTCCTGAAATTAAAAGATTTAAAATTATATACTGAAAGAGTAATTTATGTACCTATGAAAATTGACCCAGAACAGCTGACATTGATATTATTGGACTTTAAGTTTAAATAAAGAGGATTTGAAAAACTAGCTAAATTATTTATAAGGGTAAGAAAAACAGACTGTGATTAGAATTTTTGACAGCAGCTCTTTATGTCAGAAGATAAAGGAGTAACATATTTAAGATACTCAAGGAAAGAAAATATAAGTCAAGGATTTCATATTCAGCCAAATATATTTTTAAATATAAAAGCTTCAGACAAACTGTTATGAACATGCAAGAACTCAGGGAATGTCTTCCTATGTGACCTTTCTGAGGAGTCTACTAGAGAATGAGCTTTGACAACAAAATGACTGTCAATGAACCATTGACACAGACTAGTGCTCTATGAGACAACAAAAGCTCCAGGTTTCTGTTTTCTTCTCAGCAAATGCCCTGAGGGAAAAAATTGTTGGTGAAAGTCTGATTCACACAAATGTATTGCCTTCTCTTGGAAATGTTGTCTCCTTGAGTTATAGTTGACTTTGTTTTTCTCCAGTGCCATAAAACAGCTTTGTTCTTTTTTAATCCAACTTTCATGGTTGTTTTTTGGTGAAATAGTTGCTTAATAGACCGTACCTCATCAAAGCCTGACAAAGACATATAGTCTGAATTTGAATCGGAAGTATGAGTATGCGTTGTGATATATTTTATCTTAAAAGTTATTGCCTAGGACTGTCCACCAAGCGGGCCTAGAAATAATGACCAATTCAGTATTAATGGGCACCCTCATGCCCAGATTGTCATTTTTAAGTACTATTTCTTAATAAAAGGAACCAGTGTTCCTTGGAGAAATGGTTTGCCCAGATGTATGGCAATATATGTACAAGATGAGCCTGGGATATTCTGTCATACCAGAAAGCCAGAATGCTGTCAAATACTAACTATGTCAAAAGGAATCTGGAGCCACCCTGAAGAAGCTCCCACTAATCATAGATGGGACAATTTGACTAATGGATTGGAACATATCATATATGTTTAAATCCATGAGTTCATAATGAAACAAACAAATTTTTAAAAACCCTTATCGATGCATTTGGAGGATGCTAGTGAAGCAGATCGTTATTTGGAAAACTGGCAAGTAAAGGTCAAGTATCAAGCATTTATCTTGCTTCTTATAAGAATTGTGCCTCAAATTAACCTAAGAGTCAACTAGGGGAGATTCTTTTCATAGAATTATAAGGACTAATAAATAAGGAAGGAATGATAGAATTAAAATGGAACTCTATTGAGTTAATATACATATACAGCAATCACCAATGGCTCCTAATATCATAAAAAGACATTATATATCTCATGAAGGAAGACTATACCATCTATGAAATAATCTGGTAGGAAAATCAAATGTAAGTTTGATCAAGCCTCTAAGATCTAACCACTAATTCACAAGGAATACAAGAGAAAGAGAAACATGTCAAATAATGCCATATGATTTGTTTCTTTCAAACAACAGCAACAGAAACTGCAAAGTAAAAAGACAGAAAGGAATCTATAGGTCAAATGAGATTTTAAAAGACATATAAACCATATTTGGATCTTAATTCCAGCAAATCAACTGGAAAAACAAACCAGCAATAAACAAAAACAACACAACAAAAAATTGTAACATTATGTGGACACTGATAGGACATTTGATGATATTAAGGAATTACTTTGAATTTTTTTGGTGTGAATATAGATGAAATGATATGATACCTGGGGTTTGCTTCAAAATAATCCAGCGGGAAATGGTAAGGAAGTGGGTGGGTCATATACGAAACAAGATTGGTGGTCATGAGTTGATCATGGCTGATGTCCTGTGATAAGTGCATCAGAGTTCATTATACTATATATTTGTGTAAATGTTTGAAATTTCTTATAATAAAAAGATAAAAATGAAATATGATTTCTTTCAGGGTTCATACTCTAAATGGGAAGATAAACATATACGTAAATGACTTTAATGCAGTAAAATATCTGCTATAGTAGGGATGTACGTGGGAATGCTTTGGGAAAACTGAACAGAAAAAAAGAAAAGTGTGGGAAGTGGGGAGGGAACTAACAATTAACAAGTGCCATTACGTACCTGGAACTTTCCATATGTTAAATATGGCAAAAATATTGAAATTACTGGTTGTATATGTAACCGTCTATAAATTACTTTAAAAAACGTGTTTAGGGGCCGGCAGCACAGGATTCGCGGGTTCAGGTACCGGGGCCTGCCAACGCATTGCTTGTCAGCCATGCCATGGTGGCGTCCCAAATAAAAAGTAGAGGAAGATGGGCACGGATGTTAGCTCAGGGCTGGTCTTCCTCACAAAAGAAAAAAAAAATGTTTTTACATTAGATATTTTAGTTGCACTTTTATTGCCAAGGAGCTGAAGCTCAGAGAAGATAAATCACTAAATAATAGTCATAAGAATATGTGCCAGGCACTTCACATACAATATTGCATTTAATTCTTAAAATAATCCCATGAGGAAAGGGCTATTGTCCTCATTTTGCAGATGAGAAAATGAAGCTTAGAGAGGTTAAGTAACTTGCTAAATATTTCCCATAGCTAGTAAATGGAAGAACTGGGATATTAACATGGGATTCTGTTATTCTAAGCCCCAACCCTTTCCAAGAGTTCTGCTAGAGCAGGAGGGGAAAGAGGAAGCTGGGGGTTCTTCACATACAAAATAAGCTGGGCTCTGAAATTTCAGTAAAATTTGGTCAACTAAAGAGTAAGTAGGCAGTCAGCTGGTGGAGGAATACCAAGCAAAAAAAAAAATGTCAACAAAAGACAACAACACTTGGCATATTTAGGGAATTAGAGAACTGAGCGGCTGGATTCTAGGGGTCAAAGAAGGCGGTATTGGGGGATAAGGCCAATAACATGTGTTGGTATTAGATTTGGGAGGTCCTTGAAAAACATGCTCTTTGTCCTGTAAACAATGGGCCATGAATGATGGATTTGAAGCAGATCACTCTGGAAGCAGTGTGGAGCACGTACTGGAAGAAAGAGAGACTGGTAACAGGCAGATAGTCAGGACTATTATCATAAATAATTCAAGCAGAAGATAATGGAGGTTCAAACTACTCTAACAGGACATCTTTGCTTGGCCAGAGTGGACTTGGATGCTTCTGAGAAATGAAGTTAGGCCTCACCTGCCTACACCCAAGTTCCTGATTGTATGTGCCAATGTGCTTAGGACTCTCCCCCTCAAGAAAAATCATCCAGGGGAAGAAGCAAGAGGTTTGAGGAAAGAAGAGGGAACATTGAGGAGGATGGTTGAATAGCCTGATAGCTGTCTCTTGGACTAGTTTTGAGACTCTGGGGAGAAAGTAGTAGAGCTAAAAGGTAAAGGAGCCATTTCCACAAGGGCCTTTGTGGAACTCCAGGCACAACCTATGACCAAGTACAGCACAGTGGGCAGAGGGTCATTCTCCCCAATTTGGCATAGCACTCGGCACCCTTGGGTCGAACGTGGGCATCCTTATGGAAAGCATTAGCGACGGAGCCGGTAGGGATGGAGATGTCGAGGAGAAGACTGCACTTGTTATGAGCACCCATGACAAACCTGAAGAATCCCAGGCACCTGGGGAGACTCTGGGAAAGGCTTGATTTCCTTGTGGCAGGTGAGCGTTCAGACCTGGGAAGAGCAGAGTGTTTATGTAAATGTGTTCTCACTTGTATTCACAGACCTGTGAATCCTTGGGACAGTTCACTGGGGTAGTGGCAGTAAGGGTTGGAAAGTGGGGAAGGGAACCATGAGGTATTTTAAAGGTGGAACCCACAAGCCTTGGTGACCAATTGGGGGTTCCTGTTATCCAGACAAAGCTAAAGCTCTCCAAGCGCTGCCTACAGCACACACATGTGAAGTGTGTCCTGTGGTTAGTGGCCATGGATGTCTGTGCCTCAGTCTTTTAGGCTTGAGTTGTTGCTTGTTATCCCTTTTGAACCTTGAATTGGCCTTGTTTCCAGACTGAAGCCCCCCTGCTGGCTTCTGCTATAATCTACTGGATTCCACATCTTCAGACCCATTTTCCCAAAGGAGATGTACTCAAGAATCAAACTGAAGATAAATCTTTTCTGCTCAAGCCAACCCAAATAGTCTAACTAAAACACCAAGGACTGGAAAAGTTAGAAAGAGGAAGGAATTATAAGTTTGATAGATGTGAATTTGGAAGAATGCCTGTTTTTTATTTGTTTGTTTTGAAAAAGAATTGAGGAAAAGGCACGGGATGAGCATTTAGCTATTTTCTGCCACCCAGATGGTAAAGTAACCTTGTTCAAAGACCTGTCATGCTTAGCCCTATCTGGAAAGTAAAGGAAGGGGGAGCAGAGCTTCATGCTCCCCAGCATAACATGGGTTTGTATTCTTTCATTCTGGCTGGATTCAAGCCCAGAAGATGAGATTGTGCCTGTCAGACATCAAGTCACCAGCACTTGGTCTGCCTTTCTCCAGCATGTTTGATGATTTGGCCTTGTCAGAATGTCTCTGTGGCAGCTGATGAAGGTCAGGGTAGCTGACAAAACTCTCTCAGCTGATCCAGGCTTACACTGTTGGTCCTCAAGGCACCAAGAAAGATAATCCTAGCTCTCAACACTCAAGTTTTTCCTACTGGGATAAAACCAAATATCCACTAAGCCTTGGTTTTTCCATACCTCCAGGGTTATAAGCAAAATTGTCCCTGCCCTTGAGAGGCTTACAAGTGAGTTGGGAGTCAGACATGGAGATGAGGCAAGTAGACACACAGCATTAAAGAATTTTATAGTTGTGAGGGAATTTGGAGATTATCCGTCCAACCCCTCACTAAAGAAAAAGAAACGGAGTCCCAAAGAGGTTAAGACTTGTTCTAGCCCACAGAGCCAAGAGAGACAGAATTCAGATTTCACCGTGGGCTGGTCAGTACAGAATTCTTTCATTGTACCAGCTACCGCTTATTGGAGAAGGTGTACCACGTGCTAAGTATATATATATATATACACACACCATGTGCGTTATAATTACGTTACTTCATTTAATCTTCACGACAACTTCCTTAGGTAGCTATTATAAAGCCCATTTTATGGAAGAAGAAATATAGCTTAGAGGTAGGTAAATAAATTTTTCTAAGACTACTCAATGAATAAATGACAGTGCTAGTATTTGAACCCAATTGGGCCATCTGATTTCAAGGTTAATGCTCTGAAATGCTCCTCTGTGTAGCTTCTTCTACACCAGCTACCTCTTTCTGTTGCTCCTGGCAGTGAGAACTCAGAAGTGAAGGAGAACATAATATAAGCTGTGTAAGCTTCCTGTCCCATTGCCTTTCTTGGGGCTGGTTGTTTTGTACCCTAACCTGAATGTCACTGTGTCAGAAGTCCTTGACTGTGCCTGCTAGGAAAAGGAGAGTGCTAGGGCTTTCATTTAAATAATCCTAAAATACCCCAGGCTTCCAGAAAGACAGAATCCACTGTGTTTGAGTGACTTCAGACCAGGAGTGAGCACTGAGCATTGCAAGGGAGCAGTATAAGTTCTACAGATGGACTTGGCCTCTCCACTGGGCATCTGAAACTAAAGTAATTGATTCCTGAGTATTGTGTGGACCAGAGAGCTTGGTATAGTGGAAAGAGCACAGGATTTTGAATGAATCTTGGCTTTGAATTTGTCTCTGACCCAAGCACGTGCCTCCTTTTTTTTTTTTTTATACTTTCAACGGTCTATGAAATACCTCAGGAAAAGAGGTATTACACGCCTGCCAGCCTGAGAGAATGTCCAATGAAGACACAATCGGAGTAGGAATGGGAATAATCAGGAGGGCTTCCTTTAGGAGGTGAGTCTTATAAAAGACTTTGAAAGTACTAGGCCATTCTCACCCTGGAAAACACACAGATGCCAAGGTTACTCCAGAGGTCATCAGCAAGTCCCCATCCAGACAGCACCCCTTACAGAAGCCTCCACCCCATCTGGGCTCATCCTCCTTGGCTCCCACTGTAGGCCTTTGGGGAGAGGTTGACATTAACTAACAAAGGGATTCTTTGAGAAACCTGGGAGCCCAGAAAGAAAAGCACAGGCTGGACTCTCCATCTGCCTGCTTGACTGTTGTGTAAGAGCTGTAGGGGGGAAGAGGAGTGGCCAGGGCAGGGTGGCTCACAGTGGCCACAGTCAGTCCTCAGCTGTACAGGAGCCAACTCTGCTGACAGGCTGGGCCCCTCCCACAGGTTTTCCCTGGGACTAGACAAAAGAGGAATAGAGAGCAGGAAAAGGGTGGAGGCCTCAAATAAAAATTAATTAACACTATCTTTCTTTCTTTTTCTAAAGGTAATCTCTTAATCCTAAGAACTGGGATTCATGTGTGCCCTTTGGTCTATAACCAAAAAGGGAAGAGTCAGGAGGAAACCATCACGTTCCAGGTCTCAACTATTAGATTTCCTTTTCTCAATGGCTCTTTGTGTGGCAATCTCCTGCAAAGTGAAATAAGCTTTCTAGGCTCTAAGATGAGGCAACCATGGCCAGGGTTAACCATCACCAGGAAAGCTTTGACGTGGGGAGATTGGGAACTGAGAGGAAATTGGCGTGTGAGGACTTGAGTTACCAAGGGAAAGGGGGGCTAATTGTTTCTCAACTGCTATCCAAATAACTCTTTACCCCCCTAATAGATTTTTCTCCATATCTCATTATGCCCCACCTTCTCTCTGCCTCCATCCAGTCAGCATTTTAGGGACTAAGAAATCAGAAGCCTTGAAATTAGAAGGTTCTTTTTGAGGTCTTTTAGTCTAGATTCCTATACAATGAAGAGAGGAAAGCCTTTGCTATCCTGGGCTCTATCCCCTGGAAGTGGGGAGAGAAGCAAGAAAATGGATGACTGGAAAGGAAATATGAAGAGGAATTTAAAACCAGTTGAAAACTGGGAAGCTACTCTCATTATGCTTCATCTAAATAAGTGGCACCACTATCCACTCAGTTGCTCAAGCCAGACACTTGGGAGAGCATCACTGATTAGTTCTTCTCATCCTCTCTGTGTCTGCAGTCAATGATCCAGGCCATTATGATCTCTTGCCTGGGTTACTGGAATGTTCTTAATTGATCTCATGCTATAATATATTGTTGTTATTCAATCTAATTTCCAAATCACAATCAAAATTTTATTTCTACTACACAACTTGATCAAGTTTCTCCTGCTTCATTTGCTCCCTAATGTTTTCAGAATAATTTCTGAACTCCTAAGTACAGCATTCAAGGCTCTCCGTGATCATTGTGCCCCGGCCTCTCCTGCCATATATCCCCCCCACATTCAAAGCCTATCCTGAACCAGTGTTACATTCTCTAACTTGCCTCCTGAACTTGGTACATTCTGTCTGAACCATCCTTTTCCCCACTCTGGCTAACTCTTATCTGTCCTTTAGGTCTCAAGTTGGTTGTCCCTTCTTCTGGGCAGCTTTCCCTGACTGCCCCTATACAGGATTAGGTGCCTCTTCAATGGGCTCCCATGACCTTTGTGCTTGCCTCTTTTGTGACAACTATCCCCATTGCCCATTATCAGTCTTTCTTCCAGATTAGGCTGTAAGCTTTTTGAAGGGGCTTGTAGAAGTAGAGTGGAAAGGCCTTCTCCACATTTTTAATTTGCATGAACTCAACTGTATGACCATATGAAAAAGATAGAAAGAATGAGAGAGGGAAAAAGTGAGAGACTGTTAACTCAATGGTATAAGCAATCCTGAGTGATAACTCAGGATCAATCAGCCCACTTGTGCCCTTACGTAGTATCTTAGTGAGATGAATGTGAATCTCTGCTTAAAGGTTATTATTTGTTTTGTTTTGTATCACATGGCCACTAAACATAATCCATAAACATCATCTAGTGAGGAAGCCACAATACGTTCCAACACTGGAGGAGACACTGGTGACACTGGACTTATTGAGACACTGAATTTCATTCTCTAATACAGTGCATCCCTGAGGGATTTTCAAGAGTGATATATGCTATACTTAATTTTTTCTTTTTATATGATTTTAGAATGAACAACCTGGTAAAATGTGATTTCACTCAATCAGCCAAGCTTTCTCCTGGCAACTGCATCCTCACCCCATTTATATGGCTATTATAGAAGCTTCCATGTTCTCACCTGACCCAAGATAGGCCAACAAATCTCTTCTTATCTAAGATTATTAAATGTGAGATCCAGATAGTTGAAGCCATGTCCTCTTTTGTGGGTGAAGCTGTAAGATGCAAAACTAAAGGGCCATGTTTTTCAGTGCATGGCAAAAGCTAGTCTGCTGAAAGGAATAGACAAGATAGAGAAAGAGGTGACCTGAAAGCAAAGGCTGATTTAGCAGGTGTATGCTCCTCATCACTGGAGGGTCATAAGCAAGGGCTGGGTGATGGTGCAGGTGGGGGTGGGACTACTAAGTGGGCTTATGCTTCCTTGGTGCTGAACTTAGGCATATAGGGAGGAATGGCTACCTTGAGTCTGTGTGATTCCAAGGTGTGTGAGGATAGGTGAGGACAAGTAAATGCCTCTGGAGGGAGAGGAAGGTGAAAAGGAAGAGCGGTGAGTGAGGATGGGAAAGAACTGAGTTAGTTGGGATAAGAGATGAAGTAGAGTAAATTAAGATTGAAATATTTAGGCTGAGAGCTAACCTAGACTGGACAGTTAGGAAAAGAAGGAAATTGTGCCTCAGAGAAGTTAATGACCCCAAAGTTACACAGCTGCTAAAGTAGCAGAGCCCAGATTTGAATTGCAGTCTATGTGATTCTGAGGTCTGTGCTTAGTACTCATCTGGCCTAATACATTTTTATAACAGATGAAGACAATGAGGCTTTGAGAGGTGAAGTGACTTCCCAAGGACACCAAGACATTCCAGTAAAACCAATGTCCTACTGGTGGTTCAATGTCTAGAACCACCAAAACCCAGTCAAATACTCTGTCCAGACCATTCATTGCTTCCTATCATAATCAGAGAGGAAGGAGGGAGGTACTGAATCCCTACAAGGCTCTGAAAGAGCCTCTTGCCTCATCTGTGCCCCTGTCATCTCCTTGGTAAACTAGGAAGGATGTTGACAAGGTGTCACAGGGTGTGTGAGACACTTGGAAAATACAAATCCCTCTATTAGGAGAGTCCAAGCAATCATTTACTTGTCAGTTCAGGAGTGTAGGGCAGGATTAATTTGAGCTCAAAGGATCAGGGTGAAAATAAAGGTGTAATTATTATTATAATAAAGATAATAATGTGTTAATCTGCAAATTCTATGCAGATATACTCCTCCCTCAAATAGCTTACCTGTTATAATAGAAGATAAGCCAGTGGTGAAGGTGGGGATGGGAAGGACAGAGGTAACTGGCATGGTGAGAGACAGAAGGTAGAAAACAAAACTGGAGAAAGAAAGCATGCTGATTTGCTAGTGATGGAAGGTTGAAGACAGTCTGACAGGAAAGAAATTACAGTAAGTCACAAACAGTTTGTATTAGGGAAGATTTTTCAATGGAGCCCAAATTTCTTGTTTTCCTTATTAGGAACTAAAGACAAGAATGTTAAGTGAACTGCCTAAGATCACATAGCTTGTCAGTGGCAGAACTTGGACCAGAACTTGAGTCTTTTTACACTTAGTTCTGTGCTGGTCCAATAAGAGCTCACATGGGTGCTGGAGAATGTAGCATATTGGAGAAGAGAAAGAACAGAAGAAAAGATGTTGGGATATAGGTCAAAAGGACTAGCCCAGTAGGATCAAGTGCCTATCTCTGTTTTCCATCCACACACTCTCCTCAATGTATTTCAAAAAATATGAGGACCCAAGTGTGAAGAATAGCTTTTAAACCTCCATATCTGGGGCTGCTCCAAATCAAACTGGCTCGTGAGAGTGGTAGAGAAATTATTGGCTCACGATAAGATAATGTGGTATTACCATTTGAGCTTGTTCACTTTACCAGAAGCGAGAATCCATATAAATGAAGACAAAAGTAAAATATCCCATGAATAAATGCCTTCTAGTAATTGTGCATCTATTATACGCTAATTCCACACCATTTCTCATTTTAATTTTGTAACAGCTCCATCCATTCCACAAACATTTATTTTTCACCAAGTATGTATCAGGCACTGTGTGGGGCCCTGGAGGGTCACCATTAAGCAAAATAAGCATGATCCTTGCCCTTATGGAGCTTCTGATTCAGTGGATGACATAAACACTTTAAAAAATTATATAATTAATTAATTAATTATAATAGTGTTGGGGCTATTAAAGAGAAATACTCAACAAAGTATAGCAAATATCCTTTTAAATGCATAGCTGAGCTTACATAGATTTAGAGAAATCTCCAGGTCCTCAAAGCAAAGAATGAAATAAAAGCAAGATTGAAAAGTATAAACTGACACTGCCTGGGGCATGAGGTAGGAGTAGGTTACAGAGGGTAGAAAGAACACAGGTTATCATCTCAGTAATCATGAAGCTTAGATTGAAATGCCCATACTGGTTCAAGAAGCGGGACCTTTAGCACTTCCCCAAAGGTGAGGAATTAGAACTGAGACCCTTATGTAATCCAGAACACTCACAGGGTTACACTATTTGTGAAAAAATAGACTAAAAAGAAGTCTGCTGGTAGGTAAAGGGAGATAAGAACACTTATTTGTCTTAGCCTGAGTTCTGGTGGAAGGGAGTAAATCTGTCTGAAACTTCATAATTACATAACTTTAGAGAATTTAGGGTTTAAATATACATGAACTCAGTGGAGAGATTAAAAAGAAGGCGGTCCCAGGCTGATATCTTGGCAAAAGCAAAAGCAGAAATTCCCTGGAAGGATGTAGACTCTTCCTTTCATATCTACATAAATATAGATGTAATCCTGGCTTCCACAAATAAAGCCACGTATAAATCACTAATGAGATGAGCTCACAATCCAAAATTACCAAACACACAAAGAAGCAAGTCATCGGGAGTATTAAAAAAAGTCAGACTTAACCAACCACAAGATTAGACCCTTAAGAACTTCAGTAATAGAACAAGCTGAAAAAGCCCATAAGATAAATATACTTAAAATGATTAAAGACACAAAATGAGGATTGAAAAACATGGGACAAAAGATGCTTTTCAAAAAAACTAGACAAATTTGAAAAAGTACTAAATAAAATCATTAAAAGTAAAAAATACAATCTTTGAGATTAAAATGTATTAAGTAGATTAAGGCTGCTAAAGAGACAATTAGTAAACTGGGAGATAGGGTCAAGGAAGTCAAAGAAAATGAAGTTCAGAAAGATAAAGAAATGGAAAAATAGGAAAGTGAGGCTAACAGACATGGAGAGTAGACTAAGAATGCCAAGTTGTATCTTTTATGGGCTTTAAAAGGAGAGAATTGAGAAAACAGGGAAGAGAGAATGTTTAAGGACAATTTCCTAGAATAGATAAAGATATGAGTCTTCAGGTATAGGAAGCATAATAAGTACTTAGCTTAAAGATGAAGAAATATCCACACCCAGAAACAATGTAGTAAAACTACAGAATCCAAAGACAAAGTACATTTTCAAGACAGAGAGAAATATTTCTAACCATAGAGAAAGACATAGAGAAATGTTTTTGAACAGAGAAAGATTGGATACCTTTAGAAGCATGGCATGTAGACTGACAGCTGACTTACAACATTAACCATTGACAATGGAATACTATCTTCAAAGTGATAAGAGAAAAATCACCAGAAACCTAGAATCCTACACCCAGTTAAAGTATCATGCAATAATGAGGGTGAGATTAAGACATTTTCAGATAAATGAAAACTGAGAATTTATCATGAACAGAAAGTCACTGAAAGAACCAGTAAATTGTGTATATGAAAAAAGAAGGAACTAAATCAAAAAGGAATATTAAACAAAGAAATTAGTAAGCATCTAGGTAAATATGCCTTACATTGACGACATAAAACAGGAAAAATAATAATGGTTTTTTGGGTGGGGTATAAAAACAACAAAACTAAAATATTGGGCAACAATGACTTATATGATATGAGAACGTGCTGGTGGTACCTAAAACATTATATTCATATAAAATATTAATAAAATTAGAGCATGTAATTTATAAATCAGTACCGTGATAGGAAGGGAGTAAAGAAAACTGAGTCGATCCAATAGATGGCAGAAAATGAAGAAACAAATCTGAAGGATGAGTAGGAGGAGTCAGTTTGGAGTGTGGGGTACAGGGAAGAGAGATGAGGTGAGGCTGGAGAGGCAAGCCTGGGCCAGATCTTGTACAGTAAGTTAAGAATTTTTATTTTTATTTTAAAAGGTAAATATTCTTTTTACAAGATTGAGTCTCAGAAGTTAACGAATGCCTTTAGGTTCATACTGTTCAGTCAGAGACAGAACTGTAAGGTACGTCCAATGCCAGAGCCTTTCCTCATTCCACAGCGCCATGCTGTGACTGCCGGGAAGACATCCGAAGACCAGGGCATCCAACTCAGAGCACTGGCGGAGCTGACAACAGCAACAGTAATCAATAACGTTTACTAGCACTTACTGTATGCCACAGACCATAAGGACATGCTTTATCTCATTTAATCCTCACAATTATGAAAGAATAATTATTATTATCCCCATTTTACAAATTTGAGAAAACTGAGGCTTAGATGGTTAAATGACTAACTAGGCAAGTGGAAAAGCCAGCTGTGAACCCAGATTTACCTGTCTCCATATTAAATGGCTAGAATTTCTGGCCCTAGGCAAAAAAATGCAGAACCACCTCATTCATCTCTTCCAAAAAGCACGTCTTATTAAATATTTTTACAAAAATAATAATGTGAATTTAAAAAGAAAATACTTAGCCTTCCTTAATTCTGCTCTACTGGCATAAAGATTTTTCTTTTTCCCTATTCCTATCTAAACTTTATGCATATGTACACATTGTTTATGTAGTTATAATCATGCAGTATAACAATGTTGTGTTTCCACTTTCTGTGCAACACCTTCCACTGAGTTGAGGTCCATTATTTGCTTTATTACTCCTTTCTTGTTAGACATTCAGTTGCAATCATCTTCTTTCCTATAGTTCCAACCTCTTCCTCTTTATTAGCCCTTTCCTCAGCATAAAAACACTCTCATCTCTCTTATCCTACAATTAAAATACCCAAATCCTTCATACACTCTACCTCCTACCTTATCTTTCTCCTTCCTTTTTCTGTCAAGTTTTCTGAATAAGTATTCTCTGCTTAGAGTCTCCACTTCACTACTCATTTATGCCTCGGTCTGCTGCAATCTAGTTTCTTCCATCCTGTCCCCTACTCTCCTTGGGCAACCTCATCCGTAGTCCAGGGGTCTGGGGGCTAGGTTGGAGACCAGTCTACACAACCTGATGACTTTCTTCAGCAGTGTGCAGCAGCCTGGGAGAAGTAGAGGAGAAGGCATGGTTAGGATTAATCCTTGTGCCTAACATAAGGAAAGACAAAGCTGGAGAGAAATTGAGAGTGTTGGTGAATGTGGAGACTAAAACACAAAATATAAGGTTATGTCAGACAAGGTGGTGAAATGTGGAGATACACCACTTTACGTAAACTAGAAAAGAAGGAAGTAAGGCCAGAAGTGGACTGATTAGGAGAAAATGAAGGGACCAAAAATAGGAGTTATGGAAGTAAAATTAAGAGCAAGCTAGAAGGAAAAAATGTTTTATTTAGAGAGTGGGATATGATGTTTAAGATTGGACATGGTACAGTTTGGAGGCTGAGAAGGACAAGGTGTATCCATAGCGGTGAGTAGCTGAGGTGAAGTGGAGTCTGGGAGACCCAGGCATCTACACAAACACAGAGGTCACCCAGGATGACAGTATGACATGAAGTAGAGAGAAAGACTGGGCCACAAGCCAAGATCCTCAACAAAGGTGGAGAGGGACCAAGAGTTGAGTCAGTACCTGTTGATGATAAAGCAGGGCAATAATACAGCATAGACAGCAAGAATAAACCTCAAAGGGGAAGATTTGTGCACAAAGATAAAGAGGTGATGGTTTGCATTCAGCAACGAAGAGGGAGGCAGGAGAATACTGAACCTCCCCTGAACCCCATGGTCTCCTCTTAGACCACACACGGAACAACTCTTTCCTGTTTCCTGAACATTCCATACTTGCTCACACTTGGTTTTTCTAATGCTCCCTATCTCAGTGAGGATCACCATTCCTTGTCCACTTGTACAAGGCAGAAATGTAGCAGTCATCCTAAACATTTTTCTCTTCCTCAATTCCATGTCCAACCATCATCAAATCCTGTTAAATATCTTTTAAATCTCTCTAGAATCCATTGGTTTCTCTCTGTCTCCACTATTATTACCCCAGTCCTACATCCCTTTAGCTCCTGGATGGACTCCTGCAGTGACTGCCCTCCATACCCACCGGCCCCCTACAGCTGGCCTCTTTGCTGAAATCTGATCTCCACACTGCTGTCTTGGCAATATGCATCTTTTCTTCACATGCAATTTAGTCTGGTCACTTCCCACCCCTGACTTATCATACTCCCTTTTTTGAAACTCTTCAATGGAGTTCTGTTGTTCTAAGGGTAAAGGTCAAATCTTTCACATTCCTAACAGCACCTCATTTGGGCTGGTGGGCTTACCCCCCAGTCTCATGCCATACATCGCTCCTCTTCACTCTCTAACTCTAGCCTCACTGGCTTCCTTTCACTTTCTTGAAGGTACAGGATTCAACCTTTGCACATGCTGTTCTCACTACCTAAATACTGTTCTCCACTCTCAAATCAAGCACCGTCAGGTCTCCCCTCTACATATCATTATGGTAACATGCACCTCTTCTTGGCAGCACTGACTGCTGAAGTGATCTTACCTGGAGTTGAGGGGTCGTACGATTAATACCTATCTCACCCTGCTAGATTGCAAATGTGGTAGGACAGGGAATCTCTGACTTTATCACCATTTTGTCTTTGATTCCTAGACGGAGCTTGGCTATATGTACTGGATAAGATGTGCCACCCAGAATCCCTTCAAGGAAGAACTTGCTGCCCATCTGTGGGAACACAGCCAGCAGACAGCCTCAAGCTGTCAGCAACTTTAGGGTTGTCCTCGGTTGCAGAGAGCGGCATCTCTGAAGGTCATACCATTTTGGGGGCAGTCCACGTTTGAAGACTGAGTGAAGCAGGGTGTAATGGGTTGAATGGTGGCTCCAAAAAGGTATGTCCACGTCCTAAACCCAGAACCTGTGAATGAGAACTTATTTGGAAAAAGAGTCTTTGTAGATGTAATTAAGTGAAGGATCTTGAGGCGAGATCATTTTGGATTTAGAGTGGGCCCTAAATCCAATGCATGACAGATATCTTTATAAGAAAAAGGCAGGGGGAGATTTGAGACTCAGACACACAGAGGAGAAGGCTAAGTGAAAACAGAGGCAGAGACCAGGGAGATGTTGCCACAAATTAAGAAATGCCTGGAGCCACCAAAAGCTGAAAGAGATAAGGAAGAATCCTTCCCTAGAGCCTGTAAAGGGAGCATGGCCCTGCTGACACATTGATGTTGGACTTCTGGCCTCCAGAACTGTGAGCGAACAAATTTCTGTAGTTGTAATTTGTTATGATGTCCCTAGGAAACTAATACACAGGGGCATAAAGGCCTACATTTGGGCCACCATGACATGACATGATTTCTTCCTTCCTCCCTTAACAGATTTTGGTCCCTAATAGACGTCTCACACTCCAAGCTCTGTCTCACTGACTGCTTCCAGAGAACCCAGCATGACACACTATAATAAGATATTTGTCAAATGAATAAATTAAATAGACTATGAGTTCCCGGAAGGCAAGAACTATGTCTTTATTCACATTTACATCCTTAAAGCTTAGCACAGTGTCTCACACATAATACACGTTCAATAACAATTTGTTAAATGAGAGAAAGAATGCATGAACATATAAACAGATTGAATTGAATCTACAGATTGAAATGAACTTTGGTAGAATATTTTTGTATATTGCTTGTGAGCCTACACTGAGGAAGGAAGAAAGGAAAGAAAGAAGGAAGGAAGAATGATTGATTGATGCTTGCTGTGTCATGAACTCAGCTAAGCATTGTCATCAGGCTCTTGTAAGGGTGGGAGAGGGGAGGACACAACTTCCATGAAGCATAGCTCTTCCCTTTGAGGGCAACATTTTTGTTCTTGCAGAGCTAAGACTCTCCCTAACAACATGCAGAAATAATTTCACCACCCTGCCCCCAGCCATTCTGACATAAATCCTTAAGGATAAACATTTTTAGTGTAATGAGCAAAAATAAAACAGAAGGGACCTGTTCAAACAAGGCAGTGGAATGTGGGTAAAGGGGAAAGAATTGCCACTATTTTCAACAGCTGAAAAATCTCTGTGGAGGAGGTGTGATTTCAGAACCACTTTACATCACAGCATGTTTCGGGGGAACAAAACCTTAGAGGCCATCTACTACAGTGTCTTCTTTTATAGATGAAGAAACTGAAGCTCAGAGAGAGCAAGTGATTTGCTCAAGGTCCTGCTACTAGGTTAGCGCAAAGGTGAGGCTAGAACCTCAGAATTCTTTCCAATAAATCTTAATGGGGTAATTGGAAGGAAGGAATGAAAGAAGGGGAGGAGGAAGTGAGGGAGGGAGCTGATACTGGCAAAATGAATGGGGTTTTAGCATACGTAGGGGAAAGAAATAACCAGGCTCTGGCTAGGTGCTTTGGGAAGATTATATGACTTATTCCCTACAACACCTATGTGAGGCAAAGTCTGCTCTCTTCATTTTATCATCTAGGATGGTGAACTCAGAAACACTGGGTGAGTTTCTCAAGTAAGTAGTAGAGCTAGGAATCAAACTCTAGTCTGTCTGACTCCCAAAACCATTCTTTCCCAGGACAGCATGTTACAAGGGGAAAGGGTGAGATTAAAGTCAAAAGAAGAGATAGTGATAGGTGGGTTACCTGGCAGGAGACTGGAAAGGAGAACAGGAGTGGGGTTTGAGTAACCTAGGAATCCCCAGAAAAGAGTTTTAAGGCTCAGGGTGACCATAATAGGGCAATAGAAGCTGTCTGCTTGTCCCCAAATATCTAAAGAGAGAGGAGAAGATGGCAGCAGTGTCTGTGCCTGGAATCTGAGGTAAGAGTTGATGTGGAACAGTGGGTAGGTAGAGGGGCCATGGTTATCTCTGGGGAGATAACTATCACTCAGCAGTACTAAGGGCATGGCTCTGGAAATGGTGAGGAACAGGGAGATGTGGAAGATGGAATCAATGGAGTAGGAGAAGCCAGGTGGGCAGAGCAAAGGTCCACGCGGAGTTCTAGGTGATGACGGAGAGATTTCCTCTTTGAGGAGCACAAGACCTGGGCATGCTGTTCATGACGACAGGAAAGCTGTGCCTGGGGGATGCTTCCAAAGTGGCCAAGAAGGGCCCCAAATGAGAGGACAATGTGTTTGAATTCAGAGTGATAAGAAATAGAAAGGCATTGAAGGTCTTCGAGACCAACTCAGTAAAGTAGTGTCTTAGAAATCTTAAGACTCAGCAGGCTGCAGAGGTACTTTCATTTCCAGCTGTAATGGAATAGGCTTGTAGCAGGCCAACACACCTGCTAAGAACAACTAGAAAATCCAGACAAATGCAGATTTTCTCCTTGAAGGCACTAGAGATCTGGCAAGCAGCAAGGACTTGGGGAGCCACCTCCTGTAGAGAGGTAAAGCTTATTGAGGTGAACTCAACTTTCTGCACACTGCTTTCACCTATGGGCATTTGTTGATTATTGGTGTGGAGCAAGAGACTAAGAAGCTGGGCAGAGGGGGTACTGCTAAGAGGCAGAGATTTGGAAGAACTTAAGGCAACCATGAGGTAGAGAGATAGAAATAAAAGCATGTCCAAAGCAGCCAAGACTGGAGGGCTAAGATCCTGGAAAGAAGTGAGCTTGACACTCAGCACTGATATTTGAGGCTTTTACTAATTCAGATGTGCAAAGTAAGAGATAAGAAGTCAAGTGGAAGAGGCTGGAAAGCAGGGCAAAGTTTTCATGTCTCTCAATCTATGGGGCAAAAATTGGAATTCAGTATCCCTTCAAGAATGGTGGGGCAGAGGTCCTAGAAAACACCTCAGGATCTCAGTTGGGACTTCTGAAGATCTACATCCTAGGAGGGAGAGTACACCAGCTGTAGATGGAGTTTTACAAGACTGTAAACATGTCTTAAGTCAACTTATTCCATGTTGTATTGAGGAGATCTGGTCCTTGGTTGCCTGCCAGAGGATAGAGTGAATCTTCTCTAGAGTGAGAAAATCTCATTCAGAGCCTCTCCAATATTACATACACAATATCCAACACCTAACAAATAATTACCTGACAGGAAGAAATAGAACCAAGGAAAAAAACAGAAAATGGAAGCATATGCATAGGTCATCCAGATAGGAATTATCTGACAGACTTTAAAATAACTATGAGTTTATTCAAGAAAATAGATGACAAGACAGAAAACCTTACCATATAAACAGAATGTTTTAAAATATCAAACAGAATTCTAAAAATGAAAATTACAGTAATTGAAATTATGAAATCAATAGAAGTTTCAAAGAGTAGATTGGACACAGTTGAAGAAAAGATCAGTGTGCTTGAAGATAGACCTAGATAGAGACAGACAATAGACCAATGCACAGATATTAAAAAGGATGGAAAAGTACACAAAATGGTGTAACAGACACATGAAACATGAAGAAACATTTAAATATATATACATCATTGCAATCTCTGAAGGGGAGAGACAGAATGCACAGGAAAATATTTTAAGAGATAACGGCCAAGAATAACATAAAAAAACTGTCAAAAATGTCAAAACATAGAGGATAAATTAGATAAGAAAAAGAAACCAGAAGAGGCATAAATACAAAGATAACCACGCTTAAGCACATCAAAGTAAAAATTTCTAAAAACTAATGATAAAGAGAAAATGTTAAAAGCATCCAGAGAAAAATAAAGACACGTCCCCTTCAAGGAAAGAGCAACACTAACACAGCTTACTTAGCTCATACAATAGCAGCCAGAAGAAAATGAAACTGCTGAAGACATCTTTAAAGTATTGAAAGTAAAAAAAAACCAGATGTACTAAAAGAAAAAAACCTAGAAGACAGTTTTCAAGTACCAAAAGGAAAAAACAAAGCTGTCAACCAGGAATTATTTACACAGTTAAAATATTCTTCAATGAAAGCAAAATAACATTTACAAACAAATAAAAACAGAAAATTTGTTGCTGGAAGAACTTCACTGAAAGAAATTCTAAAAGAAGTCCTTAAGGCAGGAGGAAAATGATCCCAGATGGAAACAGAAAAATGAAGGAAGGAATGAAGAAAACATAAATAAAACATAAATATGGGAGCACACTTAAATTAATGTAGACAATAAAGCAATAACAATAATTTCTCATCAAGTTTAAAACAGATATAGAATTTAAATGCACGGTAATATATAAATGCAGGTTAATAACCAAAAATGTAGGACAAGGGTATTTTAAGATTATAGCATTGTTTGGGAAGAGGTGAAAAATCCTAATTTATGTTAGGCTCTAATAAATCCACAATGCATGTTGTAATCTCAAGGCAAGCCACTAAAAGAATAGTAAAAGAATATATAACTAACAAGTTATTAGAGGGTTAAAATATCATAACAAAAATTGAATAAACTAAAATAAGGCAATAAAGGAGAGAAAAAAGGAACATAGAGCAGGTGAGACAACTAGAAAATAAATAGTAAGACGGTAGATACAAGCGGAAATAATTATTTATGTTAAATGTAATGGTTTAATACTCAAGTAGAAGGTAAAGATTGTTAGGCTGGATTAAAAACAAAATAACCATATGCTGTTTACAAGAGACACTCAAATACAAGAGCACAGAAAATTTAAAGCGGGAGACTTCAATACACTGTTTCTGTAATCAATAGAACAAGCAGACAAAATAATCAGAAAGGATAGAGAAAATTTGAATAACTTGATTAATAAACTTCATATAATTGACATTTATAGAACTCTAAACCCAATAACCTCAAGATATACATTCTTTTCAAAGGAACATGGAACATTTACCAATCAGACCGTATAGTGGGCCATAAAAAATTGTCAGTAAATCTCATAGGATTGAAATCATTCAGTGAATATTCTGACCAGAGTAGGATTAACCTAAAAAGCTATAACAGAAAAACAATAGGAAAATGTGCAAATGTTTGAAAATTAAGTGACATACTTCTAAATAATATATAGGTCAAAAAAGAAATCACAATGAAAAATAGAAAATATTTAAAACTGAATGATAATAAAAAACTTGGGATGAAGCTAGTAGTGCTTACCACGAAATTTTAGCTATAAAAGCACATAGTGGGAAGAAAGAAGTTGGAGAATCAACCATCTGGAGGAGTAAAAACAAATTAAAGCCAAAGAAGTAGAAGCAAGGAAACAATGACATTAACAGCAGAAATCTTTGTAATAGAAAACAAATGTACAACTGAGAAAAAGCAACAAAACCAAAAGCTATTTCTTTATGAGGGTGAATAAAATTAGTAAGATTGATCAGGAAAAAAGACACAAATGATCTATATAAATAATGAAAAGGGACACATTTCTAGTGACACTACAAACATTAAAAAATTTAAAAGGATATTAAAAAATCTTTAAACCAATATATTTGACAATATAAATGAAATTTACAAATTCCTTTTAAAAATCTACAGCTTATCAAAATTGAAACAAGAAGAAATAGAAAATATGAATAGTCATGATTATTAAGGAAATTGAAACTGTGATTCAATACCTTCCACAGTGATATCTCTAGGCCCATCTGGCTTCACTGGTGCATTTCTCCCAAACAATTAAAGAAGAAATAACTCCCATCTTACAAAAACTATTCCAGATAATAGAAAAAGAGGGGACACTTCCCAACTCATTTTATAAAGCCAGCATTACCTTGGTAACAAAACCTGACAATTACAAGAAAGGATATTACAAGCCATTCTCTCTCATTAACACTTATGCAAAAATACTAAAAAAAAAAAAGTACTGAGGGGCTGGCCGGGTGGCATAGTGGTTAAGTTCACACACTCCACTTTGGCAGTGCAGGGTTCACAGGTTCAAATCCTGGGCATGGACATACACACCGCTCATCAAGCCATGCTGTGGCAACATCCCATATACAAAATAGAGGAAGATGGGCACACCTGTTAGCTCAGGGCCAATCTTCCTCACCAAAAAAAAAAAAGTACTGAAAGAAAAAAAGCAAATCAAAAAGAAAAAAGCAAATCAAATCCAGTTATATATAAAAAGGACAATATATAAAGATCATTGGGTTTATTCCATGAAAGTTGGTATACCATTCAAAATTCATAAGTGTATTCAAAAGAAATACATATGTATTTTCTCCAAAAGACCTGTACTGTAATATTCATACTGGAAACTACACAAAGGCTCATAAGAAAAGAATGAATAAGGAAATTGTGGTGTATTCATAGCAAGGACTGTGACACAACAATGAGAACAAATGAACTACAACTACACAGATACACAGAATTATATGGATAAATCTCCAAAAAATGTTGAGCAGAAAAAGCTAGACACAAAAGAGACATACTCTCGATTTCCATTTAAATAAAGTACAAAAACAGATAAAGCTAGCCCATGGTATTAGAAGTTCTGGGATTCAGGTAATATTCTATTTCTTGATCTGTGTGCTGGTTACAAAAGTGTGTTCTGTTTGTAATCATCCATTTGACTGTACACTTATGTATGTGTATTATACTTCACAAAGTTTTTCAAAAATCAGTGAACTTACTACTTTTTAACATAATAAAAGATAAAAATCATATGATTATCTCAATAGACAGAAAAAACAGAGAATAAAAGCATATAATAAAATTCAACATCCACTCATGATAATAAAAAAAGAAGAACTCTTAACAGACTAGGAATAGCAGGGAGCTTCTTTAATCTGATAAAGACTATGTACAAATATACACATATTGCAAACATTATATTATACTATTTATATTATATAGGTAAAATGTTAAAAGCTTTCCTCCTGAGATTGACAAGAAAACGATGCTACACTTTTGTTCTTCACTGTACTTAAGATTCTAGCCATTGTGCTGAAAGTCCTTTGACCCTATTGCAAGACAAAAATAGAAGAATTGGAATGGGAGAAATAAAACCCTTATTATCTGCATAGAATATGTGCAAATAATTGTTGCACATTCTGTTATGTACACAGAAAATCCAAAAGACTCTACAATCAAAAGATTGGAATTAATAGTTAGAATCAATGTGTAGTTTAGCCAGGTTGCTGGAAACAAGGCAAATCTGTAAAAACCAATTACATTTCTATATATAAACTGCAAACAATTAGAAAGTAAAATATACAATATTAATGCCTTTTACAATAGATCAACAACAGCAAATACTTAGAAATAAATGGAACAAAATATATATAAGACTTTTACGCTGAAAACTAAAACATTGTGAGATACTCAAGAAGAATTAATAAATGGAGGGATACACCAATTTCATGGATTCAAATATGGTAAAGATGTCAATTATCTCAAATTGTTCTTCAGATTCACTGTGATGATGACAAAATTCCAGCAGCTTGGGTCTTTTCCCCCCTCTCTTTTGGAACTAGTTCAAGCTGATTTTGAGATAATCAAGGGAATCTTGAAAAAGAATAACAAAGGCCAGATAATTTACATAACTAGGCACCATAACTTATTATAAAGCCACAGTAGTTAAGACAATGTTTTATTGGCAAGACTAGATAAATAAAACAATGGAAAAAAATATATAGTCACTTGCTTTATGACAAAGATGACATTGCAATGTACAGAGAATTTTACTTTGACTCCTACCTTACACCATACACAAAAATCAGTTTTCAATGGAATGTAAAGGAAAATATTAGCTCTTCTAGAAGGTACATAAGAAAATATCTTCAAGACTTTGCTGTGTGCAGATTTAACAAGACTCAAAAAGACAAATATGGATACACTGGACTGCATTAGTTTTTCTCAATCTTTTAAAATGATTGCCCCCTAAAGAACCTTTTTAGATATTTTTCCTAACATTCCCTACCCCCTCCCATAAAATTTTAATATCACACATATACTGTATATCTGTTTATGTACTGTGGCTCTTTTGGAGGGCCACAAACCATTGCACTATCTAAGATTTTTTTCACGCCCCCCCAAGAACTAATTTCCACCTCCTTGGGGGCAACATAGCTCTGTTGAGAATCACGAACTACATTAATATTAAGAACGTCTACTTATCAGAAGACACAACTGAACAAGTCATAGAGGGGAAGAAGATATTACATAGGGCAGATGTACATAGAAGATATTACATAGGGCAATATATAGGGCAGATGTCAATAATATATAAAGAATTCTTAGAACTAATCATTAAAATAGACAACCCTTCCCCCCACCCCCAAATGGGCAAAAGAATTGAACAGGAACTTCATAAGAAAGGATTTCCAAATTGCCACCCCAAATATGGAAAGATGCAAAGTATCATTAGTCATCAGGAAAACACAAATTAAAATCACAATAAAATCCTATAACATATCCATCAGTCTGGCTAAAATTGGAGACTGAAAATATCAAGTACTGGCAAGGACATGGAGGAAGTAGAACTCTCATACATTGCTGGTCTAAAGTAAATTAATACAACCAGTTTGGAAAATTGATATTTTCTACTAAAGCCAGACATAATCATACTCTATAACCCAGCAATTCTACTCCTAACTTTATTTCCAAAAGAAATGGCTACATCTGTTAACCAAAAAACATTCATGAGAATATTCATAGCGGCATGATTTGTAATCAAAAAAACTGAAAAACACTTTAAAGGTCCATCAAAGGTTAAATGGATAAATAAATTATGGCATTATCATACAATGGAAAACTATAAAATGAGAATGAATAAACTATTGCTACATGCAACAACATGAATATTAGACACAGTGTTGAGTGAAAGAAACCAAACCTACATGCAAAAATACAAGTATCATTATTTAATTTATACAAATTTCAAAAACAGGCAAAACTAAATGATGGTGATAGAAGTCAGTCTTCTCTTAGGGAAAGAGGTGGCTAGTGAGTAGGAGGGGGTTGGGGGGCTTCTTGGTTCTAGCAATGTTCTATTTCTGAATCAGTTTCTTGATTGGCTACATGAATGTGTTCACCTTGTGAAAATGTATTGAGCTGAACACTTAGGATTTGTGCATTTTCTCTGTATATGTGTATAATGCATAAATAAAAAGTTCTTTTACACATGAAGCTGGACTGGAAAAAGGAAGACTTGGGACAAGAGTGTGATGGGGGAAATTTAAGAAAAATTCAAAGAAAAAAAATGCTCTGGTTTTGAAATTGTAATGGAGGGAGTCCTGTTTAGCAGTCAGGAAACCTGAGCTCTCATCTCTGTGATGTTGAATAATCATCCACTTTCTCTGGCCTCAGTTTCCTAATTTGTAAAATGGCTGCACAGGTCCCAGATCTGATCCATGATTTTATCACAAACTTCATATGTGCACTAAGTGGGAAAGCTGTGGTCTCTCCTGCCACAATCTATACTCACACAACATTCATCATTATTTGTAACGTCATTCTCTCAAAGACAGGACGCTGGCAATCCAGTCTTATCAGTACCTCACTTGCCAATGGTAATTACATTATAGGACTTTATTAGCACCCCAGAATCCCACCTTGTGTCCTTTCCCTGTGTAAAGGTATCCTGACTTCTACCACCGTTAATCAGCGTTGCCTGCTGGTAAGTAGCTGTTTTTCATTTTCCTCCAGCTCGCTTTCTTATACTGGGTCATTTGTAACTGGGGCAGAGTGTGTGTGTGAAAGTAGTTCATACTCTCACTCTTAAGTCAACTTTAAGACTCTTCCTTTTCTTTTTTCTTTCCTGAACAAATGAATACTAAAACCATCATCAGGGCTGAGCAAGGTAGGCCTCTGTGTAATGGTGTGGTGTGGGGGTGGGAGAGCTACAGCAGCCCAGAGCAGGGTTGGAGCCTGAGTAGAGTAAGGAGGGTGCCCATGTGGGGCAGGGGCGACTCAGAAAAGGATGCCAGAGTCTGAGGTGGGTGGGAAAGACACCTACATGGGAGAGGGAGAAGGGGCAGCAATTAGAGATTGGTTCCATACAGAGGGACTGACCAAATAAGTAAATGTATTAAGTGTAATGGGGGTTGGGGTTTTCACTGTTGGAGAAAACAGTTGTGAATATGGAAAGGGAGAAAACTAGAATGAACACCGTGGTGCTGGAATGAAATGGAGGTATTGGTGTGCATTCATGGTTGTCAATATATGGATAGATGTAGAAATAAATACAGGGGGATGTGTGTGTGTTTGTCCTAGCTCTGTCCACTGAGAGGGCCCTGGAGGAAGTGACACACAAAAGCAATGAGCACACTTAGCACCCAGATCTTGGTTTCTAAGTACCACTCATCAGTAAAAGAAACCAGGAATCCTTGGAGAAACGCGTGATTTCTGGGGTAGGGCCAGGAAAGTACAAGATGAGCCTGGAACATCATGTGCCAGAAAGTAAGGAGATGCTCAGTGATTAATAAGGATGGGTCAAAATGACACAGAATCCTGCTTGAAGGGGGTCCACAAATCTGGGACAATTTGACCATAAAACAAATAATAACAGTAACAGATTTTAACCCAGTGGAAAAAAACAGGAAACCCTATATCCAAACTGATACAAATAGATAAATGAATAAATTTAAAGTTTGATGAGGAATGGGATATATTTGGTCTCAAAATCCTCAGGTCTGCATTTGCAGATAGTCTAGGGAAAAAAGTCCTTTATATTATACTTAGAACTTTTCTGAAAGTTCAAGAAATTGTTTCAAAAGAGAAGCGCTGGGATGCATCCTTTATCTCTGCATGTATTCAGTGCACATTTATTGAGCATCTGCTATACACTGGGCACCAGGGATGCAAGGATATAGTCCTTGCTTAAGGAGCTCACGGTGTCTGAGCAGGAACTTTTTCTCTCAACACGCATTCAGCTAGTACTGAGTAAGCACATACTCTCTGCGCTAGATAAACCATCCCCGCTCTCAAGGAGTGTACAGTCTGCCAGGGTAACATATTCGATGGGCTGGCCCTATTTATACCATAGAAGGATTCAGATTTGGATCAGATGAACTAGACTGCATTTCTACCTTTACCATTTAACAGCTCTGGAATCTTGAACGAATTAGAGAACTGCTCTGAGTCTCAGTTTACCTGTTTATAAAATCAATTCCTTCTTCATGGGATTTGTCGTGAAGGTTAAAATATGTAGAAGTACTTTATACAACAATATGTAAATGATTTTTGGTGGTGATCTGTGTCCTGGATTATGTAGACTTTTGGGACTAGCTGGAAACCATACCTCAGTGTACCTCATCACTCAACAATAAGGGTTATACATGAAGGAAGCCTATATTTGCTTATCATTAGTTGCTGCTGTATGGGGAAATGCTTCCCCAGTCAGGGTTACGTTACAAATGTATTTTGGGGCCAGAAACTCTAGGTGTGTGGGAAGTGGGGATGAGTGGAAGTCACCTGTCCCTACACATCCTGGTTGCTCAGTTTGCTAGTAAGCAGTGGGGTGGGGGCAGCATGAAACAGGACTGTGGATCTGGTAACAGCCTCCCTGACATGCAGGGTGCCACAGTGCTTTTTACTCGGTGAGGTCTGCAGAGTCCAGATGGGTATTGGATATCTCTTGGGCACAACTTCAAAATCCTTTTGGCTCTACCTCTTAATCCAGCCGTGGCTGTGGCAACAGTTCCAGGCCAACTCAGACGGGTTTTGTGTGGGTGTAATCTGACAGGGCCTTGCCTTGGGCCTGCCCCCGGTACTTCTCGCTACCTACCCTACTCACACTCGGGCAACCTGGAGTGTGGGGGGTTAAAGCCCATTGGTTATGGCCCCTGGACTAGTGGGGGATAGGGGTTGATGGATAAATACTTCCCATTTGCCCCATGGGTGGACTGTTTGGAGACATTTCATCAGGTCCCTCTGAAGGACACAGTGGAATGTACTCCAGTTGCCTTTAGCAGTGTGACCAACTCCCTATCACCCTTCCATTTGGGCTCCCTTCTGCCCGTTCTTACTGCCTGTCCATCACTCCTGCCTCCTGGAATCACATTCCCAACTCCTTGCATGCAAGGTTTGGTCTTGACTCTGCTTTGGGGGTGCCACTGGTTAAGATGGGATGAGCTCTGTTTACCCCAAGATCATTGCTGCAATGTGGAAGGGGGCCAGCAGGCCAGCATGAACTCTTGCTTCAGCGTTGCATGAACAAGAGTGTCTTTGGAATATTCCCTGCCCCCTCCTCCCAAGGCCAAATGTTGGTGGTGAACTGATTTGTCTCAAAAAGGAACTGCTGCCAGATTGTCACCTCTAGCCCTGACCCTTGAGCACTTATTGACCAGAACAGTCAAAGGAGGTTGTTTTAAACCAGCCAGCTGTGCAGGGGCATGGGTCTGTATCGGGAATGTTAAATTTAATTACATGTAGATTAGATGTTTTGAATTACCTTACTGTCTCGCAGAGGCCCCAGACTGCATGAGGTTCCAGCTGTAGCTCACTCTAGGCTCCACCTAATGATGCTTGTGAAGGGCAGAAATTTAATTTCAGAAGTGTGGTGTGCCAGACATGTCATATCACTTTATTTCCTCCAAGTCAAAATAAACCCAGCTTTGAGCACTCTGTCCTGTTAGGATGGTAGCAAATGCCATCTCAGTCACTGTGGGCAGCACAGCATGGTGGTGAAGAGCCCAGATTCTGAAGCCTGCCTGTTTGGTTTGAATTCCAGCTCTGCCACTTAGGAGCTATGTGACCTTGGGCAAATCCCTTGACCTCTCTTTACTGCAATTCATCGTGTAAATTGGGGATAATAATAGTAAATAGATAATAACAATAAATATTTACTTCACTGGCTTGTAAAGAGGATTAACTGAGTAAATGCGTGTAGAGGGCTTTAGAACATTGCCTGGGGTTTTAACCACATTACCTTGGGTGAGGTAGGAGGAGGCCAGATGCAGATCAAGAGAGACAAACTGGAAAGAATTTTACAGTTCTTTTGTACTCACAGCTCCCTGTCAAGAACACAGCACACTATGCAGGGCCACTCAGAGAAGCACCAGGGTCAGCCACGAGGCAGAGAGAATGAAGGGCACTATGGGCAAGTACCTTTATTGTGGCTTTTGAGGGAAGGAAAAGGCAATCAGGCTTAGCACTGGGTAGTCTTAATAATTTCAGTGGACTCTGGGGCATAGGGGCTGTTCCTGGTTGTCTAGTACTTCGTCCTGGGGTGTATAGAGGCTTGGAGTGTAAGAGCCTGATAAGGAATGTTTTGGGGGTATAAACTTAATTGGCTGCTCAAGAAAGGGAACAGACTGGCCTCTAGTCAGGCCCTCAAAACTGGGTCAGGACAACATTTTTAAAAAGCTATATTATACCTGGCAGTTGTCAATTCTTAGGAGCAGTTATGATTTAGGGTCAGAGGTCAGTAGGGAGGTTCTCACACTCCCCATCCCCCAGGTGTGCTTGAGAATCTTGGAGACTCACATGATGCCAGAAAAGGGAACAGCCTCTCTTTCTCATCTCACCACTATGTGAGTTTTCTATGGCTGCTGTAACAAATTACCACAGTGTAGTGACTTAAAACAACACAGGTTGATTATCTTCCAGTTCTGGAAGTCAGTCATCTAAAATGGGTCTCACTAGGCCAAAATCAAGGTGTCATCAGGGCTGTGTTCTTTCTGGAGGCTCTAGGGTGAAATCAATTTCCTCACCTTTCCAGCCTCTAGAAGCCACCTGTATTCCTTGGCTTGCGGCCACTTCCTCTGTCTTCAAAGCATAGCATCTTCAAATTTCTCTGTGACTATGACTCTCCTGTGTGGGTCTTTCACTTAAAAGGACCCTGTGACTATCTTGGGCCTGCCTGGATTATCCAGGGATATCTCCCTATCGCAAGGGCCTTAACTTCATCTTGTCTGCAAAGTCCCTTTTGCCATGTAAAGGAACATACTTACAGGTTCCAGGGATTAGGATGTGGATATCTTTGGGGAGAGTGGACACTATTCTGCCTTCCCAACACTGTCACCAATGATATCTTCTATGTATCTATCTATCTAAGTCTACATGGTCCCTTGAAGTCAGGTGGCCCTGCATCTTCCACGCCATGACTGGGCCTAAGAATATTCACGGAGGCTGGGAGGCCCCAAAACTCCCTAGTGCATCCTGAAGCCATTCACCTCTAAAGTTCTCCTACCTCCTGGCTCTCCTCTACTCGAAGTTCTCACAGAATTCTATCAGCTTCCCAGCCTTGGGGAACACTCTTCATCTCACAACTTTTGCCCTTCTCCCCATCCTTCCCAACTGAGTCATCCAAGAATTTTCTCTGGCCTTTGGAAAAAAATAGACAGGGCTTGGAAAGGGTCTGCTTTCAACTCAGCAACAGGAGCTTTCCCAGAAACAAGGGAGAACCAAGCTGAAATAAAAACTCATTGAATTGTCCTGCCAATCTACACTGGGGTCACTTGTTTAATGTCTGTTTTCCTCACTAGACTTAACCTCTGGACAGCAGAGATGTCTGTACCCCAAGCCTAGCATGGAGTACACACTCAAGAAACAAACCCTTAGGTACCTTTCAACTCAAACAACCCCTACTATTCTTCTTCTATCCTATTATTACTATTATTATTCTAGAAGGAAAAGCCACCCTAACTGCCCCATCATTTTGTCTCTCAGTACTCCAGTTTCCCTCTCTGAGATAGTAGATTACACAGCAGGTAGATTACTCAGAAAACTGAGCTGGAATATTGGGGGAATTTCCCCCCTCCCACATTTGTACAAGCCAAGATTTAGGAAAGGCATCCATCCATCCATCCAATATAGTTAATATCTACTATGTGCAGAGGGTGGCAGAAGGAGAAGTGATATTTATAGAGCACCTACTGTGTGCCAGATACTGTGCTCTATACTTTATGCACATTTTTACCAGGGTTTTGTGGTAAAGCACAGTAATAATCACTTGCATTTGATTTGCATGTTTTTCATACTGTTTGAAGTGCTTTCATATATCTTATCTTACTTGATTTTCACAAACCTATGTGGGGTAGGCTTGGCAGATATAATCATCCACATTTCAGAGAGAAGGGGACTGACAGACAGAGAAGGGGCTCCACAAAGTCATGCACTTGGCTGTGCTGAATACAGGTCTCTGGAGTTCTGGTCCGGCACCACTTCCCTTCCTCTCTCTGTGCTCTTGATGGTTTCACAGCCTGTACTTCAGATGCCCAGTTCATCCTCTCTTCCATATAGAAAACTTGACACCTCTCCAGGGACTGTCCATAAACAGGTTCCCCACAAAATGTATATACCCACATGTGCAAAGACCAACCAGCACATATTTGCACACAAACACACACTTGTGCATAGATATATGCACACAGCCATACACATACGGGTGTTAGGGAGTTAGCACTCAAATCTCAACTTAAGCGGCCAGTGGCTCAGAGAAAGTGGTTGAGAGACAAAGCTCCATGAATATTTTCACATTTCTGCATGGTCCAGTCTTTCTGAGCAAAGAGTGCTGGTAACCTGGGTTGAATGAGAATTGAATGGTTCAATGTACCTTGGAAGTTAGAGGTAGTGAATTGCTCTGGGGAAGTTGAATGGCTTATATTCCCCTGGAGCCATTTGCTTACATTCTAGGGGTAACAGAGCTAGAGACTTTCCTGTCTCCCCCAGAGAGAACTTGTTTACGTTCCAGAGCAAAGGTCTCTGTCCCCTCTCCTCTCACCCCTCTCCTTCTTCCCCGTCTCTCCCTACCCCATCTCTCTCTCTCGTTCCATAATTTTGGGCTCCTCTCCTGTGGTACAAACCTTGCTGCACAAGCAGGTAAACATCTGGCCCTCATTGATTTGCCCCGTGGAGATCTGGGGCTTGGAGAACAAGTGTTACTAAGATGCCCTGTGAGTAAATGAAAGGTCTAGTCTCTGATCCAGAGAGCTTTTGTCAGGATAGATAAATAAACACAGATATAAAAACTTAACAAAAGTTATCTGCTCTAAACATCTATTGTCTGTTTTTCTAGAGTTGTCTGCACCCAATAATGATATTATTATTAGTAACAACAGCCACATTTATTGAGTGCTGACTCTGTTCCAGGCACAGGACCAAATGCTGTAATTTGGGGGCAGCCTGGTGGCCTCGCAGTTAAGTTCGTGTGTTCCACTTCGGTGGCCCGGAGTTCCCTAGTTCGGATCCTGGGTGCAGACCTCTCACCGTTCATCAAGCCATGCTGAGGCAGCGTCTCACATAGAAAAGCTACAACTCTACAACTATGATACACAACTACGTACTGGGGCTTTGGGGGAAAAAAAGAGAAAAGAGGAAGATTGGCAACAGATGTTAGTGCAGGGCCAATCTTCCTAAAAAAAAAAAAACCACAAAAAATGCTGTAATTTGCCTAAGGTTACACACCTGGCCAGTGGCGGCGCTGAGGAGAATGGGCCTTTTGCCCAGGGTGCATTCAGGCGGCTGCTTGACTGTGGAGCAAGGCAGTGATGGCTATTTTGGATAAAGCATAGATGAGCAGGCTTCTTAGTTGGTCACCGATGGAAGAAGTCTACAGAAATGGGAGCTATCTCTGTGGGACATGATTCTCTACTAGCTGAGCTGACAGCCTGTCTCATTTTCTTGCCATCGGGTTCTGCTGTAACGAGACAGATTACTATATCAATCCTCCATTTGCCAGCAGAGTGAAGATGCCAAGCCTGCCAGACAGTCTGCTGTCACAAGCCAGTCACAGGTTAAAGTCCCATTAGCAAGAGCCACACACGGAGCTGGACTCCCAGTGTTGGGCCACAGAGGGACCTCAGAGTGGTCTTGAGGTGGGTGAGTGGGATGTGACAGAAAGAGAGGGGATTGAATGGAGCTTCCTCCATTTTCTGTTTCTCCACTCTTCCCTCTCCCCCTCCTCCTGATAACGTGGATGAAATGCCTCCGTAACTGAACCAGTAAGCATGCATTGAGCACAAAGCCCTGTGCTGGGCAGTTACTGTTCCCAGCACAGATGTATTCGTTCTTGCCTCTGCACATCTGCTGTGCTGTGCCTCCCCCTGGAATGCCTCCTCCCTTCCCCCACACTGTGCCAAATTGTACAGGGCCCTGTCAAGTCCCAGCCCCTTGGGGAAGCTCTCTCTCTGATTTCTCTAACAATTCACCTCTAGCACAGTGTCTAACGGATGTTGAACTTGACACTCTAGATTCAGTTCCACTATTCAGTGAGTGCAGTCTTTACTGGGCATCCAATCAGGGTTGGGCTAGGTGCTGTTGACGGGGTGGGAAGTCAGACTCAGCCTCTGCCTCATGGAGTGTATGATCCAGCAGGGAAGCCAAGCTTAAAAAAAGAATTGCCAGTATGATGAGTGTTAAGATGGGAGGTAAAGACTCCTAGGGTGCAGAGAACAAAGGAACTTATCCTAATCAAAGTATTCTGCGAAAGCATGCCCGATTTTGGATTTTCTTACTCTTTAGTGTTTTGTGAATGTAAATCTGTCTTCTCTATAAACTGCGTATGCTTCAAGACCAAGAACCATATGCAATTTAGCCCTAATGTCCTTCGTCATTGTTAGCCCATGAGAAATCACCAGAAAACACTGGCTAGTTTGAATGAGACCAACGTGAGCAGCATCTGCAGGGAACCTGCCCCACCACTTAGCTAATGCTTTCATTCCCATATTCTCACCAGCTGCACCAAAAGTAGGACTTAGGAGACTCCTGAGGCCTCACAAGGAAGAAAATCTACATTTCTATAAATTGTGCTGCCCCAGCTCTTTTGCGTCTTCCTACCTTAGTACCCTCTCTTGGAGCTGCCCTGGCGCAGGCCTAGAAGGAATCCTAACCCCAAATAGAAAGCGAATGTGGATCCTGCCCAGGCCTGTGGGAAGCGCCAGGACCCTGAATCCAACAGCCTGAGCAGAGGCAGAAATGCTGACTTTCTTCCTGAAAAAGTAAACAATTAATTCACTTTAATAAAATTAATTCTATTCATTGTTGACGAACATTGTTCTTTGTGCTAGGAAGTGCGTAGGCCCTGGGGCAGCATGCAGGTGGCTGGGATGTGGTGAGCCCTTCAGGGGCTTACAGGAGTGGCAGGAAATGAATTCACTCAGAGGTGATAATAATAGTGACAGCATCCGATTTGTGGATGTCCCCCAGGTGCCAGGTGCTGAGGGCTTTCTGTCCCTTAGCTTCCGCCTCACCACAATCCTCTGGGTGAGGTATTAGCATTCCCATTTTTAGGATGAGGAAACTGAGGCTCTGAGACTTTAACTTGCCCAGAGTCACAGCAGGCTAGCTGTAGAGCCAGGATCTGAACTAGCTTCTTTGTTTAGCTCCAAGGCCTCTATTTTTTTCACTACAACATTCTGGACACAAATCAAGAGTAGATTGATAGAAATGCTCCACCAGAGATACATAAGGGGTCATGGGAATACAGAGGGGTCGGATGGCTTCAAAGCAAAGGGGTTGGGAAAGTTCTCGTATGGAGGTAGCAATTTTTAGATATGAATTTTTGTTTTGTTTTTATTTTTTAGATCCAGGAGGATCTTAAAAGATCAACTAGTCCAGCATTTCCTGTGTGTGTTCTGCAGGGCAAGGTAGTCCTTTAAAATGTGTATGGGGGGCAGGGAAGGGAGTATAGTTTTAAAGGCCAGGGAAAGGTTGCAAATCATATCCCCCTCCTGGTGGCTCACAATGCCCATTAGCAAATTAAGGGCTCTGAGAAGTTCCATAGTAAGAAAACCTGTTAAATCCAGAGTTTCCCAAACTCACTGGACCATGCCACCCTCTTTCGAAAAACCCTATGAATACTCCCAAGATATTCCTTTTATTTCTTAATTGAGATATAATTGACATATAACATTATATTAGTTTCAGGTGTATGACGTAATGATTTGATGCTTGTACACATTGCAAAATGATCACACAATGTCTAGTCAACCTCCACAACATACAGTTATACATTTTTTTTTCTTGTGATGAGAACTTTCAAGATACACCCTAACAACCTTCAAATATATAATACACTATTATTAACTATAGTCACCATGCTGTACATTACATCCCCATGACTTATGTATTTTAAAACTGGAAGTTTGTACTTTTTGACCTCCTTCACCCGTTTTTCCCACCCCACCCCCACCCCCACCTCTGGCAACCACCAGTCTGTTCTCTGTATCTATGAATTCGGTTTTATTTTTAGGTTCCACATACAAGTGAGATCATATGGTATTTGTCTTTCTCTGTCCAACTTATTTCACTTAGCACAAGGTCCACCCACAGCAAGATTTCCTTCCTTTTTATGGCTGAATAATATTCCATTGTATATATATACCACATTTTCTTTATCCATTCATCCATCGGCAGACACTTAAGTTGCTTCCAGGTCTTGGCTATTGTAAATAATGCTGCAATGAACATGGGAGTGCAGATGTTTTTTCGAGTTAATGTTTTCATATTCTTTGGATAAATACCCTGAAGTGGAACTGCTGAATCATATGGTAGTTCTATTTTTAATTTTTTGAGGAACCTCTATACTGTTTTCCATAGTGGCTGCACCAATTTACATGCCTTCCAACAGTGCACAAGAGTGCCCTTTTCTCCACATCCTTGCCAATACTTGTCATTTCTTGTCTTTTTGATAATAGCTCTTCTGACAGGTGTGAGGTGATGTCTCATTGTGGTTTTGATTTGCATTTCCCTGATGACTAGTGATGTTGAGCACATTTTCATGTACCAGGAATTCTTATTCCTCAGAATATCCAGGTAGTCCAATCCCATCATTTCACAGGAGAGGAAAGCAGGATCAGAGAGGGCCATGATGGGCCCAAGATCCCAGCGAGACAGGAGTCAGGGCTGGCTGGCACTGAGCTGGACTGTGAAGGATGGGTAGGTTATGACAGCCACAGGGGTTTAGGTGAGTCAATGCATGGAGGCAGGGAAGCAGTCCTTCAGTTTGGAGAAAGATGAATAGCCTGGTTTGGCCTCTGCGTAAAGTGCCTGAGGAGCAAGGAGCTGGTGCAGCCAAGGGAAGAACGGCATGGGGACAAATATAGGGGATGGTGTTTGTCCTTTATTCAGTAGCAGGGACTTACTGAAAGTTTGGAGCATAGAAGAGGTGTGATTGGACCTGTGCCTTAGGAAAATGTCAATAAAAATGTGTACAAGTTGGGATGCCTGAGAGAAGAGAGCCTGGAGGCGGTGAGTTGAGGGCAGGGGAGAGGCAGAAAGGTCCCGGCGAATTAGATACGGTTTCTGTCATTTCATGGAGAAGGACGCCAAGGCAGGGCGCAGAAGTCCCCCAGCCCAATGTCACATAGCTAGCCTCAAGCAGAGCAATGAATTGCTACGTTAATGATGATTTACTCATTTTAAGTCATCATAATTTGCTACATTTTTTGTTTTTAACAGCTTTATTGATATATATGTGATATGTAAGCCACATACCATGCAATTCACCCATTTAAAGATTACAATTCAATATATTTTAATATATTCATGAATAGGGGCATCAATCACCTCAAAAAGAAATCCCATACCCTTAGCAATCATTTCCCATACCCTCCAGCCCTAAGCAACCACAAATCTACTTTCTGTCTCTATAGATTTCCCTACTCTGGACACTTCATATTAATGCAATCGTATAACTGTTGTCTTGTGACTAGATTCTTTCACTTAGCAGGATGTTTTCAAGGTTCGTCCATGTTGAGGCATGTATCAGTGCTTCAGTCCCTTTTATGCCCAAATAATATTCCATCATGCATATATACTACATTTCGTTTATCCAATCATCATTTGATGGATGTTTGGGTTGTCTCCACCTTTTGTCTATTATGAATAATGCTGCTATAAACATTCATGCCCACGTTTTTGTGTGGACAGATGTTTTCTTTTTCTTACATATATACCTAGGAGTGGAATTGCTAGGTCATATGGTAACTCTATGTTTAACATTTTGAAGAACTGCCAGACTGTTTTCCAAAGTGGCTCCACCCCTTTACATTCCCACCAGCAGCGTGTAAGGGTTCACTTTCTCCAGATCCTCTCCAATACTTGCTATCATTTGCCTTCTATATTTTAGCCATTCTAGCGGGTGTGAAGTGGTACCTCATTGTGGTTTTGATTTGCATTTCCTTAATGACTAATGATGTTGAACATCTTTTCATGTGCTTATTTGTATATTTGCCTTGGAGAAATGTCTGTGCAGATCCTTTGCCCATTTTTTAATTTGGTTATTTGTCTTTTTTATTATTGATTTATATGAATTATTTATATACTCTATTATATATAACTCCCTTATCAGATAGATGATTTATAAATATTTGTTCCCATTTTGTGGGTTGTCTTTTCACTTTCTTGATGGTGTTCTTTGAAGCTCAAAAGTTTTTAATTTTAGTGAAGTCCAATTTGTCTATTTTTTCTTTTGTTGCTTGTACTTTTGATGTCATATCTAAGGCACCATTGACTAATCCAAGGTCACAAAGAGGGAAAAGTCCAACTTCATTCTTTTGTATATGAATAGCTAGCATCATTTATTTTAAAAACTATTTTTTCCCCATTGAATTGTCTTGACACCCTTGTCGAAAATCAGTTGACCGTAAATGTAAAAGTTTTCTTCTGGACTCTCAATTCTATTTCATCAGTCTATAAGTCTAGCCTTATGCCTGGGCCACACTGTCTTGATTACTGTAATTTTGTAGTAAGTTTGAAATCAGGAAGTGTGAGTCCTTCAACTTTGTTCTTGTTTAAGATTGTTTGAGCCCTCTGGGTCCCTCGCATTTTTATATGAATTTTAGAAACAAATTGTCAATTTCTGTAAAAACTCTAGCTGGGATTTTGATAGGGATTGTGTTGAATTTGTAGATCACTTAAGGGATTATTGCCATCTTAATAATATTAAGTCTTCCAATCTATAAAGTTGGGATGTCTTTCCATACTTCATACCTTTTTATTGCCAAATCATATTCCATTGTATGGATATAACACATTTTATTTATCCATTCAGACATTTGGGTTGTTTTCCCTTTTTAGCTATTATGAATCATATTGCTATGAATGTTCATGTACATGTCTCTATGTGGATGTATGTTGTCATTTCTCTTGGGTATATACCTAATTGCTGGGTCATATGGTAACTCAAACATTTTGAGGAAATGCCACTGTTTCCCAAAGTAGCTGTGCTATTTTACATTCACCATTTACATTCTCAGCAATATATGAGAGTTCCAATTTCTCCACATCCTAACTGGAATTTGTTATCATCTATTTTAGCCATCCTAGTGGGTATGAAGTGGTATCTCATTGTGGTTTTGACTTGCATTTCCCTCTTGGCTAATGATGTTGAATATCTTTTTGTGTGTTTATTGGCTATTCCCTTCACTTACTTCAAGGGCTTTAAGGAATCGAGAGCCGTGGGCAACCCAGGGTGGTTGACTGGCCGTGCCTGTATTGAGGCATGGGCATCCAAACACAATGAGTGATGCCCACCACCTCTCCTGTGCGGTTAGCTGCCCTGAGCACAGGAGGCATGCTGTGATATGCCCAGAGCAGCTCCCTGCAGCCACAGGGCAGCAAGTAGTCCCAGCATGGTAAGTAGAAAGATTTTGAAATAAGGAGGGGGCTGGCCCGGTGGCATAGAGGCTAAGTTCGGGTGTTCCGCTTCGGCAGCCCAGGGTTTGCCCATTCAGATCCTGGGCATGGACCTTCTCACCACTCATCAAGCCATGCTCAGGCGGCCTCCCATATAGAAGAGCTACAACTCTACAACTATGATATGCAACTATGTACTGGGGCTTTGTGGAGAAAACAAAAAAAGAGGAAGATTGGCAACAGGTGTTAGCACAGGGCCAATCTTCCTCAAAAAGAAACACTAGCATTTAAGAAAAAAAAAAGAAAGAAAGAAATAGGGAGTGACTTATTCTGAGCCCAGCTATTTGCTCAGCTGCTTCCAAGGGAATCTGCCTGTTTCCTTCAGTCTAAGACAGATAACACATAGAACCACACAGATCTTTGAAACCTTGATGAAGACAAACAAGTGACAAAAAGATGGCATCCTAGGAGATTCTGGTAGGAGCAATCAGCCTGTCTGATCTGGGCTTTGTCAGGAAAAGAGAAGAGGGCAGTCCTGAGAACTGTTACGGCCTCCCGAATGTCAGGGGAGCACAGCAAGGAGGAATCTGGATGCCCGGGTGTTTGCTGGGCCTCCTGGGGGGGCTCTGCTAATAAAGAGGTTCAGCTTCTCTCTCAGAGCTCACGATGAGGCTACACAGAGAGAGTGCCAGTCTTGCAGTCCCTTGGATATCATCAGTCAGTGCTACATACCAGCCAAAACCAGCTATGGGAGCAGGTATAGACTCAAAATCTAGCTGTTCCTTTCTCTGCTTGAGAATGTCACAAGGTCCAGAGGGAAGCTGGGGGCTTGGGCGGCTGGGCTGATCACGCGTTCAGTGTTCTTGGTTTGCATGCTCTTGGATATGTATCATTCATAGAAAGTGAGTGTCTATGGAAAGTGGGGTAGGAGCCTGCCAAACTCCACACTGGAGGGGACTGGGCTTTTAACTGGACCTCAGTAACACGGTGGGTACTTAGAGGAGAGAGACCAAGGAGTGAAAAGCTTGTTACGTCATGGAGATCTTAAAAATGATCATTCATTTGGAGAAAAAGAAGACATAGGAAGATGTAATAACTGTGTGAAATTGCTTAAAGCAAAGCTGTTACATGGAAGAGGAACCAGCTTTTGTGTATGTGACTCTAGGGAGCATATCTAGGACCCTTTGGTAGAAGTTACATTGACATAGTTTGAACTCATTCTAAGTAAAAACTTTAACAATATGAATTATCTGAAAATGGAATTGACTGCCTTGTAAGGTAATGCATTCCCTGACACTAGAAGTGCTTAAGCAGAGGTTGGGCAATCATTTACAGGGGATGACATAAAGGGCATTCAGATATGTGAAAGAAGGCCTGATGGATTCTCAGAAAACTTCTGACTCTGAAATTATCAGAATCTATTTAGGTTGAACCATGTGAAATTGCCACTATTTGCCTCTCTGGCCTGTTATACCTCTTTAACTTGGGGATGCTCCAGTCAATTCTTGGTCATCTGCACCAAAGGAGAACCATAATACTACATAACCTCCAAACCAATAGCCATTTGCCAAACCAATTGGATTTGATCTCGCAGTATGTTTGGTTTGGGAGCATCTCATGATGCTTTATTTAGACTAATAGTATGGAGACTTTTCCTACCCCATTGGATCCCACACTGTGTAATGATGTTACAAGAGACAGACAACCCATTAATACCAAGACCTTCCAGCATTTCTGACAGCTGACACATCCAGCTCAGAGTCTGTGATGGATCTGTGCTGGGCTGAATTATGGGCTAAGGGGAATGTCTCTGTTATGCAGAGGTATATGCTAAGGGATCATTGGGATGGCTGAGCTGAATTATGTTGGAGGCTACCCTAGAAATAAGTCTTGCCAGATTGGAATCTGTGGGATTCTTCAAACCCTGTGGGAGGGGGAGATGCAGCTTGGAATCCTTCTCAGACCAGTGTCCTGGACCCAGGTCGGGCTCCTTTCATGAACAGCAGGTATTCCTACTGCACACCCTTCCAGTGCAAAGGGCTGCTGAATGGAAAGATGGAATAGAAAATAGAAAAGTAAGGTACACACACTGCTTGGTATCACTGTTCATTTTCGAGACTGAAATGAACTTGATCCAAAAAAACAATGAAAAACTTAGACAAAAAAAATAGCATATCAACATTAAAAAACTGGGTTTAATTGAAAAGAACACATTTTCTTCACCCTTGTCCAGCATTGCTACTATCCTTGGCATTGCATGGGGAGGCTAAATGATGTAATGGTTAAGAGATTGGGCTCTGGAATCAGGCTTCCTGAGTTCTAATCCTGGTTCTATCACTGACTGGCGGCGTGACCTATGGCAAGTTACTTTATCTCTCTGTGCCTCAGTTTTCATGTCTATAAAAAACATGAGGTGACTGGCCCAGTGGCACAGCGGTTTAGTTCACGCTTGGCAGCCCGGGGTTCATGGGTTCGGATCCCGGGCGCCAGCGGATGCACTGGCTGTCAGCCATGCCGTAGCAGCGTCCCACATAAAGTACAGGAAGATGGGCACAGATGTTAGCTCAGGGCTGGTCTTCCTCACAAAAAAAAAAAGAATTAAAAAAAAAAAAAGATGAGGATGATAATATAGTATCTCCCTCATGGGGTATTGTGAGAGTTAAATGTAAAGTACTTAGAAAGATGCCCATCATATAGTAAATACTCAAGATTCAATTTCTAATTAAATGAAATACACAATTTCTTATTATTTTTCTCACAATGGGAAATCAAATCCTAGGTCGACTGGAGGGACAGATGGGGTAGTGAAGGTGAGATTTTTTTTCTGCTAGTTTCAGTGAGAAAGATGTGAAATCAGTTATTTGATCAGAGCTGTAGTTTTCAACACCTGCTGCTCACTAGAATCAACTGGGAAGCTTTTTAGACAAATAAAGACTGGCTGTACCCAGACCAATTAAATGATAATATCTGGGAGTGCAGCCCAGGCTGCTGTATGTTTCAAAACCTCCCCAGGTGATTCTAATGTGTAGTCAAGGCTGAGAATCTCGGGACCAGCTTCCCATTACTTAAAGTGCGGTTCAGGGACGAGCAGCGCTGCTATCGCCCAGGAGCATGTTAGAGCTACTAAGCCTCGCCCAAGACCTACTCACTTGGAAGCTGTGCTCTAATGAGATCCCTGCTGGTTCACGCGCACACTGACGTTTGGGGAGCACTGGGCTACGTGACTTCTGGGGTCACTTCTTGCTCTGAGGTAAGTGTCCAATAAATGCTAATGAAATAGTGGCATAGTTATCTGATGTCCCAGAGAAGTCCTAAGCAGAAAGGCTTTTGGAACCTGGACCAGCAGGGATGCTGTGAAAGCCAAAAACTGATTTTTCCCCAGGCATGGAAATCTTGACAAAAGCCCACCTGTGCTCACAGGCCAGGGGTAATTAATTGGCAGGGTGCACCTGGCACTCAAGCTTCTGGTGCCAATGGATGATGAAAGTTACGTGGATTGATAGGAGCCAGAGACAGAGAGTAAACGAGAGAACTTCATTTTCCCAAGGTCTCAGAGAAATTTGGTTTTGACAGAATTCCAGTGCCGAGATGGCTCCTGTGAGTTTTTTTCACCTTGAAAACTGGCAGCCTCCAACTTACACAGGAATGCTCCCCCTTGCCTAGGAGTCTGTAGTTCCACTTACTCTTTTCCCTCCACCGTTACCTTTTCCTTTCTTAGCCCTTAGAGCACAGCTTCGCTCTCCCATCAACCCCAATTATTTCTGTCTTCTCACTTCACCCTCCAAATCCATCTCCTGTTAACCTGAATTTCTATATCACTGAACCACACCTCCCTCGCATGCTGGTGAGCAAGGCACTGCTCTGTGTGGTGATAGATATCAAGAATCCAGGGCTGGCCACCATACGAAAAAGTGTGAAAAGCTCAAAACCAAGCCAAGTGTCAACATATCCCATTAACCATACAAATGGGAAGTTCCCAGACCTGGTGATGAGTACAAGGAACAAAAGATGAGTAGCCAACTTGACAGCCTGGCTGAGGAAGCCCAGTGGAGGACAAAACCAGGTCCTTTTGTGCAGGGATTCACCTTCCACTTTTCTTTTAATTGTAGTGAAATATACATACAGCCAGCCCCAGTGGCCTAGTGGTTAAGTTTGGCGTGCTCCACTTCAGCGGCCCAGGTTTGAATCCTGGGCATGGACCTACACCACTTGTCTGTTAGTGGCCATGCTGTGGCAGTGGCCCACATAAAAAGAAAAAAAGAGGAAGATTGGCAATGGTTGTTAGCTCAGGGCAAATCTTCCTCAGCAAAAAAAAAAAAAAAGATTTATCATTTTAAAGCGTACAGTTCGGTGGCATTAAACACATCCGCCTTGTTGTACAACTATCACTGCCATCCGTCTCCAGAAGGTTTTCATCTTCCCAAACTGAACTTCTGTACACATTAGCCACTAACTCCCCATTCTCCCTCCCCCAGCCCCTGGTAACCTCTATTCTACTTTCTGTCTCTATGAATTTGACTACTCTAGGTACCTCATATCAGTGATATCATATAATATTTGTCCTTTTATGTCTGGTTTATTTCACTTAGCATAATGTCTTCAAGGCTCATCCATGTTGTAGCAGGTGTCAGAATTTCCTTCTGATTTTTACCCAACATCTTGCCACTCTGGGAGACAATGGATAATTGTTTCTCTAGACAAGGTCATTCTGTGTTGTGGGGAGAGGACATAGGGAGGCATACAGCTTGTCTCTGCTTCATCCACAACAGCAATCAACACAAGAAAAGGGATCATGGAGGAGGGGTTAGAGCCTTCATCTACGAGTAGAATTGTAAAAAGTTGAGGGGAAGTGGGAGGAGTCCATAGATAGGAGACAAGGACCAAAGACCTGGAGGTGGGCATGAAGCAGTTGTCTGTGTATGTGTGTGATGGGGAAAATTCTTCCACAGCTAGCTTAGCTCCCTAAATTTCACTCACTTGTATGTCAAGCATGTAGGGCTGCCCCTGGGTAGCACCATTTGTTCTAGAGCATGGTTTGCAGAATGTCATCCATCACCTCGGGCTATTCTTAGGCTGCTGGTGGGCTGTCATCAATGTGTTTGCAGCTGGGTCCATGGCTGACTCCAACTGGCTAAGCGCCCCCCGCTTCCCTACCCCCAGGACATAGTTACAGCCCAGACTTGAGGGAGCGCGTATCTCAGGAGGGAGAAAAGTGGGAAGTGTGACTCTTTTGCCCAGCGTCTCAGAGTCAGAGATGGAAGAGCCTCAGCAGCGCCATGCCCACATTTTATTCTGAGGAAACGGAAGTCCAGGAGGGTGGCGTAACTTGCCCAAAGTCACACGGTGGAAGGAAGACAAGAATTTACGTCTCTGCTGTGTCCCCAAGCCTCAGTTTCTTTCAAGTTGTAATGGCTTCAGCGACAATGAATTTTCAGTCTCCTGTCCTTGCCAGCCTCTAGCCCTCCAGTACCTCTGCCCACATCTCCAGGGGCTGACGATTAGAAAGCCCATTTCAGTAGCAGCCCTTGACTCTCCTCTCTGTCATCATCCCCCATTAGTCCCACTCTCCTTCAGGGACCCCTCTACCTTTCTTTACGATTGCTTACTTTTTCAACCAAAACTGCTGTGAGGCTTTGGGCAAACAATCTCTGGAGTGAAATCCCAGCTGGAATAAGGAATTATTAAGCAAATTGAATGTTGCCATATAGGACATGAAATAAGTTTTCCTCCTGAGAAGCTAGCCCTGCCCCCACCCCACACCCCTCTTTAAACACCTTTGTTTCGAGGGCCCCCTCAGCTTCTCTCTTGTTTCCTTGAAATGACTGAAATGCCCTAAAAGGGACAGTTCGAGATTTGAAATTACAACTTTATTGATTCAGGCAAGTTCTTACCTTCGGAATTTTGGACTGATCTGGGCACAAATTTTTGAAAGTTCCAACACACCTACTTTAATCTCATTAGTGCAAATTCAACTGACAGGCACTGAAGCAACCCTGGGGGGCCGGGGCCTGAGACGTGCAGACACTCACAAGAGGCAATTTCCTTCGCACCTGGAGATGAGAAGTCACAGTTGTCAGCCCTGGCTTTGAAAGACAGGAAGATTGGTGATAAAGTCAGAGTTGCATGTGGAGAAAGGACACATTCCATTCCCTCCCAGGGAGGAGGGAGCAGCTGATGGAAACAGCTAGGAGAGGAAAGGAGGAAAAGGGAGAGAGAGCAGACATCTCGTAGTTCACACCTCTCACAGGAGAGAGCAGGGATTAGAGCCATCAAAACAAATCAAAATGCTGCCCCTTCGCTACCCTGAAGCCTCCATTGTAGGCTTTGGCCACATCTGCTACCCTCACCAGTGAAGATTATTCAGAAGTTCTAAACCTTTGCCTGTCCTCCTGAGAGTTGCGTCAACAATATGACTAGCTCCTTATTTCCATATACCTCAATGACTGTCCCGCAGTAGCTCCAAGAATTTGGAGCTGGAAACTTCCCTGCTGACATAGGATTGCCAAATCTTTATTTTGTCAAGTAATGATGCTAAAACAAAACACAATGAAATGAAAAACAAACAACAAACTCTCATCACCATGATTTCGTTTTTTTTTTTTAAAAAAGGCATTTTAATACCAAATAGATAAATAAAGATCTTTACAGTAGCTCTTAATTTTCTCGTTTTGACATGGCCCTTAGCATTTGGACTGGGGGGATAAAGACCTCCTGGAGGTCTTTGGAGAAGCCTTTGGATATCTGAGGACTATGTTTCCAACTTCAGTTCCTACCACTGTCCCTTACCTCCCCTAAAATAGACCCTTTAATCCACCTCAACAAACCAGAGTGCACCACATCTCACCCCGGAGGTGCCCTCTCTTTCCTCTCTGGTAACTCTCGCTCATCCTGAGCTCTTCTTCAGAAGCCACCCCTTCCTCTGCGCCTTGTAATATAGTTCATCATATTGCATTGTGGTTGGTTACATTTACACACATGCCTCTCTCCTGCAAGTCCTTGAGGGCAGAGGTGACCTCTCACCCATCCTCATGGTCCTAAGCACCCTGCAGAAAGTCCTCTCCTCAGCAGGGGTGCTCAGCCAGTGCTGGAGGAGGGAATGACTGACAGGGCCCTTTAATTCACCAAACGTGCACCTAGGACGGTGCTGGCATTACTGAGGCCACACCAAAGCAGAAAACAAGGTCCTTGCCCTTGGGGAGTTTACTTGTAGGGAACTGAGTAAATCAAACAGACTTAAATGAGACAATATAAACCATTTGGAATCAGTGTGACTCAGGCTACGGGCATAATAGCTCAGGGAATTTTAAATGAAGGGGAAGTCATCTCAGGGTGGGGTTTGCCAGAGATGGTTTCATGGAAGAGTTGAGTTTTAATCTGGGCCTTGAAAGAAGTATAGAATTCAAATTGGCAGAGGAAAGCAAGGATAATCAAGGAAGGGTAAAAAGTAGGAGTGAAGACTTGAAGGAATTACACAGTGGCAAAAACAAGCTGGGCGCCAAGGGTAGAGCGTGGTGGTAACAAATAACCTAACAAGGGAGTTCTGAGAGGGAGGCAGTTTGGGTAGATAAACTTGGACTAGCCAACAGGGGAACCTAAATGCCAAGCAGAGTAATAGAATTTTATTGCTGGAAATAAAATTTTATTTCATTTTTATTGGAAAGATTAGGCATCATCCAATCTAACCCACTCATTTGACAGACCAGAAAACCGAGGCATAGGGACAAAGCATGGCTTTCCCAAGGTGGTAGGAACAGCAGCATCAGTAGCAAAAATAAAGGCAATGGTTGACTTTTGTGGAACTCTTACAACATGGTGAGCATGGCTCTAAGCACCTTATGTGCATCTTTCATTTAATCCTCACGACAACTCTATGAGGTAGGTACTATATCTATCCCCGTTTTGCAGACCAGGAAGCTGAGAAGTTAAGCAGCTTGCTCAAGTTCACAAGGTAACATGGACAAATGGCAAGAGTCAGCTCTTTGGAGTTGATTTTATAGGGTGCTAGTGCTGGTGAAAAGAACATAGGATTTGGAATAAAAGGACGTGAGTTCAAATTCTGGCTCGACCCCAGTAGTCACGTGACCTCAGGCAAGTTACCTAACCTTGTTGATCCTGTTTCCTCATTGGTACCAAGGGGTAATAAGTCCTCCCTCACAGGATTTCTGTGAAGATTAAATAAGATTACACATGTCAAGTTCTTGGCACATACTACATGCTCAGTAAACATTGGTCCCTCCCCTCCCCATCATCTCTTTCCTTCCAGGAGCCTTGACATCACCTCTATGGTCCTATGGCTGCAACTACGCCTCTCCTCCCCCACTGCATCCCTCCCTCCACCTCTGGACACAGGTTTTACGGGCTGTAGTGTCCTGCCCTGGAGGTAACTGTGGGGTAGGCATGGGGGCAGGGGGAGGAAGAATCTGGTTTTCCTGAGAGATTGGCACCATGCTCATTTGGTTCTGGTGACATTAGCAGCATGGGTGGCAGAACAAGTCTGCTCTCCTGCTTAGGGTGAGGTGCAAGAAGCCCCATAGTGAACCAGTGAAAAAACACTTGCTGAACTTCCCCTTATTCCCTCTCCCCTCTTTACTCAAACTCTATTACACACTGAGTTGTGCTGCTAAATTGTTCAATAGGAGGCCTCCAAAAATATGTGTAGGGAGACTAACTGGTGGGGGTCAAGCAATTGTAACAAGAACTTTGCTCAAACTCTGTTGCCTGAGATGGAGAGATAAGATGCATATTTTCATTCCTAGCTAAGAGATGGGATAGAATGAATGTTCCTTCTTGTAAATTTTAAGTGTTAGATAATTTAACAGCTTCTTGGCCTCTGTTGCAAACCACCATCTTCTACCCCGTCAAGTGTTAGCAAGTTTGAGCACATCTGGAAATTTGTGTTTGGGGGGCTATCAAAGTGAGTTAACTGAGTTATCAAGTCCCTCTGAAGGTCATTTTCGGTGAACCAGGAGTTAATAAATCTGCATATTGTAGACTCTATTTCTATTGGATTTAAATGAAGGTGAAGGAGGACTTGGGGTAGACATCATGGGATGGGACCTAACATTTTGGAAGCACCCACTGTGTGCACGGCACTGTACTAGTGCTTTGTGTGTGTTATCTTACTTAATCTTTCAAACAATCCTGTGAAGCTGAGGAAACCAAAGTGCCCAATCAGCCAGTCCTGGGTTAACCGCAGTCTCATTTTCCAGCTGTGTAACTGAGGCACATTCACTTCTCTCAGCCTTAATTTCCACATCTGAGAAGGAAGGATAGTAGCGCCCATCTTGTGGAAGAGTTCTGGAGGTTACAAGGTTATATGGTAAAGAACACAGCACCCCCCCTGGCTCAGGATTGGCTAGTACTGTGAGCAGGAGAGGTCAGAGAGGTATTTGGGGGCAGGGAAGACTCCCTGAGGCTCGGCTCTGAGGCTCATGAAGGATTCAGTTTTGTCCTGTTGCATCTAATCGCATTTCATTCTGTTGAAAATGAGAGTGAGCAGTTTGGTTGACTCAGGAGTGTTTGGAAAGTGTGAGGGAAGCCTAGGGTGGAAGTCAGGAGTCCAGGGCTCCGCTTGCAGCTGGCCTGTAGCTCTCTTGTCCAGGTCACACACCCTCAGTTTCCACATCTGTAAAGTGACACGAATGGACTTGGTGATCTCTAAAGTTGCTTCCCACCCTGCAAAGAACCTTATGTTCCAAAACATAAATTCATCTATATAATCTTAATAGTCCCATTCCAGCTTTTCAAATGTGACAGGCAGCTTAGGAGGTACAAGAAAAATATCTCAAACAGTTTCAAAACAAAACCAAGCTTCAAGCTCTGCCTCTGGATTGGATACATTTTCCATTTCTTACCCTGTTCACCTGCACAGGGAACAAAAACAAGAAACTTTTTTTCCTTTTTTTTTTTTTAAATAACACACACATTGTCTTTCTACCTGGCTTTTCATTCGGGCTGTGTGCCAGCAATCTGGATAAGATCTTTCATAATGTCACATACTTATGCAAATTGGCGAAGTGTTTATAGCAACAGGCACCATAACAGCACCCTGAGGTTTCAATTAGTGAAAAGCAGCCAGGCAACCTAAGCAGCTTTGAGCTCCGTGAACACAGGGAGGACAACTCTGGAGGGAGGAGGGTGGGGCTGGATCTGTTGAAAGGACAGATTCTGGAGCGCTCCAGGCTTCAACGTGGCTGCTGCCTGGTCAAACCATACTGGTCACAACTACTCTAGCTGGAGTCTGGGTTTCTGATCTGTCCAGTGCAAGAGTGTGGCTATCCCACTTAATGAGTCCTAGGGTGGTGATGGGCCATACACTGGGTTGGCTGCCCACTGGTCAAATGCCATCCTCTATCCCATAGACTCTAGATTAGAGACCATGCCTCAGCAAGCTCTCCAGTCTAAAGGCCCTACACAAAGTCAGGCCCACAGGCCACAGGCCCACAGATGCCCCAAAATGATTAAGGTTAGACAGACCCGGAGGCAAGGCCTGGGTCGCGGCCCAGTTCCACCTCGTACTAGCTTGGTGACTTTGGGTAAAATCTTACCTTCCTTGAGTCTCGTTTTCCTGATCTGTAAAGCAGAGATAGCCAGACCTGTGTTTTAGATACAGTCTCACTTTCTAGCTTTGTGTAATGCATCCATCTCATTGGGTTGTTTGTGAGTTAGCTGTTTATAAAGAACTATCCCAGAGCCAGCCCTAATGGCCTAGAGTTTAAAGTTTGGCACCCTCCACTTCAGCAGCCTGGATTCAGTTCCCTGGGTGTGGAATCATACCACTCATCTGTCAGTAGCCATGCTGCGGTGGCAGCTCACATATAAGAACTAGAAGGACTCACAACTGAAATATACAGCTATGAACTGGGGCTTTGGGGAGAAAAAAAAAAGAGAGGAAGATTGGCAACAGATGTTAGCTCAGAGCGCAACTTAAAAAAAAAAAACAACTATCCCAGTGCCTGACACGTAGTAAGCACTCAGTCAGTGGGGATCATCATCATGTCATCATCATCATCGTCATCACCTAGGACATTTCCCAAGCTGTATTTGGGGGGGGTTGTTAATAGGCAATATTTGAAAACTGGGTTCTGTGGTCAAATTAATTAGAGAAGTGCTAACTAATTAAGGAGCAGAGGTAGATAAGCTTCTTTCCTGCAAGACTTCTCAGATCCCTAATGAGAACTGTGACTCTCTGCTGGGGGTTATAGTGCTCACTATTTCTTAAATTGATTTGTCTTTACAATCCCCTTTGGTTGTGGGCCGTTTTGGTGACTAGCGATCCATGAAATACCTTTGGGAAATTCTAATCAAGGCCTAGAATGGAAGAAAAGGAATCTCAAAAAGAAGTACATGGTGAGAGATGAAGAGTACGATATTTGAGGACTTGAAGAGAAGAGACATGGATAACTGTGCATCGGAGCCTCTGGACCCCTTGTGCAGCATGAGCATCCAGTGGGGCCCCTGCCTCTCAGGGGCTCTCACTCACATTAACCCGTCTCGTATCTCTATGAAACCCTTGAGGGAACCAGGCCTGATTGTCCCCATTTTACAGATGACCACAGTCAGTCACTGACAGGTTAAGCTACTAGCCCAGGACCACGTAACTAGCCAGCGGTACATCTGAGATGGAAGCCCACTTTCCCTAATATCAAGTTCTAGAGTTTTCTGTGTGAGTGTGAGGAAGTTTGATTTAGATTCTAGCATGCAGATCATCTGAACTCCACTTAGCCTGAGGTAGTTTAGTAATTAAGATCAATTTTGGCTTATTTTTGGCTTTAGATGTCATCCGATTCTTTTCAACTGTAGCCTCTTTCCAATGTTTCCATTTGGAACGTTGTAAAAATTTTGCTTTGTTGAGAAGCATAAGTGGAACCTTGCCAAAAAATTTTAAACAAGTCTTATATTTAGTTGAACCAAATTCCCCCTTCCTGCCTCTCTTTCTCTCTAGTCCCATCTCTATCTTCAAAACTCGGTGGCCTTGGGTACAGTCCCTTGGGCTCAGGTAATCCTCCCAGTGCCCTGTGACCTCACCGCAGAAATTGCTGAAGTCGGCCTGTTTCCTTCACAGTCCTTTGGGATAAGGAGAAATCCCAGGGGCCTGTAAATAGTGCAAGAAACAGCACCCCACCCAGCTCTCTATTTAGTTTGGATGAAAAATGTACACAGTGACAATGCAAAGTGCCCTGGGCAGAGACAGGACCCAGTGATGTTCCTATACCTCATCACTTGTTGATGAATTACTAGGCTATATATAGAGCTATATGGGTTCTGGAGTTAGAGGTGGTGCCGCGTGTGCTGTGAGGGCTGCTGTTCCCTCTTGCTCCTGCTGTGTGAGCTAAACTGAGAAGCCTTCCTGCCAAGCAGTAAACATTCCAGTCAGGCAGTGGTGATCAATTAGGGATCGAGTGGGAGCCCGCCTGTCACACCCAGGCTTCTCAGGCACTTGGGAAAAGCGTGTGAAGGAAGCCCTTTCTCTCCTCCCTGTTTTGATGGCTGGCTTTTGTTTTTTTGTTTTTGTTTTTACTGGGAAACCAAATTCAAACAAAACCAAAAGGCTTGCCCTTAAGTCCAAGACCCTGAGAATGGGGACGCTTTCCCTTACTCAGTCATTCAAAGACCATTGATTAAGGCTTTGCTGTGTACACAGCATGGTGTGTGAAATCTCTGGAAGAAGTGGAGGTCTGAGGGCTGCCCACCGGGAGCTCACAGGCCAGCTGAAGTGACAGGATCCTCAAATCAAGAGAAAAAAGACAAGACAGGATAATATCCTGGGAGGCTGGAGCGGACCTCTGTCATTTCTGTCAGCTCTTTGAAGGAGCCACCCTTCCGCAATTCAGATGGTACTGGTGGGGCTGGCCATCACAATCTCCTCTGCTCCAACCCCTGGCAGAGGAGGGAAGGAGTGAGCTAAACCCCTTTCTACTGAAGATTTGCATTTCAAGTGGGGACACAGAGGAAAGAAACAGGTTCAGAAAGGGTTTAATTTCCCCAAGCTTGCTATGTGGTAGAACTGAGTCTTAACATCAGGTCTGTCTGGCTCAAAGCCTATGCTCCTTTCCAGGAAGCCACTTTAACCTCCAGGCAATGAAGGAAGTGAGGAATAAAGAAGTGGAACTCAGCTTGCTGCGGGAATCCCTCTGTGGAACTGCCAACTCCAGAAGACAACCTGGAATACATTATCGTGAAACTCAGAGGGGATGAAATCGTTTGAAAAGAAGGACCCAGTCCAGCCCTCATCTCCTGGGAATGGGCAATAGACTGAGGGCAGACACTGTGCCTTACTCTTCTCCCCAGCGCCCACCACTTGTTTATTAGATAGTCTGATGCCATGCTGTTATTTCCCTGGAAGAGAGTAGTGATTAAGAGGGTGGGCTTACAAGTTGGCTAGATCTAGGTTTAAATCCTCTCTTCACTGGAAAGGGTGGCTTTTTACATGGAAATAATTGAAAATAGATCCCTATCTCACACCATCAAAAATCAGTACCAAATGGATTAAGAACACAAATGTCAAAGGAAAATTTGAAAACTTTCAGAAGAAATACATAAGTGAATATCTTGATGACCTTAGCATAGGAACAGATTTCTTAATTAAGATACAAACATTGCTAATTTTAAAAAAGATATGTAAATTTGGCTATATTAAAACCAAGAATTTGTTGGTCAAAAGAGACTCCAATGAAAGTAAAAATACAAGCTACAAACTTGAAGAAAATATTTGAAATACATACGGCCAAAACAAGATCAGTTTCAAAAATATATAAAGCACTCCTACAAATACGAAAGAACTCAACTCAATATAAAAATGGGCAGAAACCATAAAGAAGCATTTCATAGAACAAGAAACACATATGGAACCAGTCAATGCAGTCTGTGGATATGGAGGAGTTAATGAAATAAAAGAAGCAACATTTTGAGTTGGCTTCAAGTTTCAAATAAAAGTTGGTTTCGTATTTATTTTAAAAACCGTACATTTGATCAATAAGCCCATAAAGAGATGCTCACCTCACCAATAACCAAGAAGAGGTGGATCACATTTCATCACTATGAAATGTCAGTTTACTCCCATTTGATTGACAAATCACAGAAGTCTGACAATACCAAATGTTGGACATCAACAGGGTCTCATATACCTTGCTGGTGGGAAACTGGAAAACCATTTGGCATTATCTTACAAAGTTGAATGCTTGCATACCCAGCAAATCTATTAGGTATATACCCAATTTCTGTAATATATACCCAAGAGAATTTAGCACATGTATACCAGAGGACACATATAATCATAGTTGAACTTATCAAAATAGCAAAAAACTGGAAACAATCTAAATACCCATTGAAAGGAGAATGCATAAATAAATCACAATGTATTCATAAAATGGAATGTTCTACAGCATGAAAAGAAAAGAGCTCCAGCTGTATCTTTCACACAGAGGAATCTAAATAGCATCATATTGAATGAAAAAATGCAAGTCTCAGGAGACCACATACAATATGATACACTTTTTATAAAGTTAGAAAACTAAACAAAATTAAAACTAAACCAAGCCAAACTAAATAATACACCATTTAGGCACACATCTTACTGTGGGGAAAAAATTACTTTTTAAAAGAGGCAAGTAAATGCTAAGCACAATTATCTCTGGGAAGGAGACAGAGGGTAGGAAAGAAGAAAAACAATGGGAGCTGTAAGTTATTGGTCATATTCTAGCCTTGGTTTGGGCGGTGGGTTCAGGTGTGTTTATTGTATTATTTAGCGTGCATACATACATAAAATAAAATAAAAGATGGCCTTCAATGGATCAATGGGGATAATGTGCCATGAACCAATAATTATGATTAATCCAGTTCTGTGAGCATAAGATCCAGTCAGTCAATCAATAAATAGGAAATCCTGGGTCCATCACTTGCTAATTACATGGGCCAGATTAAGTTGCTTAACATATCTTAAACTCAGTTTTCTTGACTATGAGGAACTAAAAACCATGGCCTAGTAGGATTAACTGAGCAATAAATGGGAGCTAATATATTTTTATAGCAGCTTTATTTGAGATATAATTCATATCCCACACAATTCACCCATTTAATGTCTACAAGTCACTGGTTTTTAGTCTATTAGAATTGTGCAACCATCACCACAACAATTTAAGAACATTTTCATCACTCCAAAAAGAAACCCTGTACCCGTTAGCAGTCACTCCCCACATCCCCCCATCCCCCCATCCCTCAATCCCTCATTCCCCCATTCCCCAGCCTTAGGCAACCTATAATCTACTTACTGTCTCTAGGGATTTGTTCTGGACATTTCATATAAATGGAATTATACAATATGTGATCTTTGTGATGGGAGCTAATATTTTTATCTTTCTCTAGAGCAGAAATTTTTAGCATGTAGCTGTGTGAATCCCTGTTGCCTACAAATATCTGCAGCTTGGCTGCCCATATTGATGTGAGCTGTAATCATGACCATCAAAATAATTTTCTTTTAAATGATTGAGCACTATCTATCATCAAAACACAACAATATGTGGTCTTATTCACACAGGTCTAACAATGCCCTATGAAGTAGGTGTAGAGAAGCCAAGTTACTTGGTCAAGTTCACATGGGTATTACCACTTCAAAGCAGGGCTCCATACCAAGGTCTGTCTGAGTCCAGAGTCCAGGATCTTATCACTACCTGATACTGCCTCTATATATGATGAAATGCTATTGCTCTTGGGGAGGAGGGGTTGTAAGTAGCTTAATTTTAATACAATGACTTTTTTTCTTCTGGTGAAGCTAATTTGCAGTTTCCATTGGAATCAAGTAGGATTAAGGCTTGAGGTATTCTTTGTCTAACTAAGGTTATCCAATATTGAACCATTTTTTCTAGAAAAACTTACCTGTGGTAAGAGTGGCAATTATCACTCGAAAGAAAAATGTACCAATGAATGAGTAGTAGACTGTTGACTTAAGGATTGGTAAAGCACAAAGAGCTCGCTAAGTCCTTAATTATTGGTGTTCAGTTAAGGATGCAGCTTCCTGTTCTGATCTTTCTGTGGGTATTAAGTCAAAGAAACAGGAGCTGCTATTTTACAGGCACTGGGACAGACTTTCTCTGAGTGTCCAGCAGCTCCCACTGCATGTTGGGAATAAACGACAGATAACAAAGAAATGAGGGGGAGGAACCAGTTAAATCTAATTTGATTTAACACATATATTTACACTACTATGTATATTGTTACTCTGCTAAGCCATGTAGATTCCAGAATTTCTATAAAGGAGGGGTCAGTGTTTTTGTTGGAAGACGGCACTCAGTAGGGTATTTTTACACAGCAAAGAACACTGTTTTTTCTTTGATTATACATTTATTTGGAGGAAGGGTTGTTGCTTTTGGAAATTATACATTCCTTCAGAAAGGCACAAAATTCACGGCCCCTTCTTCCCTACTTAGCCTCAGGGGAGCTTAACAGGACCTGATTAAGCAAGGAAAGTCATCAAACTTTCTTGGACAGCTCAGAAATCCCTGGGGTTGAGTTGAGTTTTCGGTGAAGGGTTCATATTGGTGTCAAAGGAGTTCCGCCATCTCGTCACTGTCCACACTTGACAGGACTACAGTTTCACTGCCCTCACACTGACAGCCAGGCGACGAGCATTCATGCTTGAGACCTGAAGAAAGAAACACCTGGCTGTGATTACCTGCAACTATCCAGTTAATTCTTTTGTTAAATAACTTCATGATCCATTTTCAGGAGAGCAGGGACTTCAAATGGAGCCCAGGCTGTAAGGGTCTACCTTTCTAACCTGTCCCCTGGCCTCCTTCCCACTATCTACCTCAGATCCTTCTAGCTTTCCCTCTTTGCTGAGCACCCAGGATTTCTTTTATTTTTTCCCACGTGAGAGGGAAAACAAGGCATTTAGTTATGTGACAGCTTCAGTCCAAAGAGGCACAGTGATTCTGTTTGCCCCAAACTCCAATTACAGGGAAGAGAGACCAGAATTCATACCCTACTTAATCAGGGAAACATTCCTTCCACACTGAGAAAAAATAAAATAGCCTTAGAAGAAAAAAAACTTAAGTTAGCTAGTCCTGGCAGTAGGAGACAATCACTAGTGGCCGGTGTATGTCTATGAAGGGCCTTAAGTCACCTCAGTTTATTCTTACCTGGAGAAGGTTGGGCTGGAGACTCTATGGTAATTTAAAGCAATAAAGATGGGGGATCTGAAAGAGCCATATTAAATCTGGGGTGACCCAGAGTTTTGTCCAAAATTCACTAGGACATAAGCCCCATGAGGGCAGGGATTGTGTTGCTTGGAACTTACAAGGCTTTCAATAAAAAATTATTAAATGGATGTGTGAAAGCCAATTGGACCCATGATGTTGATGATCAACAAACCTGTTTCCATCTGCTGGTAGGGTTTATAGTGAGGAGAGGAGGTTGGAGCTCAGTGCCTCTCACTCCCACCCCAGGAAGGCTCCCCACTGGTCACTACCAGCACCACCACCCCCCCTACCACCATTAGTACTGCTAATTATACTAACTGCAATTATTGATTGTCTGCTGTATGCCAGATAGCATACCAGGCAGTTTACATTTACATTCACCTTTAAATTGAACTTCATGATAACCCTGTGAGGTAGGTATTGCCATTCCCATTTTACAGATCAGGAAACCAGAGCTCTCAGAAGTAACTTGTTCACAGTCTCAGTTAACAAAAAGAAAAGTAGGGATTTTAATGTAGATCTGGCTGACCATAAAACTCACTATCTATTTTAAAGGGGAGAATGATTTCTATTGTGTGTTATTATTAAGAGATTCCAAAGGGAAATCATGTGCCTTATGAGAAAAAATCATCCCCAGTCAACTCCAACATGAGTCAACCATTTCCATTTTGATATTATTTATGGTAATGATGTTGTGGGTTACTATTATATTCTTCTAGAATTCATCTCAAGTTTGTAATACATGATCTGATACTTGTATGGATTCTCATTAATTTACACATACTGTTAGGCACAAATATTTTATGTTCCCTCAGAACAGAGTCTTATCTTTTAATGCATGGTCTCTCATACTTAGAAGAGCTTAGCCATTGTGTAAATATTCACAGAAAGATCAAGAATCTGGCATTTAAAGACTATTTAAATAGTTCCTTGATGCAAGATCCTTATTGTTTATTGTAAAAGATTATGAACCATATTGTGCCTACCCTGGAAGTGATAAATCACTTCACCATATAATTACCAGAATACATTATAAAACATGAATCAGGCATTATCAATGCATCCAATGACTTGTATAGCTAAATGTCAGTCTTCTAGAAAAGAGATGACATGGCATGGTAGATGAGCATCCAATACGAAATGGCAGGTTGTCTCCTTGGTCTGCTAAATATCAGAAAGACTAGAAATCTGCAGAATATGTTGATACAAAAATGAACACATCTCTCACCGTTTAGTGATGGACAGAAGGCAGAACCGGGATGATAGGGGCTAATGGGGAGAAAATGAAAACAACCTTATCTCAAGCTCCCCTCCTGGCCCAAGGCTAAGCTCTCACAATATGTGGCAATGGCCCCTATAGTTCCTTAACTAACTAATTAATGAGTTAATTCAATTTTTAAAAAACTGCCTTGATCCACATTTTCCTCCATCTAGCGACCCATCTCTCTGATCACCTTTCCAGCAAAATTCCTCTAGGATTGTTTATATGAACTATGTCTTTCTCTTCCCCAGTTCTCTCCTGAACCTCTGAAACTGCTCTTTACACCATCACCAGTGGCCTCTGAGCTGCCAGATTTAATGGTCAGTCCCCAGTCCTTGACCCATCAGCCATACTTGATAGTCAATCACCCTCTCCTTTAAGAAACACTTTCTTCACTTGCCTTCCAGAACTCTTACTACCTCGCTTGCTGATCCTTCTCAGTTTCCTCAGCATCTCTCTAATTCCTTTGACCTCTAAATGCTGCAGACCCCCAACGTTCAGTCTTTGGAATGCTTTTATTCTCTAGGCAACCTTATCCAGTCTTCCTCTTTAAATACAATCTGTATATCAACACCTCCAAATTCATAGCTCCAAGTCTGACCACCCTCTGAATGCCAGACTGACTTACATACTGCCTACTCTTCATCTCCATTTGGATATCTAATAGGCATTTCAAACCTAACTTGTCCAAAACTGAACTACTCATCTTTCCCACCCCCCAAACCTGTTTCACTCGTCATCATCTTTATCTCAGCTGATGCAACTCCATTCTCTTGATTGTTCTAACCAAATACCTTGGTGCCATCCTTGACTCCTCTATTTCTCCTGCATCTCTTAGGAAATCCTGTTGTCTCTACCTTCAAAATACTTCCAGAGTGTAATCACTCCTCTTCATCTCCCTAGCTGCTACCCTAGTCCAGGCCACCATTATCTTTAGCCTCCTTACTGATCTTCCTGCTTCCATCCTTGTTTCACATAGTCTTTTCTCTATAAGGCAGCCAGAATGATCCTATTAAACCCTGTGTCTGATTATGTCACTCTTCTTTTTAAAAATATCCAATGGCTTCTCAGTGAAAGTCAAAGTCCTTACAGGGGTCCACAAGGCCCATGTGGTCTTGTCCACCATTACCTCTCTCACCTTTTTGCCAACTACTGTTCCTTTCACTCACCTCCAGTTCCACTAGTCTCCTTGCTTATCCTAAACATGTCAAACCCACTTCTGCCTCAGGGTCTTTGCATTTACTGTTTCTTCTACCGGAAGTAAGATATCCACATGGCTTACTCTCTAACTTTATTCAGGTCCCTGCTTAAATGTTGCTGCCTCGGGGAGCCTTCTTGACCAAAACTCCACTCCTTTACTCTTCGTCATCTTAATTGGCTTTATTTTTCTTATTGCATGTATCACCAGCTGGCACTTTATACATTTATGTGTCTGTGTGGTGTGTCTGCCCTTGCTTCATTGTAATCTTTATGAAGGCTGGAATTTTGGAGTATTGAGTTCACTATTGTATCCCAACTGCTAAATAGTCCCTTGTGCACAGTAGGTGCTTAATAAATGTTTATTGAATGGATGGTTCATTTCCTGGAGGTAAGAATTAACCAGGCAGGTGAGAATGGAAGAGGATTCTGGGCAAAGGAAATGGCAACTCAAAGCCAGAGAGGCCTGAGAGAACTTGGCAGATTCAATAACTCACAAATAGTTCGGACTCTGAAGGACCGTCTCCATTAATTAATCTGTCCTTTCCAGGGTCTCTGGCAATGTGATAATCCTCCATTCCAGGGTTATCAGGCCATTGCCCGACTTGTTCTAGGGAGAAAGTCTTGAAGTTCTTGATGGCTAATTGCTCTCCCTTCCTGAGGAGCTCCCACCCGAGGAGCAGAAGTTGAGGTGGGGGAGTGAGGGGAGGGCCATGGGAGGGAAGGAAGTGAAGATAGAAGAGGAGGGAGGAGCTCTCAGGTTAATCCTGTGGGTTCATTACACTGGAAAGGTGGGTCCAGGAAAGCCATGTTTGGCAGGTAACGGGCCTTGCCTGTATGACTCAGCAGCCTCCAGCAGGGCAGCCAAGCTGAGTTGGTTGAAGGAAGCATAGTTCCCCAAGGCCTGATGAGTGAGGTTGTGAAGAGCTCACTGAAATACACTGCAAAGCCATTCACTGTCCCAGCAAGGTGCTTCAAAACCAGGCTCAGAACTAATCCAAAAAGAGGGCGTCTTGACCCAAGTTCACGATGCATGAGAACAAGTCACCTAGCATCTGCCAGGAGGCCTTACTTCCATGCAAACTAACAAAGTTCCGCTGAGTGTGCAGCCCATTAGTAAAGGGCCACTGGCTCCCAAAGGTTCTGGGATTTAGATTCTCAGCCTCCACAAAGAGGCTGCTGCACGCTCCTCTTGTTTCTTCCACTGAAGCATTTCAGAGTGCTTTTCCGGGGTGGATTATTTATCCCATTAGGTGGATGAGGCTCAGGGAAGCCAAGTCTTGCCTGCAGCCACCCAGCAAGTCAGTTCTTGAGGTCAGAATTGAGACTCTGACCTCCCAGGCCTATTGTGGCCATCGCGTAGCACCCTCCCGAGAGACTGCAGAGGCCACGAGGCAAGCTTCTTGCATGGGAACTGAGGCAGACAAAGGGGATGGGGCAGGTGCGGGCTTGGAGCACTGCAGATCCATCAGCATAGCAGGAAAAACAACTCAGCACTCGTCCTACCTGAGGTGTGTCAGTGGCATTTTCTTTGTGAATGAAGGACATCAGTACTAAGATTAGTATTTGTATAATCATAAAATGTTGGAGTTGGAAGGGGCCCTGGGAGAGAATCAATCCAATTTTTGTTTCCTAATGAGGAAATAGAGATCCAGAAAGACTAACTCACTGCTCAAGGTCACACAGTTGGCTCATGCCAGAGCAAGGACTGGAGCCCATGTGTCTTAAGCATTGACCCTGTGCTCTTTCCAAATGCCAGAAGTTCTCACAATAATTACCTGTTCTTTGACAGCACCTTGAAACGAAATCATCTCAAGCATTAGCTAGCTTTTCCCCTCTGCTTTCCTGCCATCTGAACTGAAATGGCATGAAGAAACCAGAGGTGAAGAGGTGGTATGCCCTGCTCAGACCTGTAATCTAAGACTTAATACCTCCTGAAGCTTCTACTCATTTGGTCTTGGAGCCAAAATTAACACAGCCATGGAAAGAAATGCTGGGAAATCTCAGAGAGGCTCTTGCAGAGCCAGCTTCTGGGAGCCGGTGAACCTGGTCTCACCAACAAGGTCAGGCCTACTCTGGGGTAGGTATCTAAGGGAGACGTGTCTGGAAGTGTGTTCTCAGGCTTCTTGCCTGGGCCTTCCATTCCACTGAGTGATGATCATGGCTCTCGGCAGAGGTGGCAGCTGCCAGCGGGAGGCTCTCCCATCACTCACCCACCAGGTGTTCTTCCCAGCAACCACATCAGCTTGGCAGGGAGTGCCACAGCTGGGGTGTTGGGATGGGCAAAGAGGTGCAGCTCTCTCTCCTCTGCGGTCCAGGTGTCAACAGATGGGAAGTGGATCTGCCCCTCCCTTAACAAATAAATAGGACTTTTATAGGCTAAGTAATCCCACATGGGATAAGACAGACTGTCAGTTATCCCAGGTTTTCCAGTAAGGTCTAACCTCCTTAGTCCTGGATCATAGTGCCCATCACAGTTTGTGTAAGGAGCAGTGTTTCTAGAATGCTGGCCATCCACTGGGCAGCAGTGAGGCTGCATGTTCCCCCCACTGGAGTTACAGGGAGCTGAGTATTCCTGGGAGCTGCTACTTGTCCTTTAAATTCCTCCCTTTAGCAAATGTCCTGCCCCAGTTCCCACAGCGTTTGTGCTCGTGGTTCTATGCAGGTGCAGTCAACCCCTCCCGTTCAACCCCGAGAGAGACAGTGAAATTGCTGATGAGAGGGTCGAAGGAAGGAAAACACTCCCTTGTTGAGAACAGTATCAGCCCCAAGCCTTTTCATTCTTACGTGCTCTGACCTCAGTGAAATGGGCGAGGAGACAGGTTCTCAGGTTATTTTCCTCTCTCTCTGATTCCCTTCCAACACCAGGCCTCTGAGTGAGAGGGGCAGCCTGGCTGGTCCTGACACGCAAAAAAAGACTGGTGGGTGGACAAAGACCGGGTCAGAAGCTGTCCTCGAGTTCAACAGTGCCGTCCTCTCGCCACCTATCAGAGAGAGCTCGTGGAGGTAACAGGCAAAGAGCACTAGCCTGGGACTCGGAAGTCCTGGGCTCTTAGACACTCGCTTAGGTGTCACTGAACCTTCCTGAACTTCAGTTTCTTCATCATAAAATGGGGATAGTAATACCTCCCCTCCCTACTTCACTAAGTTATGAGAACTAAATGAGTTCAAATAAATGAAAGCTTTGAAATGCTGACAAGTATGCCACTCCAAATAAGTCCTCACTTTGCTCTCGTGAACGGTCATGGTGCTCTGCACCCTGGCTGGTGTAGCCGCTTCAGGCCATTGCGGAGTGAGGAGGTGGGCCCTGGGGTTCTCATTTGCCCTCTCTCCTTCCTATAAATATTCTATAAGCATTGTGGCAGGCACTGTTCAAAGAAGAAGTGGACAAAATTTCAAGGAGGGACAGTAAAACTAACTCCCTAGTCCTAGCCCACGATGGTGATTGCCTGATCCAAGAGGAAGGACACTTTGATTAGGACAACACAAACCATCTCAGCCTTCAACACGCACCTGGTTGATAAACACCAACAATGATAAGCGATCTTTCTGGACCTTTCAGGCTCGAACACCAGCTGAGAACCTGGGGAAACCAGCAATCCAACCCTCGCTGAGTGGTCACCCACCTTCCATCTTCTGACTGCATCAGAGCTGCTGGAGCCTTTGACCCACCCAAGCCTGTTTGTTAGCATGGGGTCACGCTGGGGTCAGCCATCAGTCCCTAATGCTAGAGAAGCTCACCTCTGACTTAGTCAGAATCTCCAGGTTTTTTATCTGCCAAGCAGTGAATTGGCACTTTTCACCAAGGAATGACTACTGGGCCCTGTAGGGCCTCATTAAGCTCCGTGACTTAATGACTCTCCTGTTTAATGGAAGCAAAAGCCGTTTAAGCGGTCACAGCTGCCAGGAGCTTTGGTAAGAGTGAAACTCTGAGCAGGTTGGGAGTAACAGCACTAATCTCTGTGCCCGCTACCCCTCCCCTGCCATATCTCAGGCTTGTTTTGACAGCACACGGAGCCGGGTCCCACGAGGAGAACATCAATATTGCTCCTTTCCCTTTCCACGTCTTTTGCTCCAGCCCATCTTTGGCCACAGGGGAAGGAAGAAACAATCAAGCATTGTCTTGTTCTGGCCCAGTGTGACAGGGCCTCCTGGAATAAATATTATTTGCCTGGGAGGGGAACTGGCAGGGCGACAGCTCACAGTGTAAAGTAAGGGCCAGGGAGAGGGAGAGGGACCGTGGTGATGTTTGGGTTTGGTTTTATTATGAGTTTAATCTTTTTCTCTCTTAGTTCTGCAATATTTTTTCCCCCAAACAGGCCATTAAGCACGCAGGCAGTGTTGTACCGGGCCTCTGCCAAGAAGAAACAAAAGAGGTTTTCTGCAGCGTGTGCCCTTGGTCGCTCCCTGTCCAGCTCTGGGTGAGCAAGGGGTGCGCATTCCAGGGACTGTCACAGCCTGAAAAGAACATTGTAGAGGTTTCCACGTGCCATGGCAGCCCCTCAGCACCCCAGGTGTCTTACCTTATGTGGTTTACAGCTCTGTCCTTTAACTCCTCACGCAAGTCTTGTCAGGACAGCTGCCCCCTCGTGAGTCTGGGGAGACTGGGGCCCCAGAAATCCCAGTCAGTCAGCACTTATTGAATTCCTACTGTGTGCAGTTCACGAGGAGCTCTGGTATGCTGCGTTTCACTTCTCCTTCATGTCTTTTGCCTCAAGAAAGCCTCACATCTCCAAAGAATAAAGAACTAAAGACCAACCATTGACTAAGACATTTGAGGGACTGCTCCAGAAATGCCAAGCCTCCTGGCCGTCTCAGGAGAATTGGGTAAGAAACACAAGGGCCTTGCTGCCTTGTGACAGCCACAAAGCAGCAGGGGAGGAAAGGGGTATCTCTCTGCTGTGCAATCAGAAGTCCCCCTTTCCTAACAACAAACCTTTCCCTCATCCCTAAAATCCATTTTGGGTACAAGCCACCCACCCAACCGCTGTAATAATAGCTACTAATGATTGAGAACTTACTGTATGTTGGGCATCGTGCTACGTGCTTCATGTGTATTATCTCATTTAACAGAAGAGCACCTCTATCGGTGCAATTCCTCAGATGGGAAACTGAAGCTCAGAGCAGGGAGGGAACTTGTCTAAGCTTATCCAGGTAAGAAGAAGTCTTCAAACCAACCTCCATCTGCCCCCAAAGTCTTCACCACTCAGAGGACTTCCCAGAGTGGGGGGTGGATTTGTGAAGACCCTCCCAGCTCTCTGTGCCCACTTCCCCTTGTCAGCCAGGACACGCCTTTGCTCAGAGGAACATGCAATCTGTGACTGTGATGAGAGGCTTACTGGCCCCAGAGAATGGCAGCCACAGCCTTGGCTTTTGGGGCCATTGCGCCACGTTCACATCCTGGGGATTCTGTGTTCCCAGAGGGTGGAGACCCTGTCTGGGCACTTAATTATTTTTGTATACAAAACCTTTCAGTGCTTCACTCAGTGCCATGTGCAATTAGAGATTTAATACATGCTTTTTGAGGGTGATAAAGATCTCACCATACCAGTCTGTGAAATAAACACTGCCCCCCTTCTTTCGAGGAGAAACAAAGAGCCAAGCCACCCTGGGCACTCAGCACACTGTGTGGAGAACGTGAGCATGTGAGGCTGGCTCTGGCTTTGGATCCTGGCTCAGCCACACACTAGCCAGGTGCCTGGGGATAAACAGCTGACCTCTGGTGAGGCCAGGTTCCCCCAACTGTGGGGGAAGGGTACAGCACCTACCCTGCAGGTGATTGTGAAGCTTAGGTGGGAAAATGCCCACAGAGCGCCTATCAGCCTTGCGTGGAAGAGTGGGTGTTCAATGTTAGTTTCCTGATTCAGAGCACCTTCTTTCAGTGGAGCTCTCATAACTAAAGAATCTCGATTCATCTCTGCCTTGGGGACATTCCCACCACCACACGCTGCTGGCACCATATCGGGCTGAATAGCACGGTCCACCGTTCTCCTCAGTGGCACAGCTAAGACCAGGCTGGTGCTTTCTGACAAGATATAACTCAAGTGAAGAAGAAGAAAGGGGATAGAAAGCTAGAAGAACATGGAAGTCAACCACAGGGTTGCTTCTGCACCTTGTGGCCCACTATAGAGAGGTCTCTCTGTCCAGCCCCACCTGTCTCCAAGGGGCACCCTCCAGCCTGTCTAGGGTCCTCTGGGTCCAGGGTGAAGATAAAGAGGCCAAGGTACAAAAGCTCTCTCTCTTACCCAAGACCTACTTTCAGAGTTCCCACTTCCAATCTGAAGACAGGCCTTCCCCCAGATGATAACAGGAGCAAGTGCTCCTTTCAGAGGGGCCCCGCTCCTTACATTCAGGAGTGTGGCCTCCCCAGGATAACTGCATCAATTCCACACAATAAACCCCACATCCATACAGGAGATGCTCACCTAGAACGCGGGGGAAGGAGAGAAGAGGAAGGGAAGTTATTGCACGTGCTTTATCTTTACACTATTTCATTAGATCCTCACAACAGCCCTGTCAAGTATTTTTGGATTATAATTTCTAATCTGCAGATAAAGGGATTTTAGCTTGGAGAGGTTAAGTGAACTGACCAAGGTCACACCTGGCTACCAAGTGGCAGAGCAAGTACTAAGCCCAATTCTCTGGTCTCTCTGCCCTTAAGCCCCAGATACCAGCCCCAGCAACTGAACCTTCCCTAGGAATGAACCTGGGGCTCTCTTACTGACCAGCATGAGAGAGGGGGTTCCTGGAAGTGTTGAGAGAAAGGAGCACTGGATGAACCCACAGGTGTGAGGCAAAGGGACCTGGCAGTTGTCCCTCTGCCAGATTGTAGGTCAGGAGACCTGGGTTCAAGTGCAGGCTTCACCACTTGGAAGATCGTATGGGTCTGAAATTACTCTCAGTGCCTCAGTTTCTGCATCTGCAAAACGGGGAGGAACAAATGAATTAATACATATAAAGTCCTTAGAATGGTGCCTGGTACATAGTAGTTATTAAATATAGATATTTCATAAACGTTGTTATTATCCCCTCTCAAAGTTTCATGAGGAATAAATGAGATGACAGATGCGAAAACTTGATAAATTGCGAAGCTAAGGGATGAGCACTCATATATACTGAGAGGGTAATGGGAGAAAGACTTGGCCTCAGGCCGCGTCTTTGAACAGTCTCAAAACCTTCAACATGTAACACAGAACCACTCCTCCAAAAAGCAATCATTTGCCTTCTGGTTTTTTCCTTTCTTCTATTTCAATTTTAGACCCCATCTTTTATGTTACGTATCTAGCTGTTTGCATTTCACTTAGTTATCCTCGATCACTGCACACCGTAGGCATTGTCAAAGAAGCAGCGCCTGGTCTAAGTAGCCCTTGGATGTCTTAGTGTGAGCAGAGAATACAATTAAGCTCTGTTTCTCTCTCAGGTAATCCAGGTGCGATCTTTCCTGACAATCTGGAGGAACCAGGCTGGCAAGCCACCCAGTGAGGGGGAGTTGCTACTAGCTGATTGATGGCTGAAAGCCCAGTCAAATCACCTCTCAAGGTCTTGTAGCAAAAGCTCTTTGGCCCACATTTGGCCAGGTTTAGAATGTGTCTGGTCAATTTGCCAAACAAGAGTTTCTGAGTCCGACTTTGTGCCCAGCGCCATGCTGGAAACAGTGTGATACGTACGAGGACTGTCTCTGCCATGGCCCCTGCCCTTATGCAGAGCAGTCTGGCTGATGGAATAAGACCAAAACAATGAGAGAATTATAAAAGACAGTGATATAATGAAGGGTTAGATTTTATGGCACAGAATGTAAATGTTGGAGTATAGAGTAAAGGGAGATGGATGAAAGCTAGAGGGGGAAGGAAAAGGCTCATGCAGGAAGAGGTTTGTTAGCTGGGCCTTGACGGGTGTGTAGGAGTTGCACTGGTGGAAGGAAGAGTGGCATTCCAAGACAGAGAAACTATGTGAGAGAAATCTATGAGGTAGAAAAGAACAAGGACTGCTTACAGGGCAGAGGTGAAACTGGCATGAGTGGAGTAGAGGGAGAGCATCCTAATTCCTAAATCTATCAATCGCTTTACAAGAACTAGGAAAATGAATTCCTATCAGTAATAAAACTAGTTGACAGTGGTCTAGTTTGTCCTATTTTGCCTCCCACATTTATAGCTATACATGAACTTTGGCAAGTCACATAACCCCTTTGAAACTCACTCTCCTCCCTTGTAAAATGGAGATGATAATACACGTCTAATAGAGTCACTGTGAGAATTAAAAGGGATGATATGTGGAGGCTCCCAGGGGCCGGCGCTAACACACAGGTAAATGAGGCAATTCTCCCCTCACACTCCTGGTCAGTAGCTCCCAGCTCAGGTTCACACAGTGGAGAAATGCCCTCCATGCTCTCCCAGGAGCTAGTGCCCATCTCTCCTTCCAGAGAGCGTTGGCAGTTGCTTTGTCTCTCCACCCCTTCAAGTAAATTTTGGTCAGAGGATAAAGACAGTTCTCTTTGCTCTTGGAACTCACTCCTGCCCTGCGAAGAAGGGCGAACCAGAACTGTGGGAGTCTCTTGCTGATGACACTGATCCACGGGGGTGCAGGAGGACATTGCCTGGGGCCCTCCTACCTGGAAAGCATGGCTGCACCTGGACCTTGTGGGGTCGTATTAGATAGCCTCCAACTTGATGTGGGCCCTTCCAAGCTAGGGCTTTCTGAAAGGAGCCAGCTGTCCTACGAGGGAGGGGGTACCCTCCTCCCGTCTTGCCACTCACCGTCTCTCTCCTCCTTGAGAGAACAGGAAGGTGGGAATGGCCTTGGGAGAACTCAGAGGTGCTGACTGGCCCAAGGAAACAAAGGTGACCTGGTAAGGAGTTGCCCCAGATTGGGAGCACATGTGAAAGGTTGAGTCTGAGAAAGAAACGAGCGCTCTGTCCTCTGCAGCCTCGAGGTGGAGACCGCGTTGGTGAGAAGCCGCAGGAGGCAGTTTCTAGGGTTGGAAACAAACAACCGACTGAAAATGCCTGGAGAGGAAGGAGCGTCTAATTGACCAGCCCGATGGACAGGCCCGCACCCCTGACAGTGCTCCTCGGCCTGGTTTCAGGCCGCTGAGTCCAAGTTTCTGCCACAGACCCAGGACTGAAGCTGTTTCCAAAGAGCTCGATAATTGTTTTCCACCTGTGCCTTGCCCAGCAACCACTGCTGGGCGCACCTTCCCTCTCTCCTCCCATCAGGCCGGGCCCCAGAAATAATTACTGAGGAGGGAGTAATCAGTGCAGCGAGGCTGGGTCTGGGCTGGGAAGCCCGGGCCTCCCCGGCGTGCGTGCGGCGTGGGCCGCGGGGTCTGCAGGGGGCTGCGCGGCACGTCGGCACCGAGCCCTGCTGTCCTGGCGGAGAGGAAGCCGAGCAGGTGTAACCACACGGAAGTCTGGCTCCCGGGGCTCCGCGACGGCCTCCTTCCTCCGCAGCGGGGGATCGCCCTGCCGCGCCTCGCTGACCGCAAGGGAGTGAGCCGGCCCTCTCGGGCGGCTGCTAGGTGCTGTGCTCCTGGGCGCACGCGTGAACCGCCGTTGGTGCCACTTCTGCACTGGATCCTCGGCGTGAAGGGCTTGCGAGAGGCGGGACAGGGCGTGGGTACGCCTGTGCTGGCGGGTGCGTGTGCCCGTGTGTGCGCGGGAGTATGCTTGTGAGCGTGTGTGTGTGTACGCGTGCGCGTGTGTGTGAGCTTGAGAGGGGTTTTGCAAAGCAGGGGGCAGGGCATGTGTGCGCGAGTGTATGCGTGAGAGAACGCATGGGTAAGCGCGCGTGTGCGCCCGTATATGAGCCTGTGTGTGTGTGTGTGCATTCGCGCGTCTGTGTGTAAACAGGAACTGGAAGGGAATTCCCTACTAGAGTATTCTAAATAGCCATGAGACCCTCTGAAGCCACTGGATAGAAACCCCTAGACTGTCATCTCCTTGAAGGGGAGATTTTTGTTGACTGCTATATCCCCAGTGCCCATTAGGGTATGTGTTACACAGGAGGCGCTTAATACATAGTTGTTGAGTTAATGAATGGATCCCAGGAGGGAGGGAGGCTGTTCTGGGGCCAGAGAGACTGGAGAACAAAGCCACATTCCACCCACTTGGCTATTTGTGGTACCGGCCCTGGCTCTCCCTCCAAGGCCAACTCTTCACCACATCCAGGTTATACCAAGTTTTCTTCCCTGCTCCTACTCTTACACCTTCTCCCCTTGACCTGTCTGTTAACCCATAGCTGTCAGAGTGGAAGACGGGGAAGCAGAGGAGCAGAGCTCTGCAGATACAGAGCCACGAAGGTGGCCTCCCCGTTCTGGAGGCACACAGTATGATGGGTGAGACTTGGCACTGTTCCTCTCTCCTCCATTTGGGAATTTAGACTTTGAGCTTCAATTTCCCCACTTTAAAATAGTGGCTGTTACATTTGCCCCATGGGGTTGTCGTGAAGAGTCAAGGAGACAGTGGAAGGAAAAGTTCTGGAACACATGGTGGGTCCTACAGAAATGTCAGTTCCTTTTCCTGACTAGTAGGCAACCTTCTGGGAGTGCCCCACGTGTGGCTGGGGATTGGTTATGGTTTGATAATCACTACCAGAAGACCCCTCCTTTTTTCACAAGTTGCCTTGAGGGGAATTTAATGGTCGCTGAAAACTGAGGCAAGCTTTATTTCTAAACCATTCAGGAGTTAATATGCTGTGAGTCACGTATTCTGCTGGGACCTCCTCACACTCACGAGGGAGGTTTTCCAAGTAATTAAACAATCGCGTTGCTACCAACCTGAAGTGCCCCAGCTCTGGCTTTTCCACTCGGGGACCTTCCCCTGCCCACACCAGCTGCCTCCACAACTACCATGGAGGAGATTAGCAATTCTTCCCTCAGCTGTAGAGGGAGACACTATGTGAAAACCTAACCCTGCAATAACATTTCCATCACTAAAGGAAGCATCAGATTTCACCCTTCTCAACCTGATTTAAGAACCCACCAGAAATAACAACCTTCATGAGGTAATTAGGAAATTATCCTCGTACAAATTGGTAGATGTCTCCTTTCGTTTCCTTGGAACAAGATGGAAAGGGTGTTGTTTTTCTTTTACCGTGGTGAAGCTGCTGCGATTAACCACGCCACCTGGGTAATTGTTCACTTGTGAGTAAGCTGATAGCTCGCCGTTCCAGGGTGCGCCTGCCAGTGCACTCCAGAACATGTTACATCCTCTGTGCGGCCCTTCCTGATGAAAGGAAAACTCCAATCATCTTCAGCTGAAGGAGCTCTTCAAATCTGGCCTGTCAGTACCCTGGAGGTGGAGAATTACACCAAGGTTAAGAAAAGGTTTCCTAGAACTGGCTAGACAGGAATTTGTTTAAAGGGATTGAGTGCAGTCAGTCTGAGCCTGATCAATAGTGCCTGTTTCTGGGCTTGTGGAAAATGTGCAGATATTCCACAGAGAACCCAGGAAGTCTCTAAAGGCCTCCAGAAGGATTTTATTTGATAGCTAGGAGAAATCCATACCTGTAAGATTTCTAAATCCTGATTTGTTTTAATTTAGAAACCTTCTAAAATGTCATTGGAAACAAGACCAGAAGCCCAAAGGGTAAAATTGGTGTCAACACCAGCCTCCTCCTTCCACTCTGATATATTCCATTGCACCCCTCCCACCCCCACCCCCCCACATATACACACCACACAGAACAACAACCCAACAGGTTTGACAAACCTCTTGGATTCATTAAGAGTCTTCCAGAGTTTTCAATTTGCAAAAAAAAGTACAGAAAGATATGTGTGTGTGTGTACATATACATATCTTTTCACACTTCTGTTTAGCACTTGACATAGTCCAAAAGCTCTTACACGCATTCTCTCAATGCAATCGTCAGAAAAAACGCTGTGTGGCAGTTGTTGCTATTATCCCCAATTTCACCAAGGAGGAAATTGAGACTAAGACTCAGGGAGGTGAGGTGATTTGGGTCATTCATGCCATCAGGATGCGGCACAGCCAGGATTTGAGCCCATCTGCCCTCCCCGGTCTCAGCTGGCTGTGTGTGGAAAGGATCTCATAATTAAATCAACAGTCTATAGTAAACGGCTGATAACAGTTTCGTGTCCTGCCCCTTCCAGAGGTTTGTATTTAAATAGGAAACCATAATACAAATGAAGAAAGCTCTAATGGTAAAAATTTCAGGCCCCAGTAACAGGCTAGTAAAGGAAATAAACATAGGGCTTAAAATGAACTGAGGTCTCTTGAGCTACAGAAGTTGGCAGAAGTTTTATTTCTAGGAAGCCCTACAAGCTTCCTGGATCCTCTCTGCCTTCAGCTTGTTTCCTTCCAATTTGCTCTGTGTAGTATCAACTGCTCATAAAAGCATCAGAAGGAAGATTCCTTTGTATGGGGGTTCCCGAAGTGTGCTCCCAGGACTAGGATTATCTGCCATACCTAGAGCACATTATAGAGATGCAAATCCTCAGGCCCTCCCCCAGACCTGCCCAATCAGAAACTCTGGGGGAGGGGCCCAGCAATCTGTGTTTTAACAAGCCCTCCAGGTAATGCTGGTGTGTGCTCAAGTTTGAGAACCCCTGTCTTATAGCCTGCAAGAGAATGCCCAGACACTTCCCCAAGGCTAACTTACCCCAATAGGTCCCTTATAGTCCAACTACACCCACCTAACACTCACTGTTCCCTAAACATTTCTTTTTCATGTATTCTTGATACTCTGTTCTTGTCATTTTGAATGGCATTTCTTTCTTCTCTGCCTGGTAAACTCCTGCTAACCATGTAAAGCCCACTTCAAAGATCTCCCCCTCTCAAGACTTCACCCGTCTTCTCCCCGTCCCCCTACAGCACTTGTACACACCTCAAAAGCATTGTCAGATCATGTTCTTTTGCTTTCTCTGCATTACCCTTATAGTGAAAGGGTCAAGGACTTTGTCTTATTCCTCCTGCTATCCCCAACACCTAGCATTGTGCCAGGAATACAGTAAGTGCTTAATAAATATATATTGCATAAATGAACAAGTGAATGCATAAGCCTGAGTATTCTAATGAGCGTATTGAGTAATAGATTCAGGTGACGGCTATGGGCACATAGCTGGTTGCTTCAGAGCCTGTCCTGACCCACATGCATCCTGACTCCCAGCCCAGGATAGTAATTGTTTCATTTCTTTCACCGGGACTCAGTGTCTTTAGGAAATGTACTTGTTAATAAGAGAGTCATTTTTGGCTACTTTGTGACAGATAATTATGCCAAACACAGAGAACAGGTAAAATTCTTCCCTTCAGGAGCCCGGCCCCGTGGCCGAGTGGTTCCAGTTGCACGCGCTCTGCTTCCAGTGGCCCGGGTTCGCAGGTTCGGATCCCCGGTGTGGACATGCTCCGCTCACCAGCCATGCTGTAGCAGTGTCCCACATAGAAAAAATAAAATAGAGGAAGGTTGGCACAGATGTTAGCTCAGGGCTAATCTTCCTCAAGCAAAAAAAGAGGTAGATTAGCAGTGGATGTTGGCTCTGGGTGAATCTTCCTCGGCAGAGAAAAACATCTTCCCTTTAGGCTGTGGAGCTGTGACTTGAGACCACAGCCTCTCTCAGTTATCTCCACATCTGTTTGTACTTATATAGAGCTCTGACCTATCACAACGGATAGGTATCTAGATCAACTGTTAAACCATTTATAATGCTCAGGAACCAACCCATGGCAGCCAGCAATTAGCTCCATTCGTGTTTTTAATTTTTCTCCCTTTGAAGTTTAATAGATGGTCATTATGATGTAGTCTTCACTGCCTCCAAGTCTGCAGGCTGCTTGCTGAAGATTAGACTGTCGAGGGGAACTGCATACAACCTCAAGCGACTCTTTGGATTCCGTTTCTAAGTCTGCTGCTTTGCCTGGGTCTTCTTTCTCCATGAAGAAAGTCAGGATGAAGAAGGATAAGGCATCTACGCATTTGTTCATTCATTCATGCAACGCACATTTAGTGAGCCTTACCATGTGTCAGGTCCTGGGTACCTACGTCCACGGAGCTCTGAGACTAGTGCGGAAGTAGGGGTTGTAAATGCACTTCCCAGTCTCACGTGAGGAATACCGTGGGAGAGGAGCGCGGGGAGGGAAGGATGTCCGTGCTGAGAGCTCGAGCGTGAGGAGTGCTGAGCCGCGGACACGGAGGGGAAGAGGGCCCAGGCAGGAGAAGCCTGGAGGTCAGAGAGAGGAAGGCTCTCCCGAGGAACTGAAAGTAGTTCCCACGGCTGGGCTCATCATGATAGACTTGGGCACTGCACCTCGGGTGGGATGTCTTGAAATACAGTAGCGCAGGAGAGACCAGGGTTATGAAGGATGGAGGTAAATTACAGTCTGGTGCTAGGACAAAAGGAGACAGTAGGGGGCATAATTTCTCAAGTGCCTTCCTTGTGGGTAATACACACACCCAAAAGTTTGCCCAAAATATACTTTGTATCAAGGAGAATGCCTATTTCTTGAAGCCATTTGTGGCTTTGGGGACTAAGGAGGTTGCAGAAGACAGGGAGTTTGAATAAAAGGATTGGAATTCATCATGATTGTCAACCTTTCCCTTTCTAACTGCTCCTCCCCCAGAGCTTATGAGATATACTCAAAAGTCTCATCCTAAAAAAAAAAAAAAAAATTGACCTAACTAAATATAAGCCTCCCTCACCTTGTAACAGTTGCAAGCTATCTCCATCTCTTCCCTTCCTTTGATAACCAAGTTCCTCAAAAAAAATACACACTCACCCTCTCCTTTCATTCACTTTTCTATGCACAGCTGCCAGGCTTGTGTCCCAGACAACCACAATAACCAGGTTATCAATGGCCTTCAATGGCCATATCCAGTGGACTCATTCATTTATTCAGTCAACAAGATTTTATTATATATCTACGCTCAACCAGGCACTGTTCCAGGCCTAGGATATAGTGCTGTAAAAGTTTACTCGGAACTGACATTTTAGTGGATTCCTTTTAGTTCTTAGGTCTCCGTAGCAGCCATCATTTAGCTTTACCTTGTGGAAATACTCTCTTGCTTTCTGTGACACCAATCTCCTATAGCTCTCCTTCCGTTTTTTTTTTTTTTTTTATTGTTCCTTCTCAGTCTCCTTTGTGGATTCCTCTTTCTCTATTTATTCATTAAAGCCTGACATTAGGCATGTTGTTCTAGGCTCTAGACTTATCCTCCAAGATTTTATCCTTTCCTCTGATTTTAGTTCTCAATTATGTATCTCAATATCTATATAATCAGCTCCCTCCAGACATCTCCCATGGACGGCACCTCAATGTCAGCATAACCAAAGCTGAACTCTATGTGCTGTGCCCCCATGCTGCTCCGTCTCCTGAGCTGCCCATCTTGGTGAATCCTGCCGTGCAATCGTGGAAGCTGAGAGTCATTCCGGAGTCATGACTTTTCTTATCCCTCTGCTCCCTATGCCTAAGCCTATGTCCTAGTTCAGGGCCCTCATTATCTCTCCTGAACATCACCATAGTCTCCTTGCCTCCAGACTGGTCCCATCCAACTCATCTTCCATGCTGCTGTCAGAGCAATCTTCCTAAATTGCAAACTTGACCATGTCCCTCCCCAATATTCTCCATCTCCTCTAGCAGCAGCTCTCCAAGTATGAGGCCCCAAGACACTTTCAGGAGATCCACAAGGTCAAAACTATTTTCATCATAATAAGAAGACATTATTTCCCCTTTTCACTGTGTTGACATTTGCACTGATGGGGCAAAAGCAATGGTGGGTAAAACAGCAGATGCCTTAGCACATACACATGGAACCAAATGGTACTATGTGCTAGTAGATGTACTCTTCACACTATGAACTCACAGAAAGAAAAAAAGTCAGTTTCACTTAATGTCCCTGATGAATCAGTAAAAATATTAATTTTATCAAATCTCAGCCCTTCAATGAGCATCTTTTTAATATTCTGTGTGTCAACATGCAAAGTATGCATAAAGCAAATCTGCTACTTGCCAAAATATGATGGTAGTCCTAGGGAAGAGTATTTGTCTGATCATTTGATTTGCAAGCTAAACTAGCCTTTTTTCCCCCACCTAACACCATTTTTACTTGAAAGCATGACTGATGGACAAACTGTAGTTCTTCAGACTTGGGTATTTGGCAGGCATTTTCTTAAAAATTAATGGAGTGAGCTTGTCACTTTAAGGAAAATATCTGACAGTGTTTGTTGCCAATGATAAAATTTGGTCTTTCAAGCAAAAATTACAATTTTGGAAAACGTGCATCTATCACTAAGAGCATGTCAGTTTCCCAACACTTAACGACTTTTCTGGTGAGATTGGTGGTAATAACAAATGTATGGGGTTTATCTGGGATCTTGCATAATGAGATGTGTCAACATTTGGAAGATTTAAGTAACTCAATGAGTCAATATTTTCCAAATGGCCAGTGGTTGATGTTACAAAATCATGCAAAAGTGAAAAAAGATCTATTCAGATACAAGATGGACCAATGGATTTTAACGTAACAGTTTGAAATATTCATTCAAACTTCTTCAGATTCCATAGTGCAACTAACATTTAAGAAACTACCACTTATCAAATTTTAGTGAAGTATCAAAAAATATCCATAATTATCTAAAAAGGCTATTAAAACAGTTCTCCCTTTTCCAACTATGTATCTGTGTGGAGCAAGATTTTCTTCATCTACTTCGAACAAAATGACATATTGCAAAAAATTTGGATGTAGATATGAGAATCCAGCTATCTTCTATTAAACCAAACATTTCTTACAATTTTTTTTGTCTTGGACAATGCAAATATGTTGTTTATGTTAACCTGTAATGGGTTTATTATTTTTAGATGATTAGCAAAATATTAAACATTCTTAGTTTCAATTTTGGATATAATAAATATCAATACATATAATCCACATAAACACAAAATCCTTTGAATCCTAATAATTTTTAAAAGTGTAAAAGAGTCTTAAAGCCAAAAATTTTGAGAATTACTGACCTACAGGATTAAGGTCCCAGTTTCTTTCTTTTTTAAAAAAAAAATTCTGGGTGCTTTTATTTTGAGGGTTTATTTTAATTTTACAGATAAAAGTGACTCAATGTTCAAGGTTAAAATACTGATGGCTGATAAGTAACCATTGTTTGGGAAATGATTACAGCAACAAAAGTTAAATCTCCAAAACTGAGAAATGTTCATCCTCAAAATAAATGATGATTTACCTTACTGATAAAAAAGTTTTATTGCTGTGCTTTGGTGTCCCATCCATGAAATCATTGCTAAATTCAATATCATGAAGCTTTTCCCTTATGTTTTTCTTCTAAGAGTTTTTTTTATAGTTTTAGCTCTTACCTTTAGGTCTTTGATTCATTTTTAGTTAATTTTTGTTTATGGTGTAAAGAGGTCCCAACTTCTTTGCACAATATATCAGATCATTCATTATTTGGCCTCCACCCACCTCTCCAGCCTCCACTCTTAGTACTGTGCTGTTACCAGCAGACCATTCACACGCACAGTTCTGCCATGGCCACACTTCCACTGTCCCCGAGTGCCGGGCTGTCTCCTGTCTTTATGCCTTTGCTCACCCTCTGCCTGGACTGCCCTTTTCTTTCTTTGTTTTGTCTTGTCTTTTTTTCTGCCTTTCAAACACCTATTCATACTTCAAAATACACTATTGTCATCTCCTTTAGTGAGACTCCTTCCCAACTCCATCAGCAAGACTTGATCCCTCCCTCCTTTGTGTCTCCTAGGTGTGGTACTTCTATCGGAGCACCATAACACTTCAGTGCTGGTTCTCCAATTGAACCTCCAGGCCTTACTCTGGGTGAAACTCTGGACAGTTCCCTAATGTCAGGCAAATGGATTCTTTCTTATTTTCTTCTGTTCCTAACAAGCTGCCTTGGACATGCTTGTACTTGTCTCCTTGGGCACTTGTGCAAGCGGCTCGAAAGAGGAGATTCCTGGAAAGGGGATTACTGGGTCACAGGGTTTGTGCATCTTAACCTTTACCAAGTATTGCTTGGTTGTTTTCCAAAGTGGTTGTGTTGTAAGGCTCAGAGCACAAAGGGCCCTGACGGGGCCCAGAGCCCAAGAAAGTGGGTCCTTGGGCACCTGCAGGAAGGAATTCAAGCGGGAGCCACAGAGTAAGACAAAGACAGTTTTATTAAGCAATTAAGCAAGTCTTGGGTAAGGGAAGGGGACAGGCTACGGAGACCCTGGGCTCTCAGAAAGAGAGAGCAGCCTCAAGCTGGGTCAAGGGGGATTCTTTATGGGACCTCAAAGGGAAGTGGTCACAGCAGGTGGGGATCGGACCTCGGGACACATGATCAATTGGTTGATTGGTTCTGGAGCTGCATGCTCAGTTTGTGGTCCCTCTGCAAACCAAGTGGTTTGCAGCAGGCATGGACGCGCTGCTGACTTGCTCCATGTTACAGGATGTGTGGCTGACTTCAGGTGGATATGGCTTCCTGTATGTGTAGACTTGTTTTAACCTAACCTAGGGCCCCACCTACCCACCAAGACGCCTGTCTCAGTTACACTGATATATACCACCACCAGCAATGAATTAAACCTTCTGATTTCCCCACATTCCTGTCAACACAATGTAACCGAACTAAATTTTAACTGATGGCTGTGAAATAATATCTCATTGTTATTTTAATTTTCGTTATCCTAATCACTAATGAGGTAAAAAAATCTTTCTATAACCCACTCAGGTTTCCTCTTCTGTGAATTGCCTGTTCAGAAATATCCTTCGTCTGTTTTTCTGTTGGGTTGTTTGTCTTTTCCTTGCTGATTTGTAATTTTTTGATATATTCTGGGTACTAACTACTGTTCAGAAGTTTCAAATTTTAATATAATCAAATTTATCAATCTTTTTCTTTATGGTTTAAGCTTTTTATATATTGTTTAGCAGATTTTTCCCCATCCCAAGTTCATAAGATATTCCATATATTTTCATCTCAAACTCTGAGAGTTTTAGTTTTCACATTTAGGTCTTTAATCCTTCTAGAATTTATTTATTTATTTTTGGGGGTAAGATGTAAAGAAAGGATCTACTTTTATCTTTTCCCATATGTATAAACAATTGGTCCAAATCTTCTAATTGAATATTTCATCCTTTCCCAATTGATTTGAAATGCTGTTTGCCATTGATCTTTTGTTTTATTCCATTGGTCTATTTCAAGGGTCAGCAAAATTTTTCTGTAAAGGGCCAGACAGTAAATATTTTATGATTTGTGCGCCATAGAGTCTCTGTCATGATATCTCAACTTTGCTGTTGTAGTGCAAAAGCAACTAAGTGTGGCTGTGCTCCAATAAAACTTTATCTACAAAACAGGCAGCAGAGTGCTTTTGGCACATGTGCCATAGCTGGATGACTTCTAGTCTATTTATCTACCCTTGCACCAATATGGTGCTGTTTTGATTATGGGGAGCTTTATCTTTCTTTTTGGTAGAGTCAATTTCCCCTACTTGTTCTTCTTAAAAATTGTCAAAGCTATCCCTGGCTCTTTATCCTCCCATATAAATAGGATCACCTTAGAAATTCCATCAAAATCCCTGATTTGAAGGGAGGAGGGATTTCTTCTATTTTACTTTTCTAACTTCTTGAACTGGATAGTTGACTCTTTGATTTTCAATCTTTCTTCTTGTTATACATTTTCCTTCAGCTATTATCTGTGACTCACAAGTTTGGCTGCTATTGTTTTCATTGTTGCTGTTATGAATACTTTCTAACACCATTCGTGATTTCTTGTTTGAACTATGGATTATTTAGAAGTGTGCTTAAATTGTCCAAATGTAAGGGGATGGCGAGGTTTGTCCATTTTTTAGTTATTCGTTTCATATTTAATTGCATTGTGCTTGGCAAATCTGATCTAATTATATAAACTGGGTGTTCTGAGTCCGTTTTTTTTTGTTGTTGTTTTTTTTTTTTTGGTATTTATTGAAACTTGCTTTGTAGCCTAGCACCTGATAAAATTGTATAAATATTTCAGAGTGCTTGAAAGTATGTGTGTTCTCTTGATGCTGGGAGTGAAATTCTGTATTCTTTCATTTAGCTCCAACATATTACCATTACTGTTCTAAACTTTCCAGCATGATTGTAGATTTCTCAATTTTTCCTCATAGTTCTGTAAATTTGTGCTCTCTCTGTGTATATTTAAGGCTATGTGATGGCATGCTATTGAGGCTTCTGGGAAAGCCTCCAATAAATAACACCCTCTTTCCTGCCTGCATCTATGCACTGAGAAATCAAGCAAAAAGCAAAGGCATAGGTCAAAGCATCACCCATTGCTGATAGAGGCTAAGCTGGAAGGCACATCTTGGTGTGAGAACCAAATGGGCTTGCAAACAAACCCCAAAAGGGGCGATTATCCCCCGGCCCCCGCCCAACTGCAGGCGGCTCTAGACCAGGGTAGTACTCCCCCAAGAGGAGCAGGGCGCCTGAGGGAAGCTTCCTTCCAAGAGGGAGAAGGCAGAGGGCAAAGCTGACGTCACGTGCTGTTTACCAGTGCCTCCATGCCAATCAGACAGGTTATTCCCGAGGGCAGAGTGTCAGGTGGCAGAGAGGGGTATGGGACATGCTTCAGGCAAATCTCTCCTCACGGAAGCTAGGAGCAAAAAGGTGTTCTCTTTCACATATGCCTGCAGGTTTAGAATTGTTTCATCTTCCTGGCAAATTATTTTTTCTATTATTGTGTATTGACTTTATGACTAATACTACTTTCTGACTTAAAAAATCTATTTTGTGTGAATTAAAGGAGCTACATGACAACTTTCTTTCTTTTTTTTTTTGCTGAGAAAGATTTGCCCTGAGTAACATCTCTTGCCAATCTTCCTCTTTTTGTACGTGAGCTGCTGCCACAGCATGGCCGCTGACGAGTGGTGTGGTTCCACACCTGGGAACCAAACCTGGGCCGCCAAAGCGAAGCACACTGAACTTGACCACCAGGCTGGGGGGCCGGCCCCTCAGCCCTTTACTTCTAAACTCTCTGTGTCATTGCATTTCAGTTGTGTCCTTTTCAAATAGCATACAGCTGAAATTGTGGTGGTGGTAGTAGGTATTTTCTTTGGAAAATGTTTAAACCCATACAATGAACACCACTATACCGCTCAACTAAGATTTGCTCCCTGTTAAAGTCTTGTCAAAATCGTGTTCTCTCTCTCCCTCTTCCTATATATATATGTATGTGTGTGTGTGTATCTTCTTTTACAAGTCATCTATGCTACACATATTATGACACTTCACTCCTAAATGCACACTTCCAAAGAACAAAAACATTCTTTATACAACTGTATCACCATTTCTACACCTAGGAATATCAACATTATAGTAATACCTTGTGATATTCAAATTTTCCCAGCTGGTTTTCCCCCTTTGATTTAGGATCCATTCACAATTTATGCAATGCATCTGGCCACTATACCTCTTTAATTTCCATCAACCTAGATATTCCCTCCCACTTCCTTCTGTTCTCCTTTATAGTGAATCCTTTATAGATTCCAGGCCTGTTGTCCTGCCATGAGTTCCACATTCTGCATTTGTCAGACTGTTTCCCCATCATTAGATTCCTGTTAAACATTCCTGGTGAGAACACCACATAGGAGATGGTGTATATTTGTGGGTAATGCCAAGCTTGACTCCTTGGTTAAATTAGTAACTGCCAGATTTCTCCATTGTAAAGGCACGTAATCTGTGGTGTGATACCTTGAGACCAAGTAAATATCTTTCACTCAATTATTTTAGCATTCATTGATGATCCTTGCCTGCATAAATGATTATACTGAAGAGTCACAAAATAGTGATTTTTGTAATTCCAATGTTCCTTCCATATTTATCAGCTGGAATTCTTTCATAAAGAAGAAATTTCTCTTCCTTCATCCCCATCTTTCTCTCTCTCTCACTCTCCCTACAACTTTATTGAGTTATAACTTTGCATACCACAAACTGCATATATTTGAAGTGTGTAATTTGATGACTTTTGACCTGCGTATACCCCCAAGAAACCATCACCACAATAAAAATATGAGCCCTTCCATCACCCCCAAATTTTCCTTATTTTCCAACCCCTGACAACCACTGATCTGCTTTCTGTCACTACAGAATTGTTTGCATTTTCCAAAATTATACATAAATGGAATCATATACTAGATGCTCTTTTTTGCCTGACTTCTTTTCATTTAGCACAATGATTTTCAGATCCGCCCCTGTCACTTTTTATTGCTGAGTAGTATTCTATTGTGTGAATATACTGCAACTTTTTTGTCCATTCACCTGTGGATGAACATTTTAATTGTCTCTGGTTTGGGGCTATTACAAATAAGCTGCTATGAGTATTCTTGTACAAGGCTTTGTCTTGGCATAAGTTTTTATTTCTCTTGGGAACATACCTTGGAATGGAATGACTAGATCTTATGGTATGTATATGTTTAAATTTTTAAGAATTTGCAAACTGTTTTCCAGTGTGGATGTACCATTTTACATCCCCAACAGCAGTATATGAAAGTTCCAGTTGCTCCCTGTCTATGCCAATACTTGGGATCGTCAGTCTTTTTCATTGTAGATATTCTGATGGGTGTATGGTGGTATCTAATGGTGGTTTTAGTTTACATTTCCCTGATGAGTAATGGTGTCAAGTATCTTTTCATGTGATTAGTGGCCATTCATAAATCTCTTGTGAAGTATTTGTTCAAATCTTTCACCTTTTTTTTGTTGTTGTTATTAAGTTGCTTCTATTCTTATTTATCAAATTGTAAGATTGCCTTTTATATTCTGGATACAGATCCTTTGTCTCACATATATATTAAATATTTTCTCTCAGTCTGGCTTGTCTTTTTATTTGTTCTACAGTGTCTTTCAAAAAGCAAAATTTTTTATTTTTATGAAGTCAAATTTATCATTTGTTTTCTTTAATGGTTTGTGTCTTTAATATCCTAGCTAAGAAATATTTGCCTGACCTAAAGTTATGAAGATTTTCTCATGTTTTCTCTTTAAAGGTTTGTAGTTTTAGGTTTCATATTTAGATATATGATTCATTTTAAGTTTATTTTTATGTATGGTGTGAGGTAAAGGTTGATGTTCATTTTGTCCCGTATGGATATCTAGTTATTGTAACACCATTTCTTTGAAAGATTTTCCTTTCCCCATTGAATTGTCTTCACATCTTTGTTGAAAATAAATTGAATTTATATTTGTGTCTTTATTGCTGGACTCTCTGCTGTCCTTTTGATCTATATGCTTACCATTTTGCCGATACCAAACTATCCTGATTATTGAAAGTTTACAGTAAGTCTTGATATAAGGGAGTATAAGTCTTCCAGCTTTGTTCTTCTTTTTAAACATTGCTTTGATTATCCTAGGTCCTTTGTATTTTCCTATACATTTTAGATCCGGTTTATCAATTTCTAGAAAATAACCTGCTGGAATTTTAATTGGGATTGTGTTGACTCTATAGATCTATTTGGAGAGAATTGCATCTTAACAATATTGAGCCTTCCAATGCATGAACATGATACATCTCTCCGTTTGCATGTTGGTCTTCTTTCATTTCTTTCAGCAGTGTTTTCTAGTTTTCAGTTTAGAGGTCTTGGATGGCTTTTGTTATATTCCTGAGTATTTCAGATTCTTTGATGCTATTGTAAGTGAAACCATTTTAAAATTTTATTTTCCACTTGTTTGCTCTGGTATACAAAAGTACAATTGATTTTTGCATATTAACCTTGTAACATGTGACTTTGCTAAATTCACCTATTAGATCTAGGAGTTGTTTTCTAGATTCCATTGAATTTTCTTTGTAAACAATCATATGATGTGCCACAGGGATGTTTTACTTCTTTTCCCATCTTAATGCATTTTATTTATTTTTATTGCCTTGTTGCAATGGCTAGGACTTTCAGTACAAGGTCAAATAGAAGTAATAAAAATGAAGTCTTTGCCTTGCCTGATCTTCGGGGAAACAATTTAGTCTTTCATCATTAAGTATGATGTTAGCTGTGAGTTTTTTGTGGCTACCCTTTATCAGATTGAGGAAGTTCCATAGTTTGCTAAGACTTGTAAACATCATTCTTTCTGCATTTACCAGCCAGTATGCTATTATAAAGAAGAACTTCTCCTTTCTTACACTTCTCTTTCAATCTCTCCTTTTTAAAAAATATGACTTTTAATTATAAATTATTTTATTCCATCTGTAATAACCCATTTTCATCTTTCTGCTCAAGTTATCCCAATTTTGGCCACTGGGAACCCCTTCATGTCAACTCCCGTGTCCTTTTAACATGATCCTATTAATCTTTGAGCACTTCCCTGCTCGATGGCACAATAGATGGGCCAAGTTCACCTAGTGCTCTTCTTGCCTCAGACGTGGAATCATGCATTTCTCTAAACAACTGTACCTTCTTTTACTGAGGAAAGATATTTAGAAACCTAGAGATTGGTGCTAAGCATGCTCATTGCTACCTTATATATCATTGCTTCTATGTACTTTCAAAAGACAGAACTAATACATACATGCATGCACATAAACAAACCATTTCTACCGATAACTCCAAATAAAATCCAATACTTCAGGACTTTTCCCTACTTTCTCCTATTCCATATTTGATTCTCTCTTCTCCCACAAATCATGTTTCCCCAAATATAATATTTTTACTTTTCTCTGTCCTATAATACTACTGTCTTTATTGGATTACCACAACATCCCACATGACCAACACATTTGTGCATGGGAATAGTAGAGGGCACCTAATGAATCCCCTGGGTTCCAGACATAGTCTTTCTTGTCCCCATTATATAGAAGAAGAAGAAGAAAAAAGAAAAAAAAATTCCCCTTTGCTAACTCAAACCAATCATCCCAGCCAATAGAGTGACTCCGTCCTCTGAGACTTGAAAGGCCCCAAATGGCCAGTGGGAAGTCTCAGCTTCCAATTTAACCTTTTTCCATGGTGAAAATATTTCAACCTTGATCATTATGACCTCTAATCCCATAAAGCCCAAGGATGCATGGATAGAAAGCAAAAAGTCTTAAATTGGTTATTTGATATAAAAGTAAAAGAGGCCCTTACATCTCCACTCCTTGTTTCCTGGATTCATGCATTAAGGTTATGGAAGATGGCACCATATACTGCTTTCTGGTCATGCCCTTGGACAACACACTACCTTGCAAAATGCCCTAGTTGGTTCCATAAATGACCATTTAGCAGGCCATTTCATCATTATTTCAAGCCATCTGCTTATAGGTGATGGGCCATGTGATATGGCCTGTAAAATCTGAGGCCATGAAACATTGCCACTCTCCCTTCATTGTAATATATTTTCTTTGACTGGAGATGATGTTGTATGGAATGCCATGTCAATGAACAAGGTTTTTTTAAGTCCATGAATGGTGATGCTGGCATCAACTTTACTGGCAAAGAAGATAAATCCATCTCTTAAATGCATATCTATTCTTATGAAAACAAATCAGTGCCCTTCAATGATGGAAAGTGTCTAATGTAATCAACCTGACATCAGGTGGCTAGCTACTATCCATAGATAATGGTGACATATTGGGGACTCAATATTGCCCTTTGAGTTGGCAGGTATCATTTAGCAGTAGTGGTAGCCAGAGCTTCCTTGGTGAGAGAAAATGCATGCTGTTGCACCCATGAATAACCTCCATCTTGACACCAAGTTAACTTTTTCTCATGGGTCCCTTGAGCATACACCAAGGTGGCTGAGGAAGGAGGCTGAGTGACATTCACAGGATGGGTCACCTGGTCCACTTGATTATTGAGGCCTCCTCCACAGTGGATGCCCTCTGGTGGGCAATTATCTTCATATTTTGCCTATTACAAAAGATCCATCAATGTTTGTATCTCCCAAATCTCCTTGCTACCAATCTTCCAATCTTGTCCTTCCAAGTCCCTGGTCAGTTGGCCAACGTATTAGTAACTGCCCATAAATCACTGTAGATTCATATCTCAAGTCATCTTCCTTTCCACACAGAGGTCAACAAGATATATTTCCAGATGTTCTGCCCTCTAGGAGATTTCCCTACACCACAGTCTTTCAGGGCATTCTTGAATGGTTGCACTGCCATGCAGGAACCATCCATGTCTAGACAGCACCAGTATACCGTGCAGTATGTTTTTTAATTGGGCCTGAGATTATTCACCCTCAGTTAATTGGTCATAAAAAATGCTCCATAAGGTTGCAGCTATGGGTTGAGAGTGTGGTGGCAGAGGAGGAGGAGTAAATACCATGAGTGTCTAACCCACCTGCTAGTGTAATTTATTTGTGCATGCTGGACCAAGCACTTCCATTTAACACACTGCACATGTCCAATTTTATGATTTAGTGGATCAGAGAATATCCACCATATGATGGGTGTTTCAAATCACAGTTACTTGGTATCTCCTGGTAAGACACTCAATTTATATCAGCGCATACTAGCAAGCCAGAGCTGCTTTTTGTAGTTACTAGCAGCAGATGAACAGCCTTACTCCAAATCCCTAGGGGTCTACGCTATAATTCTCTCACTGGGTCTTACTAGAGGCTCCACAAGCATCCCTATCTACCAAAGACACTTTATTACCACTGGAACTGCTAGGTCATAAGGCCCAAGTGGCAGGGAAGTTTGCACTGTGGTCTGGATTTGTTTTAGAGTTTCTTGCTCCAGGACTCATTCAAAACTGACAGCTTTACAAGTTACCTGGTAACTAGATCCAGAGTGGTACATTTAAATGAAATATATGTTTGCTTCTAGAATCTAAATGGTCCTTCAAGTGCTATGCCTTTTTCTTCATGGTGCGCAGTGCAAGGTGCAGCAATTTGTCTCTCACTTTGCAGGAGGATATCCTGACATGATCTAGGCCAATGGCCTTTTTTTTTTTACTGGTTTTGCTGTCTCCTGAAGTTTCATGTGGTTTACCTCCCATCTTCTGGCATGCATGTGTTTTATCAAGACATTTAAGGTATGTGACACTTCCTGCTCACTAGGTCTAACTAGCATAATATCATCATTGCAGTGACCAGAATAATGTTCTGTGGAATATCAAGATGCTCAAGATCCCTTAGTTCCATATTATGACAGAGAACAGGAGAGTTGACATGACTCTGAGAAAGACAGTAAAATTGTACTGCTGACTCTGCCACATGAAAGCAAACTGCTTCTGAATATCTTTATTGTTGGGAATAGAATAGAAGACATCAGCTAGGTCCACAGCTGCACACCAGATGCCAGAAGATCTGTTGACTTTCTCCAGTAAACTACATCAAGACAGCAGCTTAGATTAGAGTTGCCACATGATTAAGTTTCATTCTCAAAGACCCACATAACTTTTTCACTAGCCAAATGTGTGAATTATAGGTAGATGCTATAGGAATCACCACCCCCTGCATTTTAAAAGTCCTTGATGGGGAACATAGATCTGAAATTTCCTTGTGAAAGAGCATTTCCAAGGACTTCTTTTTGGCCCATTGTACCCTAATAGCTCTCACACCACATATCAGAGAACCAATGTGGAGATTATTTTAGTTATGAAGAATGTCTCAGCTCTACTATACATTCTGGGGCTGGTGAAATAACTGTAATTGGGTTCTTTATTTTGCTGGACTTGCCTTAAGAAGAGCTTGAGTCAGAATTCCGTCTATCACCCAACATTTGTAAGTCTCCACTCTTACCAGTGAACTCTGCAGGCATTTTGGAACTCTACAGATTAGAATCAGCTCAGAGCCAATATCTAAGAACACGCAGAAGTTCAGAATATTTCTCTTTTACCGGTACATAGTCACCCTGGTAAATGGTTACTAGTTTCTCAGGAAAAGGTTGGAGAAATATTCATAGTGTATTACACGTGACAACATTGAAGGGCTCTTTCCCAAAGGGACTCAACTTTCTTCTCAGTGAAGAGACTCGAAATCTTCTTGAACTGCGTTATGTCTGAGAATTAGGTCAGAGGCTATGAAACCCCACTACAGTGTCTTGAGTCATGTTGTTGCCCAACAGACCTAGAATTCTTCCACTTATATATTTCAATTAGCACCTTAGCAGATTCCTATCCATTCTTTTCCTTTGTAAACCTGATTAATTTACCATCATACAGATCTGTGTCAGTAAAAATATAGATTGCCTCTCTATCCCGGCATCTTATGGTAATTTTGTCCAACATGTCTCTGAAGGCTAAGCATCACCACCAGGCCTTTACCATGCCAGGATCCATTATTTCCACTGATATCAGAGAACCCAGTTCCATGGCAACACTTGCCACCATGGTCTCTAGCCCATAGCAGATAGCCACAACACTTTTTCAGTAATTCTGGTGCTCTTCTGAGCAATGCAGTCCTTGTATCTTAATGAAGGGGATATCTTCTAGAAATTCCTGGGGGGAGAGTTAAGCATTTCCTGAGCCTTTAGACTCATTTCTGTATGTTACTGGTTTAGGTTAGCTATTTGAGTATGATCCATGAATCAGAACTTATTCTAAGTGCATAATCCCAGGCCCAACCCAGACCTACAGAATCAGAATCTGTATTTTAACAAGATTGCTAGATGATTTTCTGCATATTAACATTTGAGAAACCCTGCTGTACTCTATGGTTGAGTCCAGGCTACAGACAAGAACCACATCTAGGTGTCTGAGTCAATATATTAAATCTAGAATCCCTGGTGAGTGCTCTAATATCAATCAATTCAGCCCAATCTAATCTTATATTTTACATTCCTAGGTCTCACACCTTCAGAATCCACTCCCATACATTCTTCCTACAAGAAAACAAACACCTTAAAATATGACCTGGCAGAGAGGAGCCAGGGGCGGAGCCACCCCTAGGGTATGCAGGGTCCTGGGCAGATGCAGTAGGGCTCTTGTCTACACGAACACTTTAGTTTAAAAATGTATTGCGAAATTCATGGGCACGTGTGAGTTGAAACAATTTATAATATATGCACAACTCTTTGGAACCTGTTTATATTGAAATGATGTAGATCTCTTTGCCTCTGCAGTTCCCTAAAACCATTTATCTAATGCTGGCTACATCATTACTCGTGATATTGCATCATCCATCATGCCGTGAAGGGGGTAGGTGGCCACCCAGTGAGCCAGCAGTGAAAAGTGCACAGGGTAAAGGACACCTGCTGTCACCCCCACCACCCCTGGGTACTATTGATTAGAGTCAGCACCACAATCAGAACACATTCAAGCAAGAGCCATGTGATGAGTCTGCGTAAGAGGCACAAGCCCAAAGGTCAACAATCCAGTAGCCTAGAGCTCTGAACTCATCCTCTGTCTGAGGTGAGTGAGAGTCATCCAAAATCAGCATATCAGCACCATTCTGTTTTGGTAGCCCAACCCTGGATATGGGTTATAGGGTCAAAAAATGCCTCAAAGGGGATAAATGAGGACTGTGGCCCATGCAGGTCCCAGCCCAGGCTCAGAGCTCCCTGCCCAGATTGCACTGGGAGGCTAGTGGCTCCAGCTGGTCCCAGGCACTGAAGAGGGTGTAGAAAATTTGGGGCAAGGTGCTTCCACCTCTCCGGACCATGTAGGACCTGATTTGGTCTAGGGTACCTTGCCTGGACAGCACTATCAGCTCCAGCCAGTTCCTGCCATCGAAGGGGGAGTTAGAAAATTATGATTCTGGTGACCTGAAATCACACAGAACCATGTGCAGGCTGTGGTGTCCTGCCTGTACAGCATTGCTGGTCCTAGCTGGTCCCAAGCACTAGAGGGGGCCTAAAAATTTTCAGAGAGGCACTCCAAAGCATGTTTGTACTCCCCCGTGTAGTGCAGAGCCTAGAGTATGGGCCCTGCTTGTCTGGATCTAAGGGCAGCACTAGCCAGGGGAATAAATATCCTGATCTCTCTTCCCAGAGATCCTACCACTTGCCACCCTCAGAGTGACTGAGCCCAACCAGAAGCCAGAGGACAAGTGAGCTTGAGTAATGCAGTCTACAGAGGTTGGCCTCCTGGGACAAAAAGCAGGTGCAGAAATGTGGCAGTAGCCTGGAGAAGCACACTGAAAATATCCATCATAACGATTGACAATTACCGGCATACCTTGTTTCATGGCACTTTGCTTCAGTGAGCTTTGTAGATATTGCATTTTTTACAAATTGAAGGTTTGTGGCAACCCTGCATCAAGCAAGTCTATTGGCACCATTTCTCCAACAGCATTTACTAACTTCGTGTCTCTGTGTCACATTTTGGCAATTCTCACAATATTTTGAATGTTTTCGTTACTATATATTTCTTATGGTGATCTGTGATCAGTGATCTTTGATGATATTATTGTAATTGTTTGGAGGTGCCATGAACTGCACCCATTAAGACTGCAAACATAATTGATAAATGTCGTGTGTGTGCTGACTGCTCCATTGACTGGCTGTTCTCCCGTCTCTCTCCCTCTCCTTGGGCTTCCCTATTGCCCGAGACACAACAATATTGAAATTAGGCCAGTTAATAACCCTACAATGGCCTCTAAGTGTTCAAGTGAAAGGAAGAGTCGCATGTCTCTCACTTTAAATCAAAAGCTAGAAATGATTAAGCTTAGTGAGGAAGGCATGTCAAAAGTTGAGATAGGCTGAAAGGTAGGCCTCTTTTGCCAACCAGTAAGCCAAGTTCTGAATGCAAAGGAAAAGTTCTTGAAGGAAATTAAAAATGCTACTCCAGTGAACACATGAATGACAAGAAAGTGAAACAGCCTTATTTCTGATATGGAGAAAGTTTTAGTGGTCTGGATAGAAGATCAAACCAACCTCAACATTCCCTTAAGCCAGAACCTAATCCAGAACAAGGCCCTAACTCTTTTCAATTCTATGAAGGCTGAGAGAAGTGAGGAAGCTGCAGAAGAAAAGTTTGAAGCCTGCAGAGGTTGGTTCATGAGGTTTAAGGAAAGACGCCATCTCTATAATATAAAAGTGCAAGGTGAAGCAGCAAGTGCTGATGTAGAAGCTGCAGCAAGTTATCCAGAAGATCTAGCTATGGTAATTAATGAAGGTGGCCACACCAAACAACAGATTTTCAATGTAGATGAAACAGCCTTATATAAGAAGATGCCATCTAGAACTTTCATAGCTAGAGAGAAGTCAATACCTGGCTTGAAAGCTTCAAAACACAGACTGACTCTCTTGTGAGGGGCTAATGCTGGTGACTTTAAGTTGAAGCCAATGCTTATCTACCATTCCAAAAGTCCTAGGGCTCCTAAGAATGATGCTAAATCTACTCTGCCTGTGCTCTATAAATGGAATAACAAAGCCTGGATGATAGCACATCTGTTTACAACGTGGTTTAGTGAATATTTTAAGCCTGCTGTTGAGAACTACTGCCAGAAAAGAAAGATTCCTTTCAAAATAGTACTGCTCAGTGGCAATGCACCTGGTCACCCAAGAGCTCTGATGGAGATATACAATGCAACTAATGTTGTTTTCAGTCCTGCTAACACAACATCCATTCTGCAGCCCGTGGATCAAGGAGTAATTTTGACCTTCAAGTTTCATTATTTAAGAAGTACATTTCATAAGGCTATAGCTGACATAGATAGTGATTCCTCTGATGGATCTGGGAAAGGTAAATTGAAAACCTTCTGGAAAGTATTCACTATTCTAGACGCCATTAAGAACATTCATGATTCGTGGGAAGAGGTCAAGATATCAACATTAACAGGAGTTTAGAAGAAGTTGATTCCAACCTTCCTGGATAACTTGAGGGCTTCAAGACTTGCAGTAGAGGAAGTAACTGGAGACATGGTGGAAAGAGCAAGAGAACTAGAATTAGAAGTGGAGCCTGAAGATATGGCTGAATTGCTGCAATCTCATGACAAAACTTTAACAGATGAGGAGTTGCTTCTCATGGATGAGCAAAGAAAGTGGTTTCTTGAGATGGAAGCTACTCGTAGTGAAGATGCTATGAAGATTGTTGAAAAAAATAACAAAGGATTTAAAGTATAACTTAAACTCAGTTGATAAAGCAGCAGCAGAGTTTGAAAGGATTGACTCCAATTTTGAAAGAAATTCTACTGTGGGTAAAATGTTATCAAACAGTATTGCATGCTACAGAAAAATCATTCTTGAAAGGAACAATTTGCTGCAATTGCAGCAAACTTCATTGTTGTCTTATTCTAAGAAATTGCCACAGCCACCTCAACCTTCAACAACCACCACACTGATTGGTTAGCAGTAATCAACATTGAGGCAAGACCACCCCACAGCAAAAAGACTACAATTCACTGAAAGCTCAGATGATGGTTAGCATTTTTTATCAATAAAAAATTTTTAAATTAAGGTATGTACACTGCTTTTTAAACATAATGCTATTATATACTTAATAGACTACAATATAATGTGAACATAACTTTTATATATGCAATGGGAAACCAAAAAAGAAAAATCATGCAACTAGCTTTATTGCAATCTTTGCTTTATTGCAGCAGACTGGAACTGAACATGCAAGATCTCCGGGGTATGCCTGTACTTTTCCTCATCCCTTTAATGATGTTAGTCCATTGTCTTCCCACTCTGTTACTGCTAATAAGAAGTTGATTTCAGTTGAATTGTTCCTTTATAGATATTCTGGGTAATTTTCTCAGCTCTATATTCTAGTTCACTAATTCTCTCTCCAACTGTATTAAATCTGTCACTTGAATAGTTCATTGAATTTTTCATTTCAATGACTTGTTTTCATTTTTAGAAATTCTATTTTTTGCCTTTTCTTTTAAAATAGTGGGTTTTTTCTTTGTCATTTCTATTCTTTCTTTTATCTTTATAATTATTTGATTTTTTTTCCAATTTTATTGAGAAATAATTGGCATACATCACTGTATAAGTTTAAGCCATACAGCATGATAATTGATATATACATATATTGTGAAATGATTACCACAATAGTTTCAGCTAACATCCATCTTCTCATATAGATACAACAAAAAGAAAAAAAAGGAAAAAACTTTTCTCCTCTTGATAAGAACTCTTAAGATTTACTCTCTTAACTTTCCTATATGTACAGTTTTTAGGTGAAATTTTTTTTTTAATGTGTTTGCTGGCTCTTATTCATGATAATTTCCTTGTGGGTTTTATAATTTTTAATTGTGAGTTCATCTTCAGTGGAATTGTACTTTCTATGCAAGTTCTGTACAACCTGAGTTATGGAGCTAATCCCTCTAGAGTGGTCCTACATTTACTTTGCCAAACAAGTTAGAGTTATCACTGGCCAAGTTCTAAATTTTATGTTAATTTCTTAGCCTTGGGACTCTTGAACCATGTGATTCAATAATATTTAGACTCCAATCCTGTGCATGGTGCAGGCTTGGCCTTTAATTTCTCATACAAGAAATATTCTTTTCACTCAGCATTCCTGAGAGTGACAAGATTTTTGCCATCTTCGTAGATGGCCTTCTATCTTTGCATGGTTATAGAAAACCTAAGCTTAATTCTTGGTCTGAAACCGTACCATCCCTCCAGACTCCCTCACCATTCTCCCTCATCCCCACCACCTCTACTCTGTCCCAACCCCTGCAATGTCAACTTCAGTGCCTATAGCTCTAACTTTCAGGGTTTTGTTTGTTTTTCTGTGTCTGTCTGTCTGTTAGTAGCACCTAAAGATTTTCTTGCTTCTTCTTCTGAGCTCAGCTCTGTTTTCAAATGTTTTGGTTATATGTTACCTAGAATTTCTAGGTATTTGTAGTGGGGGAGGTGTCTTGTTGTCTCAGCCCACCAGGTTTCCAGAAGCAGAAGTCCTCACTATCTTTCTATTTCAAATAAATTCAATTTAATTCATCTAAATTTATCAAGCATTTATTGAGGACCTAAAATATGTCAATTCATTGTGAGAAATTAGAAATAAAGAACTGAATAAGACTCAGTCCCTGCTTTTAAGAAATTTGCAGTCAAGTGGGAAATACAGGATATTTTTAAATTACAACACAATTTGTTAAGTGCATGTCCATTTCACAGACTAAGCAATGGAGAGGATGGATTGAAAGGATACATGGCAAGAAACCAGAGACCAGTAAAGTGATCATTTGACTAAGAGATTATGGGGGTCTATACTAGTGTTTCCATGTGGAGAGTCCTTCCTGACATTTCTTGAGAAACTATGCATTTCTAAATCCTGAACCTAAATATAATAATAATAATAATAATGGTTGAGAAATCAGAAAAATGAGAGAAAGTATTATAATTCTCCTGTAAGAATTAGAGCTTAACTATTAACATAGAGACATTACTGGCTCAAAGAAATCCACTCAGCATCAAGTCAAAAGCAAGAGCAGGAAACACTGAGCCGCAGAGTCGAATATCAAAGCTGATGTTTCTGGGAACCGGGGCAGGAGCATGTAGGAAAGAAGCAATCACGGTCTCATCAGTCAGTCTTGCTTATGACTATTGACGTGGTGTAAGTGTGCTTCTGTGGCCCTGTCTGCTGGTAATGATAAGTCATTCTTGCAAATAAACTAAATATTAATAAGTTTATATACATAGTATACTTTATACAGATTCTATGAGTGTTGTGCCAAGAAATAAGTTTTGAAAGCAAAGTAAGTCCCTAAATGGGCTATTTTAGCATTCGGTCCTCTGGGTGCTGTTAACGTAGTTAGAAGGTATGAATGTTACATTATTTAAATGCTACCAAATGTTTGTTGGCATTTCTAGTTTTAAATATTCACCATAAGCTATAGTTCTTTGCAAATATTTTGACAAAAGAAATACAAAGAGAAGAATAGATTAATGTTGTTGTATAATGCTCTAATAGAAACTGATCTAAAATTTGAATTTAGAAAAGCAATAATCTATTTCAAAGGCAAAATGAAAACCAGGGCAAGCAGACAAAATATTTTCATTTCTAAAAAAGCAAATGAGTTTATTTGAAGCAACATGTTTACTAACACCCAGTTTGAAGATGCTTTTGAACACATCTTCAATCAACTAACCTCAACACAAGAGGAAAGACATTTTTCTACATCTGGAAAGCTTGTCCCAAAACAAAGAGCAAGACTACTGGACAGTGAAATTCAGCTTGTGTGCCTTATAATTTTATTTTAAGAACAATTTTTAAATATTAAATATTTGTGATATTTTTTCAATTTTTTAAATGATTTTTATTTGGCATTTATTTTGCATTAATGTCCCCTTCTAATTTTATCTTCTAATTATTTTACCTCCTAATTATTATCAGGTGTCTATATTAGGCAGAGGTCACTTTTCATGTTATTGAAATATATAATTTTGTCATAGTATTTTGGTTCATAATAGTAATAAATATTTATTATTTATCTTTTTCTTCTTTACAGAAAAGCTTTCAAATGTTTAGTGTAACTCTATCACAGAAAAACTATTTGTTGTTTATTATTGTGGACAATCTTTATTATTTAAAAACACATAAATAAAATGTTATGAAAAATACAGAATAACACGATTTGGGGAATTCCTGGGAATTCCAATTCCCTGTTTCTACATCACAAAAATTATTATCTGTCAGGAATTTGGAAACATGGCCTGTACCAAGGAAGTCATGGTGGAAGCGGAGAGGAAAGAAAAGAATAAAGACGTACTTAAGAGGTAAAATCATCAGGATTTAGTGGCTGATTAGATATAAGGAATGGGAGAGAAAGAACTCTAAAATAACTTCTAAGTGTCTGGTTTTGTTGACTTGGTTGATGAAGATTTCAGGAGGAAAAGCAGCGTGGGATGGTGAGATTGTGGGAATATAGAAAGTTTAAGGAGCCTGAGTCATTGGGCTGGGAATGTCCTCTGGTGTCTGGAGCTCAGCAAAGAACCTCTGGAGATGGAGGCTCGAGACTCAGTGGCAGATAGATGGAAGTTAGAATCATGGGCAAGTCAGTATTTGTTTTCAACTATTTTGGACTTTTTAATATGTCTAAAATGTAACAGAAGAGGTGGGCGTTTGGGAGCAATATGGGATAATTATTTTCCAGCTTTCCCAACCTTACACATTATCTTAGTCATTTTGGCAAACAAAATCTGACAGCTGGTTCTGGCTTTTAGCCTCTAGAACTTCCAGAGCTACAGATTTATATACTTCAAAGAGTAAAGCAGAAATGCCTTTTGGGTTTACTTTAAATTGAAACCAAAATTTTAGTGAGGGGAAGAAATCTTTACCCCTTTTCCTTTAATTACAACAACATTTGCACAAATACAGAGGAAAAACTGAAGAAAATAACTTAAATCAACTAGGAAATAACACAGTATAGAATAGGAGGGGAAGAGAGCCCCGCAGAACCAGTGTTACCTTGTGTGCCATAAGCACCTCGTTCTAATTATTTTTGAAAAATTGAACATCTGTGACTATGTTCTGATTCGTATTCTATAGAGCTTAGAGTTAAAAGCAAAGGCTCCGGAGTTAGACAAATTTAGGTCTGAATCTGACTCCACTGCTTCCAAGCTATGTGACCTTCGGTGAGCTGTGTAATCCCCGTAAGCTTCAGTTTCCGCACATGTGAAATGAGTCATCCTTGAATTCTCCCATTCTCTACCCTCCTGCCAGTCATATACTAAACATTTCTTGTGTCTGCTACCTTTTCTCCATCCCCACTGCCACCACCCAAGTCCAGGCTATGGACATCTTGCATATGGACCATTACTACAGCCTCCTAGTTGGTCTCCCCATATTCAATCTTGCTCTCTTGAAATCCCTTCTTGATCCCATAGCCAGAGTGATTGTTTGCAATCATAAACCAGATCATGGCACTCTACTATTTAAAAGTCTGCAATATCTCCCTATTACCCTTAAGGTTTACCACCCATCTCCCCTCCTCCAATGGGGCACCTACCAAAACATTCTCTAAGCTCCCTCTGGCCTCTGGGTCTTTGCACAAATTCAAGACAACCTCCCGTCTCCTCCACTCCGTGCGCTCTGACTACCTAACTCCCTTTGATCCTTCAAGTCTCATCTTAGAGGCCACCTTCTCAGGAAGTCTCTCTTCCTCTGTCCCCCAAGTCCGGACTATGTTCCCTTCGCAGGTGTTCCTATAACACATTGCACTTCTCTCATCCACTCTTTTTTTCCTAATTTTGTATTAAATTATTTGTAATTACTTATGGTACCAGTCAAGGTTTTATCAGGAAAACAGAAGCTACTCTGTACATTCCAAGTAGTAAGAGTTTTAAGATGAGAAAGTAAGGCTTATGCAACCGTTGGGGAAGGGAAGATCAAGGAAGCCATTGTTAATGCCTTCGGCCTGCAGCCTTGAAGTACCTGATTCTCAAGAGCTCACCTGGGAAACTACAAAACTTATGCATCTCTAGATGCTCCCACCAACTATCTCAGCCTATAGGCAATTCTCAAAAAGTCCATCTGAAAGCTGTTTGAAACTTGCATTTCTCTGTGTATCTGCCTACATCTGCCTCTGGAAATAATGGTCTCTCTTTCTCTTCCCTCTTCCTCAAGTAACTGCCTCTCATTGGATGATCTTTCCTGGAGCCATACAGAGAAGAGATTCTGGGAAATGCAGCTACAAGCTTCTCTTCTACAAAACAGGAAAGCATCAGAAGGGGATGTCAGTGATGCTCAGTTGACAACACATAGTTCAGCACACCTTGTCCTGTGACCACTGAAAACAGTTATGTTGATGACACTGACGATGTTGAACTTAATAGATATTTTGTTTGTTCTCTGGGCAATGCCTATTTTCCTATAAAAATCACAAAACTAAGTGATAATGCACATTCAGTATGGCCCATGCAATGAGTGTTATGACTGAAGCTAAGTTGTTTGTGTACTTTTTTATGACTGTTAAGTGGATAGGTGAGTCACATCCTTGTGTCCTACACATAACTCATTAAAACCAACACGACTCTATAGACCTGGGAAAAAACAGGGCAGTCTTGCACTCTTTCATTCCTGGCAAATGTGCTATAAGTCAAAATGAGGTAAGGTGAATCAGATTTTCCAGTAGAAACTAAGCCACCTGCATTACCAACAGCTGAATGACCAACTTTTTATAGAAAATGACCACAAATGCCACAACTGGCTAAACGTAAATTAGGCATCTGTACACAAGTCAGTATAAAGCTTTACAAATGGTATAGACACCAAACAGGGCAACATAGAAGACAACCACTGTAGTATAATAATCAATTAAACTGCTAACATCACTTAACGATTTTTGTTATACTTACCACAATGAATAGAAAATGAAATTGCATTTTTCTAGAGAATCTTTGGGTACATTCTGATAGGAATCCTTAAATAAAACTTTGAGGAAACTTAGGAGTTTTTTGTGATTTTTGAGAAATAAACCCAGGGATGTATGCTTCTGCTGCAAAGTTGGTGCAAATTCGCTTGCATCCAGCAAATGTACAAAGCAACAAATAACTGGCCATTTGATATTTGAATTCTGTGTTTTGCTTTCTGAACTGCTGTTCCGTAAGCACAAACTACTGCCTTATACCCTATCTTATGCTAGGTGAACTTTAAAAAACAAATTTGCTTTTAAAATGCACAAACTAACCTTTGTTTGCACTGAAGTGTCCATCATTTTATCTCCTATTACACTGTTGCAGAGTGTCAAGAATGCTCCGATCCTGGCCTGGAAGAGTAGCCAGACTTGCTAACATACATCATGAGGTCGGTCCTGAGTCCAGAAATGATCCTTTTGCAGCTATAGTTGAATTGAATTCTCTAATGGAGAAATGTACTTTCCATTAAAAAAAAGTCTTTAAAAGAGTGAATAGCTAGAATACTTATAAGTTAAAGAGCTGCTTCTTTTCTCCATAAGCATACTGGAACATGGAGATCCAAATTCATAGTATCTTTCAGAAGTGGCTACCTTGGACTAAACATCTCTGGAGTTCCTCCTTGTGAATTGCCTTCAGAATCAGTATAATCAAGGTGATCAATCTCATTTACTTTATGTTCACAAGACAAGTTTCATTTGTCTGCAGGCTTTCTTTTTTTCCTCTTTCTCTCTCTTCCCCTCCACTCTATCTGCTGAAGTCCAGCTTTTCCTTCTACTCAGCTGCCCTCATGCGGGAGCCAAACATAAGGGGTCTATAAGTGCTGGGGGTGAGTACCAGGGGACAGGGACAGTGGAGGCACCCGAGGCTGCCAGGGACGGGGAAGGGAGGCTGAGATGGAGCACATCAGGAAGGCAGAGCAGACCCAAGGCCATGGAATAACAGCGCTGCAGCGACAAGCACGACGTTCGTGCTCCCAAAGTCGCTGACTAGGCAAGTTTTACAGGGTCTCCAGTACTTCAGCGTTCCCCCTGTGAAATGAGTGGGCTGGAATGTTAACCCTTCTTCTTCCTGTAAGATTCTAGGGCTATGTGATGTGTATTGTCTGCTTGCTGAAAGAACACGGTATCATTTACTAAGCCACTAAAATGTAAATATGTGCCAGAGGCCAATGCGAATTTAGGTCGAGAGAGCATATATATGTATGGTGGCGGATAAAAACTAGACTATTGGTAGTGAACACGAGGCATTCTATACAGAAGCTGAAATATAATCATATACACCTGAAATTTACACAGTGTTATAAGCCAATATGACCTCAATAAAATAATTTAAAAGAGAGAGAGAGCAAATTTAACACCTCCATTTGAATTCTAATACCACATGCAGAAGGTGAAGATACTGGATCTGATTGGACACATCATGGGGAGGTCCCATGGAGGGAGTGGGATTTCCGGAGACATCTGAATAACAAGAAAAAGAGAGTCAATGTAGCCGCTTCTCAATTCAAGCGGCTGTGTACGTTAAGGCTCTGGAAAATGCTGGTCCTTGTTAGAGGAGCACATCCACTCTGCCTTCAACCACTTGTTGGCACCACCTCGTCTCCTCTCAAGTCACCACGTCAAGTCAACCCTGTTGACTTCCTAGAATTCCCTCCAGCACAGAAACTTTCCTGACTGACTGGCATGACATAGCGATTTTTCCTGCTGAGAGCACTGCCCCACATCCAAACCCACAGTCCTCACGCCATCCCGAGTACATCAGAAGCCCCTAACATGTGGCCAGGATATAATCAATATCAATTTTGGACTCAATACTCTTGAAGGCTGTCCAGGATTTATTTCTCCATTGTGAGTTTGTGCTATTTAATTTAGATGATAAATTCTAAGAGGGAAGGTGCCACATCTATTTATTTCACCTGGTTTGGTTCTGAATTTGTGCACTTAACAGATTCTCTTTGGATTAACTGTTGAAGAAAAAAGATGGCCTCAGGCTTAATAAAGGTTGATCACAGCTCATCCTCCAAAATTATGATTGTGGAGATGACCTCTGCAGACTTTCCTATTGTAACACTCTGTGAATGTAAGAGTACCAGGGTCCCATGGGGGCAGGTGGGTGGAGCCATGGTGCCAGTGCTGGGGTCCAGGCTGTCCTGGGTGGTCCCATGTGTGAGATACTCTCCTTCTCTTCTTCGTTTTCCTCCTCCAAAGAGAGGAAGTGTCCACCTGTGCTTGTGTGGGTCTTTCTCCCTATATTTGACTGTGCTCTGGAGCGCCAATCTTCAAGAAGGGATTGACCAAATCACCTTTCCTGCCTGAGATGCTCAGATTCCTTGCCAATGCTTGTGGGTAGAATAGAGGCCAATGTAAGGGTCCCTACTTTGCAACTGGAGAACATGAGTTCAGGGAGGCACAAAAGAACTCACTGTGGGATTATAGTAAATAGATGGGAGAGATGAAAATAACCTGAGTAATAGGCTCCATCACCCAATCTGCTGAGGATAGATGGGTGGATAGCTAGATAGAGCTTGCAGGAAGAGACCTTAGTCATCGAGGCCAACCTCTTCATTTTACAGGAAATTGAAATCCAGAGAGGAGTAGTGACTTGCTCTCTTATGCTATTGAAAGTCTCCCTATTTGGCTTCACTCTGATCCTTTGTGCTTGTACTAGAGATACAGTCAGGCTAATTCTAAAACAACAGCATTCCTTCCAGGGTCCTGAGGAGCCAAGGAACACTGGTGGGGCCAATATTACCTACTCCACACCCATCTGCATCAACCCCATAACCAAAGTCCCAACAAATTAAGTCAGCAAATAAATAAGTAAATTTCAGCTAAATAAATGATCATAAGGTGTGTATTTTAAATTCCCGGGCTGATGAGGTCACAGAATAATCTAGAAGGAAGACACTAAGCAAAAGCAAATGCTATAAAATACAACTAGAATCCTTGACTGATGATAAGAAAGAAAAAGTAAATCCCAGATTTCATGTCCAAAGGACTGTCTCATTGATGTAAGCACAGTATATATATTTTTTCATTAATCATACTTTTATGTTTATTTCCTTTCTGGTGATCATTTCCAGCCAGCTGATCACATTCATGAAAGCCCAGCTTTAAGACATATTCTCTGGCCTCCACTTCCAATACTGGTGCCCCTAAGACCCTCTTCTATAGAAATTCTGGAGTCACTGCTGTAGGGAAAATGTGTGACACACTCTAGGGTTCTAGGGAAGTGGCTGGGGCTGTACTCATTGGGCAGACCGCCTGAAAAAAGTCTGTAGAAACTCAGATGTTTGTGCCATTAGGGCCAGGCTATGAAAATCAGAGTTGTCTCTCCACGCTCATATCATTAACCAACAGAACCCCTAGTACTGATGGAAGCCCCCTAAAGCTGGGTGACAGAGAGCAGGAGCTATTGTGAAATTCCCCAGTGAACGCAAGATTCCTGCCTTGAAGAACACAGCGACTGACTTGGCTCGTCCTCTGACTGACCTAATGGCATCTATACAGAAAATTTCTCTGGGGGCCAGCCCAGTGGCATAGTGGTTAAGTTCGCCCGCTCCACTTTGGCAGCCTGGGGTTCACTGGTTCAGATCCTGGGCATGGGCCTATGCACCACTCATCAAGCCATGCTGTGGCAGGCGTCCCACATAAAATAAAGGAAGATGGGCACAGATGTTAGCCCAGGGCCAATCTTCCTCAGCAAAAAGAGGAAGATTGGCAATGGATGTTAGCTCAGGGCTAGTCTTCCTCACGAAAAAGAAAAGAAAGAAACTTTCTCTGTCCTGCCTCTTAGGAGGGCATGTTGCCCATAGGAAATTTACTCCAGGGTGCTAGGCAGAGGGAGGTGCAGGATCAGCTCATATACTTCAGAAGCACTGTAGAGCCTCAATTTACAATGTTTGATATCTTCCTGGGATGGATGAGTGCTCTGTAAGTCAACCTCTTCTTGGTTCATCAGCCCTGTGTCAGTGTTTGCTGAGTCCTCAAGTTAAAGGCAAGTTGGAACAGTGTGGAGACTTTGGCAAAGGACTTGTTCCCCCCTCTCTAGCTCCCCATTTAATGAAACAATTCTAGGGTGAGGTTGGCCCTAGGAATTATTTCTCTGACTCATATTCCCTTTGCTCTTTTCACACACTCAGAATGCAACGACTCTGAGTACTTCATAGCCCTGGGCAAGGAGAGGCCAGGGTTGGGGCAAAGCTGAGTGGGGCCCACTCCCAAGGCTGAGAAGACAAACAGGGAGGTGTCTTCCCCAAGCCGATTTCTTTAATCACCCCAAGCTATTTGGGGACACCATTACCATGCTGGTTGTAGCTCTCAAAGGCTGGAATAGGCCTCCTGAAGACCCACGCACAAAGCGGATAGGGAATTAAGTTAAGCAAGGAGGGAAGCTGTTGGTTTAGCATCTGCCCTGCCTGTTGGAAAGAGGAGTGAGGGGGACACCGCATCTTCAGAGATGTGGGCTAACATGGGAGACACAGGTCGTGGCCCAGAAAAGCAGCTGGACTGTTTGGGAGCATCATGTCTCATGCTTCATCTGTGATAATCTGGTTCAGCCCCAGTTGGCACTGAGGGTGCAAAGATGATGAAGACATAATACCTACCTTCAAGAAACTCACAATTTAGTGGGGGAGGCAGACACATAAACAGCTTCAATATGATTGGTAAGTGCTGAGGCTGATTTATGCGTGGAGTGCTGGTTTTCCTTTCCCAGGGACACAGGCTGTAACAAACACATCACTAACGCAGGCACACACATGTGTGCACACACAGGCCTGGTCACTCAGAACATAAGCTCTGTGTCATTATATATCCCCATTCATGACTGGAATAGCTGGGGTATTTCAGGTGGAGCAAGACAAGCTCCAGCAGCAGAAAGTGGGCGAGTTTGCACAAAAGCTGCCTGTGTTCTGCCACTTTCTTGGAGGTTCTCTCACTCCTGAAATTTCACAAGCCCTGGTTCACTCGGTCTGAAACAAAAAAACAAGTGTACAAATCCTATAAAGTACACAGCACATTGCCTTCAGGCAGCCGCTGTCCTATTCTCTCACACTCCCTGGAGAATAGAGAGGACAGGTTGTCAGCTATCCAGGGCTCAAGATTCCCAAATTCTCGGCCCTACTTCTTGACTGAACTCCTGTGACCATGAACAAGTCTCTGCCTTTCTATACCTTGGGAGTTCTTTGAATAAAATGTAGAAATGGGGTTTTATTTGAAAGTGAATTGGGAGTATATTAAGATGATGATGCCATCCTTCATTATGTCTGCACTTCACAGCTATATTTGGAGGCGTATTATGTATGAATATGTTGGTGCAAAAGTCATGTATGTGCAGGAGACAAAGATGAGTAAAATGTGCCAGCCCTCAAGGAATTGGCCCTTGGTGTGAGATCCTGAGTTAATCAATTAACAAAAATTCAAGGAGGAAGGACATAAATGCTCTAATAAAAATTTATCAGTAGAATTTCTAGCAATGAGCCCAGCTACACTGACTTGGGCTTTTCCTCATATTTCATCTACATATAGAAACACTAGCTAACAAAAGAAAGAGCTCAAACCCAGAGGAAGTGGAAAGTGGGAGCTAATGTCATCACAGCCCCAGAGGTTTCTCAGCCCTACGTAGCAGGCACAGGGACTGTGGACTGGTTTTCATGTTTATGCTGGTATTTCATGTATAGTCTTGGGCACACATCAATTGGGAAACTGTGATTGAATTGCCTACATAAGGCTCTGTGACTTGAAGGGCTTCCCAGTCCCTGGGAAGGGAACTAGGAAAACTTTATCCATCAGCCTGTGGAAGTGGCAAGGAACACTGACGTTTACTTGAGGCTTTGATGGAGTTTAAAAAAAAGTCATCTGTGAGAAGACAAAACCCCAGGCCTGTGCCATGGGAGGGTGTGGAGTCCAGATGTACACCGTACATACATGCAGGAACCCCAAACTAAGACTTCAACATGACCCAAACACAAATCCTACACCATTGAAATCCCTGTGGCTCCAGTAGAGGCAATTGAAAAGTCACTTTGTAGAAGCACTTAAGCCTGAGTAACCAGGATTTCCCCAGGGGGAACAAAGTTGTGCTGAAGATAAGCTCACAACCAAAATTTATAAACTACATGAAGAAACAAACCATGGGGTGAGGAAGTACACATGGGTATTAAGAAGATGCAACAAACAGACTTAGCACCTCAATAACTGAAGATAATTACACAGTTTGAAAAAGATTATAATATACAGATGTTTAAACTGATTAGACAGATAAATGAAGGAATGGAAGCTACAGTGACAGTAGAACACAGTCTGCAAATGTAAAAGCAAATTCAATAAAGAACTACATAGTGTGTTTACAAGTAAAAAATATGGTCACTGAACATTAAAAACTCAATAGACAGATTACATAGCAGATTTGTTTGGTACCACCTAGAAAAAGAATGCACCATTATTCTGAAAGTTGAGCACTCACATATCCTATACCTCAGCAATTCCATTTCTTGGAACATAACCAAGAGAAACCCAAGAGGCATGAATATAATGATGTTTATAGTAGTGCTGTTCATAATAGCAAAAATCTGGAAACAACCCAATGCTTGTTGACAGAAGAGTAGATAAATAAACTGTGATATAGTCACACGATGAAACAATGGAACATTATGGTGCAGTCAAAACAAATGAATTACAGCTATATGCAGCAATATGCATGAATCTTAACAACATAATTGTGAATGAAAAAATAAGTTCCAGAAGACTATTTCATCATAGAACCATTTTTCTAAAGTTACATAATTTTTAAAAGTTAAATAACAAAAAGTGAACAATGAACTTTTTGGGAATACATATATTCTTAAAATACGATTAAAAAAATTTTTAAACAAAGAAATAAGCACACGGTTCAGGGTAGTGGTTACCTTGGATGAGAGGAAGCATTGGGACCAGATGGGAAGGAAGCACATACATAGATACGTTATTGTTAATATTCTAGTCCCTTTGTTTTTATATTATTAATAAATAGATACATAATAAACAAACAAAAGAGGGCCATGCATTAACAAAAGTATATAATGAGCCAAAGATTAATGTCAATCTAATTCTGTGTACCTGAGATTTTAAAAAATCCATAGTCAATTCCAAAGTCATTAGTGCTACTTTGCTTTTTGCCTTTCCTCAAGGACTTTCGCGCAGCATCGGGAATAAGCCCTGCTCAGGGCCATACGTAAGTGTTCTTACTGTACGACCCTTTCAGAGCATGAAAATCTTGACTGCAATAAATGATTTGGGGTTCACTTTACCAAGATTCAGAATATCTGAAGGGGTTCTTTTACCTGAGGCTGTATACATACAACAGACAGGGTTAGATGAAAATGACTGAATCCATACAACTGAATGAATGATGTATAATATACTCTACTTTAAATAGTTTAGGTTATCTCTAGAGTAAACCTGAAGCAACATACAAGGTGGGTTTATGATTAATTCCTTCCCTCCTCATTAAGGAATTGGGGAAACTCAGCTCGGTTTTTCTCAGCTTTGTCAAGATCCTCCTCCTTCTTCCTCCCGGCTCTGCCTCCCCGCTGGTCCTGTCCTGTGTCCTTATAATGACAGTCCACACCAGGCTGCAGAGGACACAGCACTTCCATGTATTAGATTGACGACTAATTGCAGAAACTTATTTTTCTGCCTGCAGTTTCTTAAGTCCTTAATTTAAATAAATACAAACATAACAATTATATTTTTCTAGTTCCAGTTTTTGCTATCCTATTTTGTAACTGCACACTTACATGCAACACTGAAACAAAGGAAATGTAGCTTCCAGTGTGCTCTTTGTATTCACCAGGAATGGCTTCTTTCTTCCAGGATTTTCTAAGTGGTGGTAGAAGAGGTTCTATGGGGGTCCTTGGCTTTTGTCAGGATAAAATTGACTTTCAGGTTGAGTACCCCCAAGGCGGAGTACTGCTGTGTAGGAGTCATCGACCATCGTGACTAAAACTTGTGCTGCATCAGCATCTGGAACCCCAGATGGGGAGGGAACTGCTTATGTGAAGTGACTGACAGCCCATCCCCAACAGATCTCTTCTGCCCAACATCATTTCCTCCTCTCTTTCTGGCCTAAAATTCCTGCTGCTGGAGCCAATGTGGGCAGCCCAGGGCAGGTTGAGTGGGTGGGGAGAGATCACCTTGTAACTTTATATTAAAACCTTGTTATATGCCATTTAAACTAGCCTTTTCTTTCAAGTTAGGTCTAATCGAAGCTGGAATTTCAGCAACTCTAAGCCCCTTGAAAAAAGGTGAGTCGGTGGGGGGGTCGACCCGGTAGTGCAGCAGTTAAGTTTGCGCTTGGCCGCCTGGGGTTTGCGGGCCCGAATCCCGGGCGCCCGCTGACACACTGCTTGTCAGCCATACCGCGGTGGCATCCCATATAAAGTAGAGGAAGATGGGCACGGATGTTAGCCCAGGGCCAGTCTTCCTCAGCAAAAAGAGGGGGATTGGTAACGGATGTTAGCTCAGGGCTGGTTTTCCTCACCAAAAAAAAGAGGTGAGTCTGGACTAGAGGCCAAGCCGAACAAACTATACGATTTAAGACCCAAGAAATTACCTAGTTCTAACTCAACCTTTTTAGTTTACAGATAAAGGAACTAAGGCCCAGACAGGCAAATGATGTATTATCCTTTTCATATATTTCTGGTGTTATTTGCTAATACTTTGTTAAGGATTTTTGAGTCTAGTTTCATGAGGACTATTGCTCTAGTCTTCTTTTCTTGTCACATGTTTGTCTAGTTTTGGTATCAGAGTGATTCTGGTCTCACAAAATGAGTTGGAAAATCGTCCCTCTTTCTCTCTTTTCTGAAAAATTTGTGTTGAATTCATAGTATTTTCCCCTTAATTGTTTGTCGGAATTCATATATGAAGCTGTTTGGGCCTCCGGTTTTCTTTATGGGAAGGTTTTTAATTACAACAGTTTCTATTTCTTTTTGTGTCAGTGTTGGTAATTTGTGTCTTTCAAGGAATTTGTCCATTTCATTTAGGTTATCAAATTTATCCCAATAAAATTATTCATAATATATCTTATTATCTTTTTGCTACCTCTAAGTTCTGTACTGATGTTATGTCTTTCTTTCCCAGTATTGGGAATTTGTGTCTTCTCTTTTCTTTACCAGTCTAGCTAGAAGTTTGTCACATTTATTAATCTTTCCAAAGAAATCACTTTTGATTTCACTCATTTTTCTCTCTTTTCTACTTTATTAATTTCCACTTTTTATTATTTCCTTTCTTTGACTCACTTTGGGTTTAATTTGTTCTTTTCTTTTCTTGCTTTTAAATGGAAGCTTAGGTTATTTTACATCTTCCCGTACTAATATGAGCATTTAAAGCTATAATTTCCTTGTAAGCACTGCTTTAGTGACATCCACAAATTTTTATATTATGTTTTCATTTTCATTTAGTTATAAAGATTTTCTAATTTCCTTTGTGATTTCTTCTTTGACCCACAGGTTATTTAGAAGTACGTTGGTTAATTTTCAAATATTTGCAGAATTTTCCAAATATTTTTTGTTATTGAATTATAATTTTAATTTTGTTGTCGGAGAACATGATTTCAGTCCTTTTAAATAATTAAGAATTGTTTTATACTTCAGCATATAATAGATCTTGATGAATATTCCATGCATACTAAAAAAAATTTCATTCTGCCCCTGCGTTGGATGGATTGTTTTGAAATATCAGTCAGGTCAGGCTCATTCATAGTGCTTTCAGGGCTTCTATATTCTTTGTGATTTTCTGTTTACTTGTCCTATCAGTTACTAAGAGAAGAGTTTTGAAATCTCCAACCATAATTGTGGATTTATCTATTTCTCTTTTCAGTTCTGTCAGGTTTTGCTTAATGTATTTTGAAACTCTATCATTCAGTCCATAGACATTTAGAATTATGTCTTTTTTATTAATTTGCCCCATTGTTATTACGAAATATTCCTTTTTGGCTCTGGTAATATTCCTTGTCATGAAATCTTCCTTGTTAATAATATAGCCTCTCCAGCACTCTTATGATTAGTATTTGCATAGTATGTTTTTTCATCCATTAATTTTTAACCTTTTTTCTTTTTAAAAAAAAAATTTTATTGAAGTATGACTGGCATGCAAAAAGCTTACATATTTAATGTACACAACTTGATGAGTTTGGAGATAAGCATACACCTGTGAAACCATCATCACAATCTGTCATAAACATATCCATCACCTCCAAAAGTTTCCTCCTGCCCTCTTTATTTTATTATTATTTTGTGATAAGAACACTTAACATAAGATCTACCCTCTTAGCAAATTTTAAGTGAACAATACAATATTGCTAACTAAGGCTCTATGCTCCACAATAGATCGCTGGGAATTCTTCTTGTATAACTGAAACTTTATACTCCTTGACTAATACCTGCTGTTTCCTCCTTCCCACAACCTCTGGCAACCATCACTGTACTTTCTGTTTCTATGAGTTTGATTAAGTTAGATTCCTCATGTAAGTGACATCACGGAGTATCACCCCTTCTCTATCTGCCTTATTTCACTTAGCATAATGTCCTCCAGGTTCATCCATGACGTTGCAAATGACAAGATTTCCTTCTTTTTTAAGGCTGAATAATATTCCAGTGTATGTATATACCACATTTTCTTTCTCCATTCCTCTATCAGTGGACATTTATGTTGCTTCCATGTCTTGGCTGCTGTGAATAATGCTGCAATGAACATGGGGGTTCAAATATCTCTCTGAGATCTTGATTTCAGTAACATTTTTTTCTTTATATTTGAGTACATTTCTTGTGGGCAGGATATAGTTGGGTCTTGCTATTCTAACAAGTCTGACAACTTGTCTTTATTTTAACTGCTCAGATCTTTGGTCAGTGGGAGGGAAGGGTGTTAGTGCCTCTTTCTCCTAGCACTTGCTCATCTTCCCTGGTCTGTATGTCAATGTTCCTAGCACTTAATTTTTATCCTGAGAGTTTCTTAACGCATATGACGTCCAGGTGCATTAATCCAACCTGCGCTAATGACAGTATTTTTCTTTTCCTGGGTACACTGGGCCCTAACAGCACTAGAGAACACTAGCTGTGAACTGCTCCAACTGAACACATTCTTGTGTCTACCTGGTGCACAGGAGGAGACACCAGCCTGGATTTCTCAAGGCTAAGAGAGGCTCTGCTTCCAACCAGCTATGGACCCTCTGGCAAATTTTTGACATCCTGGGTCCAACTGTCCTCAACTATAAAATGAGGAGGTTTCACCAAAGGACCTCTAAAGCCCCTCCCAGTGACACTATTCTACGAGGCTATCTGTTCTCTTTAAGGATCATTATAGGTAAACAGCAGGGAATATGAACCAGACAAGTTCTGAGAACCAGCTAAAAAAAGTGCTACAGAGCCACCAGAATGGGACAATAAGTTGGGTCTCATCTGCCCATTGTAAGCTAGGCTTCCTTTTCCTAATGATTTTGGCTCAGTGGCCTCTGTGACAACAGGTCCTCACCAAGGTAGTTTGAGGTTGACACCAGTACATCACTGGGGATTGGATGGATTGGGCTCAGCATCTCCTTCCTCCTATTTCCTCCTCACTCTATCCCTGCCCTTGCCCCACTAGAGCTGTGCATGCAGTTATTGAAAAAAACTCTTTTACCCAAGAATCTTTAGAGCTGCCCTCTCTAATATGGTAGCCACTAGTCACACATGTCTATTGAGCCCCTTAATTCTGGTTAGTCCTAATTGAGATGTGCTGTAGGTGTGAAATACACACCAGATACATAAGACTTAGCATGAGAAAATATATAAAATATCTCACTAATAAGTTTTGTACTGATAGCATGTTGAATGATAGTATATTTTATATATTGAGTTTTAAAATACAGCATTAAAATTAATTTCTCTTGTTTCTTTTTTAATGAAGCTATTAGAAAATTTTAAGTTATGAGTGTGTCTCACTTTATATTTTTGTTGGACAATACTGCTCTATAGAGTGTCAAATTTAATACCTTTTAGTGATAATAATAAATCTATTTATAAAGGGGAACATCCTGTAATTGGACACTCGTTACCCATTATGTAACTTTAGCTAGTCTGTTGGTTTCTTCTCCCCTCTGTCTCATAGAATTCAAAAAATAAAACCAATCTATCACGACAAAGTGAATGAATCGTTTCATGTTTTCCCCTGGCGATCTCTAGGGAAGATGGTGATAGCAGGACACTGGATATGTTAGCAAAGAGTGAGCCTTTGGGTAAATTTGGATTTGTTTGTTATTCAGGACAGGGAAATTTGGCCAAGAGCCAGTTGTTCATCTGGAAAATGAATTGCAAAAGCACCTGTGTACACCTATAGCTTCCCCACCTGTGCTTTGCTGAAATTATACACACACACACATTTAATTGACTATGTTATATATCAGTGTTAGGCAATTATCCTCTTGGCTATTTTTTCTTTATTATTATCATCAGTATTGTTTCTCCTTCCCTTTCTGTCTCTTGCAAATTTTGAGAACCAGACACTTGTTTCCCTCACATAGAAGCTGTTTCAGAAATCACAGGACTTACAGAAAAGGAATTTGTAAACTAGATTTGTCTCTTGAAGTGTTGTGAAAGTTGAATGGGGGGGGATGGGGAGGTGAGGAGGGGGGCTTTAGGGTATGAGAGTAAGAATAACAGTTTCTAATTCTTTGGTAAAGAAGTGTGTTAGGCTAGAATGACTTCTGTGTCCGGAAAGAACTCTTAGAATGAGAGGTGTTGGCTGTCTTTCTTTTTGTCCAGGAGCACTGTCTTGGTGAACATAAACCCTTTGGGGAGATGTCTGATTCCCAGTAGCAGGGAATGGCAATGGTCCATGTTAGCTGACACCATCTTCTCCTCCTCTATACCTCCATGAGATGTTGTTCACTCCTCCATACAAACGTCCAGCACAAGGCAGTCCTTGGCTCCCTACATCTGTGGGGAGAGCGAAAGTGCTGGTTGCTACCTAATTCCTTTGAGTATCCTAAAGAGACAGAGCCAGGAAATTTCCATCATGTCTATGCCTACAGACAAAAGTGACTACTCCCTGGTGAAAAGCCAGTCTTAGCTCAGGTTTTCACCATATTTCCTGGGGACTATTGCAAGAGCCTCCTGTCTGGTTGTTCTACCTCTAGGTGAGCCCACTCTGAACCACCCTCTACAGTGCAGTGAGAGGGATCTTCTAAGATGCCAATCTGATCATATCATGCTTGAAACCCTTCAAACAACTCTCCACAATTTTTAGGAAAAAGTTCAAAACCCATAACATGTCTAACAAGTCCTTCCACATCTGGTTCTTTTCTATTTCTCTAGCATCATCTCTCACCCTATACTTGAAACCCACAGGAGGTACCTTTCTCTCTTCCTTTGGCACCTCTACTGACATTATACCCCCTATATGTTCAGTTCAGTTCTTTAGACATTTATTGAGCACTTATTATGTCTCACGCATTGTGCTGAGACTACCAAAATGAAGAGGACATGGTCCCTTAGCTCAAGAAGCTTATAACACTAGGAATGTTCTTCCTACCCCAACAGCTAGTCATATTTGAAGGCTCAGCCTGCATCACAGCAGCCTTAGGCTTCTCCAGCCTTGCCAAGACAGAACTGTCCCCTGTGCTTATTTCTATAACATCCAGAACAGTGCTGCACAAAGTGCCAGTCCACCATGAGATAAGGAGCTTGTCCCAGAATTTAAATCAATGCACTGCTTCTTTTATCAAGAAAGTCTTAGTTAAAAAATGATGTCAACTGGGCTAAACAATGTACTTAATGATGCTTGCTGGTAGAAAACACTTTGCAGACCAAGAGTTGGTCACGGGACCCCAGAAGGAGAGAATCAAGAGAACAGAGAAAAGGTGGAATTTTGAATATACAGTTTCTGAGAATTTGGAAACTAAAATATACAACAAAGAGTTGTAGCTAGTAAGCCAACAAAGAAAATACAGTGGAATCATAAAAATAATCCATAGAAAACAGAAAATAAAGGGAAAAGGGATCAAGAAACATATGGATTAAAAAAACCAAATAGCAATATAATAGACTTAAACTCAATCAAATGAATAAATATATTAAGTATAAATGGTCTAAACAACCCAATTAGAAGATTGTCAGTTATGACAGAGATTGTCATATTGGATGAAAAAGGAAAATCCAGCTACATGCTGTCCACAAGAAACCTTCTTTAAACATAAAGACACAAATAAGTCAAAAGTAAATGAACAACAAAAGATATACCATACTAACACTAATCAAAATAAAGTTGAAGTGGCTATATTAATATCAGACAAAATAGGTTTCACAGCAAAGAATATTACCAGGGACAATTGGGGTCATTTAACAATAGTGAAGGGGTTAATTCATAAAGACAACATAAAATCCTAAATGTTTATTCCCCTAATAACAAAGCTTCAAACATGAAGAAAAAAATGATTGAATTGCAAGAGAAATAAAATCTACAATTATATCTGAAGATTTCAACTCTCTTCTCTCAATAATTGATAGAACAAGTAGGCAGAAAATCAGTAAGAATATAGATTTGAGACCTCACAATTAACTTGACCTAAATGACATTTATAGAACACACCATCCAACAGCAACAGAACACACATTCTTGTCAACATTTATGATGTTATACCATCTTCTGAGCCATCAGTAAATTTTAAAGGATTCAAATCATAAAAAGTATGTTGTCTGACCACAATGGAATTAAATTAGAAATCAATAACAGAAAGTTCTCTGGAAAATCTTCAAATATTTGGAAACTAACTAATGAAATTCTAACTAACCCATGGGGTAAAATAGATCAAAACAGAAATTAGAAAGCATTTTGAATAGAATTAAAGTGAAAAAAACAACATATCTAAAGAGTGGTGTACAGCTAAAGCAATACTTATAGGGAAATATATAGTACCAAATGCCTATATTAAAAAAAAGAAAAGTTTCTGATCAGTGACCTCAGCTGCTACCTTAAGAAACTAGAAAAGGAAGAGCAAATGAAACCCAAAATAAGCAGAAGAAAAATAATAAGTATCAGAGCAGAAATCAATGAAATAAAAACAGAAAACAATAGAGAAAATCAATGAAACCAAAAGCTGGTTCTTTGAGAAGATCAAAAAAATGACAAACCTCTAGCTAGACTGGTCAGAAAAAAACCACATCACAAACTACCAATATCTGAAATAAGAGCAGTAACTTCACCACAGATTCTTTAGATTTCAAAAATGTAATAATGGAATATTATGAATAACTTTTTGCCAATACATTTGCAATTTAAATGAAATGGCAAATTCCTTTAAAGAAACAAACTATCAAAATTCACTCAAGAAGAAATAGATAACATGAATGACCATATATATCTATTGGAGAAATTGAATTTTTAATTAAAAACTTTGCCTCGAAGAAAACTACAGACTCAGATAGCTTTACTGGTTGAAGTCTATCAAACATTTAAAAAAGAAAATACTAATTCTACACAAACTCTTCCAGAAAATTGAAAAGGAGGGAATATTTCCCAACTCTTTTGAGATTAATGTAATCCTGATACCAAAACCTATGATATTATGGAATAGAAAACTACAAGGCAATATCCTTCATGACCATAGATGCAAAAATTCTAAACAACATTTTAGCAAATAAAATCCAACAATACATAAAATGGATAATGATTATGTGGAGTTTAACCCAGGTATGTAAAATTAAGTTAATATTAGAAAATCAATCAATGTAATTTACCATACTGATAGTACAAGAGGAGCAGGTTCAGGGGAGGGGAGGTACATGATTTTGAGCCTAGTAAGTCTGAGATGTCTATTAGACACTCAAGTGGAAATATTAAGTAGTCAGTTAGAAATACAAGTCCAGAGAGAGAAGTCCAACCTGAAGTTGAAAGTCATCAGCTTATGAATGATATTAGCACCACAATAGAGGATGAGATCACCAAGAGAGTTAGTGTAGATAAAGAAGAGGTCTAAGGACTGAGTGCACGGGCACCCAACATTTAGAAGTTAGGGAAATGAGAACCTCCCTTCCTCAGGATATTAGCCCTTAGTGTATGTCCGGCACGGTTACAAGTACTTTGCACTTTGTAGCTCATTTAATGCTCAACCTGTAAGGTAATTACTATTATTATTCCCATTTTATATATTGATGAAACTGAGAGATGGAGTGTTTAAGTAACTTGCTGAGGGTAAGAAATATTGTAAGAGTAGGTACAAACAATATTTAAGGGAAGACAGCAGGACTCAGACATGTTGAGATGAGAACCAAGTAAAACTAAGCAACACTATATACAGGCAAATGGGATGTGCTGATAGAGCTGCTTATATTAAACTTTTTTCAAGAACAAAATTCATGGCAACTATGCAAAGATATTAAAGCAAAATAGAAAGGAAAAAACAGTGTAAGTGGACAAGTGAAAGATCCATTCCGGAAGATAACATAACCCAAAGAAACAAACAAAACAAAATCCAAAACAAGTGTTTTGTATTTAGAAAGAAAATAAGAAAAAGATAAATTCAATAAAACAAAAAAAAATCAGATGAAATTTAAAAAATTGAGATGGAAAATAGTCATTACAGAGCTAAGAAAAAAATTGAGGAACAAAATAACAATTACAGACAACAAATAAATTTAAAACAGTAAGAAACAAAATTAACGTACCTAAATACAAAATTCATCACATTCAGGAAAAACTTGAGACAATCACAGAAAATGCATAGGGGAAAGACAAAGTTGAAGTGGTTAGGCGGAAGACAAAGTCATAAATAATGACCCAACATATAAGTCTTTGTGTCCCCAAAGGAGACACTACAAAACACGAAATAGAAAAAATATTTACTAATATAAAAGAAAAGGAAGAAAACTGTGTCAGGAAATTGAAAGGGTACACTGGGTTCTGGGAAAAAGTGATATCAAATGCTCAAATCTGAGGCATGTCTTGATGAATTTGCCTCACTTCAAAGTAAAAGAAAAGGGTCTATGTACCCAAGGATAAAAACTGTTAAAACTAATAAACAAATTCAATAAAGTTGCATACACTAAAAATGAACTATCAGAAAAAGAAATTAAGAAAACAATCCCATTTACAACTGCAGCAAAAAGAATAAAATACTTAGGAATAAATTTAACCAAGGAGCTGAAAGACCTGTACACTGAAAACTAAAAGAGATTAATGAAAGAAATTCAAGAAGACACAAATAAATGGAAAGATATTCTGTGCTCATGAATTGGAAGAATTAATATTGTTAAAATATCTGTACTACCCAAAGCAATCTACAGAGTCAATGCAATCCCTATCAAAATTCCAAGTGCATTTTTCACAGAAATAGAATAAACAATCTTTAAATTTGTATGGAACCACAAAAGACCCCAAATAGCCAAAGCAATCTTGAGAAAGAAGAACAAAGCTGGAGGCATCATGCACCTTGATTTCAAACTATACTACAAAGCTACAGTAATCAAACAGTATGGTACTGGTATAAAAACAGACACATAGATCAATGGAACAGAATAGAGAGCCCAGCTATAAATCCATGCATATGTGGTCAATTAATTTATGATGAAGGAGCCAAGAATATACAATGGGGGGGAAGGACAGTCTCTTCAATAAATAGTGTTAAGAAAATTGGACAGCCACATACAAAAGAATGAAATTGGACCACTATCTTATACCATAAACAAAAATTAACTCAAAATGGATTAAAGACTTGCATTTTGCAAATCATATATCTGATAAGGGGTTAATATCCAAAATATATAAGAACTCATACAACTCAATAGCAAAAAAGCAAACAATCTGATTAAAAATTGGGCAGAGGATCTGAATAGACACTTTTCCAGAGAAGACATATAGATGGCCAACAGGTCCATGAAAAGATGCTCAACATCACTAATCATCAAGGAAATACAAATCAAAACCACAGTGAGATATCACCTCACACCTGTTAGAATGGCTATCATCAAAAAGACAACAGATAAAAAATGCTGGTGAGGATGCGGAAAAAAGGGAACTTTTGTGCACTTTTGGTGGGGATGTAAATTGGCACAGCCCCTATGGAAAACAGTATGGAGGTTCCTCAAAAAATTAAAAATAGAACTACCATATGATCCAGCAATTCCACTTGTGGGTATTTATCCAAAGAAAACAAAACACTAATTTGGAAAGATATATGCACATGTTCATTGCAGCATTGTTTACAATAGCCAAAATATGGAAACAACCTAAATGTCCATCAATGGATGAATGAATAAAGAAATTATGGTATATATATATATACCTGTGATTACATTTCTGACTTATTAATTCCTCTCATAAGAATATAACCTGTGGAGAAAATCAGAGTAATCAGAGGAACACTTGATGTAGGGAGAGGCTGCTAAACTTTGACACTTAAGGAAATCTCTGTCATAGGCTGGCCACAGACATAATGGAACAGAAACTTCAGTGACCACATGCAATAAGAAATACAAACTTTGCAAAAGTTGTCTGGAAAAGTCACTATAAAAATGGATGACTGTAGCCTCAAAAGCAATCCATGAAGAAGAGTAGAAATCTGATTTGCAGAGTTACCATATTATAATATTCCACAGATTCAGTTCTCAACAAAAAAAAATTACACAGCATACAAAGAAACAGGAAGATACGGCTTAATCATAGGAAAAAGGAATTTCACAGACACTATACCTGAGGAATCCCAGATACTAAAATTATTAGTCAAAGACATTAAATCAACTATCTTAAATATGCTCAATGAGTTCAAAGAAACTATGGACAAAAAACTAAAGGAAATTAGAACAACAATGTATGAACAAATAGGGAATGTCAACAAAGAGATAGAAATTATAAAAATGAAACAAATGGAAATTCTGGAGTATAATAGCTGAAATAAAAATTCACTACAGGGATTCCATGGCAGATTTGAGCAGGCAAAATAAAAAACTAGCAAACTTGAAGATAAAGTGACTGAAGTTATCCAGTCTGAGGAGCTAAAAGAAAAAAGCATAAACAAAAGTGATCAGAGGCTGTGGGATGCCATCAAACATACCAGATCTGTATCATCAGAGCCCAGAAGGAGAAAAAAGTGAGAAAAGAGAAGAAAAAATATTTGAAGAGAGAATACCTGAAAACTCCCCAAATTTGATGAAAGACATGAAAATCTACACATCCAAGTGGTTCAACAAACTACAGCAGGATAAACTTAAAGAGATCCACATCAAGAAACATTATAGTCAAACTGTCAGGAAACTCTTGGAATGAAGAAGAGAGAAGTGACTCATCAATACAAGTGATCCTCAAAAAGGTTAACAGCTGATTTCTCATCAGAAACCAAGCATGCCAGAAGGCACTGAGATTTTATATATATATAAAGAGCTGAAAGTAAAAATCCTGTCAACCAGAAAGTCCATATCTCACAAAACTGTCCTTCAAGAATGAAGGAATAATTAAGACATTCCCACATAGACAAAAGCTAAGGGAGCTGGTTATTATTAGACCTGCTACAGCCATTCAGGCTGAAATGAAAGACAACTTGGCAGTAAGACACAGCCATGTGAAGAAATAAAGAACACCGATAAAGGTAACTACATAGGTAAATATAAAAGTCAGTATTATTTTACTTTTGGTTTGTACCTCCTCTCTTTTCCTATATGATTTAAAAGGCAAATGCACAAAACAATAATTATAAATCTATGTCAATGGGCACATGATGTATAAAGATATAATATGTCATAATAACAATATAAAGGTGGAGGGTCAAAGATGTATAAGAGCAGAGTATTCGTATACTATTAAAACTAAGTTGGTATTATTCAAACAAGGCTGTTACAAGTTTAAGATGTTAATCTCCAAGGTAACCACAAAGACAATAACTACAAAATATACAGAAAAGAAAAAAGAGAATCAAAATGGTGTACTAAAAAGATCAAAAACCAACTAAATACCAAAAAAGGCAGTAATGGGGGAACTGAGGAACAAAAAACATATAAGACATACAGAAAACAAATAACTAAATGGCAGAGGCAAGTCCTTTCCTTGTCAATAATTACTTTAAATATAAATGAATTAAACTCTCCAATAAAAGGCATAGATAGGCTGTGTGATAGACTGAATGTTTGTGTCCCCCAAAATTCATGTATGGAAACATAACCCTCAATGTGATCATATTTGCAGGCAGGGATTTTGGGAGGTGATTAGCTTATGAGGAATTCTTATAAATGGAATTAGTGACCTTAAAACAGAGACACCCCCCCCCAGAGAGCCCCCTCACCCCTTCCACCACAAGAAGGCCCTGTCTATGAGCCAGCAAGTGGAACCTCACCAGACACCAAATATGCCAGCACCTTCATCTTGGACTTCCCAGCCTGTAGAACCATGAGAAATAAATCTCTGTTGTCTATAATCCACCCAGCCTAAGGTATTCTGTTATAGCAGCCCAAATGGACTACAACAGGCAAATAGATAAAAATCATGATCTAACTATATGCTGTCTACAGATCTCACTTTAGATCTAAGGACACAAATAGGTGGAAAGGGAAAGGATAGAAAAAACTATCCCATGCAAATAGTAACCAAAAGACAGCTGGTGTGGCTATACTAATATCAGACAAGATAGACTTTACAGTCCAAAAACTGTTACATGAGACAAAAAAGGACACTGCATTGATAAAAGGATTAATTCCTTCAGAAGATATAAAATTATAAACACATATGCACCAAACATCAGAGCTCCTAAATATATGAGACAAACATTGACAAAATTGAAGGGAGAAATAGACAACTCCACAGCAGTAACTGGAGACTTCACTAACCCTCTTTCAACAATGGATAGAATAACTAGACAAAAAAATTGATAAGGAAATAGAGGACTTGAACAATACTATAAACCAGTTGTACCTAACAGACATATACAAAACACTCCACTCAACAGCAACAAAATACACATTTTTCTCAAGTGCATGTAAAACTATCTCCAGGATGGACCATATGTCAGGCCACAAAACAAGTCTTAATAAATTTTAAAAGATTGAAATCATACAAAGTATCTTTTCCAATCACAATGGAATGAAATTAGAAACTGATAATAGAAGTAAACTGGCAAATTCACAAATATGTGGAAATTAGACAACACACCTTTAAACAACCAGTGGGTCAAAGAAGAAATCACAAGGTAAATTAGAAAATATCTTAAGAAAACTAAAAATGAAAACACAACATACCAAAACTTTTGGTATGCAGAGAAAGCTGTGCTAAGAGGGAAGTTTAAAGCTGTAAAGGCTTACATTTAAAAAGAAGAAAGATCTCAAAAACCTAACCTTACAACTTAAGGAACTAGAAAAAGAAGAACAAACTAAACCCAAAGTTTAAGAAGTTTTAGAAGGAAGAAAATAATAAAGATTAGAGCAGAGATAAAATAGAGGATAGAAAAACAACAGAAAATCAATGAAACCAGAAGTTGCCTCATTAAAAGATCAACAAAATTGACAAACTTTTAACTAGATTGACTAAGAAAAAAAAGACGACTAAGATTAATAAAATCAAAAATGAAAGTGGGGACATTACAAGCAATTTTACAGAAATAAAAAGAATCCTAAGAGTACTATGAACAATTGTATGGCAACAAATTGGATAACTTAGATTAAATGGACAAGTTTCTAGAAATATTACCAGGGCTGAATCACAAAAAAATAGAAAATATGAATAGACCTATAGCTAGTAAGGAAATTGAATCAGTAATCAAAAACCTCCAAACAAAGAAAATTCTATCAAACATTTAAAGAAGAATAAATACCAATTCTTCTCAAACTCTTCCAAAAAATTGAAGAGGAGGGACACTTCCCAACTCATTCAATGAGCTCAGCATTACCAAGCCAAATAAAGACATCACAAGAAAACTGCAAACCAAGATCCCTTATCAATATAGATGCAAAAATTCTTCACAAAATACTATCAAACCAAATTCAGCAGCATATTAAAAATATTGTTCACCATGAACAACATAGATAAATTGAACTTCATCAAAATTAAAAATTTTGTGCATCAAAGGACACAATCAAGAGTATGAAAAGACAACCCACATAAGGGGAGAAAATATTTACAAATCACATATCTGATAAGGGTTTAATATCCAGAATATATAAAGAACTCCTACAACTTAATAACAAAATGACAACTCAATTCAAACAAGAAGCAAAAGCCTTGCATAAACATTTCTCCAAAGAAGATATACAAATGGCAAATGAGCACGTGAAAAGATGCTCAACATCATTAGTCATTAGGATGCAATCAAAACCACAATGAGATACCACTTTGCATATACTTGGCTGGCCATAATTTTTTTAAATGGAAAATGACAAGGGTTGGCAATAATGTTGGAGAAACTGGAACCCTTGTGTGTTGCTGGTGGAAATGTTAAATGGTGCAGCCACTGTGGAAAAAATTTGTCAGTTCCTCAAGAAGTTAAACATAGAATTACCATATGACCTGGCAATTCTATCCCTAGGTATATACTAAAAACAAATTGAAAAGAGGGACTCAGATACTTGTATGCCAGTGTTCATAAGAGCATTATTCACAATAGCCAAAAGGTGGAAATGATCCAAATTGTCCATCAACTGATGAACTGATAATAAGGGTTTAATGTGGTATATACATACAATGGAATATTATTCAACCATAAAAAGGAATGAAATTCTGATGCACGCTGCAACTTGTATAAATCCTGAAGATATTACACTAAGGGAAATAAGCCAGATACAAAAGGATACATATTGTATGATTCCACTTATATGAAATATGTACAATAGGGAAATTCATAGAGACATAAAGTGGATTAGAGGTGATCAGGGGCTGTGGGAAAGAGAAATGAGGAGTTAGTGCTTTATGGGCACAGAGTTTCTGTTTGGGGTGATGGAGAGCTTTGGAAATAGACAGTGGTGATGCCTGCACAACATGTGAATGTAATTAATACCACTGACTTGTACCCTTAAAAGTGGTTAAAAAGGCAAATGTTATGTTATATATATTTTACCACAATAAAAAAATTTTCAAAATAAAGTGATGGTCCTCCACAGCAATAAAAAAGAAGGAATTATTGATACATACAACAATTTGGGTGAATCTCAAAAACAATGTTAACTGAAAGAAGACAAGAAAGACATTTAGAGAAAAGGGAGAACATGATTCAAGAAAAATACTCCTGGCACAGGCTGAAAGTAGGGAGAGGATTGAATAAAAGGGGACATGAGGGATCTTTTGGGGGTGATGGAAATATTCTATATTTTGTTTGTGGTGGTGGTTGCACAACTATCTACATTGTCAAAACTTATTGACCTATACACCTAAAAAAGATTAATTTTACTCTGTGTAAATTATACCTCAATAAACCTGATTTTTTTTAAATGCCCCTTGCAGGGATGTTGGCCTAATCTGTTGGAAAGCCACGGACCCAGAGTAGTCCACTCTCAGCAGCTAACATGCTCCTGCTCCGAGTTTCTTCTCCTCACACAGCCCCAGCAGCCATGCCCACTGACCCCTGTGAGTTTGAAAGCCCTTGGCTGGATGACATTTCTTTATTTCCAACAAGTGTCTAGCTTTGGGTCATTTCCAGCTCTGGAAACCTGGCTAATAGGGACCAACTAGCTGGCGGGGGAGGAGACACCGAGATGACTGTTTGCTGGAGGCGGGAAGCACACAGAACCAAAGGCGGAGCTGGCCTGCCCGACTGCAAGGCCAGAGCCGGGCAGGGAGCGGAGAAGGAGAAAGGAGTCCCGGGCGCCCCCGGTCTTCCTTTCATACTCCCTCCACCAAGGAAAGGGAAATTCCCCCTTTCTGACAATCCTGCATCAAATGTCTTTGGCAGCTGCTCCCGGTAATCAGGGGAGGAAGGCACGGTCTCTCCTGGCTGAAGTGCTTGTCTCTGATACCCTCAGAGTAAAATAGATGCGATTCTGGAGACAGGCAGGCTGCCCCAGCCTTCTCCTCATGGCCTGTCCCTGACACTGCTCCCAAATCCTGTCACACTGCCCAGTAAAGGACACGGCCTGCTCCCTCTCAGGAGGACCCGTCCAGGCCTATCACTAGTTTCCTCTCTCTATCCTAATTCCACTAGCCCAGTAAGAGTTGCTGGGGGCAGGCCATGGGCTTGCCTCGCCATGGGAAACTGCTCTACTCTTGGTCCCAGCCAGGAAAAGTAATGGCCTCAGAAAGAGTCGTACTCAGCTCCCTTGGGCATGGCAGGGAATTCAGCCATCTCTTCCAGCACCACTGGCTCTCACTTCCAGATGCACCTGGAGACCTGGCTTTGCCTCTAGAGCAAACTGAGAAAGGACAGTGATGAAAATGAAACATTAGCCAGGGAGCCATGGCACTTTCTGTGGGGACAGAGAAATCGATGAAGAGTGTGCTTAATTTAGTCTGCATCTAACACCTCAGGTTTTAGAACGGACCTCTGAAATACCCCAATCCAACCATCTCATCTTACCTCTAAGGCAATTACAGCCCAGAGAGGTTACCTGACTTACCCAAAGTGTCATGGCCGGGTGCCTGGCACAGCCAGGACCTGAATGAGTTCTGACCGATCTCATCGCACCTCAAAACCCACAGGTAGAGCCAGCTCTTGTGGTCTAGTGGTTAAGATTCCGCGCTCTCAGTGCCGTGGCCCCGGTTCATTTCCCGGTGGTGGAACCACACCACCCGTCTGTCAGTTGTCATACTGTGGCAGCAGCTCACATAGAGAACTAAAAGTCAATGACTTGGATACACAACCACGCATTGAAACTGTACAAAAAAAAAAAAAAAAAGAAAGAAAGAAACCCACACAGGTGACTTCCCTTTTCTCCTGGAGAAAAAGCTCAAGTCCTGACGGTGACCTCCAAGGCCCCACACAGTCTGCCTTCCTCCCACCCCAGAACCTCTCCCATCGCCCCATCTTCTTCTCTTGCTCCCTCCATCCCCCACACTAGCTGAGCCCTGAGTACCCCAGGCTTACTGGGCATCATGCCCCTGACATCAGCGCCACTAGCCCCTCACCTCCTTCACATCTGGGCTAAATCTCATCTTTCCAGTGAGGCTTCTCTGGACATCTTATTTAGCATTCAGCCCATCCCCCTTGCCCCTCTGGTGCTCCAATCCCCCTTGCCTGGCTCTACTTTGTCTTCTTTCTCAGCACTTCCCCCCTCCTAACAGAACCTTAATGTCCTATTTATTATGTTTCCTGTTGTTGTCTGCCTCTGCCACCAGAATGTCAGCTCCACAGGCAGAATGCCCTCTATTTTGTTCACTGCTGTGTCCCCAGAAACTACAAGGGAGCCTAACTTGACCAATATTTGCTGAATTAATGATTAAATGAGCTTTGTAAAGTGAGCATGTGCTATGTTTACTTGTTTTTCTAAATTTTCCCCCCAAAGGCTTAATATCAAACTTACCAAATGATACACCCCCTTTTAAAACCTACCCTCACGAAAAGGATGTCTAAAACCAAAGCCCCCTCCCGTGCCCTGACAGACCCTGTCTGAGACCCCAGATGGATGAAGAGGCACTGTATTTTTTACCTAGAAAGGGCTGTCACTCCATAGCAGTGATGTTGGTGGGGACGGGAGTAACCCTCACTGGGCGACGAGGCTTCACCTGGCCCCTGTGTGACTGAATATATGACTAAGCCCCCGCCACAGGATGAGGAATGCCTCCCTCACTTACTCCGTTTGGAGATGGCATTGCTGGCTCAGTCATATCTTTAAGCAACTATTATCAGGCTAGGATTTCTGGTGGGTCCCAGGATCCACCTAAAATGCATGGATTTTTGTTTTGCTTTTTTTTTTTTAATTTTTAGAGAAGCAGCATAGTAAGTGTATATCATCCCATTGCTGCTTGGTATTTGCTAAGTTTGTCTGATTGACAACAAGCAGGCTGGGGAAGAGAGTCCCATTTACTGAGCACTGGGCCTCGGTTTTTACACACATTATCTCTCATCATCCTCCTAACCATCCAGTAATGTAGGTGTTATCGCCATTTTAGATTTTAGGAAATTGAAGCTCAGAGAAGGCAAGGGACTTGTCTAGAGTTGTGGCCAGTAGGGGAAAAGGCAGAGATTCAAATTCATGTTCTTTCTATCACATCAGACTTCCTTCTTCAGGGCACTCAATACATATTACAAGAATCTAAAGGACTGAAGCAGAGAATAGGTAAGTTTTAAGAGAGGGGAGGGGCAAAAGAAAGTTCAGAGCATAGAGAACAGGCCTATTTGGGACACAGATGGGTGTGTGTTGAGGGCACTGGTAGGAGATGCTAAAAAGGAGCAGGCACAGAAGGAAAAAGGGAAGGTGTGGTTTTAGCCCATCGGTCCACTTGGCTCTCCTGCTTGCCCTTCCCTAAGCATCTCCTCTCACACATGCACTGCTTTTTGTGACTCTCAAGATGTTTTCGTGTATGTTTTCTCATTACAGCCTCAGAACAACTTTGCAGGTGGTGTCGTCTTTCCCATTTCACAGATGAGAAAATTGAGGCTCAGAGAAGTCAAATAACTTACTCAAGACCACACAGACTATTTAGTGGCAGATCTGGGGCTCCATTCAAGTCTTGTGATCCCCCAAGTCCAGTATTATTACTCTCCTAAATAAAGAGAATCACTGCCTCATTGTAACAATAAATAGCAGCCACAGTCAGAGGGAGAGAGGCCCAGGGAGGGACAGTAATATAACTAAGACATTTTGACATGTAAACTTCTGGAGGGTAGGACCTGGGACTATGTAAAAGATTTTACAGTAACCAGCTCAGTTGCCCAAACTGTCGAGTGTCTGTGCCAAATGACCTCTGCCAGGTGGCTTGCGTCCTGGTCCCAGAGCCGGGTCCCTCCAACCTCCACAGCAGGAGTTTAGGACAGTGTCTACTCCCAGCTCCCTGCTTAGGAGGTTGTGGAAACCTCCAACAGCCCAGTGGGGAACCAGTTCCTGCCAGGAGCAAGGGCCACAGCTCAGAGAGGTGCCAAGCAAAAATAAAATATCTCCTGGTGGGGAAATACCTGTACACTGAAAACTATAAGACATTGATGAAAGAAATTCAAGAAGACACAAATAAATGGAAAGATATTCCATGCACATGTATTGGAAGAATTAATATTGTTAAATTAATATTGTTAAAATGTCCACACTAAAATGTCCAAAGCAATGTACAGAGTCAATGCAATCCCTATCAGAATTCCAATGGCAATTTTCACAAAAATAGCACAAACAATCCTTAAATTTGTATGGAACCACAAAAGACATGAACAGCCAAAGCAATCTTGAGAAAGAACAAAGCTGGAGACATCACAATTCCTGATTTCAAACTATATTACAAAGCTTTAGTAAGCTAAACAGTACGGTATTGGTATAAAAATAGACACGGAGATCAATGGAACAGAACACAGACCTCAGAAATAAACCCATATGTATACAGTCAATTAAATTATGACAAAGGAGCCAAGAATGTATAATGCGGAAAGGACAATCTCCTCAATAAATGACTTTGGGAAAACTGGACAGCCACATGAAAAAAATGAAACTAGACCACTATCTTATACCATACACAAAAATTAACTCAAAATTGATAAAAGACTTGCATGTAACACCTGAAACCATAAAACTCCCAGAAAAAAACATAGACGGCAAACTACTTAACTTCGGTCTTGATAATGAGTTTTTGGATCCAACTCCAAAACAAGTGAGATGATGTCAAACTAAAAAGCATCTGCACAGCAAAAGAAAGCAACAACAAAATGAAAAGTCAACCTACTAAATGGGAGAAAATTTCCCTTTGCAAATCATATATCTGATTAGGAGTTAATATCCATAATATATGAAGAACTCATACAACTCAATATCAGAAAAACAAACAATCCAATTAAAAAATGGGCAGAGACAGACAGAAAAAGACAAACACCATATGATTTCACTCATCTGTGGAAGATTAACACATGGACAGAGAGAACAGTTTGGTGGTTACCAGGGTGAAGGGGGTTGGGGTTGGACACAAGGGGTGAAAGGGTGCATTTATATGGTGACTGGCAAATAATATTGTACAACTAAAATTTCACGATGCTATAAACTCTTACGACATCAATAAAAAAATTTTTTTAATGGGCAAAGAATCTGAATAGTCATTTTTCCAAAGAAAACATATAGATGGCCAACAGGTACATGAAAAGATGGTCAGCATCACCAGTCATCAGGGAAATGCAAATCAAAACCACAATGAGATATTACCTCACACATTAGAATGATTATTATCAAAAAGACAAGAAATAACAAGTGTTGGTGAGAATGTGTAGAAAAGGGAATCCTTGTGCACTGTTGGTGGGAATGTAAATGGGTACAGCTACTATGGAAACAATACGAAGATTCCTCAAAGAATTAAAAATAGAACTACCATATGATCCAGCAATTCCACTTCTGGGCATTTTTCCAAAGAAAACAAAAACACTAATTCAAAAAGACATCTGCACCCCCATGTTCATTGCAGCATTGTTTTCAACAACCAAGATATGGAAGCAACCTGAGTGTCCAACAATGGATGAATGGATAAAGAAGATGTGGTATATATTTACAATGGAATACTATTCGGCCATAAAAAAGAAGGAAATCTTGCCATTTGCAACAACATGGATGGACATTGAGGGCATTTTCTAAGTGAAATAAGTCAGAGAAAGACAAACACTGTATGATCTCACTTATATGTAGAGTTAAAACAAATGAAAAATCAAACTCATAGATACAGAAAAGAGATTGGTGGTTGGCAGAGGTGAGAGGTGGGAGGTGGGAGAAATGGGTGAAGGGCGTCAAAAGGTACAAACTTCCAGTTATAAAATAATTGTCATGGGGATGAAACGTACAGCATGGTGACTGTAATTAATAATACCACATTGCATATTTGAAAGCTACTATGAAAGTAGATCTTAAAACTCCTCACCACAAGAAAAAAATTTTTTTGTAGCTATGGGTGGTGACAGGTGTTAACTAGACTTCTTTTTTTTTTTTTTTTTTTTGTGGGGAAGACCAGCCCTGAGCTAACATCTGTTGCCAATCCTCCCCTTTTTGCCGAGGAAGACTGGCCCTGGGCTAACATCCGTGCCCATCTTCCTCCACTTTATATGGGATGCCGCCACAGCATGGCTGACAGGCAGTGCGTTCGCGGGCGCCCGGGATCCGAACTCGCGAACCCCGGGCTGCCAAGCGTGAACTAAACTGCTGCGCCACCGGGCGGCCCCAAACTAGACTTCTTGAGGTGATCATTTCAAAATATATACAAATATCAAATCGTTATGTTGTACACTTGACACTAATATAGTGTTTAATGTCAACTATACCTCAATGAAAAAAAAAAGAAAGAAAGAAAATAGCTCATGGTACTCTCTATAGCCGGAGAAGAGAGAGCTGGGGCATCCCGGACTGATGGGGCACTGGAGCATTGCCCCCAAAACACTGAGCAGCACTCTCACAGCCGTGGCACACAAACCCTGGCCCAGGAAATCATTTGAAATATGCCTGCCCTTCATCAAATCCAAAGAACTAATAAGCGTGAACACACACACACACACACACACACACACACACTTAGTTCCAAGGGGCCTGAAATGCCCCTAGAATGGGGGTTCTTCCTGGCACAGAGAGAACACTGTCTTCAGCACACCCAGGTTTCCTTCCTCCAGGTTTTCCCATCTTCAGGCCCTCAGCTCTCACTTGCCTTCCCCCAGGTGGACTACTTGCCTCTCCCCTAACGCTGCTGGGCTGCCCAGCTGGGCTGCCCAGCTTTGCTGCCACACAGCCCAGGGATCAGGTAGATTCATCCACATCGAGGTGCTTGAGTGGTGCACTAAATAATGGAGAGGACCCCGAATTGAGAGGTAGGACCAGAAACTGGGTGCCGGTGACCTTGGGCAGGTCTTCAAGTCCCTCTTCTGTAAAAATGAAAAATACCTGATAGCACTTGCCCTCCAGAAATGTTGTGAGGATGCATGAGGCATGTCAGCAGAAGTACTTTATATACTTCAAAACAGCAAGCAAAAGTTAGCTCTTATTGGTGAGTTTTAAAGGATGCCTTGAAGTGAGGGCACTGCCTGGCCTGCATTGGTTAATTTCCAGCTATGGAAGTTTGGATGTGATTGAATCTTGGTGAGGAAGAGACTCAGGATCTGTTGAATCTCCTTGCTGTTTGTCAAATCACATACTCATCCATTTTGCCAAGGTGTATAGATGGGTTTGGAGGAAAGCTGCTCTGTTCTATTCTTTCCCATCTGAGCCAGGCCCTGGGAGCCACCGGCCAGGAGCTCCTGGCAAGTGGCCCTTCCTGAGCTAAGGTAGATCGGATGTCTTGCTCCCTCAGCCGCGAGGAGGGGGCTGCAGCCGCCTGAGAGGAAGGTGGATTCGCCCCCAGTGCTTCTCACAGGGGTGCAAGCTGGAAATGGAGCCCCAGATCATCTCAGTTACTCCCGGTGTGGATTCTCTACCTCACTTTGCACCTTCAGACTCAGCCTGAATGCTGGGGAAACTGTGTGAAAGCGCCACCATCCCCATGATCCTGGGGGAGACAATGGGGCTAAACGCAGAAGCCCCAGGCCAGGCGGGGTCACCCCACTAAAGCACGCTCTAGAACATCTAGGAAGCCAGGAATGGCCCAGCCAGAAGAGCTCCCTCCCGCCTTCCTGTTTGGAGTGACTAGGCACCTTGTACCCTCAAGGTGGCCTTGACCTCCGGAGACAGATGTCGGCTCCGCCAGGCACCGTCAGAAGGGCACACTTTGCAAGGTTTTTCCAGGAGGGAAGCTCCCAGCGACGCCCCCTGGTGGTTAGAGGGGTTATTTGCGCGATGCAAGAACTGAAAGAAGTTACTCCCCACGTGGGAATTGAGCCTATGGCCTAAAAGACACCAAGTTGCCTTAAGGTCACTCCCTTGGGAGGCCTGCTCTGGCTGGACAAGGTTGGGGCCTCCCTATTACAAGACGTCACAGCATTGGTGTTTTCCTTCACCATAGTCCTCCCAATTGTAGTTATACATTTACTGGGGAGCTTATCTCCCAGAGTCCATCTCCATGAAGAGAGCCTTGACCCCTGCTATACCACGTCAGGCTCTAGCATACTACCTGTGCTCGTAATGGACTTTTTCGAAAGGTCTCAGGTCTCCCAGCTCCACTGCACCCATTCCCCTCCGCGTCGGGAGACAGCCAGACCCTTGTAAACAGCAGAGGCCGGCACTGCGGCCTCCCCTGACCGAGCTCCCTTCTGAAAGGCGGGCCGCGCTCAGAGCTCTGCAGGTGTGGGCGACGAGGGCCCGGCGCTCGGTTCCAGCTCCACCCGTGGGCGCCCACAGCGCCCACGGCTTCCTCGGTCCTGGCCGGGCTCACCACTCTCATCGCGTTTGCTTCGCGGTCTCACATCCGGGAGGCGGGGTGTGCCGGGTTCAGGTTTGTACTCTGATGACTAGCACAGGCCGGCGCAGAGTGAATAGTCAGCAACAATGAATGAGTGAGTGCATGAATGGCAGACCCTAGTTAGGGGCTAGGGACGCAAAGATAAATGAAACTCTCTCGGGGCCGTCCGGTGGCGCAGCGGTTTAGTCCGTGCTTGGCAGCCCGGGGTTCGCGGGTTCGGATCCTGGGCGCCCGCTGATGCACTGCCTGTCAGCCATGCCGAGAGGGCGTCCCATATAAAGTAGAGGAAGATGGCACGGATGTTAGCCCAGGGCCAGTCTTCCTCAGCAAAAAGAGGAGGATTAGCAACGGATGTTAACTCAGGGCTGGTCTTCCTCACACACACAAAAAAGAAAGAATAAAGCTCTCTTTCTTCTTATACAGAGTTAAAGTCAGGTTGGGGAGACAAAGTAATAATTACAATACGTGAAATAAGTCTTACAATGCAACTTTACTAGAGCACATGGTAAGATAGCCATGACTATGCCTTAGCAGATCAGGGAAGGCTTCACAGAGGAGGTGACTTGGACAGTTTTGAGAGAAAAGTAGGAATTCCAGGCAGTGGAATGGAGGAATGGAGGAATGGGTGTTCCTGGCAGAGGGGAGCCCCGTATGAAGAGGTGTGAGGCCCAGAGTGAGGAAGTGCAGAGCTCACTGTGGGGACCTAGGAGCCAGAGTGTGGGAGGCCATCAGACTCTTTCGAGAGGATCTCTGACAGCATTATAAGAGAGAGAGGCCTGGAGAGGAAGCATCTAGAGGCAGAAGGCTGTAGGGACACTGTTGCCCTGTCCAAGCAAGAGACATGGAGGCCTAGAGCCCGACGTGACAGTGGGGCTGGAGGAGGAGGATGGCGTCAAGAGACATTCAGTGCAGACGACTTGGAGCTCAGTTTGGAGGGGGCAGAAATGGGGTGACGGGGAACAGGAGCCGAGCAGTCCAGCTCTTCTGCCCCATCCTCAGCCCAGTCCTCACTCACTGAGCACGTCCCAGAGGGGGACAGAGACCCAGTTCACTGATCAGACTCCATGTTTCTCAGCGATTTCCCCTGACCAAGAGAGAGATTTCAGAAGCCCCCGTGTAAGCCCCAGATAGTCTCACTGGTAACAGTACTGTAGATGGCACGGAAGAGGCTCTTCAAAATGCACATGAATGAATGAATGAATGAATTCTTCACCACTTATCCTAAGACAGCCTCTGACTAACAGGTTTGCCCTTGGTCGAAGAGGAAGCCCGTTCCTCCTGCCCCGGCTCGGAGCCCCTGTGCCCAGGGCTTGCTGGCTGTGCCGGCTCACCTGTGCTGTGCAGGTGTGGGTCTCAGCTTGCATCTTTTGGGAGTCACAACTGCAGACCTGAGATGGAGGTCGGGTTCTCGAGCTTGCTCCTTCTGTACAGAGGCTAGAAAGATAGAAAGGTGGAAACCCCTAGATTTCTAACCAATTTTTTTTGATAACCCTGAAAGAGACTGTTAAAAGTAACTCCCTGCTTCCCAAATGACCTCACCCATTGCCTGGAGATGATTTAATGACCTCCAAGCAAAGGCAGAGCGCAACCAAGAGCTGAGATTATTGAAGAGATTAATTTCTCCATACAGGGCAATTTTCCCCCTTTTTTTGCATAGGCAGCAGTTCAATAAATAATTAATGCTTGTTAATCTTTTAGCTATTTCTCCTATTGTGAAAAATTAATTGGTCTTCCATCATCTATTGCACTGTAACCTAGAGGTATTTGGCCCACGTCCACCACCTGCTGAAACATGCTCCTCCTGATGCTCATTGGTGTGTGGCAGTGACACTTGGCGGTCATGCCCAGCCCCCAGGTTCAGGGCATGAATGGGAGCACACAGTGCTGCAGCAGGCACCTCCAGGAAAGCCTTGCACAAACACTGCCTCTTTCTTCCTGAGAAGATTGTAAGCACTGCTTCTCACATCTCCTCCCTAGTTGCTGAGAGTCCCATTTGCAAAAGAGGTTGAGCAAGACTCATGATGGAGTGGAGAAGCAGCACCATCTCTCTCCAGGCCTCAGACTAGGGACATCAAATGTCCTGGGACCTCTTTCTGGCTTTCGCCATGGAGCTGTGCCTCAGTTTGCCTGAGCAGGACTATCAGATCCACAGGAGGTGAGATGGGGAGGGTCAGGAAGGGAGGGAAGACTCCCTACAGGGCTTGGTTCCTCCAGCCTCAACTATTACATATTTCCCTCTTTTAAATCATAAATCGATTGTACCACCTGCTCCAGAAAGTCCTCCGAGATTAAACCAGTCTGACCACCCCCGCCTCAAGGCCTGACTCACCCTTCCCTCTCAGTGCCCTTTGGTGACTTTCCTAATGACAAAGTTCTGTTGACGACTAGTTTGTCTCCTTTGTTTTCTCATATTAGAATTTAAGCCCTGATAGGGCAGCGGTCATGTTTGCTCTGCATCAAATACGAAGTGCTTGTGTGGCTGCAAAGAGTCCTATAGGAGAGATAGGGGCATAAGCTGGAGTAGCTGAGGACAAGTTCAAGGAGAGCAGGCCATGAGTCAGCACTTGGAATTGTCCCTCTTGGAAAAGCCATGTCCAAGGGACAAGCACTGTCAGAGGCTCATTCAGGTTTGAGTCCCCACCCTGCCACTTCTACTACTTATGAGTAATGTTGCTTAACCTCTCCCAGACCCAGGATCTCATCTGAAAAAAATGCCTCCCTCATAAAGCTGTTGTAGGGATTACATGAGATGACGAATGTAGACAATGTTTGCAAACTGTGGAGCACTAAGTAAGAATGAGGATTTATTGTTATCATCATCTGTGTGGTCCTCTCACTCTAATGCCGTGACCTAGAACTGTGTTCTGAGATACCATCTTGTACCCACCTTGGAAGCACCCTGAATTCCAACATGCTAATTCACCATCCCTCCCTTCTGGTTTCTTAAGGTAGTTTGGTGATAGAATACTATAATGTCAGAGCTAGAACAATCCCTTAAGGTCAGCCGGCTCCTCGTTTCACAGGTAGGAAAACTGAGCTCCAAAGGGCTGATGCAACTGACATGGGCTTGCACAGACCCCATGTTCCCTGACTCCCTACTAACTGACAGAGGATTCCTTCATAAGATCATTGTTATTGCATTCTTAAATTGTGCCAGGTTCTCGGCTAAGCACTTTACATGGATTATCTAATTTAATCCTCATACAATCCTCTGTGGGGTCAGTACAATTATTATCCTCATTGTATAAACAAGATCACTGAGGCACTAATGGTCACCAACTAAAAGTGCCGAACCAAATTCTAAGTGATACCAGAGCCTGTGCTCTTAATTTACTACACTCTGCTGCCTCTATACACTATCTTCTCATAGGTTGACTCTCTCTAGGAAAGAAACTATGTGAAAAGTACCCTACTAGGCACAGAATTCACTGAAGAATAAGGCAGAATCACTGCCATCAAAAGTTTTTGGTCACTCTCTTCCTCTCCCTTTCCCTTCCCTTCCTTTCCTCTTCCTGAACAATTCAATCTTAAATCCATTAGTGGGGCTGAGCAAGAGAATGTCGGAGGATGGGGGTGCAATGGGCCAGAACAGGGTGTCAGAGCCCAAGTAAGGTGATGAGGGCATCCATGTAGGGGCTACCTGGCACAGGAGTGTTAGAGCAAAAAATGGGTAAGAAGGGCATCCCCTGGAGGACCACCCAGCTGAGATGTCAGAGCCCAAACTGAGCACCAGAGGAGAGCATCCACTGGGGCCCAGACAGAGAGAAGAGGAATTTCGCACAGCAGGACAAACCAGCACAGGATGCCAGAGCCTGCATGGAGTGAAGAGGGTGTGGTGTGTGGGAGATGGTGCTGGTGCTGATGGGAGATTGGTTAATGCAGAAGATAGATCAAACAAGCAAATATATTAAAGATAATGGGAGCCAAGTCTTTCTCTATCAATAAAGAGAGTTTAAAACATGAAAAGGGGGAAATTAGAATGCACCTTGTGGTTTGGGGTTGGAGCTGGAGGTACCAATGTGAATTCATGGATTTCAATACGCGGCAATATTGTTCAAGGGAACGGTGACTGTGGGAGAATTCTGCTTCTTTTGAGGAATCTTGTTTGTTCCAGGGGTGTTGGAAGTCTAGGTGCAGGGGAAATGATCTATGTATTCTAAAAGATGCTGGACCACTGGGCCCGGCCAGTTCTTCCTGCTCATCAGAGAAGATGCTCACCAAACGGGGAGCAGCACCAGCATCTCTTCTCAGTTTCAGCACCATCATCCAAAGCTCATCTAGCACCTCTTTGTGGGTAGTGCTGTGTGCTAGTCCCTGAGAGCTGCTTACAGTCCAAGTCTTAGACCTGTGGTTCCCAAGCCTGGGTGAGCGTTAGAATCACCTGGGGAGCTTATTAAAAATACAGTGTCCTGGGAGCCAGCAGTATCCTAGAACTAGCAAATCAGAATCTCCAGGTGGGGCTTGCAAAGTTGTCTTCATAAACAATCTCCCAGTTAATTCTTGTCCAGTCAACTCATGGGTTATGGGTTAGGACTGAGAGCCACTAGCTTAGAAATGGTGTAGACACTTCAGCATTTGTAGTGCTGAGTAAAAAGCTTTCATTGTCAATTAAGAGAAAGGGAAGAAGAAGAGGGGTAGGAAAAAAATGCAATCTGACATACTTATGGCATCTCCCTTTTAAGAATCACAGAAAATATCCTGTCTACATTCCTTTTCCATCAACTACTGGATCTCACTATGAGATGGGCACCCCACAGATGGCGATATGGCTCCAGGCTATAGCACAGAATCATGTGTTTGAGATGTAGGGAAAGTAGAGTGAACAATTCGAAAATTCTGCCTGATCTTTAAAGGGCTAATACAATCATTCCATACCATTCGCAGAATTCAACTCTGTCTGCCACTTAAAATATTTGCCCATCCCTAAGAAAGTCACCAGCATCCTGAGGCTACTAACATCTAATTGGTTGCATCAAAGTGAATGGAACCTTTTCCAACAGTCCCACCCAAACTTCTACCCACAGTTATCTGTCGGGCACCCACTATTTGTCAGGAACTGCATTAAGAGCTTCAGAATATTCAAAGATGGACTTTTGAGATGGCCTTTTATGGTTTACAGAGCCCTCTCATCATACTCAAAATAAAGAGGAGGATGATGGCAAGGAAGGCCAATGGAAGTGCTTGAACAAAGGCATGAAGTTGAGAATGTCAAGGTGTGTCCATGAAACAACAAACAAGAAGTTCAAGTTGGCCAAAGAACAGGGTACCACATAAGACTTTTCTACGCAGCTCTGAGAAAGAATATAATGAGGAATCAAGAAGCTGAGAGCTAAATACATGTTTGTACAATCCCACTGAACATGGGGGCGAGAGATCTGAGTTCCACCCTGGCTCTGCCACTTGTTTGCTGTGTGGCTCTGGACAGCCCTCTTAACTTCTGTGAACCTTAAATTCCTCATCCATAAATTGGAGATAGAGTATCTGTCATGCTTAGCTCACAGGGTTTCTGTGGATGAGGCAATACACAAAGTGCATTGTTAACTATAAAGCATTAGTGAAACATAGCGTGCTATTGCTGTGATTCTAAGCAGACATAATCCTCCTCTGTTTCCTGCCTTTTGCCCTTTGCAGGCTGGCCACTTCTCCTTCTTTCCATGAGATGCTCTGTGAGTCAGGGATGGGCTCTCTGCACTGTGGTGTCTGCTCACTGCCCCATCTATCTGAGTCAAACATGAAGAGGCATCCGTGACTCTCATGTAGGGCCCCCAGTCCAGAATTCTTGAGTCCCACACCCCTTAGGCCACCACATATCAAGGGAAAACACCCTGGTCATGTCTTACGTATTTTCCTCTTGCCCAAAACCACAGAGCCAAACAAACTATAAGAGGAATAAAGTCCTGCTTGGTGAATTTGGTTTTTGCCATTATTTTGTCAGTGGTTGGTGCCACAGCTACTGCTGTGCTATTGTTTATCCAGCCTATTAAGGTTCTATTTTCCATAAGACATTTTTCTTGTATTCCATCCAGAACTGACTTGTTCAGAGTCCAGGACTGCTAAAGAAGCAGGACCAAGCCAAGGACCTCCTCATGTTTACTCAAGGAAAGCCCATATTAAGGGAGAACCTTATACCTAGGTGCTGAAAGAGAACAGAGTCAGTTCTCATCCGTCTCTCCACACAGGCCCCATGACCAAGTTTCTCTCTTTCACCCAAGGAGGAGATCCTGGATTGTGAAATGCCCTAATGGAAAAAACAGCCACAGGGCAGCAGCTTAGCCAGATTGTATCCAAAATCATTATGTCATGAAAAGTTTCCTTCCCCAAGTCCACACAGGCTGTTTTCCAGCACTTATCCCAAATCCCTTTTTACAGGGAGATGGGGCTGAGGAGGCGGGTTAAAAAGTGGTTTATAGCCAGGGAGATGCACAATCCCCCAATTCATCCCTTTTGGCTCTGGATCCTCCCACATTAATGAAGGGTTATTCCTCAGCCCTGAGACACTGTACTCTCCTCTGGTCTGCCCCTCTTGCCATCATCCACTTTTACTCATTTGGAGGGCTTTTGACGCGAGATTTGCTAAGTTGGCATTTACATTTGTCATATTTCACAAAGCCCTGAGTAGAGCAGGCCCTCTACAGTTGGGAATGAAAACAATGTTATCTCTTATATGATAAGCAACAGGCTGGGCGCCCCAGGAAGGGGTAATTCGTCCGGAAGAGGATGGTGTGATGTAGTGGAATGAATGCTAGTCTGGGAGTTCTTCCAGCTCTGTCATGAAATAACAGCTCACTTAACAGGGTCTGGCCAGAGCACCAAAATGATCACCCAAGTTCCAGCTAGTTAAAAATTCAGTGAGTCTCTGAAAGGACTAGGCCACTGTCAGCCTGATTGGGCTGAATGGAGTACAATTAAGCATGATGGAACCTAGAACAGTTTTAGGAGCCAGAATTTCATTCCTATTCATAGAGGAGGGGTAAGTAACGTGGCTGAAGGGTAGTATGAAGGAGGGGTAGGTGTAGGCATGGGGAGAGGCAGGTGCAAAGGACGGGAGATAGTAATTTTCTGCAGATGATTTGGGATTTCTGTAGATAATTAGTCCAAGGATTGACCACCCAGTTTAGCAGCACATTCAAATGGCCTGGAGTTAACCAATAGGAAAATAAGGAAGGGGTGGAATCTCCAGAATGAGGTCCCTGGCTGCTCCTGCGGAACAGGGAGGATCATTAGCAGCAATGGGTTCTGAGAGAGCTGTATGGACAAACAGTAGCCCGAGTGCAGGGAATGGCACTGAGTAAGCATCAGAGCAGGAAGAGTCCTCTCTTTACTGCCTCACCCACGTGAAGGTTGCCAGGTTTCAACAAATTCTGGCTTCTTGTATTTGATGTGAGGTTAATTTTTATAAAATATTATGAAGAAATTTATAAATACAAAACAGACATAGCTAGATTTTGTCCAGCTTTGAGAAGCAAGGATCTGATCACTGAATATTTACCTGTGCAGACTAACCCATAACCTTCTAACCCATGGCCAAACCCTTCTGGGGAGACTGTCTATGGCAATGGGGAATTCCCCAAATTAACCCAGACTCCACAGAAGATATTAATATTAACGCTATGTTGCTCTAATATAGATATTGTTAATAAGTTTCCTGGTTTCAACACTCCAGCAAGAGTAGGGAAAGTCCCAGGCATAGAACAAAGTTCAGTTGCTTTACTTCCCACTCTCATATTGTTCTTCCGATAGTCCTTGGTATCTACACCTGCAGAACCTGGGCTTTCTCCCAGGGACCCTCAGAGAACCTTTCATACAGAAGGGAAGGATCAGGCCTCCTCAAAGGGACCAGAGATCTTGCAATACTGGAACCAGGAAGCAATTGAGTCAAACAATGGTCAGGTCAGTTCCAAGAACAGCACTAACATTTTGGTGTGTGTTTTCTACAAACAAGGACATTTTCCTACATGATAACAATGGAACGTAAAAATCAGGAAATTAACTCATATGCGTTACCATCATAGAATCCCCACACCCATTCCAGTTTTGCTAATTGTCCCAATAATGTCCGGGATCACACATTGCTTTAGTTGTCACGTCTCTTCAATCTGGAATATTTTCTCAGTCTTTCCTTATCTTTCGTGGCCGGGGCACCTCTGAAAATTATGCGACAATTGTTTTGTAGAATCCTCCTCTGTTTGGATTTGTCCAATGTTTCCTCGTGATTAGATTCAGTGATGCATTTTTGACAGGGATGCCACGGACGTGATGTTGTGTTCTCCTTGCGTTCTGTTAGATGGCACGTGATTACACTGCCTCGTTACAGCTGTGGTTAGCTCGATCACTTGACTAAGGTGGTGTCTGCCAGGTTTCTCCACTGTAAAGTTGCTGCTTTTCTCTTTGTGGGTGTGAGACTATTTGAGACTAAGAAAATATCCCAATCTCCGTCAAACTTTCACCCACTACTTCTAACAGTCACTGATGTTTCTTGGCTGAATTAACTACTATGAGGGTTGCCAAATGGTGATTTTCTAATTTCATCCTTCCTTCTAAGTATATTAGTTGGCATTCCACTGTAAGGAAAAGCGTTCTCTTCTCTTCATTTATTTACTCACTTATATATTTACAGCAATAGAGACTCACAGATTCTATTTTATTCAATCAGATATAATTGGTTACTAACATCATTCATTTTCATGTTCAAATTACACCAGATTTGGTCATGGGGAGCCCCTTCAGGCTGGCTTCTATGTCCTTTTGACTTGTCTCCATCATTCTTTGAGCACTTCCTTACTTCTCAGCACAACAAAATATTCCAGGGTCATTGTGTTCTTTCCCTGCCATACCCATGGAATCAAGTCATTTCTCCAAGGAGTCCTGGTTCCTTTCAGTGGAGAACGGTATTTAGAAACTAAGATCTGAGCACTAAGGCTGCTTACTGCCATTGGATTGTCACTGTTCCCAGAACCTCTCAGTGGAGAAGATACACAAACATACACACATACACAACACACAACACACACATTTAATCTATTGTAACAGAAAGCGGATTGGTGGTTGCAGAGGGTGGTGGACAAGGGTGGAAGAGAGGAATTACAAAGGGGTACAAGGAAAATTTGGGGATGATGGATACATTCATACGTCAAAACTTATCAATATCTACATTTTAAATATATGCAGTTAATCACATGTAAATTATACTTCAATAAACCTGTTAAAATTTTTGACATCCCTGGATTCATCGTGTGAGGAAAACCATACTCTGTGGATGTCTAACACCCTGGCTTCTGAAGTATTGTTTAAAGAAAAATAATGAGTAGAATTTTTAAATCAAGAAATTCCTCTTAAGTTCAATAAATGTAAAATAAGAATGAGTTTTAAAACTCTGTAAACATTTTTATTAAGTTAAGATATAGAAGGTGGGTTTTGGTTTTGTGGAATTTTTTATTATGTTTAATAAATGGGAATGTATTCTGAATACAAATTTTTATTCTAAATATAAGTGAGTTCTCTAAACCAGTGACAATGAGTAAAATCAATAATAACTGCAAGCAAATTCATTTGCATGCATGAAAAACACTTAGTAATTTCTTTTATAATCTTTGTGGCAAAAAACATATACTTCAAATACGCTCTTAAAAAATATATACCCTTTGACCCAGTAATTCCACATCTGGTAATTTATCCTAGGAAAGAAATCGGAGACACGCCCAAAGATATAAAGATAAATATGTTCATTACAATGTTATTTATAATATGAAGAATTGTAATTAATCCAAACGTCTGATAAATTATGGTACAACAATACAATAAAACTTGGAATAGACATTAGACTACTGTACAATATTTAATGTCATGGAGAAATGTTCATTATACAGTTTAAGTGAAAAAATATGAATATCATTCCGTTTCTCTGGAGGGAGGAATAAAAAAACAAAAATATATGTATATGTGTGTTTTTTAAATATATGTATTTTTTATATATGTAAATAAACCAAAATGCTGATGGTTTTTACTTCTGAATGGTAGGATTATGAATATTTTCCTTGGTGATTTTCCATATTTTTCAACTTTTATTCAATTATGTGTATCTGTATAAGTCCATCATCCCTTATCTATAATTCAGAAATCCAAAAAAGCTGTCAAAATGAAAGTTTTTCATAAAGTTAGTACCAACTTGTTTAGCAACAAAAACCTGGACTGAACTGACGTGAGCCTTTATATAGTCTATAATTAGTCTTTACATAGTCTAGTTTTATCCCATTTAGTGTGGACATGCTTCTATTTCACTGCAGAAAGGATGCTGCTCCAGAACTCCTGGAGATGTTACATAATATTCAGTATATGTAGCATTCTAATGTCCAAAAATGTCTAAATTCCAAAGCATCCATCCCCAACGGTTTCAGATAAGGTATTATGGACATTTTGTGATTGGGGGAAAAAAGAGGAAGGAAGGAAGAAAGGAGGAAGCAAGGGGGAAGTGGGGAGGGAAGGGTTAAGGAAGGAAAAGAAGGAAACATCTATTATCTGGGTGGAATGAAAATTCCTGGAAGGGGTGCCAAGGACAAATGTATAATAAGATGTTAAAATGTAACTTGCTGTTGTTTCTGTCAAAGCTCTTCACCCAGAGGCCACCAGGACCACTCGAGTAGGGTTCCTTTCTTGTTGCAGAGGGAGGACAGGTTCCATGAGGGAACCATGGGGTGTCTCAGGAAAGGGGTGTCAGAAAGAACTTACTGTAGGATTCTGGCTTTTGTTTGTGATTTGGGGGTGAGTCTGACAGAGGAGGGGTTCCCTCTAGATTGGATGCTATCAGAAAGTGGGGGCAATTCTATGACTGGGTATCTCAATAACACGCCTCTCTCAGGAGGGGAGACTGGAAAGCGGATAGGGCTGTAATTGGTACGGAAGGAGAAGTCATTTCTTTCGGCCAAGAGAGGTGTTAGGCATTTTGTGTGAAGCACAGTGACATGTTTTGTCTGTGCTTGGACACAATTATGACACGGTTATCATGGTGTCCGAGCACTCTGAGGTTGGTGTCGATGTCCAATGGGAGGGTACCCCAGCATAGCTGTGAGTGCCAGGCCAGTTTCTGAGAGTCAGGGGCTACCCTTGTTTTCTTTCTCATGGCAGAGTCAGCTGAGGCACAGAGCTGTGAAACAAAGGGTGTCAGAGGCCCCACATTCTAAGGAGTGACAGAACATCCATGCAGAACTTGCCAAGCATGGCCCAAATACAAATCCAGTGACCCTTAGCCCATCACCCACTTGCGGCTGGAAGATGGACAGGCACAGATTGGAGAGTCAGGATTTTGTTAGAGAGAATATCGCTCGTGGAGGCAGGAGGTGCTTCCCCCTCACCTTCAGCCACAAACTGTGAAAACGTCCTGAGGCAAGAACCTCAGAAATCTCTAAAGGCCGGAGGCTGCCAGCTCCCCAGCCGCAGAGAAGGGGGAGAAGGTAGACTGGGAAAGAGCCGTGTATGACCCTGAGGAAGAGAAACAGCCTTGAAGCAAGAGGACCACCTGTGGGGCAAAGGGGCCCCAAGAGACACTGTCTGCTGTGGAGACGGCCACTGGGAGTGGGTGATGAGGGGCATCAAAGGGACCAGATGTGGTGGGCTAACCTGTACCCAGGAAACCACAGGAGCTCTGCCTCACAGAGACCCCCAAAGCCAGATGACAACTGTACCCTGACCTCTCCCACTGCCCCTCCTCCAACTCCAGAGAAGCCAAAAGCAGACTTCTGAGCAGAGAAGGAAGAGCACAAGGGAAAGGAAGTAAAATGGTGAGGAAACCACCCATCTCCTTCCTCACCAGAGGTCTCCTAGCCCAAGACAGGCCCACGCTAGGGGAGTGGACAAGCTCTGGATCAGGCCAGAGACAGAAGTTTGAATAATTCAATGGACTTGACTTTGTAATACCTCCAAAATAAGATTTCCGAACATTTGAGAGGGACCAGGAGAGTCACAGGATCTACCAATGATATCAGCAAGGAGAGGAAAAAGAGCTTCAAACGCAGGCAACGGTGTGAAAGAATAAAGTTGCTTTCTGCTCGCACCCAACACACAATTTATTCAGTCAGTCATTACATGTACACAGTGATATGCTGGTGAATTTTTTTTAATTAACAGACTTTTTTTAGAGCAGTTTTAGGTTCACAAAAAAAATTGAGCATAAAGTACAGAAAGTTCCCATATACTTCCTCTCCCCCCGCCCAACCACCCAGTTTCCCCTATTATTAACATCTTATGTTTGTGTAATGAGCTTGCAATAGTATAAGACTGATGAACCAATATTGATATATTTTTATTGACTAAAATCCATAGTTTCCATTAGGGTTCATCCTTTGTGTTGTACAGCTCTATGGGTTTTGACAAGTGTATAATGATGTGTGTCCAGCATTACTGTATCACGCAGGGTAGTTTCACTGCCCTAAAAATCCTCTGTGCCCCACCCCACTCAGCTGCCCCCATAACCATTCTGGGGTCATCCTCTTTATCTCCATAGCCAGTGGGGTCTCCATGGCTTCTGAGAGGACATCTGATGTAGGTGTTAAGCTTTCGGAAATAAGAAGACAATTGTATGCACACAGGATTATTTTTTAAAACCTCCATGAGGGCTCAATTACATGACCGATTCCTCTCTTCCTGGAGCACTCTTTCTTAGTCATCAATAATTGGAGTTGGTAACGATCGTTGGATGACTTCGTGTTCAGCAATTATTTGATTAAAGCTAAATTGAGCCTTTCTATGTGAGATTATGCTTTGAAGTGTGACCGAGGCTTCGCAGACGCAAAACAGGTGCAGCCGCGTAGGCGAAGCAGGAGTGTGGGAGCAGGGCTTCCGGGTTCTGGGCCCAGTCCTGTCGCATTAATCCTAATCCACTGCATAGAGGGGAAACCTTCATATAATTGGCAGACAGGATTAGTAGGGGTGATCATCCCAGATAAGTGAAGTAATTTGTCTAAAAAGAAAACAGCTCCCCACAGCCCTGAAGGCCCAGCCAGAGGCCTGCTCCCTGCTGGAATCTCCCGCCTGTTCTCAGCGCCCCGCAGTAAGCCAGGTCTGACCTTGGGCAGATTGTGCAACCCCTTGAGACTAATTCCTCATCTGTTACCTGAGACCACAAGCCTTTCATGATGGACAGGTGCTCTGGCCCAGAGGGTACAGCCATGGGCTGGAAGCAGGCGATGGGGAATTTAAAACCAGTTTTGTCACCATTGGCGCTATGTGACCTTGACTGAGCAAAGCACTTAATTTGACCTATTTCTCTCCCTTCTAAAAAAGGATGATGATGATGATGGGCTAGGAAGTTATGAGATGTCCCCTGTAACTCCTGAGCCCACAAACAGTCTGAACCCCAATTCCTTGGGCTACAAGAGTCCTAAGTCCTTCCCGCGGTTTCCGTGAATTCCTCTTCATGGTTCTCCTGCCTCCAGGTACCACGTTTGTGCATGTTACCTCTGTTCTGCCCCACAGCAACCCAGATGTCAGCCCAGCCCCTGACTGCCACGAAAAATTCACTTATATACAAGGACCTTGTGAATTCAGAGAAATTGAGTATGGGGGAGGTGGCCACAGAGTGGGGTCACTTCACACACCTTGCAGCCTCTCAGCACCCTCCCCCGCACCTCCCAGCATGATCCACAAGCCCTCCCCCCTTGTGCAGCACATTCCGCCCCGCCCAGGGCCCCCTAAGTTTCAGCTTCTATTCCTAAGCACAGATCAAAGTATTTCCCCAACAAACCAGCTTTCTCTTCTAAGGGAAATGCTGGTAAATACTTTCCTCCATCTTGTTACAGTTATGATAACTTACATGAATGCACCTTTTTTATAGGGCACTTTACAGGCCATTTCATTCCATCCTCACAACCATGAGAAGTGTGATTTTACAGATGGGGAAACTGAGGCACAGAGACGTTAAGTAACCAACATTGCACAGGTGGGAAAGGGTGGGGCCTGAATTCAAAGCCAGGCTGACTGCGAAGCCCACGTTTCCCTTCTACCACCTGCCCCTCGGTTTCCGATGCTGAGGATCCCCTCAGGACTGCCTGGGTGAACACCTGCTCCCAGGAAGACATTGGCAAGAAGCCCCCCTTCCTGCCAGGAGGGCGGAAAACCCTACTTCTACACCCCTCCCGACCCCAGTGGAGAGTCCTGTCCTCTGACCATCAGGGAACCAGCAACAATCTTCCAAAGGCCTTTCTCAGAAACAAGCTTCTCTTGGCAGAGAGCTCGGGCTGGGGGAGACAGGCTCTCTGGCTCTCCTCCTTCCTGCATTTGTCCTTCCACATCCCTAATCGACCTCCCCACCCCCTCCTCCCTCACCCCACCAATTCCCAACCAGGACACCCATGCCACGACAGCAAAGAGAAACGCCATGGTGTGTGGCATACAGAGAAAGCGAGAGGCAGAAAGGGGGACGGCAGTCCAGCAAACACGGGAGAGAGACGTGAAGAGCAGAGCCTGCAAGGCCCTGGAGACACAATTGAAGGCCAGACAACAGTGGAAGGTAATAATGGAATGGGGACAGAGTCCTGTGAGTGTGTCTTATATGTAAAACCATTTTAAAGATTGACAATTAATTCCCAAGTAACAAGGATAAGGAGGAGAAAGAATATATCTTAGCAAAATATATCTCAAAAATCTGTTTGGCTTTGGAATGCAGCATGTCTCTTGCAGGACTTTCCCTCTCTAACAAAATTTGGCTCAGGCTGGTAATAAAATGCAGTTGTAACCTCCCGAGCATGCTCCCCACCAGCTGACAGTGGAGGGAGGTGGCAGAGAAATGTGCTGGGTGGTCTGAGTAAATCAGCCTTGGATTAAAGATTGGCTATGGATAATATACAAAACAAATACCAGCAAAAAGTCGACAGTTGACCATGCCACCTAAAACGGGAGTGGGGGACTGAGGGAGGGGGCTGCAAGACACGGTGCAAAGTGAAGTTTATCTTCAGATCATCAAGTAAATGAGAGGTGCAATTATTATAACACCTTACATTTATACAGCAATTTACAATTTACCCAACAATTTCATGCACGTCATTTATTTAGAAAACTGAATAGTCCAGACTCCAGAGTTAAACTGCCTAGTTTGAACCTCAACCCCACCACACGCTCTTCTATGACTTTGTGAAGATGATTTTCTTCCCTGTCTGCAGTTTCTCGTTTGTACAGAGGAGGTGCTAATGGTTCTCATCTCATAGGGTTGTTACGAGGGCTAAATGAGATACGCGTTCATTCATTCAACAAATGGTTTTGAACATCTCCTATATGCCAAACACCGTTCTAAGCACAGTGAACAAATTACGCCAAAGCTTTGTCTTTGTGAAACCTTCTCTCTAGTGGGGGAGACAGAAAATTGACAGAATAAATGAGTATACTGTATCGTATGTTAGGAGGTGATGCAAGCTATGAACACAATCGAGCAGGGTCGGTGGGACCACAGCAGAAGCACTGGGTAATCATCAGCTGTTATTACTCCTGTCTCATAGCAACCCTGCACAGTAGACAGGCTTATAACTCGCATTTTATAGGTGTGCCACCTGAGGCTCAGAGAGGTTAATGACCTACCCAGCGCCACACAGCTAGCAAGCGCCAAGCCAGGACTCAGAGTCCTTCTGACTCCCTCTCCAATGTTCTCTCCCTGCCTCCTCTGCCACTCCAGCTGTCGTAAGGAGTGGTGAAGCTTGCATGGAAGTCATCCACAAAGAAGCTGCTGTCACCACAGCTCTGACACCTCCCTCCCCGCCCAGCGAACCGCCAGAACTTGCCAAGCAGGACACTCCGGGACAGCTGACAGCAGGGGCTGGCCTAGGCTGTGAGCGTCTGCTAGGAGGCCTGATCCTAAAGGAGGCTCCTGGATGAGAGTTCCCACGGTGTAGAGGCTGTCAGGGTGCCAAGGGGAAAAATGCCAGCTTGTTTTATTGACTTTCCACTCAGTTGACTCCTCCAGGCCTGTGGTTAGGAGACAATGAACAGAAGGCAGGGACCAGGCAGCCTTGGCAGCCTGCATCAGCGTGGTCAGGCCGCCCACCAGGGCACCGCCTTCTCCCAGGCCTGGGCAGCTGCGGTACACGATGTCCGTCTCCTGGAGTCTCCTGGAGTTGTGGGCAGGGCTCCAACGGCCAGCGCTGCCCAGCAGCCTGTCTGCAAACGGGCAGGGAACAGACTTCATGCACACAGTTCAGAAGGGCCCCGTCTGGGCTAGAGCTCTGACACGTTTCAAAGTGGGAGGTGAGAGTAAATTTCCATTCCAGGCCTCAGCCGCGTGGGGCACTGCCTCATTCCAAGACTCTGCAGCCCTGCTTCTCCACAGCTGTGACCATCTGACTCTCACTTATAGGCCAGGCCCCACCTGCCTCTGGAATTAATCTGAACACACTGGGAACGAGCACTGAGTTACCCTGGGTGCCAGGTACCATTGACACCAGCCAGGGACCTGCCACCTTGCTCCTGCTGTACTTCTGGTGACTGGTTCTCTATATTTTTCTCCATGCCTTAACAACTTGCTGATCCCTCTCTAGGGAATCCTGATTTCTCTTCTCTTGCTCTTTCCAGACCCCTCTCCCCATTCACTCACGTGTCAACCTTGTCGCTGGTGTCTAAGGCTCTGCGACATCTTGACAAGCTTCCAGATGCTCCCTGCTGCCTACCTTCTTAGGTCTTGGAATAACACCACCTCTGCTGATATACGCCCCAAGTCCCACATTGGATCACCCCAGTGTGACTGCCATAGAGGTCTACCCCCTGATAACCATGCTCTGCCTGGCCAGATAGGCGCTCCCCCAGGACCTGTGGGACGTGCATACTGTCCTCATACCATTTTCTCCACTAGTTCCAGGGCCCAGCCTTCATCAAACCACTGCATCTAACTGGTTCCTGCCAGACCATGTTCCAAGATAAGGTCTGGGTTTCCTAGCTCTGAGAGCAGAATGAAGATAGAGTTACATATTCTGTTTTGTAAATATCTTTTATTACAAAAATTCAAACAATAAAATGTGTACCAAGTAAAAATTAATAGCTTTAAAATGGGTAAAGAGAATCAAAAGGTACAAACTTTCAGTTATAAAATGAGGATATAATGTACAGCATGGTACCATAGTTAATAATACTGTATTGCATATTTGAAAGTTGCTAAGAAAGTAGATCTTAAAAGTTCTCATCATGAGAAAAAAATTTTTTTACTACATGTGGTGACTTATTGTGATCATTTCACAATATATACAAATATCGAATCATTACATTGTGCACCTGAAACTAATATAATGTTATATGTCAATTACACCTCAATAAAAAATTAATAGCTCCTCCCTGACTCCTCCTCCTTAATCTCAATTCCCCAGAAGAAACCACTCTTAACAGTTTGGTATGTGTCACTCCTCCACTCTTCTACACACACACACACACACACACTCCACGCAGAATTCTTTTACACAAACAGGACCATATTATGCAAATCATTCTGCACCTTGCTTTTTTAATGTAGCGAGGACATTTTTTTTATTCAGGACTTTCAAAGCTAACTCGTTGCTTTAGTGGCTGCTATAGTATTCATAATCATCCCCCATTGATACACAGTTATTTCCAATTATTCACTATTACAAACAATACTGCAGTAAACATCTTTGTGCATACAACTTTTTGTGCTTCTGTTTTTCCATAGGTTAATTCCCAGGAATTCTTGTTATCCCATTTTATTTTGTGTTCTTTGATGATTAGTGAGGTTGGTATATTTTCCTCTGTTGGTTGGCATTTTGTATTTCTTCTGTGAATTTCTTGCCCACATTCTCTGATGCCTGTGGTGAGACTGAACTCGCCAGCCTTCCACCTCTAGCCCCACAAACTCTGACCCTCCATTGCATCAGCCCAGAGTGGAATCGACATCTCGTGCCTAGTTTGGCTCTGACAGGGCCACAGTATAAGCTCACCTGTCTCATAAAGCTTCCCAAACAGGAGTGAAGGACCCACCATGCTCCTGCCCATCCATGCTCCTCTTCAGAGCCATACAGAGCCTGGGGAAAAGAGGACTCCACTGTCATCCAGCTAATGGTGGGGGCAGCAGGCTCTGGAAGGTTCAAGGAGATACATGATTGCATGGCGATGGGTGTCTCAAATGAAAGATTAGGGTTTCAGGAGGGGGCTGTGGAAGAATGAGGAGGGACTAGAAAGATGTGGATAATGACAGTAGTGAAGAAGTTTTGTCATGGGACACTTTGCAAAGCCCTGAGTGATGAGGTCTTATCCCATCTCTTCTTCCCTCACCCCCTACTGGGAGGCAAAAGGTGATGAATGAGCTAAATAACATCACATGTCCTAATTCTCTGATGATGTGCTGCTTCGCGATACTCTTGGAACTCTTTAGGAAGTGATATACTTGACCTAGGGAAGACAGATCCAGTGGTATTTGGGACAAGGAGGCAATACCCAAGCTGAGCAAGTATCAGCCCTTCCCCTGCAGCAGAGATGATTACAGACCCAAGATAACTCCATTAGCTTCAGAGACCTTAAGGCCCATTCCACGTCCTCCTCCCTGCTCCCCTTCAGAAGCTGGTAACGGACAACCTCCTGCAGGACAGAGGGACCCTGCTGCATGAGTTATATTATGGTTACAGAAAATTCCCATAGTCCTACCACACAAACCTAATCTCTTGTGGCGTTTTGAAAACTTCCGTCCAGTCCTGTGTGGTCCCCTCTCCTCAGACCTTTTCAGAGGACATAAGACTGGCTCTTGCATTGAATGACCAACTCCCCTTGGATTGTAGCCGAGACAGACACTTGGATGGTGATCTTGGCATTGTTCCTGGGCCAGTGTGGGCAAATTTCAGATTGTGTGTCCTCATAACTGACACTGCGTCATCTCTTCAGAGTAAACATGTGAACTTCACATATTAAAGAGTCACTCTGGGTCTAGAAAATATCTAAAGAAGGAGAGGAATTAACATTTATTGATGAGTTTCCATGTGCCATCATCAGAACAATCTTCTGTATTAGGGATTATCACCATCGTCATTAACAAATAAGGAAAACTGAACTTCAAAGACATTATGGGACTTGTGGTGGTCACATGGTGGCTGAGTGGGAAAGCATGAATTCGAGCCCAGTTCTAATTCCACGTCCTGAACTCGCTCCATCGTACCAAGTTGATTACATAATCTGTTAACCATCTTCCAAGCAGTAAGTAATGAGCAAAACTAATTTGTTTTACTTTCCCCAGCTCTCTGTTCCCATAAATAAGCATCCCAAGTGGGCAATGGAGAAGGAATCAGAGGAAGGATGGGGATGTCAGTCAACATGAAGCATGGCCCGCACAGTAGGATTGACACCAGTGCCAGCTCATGGTTAGGATGGTGGGCTGAAGGGAGGCTGTCTGAGCAAACACATCCTCCCGTGTTCCCACCCCCTTGCCTGTGTTGCCTTTAGAATCAGTGACACTCCAGAGAGCTGAGGTGGGCAGGAAAAGAGCAACCAATTCAAACTCAGAGACGAGTTCAAAACCAGCCACACCGAGATGGGGAGAGATTACAGGCCTCAGTTAGAGAGGAACTGGCCCCCTCAGTGCTACGTGCAGCTCAAACAGAAGTCCCTCAGCACTGGGGCTTTAGGTGGCTGGCCTGGACTTTCACCAATGAGTGGCAGGCAGTGCTGTGCCGGTAAACGTTTAACAACCAGCTCGCCAAGAAAAATGAAAGCCCTGAGTTGTAGCAGCATTTGCTTGATTTCCATGGTGTAAATACTGCCCCATGGGATATGATGTCACTGATCGTGGAGTTGGGAAGCTGCCCATGGCCAGCTCTCAGCTCTGGCCATCCAGTGCAGTTGGCTCCAGTACATCGCTGGCAGCGTGGAGGACCTCGGACCAGGCAAGGGGGTGGGACAACACAGAGAGGAGGAATTAGCACCCTGCATACCCCATATTCTTTTCATCTGTCCTTCTTCACTATATGGGCAAGATCATACACAGCCATAGGTGACGAGGAATTTAAGTCACAGAAATAAGGAGTGAGGGGATAAAAGGAGGCTAGCCAAGAATATTCCCTGTTTGAAAGTCCATTTTTAAGGAGAGTGGTCCATTTCTTTTATCGTCTTTCCTAACCCGCAAGGCCAAATCTGAACCAGGATGAGCTCTTAGGGTTGAATTGGTGGAGACCTCCACCTCCTGTAGCTGGCTTTATTCCCAGACCTTCACGTGGGCCACTGGTTTACCTCTGACGGTCTCAGCACAGGACTCTTTCTAGTAGAAAAATCTAATAATGTCACTCTTAAAACTTAAAACTTAAGGATTAAAACTTAAAACTTTCCATCCCTTCCTGTCTCTTTAACGTGGCTTATGAGGTCGCTTGTGGTCTGTCCACTGCGCAGCACTACATCCTCACTTCTCTCTTTTGACTTAAGTTCTAGTCATAATGAACGTCTTTTAGCTGCTCAAACTCTCCATTCTCTGCCTCACCTTCCTTCCTTTCCAGAGGCTGTTTTTTCTACCTGGGACTCTCTTTTCCCTACCTCCCAGACTACCCCAAACTCCCCACCTGTTCTTCCAGTTAACCCACTTCCCTAGGGAGGCTTGTTCCTTCCCTCTAACCTAGATGAGATCTTGATGCCCTAAATTACCCAGATCCCATATTTCTTTCATTGTAGCACTCAACATGCATTGCTGCTAGTACTCGCTTATTGTCTATCTTCCCCACCAAACTATAAACTCCTTGCGAGCAGGGACCTTGTCTGCCTTGTTCATTCTTGTGTTCTAATACCTAGAATGGTATTTGACACAAAAAGGCATTTGGTAAATAGTTGTGAAATGAATCCCAAACTGCTATTTAATAATGAATTCATCAAACATTTTTAAGCATCTCAACATGCTAAGAACTGAACTAGGCCTTAGAGATTCAGAAATCAATGGGCATTGTTGATACTGCAGAATGTTTTCCACTTCTTCCCCTAATGCACTAAGCAAATACAAGAGCCAGGGAGTTCCTGCCACTCTGATAGGGCAGCAAGCAGGTGAGAAGTGGGAAGCAAGATGAAAACTGTGGATTCCAGCTATAATTATACAAATTCTTGGCATTAAAAAATTATTTTAATGCATCAAATATTAAGTCATTCGTACGCTCTGCGATTACTTTATTTGTCATCGGGACACTCAAGCTATTTGAAGCAGTGACAGATGGAAAGGAGTCCATGCCAATTTTTCCTGCAGGTGTGCATCTGGGCTAGAGGGAGGATTCTGTATGTGCAGGAAGGGAGGGGAAGAGGAAGGGTGACTGAGGTTATGAAACTGGAGCTGATGTGAGAGGCTTGGCAAAAAATAAAAATTATAAATTTGCATCCTGGAGAGCTGCAGGGCATTGCACTCCCTGGGAACTCAGAGTGATAATTAACTGGGCAGTTCAAGGGAGGTGAAACGGCATGGTGCCCACATTACAGAAATGAAAAATCAAGGCCCAGCTAAACTAAGGGGTGAAGTAGAGCTAGTGACAAGACCCAGGAGTTCTGGATCCTCTTGCTTTGTTTTGAGCCCTAATCAATTCTCTGAGAGCAGCAACCTGGAGAAAGTCAGGCAAATGGGACAAATAGGGAGAAGGGGTACAAGATTTCCTAGAGACTGGGGCTCCTCAGAGGCCATCAGGTGAGGGATGGAGAAACGGAGGGAGGACTGGACTCAACATGTCTGGCCCAGACCAAAGGATTTTCTAGTACAAGATATGAAATCCCCTCCAGAAGAGATTGAATCGTACCTTTAAACCCAGCCTGACACAGAACTTGCTAGGTCTAAGAAGGTATTCCTGCCAAGTGGCATTACACATTTGCCCACATCCACTTGCCCCACCTCCTCCCCCAAATTCCCAGAACTTGGGGATCTGCTTCAGCCACAGTATTCTTAGCTGCCTTCTGACAAGGCCTCCTATTCCAGGAGGGCATGGCTGACTCCCATCTCCCCCTGCTACCTCATCATGATTCCACACTCAGCTACTCCCACCTCTTTCCACAGTCTGCACCTTGTCCAATCACTTTGATTTCAGATCACACTATCTTAACTCTCTTGATTAACTTTGATATCAGAGCTCACCCCTCCCTCCCCCTTCCAATCCCTTCCTTATAAATATGGACAAGTAAAGTGACTCCTTAGGCAGACTGAACCCCACCTGTACCCTACCACAGCCACACACACACTCAGTGGTGATGTGACCAACCATAAAACAAATTCACCCTGCAGCATTCATTCCCTGAAGCAACAACCTATTGGGCAAAAGATGATGGTAGTTTTCCTCCATCCTCCCAGGCAGAACAGGAGGAAATGACTGGAAGCATAGCATGAAGAATTAAGGTTGGTGTGAGAAATAACTTTCAGCTCGTGGGGCTGTATAGTCCAGGCTTAAAGACGTTCTGAAAGTGCCTTTTCCACGTGACTGTGGAAGAAGTTTCTCAGATCTGGAGAAGCTTGGGCAGGGCCTTGCTTGGCAGATGGATTGGGTACCTTCCCCACACCAGGGTGTTCTCCCCATGATGGGGCAGTGGGCCACCGTGCTGCAAAGCCAATAGCCAAATGGCCAAAGTGCCAAAACCCCTCTGACTCTCAGCAAACTGACTTTCAGGGAACTGACCTAGAGCCACACAGTGGGGCCAAGCAGGACGCCAACTGTCAGGGTAGAAGGGAGGACTGCGGTCCTGCAGAGCACAGCGTGTGGAGATTGATACACACATGCAAAATTCATTGCTTTGATCCAGTTTTAGTCACTGGCTGGCTCTGCTCACTCTCTGTATGGGTCATGAACAGGGCTGACCTTCCCAACTCAGTGGCCCTGACAAGATCTCTGCCCCAGGAGGCCAGGTTCCCTGGCAGGCACTGGCTCCCTCAGCACACCTGATGCCAAGAGAGAATGATGCATCGTCCTGAGTGGATTGGGCAGAATTGGGAGACCAAGCCCTTGTCAGTTAAGTGCCAACAGGGCAGTTCCAAACCTGCCAGGCTGGGTTAGTCATCACCCTTATAAAATAAAATGCCCCGATAATTAATACAGGACAAATTAATTAAAGGAAATGGGAGCATTGCAGGGCACATTATGAACTGGGAGATTATTACTATAAGGAAACACGAGGTGTAGTAAGTGCCCCTGACTCCCGCTTCACTGACAAGAAACTAAACCCTCAGATCCTGTGCCTCTGAGGTCAGGAGGAAACAGTGGAGCCCACGTGACTGAAACATAGAAGTGACAGGCCACGCTCAGCCCTTTGCCTGATCATTTTACTTGTTTGAGACTTTTCTAAGAATCTCTGACCCTCAGTCAGTTACAATTCCAGCCCTCCGGTGGAAGAACCACAGGCTTCTCCCTACAGTTTTGATGGGAAGGCAAAAATAAGGGGACAGTAATCCTACAAAAACCAAGCTGTTGCTTCAGCCGATGACTTCCCCACCTTTCCAAATAGCAAGTCCTGGCTCTGGGGCGGTTACCCCAGCTCTCTGACACCGGTCCACATCCGTCTAGATCAGATTTGAAGGGCCTCTGGGTAAAACTTCATAGACGATCAGAAACAGGGACTATATCGAACTTGTACTTAATCTGCTCTGTTTTTTCTCTTTTACCATCTCACTCACCACCTCACATATTACATCAACTACTTATCTAGCCACTGGCTATGCCCTCTCTCTCCCCAGGTCACGAACAGAGTTGACCTTCCTAACTCAGCAGCCACACAGCATTTCTACCGGGAGGACAGGTTTCTTGACAACCACCGAGAACCTGGCAGGCACCGTCCCCTCACCTCTGCCGATGTCACGAGAGAATGATGCATCCTCCTGAATGGAGTGAACCTCACTTGGAGTCTAAGCCCCCCAAGGGTCGAAATGTTGTATTTAGTGTTTCTTACCTGTTTTCTCCCTCTATAATGAAAGCGCCACAAGGGAGCTTTGTTTCACTGACAGATGTAATCCATGAGCCTAGAACAGTGCCTGGCACACAGCAGCATCAGTAAATATTTTGTTGAATAACTCAGTGAAGTCATGGAAATAGCTTCTCAGGAGTGTGTAGGTAATTTCTGTAGAATTTTATGGTGAAATAGCATCCCCGCAGCGGCACTTCTAGTCCCCATCTGCATCACTGCACACCTGTGGCAGCGGGAACTGTGAGGAAGAAGGAAAGGAGAGGGGGACCAGAGCAGCATGTGTTCAACCCAAGCCCCTGAGGCTGCCTGGGCCCTTGTGGACTTGCCAGAGCCTGTGATAAGGTGAGACTAGACGTTGGTCAGATCTGAGTTAGAACTGCCCCGAGATCTGGGCAGTCCGAGAGTTACAGGACCTGCACTCACACAACCCCCGCCCCCAGAGTGTCCTAGGGCCACATCTCCAGCAAACTCAAGGTTGTTCCAGCCAGGCCCTGGGCACTCCTATACAGGCCAGCTAATCTTGCAGCACCTGAAGGAAAACCCTTTCTCAGAGTCCCAGTCACTTGTCCTCTGACACAGCAGCTCCTGGTCCCCAGTCCTCTGAGGGCTTCTGGTGTACTTCTGAGGCTTCTCATGCTTCCTAGCAGAAGAGCCAAGCCAGTATCTCCCACTGGGAGGGGAGCGCACTCTTCTCCTCCCAAGTCAGGGCTCCAAGTGGCATACCTGCTCTGCCACTGTCTCCGGTGGAAACAGCTGGGCTGCAAAATATTGACAGATCACAGAAGGAGAAAGCGTTTCTTAAATGGATTTGAGAGCCTTTTGCAACCATTCTCTGGTAATAGACACCATCGCTTTAATCCAGTTCTCTGGTTACTGGCCAACTGGAGTTTTGTTTCTTTCTTTAATGAGGCTAAAAGGGCCAGAATGTTATTTGTGAAGCAAATGTGGCCCCTGAGGAAGAGTGGCAGGTCTCTCCAGTAACCTGTCCACACAGAGGCTGCAATTTGATTCTGTGGGAGGAGGTCCCGCTGCAAGCAAGTACCTCTCCACATTATCTGTACGGCTTCAGGGGAACAGAACATTAGTAATTTTGGTTGTTAGTCAATGAAGCCATAAGCTTGGGGGGGGAAATCCCCCTAAGTTCTTCAGCTAACACCCAGAGTGACTGCCTTCTAAATATGTCTCAATTCCCTCTACTTCTCTCCATACCACTCCAGTCCCCGACAACTCTCATCTGGACAACTACAGCCACTCGTTACTGGTGTCCTGCCTGCAATCTCACTCCCGTCCAATTCAGTCACCACTTGGACTGAAAGGTCTCCCCTGAATCCCTGCCCTAAAACCTTCCAGTGGTTTCCATTGTCCTTAGGGTTGAGTTCAATCTCCTTAACATGATCTGACCCCTCCCAACCACTGCAGCCTCATTTCTTACCCACTCCTCCATCTCTTACTCAACAAAAAAGCCATACTCAACTCCTGCTTATCCTTCTAGTCTGCTGCCTTCAGGAGATCTTCTCTGACCCCCGGACCAGGCTACATCCCCCTGCTGTCTACTATCATCCGTCTTAACCCTCATTAACACTCTGGAATGGCAGGCTTCCCACGTGACTGAGCCAGCCCTGGTCTGTCTCATCAGCTCACCACTGCTTTACCAACGCCCAGCACATTCCTGGGTCAATAAATGAGTCTCGATGAAAACGTGAACTCATTTTCAGAACAGCTATGAATCTCCACCTCTCTCCTACTTCCTCAAAACTCTTGTCCAATATTAGCCTTTAGGTCTAGGTCCATTTCATAGCTGGGATCCTTCTTTTATTCAATCACACTGGACCAATTTACCTGTTCTACTTCCCTATGGAATATCTGTTGTCTTCACTTTTCCTTATCCGCTCACCAAGTAAGCCTCATATTCCTCCCCTAGACAGTAAATCCCATCCCACCGAGGAACTCAGAAGTTCCCAGAAACATTGACAAATGCTGAAGAATTGGCTCCTTAACTTTTCAAGGCTGTAGGGAGGGCTGGCACGCCCCCTAGAGGCGACAATGAGTACTTTTGTAAAAATCATCTGAGCCTCCTCCCGGATCCCTATCAGCAATCTCCAGAATCCCCAGAATCCCTGCATATAAAGCCTGAAGGACTCTTAGGAGTCCTCTAGCCCCGCTGCCTACGTTTACAGACGAAAAACTTGGCCCATAAGATCTTGAAGAGGAGAGATGGTGAAAAGACTGTTCTGATGTCCCTCCCACCAACATCCGTCCAGTCCCTTCCCGTCCCGTGCCCTCACCGCCCACCCCTGGCATTCTTATTCTAAACCCACCCTACTACCTACCCTACTATAAATTCAGAGAGAGTCATTTAAGGCAAACCCCTGGGGGTGGGCACAAGTCGGCTTTCCTTTCCCCTCTAACAGGGGTGAAGAATTGTAATTACCAATAATGAGAGTTTGTCTTACAGCTAAGGAAACAGAGGTCTAAAGTATCGAATGAGAGCAGAGGTCCTTTTTGTGGGGGAACATACAGGAACTCTATTCCTGAATCTCTTTTCCAGAATTATGCAAGATGGAATAGCTTGGCAAAACCTCATTTTTAACAGATATCAATCCCCTATATAGTAAAACACCTGAAACACTCTGGTCAAATTTGGTAATCATGTGAAATGAGAAATATTTACTTACAGACATTTTATGGCTCCTACAGGATAAAATTAATGATATTTTCAGATATTTTTCATAAGTCAGATGCAGTTCTACTCCACTTTTGCTAAGTCTGAAACGAGATGAACCTATTTCACTGTCAATACTCTGGGGAGATAATAGGGTTTGAGGAAGGGAAAGGGGAGCTGTGAATTTCATCTGAACTAATGTGTAGCAGAATGGTAACTGCACAGTGAGAGGAGACACAGCTACTGACAGGCAAGAGACTCTCCCTTTGTCGTGTGGGGCACATGCCAGTTTATCAGATCCCTTTTCTAACACAATGCAGCTGTGAGTCTGCGTAGTTTGAACACTCAGTAATCTGTATCAGTGTTTCTCAAAATGTGATCTGCAGACCACTAATGGGTTTCCAAAAGTCTTCTGGCGGTCTGTGAGGTCAAAACTAATTTCAAAATAATACTAAAATGCGGATTGTCTTTTTCACTGTGTTCACAGTTGCACTGGTGGGTGAAACTTCTGATGCCTTAGCACGACTCAAGGTGGTAACGCCAACCTTCCCTGGTACCCGCTGCATTCTTCCTTGCCAAGCACTCACAGGAAAAACAAAAAAAAAAAATGCCAGTTTCGCTTAAGAATTTCCTCGATGAGACACTAAAAACTATTAATTTCATTAAATCTCAATCCTTGAGTACACACCTTTTTCAAATGTCACACACTACACATAGGGCACTCTTGTCGCACACTGAAATACTGCCCGGTCCGGGGCACAGAGACTGAGGATTACTGAACTGCAAGCTGAATGAGCTGCTTCTTTCATGGAACACTATTTTCACTAGAAAGAGGGACTGACAAACTGCTTACTGAGACATGGACATTTAGAGACATTTTCATGAAAATAAATAAAATGAGCCTGTCATGTCAATGAGAGCAATTGACAATATTTGTTGCCAATGATAAAATTTGACCTTTCAAGCAAAAATTACAATTTTGGAAAACTTGCATCTGCCACTGTAAACTCGACAGCTTCCCAACATCTTTACCAATCTTTACCATATATACCACATCTTTATCCAATCGTCAGTTGAGGGACACTTGGGTTCACTTCTTGGCTATAGTGAATAATGCTGCAATGAACATAGGGGTGCATAAGCCTCTTTGGATTGTAGATTTCAGGATCTTTGGATAAATACCCAGTAGTGGGATAGCTGGATCATAAAGTATTTCTATTTTTAATTCTTTGAGGAATCTCCATACTATTTTCCATAGATGCTGCACCAGTTTGCCTTCCCACCAGCAGTGAATTAGGATTCCTGTTTCTCCAATCTCTCCAACATATGTTATTTTTTGTCTGGGTAATTATAGACATTCTAACAGGTGTAAGGCGACATCTTAGTGTAGTTTCGATTTGTATTTCCCTGATGATTAGTGATGTTGAACACCTTTTCATGTGTCTGTTGGCCATGTGTATATCTTCCTTGGAAAAATGTCTGTTCATATCCTGTGCCCATTTTTTGATTGGGTTGTTTGATTTTTGGCTGTTCAGTTGTGTGAGTTCTTTATATATTATGGAGATTAACCCCTTGTCAGATATAGGATTTGCAACTATTTTCTCCCAGCTGGTGGGTTGTCTTTTCATTTTGATCCTGGTTTCATTTGCCTTGCAGAAGCTCTTTAGTCTGATGAAGTCCCACTTGTTTATTTTTCTTTTGTTTCTCTTGTCCAAGTAGACATGGAATTCAAAAAGATCCCTCTATGATCCATGTCAAAGAGTGTACTGCCTATGTTTTCTTCTGGGAGTTTTATAGTTTCAGGTCTTACCTTCAAGTCTTTGACCCATTTTGAGTTAATTTTTGTATATGGCAATAGAAAATGTTCTACCTTCATTCTTTGGCATGTGGCTGTCCAATTTTCCCAGCACCATTTATTGAAGAGATTTTCCTTTCTCCATTGTATGTTCTTAGCTCCTTTGTGGAAGATTAGCTGTCCGTAGATGTGTGGTTTTATTTCTGGGCTTTTAATTCTGTTCCATTGATCTGTGTGTCTGTTTTTGTACCAGTACTATGCTGTTTTAATTATTATAGCCTTGTAGTATATTTTGAAGTCAGGAATTGTGATGCCTCCAGCTTTGTTCTTTTTTTCTCAGGATTGCTTTAGCTATTCAAGGTCTTTTGTTGCCCCATATGAATCTTAGCATTCTTCATTCTATTTCCGTGAAGAATGTCATTGGGATTCTGATTGGGATTGCATTGAATCTGGAGATTGCTTTAGGTAGTATGGACATTTTAACTATGTTTATTCTTCCAATCCATGTGCATGGGATATCTTTCCATTTCTTTATGTCATCATCAATTTCTTTCAATAATGTCTTGTAGTTTTCATTGTATAGGTCTTTCACCTCCTTGGTTAAATTTATTCCTAGATATTTTATTCTTTTTGTTGTGATTGTAAATGAGATTGTCATCTTGAGTTCTCTTTCTGTTAGTTCATTATTAGAGTATAGAAATGCAACTGATTTTTGTAAGTTGATTGTGTACCCTGCAACTTTGCTGTAGTTGTTGATTGTTTCTAATAGTTTTCCAATGGATTCTTTAGGGTTTTCTTTATATAAAATCATGTCGTCTGCAAACAGTGAGCGTTTCACTTGTTCGTTGCCTATCTGGAGTCCTTTTATTCCTTTTTCTTGCCTAAATTCTCTGGCGAAAACCTCCAATACTATGTTGAATAAGAGTGGTGAGAGTGGGAACCCTTGTCTTGTTCCTGTCTTCAGAGGAATAGTTTTCAGTTTTTCCCCATTGAGTATGATGTTGGCTGTGGGTTTATCATATATAGCCCTTATTATGTTGAGGTACTTTCCTTCTATACCTGTTTTGTTGAGAGTTTTATCATAAATGGATGTTGGATCTTGTCAATTGCTTTCTCTGCATCTATTGAGATGATCATGTGGTTTTTATTCCTTGTTCTGTTAATGTGGTGTATCACATTGATTTGCAGATGTTGAACCATCCTTGTGTCCCTGGTATAAATCCCACTTGGTCATGGTGTATGATCTTTTTGATGTATTGCTGTATTCGGCTTGCCAATATTTTGTTGAGGATTTTTGCATCTATGTACATCAGCGATATTGGCCTGTAATTTTCCTTCTTGTATCGACCTTGTCTGGCTTTGGTATCAGGGTGATGTTGGCCTCATAGAAGGTGTTAGGAAGTGTTCCATCTTCCTCTATTTTTTGGACTAGTTTAAGGATCGGTATTAAATCTTCTTTGAATGTTTGGTAAAATTCTCCAGAGAAGCCATCTGGACTTTTATTTTGGGGGAGGTTTTTGATTACTGTTTCAATCTCTTTACTTGTGATTGGTCTATTCAGATTCTCTATTTCTTCTCGCTTCAGTTTTGGGAGATTGTATGAGTCTAAGAATGTATCCATTTCTTCTAGATTGTCCAATTTGTCGGCATATAGTTTCTCATAGTATTCTCTTATAATCCTTTCAATTTCTGTGGTATTTGTTGTAATTTCTCCTCTTTCATTTCTAATTTTATTTACTTGAGCCTTCTCTCTTTTTTTCTTAGTGAATCTGGCTAACGGTTTGTCCATTTTGTTTATGTTCTCAAAGAACTGTCTCTTAGTTCCATTGATCCTTTCTACTGTTTTATTGGTTTCAATTTCATTTATTTCTGCTCTAATTTTTATTATTTCCCTCCTTCTGCTGACTTTGGGCTTTGTTTGTTCTTCTTTTTCTACTTCTGTTAGATGTAGTTTAAGGTTGTTTATTGGGGATTTTTCTTGTTTGTTGAGGTGGGCCTGTATTGCTATGAGTTTTCCCCCCATATTGCTTTTGCTGCATCCCATATGAGTTGCTATGGTGTATTTTCATTTTCACTTGTCTCCAGATATTTTTGATTTCTCCTTTAATTTCTTCAATGATCCTTTGGCTGTTCAGTAGTATGTTGTTTAATCCCCAGATCTTTGTCACTTTCCCAGTCTTTTTCTTGTTGATTTCTAGTTTCATAGCATTATGATTGGAGAAGATGCTTGTTATGATTTCAATCTTCTTAAATTTATAGAGGCTTGCTTTGTTTCCCAACATATGGTCTGTCTTGAGAATGTTCCATGTGCACTTGAGAAGAATGTGTAATCTCCTGCATTTGGATGGAGTGCTCTATACATATCTATTAAGTCCATCTCATCCAGTTTTTCACTTGAGTCCACCATTTCCTTATTGACTTTCTGTCTGGGTGATCTATCCATTGATGTAAGTGGGGTGTTAAGATTCCCTACTATTATCATGTTGTTGTTAATATCTCCTTTTAGGTTTCTTAATAGTTGCTTTATGTACTTTGGCTCTCATCAGTTGAGTGCATATATATTTATAAGTGATATGTCTTCTTGGTGGAGTGTCCCTTTGTCATTATATATTGCCCCTCTTTGTCTCTCACAACCTGTTTTATCTTGAAGTCTACTTTGTCTAATACAAGTATGGCAACACCTGCTTTCTTTTGTTTGCCATTAGCTTGGAGTATTGTCTTCCATCCTTTCATTCTGAGCCTGTGTTTGTCTTTAGAGCTGAGATGTGTTTCCTGGAGACAGCATATTGTTGGGTCTTGTTTTTTAATCCATCCAGCCACTCTCTGTCTTTTGATTAGGGAATTCAATCCATTTACATTTGGAGTGATTATTGATATATGAGGGCTTAATATTGCTATTTTATCACTCATTTTCTGGTTCTTTTGCATATCCTTTGTTTCTTGTCCCTTGTGTTTCATACTACCAATTCAGTTTGGTAGTTCTGTATGATGGTTTTCTTAGTTTTCTGTTTATTTATTGTATGTGTCTCTGTTCTGATTATTTGTTTCATGGTTACCATGAGGTTTGTATTAAAAATCTTGTAGATGAGATAGCCCATTTTCTGATGGCCTCTTATTTCCTTAGACTAAGTTAATTCGATCCCTCTCCTCTTCTCCTTCTGAGTTATTATTGTCACAACTTATTCCATCTTGCGTTACGAGTTTGTGTTTAAAGTTATGAGGTTATATTTATTTTTGGTGTTTTCCTTCCCTTAATCTTTGATGTTATAATTGTTTGCTAACCTATTCTGATAGAGAGCTGCAATTTTTCTGATTTTGTCTACCTATTTTTCTCCTTGCTCAAAGCTTTGTACCTCCTTTCTCTCTCTCTCTCTCTCTCTTTTTAAGGCATGAGGGCCTTCTTGAGCATTTCTTGTAGTGGGGGTCTTGTGGCAATGAATTCCCTTAGCTTTTGTTTATCTGGGATAGTTATTATTTCTCCATCATATCTGAAGGACATTTTTGCTGGATAGAGTATTCTTGAAAGTTTTTGTCTTTCAGAATTTTGAATATATCATACCACTCTCTCCTAACCTATAGACTTTCTGCCAAAAAATTGGCTGAGAGCCTGAAAGGACTTCCTTTGCACATTATTTTTTTTGGTTGTCTTGCTGCCATTAATATTTTTTCTTTATCATTGACTTTTGCCAGCTTTACTACTATATGCCTTGGAGAGGGTCTTTTCATGTTGATATATTTAGGAGATCTATTGATTTCATTCATTTGTATTTCCAGCTTCTTCCCCAGGTTTGGGAAGTTCTTAGCTATTATTTCTTTGAACAAGTTCTCTGCTCCTTTTCCCTTTCTTTTCCCTCTGGAATACCTATAATCCTTATATTGCATTTCCTGATTGAGTCAGATACTTCTTGGAGAATTTCTTCATTTCTTTTTAGTCTTAGTTCTCTCTCCTCTTCCATCTGTTCAGTGGATTTTAATGTAACAGAGTGTGAAATTCATTGATGTAGTTTGATTCATTGATCAATTCATTGATTCCCATATTGCAACTACCCTTTAAGAATCTACTACTTGTCAATTTTTCATATAGAAAAATATCCATAATTATCTATTAAATACTTCTCCTCTTTACAATTACGTATCAGGTGAAGCCAGATTTTCTCCATATATTTCAACAACACATCACAACAAATTTTATTCAGAAGCAAACATGAGAAATAACTATCTTCTTTTAAACCAAACATTAGAAAGAGTTGCAAACACATAAAACAATGCCACTCTCTTCATGAAAATTCCTTTGCTTTAGAAAATATGGTTATTTTTATTTAAAAAATGCTATTTATGTCAACATAATGGGTTTATCAATGCTATTTTTAATTAATTAATACTTTTTTAAATGTTTCAGTTTTAATTTCTAACACATATGAATGAAGGTGCCTCTCTCCATAGTAGCTGTAATTTATTATTTTTTTACTTTTTTGGTGAGGAAGATTGGCCCTGAGCTAATATCTGATGCCAATCTTCCTCTTTTTGCTTGAGGAAGATGGTCCCAGAGCTAACATCTAAGCCTATCTTCCTCTATTCTGTACGTGGGACACCACGACAGCATGTGTTGATAAGCCTTGTGTAGGTCTGTGCCCAGGATCTGAACCCATGAACCCTGGGCCATCAAAGCAGAGCATGTGAACTTAACCACTATGCCACTGGGCCGGCCCCACAGTAGCTGTAATTTAAATCAAGGTCTATCACTCCCTGACTTAAAATCCATCAATGGATTCCCAGTGCAATGAGAATAAAAACCAAACCCTTTTCTGCAGCCCACGAGGCACTCATCAAGGGCCCTGGCCGCCCTCTGCCGTCATCCAGTGCCCCCACCCCAAAGTCCAGTGCAGCCCCGGCCTTTCTATTCCAGGGCACATTGAACTCAATCTCACTTCGGCCCTTTGCACTTGAGTTTCTCCCCAGATCCTTCCATGGTGGCCTCGTTCTCCTGCAGGCCACAACCACTGCCTCAGGACCCTCATGAACCCCCATCCAAAGCAGCATTTATGTGGCACTTATGGTACTCCCTGAAGTCATCTTAGTTATTTGTGTTTCTGTGTCCCTGGTACTGCAGTCTCTTGCACTGAAATGACAGCTTCCTGAGGGCAGTGGCTCATCTTTTTCATCTAAAAAAAGATGAAAAACTAGAGAGTTTTCATCTCTCTATTCTCAGTCTGTAGAACAATTCCAGGCAAGTCATAGGATCTCAGTAAATGCTTTTGAATTAATAAATCTTTCTTGCGCTAACAGAGACTGTGGGAAGGGAGGAAGAATTGAGTGGGAGGACTCTAGGCAGACACACCAGGCAAGAATCAAGTCAGTTGATAACAGTGGTGGAAGTGCTCTGCCTCCTGTAACCATCTTACAAGGGGACTCCAGAGAAATCTCCTTATTATGACACAGGAGCAGACAATGTCTGCCTCTCATATACAAACTCACGTGCCCTCGATTTCGTGTCTACACTCAGTCACACTAACACGTTGACTAATGTGCATAAACATACAGTAACACACACAAACACCCACATTCGTAAACAGTTTTTTTTTTTAATTCTTCCTCTCCTGCAATACTGTCATTCCCATTCTTTCTGCTCCTTCCAGATTTATGAGTTAAAAAATATTTTTTAATTCAGGATTTTTTAAATTCCTTGGGTGTTCCAGGTGTCAAGTTCATGATGGAATGAACTCTTATAGTCACAGGCCATGTTTTCTCTTCTCTTCTGTCAGCACTCTAGGGGAGCAACTCTGTATCCACAGAAAGATGTCTTCCCTCCAAGAACAATAATTGCTTGATTTTATAAAGCATTTTACATGTCAGTGCAACTTGTCATTGAATATCTTGCAAAGTTAACAAAAGATACAAAATTAAAGTAGAAATAACTGAAATGCCAACCAATGTTTCCTTGGCTTCTACCACCCTTGCAGAGCAGAGGCCTTCACAACACATCCCTGAGCTAAGTGATCACTGACTGACACTGTGGCTGGAGTTAGGAAGTCACCAAAAAGTAAGGGCATTTGTCCAAAATAGGTTGCAATTCTTTACCCAAAGCCTTTAAAGTAATTTGATTCTGTTCTGCATATAATTGCAGATGAGGGGTCAGGAAGGTAACAGAAATGAGGGACTCTGGGCCAGGATCGGGTGACAGGCATACAGTGTGTGAGTCATGGGTCTCTCGTGAACTGGAGACCCTGCAGGGGCAGCCACCACTCGGGGTCAGCTGATTGCTCCACGATGGAATACAGGCCCCGTGTGGCCAGACCTGCCAATGTTCCAAGAGAAGCTAGATAACCAGATTCTTATGCAAAATTCCACAATTTTTCAATAGTAGCTCATATGCTTTAAAAACATAGCTGTAGGTAAGACTCAACTTGAAAGTCACCAGTATTTGACTTTTTTTCTTGAAGTTCAGAGAAAAAAGAAAGAGGGCAAAAACCGTGGGGGGTGGGGAGGGGGCAAGGGAAAAAAAAAATAAGCTTTTAGCAAAGATTTGAAATTTCAGGAGGGCAGAGAGTCCTGGGCTCTGGAACCATGTGACTGTCACTGACAATTCCAATCCGATCAAACCCCAACCCGGCCGTCTCTGGGCCACCTGGGACATGAAGGGGGGACATGAAGGGACATGAAGAACTTGAGACTGGAAAATGTCACAGGAGCTCGGATTGGTCAGCCCCGAAGGTGGGAGAGAGAAAAGGGGGAAAGAGGATTTCACGGCGAACTTCACAAAGCTGGAAATGGAGAAAGAATAGCCATGGAACTTTGAAGAACATGGAAAGAGATGCCCTGATTCCCAAGACTTGGCAGGCAGTGGGGGCAGGAAGGGGCCCATCCACACGTTTGGAAGCCAGCCTTCCACTGTCAATCTTCTAACACAGCATTACCTCTGACTCTCCAGGGCAGGAGGGAGACCAGGCGTTTCTCTGCAACAAAGCGCACACCAGAGCTGCTGAGAGAGCCCCGGGAGGCCCCAGCAAGCTCATCATTCCATCATGTTGGGGCTGGACAGGAAGGCCTCCACGCACTCAGCCCCCTCTGGCAGTAGAAGATTGAATGGCAGCTGAAAGCCGACCTGGCTTGCGGGAATGCGTGTAGTCTCCACTATCAACCTTTCCTTCCTGTTTTTCTCCCTCAGAGCAGGCTGTTCCATCCTCAGTGATCTGATAACGTTTTTACTCCTCGTCTTGTTTTTTTCCAGGAGAGAGGATAAGGAGTGCCGGGGAGGTGACAGCCCCAAGAGCATAGACTCAGGAAAGTGGGAGCATCTGCTCCTCACTTCCGTTAAAGAGGCAGCATCACACCCAAAAGAATGAAAACAGGTATTCAAGGAAAGTTTGCACACGAATGTTCACAGCGCACCCTTCAATCTCGCCAGAATGGGCAAACAACCCAGTGTCTGTCACCGATTAGCAATAAACAAAATGTGGCATAGCCATACAATGGAATATTATTCAGCCTTAAAAAAAGAGTGAAATACTGATACAGATGCTACAACATGGATGAACCTCAAAAACTTTTTGCTAAGTGAAAGAAGTCAGACACAGAAGTCACATTTTGTATGATTCCACTGACACAAAATATCTAGAATAGGCAAATCCTTAGGGTCAGAAAGTAGACTAGAGGTCGCCAGGGGCAGGGGAGAGGGGAGAGTGGCGAGTGACTGCTAACGGGCACGGGGTTTCCCTTTGGGGCGATGAGGGGCTTTGGAACCAGATAGAGGTGATGGTTGCACAACATTGTGAGTGTGCTAAATGCTGACCAGTGTGTTCTTAAATGATTAATTTTATGTTATGTGATTTTTACCTCAATTTAAAAAATAAATCAGCATAGTGTGTTGATTAAGTAATAACTGCCTGATTTGGGATCCTGATTCTGCCATATGCCAGTTGTGTGACATCGGGCAAGTTGTTTAACCTCTCTGTGCCTCATTTTCCTCATCTTAAATTGGGGATACTGAAAAAACTGTGCTCCCAGAGTTGTTATGAGGAGTAAATGAGGTAATATTTGTAAAGCACCTGGACCAGTGCTTTCCTATTCCAAGTGCCATTTAAATGTTTTTTAAAAAGATGCGTGAGCCCCACAGCCCACCCCACGCAGGCTGCCCAGTCAGACCCGAGTGGTTCTCCCCAGGCCTGCAGGCCCTGGTCTCACAGGACGGCCTCTCTGGGGAGCTGGGGCCTAGTAGGGGCTGACGAGCTCAGCTGGGGTGTCTGCTCCTCTTTTCAAGATTCTCACGCAATGGACATGAACAAAAGCTTCCAATCGGGGACCTAAATTCTCAAATACCTTGGAGCATGGGCCTCTTTGTGGGCGGAGCCTTGTTTTTTAGGACTTGTGAAATTCCTGTGAAGAAAAGGAAAATCTGGGAGCTCTGAAGAAGCCGCAGGAGAATACTTGGAGCTATAAATTACGAGCCTCGAGTTCACCGGTTCCGGCCCCTCCCCAGGCCGATGAGGACCGACGGACGAGGCAGCGGAAGGCGCGGGAGCCCAGGAGCCACCCCGCGCTGGGCACTGGCCCCGCGGAGCCCCCGCGAGCGCCACGCCTGTGAAGAAGCGGGGCGCGCTCTCGGCTGCACTCCCTCCCAGACTCAGGCATTGGGACGACGGCGTCATCATCGGGTTTGGGGTCATGTTTTCAACTTGTTTCGCTGGTGTCTTTTATGTGAACTGGTTTTATTTTGTTTTGGAACAGGTATTACATTGCTCCAAAATCAATTCACACAAAAAGGCATCCAGTGAAGCCTCGCAACCCAGTGACTAACTCCTGCCCCCACACGGCTGATCCATGTTACTAGTATCGGTGTGTCCTTCCCCAGAGTCTCTTGAAGGTGATAGAAATACAGATGTTTTATTATTTATAGGAAGGATAGCATATTGTATACACTCTACTGTACCTTGACTTTTTCCACTTAATATACCTTGGAAATCAGTTCCGAGATAGCTGCCTCATTTTTTCACAGTTGTGTAATATTCCATTGTAGGGAAATACCATAACTTATGTAACCATTCCCCTCTTGATGGATATGTGTATTGATTCCAACCTTTTCCTATTAAAAACCAGTGGCAATTAATAAATTTTGCATGTCATTATGCAAGTGTACAATATTCCATAAGGTAAATCTCCAAAAGTGCTGTTGCTGGGTCAAAGGTTACATGCATTTCTAATTTTGATAGATATTGCTAAATCACTGTTCAGTTTTACCTGCCAACATTAATGTAAGAGAGTTCTATTTCTTCACATATACACCAACTCAGTGTGTTGTCAAAGTTTTGGACTTTTTCCAATCTGCCAGCTGAAAAATGGTATCTGAGAGTAGTTTTAATTTGCGTTGCTCCTATTATGAGTGAGGTTGAACATCATTTTTATATATTTAGGGGCCATTTCTGTTTTCTATCCTGTGAACTGTCTGGTCACATCCTTCACCCGTTTTTTTCTTTTGGATTGCTGGTCTTTTGCTGATTGTTTTCCATGAGTTATTTATCAGGAGGATTAAGCCCTTTTCTACGGCACGAGTTGCAAATACTTTTCCCAGTTTATCACATTTGCAAATGGTTTTTGCCATGCAGAATTTTTTATACTGTTTAATTTATCAATATTCTATGGCTTTGTGACTTCTGCATTTTGAATCATAAATATATTACTCACCTCAAGATTATAAAGGTTTTAACAAAGAAATTCTCCCAAGTTTTCCTCTAGTTCTTATGTAGATTTTTTTTTTTTTTAACATTTAAGTCTTTGGTCCATTTGGAGCTTTTTTTTCCCTTCGAGTTTTTCTCACACCAGAAACAGGCTTCCTCGTGCCCTCTCTCTCCATCAGCCACGCTTATAACTCCCCTTTCATCCTAACCTGAACTTGGCCCTGGCACTTTACTTAGACATTACAACAGCTGCCAGTAATGTAGACTTTAGGAAAAGGCAGCAACCCTAAGGCACCTCCCAGAGCGGTCAGAATTTCCACACGAATCTGAGCTGTCTGGGATGAAACAAGGTTTGGGGGAATTGAAGGAGGAAACTGAAAGGAACCCAATAGCAGGGACCCCAGCCTCGGTTGCCTCAGCCACTTAAAATTCTTGGAAGCGCTGAACAGAGTCACTTGGAAAGGGAGAAAAATGGACTTGAAAAGCAGTTCCAGGGTTTCAACATGTGTTCTTCATTGGTAGAATTCAGGACGAGGATTTGAAGGACCCTGTGGGAGTATCCTTTCACTGCTCTGCCCTAATCCCCTCCAAATCGCCTAGGCTCTACAGCTGTTGGTTAGCCAGATAAACTGTTTGTTCAATTATTCTTGGCCTCGATGGGGCGGCTTGCCTCAAAGGCTTTGGGCTTCATAACTCGGGCTACTTCAATCAGCCAAGGCCCTCCCAGGGCTGCCTACAGGAGACAGGGCCTGTTTGAAGACAGTGGTGCTCCCAGTAAGTCTTCCCTTTGCACTCCTTTTTCATCTCCACCCAGACGGGCTGAGGCGGCTGACACCTCCCCATGGACCCCAGTGTCGGGGAGCAGAGTTAGCTTTGGGAACAATGCCAAAGCAGAGAATCAAGGCGATAAAATAATTACAAATAAAAGGGAGATTAGCAGGCACTGTCGGGACAAATGCTTCCAAAATGGTTCCTGAAATCTCGGGCGGCACATTCTCAAAGGAGACATCTCTGCAGCTGCTGTCTCCATGGCAATGGGGGCAACAGATGCCCGGCTGGGAGCGCTGGCTGCAAATGTCAGACCCAACAAAACACCAGCCACAGGGAAGGAGATGACAGACTGGGTCACCTTTGCATCATGGAAATGGACTGGTAATTAACACAATTTTATTTTCTTCATTTGTCTGCTCTCCCTGCTCCTTCCCTTGGCTTCAGTAGAGTCCCACTAATAAATGGTTGACAGCTGTTGAGAGATGGGTCCAGTCTGGCAGTTGCTATGAGAAATATTCTCAAGTTTGATTCCCCACGCTGCTGCAAGTCCTCGGCAGGGCCGGTTGTGTTCCCTCTTCAGCTAAGTTCTCATCTCAACTCTTCTGCTCCCGTCTCTCCAGTTTCTTACCTTTTCCTCAAAACTTTGTTTCAGTTTCTCAGGAGATCCTGAGGCAGCACTAAGAGGTGGCTTGGGATAGCGGTACACTCATCTCCACCCCATAATCTCCATCATTTCCCTAAGACCAAGTCAAACAAAATCTAAGTAACAGGAATGGAATTGCAGGACAAGTCCCTGAGCTCATACTTCCAAGGAGAATGCCCCTCCTAAGCACTTTCTATATAAAAATTCTAGAACCACTGCTGATAATGCCTCTCTACCTAATATGATTATAAAATATGACACTCTCTTTCACATGTCATACCCACTTATGCATTCCTGTGGGATACTTTCCCTAGAAGCAGTGGCCAGGAATCTCAGCAATATAAGCAAAGGGTATGAAGAGGTACTTTCTGAATACTCCTCAAGAGACCCTTCTTGAAATGATGAAGTCATCTTTAGTTACCTACTTGGAGGCAGATAAATCAGACATAATCTCAGCTCCTCCATTCAAAACTACACACCTACCATATACAAGATTAAACTCTAAGCTCCCCGAGAGCAGGAACCACGCAAATATTTTGTGTATCTCCAATGCCAGCAGAATGCTCAGAGCAAGCATCAAAAGAATGTGAGAGTTCTGTAAGGTAGGGTAGTCCAAACTTTTAAAATCATTTATCCTTATCACTAAGTTTTTAGCAGGCATCCCAATAGAGGTATGTCTATTTAAATAGTATGATCTATTCTAATAATATAATGAGCATTATAGAACATAGAGAAAAGTAGAAGTTGAAAGGGGTAAGATTAAAAATAGTAGAAGTTCTAATATTTTCTTCTAATACTGCAGTGGATCATCTTGCCCCTCTACTTTAGAGATCACCATTGTAGAGGGTACACAGTTTATACATTCAAGAGAGTTATGGTCGAGTTGAGAGGACTTGAAAAAACATAACACTGGAACTTCTGTAAAAAATATAAAAGTTTAGAGGGCAGGGTGATTGCCAAGGTAATGGCTAGGCTTCATGGAGCCCAAGAACCCTGTGGAAATTGAATGCTCAAGTTTATAAGTATGTGCACATTTTTCTAAGGAAAGATCCAAAGCTTTCATATAATTCTCCAATGGATCTGGGACACACAAAAGTTACAGAACAAGTGGTTTAAAGGGAGAAAGGAAACAAAGAAATACAGAAGCATCCTGACCAAAGATGTCCTGCTTTTGCAGATAGAACAATCTAGACCTGATAGAGTACTGCTCTGAAAGTTACATAGGAGGTAAGATACTTCCAACGACTGAAACTTCTTCTCTAGGTTAGTGATTTTTCAACTTCTTTTAGCAGTGCCCACTTTCAAATGAAATCTTACGTGGAACCCACATGTATAAAAAGAGATCAAAGTGAAGATGCTATGGGTGAAGTAGGGTTGATCCCAAGCCACCATCCCCTCATCATCCCCTACCTCAGCATCCCCACATTGGTGATTCCAGAGGCCCAGTTGGACATCCCCACAGTGGGTATTCCTGAGCCTGTGATCTGACAGTTTTCCTTAATTAATGTCCTCTTCATTCAGCTCATGAACCATTCAAAATCACCCCTCTGCCTCAGGTTATTTTACTTCCTTTGTCTCCTTTGACAAAGTCCCCATTAGTTGGAGCCTCCATGTGTTTTTCATCAAGTGTGGTCCAAGAACTACACTCATCAGAATTACCTGGTTTGCTTGTTAAAGATGCAGATTCCTGGGGATCGTCCCAGACCTACTGACTCAGGGTCGCTGGGCATGAGGTCCCATCATGTGCAGCTTCAGCAAGCTCCTCACATGATTCTCACGCACCCTTGAGTATGGGATCTACCACAGGGCTCAGCCATGGTGCCCCACTCAGTCAGCCGACTCCCACCAGCTGGACCTCAACTACCAAAGTCACCAAAATTGACTCAGCTTCACCTGAGCCCACCCAAAAGCCCAAGATAGAGCCAGGAGGAGATGAAAATTCCAGGACTGTGTGTCCATGGCTCCAAGGTGAACAATAACTGGGTGTCCTCTGAGGTGACAATCCTCTTTCTCCAGTCTGGATGCACAGTGGCAGGCATTTTTCTTTAAATATAGTGCCTAATACTTTGCAGACTTCTGAAAGGGAACAAGGGAAACTCTCAGGAGTGGAATTTACAGACCTGGAAGTCAATCATCTGCAGCCCTGGTGCAGTGGACCCAGGGGCAAGGCTGAACCCCAGAGTTGGGCCATGTGCTCTTGGGGCATTCAGTGGAATTGGAGAACCCCTGAAACTTTGCATTTTCCCACAGTTAAAAAGACAACAGTGGCCTAAACCCACGTATAATCTACCTGGTAAACTGGCATCATGGGAACTTCCCTGAGCTGAGTGGTGAAAGTTGTTCTGCCTTATTGACGTAGAAGCAAGAACAACTCAGAGGACTGTACATGGTGGGGTGTGAAGGCACGAAATCAGCTCTCCATACTCTGCCTTCTTTAGACCTGAATCAAGTTCTGCTTCTTTCATGAACCTTCTTCAACTCATATCAATCTCTCCTTCTTCTAAACTCCCAACACTTAACTATGAGTGGCACATATTTTAGCACAAACTTGTTCTCCATTTTTTGTATTTGGCTTTTGTCCTCACATCTCCACATGATAAGCCCCTTGAGCACAGAGACCACATCTCATCTTCTCAGTGTCCGTCACAGTGTTTTGCACATGAGCATCAATGAGTACCTGTTGAACAGAGGGACCACATCAGAGGGAGAGGGTTGGGAAAAGGAGAAAAATCATAATAATAGCTCATGTTTACTGAGCACCGATCATAGGCCAGGTACTGTTGGAAGCATTTAACATGTATTAATCTATTTAATTTTCACAGCCACCCTCTGAGGTGAACCCCACATTACGGAAGAGATGATTTAGTTATAGAGGGGTTAAGTGAATTGCCCAAGGTCACACAGCTACTCAGAAGCAAAGCCAGGCTTTGAACCCAGGGAGTCAAGCTCCAGAGCCCAAGCTCTTACACACACCCTGATACTGCAGAAGGAAAGCTATCCCCTGTGGACATGTGAGAAGCAGAGGAGATCAGAGAAATGGAGGAAACATATGCTTTCCAGAAAAAAGAAACTAGACCCCAGAATCTTTACCCCAACTCAGTGCAACAACCAGCTGCAAAAGAGCCTTTTCCCAGTGTCTCAGCCCTGCTTCCAGCTACTGGCAAGTCTACCCAGAGGGCAGCTTTTCCCTCTGCCACACCGACTGCAGCCCCTCCTCTCTCCCACCTGCCAGAGATCTTCCTGCCTCTGCATGGATGGGGCGGGGGGGGGGGGCTGTGTCAGTGGAGAGTAGTCCCCCCTGGAGCCTCAGAGTCACCTGTTGGGGATAACTCCAAACCTGGCTGCACCAAATCACAACTAGCAAAGAACTCTCAGTGCCCTAGAAAAGCATGCCCCAGATTAAAACAATCCCTCACCCCACCTCCTGCCTCTGCCATAGACTTTCTTTCAAATCCTGTAATGCTAAGTAAGGGGGAGATTATTTGATGTCCCTGAGCCCCACCCCCACAGCCCAATCCCAGGTGGCCGCATCCAAAAGCACCAGCTCTGGTCCTGGCCATGCAACTAGGTGGCATCTACCACCTCCCAAGAAAGGACCTTGCCACATGGAGCCTGAGAAGGGACTTTCACTGAGGCTGGGGGAGTCTTTCCTTTGAAGGTAGTGACTGAAGTGTTTAATATATCATGTAAAAGTGAACTTCTTGCTCTGGTAATCGTTTAAAAATGTAAATATATTCATGGAGATATATGGCAACAATGAAAAAAGCATCAGACCAACTGTCCAAGGCATAAAATATCAGTATGGTTCAAACAGACACTGGCTTGGTTTGGTTTTCATGGAAATCTCTCCATTCTGTAAATTCTTTCTAAATGCCAAGTGAAGCATGCTTTTATTCCTTCATTGATTCACTCAACAAACCCCTACTGAGTGTCTGCTGTGTGCTGGTCTCTTCCTTGGCCTGCATGCTGGAGATAAGAAGGTGAATATGCCCTCAGGGAGATGAGAGCCAGAAGACACAGACGGATAAGTAAACAAGCACGTGCAGTGAAAGTTTCGGGTTTCTGGGACAGACATCTATAAAGGGGGTCAATCGTGAAGACATCACAGAGGGAACAGTCAGAGTGACCAAGGGGCTCAGGAAGGGCATTGTGGAGGGGGGAGCGCTTTCGGAAATCGTGAGGATTAAGCAGGTATTCACACCAAGCGTAGATTCAGGGGACTGCAAAGGTAAAGATGGGGCAAATATAGTGAAAATTAATACTGGAGAGGCGGACAGGAGTCAGATCATGGATGTAAAGAATTGTTCTGTTAACTTGGCTCCTGTAAGCACTTCCATCTGAAGTAGCCAAGAACTTGATTCAAAGTCCTTTCTTTGGTCTAAATTATCTGGATTCTTCAAGGGAAGAAACAAGCCTTCCACTCACAAAGGGAATGCCTGGCCACGGGGGAACCGGGTGCTCAGGAGACAGCCGGGTGTGAGCAGGAAGGAGCAGGTGGCCGGGCGCCCAGCGCTGCTCACTCCCTGGGGAAGTGCAGAGCGGTCCTTGCTGCTGCACACACCCGATTTGCCTAAAGTTCAAGGATTTTCTTTCTTCATTTCTCCCCACAGTGCTTAGCCCAATACTTTTCATACCATAGATATTAACTGCCCAAAAGTTTGATGATTTTTCACATGATTGCTTTTGAATAGTAGGGCGTGTGTTTTCTCTGAGCTAGTTGAGCAAAGGTACTGAACCGAGGGTAGTAAGATAGACTGACCATCACTATTTATCGAGCGTCAGCTAACTGCCAGGCCCTGTACTAACGGCTTTTATGTCTGTTTATGTTGTTTAATACTCACAACATACTTATAATGTAGAACTACTGTCCATAGTTCACAAATGGGAAAACAAGCCTCAGTCTGTAGTCAAACGACCTGGAAGTGGCAGGTCAGGGATTCAGACTCAGGTCTGCTTGACCTGTGCTCTTTCCACTCCATCACCTACATCTTAGACTGGCACAGAAGGTTTCAGTCAAATGTCTGAGAAGTGATTTCAGTGAAAACTGCTTCCTTGCCCTTCTTACATCACCCCTAGAAATGGGGCAAAGGTTCAGGTGAGACACCATTTTCTTAGTTTCCTCTCCATCCAAAATTTCATTCACTCCTTTGCTCACGTCCAGATAGGCCCGATGCCTAACAGATTCACATGCTTTCATCTTCAGTGTTGGATTTTCCCTCTTCCCCCTGCTCCTCCTGAGAGAGATGAACTTCCTAGAAGTCAAAAGCCTGTGGAGGCAAATAAAAGACCTTTTGGAGCCCCTGAAGTTGCTGACCTCATTGCTAGAATGACTTGAGGAGGCAGGGCGAGGCGAAGCCTGGGGCGTTCCTTCTCTGCCCAGGGCCAGCTGAGACAATGGCTTTGGGAAGGATGACCTAGGCTTGCAGCGTTCACCTCTGACAGGCCACACAGCCTCCCTGCTCTTACGTTCCTACCTTTGTCTGATGAAGCCTCCTGGGACCACCTCGGCAAGAACAGGGAAGAGGTGCTCCTTTTGCCCTTGGAAAGAAAGATTTGCCAAAGAAATTCATATTTGCGTTAAGTGATAGCATGTTAATAGAATCCAGTTTTGTCTCATTGACAGGCTTCTGCTGACAAACGCCAGGGTGCAAACCTCTATCCATCATTACATCTGGCTTGTTCAGAATACCCTGCATGCCTTGACTTTTTCAAAACCTGGCATCCTCTCACCTTTCAGAGTGATAAGAGCCTAAGAAGCAAAGAGAGAATACTGTTGTGAAACTGTCCTGGATCTGGGGTATGTAGGATCAAAAATAAATCTTGGAAGATAAGAGGAAAAGAAGAAAGGAGATGGAATTTGGCCCAGTGGCTGGTGTGGGGAGCTCTGCACAGTTTTGTACTTCTCTGCAAAAGTCGAACACAAACCTGTCTTGTGCATTAAACTCAGGTCCAGAAGCTTATTACTGTAAGAGCTCTGACTGAAGGGAGACATGGGACTGCAGGGTCCCACACGGAGGAAAAAAATACACTGAGATTGATTCACTGGCTCTTGCCAGCTCTAGGGAGAACGAGTCAGAGGGAGCTCTCCTAGCAGGAATATTCTCCAGAAGCAACACAGCACCCCCTGGTGACCGAATGGTGTGGATGTCATGGCAATAGCGTGGAAACAGCGCCCCCTGCTGAACACTCTGTAGCATGCTGATTTACCAATTCGGTAGGTACTTTCAATTTGCTTACTTGCATTGGGCCTATTGGAAGTGTACTTGTGAAAAGAAAAAACAAAGTGAAAATACAATATGGTTTGCTTTCTGGAACAATGGGAATCAAAGAAAAATGGGCAGCAATTATTTCGATAATATGTGTAAACATGATAAGGCAGCATGTTACAGTGAAAAAAGCATGAATGTTAGAGTCAGACAACTGAAATCAAACTCCCACCAGCTTTTTGAACTTGGGAAAGTTTGTCAACATATCTGAGCTTCAGTTTTCCTTATCTTTAAATAAGGGGGTTACCTTGCAGTATTACAGCAAAAGTTAAATGAGATCATGTACATAAATTAAAAGTGAAATATGTATAAATCAGCTAATATGTATAATAAACAGGCTTTAAAAGTATAACATAAAAAATGTAACACAGAAATTTTTTCCTAATTGTTAGAATTGTGAAATATTCCTGAAATGGATATATCCAATGAGAAGATGGAATCTCTGAGGGATATTTTTTTAATAGTATAGATTTTCCTTTCTGTAGAATGGTTAATTCTGATCCTTCTCCAAAAGACAATCTATTTCTAGTCACAGGGCCTAGAAACAGAATTCTACCAAATTGAGATCCTGCTAACATTTATTGAATGTCAGCCATGTGCTAAACCCTTTCAGAGATGCTTTTATTATCACCAATAAAATCTAAAGTTTCAAGATCCATCCCTCATTTCCATCAGAAAACTCTTTGCCAAGAGTATTAGAACCTCCTGTTTTCACAGTCTCTCAAGTCCTTCCAAGATTACTCAAAAAGCCCAACACTGGAAACAACCCAAATATCTGTTAACATGAGGACAGATTATCGTCTATCCATACAATGAAACACTACTGCACAGTAGAAAGGACACACACCATGTAAGCACAACAATATGGGTAAATGTCAGCAAAAGAAAGCGAGACAAATATATATATATATATATTTACTACGTTTTTATGAAGTTCTAGAATACGAAAATCTAATCTTCAGTGGTAGAAATCTGAGGAGTAGTTTGCCCAGGATGAAGGATGGGGATTGACTACAAGGGGCACTAAGGAACTTACAGTGTAATGGAAATGTTCTAAATCCTGATCTGGGTGATGGTTACACAGGTGTACACAGGCAATGGTGTGCTGGGGCCCGCTGGAACCATCAAGAGTGCTGATTGTTAAATTTTCAGGAAGTTTACATGCCAGTCGACAGTCACACTGGTAGCTTTGAATCCACCATGATGAAGGTATTTATACCACAGAAACTCAAACACTACAAAGCAGGGTTTTCAATTCCACAAAAGAGCCAGTTGTTAAACATTTATGAACACACCACTGTACACCTTTGTCAAAACTCATCAAACTATACATAAGATCTATGTGTGTCCATCCTCTATAATATTATTAATTTTATTTCTTAAATCATCAAAGAAGATTCTTTGTAATACAGTTATATAATTTTAATACATGTGTAGATCCGTGTAATCACCAACACAATCAGGATACGAAACAGTACCATCACCCCAAAAAACTCCCTCATGCTCTCCCTTTATAATCACAGCCACCTTGACCCCTAACTCCATCTATTCTCCATCACTACTTGTCTTTTCAAAAATGTCATATAAATAACATACTAATGAGAAATACAGTGTGTAAACTTTTGAGACTTCTTCCACACAGCATAATGCCTCAGAGTGTCATTGGTTGTTGCATGTATAAATAGCTCATTCCTTTTTATTGCTGAGTAGTATTTCACTGTATGGATGTACCACAATGTATTTATCCATTCAATCATCAAAGGACATTTGGATGTTTCCAGCTTGAGACAATTATGAATAGAGCATTAAGTAAACATTCATATACAGGTTTTTATGTGAACATAAGTTTTCATTTCTCTAGGGAAGGGGGTATACGGCAAATGTCTGTTCACTTTATAAGAAATTGCCAAACTGTTTTCCAGAATGGGTGTATCATTTTTCATTCCCACCAGCAATGAATGAGAATTGCAGATGCTCCGTAATCTTGCCAGCACTTGGTATCACCAGTAATTTTTATTTTGACTGTTCTATTAAGCCTGTAGTGGTATCTTATTTGTGATTTTAATTTACAATTCCCTAATGCCTAATGATATTGAAGATTTTTTTGGTATTGAATATTTTTTGTGTGCTTATCTGTATTCTTATATCCTGTATACAAGTCCTGTGACAGATGTGTGACTTGCAAACATTTCCTCCCAGGCTGTATCTAGTGTTTTCAATCTCTCAACAGCATCTTTCACAGAGTAAAAGAGTTTAAAACTTTCAGAAGAAAACACAGGGAGAAAACCTTTGTGAGCTGAGGTTAGGAAAACAGTTTTTAGATGGGAAACCAAAAGCATGGTTCACACACAAAAAATTGATAAATTGGTCTTCATGAAAATTAGAGTTTTACATTTTAAATTTAGATCTATTATCCATATTGAGTTAATTTCTGTATAAGCTGGAGATCAGTGTTCTTTTTTATTTATTTATTAGTTTTGCTTATGGATTCCCAGTTGTTCTAACATCATTTGTTGGAAAGATTATCCCTTCTCTACTGACCTGGTTTTGCACCTTTGTCAAGAATCAATTGGCCATGCCTGTGTGGATCTATTTCGGGACTCTATTCTGTTCCATTAGCCAGTTGTATCCCTATGCGATACCACAGTGTCTTGGTTACGGTAGCTTCAAAGTATGCCTTAAAATTGGGTAGTGTGATTCCTGCAACATTATTCTTATTTTCCAGATAGTTTTAGCTATTCTAATCCTTGGCCTTTCTATGTAAATTTTAGAACCAGCTTACCTATATAAACAAAATGTCCTGGTGAGATTTTGACTGGGATTATGTTAAATCTATAGATCACTTTGGCAGAACTGACAACTTTTTTATGTTGTCTTCCAATTCATGAACACAGTATTTACTTATTTAGGTCTTCTTTGAGTTCTTTCACCAACATTTGTGGTTTTCAGTGAGATTTTTCCTTAAGTATTTCATTTTGGGAGCTTTTTAAATAGTATTGTCTTTTAATTTTGTTTTCTAATCATATATTTCACGTATTTCTGGTTTTGATAGTCAATTTTATGCCAACTTGGCTAGGCCATGGTACCTAGTTTTGGGCCAAACATGAGTCTAGATGTTACTGAGGAGGTATTTTTATATGTGATCAACATTTAAACCAGTAGACCTTGAGTTAATCAGATTACCCTCCATAATGTGGGTGGACTTCATCCAATCAGTTAAAGGCGTTAAAAGACTGAGGTCCCCCAAGGAAGAAGGAATTCTGCCTCCAGATGGCCTTCAGACTTGAGCTGCAACATTAGCTCTTCCCTGGGTCTCTGGCCTGCTGGCCTGTCCTGCAGATTCCTACAGATTTCAGACTTGCCAGCCCACACTATTGCATGAGCCAATTCCTTAAAATAAATCTCTCTGTCTCTCTCTTTTTTTTTGGTGAGGAAGATTGGCCGTGAGCTGACATCTGTTTCCATCTTCCTCTATTTTTTTATGTGGGATCCCACTCTTCCCACTCATCCCAGCATGACTTGATGAGTGATGTGTAGGTCCATGCCCGGGATCCAAACCCGTGAACCCTGGGCCACCGCAGCAGAGCTCACGAACTTAACCACTATGCCACCAGGCCAGCCCCATCTCTCTCTTTATATATATGTACACACACTCTATATCTATTCTCTCTCCACACACACACGCACACACATCCTATTAATTCTGTTTCAATAGAGAACCCTAACAGACTGGTATCTAGAAATATAATTGATTTTTTTGTGTGTTGACTTTATATCCCAGAATCCTGTTAAACTCACTTACTAGTTCCAGGAAGTTTTTTGCAGACTCCTTGGGACTTCCTACATGTACAATTATGTCAACTATGAATTTATGGTTAGTGCTGTCGAGTTAATTCTGACTCCTAGTGACCCTGTGTACAGCAGAACTGAACCCTGCCTGGTCTTTTAGTGCCATCCTCTCACCTTCTGGACTTTTTGTGCCATCCTCCCACCTACAACAAGCAGCCGCCACAGTATGACAACTGACAGATAGGTGGTGTGGTTCCCCGACCAGAAATGAACCCGGGCCGTGGAAGGTGAGAGCACTGAATCTTAATCATAGATCACCAGGGTTGGCTTAACTATGAATAGGAACTGTTTTATATGGGATGGGATGGAGAGCCCAAGGTAAGAGGGTAGCATCTCCTTTAGATTTTTTTATTAGGTTAGTTTCTGAGAACAGTTAATGTCCTGGGTCCTTAGTATGAAAATTCTGAGAGAAAGTAGCAGAGAACAGGAGTTTTCTCAATTGTGAAGTGGTAAGGAGGGAGAATTCAAACACTCAATCAGAAAGGACAAGCCCAGACAGTGGGGCAGGAGGCAAGTGGAAGAACAGATAAAGTCCAACTTAGCATTTTGCTCAATAGGCCAGGCTTTAGGATGAAGCAGGAACCTGAGCTTAAACTGAGCTGGATCCATCACAGGCATCCAAGTAAGGCTGACATATTGGTGGGTTGCCCAATGGAAGTCTTTGTAGGGTGATGGGGGGTGAGGGTTGCTAAGAAGTTTTCTCAGCTAGAACTCATTATAGGAAAAGAAGAAACTAGGCATTGCTAGCTTACCCAGGAACAGAGCCTTAGAACATTCTGAACACAACAGGAAAAATTTCACTTAAAGTCTATAAAGTTCTGGGACATAAGCATCCCTTCTTGGGAACTCCTCTCTTAAACCATAACTTCAGGCAGAGAGAGTTCCCCGTAGAACAACATAACACATTGGCAGCAGCGCCCAGGAGAGCAATGATGGAGCAACTCTGCAAAACTCATGCTCATTGAGCAGGGATGAGCCCAGCTGAGGAGATGCAGCTGCTGTCCTGTGGAGCTAATTTGTACATGAGCACATGGAATGCTCCCATAGTGATCCAAGATTCTGGTCTCCAATTCCAATTTGGATTCTGCAACCAACTCCAGTGGGGGCCAGGGGGACTCTCATACCACCAAGCAATTCTTGGACACCAGCTGGGTGTACTACAATTCAACTCAATTTTGACTGTATGTACCCAGATATAGTGTTAGATCTCAGGTTAAGGGTTCAGTCCTTCAAGACTGCCTGCCACCACACCCCCACTTCAGATGCCAATCACAAGGCCAGACAGTCACCTGTGCTTCTGACCGACTGGCTATAAATCAGAGGTTCCCAAGAACACCTACTTGGGCTTGATTAATTTCCTAGAGTAACTCACATAACTCAGAGAAACATTTTAATTACTAGATTACAGATTTATCATAACTCAGGAACATCCAGATGGAAGAGATGCAAGAGTAAGGAATGTGGGAGCGGCACAGAGCTTTCATATCCTCTCCGGCACTTCCACGTGTTCGCCAACCCAGAAGTTCTCCAAACCCGTCCTTTTTGGGTTTTTATGGAGGCTTTGTTGTATGGGCACAGTTGATTAAGTCATTGGCTATCAGTGATTGATCTCAATCTCCAGCTCCTCTCCCCACCCTAGAGGTAGGGGAGGGGGGAGTGACTGAAAGTTCCCACCCTCTAATCACTCAGTTGGTTCCCCAGGCAGCTCCCATCCAAGAGTTTTAAGGGCTCTGAGCCAGAAATGGGGATGAAGCCCAAATATATATTTCTTATTGTAAATCACAATGTCAAGGACCCCAGACGCTTGGTGCAGATTTTGAAGGGGCTAGAGATCCTGTGAGATCGAGAGGGTGCAAGAATCAGTGGAACTGGAGTTTTTTAACTGATGATAGGCTGTTTCCACAGCCCTGTGAAGTCAAGAGAAAATTTTAAATAGAATGGGGAATTTCACCTTTGTCCCTTTAGAACTCATCTGCCCCTTTCCTCCATCACAACACCTTTGAGATCTATTTTCGCCATTTCCACAGCACTGGAGATTGTGAAGTTGTCTGACCACCTATTAAGTTGCTAAATGGCAGGCTGTCATCCAACTCAACACCAGACTGCCTGTTAATTATCGTGCCCCGTCCTCCCACTTACTTTCCTATCATCCCATAGAAGATACACAACTGTCCCCAAGTTTTCCCAGACTCTAGAAATTACTCTTTAAACAATATGTCAAAACACCATTAGTGCCCTTCAACACGCAGCTTCCCTACCCCTTCCTCTGTTAACCACTTTTCTCTCCTGCCTCTCTTTCTCCAGCTCCAATAATCTTCCATAGCTCCCCCCTCTCCCACAGCCAATCCTCCCCATCCTTTCTCCTCCTTCTTTCCCAACGCCCCACACCAAGACTGAACACTTGTCAGAAACCGGCTACCTCTGGGCCCCGCGGAACCTCCTGCAATCCCCCCAGACTTCCTATCCACCCCCGACTCCCTGATGTCCCTGGGCCTCCCGACAGCTGGGCCCTTCCTGGATCCCTTCACATCACCAAGCTAAGCCAATGTTCCAAAATAGTCTTCCAAACAATGATGACAACTGCATGGTTATTTTGGAAGGTCTGTGTGACCAAGACCCAGAACAATGCAGAAAAGACAATGAAATGGTGAGCAGTTGGGGGGCAGCATGGCCAGCTCTGTCTGTGCAGATGAATTCAAAAGCCTGTATTTCTCCTACAGGATGACCAGAGGGTGGAGGAGCATTAAGGATAAAACTGAAACTAGGTCCCCACATCTCCCTACCCCTTAAATAAGCAAGGAGTATAAAGACATAGAAATAGCTTCTTTTAGAATTGGCTTTATTATTCTCATGGGATGACTAGAATCCAGGGCCTGGATTACAATAGGTCAGGGCCTATTCTAAGTACCAGCACTCTTCAAACTGCAGTTTCCAAAATAGCCCAGAATGGAATCCAATTACACATGGCAATATATTTCTTCTTTATTTTTTGTAAGTTTTATAAAACATACATACAGAAATGTACATAAGTCATTAAGTTTACAGCTTGACAAATTTTCACCAAGTGAACACATCTGTGAAACCAGCACCCAGATCAAGAAACAAAATATTGAGAAAACCCCGGAAGCCCCCAACCCCACTTCCAGTCACTCCTCCACCCCCAACCCCAGGGCACCCATTATCCTGACTCCTAACACTGTAGATTCGTTGTCCAAGTTTTCAAACTTTACGTAGTAGAATCATAGAATACGTACACTTTTATGACTGGTTTTTTTCACTCAAGTTTGTGAGACTCATCCTTCTTGTGTGTAGTTGTAGTTAATTCATTCTCATTTTTGTACAGTTTTTCATTGAATAAATATACCACAGTTTACTCATCAGTTCTACTGTTGGGCATTTGGGTAGTCCCCAGTTTGGAGGCATTAGTAATAGAAGTATTGTGAACATGTTTTTTGGTAAACAAATGCATGCAGTTCTGTTGGGTATATACCTTGAAGTGGGATTACAGTTCTCAGAAATATATTTCAAAGGAAGAAAACAAATTTAAGTTTGACACAAACCTGATTGTTCAAGAAATCGATTCCGTCTTTGTAGCCAGCCCAGCTGTCTATGAGCAGTGGATGGTGTGTGCTTGTTAAAGGACCGCTGTAGTATTGGGAGACATGTGCAGATCTCAAGGAGGTTGTTCAGAGAAGCACCAGATTTATTTTAAATGATGGGAAAGAGCTCTGAGAAAAGATCATAGAATCATTCAGATAATTAAGGCTGGTAGGTGGGGCCAATAACTACTTTCAGAGAATATGTGTAAGATCATACAGTTATTCTTCATTCCTATGTGCAGAACTTTCTGACAATGAGAGATGTGAATCATTGGAAAATGAAACAAATGGGAGGTGAGGAGGGTACGATATGTGCACACAGGCACTAAAAAATCTGCTTTGGGAGTTAGTTTTTGTAAGTTTGGATGGAGGTAAGGAGGCAAGTGAGATTCTATTATCTTAAGGAAAGAGGATTCCACTCATCATTCTCTGCCCTGGGCCCTCCTACTGCGTGTGGTGAAATAAGATCATTAATGCTATCAGATCCCCTCACTGCGACATGCAAAATATTTATGAACAATTTTATTCCCAAATTAATTCCCACAATGTCTTTGAAGGTAAGTGACAGAATTAATCTTCCCGTTTGAAAAATAGAAAAACAAAGTCCCAAAGAAATCTGCATTGTCTAATTTTAGTTTTAGTCAACCAGCCTGGAAGTTCCGTCCTGACCCAACCTGTGAAGCAGACCCAGATCGGCTCACCTTTCCACCCCAACAAGCCAGCGCGGCTGAGCCTACAACGCCATCTTGTGTTCACAGTAAGGCAGCTACATTTTTTTACGTATGTCCTACCAAGCGTTCAGTTACTCAGTATTGAGTACTGTGCCTCACCCATTACTTAGGTGCAGGGCATTCAGAGATGAGTAAGACAGTTTTAGAGTTCAAGTTTTAATTGCCATATGGCTTTGGGCAACTTATTTTAACTCACTGTGCCTAAACCTGAAATGGAGATAAGAGTAGAAAAAACTCATACAGTTTCTCAGAGGAGTATATAAGTTAAGCAACACAAGGCATATAAAATGTTTGTCAACTTAGTAATCACTGCACACATGGTAACTACAAAGCATGATCCCTTAAAAAGTTGACATTCTTGTAGGGGAGGCAGATGTGTAAATGGAACACAGAAAATACACGATAAATAAAGAAATAGAAATAGAAATTTTTTCCATGGATATTTCATCCACATAGACAAGCATCAAAGCTAATATTGCTCTTACATGTGACCTTTAGGCACTATGTGGTAAGACTTCTTTGATCTTAGTGAAAAAATAAGTACATACTAAAATAACAATAGGGGACCTCCTGTGTGTTCAAAGAACTTTCAGGCATAGGTAGTAAGTTATCTAGCATTATTAAGTTTCCAAGCTATGTTTCTGAAGCCTTAGTTGTTACATATTAACATATTAGTACATCACATATATACATATTAACATTTCAGAATTTTGTTTCATCTATAGCAGATATTCTCTAAATTCATTAATCTTAGAGGGTTAATATCAAAGAATATGGTTGACAAGAATAATGGCATTAAAAAGAAAAACAGCATAGCCTCTGTCTTGAGCTCACCCTAGCAAAGACAGCGGAATTCCAGTTTCCTCCCAATCTTGCCTATTATCAGAATTCCTGGATGGTTCAAGAACAATCCCTATAGCCTCTAGACACTACCAACAACCTTCTTTGCAAGCAGCTCCCCTCCTCTGGTCGGTTGGTTCTTCCTTTCTTTGCTAAAGCTGCTTTCCTCTCTCTCTTATGGCTCACTCTTCTGATACTAAAATCTCTCCCCTCACTCCCACTTAAGCTCTACTGTTTTGTGAGGCTGGGACCACTCCCCTTCTCGTAGGATTCTTCTTTTCTAGTCACCATCACTGCTTCTGGCCTGAGCCACAGACCCTCAGCTAAGCCATAACATGAGAGTGGGTGCCTCGGTCCAGAGTGGGGACTGGAGGCTGCTGCTCCAGGACAGGATGGCTACTCTTCTTTTTTTCTTTGCTGCAGCCACAGGAGGGAGCCCAGTGCCAGCTTCTCTGGCCAGAGTGGTGGCCACCAAGACACTTCCTCTTCTACTCTCTTTCAGGTGCAGCAGCCAATAAGGCAAAATTTACAATGTCTTGCATCTAACCAAAAACTACCAGGCGTGCAAAAAAAAAAAAAAACCCACAGAAAAATATCATCCATGATGAAGAGAAAAAGCAAACATGAAACCAACCCAGAAATGACACAGATTATAGAATCGGTGGACAAAGACACTAAAACAGTTATTATAACTGTATCCTATATGTTCAAGAAGTTAGAGGAAAGATTGAGCATGCGGGTAGAGTGGTGGAAGATATAAAAAATACCCAAATTGAACTTCTGAGACTAAAACTACAATGTCTGAGATGAAGATACACTGGATGAAATTAACAGCAGATTAGACATTGAAAAAGAAAAGATTTGTGAACTTAAAGCAATATAGACCATCCACAATGAAATACAGAGAGAAAAAATACTGAAAAAAAATGAAAAGAGCATCACTGCATTGTGGGACAACTTCAAGCTGTCTAATATATGAAAGGAAAGACATTAAAAAAGCTTCCAAATGTAGAAATGATCCTCTAAAATGCCAGAAGACCCATCAGAAATTTTAAATAGCTTTACTGTAAAAGAAACTTTATTTTGATGCCCAAAACCCCAACAGGTAAATCTTTGTGATGCAATCTCTTAGAGTATCACCAACCTGAACAGTCTGCTCTGAGGCTAACACAGCTGTCATCCCAGGACTTACCATCACATTGTTCATTTGTTAATGTTTTTAAAATACAATGAAAATAATACATGGCCAAGAAGGGTCCATTCCAGGAATGCAAAGTTGTTCCACAATGGGAATCCTATTAACAGAAATCATTACCTTTATAAACTAAGAAGAAAATCTACATGATTTCATGAATAAATGCAAAGAAAGTTTTTTTCTTTTCTTTTTTTTTTTTTTTTGGTGAGGGAAATTGGCCCTGAGCTAACATCTGTGCCAATCTTCCTCTATTTTGTATGTGGGTCGCTGCCACAGCGTGGCTTGATAAGTGGTGTAGGTCTGCGCCGGGGATCCAAACCTGCTAACCCTGGGCTGTCAAAGCGGAACATGCAAACTTAACTACTAAGTCACCAGGCCGAACCCAGAAAGTTTTTTTCTTAATATTTAATAGCATTTCTAATAAAAATACTAATTAAAATAGGAATATAAAGGAACTACTTAAGCGTGATGAAAACTGTTTACCAAAAACCAACGTTAGACTTCTGCTTTCAGTCATGATGGAATAACAGAGACTAGATTTACCTTCCCTCCTTAAACAACTAACAGCTGAACAAAATACAGGAAATAGAAGTACTCGGACATTGCACAACAGGCAGTGCAGGACAGCGATCCCCGAGAGAGGGAAACAAATGAGGTGAGCCTAGAAAGTGCCCCAGCTCACCACCTGGGGACAGTTTCCAGGCTGAACGTAGAAAGGGGAGACCAAAACAGCTCAACATTCTCACCGGGTGGAGGAGACAGGTTCAAGCTCAAGCAGTGCAAAGTGATGAAAAATTTGTGAGGCCAAGTATCAGAGAGGGGGAACAGCAGCGAGAGAGGGCTCCAGAGATCTGCAGGGGGGTCCCTCAAGCCTGGCTGAGCCCTGGACACGCATGTGTGAGGAAACTTCCAAGGCTGGGGAAAGAACAGCAAAGGGGGTGGCGGATCAACACCAGGAGCTCACACAGGGCCAGAGCTAGCGCTCCCCCAGCCAGGGTGGAGAGACTGCCTCAGACCTGGGACACTGGGCACAGTCCTCAAAGCATACGGCTTCACTGGGGCCAAAGTAGCCCTCAGTGGAAAGTCGTGTTAGACCAGTTCTATCAAAGCTGAAAAGAATCAAACTGATTCCAAGTAAACTGTTGCATTCTAAACCAAGCACATAAAAACCTAAAGCAAAAAATCCAGCACCTGATAACATGAAATGTACACCATCTGGCACCCAATCAAACATTCCCAGGTATGCAAATAAGCAGGGACAGTGACCTATAGCTAAGAAAAAAAATCAATCCATTGATCAAAAAAAATCAATTCCAAAGAGCACAAGGAACACCAATTAACTGTATTTTAGCCAAGATTTCATGCTCTTGCCTCATCAAAGCTTTTAGCAGCAGATACTGACTCGAAAATTACAGAATTGGCAGATTTCCTTTCTCCAATTTTTAGTGCTAATAAACCAAAAAGTTATTAAGAAGAAAGAGAAACAAAAGCCTGACTGATATAGGTTATTTCCGCAGAATTCTCTGATCTTCAAAATTTCAAACCCTGCTCATTCGACTCCTTTCCAGTCTTCCTGCATTCAGCTGCTTATTCCCTCCTTCTCTTTCATAACTATATTCCTGTTTTTATTTTTAATAAAATGTATTTCAAAAACAAAAATTCAAAAAATATATATACACCAATTTATGCATGTCCACTATTAAACAGATGCTTCTGTTTGGTCATTTTTGCTTTAGATCTCTCTAATCATAGAAAACACTTATAATACGCTGCTATGTGCCAAGCCCAGTAAGTGCCGTGTAAATATGTATATATTCTCATATAAAATACATATATTTTGGTTATCACATCAGCCCTAAGTGGTATCATCAGTTCCATTTTACAGATGAAGAAATTGAGGCATGGGGAGGTTCAGAAGCTTGCACTAAGTCACAAAGTTGACAGATGGCAGATTTGGGTTTGAACTCAGATAATCTACCACCAGAGCCCATAATTTAGTCTCTATACTATACTGCCTCCGACTGACATAGAGGCTATAGAATAGATTATCTGTTTAAAAAAATAAAACTGTACAGATGTAACTAATGCAGCTTCCTCCCTACATCCCCCAAAGTAACCACTAATCTGAAGGTGGAGATAGTTCTCATACATGATATTTTACCCCTCACCTCTCCCCATCTTTGGAGCTCAGATGAAGATGACTGAGTGAATCATACTACCCAGGTTTGGTATTTTGTTTGTTTGGTTTTTTTGCTGAGGAATATTTGCCCTGAGCTAACATCTGTGGCCAATCTTCCCCTTTAGTATGTGAGCCACTGTGACAGCGTGGCCACTGACAGAGTGGTGTAGGTCTATGCCCAGGAACCGAACCCAGGCCGCCAAAGTGGAGCATGCTGAGCTTAACCACCCGGGCTGGCCCTCCAATTTCTAATTTGCAAATTGGATGTCCAGTATTTTAATACACTGTACATTCTTCTAACTGGTAATGAGTTGAAGTATCTCTTTATATGCTTTTCATTTGGATTTCTCCATTTGGAAATTCCTATTTATATCATTTGCCCAGTTTCTGTGGAGTTTCTCACTGTTGATTCACAAGTTACTTGTATATTCTAGCTAATAGCTAGAGACCAATAGTCTCTTGTCAGTTTTAGATATTACAAATACATTCTCCCAGTCTGTCATCTGTGTGTTGACCTTGTCTACAGGGTTCTTCATTTAACAGAAATCTGTAATTTGATGCAATTAAATCCATTGAATTTTTTTTTTTTTTGCCTTGTGCTTGTGCTTTTGTGGTCTTATGAAGTTACAAAGATATTTTTATATGAGCTTTTAAAAAAAATGTGTCTTTAGACCTTTAATCCATCTGAAGTCCACCTCTGTAAACAAGGTAAGGATGAGGTAGGAACTTGCTTTGTCTATTTATGGGCCAATTTTTCCAACACTGTCTCCTAAGGACTTTATGTGGCACCAACTTTATCATGTATCAAGTTTATATAACAGCTGGGCCTATCTCTGGACTCTCTATTCTGTTCCATTAGGCTATTTGTTAATGCTCTTTGAATTGCCTTTTTCTAAAATCAGTTGAGCACGAACTTTAAGTGTTAGTTTCTGGATTCTCAGTTCTGTTCCACTGATCTATATGCCTATCCTTACACCAGTTCCACACTGCCTTGACTAGTATATTAAAATTTAAAATTAGTACAAATCCTCCAAATTTATTCATATGTAATAATGCTAGCCCCCAACTTTTTAAGAACATTTTATTATGCATTTTTTTTAACATACACAAGAGTAGAAGGAATAGTACAGCAAACTTCGGTTACCCATCACCCAGCTTCAACAATCTCGTTTCATCTCTACTTCTCCACACTTTACCCATTGCTGGTTGTTATTATTTATTTATTTTTTTAAAGCAAGATTAGCCCTGAGCTAACATCTGTTGCCAATCCTCCTCTTTTTTGCTGAGGAGACTGGCCATGGGCTAACATCTGTGCCCATCTTCCTCTACTTTATACAGGATGCTGCCACAGCATGGCTTTGATAAGTTGTGCGTAGGTCTGCGCTCAGGATCCAAACCTGTGAACCCCGGGGCTACCGAAGCGGAGCACATGAACTTAACCACTATGCCACTAGGCCGGCCCTGCTGGTTATTATTTTTAATATCTTTATTGAGGTATAACTTACTTTCCAAAAAATTCACCCATTGTAAGTGCACAATTTAGTGATGTTTAATAAATTTATAAAGATGTGCAAACATCACCACAATTCAGTTTTAGAAGACGTCCACTGTCCTGACACTGTCCCCAAATACTCCGTCTTGCCCAGTTGTTGTCAATCCCTACCCCCTGCTCCCCCTGCAGCCCCAGGCAACCATTCGTCTGCTTTGATCTCTTACGTATTTGTCTCCTCTGAACATTTCTTATAAATGGAATCGTACAGTGTGCAGTCTTTTCCATCTGGCTTCTTTCACTTACCACAAGATTTTTAGAGTCATACATATTGAAGCATCAATTAGTAGTTAATTCATTTCTATTGTTGAATAGTATTCCATTTTATAGATATACCACATTTTGATTATCCATTCACCAAGTGATGAACATTGGAATTGTTTCCACTTTTGAATATTATGTATAATGCTACTATAAACATCTGCATAAAAGACTTTATATGGACACATGTTTTCATTTCTCTTGGATACATAGCTAGGAGTGAAATTGCTGGGTCATATGAGAAGTTTGTTTAACTTTTTAAGAAAACAGCCAAATTGCAATGCAGAGTGGCTATACCACTTCACATTCCTATAAGCGATATATGAGAGTTCCAGTTCATCCACATCTTCCCAATTCTTATTATTTTTTGTATTTCTTATTATAGCCATCCTAGTGAGCACACTGGTATCTCATTATGGTTTATTTTGCATTTCCTTAATTCAAATTTTGTTAACCATTGTTTCACGTGCTTTTTAGATATTCATATACCTTTCTTGGTGAAATGTCTATTCAAATATTTTGCCCATTTTTAATTGGACTTTATTGTTGAGCTGTAAGTCTTCTTTGTATATTCTAGATACAAGTCCTTTACCAGTTTCTCCCAGTCTGTGGCTTGAATTTTCATTTTCTCAATGGTGTCTTTTGAGTTTTTAATTTTGATGAGGTCCAATTTATCAATTTTTCTATCATGGATTGTGCTGTTGATGTGGATAGCTTGGGTCCTTTCTAGTCTATCCTGTGCAGTGATGTGGAAACTTATCCAGACCCTATGGCTGTCTCATACTCTGGATCTTCCTGTTAAATTTTTATCCAGTCCTCCAGTTCATTTCTTGTCCCAGCCAGGACTGCATCCTCAGACTAGGTGAGCCTCTGGTTTTACCTGTTTGTTTGCCATTAAGATCACAACTACTACTTACAGTGCTGCTGGGCATGGATTTTTCCATGCTCCGTTCAAAATCAAGTGAGACCCCTCTGACAGGGAAGCTGGTTTTCATAGCTTGAACACTCTGGTAGGACCTGCCACAAACTGAGAAGGAGGGTGAAAGAAATGGGAAGAGGCCCAGGTAAGATAACCACAGAACCTACTGTTTTTACTCAAATTTCAGTGTTTCATTAATAACGATCTCTAAATTGGTCATATGCTTTTGGTCAATTATAAAGAAGTCTCATTTATCAAGCTTTACTTTTGTGGTTGGTGGGTTTTTTATGCCCTTTGTAGAAAATATTTTCTTATTCTCCAGGTTGTAAAGCCAGTCTTCTACATTATCTTCTAAAAGCTTTATTGTTTTGCCTTTCACAATTAGATCTACAACCCACTATAACTGATTTTGTGTACCAATGAGAGGGAGAAGTCAATATACAAAAATTTCTGTGTGGATGTACAATTGACCCAGCTCCATTTATTAAAAGGCTGCAAACTGTGGTATAAATCAAGTGACTGTGTATGTATGGTCAGTTTCTGGAGTCTTTCTTCTGTCTTTTTGTTAATTTGTTTGTTGTTGTGTCAATTTCCATACCATCTTGTTTACTGCAACTTCAGAATATGTCTTGATATCTGATCATGTAAGTCCTTCAGCTTTGTTCTTCAAGTTCGTCTTAGCTATTCTTATCCCTTTAGCATTTCCATATTTGTTTTAAAATCAGTTTGTTTTTCACAACACACAAAAAGATCTTCCAGTGATTGACTGGGATTGCAGTGAATCTATGGATCAATTTGGAGAGGATTAAATCACTACTATACTGAGTCTTTCAATATAGGAACATGGTGCATCCCTCCTTTACATAGGTCTTCTCAAAATTCTCTTAATATTGTTTTATAGGTTTCAGTGTAGATGTCTTGGACATATTTTGTTAGATTTATTTATTAATGATCATTACCTGAATCAATTATTTCACTAGAAATTGCCAAATGTGATTTTCTAATTCTATCATTCATTATGCATTTATTAGCTAGAATTTTTCTACAAATACTCTCCTTCACCCTCTAAGACCTTCTAATTTCTCTGATACACAGTTCATACCAAAAAGGCAAAATAAATGCTTAATTCTTTCCTTTTAGTTACTGATTTTTACACTAATGAGTTGGTGCCCCAGCAACCCCCAAAACTATCCAATTAGTTTTGTTTTTGTTGGCTAAGGCAGCCTCCTGAACACATTCTTTCGACCCCACTTGGCCCCATACGAATGGGCTGTGGGCCTGAAACACATCCTTCCCAAGAGAGAGACACCGCATACAGTTGTGCTGGGCTTATAGCCCTGTTGGAAATATCGTTCCCTGTTTCAGACTCAGTGTGTGTTCATTTGTTCTGCTTCAACCTATGTGTCAATGGCCCTCAGGCACACTCCCAGCTTTCAGTATTTCAGACTCCATGGGGGAGGAGTCGGGATCCTTCTGCTCCTGCATGAGAGAGGAGCATGTAGACCATTGCCCTGTGATGCTGCCAGGGGCAGGGGAGAACTCCCTGGCCACGGGGAACCAATGCACACTATTGGAGCTGATCATGCTCTGTCTCTTCTCCATGTGGGTAAAGCGTTGCTCCATCCAGTGTTCTACTATGTTGTGTTTGCCTTGGCGACTCCGATACCAAGATGCAGTGGGCAGAGTGTTTGGACTTCTACTCCTGGTGGCTGGCATTGTGATAAGCTTTGCTATCCTCCATGTAGATGGAGTCCTCCCCTGGGACTGATAACTGATGCACTGTGTTCTACTCAACAGTTTTATTTATCTTTCTCTTTTGAATATCATAATGAATTAATGGTTTTTTATATATTCAATATGTTTTTATGAATTATTGGCATTCTATTGGATTTTCAAGTTGTCCCATCTTTAGAATGTTCCTTCAGGCCGGCACCTGTGTCCTTTTGACAAAACTTCTGTCTTTACCTAGGTTTCCCCAAGTCAGAGCCTGAGAAAAATGTTTGTGTGTAGGTAGTATATTTGGGAAGGTGATTCCACAGAGCTGGAGTGAAAGATATGGGGAGTGTCACCCGAAAGGAGGGACAAGTTGGCCACTGGGACTTTTTTTTCTGACTAGTACTTTTTGAGGAGTCTTTTGAAATATGTCTCAGAACTATCTGCCCTTGGGACAGAAGGATGAAGCATTTATGCAATGGCTACTATTTCCCATTGATGGAGAGTGCCTCATGGGCATTTATTCCCCTAAAATTCCCAGTTGCACATGCATGACCACTGTGTGGGTTCCTGCTAAGGTTCTACACACTGTGAGCCTCAGAGAAGCCCCAAGGCAGGAAGCAAGAGATCATAGCACAAGAAGACAGGGAAGCACTGTCTGATTGCACCTGCACAAAGCCTGTCAAAGCTTGCATGAACTGTTCACCACAGCAATGACCGAAAGAAGAAGTGGGGCTGAGAGGATTTTGAAGTGTTGCACAAGAGGTGTCTACTGCTGTTAACTTTGAGCCATTCATGCCTCTCTTAAATCCAGTTCATCACAGAGCCTCCTCCCATGTAATGGCCAATCAAAATTTCTGCAAGGACTCCATGTAAGAGGATTACTGGAATAAACTACAGTCCCCACTGCTCAGCTGGCCCTGATTAGGATAGTCATCGTATGTGACCCAATCTAGATTCCCTCACCCTCACCAGCACTTCAGCTTGGAACACACTTCTGAAAAGAAGTTAACAATCTCTCCCCTGCCTCCCTCCTGTCCAGTGTTATTCCCGTGATGTAGCCAAGGTAACTTTCCATACCTTCCTTTACGCTCACATATGTACTACATACACCCACACACACCACACACACACTTGTGTGTGTGTATGTAATATGATCTCATTATTGTGAAACAAAAGAACAAACAAAAAGAAAAGAAAAGAAAAAGTAAATTAGGTCTGACAGACATATACAGAACACCCCACCCAACAACAACAGAATACATGTTCTTCTCAAGTGCACATGGAACATTCTTCAGGCTAGAACATATGTTAGGCCACAAATCAAGTCTCAATAGATTTTAAAAGATAGATATCATCAAAGTATCTTCTTCGACCATAACAAGATGAAGTTAGAAATCAATAACAGAAATAAAACTTGAAAATTCACAAATTTGTGAGAAAATAAACAACACACTCTTAAACACTTAATGGGTCAAAGACGAAATCACAAGGGAAACTCAGAAACTACTTAGAGATGAATGAAAATGAAAACACAATGTACTAAAACTTATGAGATGCAACAAAAGCAGTACAAAGAGGGAAATTTATAGCTATGAATGCTTAAATTAAAATCAACAAAAATCTGAAATAAACAAACTAACTTTACAACTCAAGGAACTAGAAAAAGAAGAAAACACTAAACCCAATAGTAGCAGAAGGAAGGAAAGAATAAAAATTACATCAGATAAGTAAAATTGAGAATAGGAAAACGATAGAGAAAATCAGTGAAACCAAAAGTTGGTTCTTCAAAAAGATTAACAAGATTGACAAACTTTTAGCTAGACTGACTAAGAAAAAAAAGAGAGAAGAGTCAAATGACCAAAATCTGAAAGATAAGTGGGGGCATCAATTCTATAGAAATAAAAAGGATTATAAGAAAACCTGTGTACTATGAATAATTGTATGCCAACAAGTCAGATAACCTAGATGAAATGGAGAAATTCGTAGAAACACACAACCTACCAAGACTGAATCATGAAGAAATAGAAAATCTGAAGAGACTTATAACTAGTAAGAAGATTGAATCAGCCATCAAAAACTTACCAACAAAGAAAAGCCTGGACCTAATAGCTTCACTGTTTAATTCTACCAAACATTTAAAGAAGAACTAACACCAACCCTTCTCAAACTCTTTCAAAAAATTGAAGAGAAAGGAATACTTCCTAACTCATTCTATGAGGCCAGAATTGCCCTGATATCAAAGTCAGATAAAAACACTACAAGAAAACAAAACTATAGACCAATATCGCTTATGAACATGGATGCAAAAATCCTTAACAAAATACTAGCAAATAGAATTCAACAGCATACCGAAAGAGTTATGCACCATGACCAAATGGAATTTATTCCTGGAATGCAAGGATAGTTTGACATATAAAAATCAATCAACGTAATACACCACATTAATGGAATGAAAGGGGGGCAAACCGTATGATCATCTCAATCAATGCAGGAAAAGCATTTGACAAAATTCAACACCCTTGCATGAAAATAACAACTAGGAATAGAACTCAACAGACTAGGAATAGAAAGAAACTACCACAACGTTATAAAGGCCATATATGAAAAACCCACAGCTAACATGATACGCAGTGGTGAAAGACTGGAAGCTTTTCCTCTAAGATTGGGAACAAGACAAGGATGCTCACCTTTTCCACTTCTATTCAACATAGTATTAAAAGTTCTAGCCAGAGCAACTAGGTAACAAGAAGAAATAAAAGACATCCAAGTGAGAAAGGAAGAAATAAAATGATCTCTATTCACAGATGACATGATCTTATATGTAGAAAACTCAAACTATTCCACACACACACACACAAAAACCTGTTAGTAGTAATAAATGAATTCAGCAAAGTAACAGAATACAAAATCAACACTTAAAAATCAGTTGTATTTTTACACACTAACAACAAAAATGTGAAAAAGAAATTAAGAAAAACAATTCCATTTATAACAGCATCAAAATTAACTTAAAGATTTTTTTGCAGAAATAGAAAAAATCCATCCTAAAATTCATATGGACTCTCAAAGGATCACAAATAATCAAAACAATCTTGAAAAAGAAAAACAAATTTGTAAGACTCATACTTTCTGATTTCAAAATTTACTATAAAGCTACAATAATCAAAATCGTGTGGTACTGGCATAAAGACAGACATATAGACCAATGTAATCAAATAGAGATCTCAGAAATAAACCCTGGCATATATGGTCAAGTGATTTTTGACAAAGGTGCCAAGACCATTCAATGGAGAAAGGACAGTCTTCTCAACAAACGATCCTGAGAAAACTGGATATCCACATGCAAAAGAAGCAAGTTGGATCCTTACCTAACACCACATACAGAAATTAACTCAAAATGGATAAAAGATCTAAACATAAGAGCTAAACATAAGCTAAACAAAAGGGATAAAAGATCTAAACATAAGAGCAAAAACTATAAAACTCTTAGAAGAAGCAGGAGAAATCTTCATGACATTGCATTTGGCAACGATTTCTTGGACATGACATCAAGAGCACAGGCAACAAAAGGAAAAATAGCAAATTGGGCTTTATCAAAATTAAAATTTTTTTGCATCAGAGGACACTATCAACAGAGTAAAAAGGCAACCCACAGAATGAGAGAAAATATTTGCAAATTAAATATCTGATAAGAGATATATCCAGAATATGTAGAGAACTCCTAAAACTCAACAACAAAAAGACCAAAATGCCTAATTCAAAAAATGGGAAAAGCACTTAGTCATTTTTCCAAAGAAGCTATATAAATGACCAATAAGCACATGAAAAAAGGCTCAACAGCACTAATCTTTAGGGAAATGAAAATCAAAACCACAATGAGATAATACACACCCATTAGGATGGCTATTATCAAAAAACAGAAAACAAGTGTTAGGATGGATGTAGAGAAATTGGAATCCTTGTGCACTGCTGGTGGGAATGTAAGATGGTGCAGTGGAAACGGTATGGCAGTTCCTCAAAAGCTTAAACATAGAGTTACCATTTGATCCAGCAATTCCACTTCTGGGTATATACCCCAAAGAATTGAAAGCAGGAACCCAAACAGATATTTGTACAACAAGGTTCTTGGCAGCATCACTCATAGTAACCAAAGATGGAAACAACCCAAATGTCCATCAACAGATGAACAGATAAACAAAATGTAGCATAACCACACAACAGAATCTTATTCAGCCTAAAAAAGGAAGGAAATTATGATACATGCTATAACATGGATGAACCTTGAAGACATTACGCCAAGTGAAATAAGCCAGACACAAAAGAACAAATACTGTATGGTTCCAGTTATAATGAGATACTTTGAGTAGCCAAATTCACAGAGACAGAATGTAGAACAGTGGTTACCAAGGCCTGGGGGAGTGAAGAATGGGCAGTTATTGTTTAATGGGTATACAGTTTCAGAATAGGATGACGAAAAAATTCTGAAGATAGATAGTGGTGATGGTTGCAGAACAATGTGAATGTACTTAATGCCACCGCAGCATACAATTAAAAATGGTTAAAATGGTTATTTTTATGTTGTGTATATTTTACCACACACCAAAAGAAAAGAAAAAATTCCTCACCACTCCTCAAACTTTACAACTTTAACCATGTGTCATGACTGTTTTCCTGGTCAATAAATATAAATCTAATTCATCCTTCTTAATAAATGCACAAAAATCATAGAAAGGGCATGCCAGACTATATTTAACTACTCCCATATTGACAAACAGTTGCTGTTATAAATAATGCTGCAGCCAGAATCTTTAAGGTTCTTACGATAGATTAGTTTTGAACATTAGAGTCTCCAAACTGTGATTACTGGGCAAAGTAAATGGTATATTTAGATCTTTCTTTAATCAATCTTCAATTTTTGTTTGTTCATGGTATAAAGCAGGAGGGAAGATGTTCTGCATTAGTTAGGTTATGGATTTGGCTGCATGTAACAAAAACCTCCAGTAGCTGTGACTTATACAGGATATAATTTTATTTCTTTTTCAGTCTGGGGATGGGCATTCCAGGACTGGTATGGAGACCACTGTGTGAGATCATCCAAGAGCCCAGCCTCCTTTTATCCTCTTACTCCACCATTCATTTCTGTGGTCCAAGATGGCTCACTGTCATGTCCATATTCCAGTCAGCAGTAGGAGGGAAGGGGAGAAGATGAGTACATCCCCTTCCTTTCAGGACTCCACCGAGAAGTTGCCTGTATCCCTTCCACTCATAGCCTATTGTCCTGAACTTAGTCACATGACCCTTCCTAGCTAAAAAAGAGGCTAGGAAAAACAACACTCATTCTGGGCGGCCATGTGCCCAGTTAGTACCATGATGGAGACTGGATAATAAGCAACTCTATGATAAGATCTTCCGAAAGAAGAGTCAATTATGTCGGCAGTGTTTATAAAATAAACCATTTCCCATTGAATCAAAATGCCATTCTTGTGTTTATTAAGGCCCACATGTAATTGGATCTGTTTCTAGATGCTAATCTGTTCCATTGACTGTTATATTAAAATGACTTTATAATAATTGTTAGCTATTCTTGTATTAATTTATAATTGTTGATATTAGTAGTTTATCTTTTGTTAACTGTTTGATTTAAGCTATTTGACTTACATTGTTTTCACAGATCACGTTAAAGATGGTTAAACTTATTTTGTAAAAACTGGTTTGTCCTAGCACTTGGATATTATAATTTGAGGCAGAGATCATTTTCTTAGTTCCGATTTTTCAATGTTAAGAAGCATCTCCACCCACACCAGTAACTACAACTAAGAGGTCACACATTTGTTTCATCATCATAGCCTTAGAGAAAAAGAAAACATGACTATAGCAGGGATCTTGTAACAGGAAACAGCATTTCCCAGGGTAATAGGCATCCAGGACTCGCCTTATCAGCCATTTCAAAATAATGGGTGTGAACAAGTGCCAGAACGAGGCCTGGTGGTTAAATAAATTTCCAAGTTGACGAGAAATTAAAGAAGTGCTCTCCCAGCTCCTGGCTCTGGCACGTTACCTATCTGAAGCCTGTGGTTCAATTAGCCTTTTAACTGAGAGCAGTGCCTCTCTGCCATGATCTCCTTCCACCAGGCCTCACTCACTTTGCTTTATAGAGGAAAGATTTGCTCAGGTGTATGCCTTGCCCTCAAAAGTGGCTTCCTTTGACTTCATAGAAAAGAAAAGCTATTTGATCAAAAGAAGCTGCACTTGGGATTCCGTCCTCTTCCACCCTGCTGGTGTATATCCTTTGCCTTTCTTTAAAATCTAAATACAGCATCTGTCCCACGAAGCCTTTCTTGGTTTCCAGGGCCCTCCACGATGGAAGAACCTGGAAGGCATCTTAGAGATCTAGAGGCAGGTTCTCAACCCTGACTTCCTCTGGTCCCCTGAGAGGCACAACACAACCCCCCACCCCCACCCCCACCCCCCGATTCTGAGGAGGAGGTCTGAGATGGAGCCTTAGCTCTTGAATCTTTTAATTTCCATGGGGATTATGAGCAACAGACAGGGTGGGAAACTATTCAACTAGGCCAACCCCTTAACTTACCGATGAGGGCACTGAGATCACATGATACCTGTGAAGAAAACCATGCATTCCTTAGGAGGAAGCGAGCTCCTTCAAGGCAGGGACTTTCTCTACTTCGCAGCTCTATCTCCAGCACCTAGAACTGTGCCTACTTAGTAACATGTGGTAGATTTGTTGAATGAATGAAGGGAATGAGTGAATGAAGGGAATGAATGAATGAGCGAGGGAATGAATGAATGAATCCATGTGACACCAAGCTTAAACTAGAAAACTGGATTCTGGTCCGGGATATGACACCAGAGCCTTCCTTTGCTGGAGGGTGATCGGTGACTAGTTCTCCGGTGTGTTCACCGGAGATGAACACACCGTGATTGCTTGGCTTGGTAACCGGTGTTCCTTGTGACAGCCTCTGCCCCGAGACCTCGTCCTCGCCGCCTCCCAGGCTCTGTCATTGCTCTACATTATAGGAGGTTAAGGTTGGTCGCAGTCCACCTTGGTTGCCCAGGAACGGCCGCTGTTGGAGCACACACCTTAAGGAGTGTCCGGGACCACGGAACACCTCGGCGGAAGGGTCAGGGGCGTGGAGGGAAGTGCGGCCTTTGAGACCGGAGGCCTAGCACGCGGGCAGGGCCAGGGAGGGGCGGTCAGCGGCGGGGAGGGCCGGCTGGTGGCTGGCCTGGGCCGGGCCGGGCGGGGCGCTCGCACCTGCCGGGCGGCTCCAGCTCTCGGCGCGCAGGGCGTGCGGCGGACGGCTCGGAGGCGCTCGGCCAGGTGAGGCGCCCCTGTGAGCAGGCACTCGGACGCGCAGGGGGCTGGGCCTCCGGAGTGGGACTTGGGCGGGGAGAGGGGTCGGCCAGAGGAGGAGGGTCGGCCGGGGGAGGGGAGTCGGACCGGGCAGGGGAGCTCGGGTAAGGGAGGGGCGGGAGGACCCGGGGTTGGGGAAGCTGACCCGGGAGCCCCCTCGGGGCTGGGGCGCGGGCGCACCTCGCGGCTCCCACCCGCCCCGCGCCCCTCTGTCCGACCGCCGGCGGCCCTGGAATGAATACTGCTGCGTCCCCAGCCAGGCAGGTCGACCGTGTTGCCCGGTGAGAGGAACTTCGAAAAGTGAAGCCCCTGCCTTCCATTCCGCCCCGAGGATCCGAAGACCCCCCGCAGGTGATGGCTCGTTTCTGGCCCAGAGACCCAGAGCTGTTTTCAGTCTGCTCCACATAGCCGTGGGCACTTACACCCCTACTGTCTCCCGGGTTAGCGCCAATCCCCAAAGACACTAACCGGATGCTTTCCTTAGGCCAGGAAGCCTGGAATCTAATAATAAGAGGCGACTGATTGATAAAGTCCCCCGAGCTATTATTTAGCTTCCACTAATAGGCCAGTGGGTAGAAAGGGATGTCAGGAGCAAAGAGGTAAAATTAGAAGTGGTTGGAGAGGTTTAAGTTTGACTTGAAAATAGTTTTGGGTTACCCTGCCTGGGTCCAGAGGGATAACCCTCTGGAGATAGGATCTAGCCCTAGATGTAAAAAGACTTATGTTTCAAGAAGGGAAACTGACCACTTTATGAAATAGATCATTTAAAACTTTTAGCCAGGCACCTCTTCTAATAGTCACAGAAATGACCATTTCCTTCACATTCTCCTCTGCATTTCCCCTCAGTGTCTGCCATTTTCCACTTCATTGCAGACCATTTGCCCCATCGCCCCACCCACTGCTCTGTTTGGCTCATAAAGTGGCATAAGAATTTTATTTGTATTTTTACATTCATTTTAATGGGTAGTATGGCTTATTGTTCCTAAGAAACACGTACTGTTTTTAACCAGATGTGCAACCTATTCACTGTAATCTGGGTTTTGTACCATGTTAGACACGATAGGGGTGAATCACTGAGATATGAGGCCAGTACTGCTTCAGACTTACTTCTTCATGACTGAGAGTTCATGGGCTTAATAATGATGTAGTTATCCTCTGTTCTTAGACTTTCTGAAAGAGATAAGGAATTGATATAAAGGATTTATTGACTATGGTCTTTTGACTTACAAGAGGAGAGTGCCTGACATAAGCAGAAACTGAGGCATTATTTCTGGTTGTGCATTATTTGTTCTGGTATTATTGAGCCAAGCATTCAATTTCCTTTTTAAAGAGCCTTGATTTCCTCTCACTTCTTCCATGGGAGGTGGAAATAGCACAACCACTTCTCTCATACTGCACATTTTTCCTTATGTTCTGTGGGCTCCTTCCTCACCCTTCTGGGGGATGCTGGCTGCGATGGCCTAGGTGAAGCTGTTGAATCTCACGTTTGGCACCAGTTATTCTATTTGGGGTCTTCCCCAATATGTCCTCGGTTATGTCTCTTGCCTAATCTTAGCAAATGGCACTTTGAGATGGTCAGGATTTGGCAATGACTGGGGTGGAAAAGGGGTAAAGAGAAAGACTTCTGCTTTCTTATCTCCCCACCACTCTCGAGTTAACATCGGCAGCCATGCCTAATTGCTCAAAGTACAGATGTTACTTACGTTGGTTGTAATGAAAAGATTATCTCTTTTCCTCAAATGCATCTGCTTGCTGAAAATGGATAAGGGCAGTTTTACTATATGTGGAGCCACTCCCATAGCCAAAGTTCCTGTTATTGCAAAACCTTTTATAATTGTGGGTAAGAGAATGGAAGTCAGTACTGTGTCATCAACTAATGGTTGCATATGTAGACAGAGTTCAGATCTGTATTTGTTTCTATAGCCAGGTCATAAGATAAAAACTAGATTACTCACAGTCCTATACAATATTGAATATGAACACTTAGAGTCCACAGGTAAGGGCTGTCATCCGTACACTTCATTTGAACTCAGCTTCCCTTTTAACCTGCCAGCTCTCTCCCCTAAACCTTTACTGGAGCTACAAACACAGAGATGATTTGAATTTTAGCTGTTTTTCTTTCTCTTGTTTGTTCTCTCGTGTAAAAATAAAATGAGTCACAAGGAACACTACTGGAGGAAGATGGAAATTCAGAAGATCCATCAGCCTTATATTATGAGAATTAAACTGAAGATATAGAAGCACACTCCTGTATTTCCCCTGCAGGATTCAGATATTATAAGCCATTGATCGGTATCTTGCTGGTAACAGAGCATAATGCGGCCTTAGAGTATAAGGTGATTTCCATAAGCAGCACTGTAAGAGAAACAGCCTCTTCATAAACAAGGAAGCTGAAACTGAGATGGACTGAGGATCTGGTCTCGGGTCACCCAGCTGTTATGCGGCAGGGCCAGGACTAAAACCAGACTTCTTCCTTAATAACACAGTCCCCCCCACCCTGTTGTTTGCTTGTTTAATTTTGGGGTGGGGAGTTGTGATTTGTTTTTCCTGAACATTCATTTAATATATTCTCTGACTTGAACTCTTAGAATCTAAATTTAGAAACATTCTTGTTTGGTATATTTCATGCCCCTCTGTGTTCAATGTAATCACAAAAATATTTTAGAGCTAAGGATAGCCTTAAAGATTATTAAGCCCAATCTTCTTGGTTTTTAAAGAAAAGGGGATTCAGGAAAAATTAGGCAAGTACCCCATGTTATTTCCCCAAATCTACTTTGCTGAAGAATTACAGCTAAAACGTAAGTCTCCCAATGTTCTGACTACTGCTCTTTCTGGCATGTGGTCCCCTGAGGATTTCCTAGACACATACATCAAGTGGTTTCGTTTGATTTACTCTATTGCTTTGGGATCTGTGACAGCAAACCATAGCTTCCCTGAATCCTGGATTCAAACACCTGTAGATTCTTCTGCTCTGACTGTATTCTACGTCCCATGAGGGAAAGAGCCTTATTTGTGTGGCCCATTGTGTTATTCCTCACACAGTGCCCGTAGTAAGCACTGGATAAAAGGTGTTCAATATGGGCCGGCCCAGTGGCTCAGTGGTTTTGTCCGCGCTTGGCAGCCCGGGGTTCGCGGGTTCGGATCCCAGGCGCCCGCCGACGCACTGCTTGTCAGCCATGCCGTGGCGGCGTCCCATATAAAGTAGAGGAAGATGGGCACGATGTTAGCCCAGGGCCAGTCTTCCTCAGCAAAAAGAGGAGGATTAGCAACGGATGTTAGCTCAGGGCTGGTCTTCCTCACAAAAAAAAAAAAAAGGTGTTCAATATACATCAAATACACATTTGAACAAGTACAAGATGTCATTACGACTTTATTAGCTACAAGTCACCAAAAACACCACTACATACAGTAGCTTAATAGTAAGGAGTTTGTTTTTCTCAGATAACCAGATGTCTGGAGGTGAGAAGTCCAGGGCCGGGACAGACTCCGTCTGTCTCTTGCTCCCGCACCACCCTCCTCAGTGGGCTGCTTTCGTCCTCATGGAAAGATAGGCACTTCTGTGCTTATTAGGAAGAAGGGCAGGCATGTACCACCAGAGTCTGTCCTTGTTTATATAATAATTAGATCTTTCCTGAAGGCTCTACCCGGTAGACTTCCTATATCTCATTCATATAAGAACTATGTCACATAGCTGCTCCTAGCTGTAAGGAAGCCTGAGAAAATCCAGTGTTTTAGTCAGATATGTTGCCAATACAACAAAATAGGGAGTCTGTTAATAAGGAAGGAAGGGAGAGTGGATATTGGGTAAGCAACCAGCAGTGTCTGCCATGGTATGTTTTATGCGTCATTGACTCTTTATTTCCACAAAAGTTGTTGTTTTTTATTATTTTTTTGTTCTTTGGTTTACTTTAGCAACAGATAATGCAGTGGGTCTAGGGGAACTTTTTTAAATTGTAGATTCTGAGGCTTACCCCGAGGAATGCTTATTATTTAGGTCTGGGATGGGTCTATAAATCTGAATTATAAACTAGTACTCCAGGCAACGTGAATGCAGGTGGTTGCAGGACCACAGCTTGAAAAACACTGAATTTGGGGTAGTTTAGCAGAGGCACCTTCATTTTATTTACAACAACTTTCTGTCTCTCTCCTCTTGAGGCTATTACTTTCCTTTTTAACTCTTTGTTTTGGTCAACATAAATGCATAAAAGTCATAAGTTCTACAAGGTTTTTACTGAGTCTGTACTGCACTGCCTCTCTCAAGGCAACTACTTTCAATGCTTTTGGTTCTCTCTCTCATATTTACCACCATATTCCCAAATAACATGCTAATACTGGCTATTTCTTTTTCTTTTTCCAGTTCTAGATAATATTTACTGACATCCTGCCTTGGAGGATGAGGATTTAGCTCTCTTATTCCCCCATTATTCTATCTCACGTTTACTTCCCTTTCTTGCAAAGTCCCAATATAGTTATCTCCTAATTTTTTGACATAGCAATGTTTAGTGTTTACATTATTATGACTATGGTATTATTCACAACTAAGCCACGTGATATACCGCGATTTTTGCACTTCCTTTCTTGTATAACCTTTTTCTATCCCCTAGAGGTAGTAATTGCTATCTCTTCTTCAATTGCTTAGTTTTTTGAGTACTCATTACCAATTCTTGTTCAAACTTTGATAGGATGGTAAAATTTCTCTCAACAGAGTTAAACATCAAGTAAGCAGCCAGTGTTTTTTTCTTGGAAACATCTCTGCTCTGCCCTCCATTCTCTGGGAATGGTTCTTCTCTGAGCCCCTGTTCTCCTGAGAGCACCTTTGCTACCTACCCCCTTCGAAGTGCACTGGATCCCTATTTCTTGGATTCCATGCCTCTCATTCCTCGGTTTTGCTGGAGCATAGCTTCCTGAGAAAGGGCGTAGGGAGGCATAGGCAGATCTATCCTGGAGCGGATGAAGCCCAGGAGGCCTCTGCAAGGGCTGCAAGTGGTTGAGTGCAGGGTGGCCAGCTTGCCTCAGGAAGCATTTTTGGTAAATCTTCTAAAGAGATTTTAAAAGAGCGAGCCCTGAACCTACATGACTCCAGTTTGTTGTGATTTCCTTTCTCACTCTAAATAAACATTCATTTTCATACCCAATTTGGTATTTGTAATTTCATGACTTTTTCTTAAAGAAGGCTCCCCAAATTATCATATGATCCAGGTCCCACGAGACCTGGTTGCTTTTTGAGATCTTGCACATTTAAGATGTTTTTCTTCATTCACACTTAATTGATGGTTTGGCTGGGTATAGGATATTAACTGGAAATAATTTCTTCTCAGAATTTTGAAAGCGTTGCTCTGTTTTCTTCTACCTTCTTATAGTGCTGATGAGAAGCTCATGGCATTCCGATTTCTGATCTCTTGTATTTTTTCATCTCTGGAAGTTTGTAGGGTTTTCTTTTCTTTATTCCTCATGTTCTGATAGTTCATGATATTGTTAGTTGATGTTGGGGCTTTTTCAGTCCTTGTTCTTGGTATTTTAAAGGGCTTTTCAGTCTAAAAGTCATATTCTTCAGTTCTGGGTGGTTTTCTTCTGTTATATAATTTCCTGTTTTCTATTTCTGAAACTTACAATAATTACTTGGATGTTGGATCTCTTGGATCCATCTTCTAATTTTCTTTTCTCCTATTTTAGAAAATCTCTCTTGTCTTTTAGTTCTAATAAATCTTCTAGCCTTTCTATTTAAGTTTTACATTTCTATCACGTTATTTTTAATTCGAGGACTTTTAGTTGGGCAGGGGTGGCTTCCATTTTTTTTTTAATAGCATCCTGTTTTTATTTCATGGAAGCAGTATCTTCTTATATTTCTCTGAGAATATTAACTCCGTATTTTTTTCTACATTTTAAAAGTTTTCTTCAACTGCCTACAATGTCTATTTTAAAAGTCCCATTTTCTGTTGTTTTTGGTTCTGCCATTCATGTTGGAAGCTTTATTCAAATGTCTATGTTTAAGAATGGTGTACTAAAACAGTCTGTGAGGTGGCTTGTAGACTGGCAAGCTTCACTGTAGGGTGATTAGGCAGGGCAGGTTTTTTGATGGCTTATCATTATGTCTCTAGCAGCTTTCTAGTATAATCAGTTTCTCAATAGAAAGGCGCCACCTTTAGCCGTTTATTCCTGTTTGAGAAAAGGCCATTAATAACTTAGATTTATTTATTATGTAATTTGTTTAATAGTACAGGTTCTTGGGGCCAGCCTGGTGGCGTAGTGGTTAAGTTCGCGTGTTCCGCTTCTGGCAGCCTGCGGTTCACAGGTTCGGATCCTGAGCACAGACTCACGCGCCACTTGTCAAGCCATGCTGTGGTGGTGTGCCATATAAAGTAGAGGAAGATGGGCACAGATGTTAGCTCAGGGCTAATCTTCCTCAAAAAAAAAAAATAGTGCAGGTTCTTGTTTTGGGGTGAGTGAGAGGTAGTTTTGGATTCAAAATTGGAATTTTGTTCTTGACTCTGCCCCACTTGGAAGTACCCGGTGCTTCTGTGCATCTTCTTCTACTAGCAGCATGGAGACAATCAGAGGACTTCCATGGAGACTGAGTTCTTCTCTAATAAAAAATAAAAAGCTCCAAGATCCTACATGTACAACTAATTGTTTTGGAATAACCATTTGCAAAATACTCATTACCCACCTACAATGAAATACTTACTAATGCAGAATAAATTAGGGCCTTTGGAGAAGCTCCATATCATGCCAGTGTTTGTCTTAATGGTCATTTAGGAGACTTAATTGAGAGGGAAAAGTATAATTAGTCTAGTTTTTTTAAGAGGTCGTATTGGGAAAATATCTTTCTAGTACCTCTAGAAAAATGTCTTGATTATAGAATTTGGGAGAGAAGTTCTGCCCTTGAAGGTTACTCTCCAAATCCATACCATTTTTTCCCTTGTGCAGCCTGACAAGTGATAATCAAAACTCAGGGCAGATTCATCACTCTTTTTTTGCTGGAAAGTTGTAGATCATGTGAAGGGACCAGATTATGTGTTACAGAGAAGATTCCTTGTTTAGCTTTCAAAGAACTCTTAATTAGGAAGCCTAGGCACTAGATACTGGATTTTCTAGTATTGGCTTTTCCTTCCCAGGCACCTTTAAAGAAGACTGCAAACTCCTTGAAGGCTGGGGCTCAGACTTTATGTCACTTCCTCTTGGATGATACTACCTCATTCTCTTTTCAGAGATTTTATTTTTTCCCCCTTCTCAATAATTTATTTGAAGTTTTATTGTTTTTAAGACAGGATTGGCAGAGGTAACATGTTAATGATGTTTCTTCCCTTTTTGAGGTTTGAAAAATTATTGGGAAACACTTGATCACAAGTTCATCTATTTTCTTCCCAATACAGGCTAATGGCAAAGCATATTAGAAGAAAAAAAGTGGTTTTTCAGAGCTAGTATTTGTGTCTTTTGACTTTCATTTCACAAAACATTTGCCAATATGAATTATGGTATGGAACCTGCTAATTTCAATAGGATCATGCAGATTCCAAACATTACTCAAGGCTTATTTGAATGTTTAAAACCATAAACATGGACTATTTATTGGGTATTACCATATGTCAGGCATCTCGGCAAGTACTAGAGATACATGAGTGTGGACAGCAACCATATCCCCCGTCCTTGAATAGCTTTTAGTCCATACAGAAGTAAGTACTCTTGGGTGGTTTGAATAACAGCAATGCACAAATGATATTTAAATTGGCGTGTTGAAATGGGTTACTGAAATAACAAAACCCAAATGTGTGGCATTGACTGGCTTTGGGACAGACCAGCGGGTAGCAGCTGAAAAGGCAGTAAGTAAACAGTGAGCAAACATTAGAAAAATCGTTATGGGGACCTGGAAAAGCATAGACGTGTGCAGCATAGTCCCACAACAACAGGAACTGTTATCTTCAGTTACTGGGAAGATAGAAATGAACCCGGTGAACTTTATCTGGCAAAAGCGAGCTCTGGACGGATGTTAAAAGTTCTGGTTGTGATGCTACCTCATTCTCACATTTGATGTGTGGAAAAGCTATAAGAAAACAGAGTTCAAGGATCTCAAACTACCAGGACTCCAGGTAAAATTTCCAGGGGTGAAAACTCCCCAGGCCATCTTACCAAAGATGTAGTAATTTGTAAGATATCACCAAACTCCCAACATCTAGTCCCATCTTTAGCCACAGTTCTATTTGGATTCTTCTTTCTTCACATTCCCTGCCTCACCTGTACTGTTCTTCACTTCCTTCCACTCTTTGATCTGGCCCCCACTTTGATCCAGACCTTCTCTTTGTTCTGTTTTAATGTTGTTGCTCTGCCTCCTCTGCCCTGCCTTCATCTACCATCTAGCATATTTTGTACAAAGCACAGTGATGTTCTGATTTCAGAAGACCTCCCCTGTCTATCAGTCAGACACCTTTTAAAACCTAACCCAGGCCCAGGATGAAACATCTCTTCTGGCTGTTCCTGAGATCATTCCTATGCTTTGGCCTCACTGGGGTAGATATCTTTATATGGAAGGCTCTAGAACAAGAACTACAGTGTAGAACAATGATCTGTACATTAGTGTTTCTCAAACACTGCCACTCATTATAGAACTTGTTCTCCCAAGGACGTGGAGGCTTGCCTGAGAACAGCCTGGCATAAGCTGAAGTTTCTCTTAATGCTAGAAAAATTTATGCTACCCCAAAATACATCTCTGTTTTAACATGAAAATCATTTTCCCCCAAATTGATACTCCAGGATGATATACCATGTTGGTCCTGTGATTTCAGATATTCCTTTGGGAGGAAGGACTCATCCATATACCAGTGTAAGAGGCACAGTGAGATCTTTTAAGGACTCATCCAGCTCTAAAAATTATGTGAAAGTGTAATGGTACCAGCAACTTACTAATGACTGGATTTAGGAGGCAGTTTCCTGATGATTCAGGATTAAGGCTAAATTGCATCAGTTCAGTTCAGATCAAGAACTATTATTATATGTCAAGCTTTGTGCTGAGCCATGGGAAGTTTAAGATGAAGAGATAAGGTCTCTCCTTTTGAGAACCCTATACTCTGGTGAGTAAGACATGTAAATATTTTAATATGACATGGTAATTGATAAAAATCAAGGTATGTATAAGGTATTATGGTAGCACAGTGATGTACTAATTGTACTACATGGGGCTCACAGAAGGCTTTCTAGGGGAGATAAGGCCCACCTATCGAAAACTGTCTAAAGGTAAGCCAGGTGAAGAAAAATGAAAAGGACATGCTGGGTGGAGAGAACAGCATAAGCAAAGTATACACTATAAGGTTTGTGGTGGGGAGAAATGGGAGATGAGGATAAAGAGCCAAGTCCTGGATATATGCAATGCAAAGGGGCATGGACTACATCCATGTGATGGTTAATCAATGAGATACAGTCACGCATTGCTTAATGATGGAGACACATCCTGAGAAATGTGTCATTAGGCAATTTCGTCATTGTGCAAACATCACAGAGTATACTGAAGGGGAACAAAATCTGCCACCCCAAAATGTGTCCCTTTAACATGAGGATTATTTTAGGCTGATTATTTTTAAGAAAGAGAGACAAAGTTTTTCTTATAACCTCCCCCTAACTACCTAAAAGAATTCAGATTAGAAAAAACCTGTCTCTGGAAGTGGGCTACCACCTTAGAATAACATGAACTAGGTGGTAGACAGGTAGGAACCCAGAAAAGCCTGGTTTTTGGGCTCCCCATTGTGTTCTTCTGTTTCTGCATGGCCAAACACTTGTTTTCCAAACATTTACTCCTTTTCACCTACCTGTGAATTGCCTTCTTTCCCTTTGAAATCCCTGACTCTCCCCACCCCCATCTTTTTTTTGGCATTTTAATTTTTATTAGGGTCATATTGGTTTATAACATTGTGTAGATTTCAGGTGTACATTATTATATTTCAGTTTCTGTATAGACTGCATCATGCTCACCACAAATAGTCTGGTTTTTATCCGTCACCATACATATGTGCCCCTTCACCCCTTTACTGTCCCTCTACCCCTTCCCCTCTGGTAACCACCAGTCTGTTCTCCTTATCTATGTGTTTATCTTCCACATAGAGTGAAATCATATGGTATTTGTCTTTCTCTGACTTATTTCACTTACCATAGTACTCTCAAGGTCCATCCATGTTGTCACAAATAGCATGATTTTTGTCTTTTTTATGGCTGAGTAATATTCCACTACACACACACTCACACACACACTCACACACACACACACACCATCTTCTTTATCCATTCATCCATTGATGGGCACTTGGGTTGCTTCCATGTCTTGGCTATTGTGAATAATGCTGTGATGAACATAGGGGTGCACATATCTTTTTGAATTATTGATTTCATGTTCTTTGGATAAATACAGACTAGTAGAATAGCTGGATCATATGGTATTTCTGTTTTTAAGTTTTTGAGAAATTCCTATATTGTTTTCCATAGTGGCTGCATCAGTGTGCATTCCCACCAGCAGTGTATGAGGGTTCCCTTTTCTCCACATCCTCTCAAACACTCGTTATTTCTAATAATTAGTGATGTTGAACATCTTTTCATGTACCTATTGGCCATCTGTATATCTTCTTTGGAAAAATGTCTTTTCAAAGACAAGGGTGCCCACTCTCGCTGCGTTTATTCAACATAGTACTGGAGGTTTTGGCCAGAGCAATTAGGCAAAAAAAAGGAATAAAAGGACTCCAGATAGGCAACAAAGAAGTGAAACTCCCACTATTTGCAGATGACATGATCTTATACATAGAAATCCCCCCAAAACAATTGGAAAACTACTAGAAATAATCAACAACTACAGCAAAGTGGCAGGGTATAAAATCAACTTACAAAAATCAGTTGCATTTCTATACGCTAATGATGAACTAAGAGAAAGAGAACTCAAAAAGACAATCCCATTTACAACTGCAACAAAAAGGATAAAATATCTGGGAATAAATTTAACCAAGGAGGTGCAAGACCTATACAATGAAAACTATAAGACACTATTGAAAGAAATTGCGGGAGACATAAAGAAATAGAAAAATATTCCATACACGTGGATTGGAAGAATAAACATAGTTAAAATGTCCATACTACCTAAAGCAATCTACAGATTCAATGCAATCCCAATCAGAATCCCAATGTCATTCTTTATGAAATAGAACAAAAAATCCTGAAATTTGTATGGGGCAACAAAAGACCCTGAATAGCTAAAGCAATCCTGAAAGAAAAGAACAAAGCTGGAGACATCACAATCCCTGATTTCAAAATATACTATAGAGCTATAGTAATCAAAAAAGCGTGGCACTGGTACAAAAATAGACACACAGATCAATGGAACAGAACTGAAAGACCAGAAATAAAACCACACACCTACAGACAGCTAATCTTCAACAAAGGAGTTAAGAACATACAATGGAGAAAGGGAAGTCTCTTCAATAAATGGTGCTGGGAAAATTGGAGAGCCACATGCAAAAGAATGAAAGTAGACCATCTTCTATCACTATACACAAAAATCAACTCAAAATGGATTAAGGACCTGAAAGTGAGACCTGAAACTATAAAACTCCTGGAAGAAAATATAGGCAGTACACTAATTGACATCAGTCATAAAGGAATCCTTTCAGATTCCATGTCTACTCAGACAAGGGAAACAAAAGAAAAAATAAACAAGTGGGACTTCATCAGACTACAGAGCTTCTACAAGGATCTACAAATGAAACCAGGATCAAAATGAATAAATAACCCACCACCTGGGAGAAAATATTCGCAAATCGTATATCTGACAAGGGATTAATCTCCATAATATATAAAGAACTCACACAAATGAGCAACAAAAAAACAAACCACCCAATCAAAAAATGGGCAGAGGATATGAACAGACATTTTTCCAAGGAAGAGATACAGATGGTCAACAGACACATGAAAAGATGTTTAACATCACTAATCATCAGGGAAATGCAAATCAAAACTATGCTAAGATATCACCTTACACCCCTTAGAATGGCTATAATCACCAAGACAAAAAACAACAAATGTTGGAGAGGTTGTGGAGAAATGGGAATGCTCATTCACTGCTGGTGGGATTGCAAACTGGTGCAGCCTCTATGGAAAACAGTATGGAGATTCATCAAAAAATTAAAAATAGAAATACCTTATGTTCCAGCAATCCCACTCTTGGGCATCTACCCAACAGACATGAAATCAACCCTCCCAAGAGGCTTATGCACCCCTGTGTTCACTGCAGCATTATTCACTATAGCCAAGAAGTGGAAGCAACCCAAGTCTCCCTCAACTGATGATTGGATAAAGAAGATGTGGTATATATATCCAATGGAATACTACTCAGCCACAAAAAAAGACAGAATTATCCCATTTGCAACAACATGGATGGACCTAGAGGGTATTAAGTGAAATTAGCCAGAGAGAGGACAAACACCGCACGATTTCACTCATATGTGGAATATAAACGAACACACAGACAGAGATAACTGGTTGGTGGTTACCAAAGGGGAAGGGGGGGTGGGGGTGGGCACAAGGGGTGAAGGGATGCATCCATATGGTGACGGACAAATAGTAATGTACAACGAAAACCCCACAATGTTATAAACTATTAAGACATCAATAAAAATGAAAATTAAAAATTAAAAAAAAATGTTCATATCCTCTGCCCGTTTTTTGATCTGGTTGTTCATATTTTTGTTGTTGATCTGTATGAGTTCTTTATATATTTTGGAAATTAACCCCTTGCCAGATATGTGATTTGCAAATATTTTCTCCCAGTTGGTGGGCTGTCTTTCCATTTTCCCAATATCTTGTCTTTAGCTGAGGATGGTATTTAAGGTGAGGGCTTTGGCCTTTTGGCAAGTTACTCAGTTTTCCTGGGTTTCTCCTATGTATCCATGTTAATAAGCTTTTGTTTGTTTTTCTCCTAATAATCTGTCTCATGTCAATTTAATTCTTAGACCAGCCAGAAGAACCTAGAAAGGTAGAGGAAAATTTCTTCCTCCCTTACAGTACTTACACAAACCTAGATGGTATAGCCTACTACACACCTAGGCTATATGGTACTAATCTTACGAGACCACGGTCATTGTGCAGTCCATCGTTGACTGAAACGTTGTTATGCAGTGTGTGACTGTATTTTAAATTCAATAATGGTGTAGTCAGATTTACATTGTAGGTAGACGACTCTGGCTGCAGAGTGGAAGGATTTATGGACAGCAGGACTAGAGGCATTGCAGTAGTCCAGGTAAAAGACAATGAGAGCCTAAGTGAGATAATTGTTGTAGAAATAGAAAAGAGAGAATACCAGAAAACTTGGGGAAGCAAAATAAGCAAAATTTTTTAGTTTCTTGGGGAATTGGGACACTGCAGGGCAGAGTGAGGGAAGAAGAGGAGTCTAGGATGACTCCCAAGATTCTGACTTTAAGAGCAACTGGATGTTAAGTCATTACCTGAGTTTGAGATACAGAAGAGAAGCCAATTTGGTGGGGGAAGGAAGATAGTCATTCAGTTTGGGACAAGTTGACTTTGAGGTGTCTAAGAAGCATCTATGTGTTTATGTGCAGGTCTGTCAGCTAAGCAGGTTGTTAGACATGAGTCTGAAACTTAGGACAAAGGTCAGGGCTAGAGATAAAGTCATGGGAGTCAACAGTGTGCAAGTGGTCACCGAACCATGGGTGTGTCTAAGTTCTTGCAAGAAGAAGGCATATAAAAGAACATGCACCAAAGACTGCTAGTGTTTAAGAGACAGATAAAAGAAGAGGACAAAGTAGAGGAAGATTATGGAAGATGAAGAGAGCCAGGAGAGAACGGTATCATAAAAGCCAAAGGGAGTAAGATAATTCAAAGATAAGTTGACTAGTTGACAGTGTCAACTACAGAGTAGCATAAAGAACAGAAAAGAGGTCTATTAAGATAATATTTTAAAGATTTCCATTGGATGAAACAATATGGAGGGCATTTGGTGACATCTATGAATAAAATTTCCGTGTGATGGTGAAGAGGGAAGACTAAATGGAGACAGCAATTGTCTTTCCAGACTTTTTCAAGAAACTTAACTGATTTTGACAGTGTTTGATTGCATTATACAAAACGACCAAAAGTCCTTTCTTCATTTAAGTGGTAATTGAGTTCAATAATTAATGACTTTTCAAATAATTTTAATATTAGAGATTGTTTTTAATTATCTATAAAGGAACCTATTATCAAAGGTGTTTACTGGCTATTGACTAGGGGAGATAGCAAGGAAAAGATCCACATGTTTTGGCAAAGTATATTTATAGTTTAAAAATTTGCAAGCATATGTTGTTTGGAAATTAACATATGTAGTAAATGTATGTAGTATATAGTAAAACAAAATCCAGTGAATGTTAAACACACAATTCAGGATGATGGTTACTTCTCATGGGGAGGTTGGGGGGAAACTACCAAGAAGGGGTCAACAGGAAGCTCCAAGGATGTTAGTAATGTTCTATTTCTTAAGCTGGGTCATGGGACACAGTTGGTAAATTATTCTTTATAACTTTTATATCCATTAGATATATTATTTCTATGTTTGAAATAATAGGAAGAGAGATGTACAATGGATGTTAGGAGATCCCGAGTCAAAGCAGATTTTTGTTTCTTTTTCCTTTTTCTTTTATTATTTTGTGTGAAAAAAATCTTTGGCCTGGTTATAGTTGAAAGGAAAAAGGCACTAGAGGGTGAGAGAAGTTTATGATTAATAGAACTAGGGCCCAGAGGGCACAGGTGAGGATGTAATCAAAAGCATAGATGGAGGACTGGCCTCTAAGAGTGGATCTGAAGAAAAGAATGGGTGCAATGTATATGAATTTGTAGGTGAAGAAGAGAAAATTGAGGTGATTGATGCCTTGTAGTCTCAATGATGTTAATGGAATGAGAGGAAAGGTTTTCCCAGAGTTGAGGGAACTCAGGTTTGAGGGAAGTGATGACAGTTTTCAAAAACTAGTCTATGGGAAATGGGAGTAAGAGCCTATACATGATAAGAAGGACTGTTGAGTAAGTGGAAGGCCCAGCATCCATCTTGTTCACTGACGTTAAGTGGTGAACAAGTGCACTGATAGTACAGAAAGAAGGAAAAATACATTAACCTTTTTTCCTTGTTGCTTGAAAAATCAGCCAACCGTTCAAGTCCAGAGACACCCCTTTTCACTCCAGGGTATGCTGAAGTGGCAACTGGGAACTGCTGCTTTGGTGGTGATGCCCATAACCTTTGTTCCATTCTTCCCTCACCAGGACTGAACTTGCTCTGATTCCTTTTGTCATTTCATTTTTGTGATGTGTTAATCAGGAACCAAGACAGAAAGGGATTTTAGAACTAGGAAGGGCTGTGATTACCTCTTCCAAACTACCCACTTAACAAACAAATAAATTATAATCCTGAGATGTTACATATCTTGCTCAAGGTCACAGAGTGAGTTCATAGCAAAACTTGGACTAGAACCCATGTCCATGACTCAGAGGCCAATGTTCTTTATTAGATCTTGAGAAATAATGGAATTGAGCCCAGATTTGTTCTTCAGTCTTTAATTCAGGATTCCAGTAAGACTGCCTAATTTTCATAAGTTTGAAAGAGGCAATGAAGAAAGGCCCAGCTCAAATGCCACCCCCTCTGTGAAGCCTTCTCAGATTCTCTGGTGAGAGTGATTCACTCTCTATTCTATGTCCCCAAGGACTATCAGTTTATCTCACGACACTCAAATCTTTCACAAATATATAACCCCCTAATAGATTATAAATTCCTTGAAGATAGGGATCAATTCTTATTCATTTTATTATTTCCTCAGAATCCAACATAGAGTCTGGCATTTAATAGGCACACATGAAAAAAAAAAAAAAAGAGCAGGAATGAGACCATATTTTGCTGAGGAACCAAACTGAGCTGGGAGATAACTGAGCTCTTACTCATGGTAATTTTGTTCCACAGCATCATGAACTCATGCCACAACAGGTTCAGGCTCTTATTCTGGTCTTACTCCTTCTGTTGTTCCAAGGACCCACCTATAGAGAAAATAACAATGATGGAAGTAGCTGTCAAATTTTGAAGAGGGTGAGGGACTCGAGAGTTACTTAAGGACTCTTAGACTACTGTAGAGCAGGGATACACCTTGCCTGAAGTTCAGAACTAAGCCACAGTCATATCAGCCCATGGCAACAGAGAACTTTCAACACAGTATCTATGCTTCTTCTGCATTCTTTTACTATGCAGTTCCTAGAAAAGGGGGGGGGGTGTTTACCTTGTTATTTGCAGAGTAACAGAAAGCTGAGTCAGGCAGGGTTGGTTGTTTTTGAAAATAAACTGAGACCAGAAACCAACCATCTGAGTGTTTCTGCTAGCAAGGACAGATTTAGAAAGTATAAAAACCATATTCTGCAGTAAAATAATATGCTATATTCTCCCCATAACCTACTTCCCTACTGACCAAACACACATCCCATTCCTATTAAAAAGACACATTCAACCACTGCTCTTCCCAGGATTAGGTAAAGGTTCAACAGTGATGCCCCCCTGCCCTTCGGGTCAGCTACTAAAACCAAAGGACAGCAGCCTTAGTTCAATAATTATACTTCTCCTAAGAGAGAAACACAGGTTTCTCCCCCATTAATTGTGGGAATAGGTGTAAGAGCACAAGAGAAGAGAGGAAACTAACATTTATTCTAGTTAGCTGCTAGACATTTTCAGTTAATCCTCACGCGGCCCCTCCGAGGTAGGTGTTTGTGTTCCTGTTTCAGAAGGAGGGATACTGAGATTCAGAGAGGTTAGGGGACTTGTCTGGGGTCTTACCAGTAGAAGTGGCAAAACCAGGAATGAACTTTGGTCTGACACTCCATAGTTCATGCTCTTTCTATTATGTGACTATATTTCCCCTTAAAGGAAAGTTTAGAAACCCTGTTTCCTTTAGGGAAACCTAGAAAATGCAATGCACCTGAACTAATATAAAACCTGATTTACACCTTTTCTAACTCAACCTTCCTCAGGCCCATTTGTGAGTTGGTTTATATCCTTTCCCAGAGACACATAGGACCACAATGTCTGAGTGATTTGACTTTTAAGTATACTGTTTTGCTCATTACCAATCTAAGACAATTTCAAGGTTTAATGCATTCCCCTCATGAAGAGAGTGACATATGGTCTTTCTTGGTAAAGAAGGTGGGAATGGCAGGGTAAAGAGAGTAAGCAACATGATGTAACTCAACTCTGTGGATGATTGGCTGCAACTGCCTCTTAGCCTTTGCTTTGCTAACTGCTCTTTCTGGAACTCCACCCACCTTACCTATGTTTACTTGTTTTTCAAGGATGCTTTAGAGATATTTCCCTCTATAATCTCACTCCTATTTCCACTAGGCTATTTCCATCAGAGTCCTCCTTTTATTGTCATAACACTCTGTACACTCTATTAAAATATTTAATATATATGTCATAATAGTTGAATTACTCCTTCTTCACCACAGTTTGACCTTATTATAGGCAAGGGCCTTCTTTGAAGATTGATGAAATCCATTTTCAAGAACAGAAGATAGACAAGGACACTGTTGGGGAAGAGGGAGAATCCCCCCCCTCGCCCTTTCCCTTACGGTTCTTATGGCTGGCCAAATAATTTAAAAGGCCGGTTAGCAGGAGAGAACCAAACAACACTTTAATAACATGTATACATGGGAGAAACTCAGAAAACTGAGCAACTCATCACTCTGACTAAGCTGCTCTCTTAAGTATTTTTCAGGTACAGGCAAACAGGGTGTTGGGGTATTGGTTTGGGATTTCAGAGGGGAAGAAGACAATTTACATGAAGATAGAAATGTAAATGCTTGTCAGATGACTCTTTACTGGGCCACCTATAGAGAATGTGGCCCAAGAGACAGAATTTCAATGACAAGATGGACTTGTTGGTGCCTTTCTTATCACACTTATTTTACATTATATTACTATCATATGGCAGTGGCTCCTTCCTGGAACAGGCCTTCTATGTTAAATTCTTTAGGCAGTTTGGGGGAAGCTCCGAAGTTTTTCCTGAGCCGTTGTTGTCTTCAGCTTGAAATAATCCACATACCAGAGTGGCGCATCTTGGGGCAGTCTGCCCTGAACACCATCAGCACCAAGACAATTCCAAGGGGGAAAGAAGAATCTTTTCAACAAATGGCTGGGACAACTGGATATACAAAAGAATGAAGTTGGATCCCTATCTTACACCATATATAAAAGTTAATTAAAATGGATTATAGACATAAATATAAGAGCTAGAAGAAAAAAACCTTAGAAGAAAACATAGGAGTGAATCTTCATGACCTTGAGTTAAGCAGTGGTTTCTTAGATATGACATTGAAAGCACAAACAGAAGAAAAAAATAGATAAACTGGACTTCATCAAAATTTAAAGCTTCTGTGCTTCAAAGGACACAATCAAGAAAGTAAAAAGGCAGCCCACAGAAAAGGAGAAAATATTTTCTAATCATATATCTGATATAGGACTTGTATCTATAATATATAGAGAATGATTACAACTCAACAATAAAAAGACAACCCAATTTAAAATGGGCAATGGATCTAAATAAGCATTTCTCCAAAGATATACAAATGCCCAATAAGCGCATGAAAAGATACTCCAAATCACTAATCACTAGGGAATCAAAATGAAACAAAACAATGAGATACACTTCACACCCACTAGGATGGCTAAAAAAAAAAAAGGACATGAATGTTGGCAGGGATGTAGAGAAACTGGAACTGTCATACAGTGCTGATGAGATCATAAAATGGTGCAGCCACTTTGGAAAACAGTCTGGTGTTTCCTCAAAATGTCAAATACAGAGTTACCATATGACCAAGCAATTCCACTCCAATGTGTATGCCCAAGAGAAATGAAAACATAGGTACATACAAAAATATGTACACAAATGTTCATAGCATCATTATTCATAACCACCCAAATGTCCATCAACAGATGAATGGATAAACAACATGTGACATATTCATACAACAGAATAATATTCAGCAATGGAAAGGAATGAACTACTGATACATGCTACAACACAGATGAACCTTGAAAACATTATGCTAAGTAAAAGAGGCAGAGATTATATGATTCTATGTCTATGAAATATTTAGAACAGGCAAACCCATGGAGACAGAAAGGAGATTAGTGGTTGCCAGGGGCTGAGGGGTTGCAAGAAAATGGGGAACGACTGATAATGGGTATGGGATTTCTTTTGGGGTAGATGAAAATGTTCTAAAATTGGATAGTAGTCCTTGTTGCACAACTATAAATATACCAGAAACCAGTGAAATGTAAACTTTAAAGGAGTGAATTTTATAATATGTGAATTATATGTCAATAAGGCTCTTATTAAAAAAAAAAAGAGTAAAAGAGAAATAGCAATAAAGCACTGAAACTTCTAAAGCCATCCGAGGGTGACTTTCAAATTCATTAGGAAAAACTGTCCCAGGAATAAAATGTAGGAATACTTAGTAAGGTCGTTAACACCTTCAAAGTATCTTTTTTGATACACTTGACGGTTGTCTTTTGTAGTGACTTAGTAAATAATCTATAAAAGTATATGGAAATGTCAATTAATTGATGAATGGATAAATAAAATGTGGTGTTATGGGCAGAATTATGTTACCCCCAAATTTATATGTTGAAGTCCTAACGTCCAATATCTCAGAGTATGGCTGCATTTGAAGATGTGGTCTTTAAAGAGGTAATTAAAAGTAGGTCATTAGGGAAGGTTCTAATATGATGTCCTTATAAGAAGAGGACAGACACACGCAGAGGGAAGATGATGTGAACATACAGGGAGAAGACAGCCATCTTCAAGCCAAGGAGAGAGGCCTCAGAGAAACCAATCCTGCCAATACCTTGATCTGACTTCTAGCCTCCAGAACTGTGAGAAAAAGAAATGTCTGTTGTTTAAACCCCCCAGTCTGGGATGCTTTGTTACCGCAGCCCTAGCAAGCCAATAAATGTATATCAATACAATGAAATACTCAGCCATAAAAAGGAATAAGTAGTGATGCATGCTACATGGATGAACTTTGAAAACATTGTGCCAAAATAAAGAAGCCGGTCACAAAAGACCACATACTGTATGATTCAATTATATGAAATGTCCAGAATAGGCAAATCAATAGAAATATAAAGTAGATTAGTGGTTGCCTACAGCTGTGGGGAGCAGGGTGGGAGGGGACTGGGGGAAATGGAGAGTGATTAATGGGTAAGGGGATTTCTTTTGTGGGTGATGAAAATGTTCTAAAATTGACCATGGTGATGGTTGCACAACTCAGTGAATATACAGGCATAACTCCTTTTATTGCACTTCGCTTTACTGCACTTCACAGATGATGCGTTTTTTTTACAAATTGAAGGTTTGTGGTAACCCTGCATCAAGTCTACTGGCACCATTTTTCCAACAGCATTTACTCACTTCGTGTCTCTGTGTCACATTTTGGTAATTCTCTCAATATTTCAAACTTTTCCATTATTATTATATTTATTATGGTGATCTGCGATCAGTGACCTCCAATGTTACTATTCTAATTGTTTTGGGGTGCCACGAACCAGGCCCATATAAGATGGCGAACTTAGTCAATAAACGTTGTGTGTGTTCTGACTGCTCCACCGACCAGCTGTTGTCTCGTCTCTCTCCCTCTCCTTGGGCCTCCCTATCCCTGAGACAGAACAATATTGAAATTAGCCCAATTAATAACCCTAAATGGCCTCTAAGTGTTCAAGTGAAAGGAAGAGTCATACATCTCTCACTTGCAAAGCTAGAAATGATTAAGCTTACTGAGGGAAGCAAGTCAAAAGCTGAGATAGACTGTAAGCTAGGCCTCTTGTGCCAACCAGTAAGCCAAGTTGTGAATGCAAAGAAAAAGTTCTTGAAGGAAGTTAAAAGTGCTACTCCAGTAAACACATGAATGATAAGAAAGTGAAACAGTTTTATTGCTGATACAGAGAAAGTTTTAGTGGTCTGGATAGAAGATCAAACCAGCCTCAACATTCCCGTAAGCCAAAGCCTAATCCAGAGCTAGGCCCTAAACTCCCTTCAATTCTGTGAACGCTGAGAGAGGTGAGGAAGCTGCAGAAGAAAAGTTGGAAGCTAGCAGAGGTTGGTTCATGAAGTTTGAGGCAAGAAGCCATTTCCGTAATATAAAAGCGCAAGGTGAAGCAGCAAGTGCTGAAGTAGAAGCTGCAGCAAGTTATCCAGAAGATCTAGATAAGATAATTAATGAAGGTGGCTACACTAAACAACAGATTCTCAACGTAGATGAAATAGCCTTATATTGGAAGAAGATGCCATCTAGGACTTTCATAGCTAGAGAGGAGAAGTCAATGTCAGGCTTCAAAGCTTCAAAGGACAGGCTGACTCTCTTGTGAGGGGCTAATGCAGCTGGTGACTTTAAGTTGAAGCCAATGCTCATCTACCATTCCAAAAGTCCTAGGGCCATTAAGAACTATGCTAAATCTACTCTGCTTGTGCTCTGTAAGTGGAACAACAAAGCCTGGATGACCTCTGTTTACAACATGGTTTACTGAGTATTTTAAGCCTACTGTTGAGACCTACTGCTCATTGACAATGTATCTGGTCACAAAAGAGCTCTGATGGAGATGTACAATTGAGATTAATATTGTTTTCAGTCCTGCTAACACAACATCCATTCTGCAGCCCATGGATCAAGGAGTAATTTTGACGTTCAAGTCTTATTATTTAATAATAACATTTTGTAAGGCTACAGCTGCCATAGATAGTGACTCTTCTGATGGATCTGGACAAAATACACTAAAATACCTTCTGGAAGGGATTCACCATTCTAGATACCATTAAGAACATTTGTGATTCATGTGAAGAGGTCAAAATATCAACATTAGCAAGACTTTGGAATAAGTGCATTCCAACCTTCATGGATGACTTTGAGGGGTTCAAGACTTCAATGGAGGAAGTTACTGCACCTGTGTTGAAAACAGCAAGAGAACTAGACGTGGAGCCTGAAGATGTGACTGAATTGCTGCAATCTCATGATAAAACTTTAACGGATGAGGAATTGCTTCTCATGGATGTGCAAAGAAAGTGGTTTTTTGAGATGGCATCTACTCCTGGTGATGGTGCTGTGAAGATTGTTGAAATGACAATGAAGGATTTAGACTATCACATAAACTTAGTTGATAAAGCGCGGCGGAGTTTGAGAGGAATGCCTCCATTTTTGAAAGAAGTTCTACTGTGGATAAAATGCTATCAAACAGCATGGAATGCTACAGAGAAATCGTTCGTGAAAGGAAGAGTCAATTGATGTGGCAAACTGCATTGTTGTCGTATTTTAAGAAATTGCCACAGCCACCCAAGTCTTCAATAACTACCACCCTGTTCAGCCAGCAGTCATCAACATGGAAGCAAGACCCTCCACCAGCAAAAAGATTTATGATTTGCTGATGGCTCAGATGATGGTCAGCAATTTTTAGCAATAAAGTATTTTTTAATTAAGGTATGTACATTGTTTTTTTAGACATAATGCTATTGCACACTTAATAGACTACAGTATAGTGTAAACATAACTTTTATATGCACTGGGAAACCAAAAACATTCATGTGACTCCCTTTATTGTGGTGGTCTGGAACCAAACCCATGATATCTCTGAGGTATACCTGCACTCACAATTCACCTAAAGTGTAAAATCCAGTGGTTTTATGTTATGTGAATTATATCTCAATAAAGCTGTTATTTAAAAAAAAAAAAAAGGATATGGAAAGCAAGGAAGAAAACTAGGGAGGGAAGTGGGCTTTTCCTCCATAAATAGTTTTGAAGGGAGAACACTCTGAGAATAAATGGTGACATAAATAACAAAGAAAGGAAGGCAGCCTGATCTCTGCTTCCTTCAGGAAAAAAGATAGGAAGCTGGCCTACAACAGAGCAGGGTCTCACAGCCTCAGCATTATTGAGATTTGGGGCCACAGAATTCTTTGTTGTGGGAACTGTCCTGTACATTGTAAGATATTTAGCAGCACTCCTGGGTCTCTACCCACTAGATGCCAGTAATGCCACCCTCCCCCCCAGCTATGACAACCAAAAATATCTCCAGACAAATCGCCCCCCACCCCCCACCCCCATTGAGAACTGCTGGACTAGAGAAATGGACCTAAAGGTTCACCTTGCAATGTAAACAGACCCCTAGTTGCCTGAATTTTCAGGCAGTAGGGTGGGGGTGGAAGAACTTGGGCACCATTTCAAGAGAAAAATGTGTCTATCTTGTATCAGGTAGAAAAGGATGGAGTCAGGGCAGTTCCAGATAGAATATGCCAAAATTGTCTTTGGCACCTTTTTGTATAATTTCTTCCATTCTTATGACATCATAACTTCTTTCCTAGATTTATAAAGCTTTCCAATATGAAAAATAATAAGTAAATAACCTACAAAAGGCTGAGTGTCCCATCCCCCCCCCCAATAACATGTTAACCTAGTATGTATCTGTATGATTCAGAACAGGTTAGGTTGTGCTGGATAAAAACAGCCCACAAAGCTTAGTGGCTCTTTACAACTGTTTATTTCTCTCATGCCATGGTTTAGCATGGTTTATTTAGGGCTTTGCTCCACGTCTCCTCATTCTGGGATCTAGGCTGATGGAGAAGCTACTGTCATCAACACTGATAGTAATGTGTGAAGGGAAATGTGTTCTGGAGGGTCTTGCACTGGCAATTATGTGTTTTAGCCCAGAAGGAACACATCACTTCTGCTCACAACTCACAAGACCCCACCCAACCACAGGGGGCCAGAAAGTGCAATCATACCATGTGCCTAGAAGACAGAGAGCCAGAAATGCTTAATGAATAGCATCAAATATCCTCAAAGTACTCTTCAATATTGCTTTTCCTGTTCATAAAATCATACACCTGTATACATACGTACACACGTACGTGGGACATTGTCATTGTTGCACAAAATAGGGTCATATTATAAGTAGTCTTTTCCACCTTGCTTGTCTCAGCCAACAATATCTCATGGAAAACCTTCCAGAACAGCTGGTATAGCTCTAATTCATTCTTTTTAATGCTTACATAACATTCCATGGTGAAAATAAAGCATAATTTACTAAGTCAAAGGTCTGACTGGAACTAAGTAGACATCAAAGTTCTCTATCTATATAAAAGTCTATATATTTTGTATCCTGTCATCACAATTTGGGAGAAATTGGCTTTAATTCTCCCCCCTGCCATGACAGCCAAGTCCTTCGTTTTCCTAATGTTGGAGTGCTGGTTGCTAAGCCTGGGCACTTGAGGAAGGAAACAGAATTCACTTTTCTTGTTCCTTTTTCTGATTCTCTGCCTCATCTAGATACATCCCTTCCTTCACTATTTCTATTTCCCCGTCTAAAATAAGGGGAAATTTCGGCTTTATTAAAAAAGAAAAGGCACCATATCAAGTTTTATTTTTAACTACAGGCAAATGGCATCAACCAGAATTTCTCCTCTCCCTACTTCTATGACTCGCCTTTCCTCTTCTTTCCTTGCTCCTTACTCTTACCTCTTTCTCTTTCTGACACCTACCTTGTCTTCCACTTCACTTACCTCAAATGAAAAAGAGGGAATGTAGTTTGGGGAAGACGGTTAAAAACAAGGAGTACAAGGAAAGGAGGTCAAACCTCTTACTCAAATTATGTTCTTTTTCCAGTCGTCTCCCTAGATGTGAAATTAAGTCACTCAAACCTCTAGCCTTCTTGGTTGCCAGCTTTAACTCAAAGCTACTACCTCTCCAAAAGGTTTAACCCTCCCTTCACACTCCCATTCTATCTCATATGATATCAAAAAAGAGTACACCTACTAAAAGAAGAAAGTCAGGGAATTTGTCTTTGTGGAAGCACTTTCTGATGTTTTCTTATCTGTGCGTTTTCCTCAGACTGAAATATTTTATAGTGTAATGACCACACCATTCTGTGAATACAAGGGAGCTCATCCCTTAAGTGTGTGCTTTTTTAATTTAATATTTAAAATTATTTTTTTAAACTAGACTTCTCAGGGACTTAGCCTATTTGAATGGTGTTATCCAAAATAGTAGAAGTCTAAATTTTTATTGCTCTATTTGAAGTTACTGCCTTGTTCCTCCTTATTAAAACTGACCCATCCTATATCACATCTTTTATAATGTAACTAATCTAATAATCTATTAATTTGTTAGTGGAAGACATCCACCCCCACCCCGCTCCTCTCCCCTATCAAATCAAGGTAATTAGCCTTCCAAATAGGAAAAATAAATTTAACAGTAGCTACTACAGACATGATGCTGCAACTACTGATGTGAAATTTAAACCAGGTAAAAGGGAAGGGTGGGGCTTGACAAACTGGTATGGACTAGAGAGAGGCAGACAAGGACTCTGCCTTTATTTAGGGTGCTGCTTCTCAGAAAGATGAGGAAGGACAGGAAGGATTTGCAAAGCTGGTTTTTCTGTACTTTGGCTAAGAAAACAGGAATATGACAAGCTAGATCTTGAAAGGAACCTATGTTAAACATTAAATGAAAATGGATGGGGCCAGCCCGATGGTATAATGGTTAAGTTCGCGTGCTGCACTGCAGCAGCCCAGGGTCCACAGGTTCGGATCCTGGTTGCGGACCTATGCACCGCTCATCAAACCATGTTGTGGTGGTATCCCATATACAAAGTGGAGGAAGATGGGAACAGATGTTAGCTCAAGGCTAATCTTCCTCAGCTAAAAGAAGAAGATTGGCAACAGATGTTGGCTCAGGGCCGATCTTCACCAAAAAAGTAAAAATAAAAAATTAAATGTCTCATTAAAAAAAAAAGAAAGAAAATGGCGATTTTTTTCTAATGTTGCTCAACAGAGGGTTAAAAAAGAATGAGAAGGGGGACTTCCAGTTATGGCAGCATGAAGTGATAGGCAATCCCTCCTGCAAAAACCAAAATGAAAAAAAAACCAATCCAAAATAGGGAAAACTAGAGAAAACTATCAAAACCAACCATTTCAGGGAACTGGAGCTTGACCAAAGGCAGACAGCAAACTGAGAAGCTGTTGTGATTTTGTTAAATTAACATTTGTTAAGCAGAGACCCGGGGTATCTGATGGTGAGTCTCAGTTCAGCAAAAGACAACTAGGGAATTAAAATAGAGAATTTGATCACTCACAGGCCCTGGGAGAGGGGCATGGCACAGCACACCCCAGGGACCATGCTGGGAGGTCAGGGCAGGGTGCAGGCAGTGTGGCAGGACCTGGGGCGCATGCCTTTATTCTGGTCTACAGGTGGAGTGCTTTAGAGTTCCCAGGCTAAGGCTGGATTGGTCAATTCAAACCAAAAAGAATGGGGTTTTGGTAGGCACCTTGGGTCTCTTTTCCAAAGGGTGCACAAGAAGGCCCTGGGAGGTGGGGATCTATTTGTCTCAAGGGCATTTGGGAGAGTCATATCAGGAACTTCCATCTACTTGTGACTCTGCAGCTGTTACCCAGGGCATGTTCACAGGAGGGGCTAGTGTCAGCTCAAGGCCCCTTGGCCACACAAACTGGATGTGGAGGTAGCAATATTATGCAGTTCAGCTAGACTGTCCACAGAAGCTTTTATTCTTGAAAAACTACTACATCTTCAGCTAAGAACAGTGGGAGACAGTGGGTTTTTGCCTGGGGTTGCTCCCATTATCCCCCTCACTCAGTCAGTGCCTTTTAAGTAAGGTGGTGCTGGCCATGAAAAGTAGCTTTGCCACCAGGGGAAGCAGACTCAATTCAGAGTGGCAACGGGGGATGGAAAATCCTTGGCCTTACAGACTATGTGTTGGACCCTGTGTAAGCACTAGGCTAACTGCAATAACAAAATAGATCAAATCCCTGCTTCCAAAGAGCTTACATTCTAGTGGATGGAGGTAGACATGCTTAAAAAAAGAATATGTAACATCAGACCGTGATTTAAGCTTTAAAGAAAATTTAGAAGTATATATGGATTGAAAAGTGGGACATGCTTGCTATTTTACATAGTCAGGAAATAGAGTAACATTTAAACAGAGAACTGAACAAAGTGAAGGAGAGAACTATTGGCTCTCTGTAGGAAAACTGTTCTAGAAAGAACAGATAGTGCAAGGCTCTGAAGCAGGGCTCGATTGTACTTGTTTCAAGCAACAGAAGGGACCCTGTGTTACAGAGGGGCAGCAGGGGAGGAGAGATCAGAGGTAGCCCAGGATCAGGTAGGGCTTATCTGCCCTGGTAAGGACTTTGAATTTACAGAGCCATAAAAATGAAACTAATGATTTAAACAAATGAGTATAATGTAACTACTGTGAAAATGAAGGGGCAGAGGAGGGAGAGGTTCTAAGAATGCTCCAGGAAGTTGGCAGATAATGCCTAACGATAAACTAACAAATGGCAGCATGCACAAATCAACTAGAATTATGGAAACAACAGCGGGAAAAGTTTAAAGTGGTTTCACCAGAGGGAGGAGGGATGGAGCATGGGGCTGCTGCTTCTCATTATAAGCCTTTTAAATGCTATTTGATTTTTTTTAACTAAAAACATTTTTTAAAAGCTTGTGAAAGTTCTTGATGAAGGATGGAAACCTCAACTGTAAATGCATCACATGTGCAACAGTCCTGACAACATAGACAGTGGTAGAGGGATGGGGCTCCCTGATGGCCAGGGTTGCAACAGGCTGTGCAGATCATGGGCACTCTATGCTCCTAGGTGGTATTTTCCAGATCACCATCAACTACTTTTCTCCCATTCCACATAATCTTTAGGTAACCACTCAGGCCACTGGGGAAAATAATCATTTTCCTTTGGATCCTATAGTCTATGCTACTGTAAATAGGATAAAAGCCATCATGCCTGAATCTTTTTTGGAATTAGGTGGTGTTTATATAATTATTTTGACTTTTAACAAATCTGGATCACATTGACCATGTTCATTTATACTAAAGGGCTGTATCAAATCTGATTCTTCAAATTATTTCCAATTAGGTGAAAAGTGATATTGTGCTTTCATCTGCATTTAATTACAGTGAGATTTATTATCAATTTGTATTATTTTGTGAATTGTGTGTTCATGTCTTTTGCCCAATCTTCTATGGTCTTTTTCTTACCAATCTGTAAAGGCTCTCTAATGGAACAGCCATTCATCACAGCTGCTACAAACATTCCCGATTTGTTGTTTGCCTTCTGATGTTGATACATAAAATGCTGACATAGGTGAATATTTTTCTTTTCCAGTTCCCTTCTTTACGTTTATGTTTAGGAAGGCTTTTCCACCCTGAGATCAGTAGATATTTACCTATCCTCCTCCCCGCGCCCCCTTTTATTTTAACCATGTTTTTAAAGCCTCAGGGCCAGTGGCAGGTATTCTCATGGGCATGTAACTCACTTAGCAGACAAGACTTCATGATATAAAGTGTTATAAGTGGATCCATCTTAAAATGGCTTACTATTTAGAATCCTCAGTGGCATATTGTGTTTCTTGTCAAAATACCCATTTATGTTTTCTTCATTCAGCCACCTAACAGCTGTCCCCTAATATTTCAGGTGTCCCAGAACCCTGATGGCAAACTTCAAGGGTCACGCTCTCCCAGGGAGTTTCTTCTTGATAGTGGGGCTATGGTGGTCAGTGAAATACCCACTTAAGTACTTTCACCAAAAGGGGAAAAACAGCCAACTGACGCGTCATTATCAGCGTCTCGAGATCACTGAAGCTGCAATCAGGACTTTGTTTTCAGTCATCGGTAAGAATGGGGGGGGGGGGTGTCATCTGGTCCAGGGGATCTCCCCATCACCTCCAGAACCTTTAAGCCATCTTCCAGACCCTGTGAAATGGATGCTTCCACTGGCAGAGATAGTAGAACAGGGTTTTTAGTTGGCCACTAAACATTTTATCATAACATCTATTGTGAACCGACCTGTGTAACATTAACAGTTAACAGCACCTTACATTATAGAACACTGAAAAACTACCAGATAAACTATATTCTTTGCCCTAAAAGGACATAGGTATAGGAGCCAGCCCCATGACCTAGTGTTTAAGTTTGACGCACCCTCCTTTGGTGGCCCAAGTTTGGTTCCCGGGAGTGGACCTATACCACTTGTTGGCGGCCATGCTGTGGCAGTGACCCACATACAAAATAGAGGAAGACTGGCACAGATGTTAGCTCAGGGCGAATCTTCCTCAGCCAAAAAAAAGGATGCAGGTATAAGTTGTAGGAAGAGAAGACATACTTTATGAGAAACATAAAACACAACTAAAAATAGAAAAAAAACAAATTAAAAGAGTAAACTCATGCACATCACTTATGAGAAAGCACTAAATAATTTTAGAAAAATTATCTTATTTTTCCTCACCTGTCTCTCCATTAGAATCTCAAGTAGTTAAAACCCAAGTCTTCAGCCTAACCTCCAACCCCAAATCTCAAGCAATTTAGAGAGAGGTAGTTTATGCTAGAAGGCTACTAAAATAGGCAGTGGAAGACATTGAAAAAAGCCAAGAGGGCTATTTGAGAGGGATTTTCTTTTACTGTGCCTCCTTCCAACAAAACCCACCCCCTTCCACTGTTACTTGTCATCCATTCCACCACTGGTGGCCCTCATAGAACGAGCAGTACCAATAATAGAAAATATTCTTCCTCAGGATCAGCACACCACCTGAGTAATGGGATCTTACTCTGTAACTGCGTTCTGCCACTTTTCATCTTAGGCCTATGGTTTCTCAACCTCTGGGAGGAACTTAAACAGTGGCTTCTCTTGGGATGTGCCAAGGCAGACAGCTTGCTTTGCCCAGTCCAGCTGAACTCTCCCATTCACTAGTTGTTTAGGCTTCAGAAAGGCTTTCTCATCTTTCAGCAGCTGAGAAGTGATAGGGGCCATATGGCTTAAATGGTAAGGACAGCTTCAACTTTGCCTAAATAAAACTATAAAAATTATTATTTGGCTTCTTTGCTGGGTGAAAATAACACTCATTCAACAATTATCTCTTGAGCTGCTACCACGTGCCGGGAACTCACGTTCTAGGTTTCAGGGATAAAATGGGGGAACCAAACACAGTCTCTGCTCTCACAGAGCTTCCATTCTAGTGTCACTGGGACTTCCTTTTCCTGAGTTGTTTTCACCAACTCCTTGATCCTTTACACATAAATTCTGAAAGGGGACAGTCTGAGGAAAAAATGTTTGGGGAACAGGGACCAGAATGTTGTCATGGAGGGCTTATTCTAAGCCCCAAGAACATTTCAGGCACCAGGCAAAAGGCAAATCTTTTGCCTTTCAAAAGAGGTGATAAAAGTAGAAAGGATAAGAACTGAGAGCTGCACTGTGGCACAGCTTCAATCTTCTGGCCCTCATCTCTAACATTTGCCTCTCCTGAGATACAGAATGACCAGAAACACCAAGGTGAAGGAGCCTTCACCTCGTTCCCCCCGTGTTGAGGACACAGAGACCTGAAGCCATGGCAAGGCCTCACAGGTCACAGAGCTCGCTCCGTGCCTAGGAAAAGCACTCACTTGAAGTCCGCCCAGACAGAAACACACCTGGGCAGCTTAGGCATGCACAAGTGTCTTCACCACCAGTGTGTCTCTGCTTAGATTCTATTATTTTCAACCTAACTGTTTCTTTCTGGGATTTCTTTCACTGCTTACTTGGCAGAGGGAGCCCAGAGATTAATGTATCAGCCACACTCTCACTTAAGTGATAATACCTTGTTTTCATCTCAGCTACCGGACAAGTTTCCTGGGGACTTGTGTGGCTGCATTGCTATTTTCTCTCTTCCCCTTGCACCCTCCTCCCCCACAAAAGAACAACAAAGGCAAGATGTCTACAAGGTTCCTCAGCAAATACCTTTTTATGCTGAGGTAGCTACATCTGAGACAGCAGAGTAGGTCCACTGAACCAGAGGCCACCTTCACCCACATCTCGACTTCACTCATGACTTGGGGCTATTTTTTGCTGTGTCCTATTTGTCTGGGAACTGCTCCTCCCCCCTCAATTTCCACTCTCATTTCCCTGCAGGGATCCTGGGGGAGCAGTTTGTTCCGGATGGGCCCCACCTCCACCTGTACAATGAAAACCATTGGATCAAGCTAATGAACTGGCAGCACAGCACCATGTATCTGTTCTTCGCAGTCTCAGGAATCACTGATATGCTCACCTATCTCATCGCCCACATTCCCCTGGGGGTGGACAGACTGGTCATGGCTGTGGCAACATTCGCTGAAGGTAACTGAGTTGTACGGATGGAGGAAAGGAAGCCGAGACTGAAGAGTTGTGTTTATGAGGGACCAGAGTACAGAAGACCACAACCACTGCAAATATAACAACCTTCCCCTCAAAATCCAAATCTCTGAACTTTAAAAACCTAAACAGGACTCGGTGCTATGCTCCGGATGGTACAAATGACATATTCCATAAAGCAGCACATGGAAGCTTATGGGTTTTAGCCAAAGCCACTGGCTAGTAGTGCACACACACTCCCTGCCCTCCCACTGCCACCCCACACTTGTGTATAAGTGCGTGTGTGCACAGCCACATGGAAACATACAAGAACTGTCTGAAGACTGGCTGAATGCCATCATGCAAGACAGTAACTCCCTTTGGTTAGGGAAGAGAAACTGCATTCCACCCCCTACCATGGGGTGTTATTGTCTGGACTCCACCACAAATCTCAAGATCCGCCCAAGGGCTAGGACAGATCTCCCTATGTAACTCACATTAACTGGGATAATGAAAAAGCATTTTGTAATCCAACAACCTCACTTACTTCTGTACCTCAGGAAGAGTTGAAAAAAGGTTGAATGAAGGCAAAACTGAATTTCAAGTATACACACACACAATTTGTCACAAATCGGCATGCTTCACCTACCCATCCTGTATTGAACCTACCATGGGTTCTGTAAAGATTTAAAAAGATACATCCTTTGCTGCTTATACTCACTTAACACACACGAAGTAAATTTAATCTGCGTTGGTTTGTTGCCCTGTAATGTTACATAAACTGACTTCTTAAGTGCTGAAGGATCTAGCTCTGAGATGGGTGTAGGAGGAAATTCTAATAATGGAAAAAGTCCACAATTAATCCTCTGAAGCAGAAACAAGCAAGTCTCTGATGGCTGTAATTCGCTTTGTGGCAGGTTTTCTCTTCTACTACCATGTTCATAACCGACCACCATTGGACCAGCACATCCACTCACTCCTGCTGTGCGCTGTGTTTGGAGGGGCTCTCGGCCTCGTCTTAGAGGTGATCCTTCGGGACAATATTGTGCTGGAACTTTTCCGAACCAGTCTCACTATTCTTCAAGGCACCTGGTTCTGGCAGGTAATTATTCAAAACAGTGCTCCTCACATTGAATGGATTAAGGAGCCCCTTGAGAGTGCCCAAGGGAATTCTTGAAGATGCAGTGAATGGGTTTAGATGGCCACTTTTCTCCCCACGCCCACTCCTTGACCTATGTAATTTTATCCATTAACATCTTGCTGATGCATTAACGAGCATAATCTATGGAGCATACACAGCAAGCAGATTAAATATTTCTCTATCTGCCCTCCCCAGTGGAGGTACTGATACCGTTTACAAGTTCCACTTGCTAAACTGTTCACTTGAAACGTGGGCCCTGAAATTTTATTTTAACTAAGGGTACCCTAAAACCAGAATTAACTTAGAGCAATTTTCCTGTGCATAAAGGCCTTTCTATGCTAACAGAGGTGTGGGAAATGTGAGGTGGGGGAACGTATGTACAGGAAGGAGGCTAGGTGGCTTCTCAGGACCAACTAATGACAAGGCCAACTTCTCTATATAATCCACCAGATTGGGTTTGTGCTGTTCCCACCTTTTGGAACACCCGAATGGGACCAGAAAGATGATTCAAACATCATGTTCATCACCATGTGCTTCTGCTGGCACTACGTGGCTGCCCTCTGCATTGTGGCCATCAGCTACTCTCTTGTTTCCTGGTATGTCCAAGAGAAGATGCCTTTTATCAAGATTTTTCCTCCTAACTAACCCCTGCCCCCGAAATTATACTGCACCATTTTTATTTCCAGTGACCAACTTTTCATAACTAAGTAGTGCTAACTTCTACCACTTAATGAGTGCCAACTATATGCTAAGTTCTGTGCAAGGTACTCTACACCTGCAAATGATGGTGATGAGATCTGAGAAGTTCAAGGACCTGTCTAGCAACCTGACAGACCCAAGTTTCAAATGCAGTTCTGACAGATTTTAAGCCTGTGGTGTTAGGAAAACCTCTGAATCAGGCATCGATACTGCATTGCAGAACCTGCTCTGTCCCTGGTCCGTTCTGAGCCCATCACCTTATGCCTGGATCTGCCCTTACTACTTCCCGGAGAGTTGTGACAATCAGATAAAAGAGCTGCAAGTGCACTCTAAAGTGCTCCCAGAGGTTATCATAACCGCCATGCACTTACTATGATATGAGAGTAATTCCTCTGCACCTACTGTGTCCCAGGAACTGTGGTAAGCACTTCAAGTGTGTTACCCCATTTAATCCTCATCACTTTATGAAGTATGTACTGTAATGTTTTACAGATGGGGAAACCAAGACTTCAAAAGACTGAGTAAACTTGATCAAGGTCACTCAATGAGTAAATGGCAGAGCCCCCATCTTTAACTACAGCACAAGAGTGACTTTCAGCATGTGGTATTACTAGTTCTGTTGTTGTCGTAGCTCCTCTATCTTTTTTGCCTACTTCCTGATTTCCCTATCCATAGCAGATATACTTCCCTCAGAAAGGGACCAAACACAAGGGAACTCAAGGTCATAGTTTCTTTTAGTTCTACTGTCTGGTCAGTGAAACAATAAGAGAGGCAGGAGACCTAAGTTTAATCTCATCTATGCCATTAACTATTAAATATTATTAATTGTGAGTCCATCTGCCTACCAATGAATACTGTCCAAGAAGTCAGAAATATAGACAAGTAGTCAGGGTATTTGACAGACAGATGAAGAAAATGCTTTAAGAACCAGTAGATGCCTTTACATCCTTGAGTGAGGAATAAGTGAATTTGGGGGACTAATTTGTCTTACTGTTTCTTATTCCAGCCTTTTGACTCGGTTAAAGAGGCACGGAGAAGGAGAAATCATTGGGATTCAGAAGCTTAAGTCAGATCCCAGTTACCAGACGGCCCTCTTGAGTGGCTCAGACGAGGAGTGAGAGGAGCCCTCCGTCATCAGCAGGGAGTGCAATGTCCCTTTGAGCATGAATAGCTAACATGTTGCAGGGTGCAGCTCATCTCCTCCATTTTAATGCTTGCTTTGGTCTGCTCTTAAGGTTCCATCTATTTGCACCTTCTCATTTAAATGACTAAAGTCATGTTGGTGTGGTATCCCTCATAAAGAAAAAAGAAGCAAGCCTTTGTGTCTTAGTGTGAAGAGAAATCCGAGACTCTGAAAGTTTCAGAACAGGAAATGGCCTCGTGGATGAATCTAGAATATGAATCCAGCAGAACTGAGTGCTTTTGATAACTTATCTCTTTTTCTCTCGAGAAAGCAGGTACTTTCTTATCAGAAAGTAAACAAATGACAGTGCCTTTAGAGATACAATTCTAACATGCATTTTTTTAAAGTAAAGTAATTCACAAGCTTTGGTATTTTAAATATTACTTGTTGAACATCTCCTAACTAATCATAATATTCCAGAGTACTGTAGTACTACTGTTGATAAGTGACAAAGTCTGGCCAAAGGTGACTTTTTCCCTTAAATCAGGAAGCTAGTTAGTGGCCCAGCTGAGTTGCAACTCAGATGTTCTAACTCCTCAAAAGTACCCTAATAAGAGGACGCTAACAAGAACTCTTTATAATGAGGTAGAAAAACATCAGGTTATGAAAGGCCTTGAATTTAAATATAGCTGAAAGCAAAGTAAGAATCCTGCAAAGGATATGAATCTTGAACTAGGAATATAAAGTCTGAATACTCTAGTCTTGGTTCTGGATCTATTTTTTTTTTTAAACTTCTTTCAACAAATATTTATGAAACACCTCCTTTGCACCAGCACTGAAATGGTTGCAAGGATTAATAAAATATGTGTCCAGCAACGACTTCACAGTCTAACAGGAGAGAAATTACACACAGGGTGACTGGGGCCACGAAGGGGTAAGTCAACTACCACGAGTGACAGGGCAGGAGAAATGGGGAGTTTGCTCCACAGAAAAAGCACATTCCAGGCATAGAGAGTAGGCACAAAAGCAATGAAAGATGAAAGAACATGGAGAGTTAATTCAGTTCTATAAACTGATAAAAGTGGGTTAGGACAAATTTGAAAGGTCTTATAGGCCACAGAGTATCGTTCATTTATATAGCATTTTCCAGACTCTGAAATGCATTATATCTCATTAGATTCTCACAACCATCTGTAATGTAAGTACATTAGGTTCTTCAGAGAAGTTGATTAGCCTAAGGTTACACAGCTACTAAGTTGTAAAACCAATCTTCAGCAGGACTCAAAAGTGAGCTTATTTCTCATTCTCCTCCTCTTCACAAAAACACAGGTGAGATCATTTCTATGAAGCACTGTGTGCTCTGGGGAAGAAACACTGTACTTAAGTGAAAGGTAATCTCCCATGGTTAGCCAGTATTTCAGAGTTGAAGTCACATCTTAGGGATCAAGAATGAGCTACCTGAAAACACTGATTTAATTATAAGAAAATCTGTGGGTCCCCAAAAGGTCCACTTTGGTTTACCTGCTGAGTAGAAACACAAACATTCAGTTAACAAGTACTGGAGGCCCTATTATTGGCAATTAATGTAAAACATGTTCTTTCCTTAGGGACTGGAGGTGGGAAGAAGGAACCTATTTCTACTTTTACTTTCCCATTTTAGATAAAAAAGCGGGGAGGGCAGAATACTTTAAGGAAATATAGTACTTTCTCCACAGTGAGAGGTTGAGGTGTAAAGATCAGATATAAAATATTAAAATTTATTTTGATGCCCCTTTCACAGCATGGTTTGGGATGCCTTCTTAGAAGTGATCAACCTTGGCATAAACATTCTTAGATGTGGTATTTAAAGTACAAACCCATCACAATGCTATTCACCAAATCCAGTCTTGGACACATGGTCTGAATAATTTTACCAACCTCTGAACCAGAGGTTGAGGCTCAAAGGCTGCCACAAGTTCTTCTGGAATTGTTCCCCCTAAAACACCCACCATAGCTACCACATCTCTACAAGACCCCTGAGGTCTGCATCCAAGGAACTATGTTTGTGCAGATGCTGGTGATGTCAAACAACTCCAATATAGGGCTGCCATTCTACATTACTCCCCTGACAGGCGGGGCAGTACCACGCTACACTTACCAGGGAGTCAATACAATACGGGCATCCTGAAACATACCTGTTCTCCTAGGACGTAAATGTCTGTGGGAACTAAGGAGACACACAGAGTCAGGTGACTTCAGTAAATGAAAGTGCACGGTAGGGTTGGGGCTGTATGCCAGAGGTACTTATATGAAACCATTTGTTAAGTAAATTTAGAAGAGGTTTGTTTTAACCATCAGTAAATACCTAAGACAGGATCCCTCAAATTTCTACCTTTTTCTCATTTAGAAACTGTCACATGGACTTTCCATGTGAAATCTAACTCTAGGAAATAATGACTGGCAAATATCAAAGTCTTACGAAACAAAGATGCACTCTCCCTTACTAACGTAAAAGACCAACTTTTTCCTTCACTGCAGTCCCTACCAATCACCACCACCAATCTTACCTCTGTGCCAGCCTCTACTACCCATCAAGAGCTCACTCTTACCTCAGTCAGTTCACCTCTACTCTTTGTAACTCAGGCTTACCACTCCTAACTCGATCATCCCCAAGTCTCACCATGACACATCACAGCTATCCTCCCCTTAGGGAAGGCAGCAGAAAGGGCACCTGACTCAGAATCAGAAGACTGGACTTACGGCCTGGTTCTCTTCAACTTCAACTCAGAATCACATTTTCTCAGTTAAAACATGGATGATAATGTCTATTCTACAGAACTGCTTTAGGAATCAAATGAGTGATGTCAGCATCATGGTGCAGTGAGCTGTTCCCTTAGTCTCTCCCTGCTAAGCTACAACCAAACAGACATTCCTTAACCAATAGAGGAGTCCTCACAAACCACAATAGGACATCTGAGAGATCCACGCATCCATACATCTGAAGTTGGGGGTACTGCATCCCCAGGAAGCAGTGGAAGGAGGTGAGTGGATCCCCTTCCCCTCCCCCAACAGGTGGCAGGTGGAAAATGTGACCTGATACTACCACTATCCACTAGCGAAAGATCACTTCATCAAGCACCATGAAGAACTACATTAACACTCCAGAGCAGAAGGAAAACAGCAAGTCTCCAGAAATCAATCCTGAAGTCACAGAAATTTATAACCTAAATGACACAGATTTCAAAATAGTTGTCGGAAAGAAACTCAGTGAGTTACAAGAAAACTCAGAAAGTTCAATGAACTCAGGAATAAAACTTTTTCTTGGTGAGGAAGATTAGCCCTTAGCTAACATCTGCTGCCAATTGCCCTCATTTTGCTGAGGAAGACCAGCCATGCGCTATCTCTGTGCCCATCTTCCTCTACTTTGTGTCGGATGCCTGCCACAGCATGGCTTGACAAGTGCTGCATAGGTCCATGCCCAGGATCCAAACCCGTGAACCCCAGGCCACCACAGCGGAGTGTGCAAACTTAACCACTACGTCACTGGGTCAGTCTCAATGAGCAGAAGGAATTCTTCACCAAAGAGACTGAAACAAACAAAAAAAAAAAACAAATTCTGGAGATGAAGAACACAAGAATAAGATAAAAATCTAGAAACCTTAAAAAACAGAGCTGACATTATGGAGAACAGAATTAGTCATTTAGAGGACAGAAATACAGAAATACTCAGGTGGAGGAGAGAGAACTAAGACTTAAAAAAAACTGAAGAAACTTTGAGAAAAATCCAACTCAATTAGAAAATACAACATAAGGATTATATGTATTCCAGAGGGAGAAAGGAGCAGAGAGCTAGTTCAAAGAAATAATAGCTGAGAACTTCCCAAACCTGGGGAAGGAGCTAGAATTATAAGTATATGAAGCCAACAGAACTCCTAAGTACATGAGTGCAAAAAGACCTTCTCCAGGGCATATAATAGTAAAACTGACAAGAGCCAATGATAAAGAAAATATATTAAGGGTAGCAAGGCAGAGGAGAATAATCTACAAAGGAACCACTATGAGGCTTTCAGTGGATTTCTCAGCAGAAACTTTACAAGTTAGGAGAGATTAGAATGATATATTCAAAATACCGAAAGACGAAAACCTTCAGTGAAGAATACTCTACCCAACAAAACTATCCCTCCAGTACAATGAAGAAATAAAAGCTTTCCCAGATAAACAAAAGCTGAAGGAGCTCATCGCCACTAGACCGCCCTTAAAAGAAATGATGAAAGATGCCCTCATACCTGAAACAAAAAGGAAAAGGTTTACAAAGCTTTGAGAAAGGAAATAAAAAGACAAAATTAAAAAAATGGCAGCTCTCTAACAGAACAGCTTAGCAAATACTTAATCATAACATTAAAGATAAAGGGAGGGAAAGCATCAAAAATAACTATAAACCCTTCATTTTAATCACAAACTCACAACACAAAAGGGAATAAATTGTGACAATAACTTAGACGGGAAGACGAAGGGGATGGAACCTGCTTAGGCCAATGGAGATAAGAGGCTATCAGAAAATGGACTATTTCACCTATGAGATCTTTCATACAAACCTCATGGTAATCACTAAACAAAAAATCAGAGCAGAGACACAAATCATAAACAGAGAAAACCATCACAGAAAACCACCAAACTGAAACGGCAGTCAGAAATACAACAGAAGAGAAATGATGGAAATATAGAACAACCAGAAAACAAGAGATAAATGGCAGTGTTAAGCCTTCATATATCAACCATCATTCTAAATGTAAATGGATTAAATTCTCCAATCAAAAGACACCGAGTGGCTGGATGGATTAAAAAACAAGACCCAACAATATACTGCCTCCAGGAAACACATCTCAGCTCTAAAGACAAACACAGGCTCATAGTGAAGGGATGGAAGACAATACTCCAAGGAAATAGCACACAAAAGAAAGCAGGTATTTACATACTTGTATCCGACAAAGCAGACTTCAACATAAAAAAGAAAATGAGAGACAAAGAGGAGCAGTATATAATGACAGAAGGGACATTCTACCAAGAGAACATAACACTTATGAATATATATGCACCTAACACAGGAGCACCAAAGTATATAAAGCAACTATTAACAGACCTAAAAGGAGACATTAACAGCAACACAATACTAGCAGGGGACCTCAACACCCCACTTACATCAATGGATAGATCATCCAGACAGAAAGTCAATAAGGATATAGTGGAATTAAAAGAAAAACTAGACCCGATGGACTTAACAGATAAATACAGAACATTCCATCCAAAAACAGCAGAATACACATTGTTCTCAAGTGCACATGGAACACTCTCAAAGATAAACCACATGTTGAGAAACAAGGCAAGTGTCAATAAATTTAGGAAGATAACTCATATCAAGCATCACTTCCATCCACAATACTATGAAACTAGAAATCTATTCCAAGAAAAAGCTGAGAAAGTGACAAAGATATGGAGACTAAACAACATGCTACTGAACAACCAATGGATAGTTGAAGAGATTAAAGGAGAAATCAAAATATATCTGGAGACAAATGAAAATGAAAATACACCATAACAACTCATATGGGATGCAGCAAAAGCAGTCATGAGAGGGAAACTCCTAGCAATACAGGCCCACCTCAACAAAAAGAAAAACCTCAAGTAAGTAATCTTAAACTACACCTAACAGAACTAGAAAAAAAACAACAAAGTCAGCAGGAGGGAAATAATAAAAATTAGAGCAGAAATGAATGCAACTGAAACCAAAAAAAAACAGTAGAAAGGATCAACGAAACTAAGAGCTGGTTCTTTGAGAACATAAACAAAACTGACAAACCCTTAGCCAGACTCACTAAGAAAAAAAAGAGAGAAGGCTCAAATAAATAAAATTAGAAATGAAAGAGGAGAAATTACAGCAGATACCACAGAAATCAAAAGGATTAAAAGAGAATACTATGAGAAACTATATGCCAACAAATTGGACAATCTAGAAAAAATGGATCAATTCTCAGACTCACACAATCTTCCAGAACTGAATAAGAAATAGAGAATCTGAATAGACCAATCACAAGTAAAGAAATTGAAACAGTAATCAAAAACCTCCCAAAAAAATAAAAGTCCAGGACCAGATGGCTTCTCTGGAGAATTCTGCCAAACATTCCAAGAAGATTTAACACCTATCCTCAATCTATTCCAACAAATTACAACGGAATGCTTCCTAGCTCATTCTATGAGGCCAACATCACCCTGATACCAAAACTAGTCAAGGACAACACAAAGTAGGAAAACTACAGGCCAATATCACTGATGAACAGAGATGCAAAAAAACACAAAATATTGGCAAATTAAATACAGCAATACATTAAAAAGATCACACACCATGATCAAGTGGGATTTACACCAGGGACACAGGGATGGTTCAACATCCACACACAATCAACATGATACACTCCATTAACAGAATGACAAATAAAAACCACGTGATCATCTCAGTAGACGCAGAGAAAGCATTTGACAAGATCCAACATCCATTTATGACAAAAACTCTCAATAAAATGGGTAGAGAAGGAAAGTACCTCAACATAATAAAGGCCATATACTGACAAACCCACAGCCAACATCATACTCAATGGGGAAATACTGAAAGCCACTCCTCTGAGAACAGGAACAAGAGTGCCCACTCTCGCCACGCTTATTCAACATAGTACTGGAGGTTTTGGCGAGAACAATTAGGCAAGGAAAAGAAATAAAAGGTATCCAAATTGGCAAGGAAGAAGTGAAACTCTCGCTGTTTGTGGATGACATGACCCTCTATATAGAAAACCCTAAAGAATTCACCAAAAAACTATTAGAAATAAACAACAACTACAGCAAAGTTGCAGGGTACAAAATCAACTTAAAAAAATCAGTTGCATTTCTATACACTAATAACCAAGTAGCAGAAAGAGAAGTCAAAAATACAATCTCAGGGGCTGGCCCAGTGGCAGAGCGGTTAAGTTCACATGCTCCGCTTCGGCAGCCCGGGGATCACAGGTTCAGATCCCAGGCCCAGACAGATGCACCGCTTGTCAAGCCATGCTGTCGCGGCATCACATATAAAGTAGAGGAAGATGGGCACGGAGGTTAGCCCAGGGCCAGTCTTCCTCAGCAAAAAAGAGGAGGATTGGCAATGGATGTTAGCTCAGGGCTAGTCTTCCTCACAAAAAAAAAAAAAAAAAGAATACAATCCCATTTATAATCGCAACAACAATAATAAAACATCTAAGAATAAATTTAAGGAAGGAGGTGAAAGACCTGTACAATGAAAACTATAAGACACTATTGAAAGAAATCGATGATGACATAAAGAAATGGAAAGCTATCCCATGCACATGGATTGGAAGAATAAACATAGTTAAAATGTCCATACTACCTAAAGCAATCTGCAGATTCAAAGCAATCCCAATCAGAATCCCAATGACATTCTTCACGGAAATAGAACAAAGAATACTAAATTCACATGGGGCAACAAAAGACCCCGAATAGCTAAAACAATCCTGAGAAAAAAGAACAAAGCTGGAGGCATCACAATCCCTGAGTTCAAAATATACTATAAAGCTATAGTAATCAAAACAGCATGGTACTAGCACAAAAAGAGATACACAGATCAATGGAACAAAACTGAAAGCCCAGAAATAAATCCACACACGTATGGACAGCTAATCTTCGACAAAGGAGCTAAGAACATAACAACGGAGAAAGGAAAGTCTCTTCAATAAATGGTGCTGGGACAACTGGACAGCCACATGCAAAGAATGAAAGTAGACCATTATCCACACCACACACAAAAATCAACTCAAAATAGACTAAAGACTTGAATGTAAGACCTGAAACCATAAAACTCCTCTAAGAAAACATAGGCAGTATACTCTGACATTGTTCTTAGCAGCAGCTTTTCAAATACCATGTCTACTCAGGCATGGGAAAGAAAAGAAGAAAACAAATAAGACTACACTAGACTAAACAGCTTCTGCAAGGCAAAGGAAACCATGAACAAAATGAAAAGACAACCTACCAACTGGGAGAAAATATTTCCAAATCATATATCCAACAAGGGGTTAATTTCCAAAATATATAAAGAACTCATACAACTCAACAATAAAAAAACAACCCGATCAAAAACTGGGCAGAGGATATGAATAGACATTTTTCCAAAGAAGATATACAGGTGGCCAACAGGCACATGAAAAGATATTTAATATCACTAATCATCAGAGAAATGCAAATCAAAACTACAATGAGATATCTATCACCTTACACCTGTCAGAATGGCTATAATTACTAAGACAAAAATAACAAATGTTGGAGAGGTTGTGGAGAAAAGTGAACCCACATACACTGCTGGTGGGAATGCAAACTGGTGCAGCCACTATGGAAAACAGTATGGAGAGTTCTCAAAAAATTAAAAATAGAAATAACATATGATCCAGCTATTCCACTACTGGGTATTTATCCAAAGAACTTGAAATCAACAAATTCAAAGAGATTTACGCACCCTTATGTTCATTGCAGCATTACTCACAATAACCAAGATGTGGAAGCAACTCAAGGACCCATCAACTGATGAATGGATAAAGAAGATGTGGTGTGTGTCTGTGTGTGTGTATATATATATACACCCACATATACACAGACACACACACACACACACACACACACACACAATGGAATACTACTCAGCCACAAAAAAAGACAAAATCATCCCATTTGCAACAACACAGATGGACCTTGACTGTATTATGTTAAGCAAAATAAGCCAGACAGAGAAAGACAAACACATGATTTCACACATATGTGGAAGATAAACCAACACACGGATAAAGAGAACAGATTAGTGGTTATCAGAGGGGGAAGGGGGGGCGAAAAGGGTAAAAGGGCACATATATATGGTGACAGATAAAAATTAGATTCTTGGTGGTGAGCACCAGTCTATACAGATACTGATAATGTACACCTGAAATTACACAGTTATAAACCATTATGACCTCAATAAAATAATTTTTTAAAAAAAGAGAATCAAATGAGATGTCCGTAAAACCACTGTGTAACCAACAAGCCACTCTAACCTTCTCTGCTCCTCTGGAACTTGCCTAATCACTCAATTTCCACCCAGCAGCCCCCTCTAAAGTAGGCCATTCTAATTCTTTGCCCTCCATCTCCAATTCCTCACCTAGACCCCATAAAAGATCATCACTAAATTTCCAGATTAAAGATACATTTTTAATCATCTGGATACTGTAAGACAGGGAAGCCCTGTCACTGTAGAAAAGCTTTACCACCCAACTCCTGCTCCAATACAAAAGAGGCATATATTGTTAACAACCAGTGCTTTAATTACTTATTACATTTTAAATATTGTTCTGAGCTCTGCCTGGAGCTGAGATGTGTGAAATAACCAGGATTAAATGACTTGTAAATGCAGACTGACCTCTTCTATGGTTGTTGCTGCCTCATAGGCACACCCATTCTGTTTTTGCCATCTTTGCTCTGGAGCAGAAGTCAGCAAGTTTTACTTAAAGGGCCACATAAGAAATATTTTAGGCCTGAAGGCCATATGGTTTCTATGGCAACTAGTCAGAACTAGTTGCCTCCTAATTGGAAGCAGCCATAGATAATACATAAACAAATGGGTGTGGGTTGTGTTCCAATAAAACTTTACCAAAACAGGTAGCCAGCCCAAGGGCCGTGGTTGCTGATTCTTGCTCTGGAGCAAAGCAGAACCTATAATCTCTGAATTGCAATAAAGCTTGTGCTGCAAAAGCAGCATCTCTGCTGGCATTCACCTACTTTGTCCACTGACTCTGGAACCACGTGGGAACGGGCTTGATAAGGAGGACAAAGTCGGCAGGTGAAGATATGGACTACAATCACAATCCTGATACCCCATCTTTAAGAGGGAGTGCCAAACTAATCCCATTGCAGGGAACTCACACTATCTCACTTCCTATGTTTCTTTCCCATCTCACAGCCTCTCCATTACCATGAAGTTATCAAGTCAGCCACCAACTTACTAAGAATCTTGCTATTCTCTCATTCTGGTGAAAAGAATAAGTAATCAGTTTAGTGGGGGAAAGCCCAGGTTTCTATTTGATAAAGATGTACAATAGGTTCTTTAAAAAAATAAGTTACGTAAAAATTTCTGGACACAGAACTCCTATCCAGACTACTAGTCATGGAGACGACCAGAAGCTAAAAAATACAATCCACCTAAAGAATGAGGCTTATTCACTGTCTGCACACTGTAACTGTGAGCCGTCCCTCGGTGTCTTGCTCTCAGGAGAGAACTTTGGCTTGTGTGACACAACTACGACCTCACACAATTCTAACAGAGACGCTTCTTCTGGATCGATACAGACCAGACCTTGGAACCATGGAGCGAACCTTTCTCAGTGTACTCCACGGTGGAGTATGGCAGCAGAATCTAAGCCACTGTTGCCATCATCCCACTGCTGGCCTTCCTTACACAGACAAGGTTAGAGGAATGATGCAACCTCCCTGTTCCCTTCCTTTCGGCCAGAAGGGCAGACCGGGTATGGGCTTTTATGGAAGCCATCTCTCTCTCTGAGAATCACTGTTGTTCGGGTGCCTGCTTAGGAGACGGAGCTGTGGTCACAACAACAGTAGAGACTGCTTTGGAGGAAGCAGAAGCTGTTCCCTGTTGTAGATGGGATGCGGGCACAGTCTGGATGCGCACCTGTTACAAAGAAAGAATTGTTTGGTCAGCAGATTGCAAATGGGCTCATCAGTTAAGAAGCAATAGCAAAGGAAAGAGACACCAGACTGGTCTGGCCAATAGCTTGCCTTGGACCTTACCTGTGTGGCCTGGCCTTGTTGCTGAAGCTGTTGCAACTGCTGGGCAGTGAGGAAACTAACAGGCTTATTGCCAGCAATGAGCTTAGTACCCGCTGGCATGGTGGTGAGGATGATGTTGCGGCCCAGCCCACTGAGGCTGTGGAGGGAAAGCAGGAGTGAGGTGTAACGATATGACAGGGTATTATCTCCAGCCCAGACCATGTGTTGAAGGAAAACAGGGAGGTCTGGCATTCAGTGAAAATTCCAGCACTCTGGACTTAAATGGACACCAGCTGGTGAGACCACCTTTCTTCCAGCTTTGATGCTTCCCATGACTAGAGAAAAGAGCAAGCCTGAAGGCTCATAGTGCTCTGGATAAAATGGCCCTGACACCCATACCCTGATCAGAGAAGTAACGGACAGGGCCCTAGGGAGGTGTGTGCTCCCAACAAGAAACTCCTACAAGGGGCCGCCCAGTGGTGCAGTGGTTTAGTCCGCGCTTGGCAGCCCGGGGTTTGCGGGTTCGGATCCTGGGCGCACACCAATGCACTGCTTGTCAGCCATGCCATGGCGGCGTCCCATATAAAGTAGAGGAAGATGGGCACAGATGTTAGCCCAGGGTCAGTCTTCCTCAGCAAAAAGAGGAGGATTGGCAATGGATGTTAGCTCAGGGCTGGTCTTCCTCACACACACAAAAAAAAACTCCCACAAAACAGCTGCCTTGAGAGCATCAGACTGATTTCGTCATGCCCTTTATCCCTAAGTCAGGGCCACAGGAAGCCCTCATCCTCCAAACTATCACATCTAGGGATCTCTGTTGAAGTGAGGCCTGCCCTCAAACCCACACTGGAAACTGCCATCTGAGCCACGTCAGCACCCGTCCCAGCACTTCCTGCCCCCTGCCTTGCTTTTTCTCCATGGTAGGTATCACCACCCCATATAGCACTTTATTATCTCTCTCCTCACTCTACAATGTAAGCTTGACGACAGCATGGATTTTTATCTATTTTAGTCATTGTGGTATCACCTAAAACAATACTAGGTGCTCAATAAATATTGTCGATGAGCACAAGAGATATTAAAGGAGAGCCCAGAAAAACCAGCTGCAACAAAGAACCATCCAGAAACCCTGCTCATCCCTCACTATGTTGTGCTATGTACAGTACTTACTTGGCTCCAAGGTTGCCCTTGATGATGGGGGCTGTGACCACACTCTTGCCCTTCATAGGCTGGCTAATCACAGACAGTGGAACTGTGATGCGAGTAGGCAGCTTCCCCTAAAGAGAAAAAGCAATCGGGTTTATGGGATGGAAAGAGATAAGGAAACATCAAGTGTCCCCTACAGGCTACAAGAGCTGAGAGCAGCACCCAGATGCACTCACTCCCTGTGCTCTGCAGGGTGCTTACACTCCTCAGTTGTGGGCCCAGATAGCCCTCATAAAACTGCTCATACTCTGTAGTGAAGTGCTCGAATACTATATGTAGGTGTCATCTGATCTGTTATCATCCTCTGTCATGGTACCTAAAGCAGGAGCAGTCATATATAGCTACTCTCATCAGGATAAAACGTGTACCTAAATCACAAAGGAAAGTGCGTGTTCACTTAAGCACAGTAAGAGTCTGAGCTCCTTCGAGGGTGGGCTCTTAGTCATCTGTGTGTCCCCAGTACTTGGCACACAATAACTGACGTGAACATGAAGGAGGACAGAGACATTCAGGAGTTAATACAGCAAGTGTGTAACTACTGCTTCACTGGAGCACAGGCTCACTGGTGGGAGCACACAGCAGGCACTTTAGGTTAGGGACAGGTCACATTCTCCAGGTGCTTTCTGTTTCTCCCAGAGATAAGAGAGGTTAGTTAGGGGACATTAATAATAAACTCAACCAAGTGAAAAGTCCAACCCCAAAGCTAACAAGGCCTGAGAAGAACAAAAAGGAAGTTGAAAAGGCCTGGAGTCTTTGGGATTTCAGAATGGTTAAGATTAGGTCATTGCATCACCTGTTTCTAGACTGCCTGGTTTTTAACCCTTGGTTGGTAATAGAATTTATATACAGCAAAATCTTGTGTCAATCAGATTGTAAAAGATGATTCAAGAGAGGTGGCTGATAGGATGCTAAGAAAAACCATCAGCATTTCCTACAGGCAAGCTAGCCAAGCACCCTGGTGCAAAACTGCTTCACAGGTCCCCATACCAATCTTCAGAGTTTACTCACAATTTGTAGCCCATTAGAAAGCACTTAAAGACATCAATAGACAATTTAATATCTCAAGACAGTGCCTCCAGGTAGACTTACTTATGGTTTTACTTTCTTCTTAAGAATGCCTTAGTTGCTTAAAAAATTTCAGACCACCAGTACACCAACTAGAACTGTCCCTTCATGAACAAGCCTAACTAGCTGACTAGACAGGGGAAAAAAGCACCATTCAGTACTTCCTGCCCCACCAAATGCTCTCCAGTTGTATTTATCTAGATTGATTACAAGGTAGATACCACTGGATACTACCTTTCTGGGGTAGAAGGATGCAAGAGAAACAAAACTGGATCAAGTAAGCGCTATTTCCTTGCTTCCTTATTTTAACTTCTGTGACGTGAGAACCTAAATAAATATTTCCTTTTAAGCCACACTATATTTGAGGGTTAGCTGGTTACTTGGTTTTACTAACATGTATGTCCTCCTTCCTCTATCACTCTGGTTTTTATCCAAATTACTGAGCTTTTACCATACAGCTTGATTAGAAAAGTAAAACTGTTTTCTACCATCCATACACACCCCATCATACAGAACTGTGCTCCTTATCTAGAAGCTAAAGAATAAACACACATGCACCTAGAAACACACTTATGTTGATATGGGAATTTGGTTTATGATAAAGGTCATATTTCAAGTTAATGGGTAAGGGATAAACTAGTCAATGATGTTGGAAAAATGTGAAAAATATAAAATGACATCTCTACATGTTATTTACAAAAACATATTTCAAATGGATTATCAATTATACTTTTTTTAAGACTGAAAATATTTGATGAAAATAAACGCTAATATCTTTATAATCCCAGGTAAGAAAGGGACATGAAACCCAGGAACCACAAAAGAAAATGTTGATAGATCTAATCAGGTAAAATACCTACAGAGCAAAAAGCTCCATATGAAAGGTTAAAAAATGACAGACTGGGAGTGACGTCAGCATCATGGCAGAGTGAGCTTTCCCCCTGAGACTCTCCCTGGCTAAGATACAACAAAAAGGACATTTGAATACCAACAGAGGACGCTCACACAACACAAAAGACATCTGAGAGACCCACGAAGCCTTACATCTGAGGGTGGAGGTGCTGGTACCCACGGAGGAAGTGGAAGGAGGTAAGGAGAACTCCTTTCCTTCCCCAACGACAGCGACCCTGAGACCAGAACCACATGGCTCTCTGGGGGGGGGGGGGGGGGGGGCGGGGGGCAGCCCTCTGCAGGAAAACCGTTGCTCTCCAAATTCTCTCAGTCTGTGGGCAATTCCCACATGGAGGGGACTGAACTGTTGTGGGGGTATCTTCATCAAGCTACACCCCAGGAGAGCAGATAGCGAGGGAAGAGCAAGAAGCCCCCAGGATCAGGCAGGTGAAAGAAAGAGCCCCTCCCCTCCAGGACCATGCAGCTCTCAGAGAAGGGGGAGGGGTGGCCTTCCGAGGGAAAACCATCACTCTCCAAGTTCTCTCACAGCCTGTGGGGAATTCCCATACAGAGGAGACTGAACTATTGTGGGGGTGTCTTCATCAAGCTAGCACCCCAGGAGAGCAAACAGCAAGGGAAAAGCGGGAAGCCCCCAGGATCAGGTATTTGAAAGAAAGACCCCTCCCCCCACCCGGAGCACCAGCACAGCTGGTCAGCAGGCGGACTGCCCACAGATAGTGGTGGGCTCAAAATACACAGCTCTTGACCCCCACCTAGTGGTGGCAGGTGGAAACTGCAACCACATATCTTCCTAATAAGGAAAAATAAGCCCACGCCTTCAAGCACTATACAAAAATATATTAAATCTCCAGACCAGCAGGAAAATGACAAGCACCCAGAAATCAATCCTGAAGACATAGAAATTTATAACCTAAATGACAGAGAATTCAAAACAGCTATCATAAAACAGTTCAATGAACTACAAGAAAATAGACAATTCAATGAAATCAGGAATTTCTTCACAAAAGAGACAAACTATAAAGAAAAATCAATCGGAAATGTTGGAGATGAAAAACACAATGGAGGAGAACAAGAAAAATCTGAAATCTTTAGGTAACAGAACTGACAATATGGAGGCAAGAATTAGCAACATTGAGGACAGGAATGCAGAAACGCTCCAGATGGAGGAGGAGAGAGAACTAAGACTAAAAAGAAAAGAAAAAATCCTCCAAGAAATATCCGACTCAATTAGGAAATGCAACATCAAGCTTATAGGTGTTCCAGAGGGAGAAGTGAGGGAAAAAGGAGCAGTGAGTTTGTTTCAGGAAATAACAGCTGAGAAATTCCCAAACCTGGGGAAGGAGCTGGAAATACCAGTGAATGAAGTCAATACATCTTCTATACATATCAAGAGAAGAAGACCCTCTCTCCAAGGCATGTAGTAGTAAAGCTGGCAAAATCAATGATAAAGAAAAAATATTAAGGGCAGCAAGACAACAGAAAATAATGTACAAAAGAAGTCCTATCAGGCTCTCAGCCAATTTCTCAGCAGACTCTACAGGCTAGGAGAGAGTGGAATGATATATTCAAAATTCTAAAAGACAAAAACTTACAGCAAGAATACTCTATGCAGCAAAAATATCCTTCAGATATGATGGACAAATAATAACCATTTCAGATAAACAAAAGCTAAGGGACCCCCCACTACAAGAAATGCTCAAGAAGGCACTCATGCCTGAAAAAAAAGAGAAGGGATACAAAGCTTTGAGCAAGGAGAAAAATAGGTAGACAAAACCAGAAAAATTGCAGCTCTCTATCAGAATAAGTTAGCAAACAATTATAACAGCAAAGATTAAGGGAAAGAAAACATCAAAAATAAATATAACCTCGTCACTTTAAACACAAACTCACAACACAAGATGAATAAGTGGTGACAATAATAACTTAGAAGGGGAAAAGGAAAGGGATGGAATCAACTTAGTCTAAGGAAATAAGAGATCATCAGAAAATGGACTACCTCATCTACGAGATTTTTTTTATACAAACCTCATGGTAACCACTAAACAAATAATCAGAACAGAGACACATAAGATAAATAAACAGAAAACTAAGAAAACCATCATACAGAACTACCAAACTGAATTGGTAGTCTGAAACACATGGCACGAGAAAAAAAGGATATGCAAAAGAAGCAGAAAATAAGCGACAAAATAGGAACATTAAGCCCTCATATATCAATAATCACTCTATTGTAAATGGATTGACTTCCCCAATCAAAAGACAGAGAGTGGCTGGATGGATTAAAAAAACAAGACCCAAAAATATGCTGCCTTCAGGAAACACATCTTGGCTCTAAAGACAAACAGAGGCTCAGAGTGAAAGGATGGAAGACAATACTCCAAGCTAATGGCAAACAAAAGAAAGCAGGTGTTGCCAAACTTATATTAAACAAAGTAGACTTCAAGATAAAACAGGTAATGAGAGACAAAGAGGCGCAATATATAATCATAAAAGGGACACTCCACCAAGACCTATAACTTATAAACATATATACACCCAACACAGGAGTGCCTAAGTACATAAAGCAACTATTAACAAAGCTAAAAGGAGATGTTAACAACAAACTATAATAGGAGGGGATCTTAACACCCCACTTACATCAATGGATAGATCATCCAGACAGAAAGTCAATAAGGAAATAGAGGACTTAAATGAAAAACTAGACCAGACGGACTTAATAGATATGTATAGAGCACTCCATCCAAACACAGCAGATTGCACATTCTTCTCAAGCACGCATGGAACATTCTCAAGGCTAGACCATATGTTGGGAAACAAGGCAAGCCCCTATAAATTTAAGAAGTTTAAATCATAACAAGCATCTTCTCCAACCATAATGCTGTGAAACTCGAAATCAACGACTAGAAAAAACTGGGAAGTGACAAAGACGTGGAGACTAAAGAGCATGCTACTGAACAACCAAAGGATCATTGAAGAAATTAAAGGAGAAATCAAAAAATATCTGGAGACAAATGAAAATGAAAATACACCATAGCAACTCATATGGGATGCAGCAAAAGCAGTCATGAGAGGGAAACTCCTAGCAATACAGGCCCACCTCAACAAACAAGAAAAATCCCAAATAAGCAAGCAACCTTAAACTACACCTAACAGAATCAGAAAAAGAACAAACAAAGCCCAAAGTCAGCAGGAGGGAAATAATAAAAATTAGAGCAGAAATGAATGCAATTGAAACCAAAAAAACAGTAGAAAGGATCAATGAAACTAAGAGCTGGTTCTTTGAGAACATAGACAAAACTGACGAACCCTTAGCCAGACTAAGAAAAAAAGAGAGAAGGCTCAAATAAATAAAATTAGAAATGAAAGAGGAGAAATTACAACAAATACCACAGAAATTCAAAGAATTATAAGAGAATACTATGAGAAACTATATGCCAACAAATCAGACAATCTAGAAGAAATGGATAAATCTTACACTCATACAACCTCCCAAAACTGAATCAAGAAGAAACAGAGAAGGTGAATAGACCAATCACAAGTAAAGAGATTGAAACAGTAATCAAAAATCTCCCCAAAAATAAAAGTTCAGGACCAGATGGCTTCTCTGGAGAATTTTACCAGACATTCAATGAAGATTTAATACCTATCCTTCTCAAACTTTTCCAAAAAGTAGAGGAAGATGGAACACAATTCTTAACACATTCTATGAGGCCAGCATCACGCTGATACCAAAGCCAGACAAGGACAATACAAAGAAGGAAAATTACTGGCCAATATCACTGATCAACATAGATGCAAAAATCCTCAACAAAATATTGGCAAACCAAATACAGCAATACATTAAAAAGATCATACACCATGATGAAGTGGGATTTATACCAGGGACACAGAGATGGCTCAACATCCGCAAATCAATCAGTGTGATACACCACATCAACAGAACAAGGAATAAAAACGACATGATCATCTCAATAGATGCAGAGAAAGAAACTGATGAGATCCAACATCCATTTATGATAAAAACTCTCAACAAAATCGGTATAGAAGGAAAGTACCTCAACATAATAAAGGCCATATATGATAAACCCACAGCCAACATCATACTCAACGGGGAAAAACTGAAAGCCCTTCCTCTGAGAACAGGAACAAAACAATGGTGCCCACTCTTGCCACTCTTATTCAATACAGTACTGGAGGTTTTGGCCAGAGCATTTAGACAAGAAAAAGGAATAAAAGGACTCCAGATAGGCAATGAAGAAGTGAAACACTCACTGTTTACGGATGACATGATTTTATACATAGAAAACCCTAAAGAATCCATTGGAAAACTATTAGAAATAATCAACAACTACAGCAAAGCTTCAGGGTGCACAATCAACCTACAAAAATCACTTGCATTTCTACACTCTAATAACAAATTAACAAACAGAGAACTCAAGAAGACAATCCCATTTACAATCCCAACAACAATAATAAAACTAAGAATAAATTTAACCAAGGAGGTGAAAGACTTGTACAATGAAAACTGTAAGACACTATTGAAAGAAATCGATGAAGACATAAAGAAATGGAAAGATATCCCATGCACATGGATTGGAAGAATAAACAGTTAAAATGTCCATACTACCTAAAGCAATCTACAGATTCAATGCAATCCCAATCAGAATCCCAAAGACATTCTTCACGGAAATAGAATGAAGAATGCTAAAATTCATATGGGGCAACAAAAGACCTTGAATAGCTAAAGCAATCCTGAGAAAAAAGAACAAAGCTGGAGGCATCACAATCCCTGACTTCAAAATATACTACACAAAGCTATAATAATTAAAACAGCATGGTCTAGTACAAAAACAGACACACAGATCAACAGAACAGAACTGAAAGCCCAGAAATAAAACCACACATCTACAGACAGCTAATCTTTGACAAAGGAGCTAAGTACATACAATGGAGAAAGGAAAGTCTCTTCAATAAATGGCGCTGGGCAAACCGGACAGCCACATGCCAAAGAATGAAAAGTAGATCATACTTCTATTGCCATACACAAAAATTAACTGAAAATGGATCAAAGACCAGAAAGTAAGACCTGAAACTATAAAACTCCCAGGAGAAAACTTAGGCAGTACACTCTGACATCAGTCATAGAGGGATCTTTTTGAATTCCACGTCTACTCAGACAAGGGAAACAAAAGAAAAAATAAACAGGTGGGACTTCATCAGACTAAAGAGCTTCTGCAAGGCAAAGGAAACCAGGATCAAAATGAAAAGACAACTCACCAGTTAGGAGAAAATATTTGCAAACCCTGTATCTGACAAGTGGTTAATATCCATAATATATAAAGTACTCACACAACTGAACAAAAGAACAAACCACCTGATCAAAAAATGGGCAGAGGATATGAACAGACATTTTTCCAAGGAAGATATACAGATGACCAACAGGCACATGAAAAGATGTTCAACATCACTTATCATCAGGGAAATGCAAATCAAAACTACACTAAGAGGGGCCGGCCCGGTGGTGTAGCGGTTAAGTTTGCGCACTCTGCTTCGGCAGTCCAGGGTTCGCAGGTTCAGATCCCAGGCACGGACTGACGCACTGCTTGTCAAGCTACGCTGTGGAGGCGTCCCATACAAAGTAGAGGAAGATGGGCACAGACGTCAGCCCAGGGACAATCTTCTTCAGCAAAAAGAGGAGGATTGGCAACGGATGTTAGCTCAGGGCTAGTCTTCTTCACCAAAAAAAAAAAAAAACTACACTAAGATATCACCTTACACCCATTAGAATGGCTATAATCACCAAGACAAAAACAACAAAAGTTGGAGAGGTTGTGGAGAAACGGGAATCTTAATTCACTGCTGGTGGGAAGGCAAACTGGTGCAGCCTCTATGGAAAACAATATGGAGATTCCTCAAAAAATTAAAAATAGAATTATCTTATGATCCAGCTATCCCACTACTGGGTATTTAACCAAAGATGCTGAAACCAACAATCCAAAGAGGCTTATGCACCCCTATGTTCATTGCAGCAGTGTTCACTATAGCCAAGAAGGAGAAGCAACCCAAGTGTCCCTCAACTGATGATTGGATAAAGAAGATGTGGTATATATATACAATGGAATACTATTCAACCATAAAAATAGATAAAATCATCCCATTTGCAACAACATGGAGGGACCTGGAGGGTATTATATTAAGCGAAATAAGCCAGAGAGAGAAAGACAAACACCTCATGGTTTCACTGACATGTGGAATATAAACTAACACATGGACAGAGAGAACTGGTTGGTGGTTACCAGGGGCAATGGGGTTGAGGGTTGGGCACAAGGGGTGAAGGGATGCATTCATATGGTGACTGACAAACAATAACGTACAACTAAAACTTCACAATATTATAAACTATTATGACATCAATAAAAAAAAAAAAAAGGACTGGAAGAAAGTATTTTCTACACATACAAAGAATCTAACATCCAGAAGATGTAAAGGGCCACCTCAAACAATATGAAAAAGCCAAATACCCCAGGAGAAAACTGGCAAAGATTTGTTCAGGACTGGAGAGCACATGCCAATCTCCATGTGAATGGACGCTCAACCTCACTGAAAATCAGGGAAAAGACAAAGAAAAAGAACTCTCTTTTCTCCAGTAAGATAGGTATGTAAAGTTAAAAAAACGTGACATCCAGCATTGGTTAGGGCATTGGGGGAACAGGAGACTTGCTGAGGGGAAGGTAAGCTGGTATGGCCTTTTTGGTAGCACAATCGGGAGTATCAAAACTTTAAATACATACACCTCCGTGACCCATCCTAGGAACCTTCACTCCAGAAATAGTTATACATTAGTATACACATTGTATATTCATACATGAACATTCACTGTAGCACTGGTTTTTAACAGTGAAAACGTACCCTTTAACAGAAGAAAGGTTAAAGCACAACCTTCTATGAACTACCATGGTTAGCATTAAAAAGAACGCAGTCAATTTCTGTGTAGGATCAAACAATCCCCAAGGCATATTTTTAAATAAATAAAGCAAATCACAGAACAATATACAGGTAAGGTCTCATATGCATTTTTTAAGCTATATGTATATGTATGAAAATGCTGAGGAAAAGGACTAGAAGGATAAATGCCAAAATACCGATAGTAAATAGCCCTCGTGAAGGTAGAATTAGAGGGTGGTGAAAGAAATTTTATATTTTACTCTATATACTTCTGTACTGTTTTACTATTTTATAAGAATGCATGCATGTACTACACTTTCAGAAATGTGTTTCAAAATTAAACAAAAAATCTATTAGTAAATAAGCCCGTTTGGGTCAAATGAGGTGGTGTCAAGAGGGATTCTAATTTCTACTCCTAAAAAGAGAAGTTTCCTAGTTCTTAGGGACCCTTGCAAAGTTCCTTAAGCAGCAGGGCTCTTCTCCACCACGAATGTTACTCACAGCCTGGGACGTTGCAACAACTGTGGTGCTGACAGGGACCTGTCGCACAGCGGGGGCTCCCGTCCCGATGCTGATGGGGGTGCTCGCAGCCCCAGAAGCCACAGCCACAGTCTTGGACACAGCAGCATTCATACTGGGCAAGGACACTGCTGAAGTGTGGACAGTTCCAGACGCACTGGCCACGGAGGACCCCTGCTTGGCAGGGGCTGCAACTGTGATGGCCTGGCCTGCTTTGGGAGGCATCACTCCTAGACCCTGCACGATGCGGATTGTGGCAGCTGGCTTTGCTTCTGAAGAGGCCACTGTGTTTTTCCCCTTCTGTTCTGCCACACTCACACCAAGTGCTGGCATCAAGCGGAAAGCTGAACTCGAGGCTTCTGCTGGCTTCAGGTCAGGAGTCACTTTGACCACGGTGGCACCTGTTGGAGTGGATGAAGGGGCACTGGCTGAACTGGCCTTGACAGGGCTGTCAGCTGCATGGACTGGATTGGAAGTGACGTGTAAGGTGGCCGAGATGCCTTTGCCTGCAGTGCTGCTTCCTGTCCCGAAGAGGTCCTGGGTCAATTTGACTGTGGTAACCTGGGACTTGGCCAACGTGGCCATCATGTCCGGAGTGATTCGCAGAACCGTCTGGCCTTTGGCATCTGTGGTGATGGAAGAGGGTGGCAGACGCAATACATCCTTACCCTGGATACGGAAGTTAGTGGCTGTCAGCGGAATGCTGCTGCCTGTCTGGGGCTTCACACCAAGCTGCCCAGTGATTGCCACCTGGGTGGGGAAGAAACAGCATTGACAAAGGGATTCACGATGCTAACCTGGTTATGTAGTATAATTAAGCAAACCTCCATTCCATGAGTATGTGTTTCATACATTTTTCTAACTTTTTATTTTGAAAAATGGTAAACATTCACAGAAGTAGAGAATAGTAGAACAAATCCATGTACCCATCACTCAGCTTCAAAAGCTGTTGCTTTGACAATCTTATTTTATTTATCCTTCCCCCCTTTCTTTGGGGGGGTGGGGGCAAGAAGAGTTGGAATATTTTAAAGTAAATCAACATATATCATTTTGCTGGTCAAGACTTCTTTACACATCTCTAATCTAGAAAAGGACTTCTTAAACTGAAAAAATAATCACCTATTAAAACCTAATAATCATCTATAAATATTACTTACTATAGATTCACATTTCCCTAACTGTCTGAAAACCGTCTATTGATAGTTGTGTCAAACCTTCACCCTGAGAGCGGCAGCACTGCATGGTGGTTAAGAGCTTGGGCTTTGGGGCCAGACTTCTTGGGTTCATATACCAACTCCTATGCAAGGCCAATCTTCCATGTGTAATATAGGCAACGCTTCTAGCATCAGGCACTTTCTCTGTCAATTTCCCACTCTCTACTGGACCAGTGCTATCAGAATGCAAACGTGCTGTAACACTTCCCATCCTAAAAGACAACAAACCCTTGCCCTACTCCACATCTCCCTCCCCCTGCTCCACTCCACCCCACATCTTGACTCTAGCCCCAGTTCTCTACTCTCTTCAAAAGAAAACTGCTCTAAAAATTACCTATATTCACTGTCTTCACTTTCTCGCATTACATTCTCTTTTGAACTCATTTCCCAAAAGCCACCAATCCACTGGACCTAGCCAAGTGACCTCACTGTCTACATCCGATGAATGGTCAATCTCAGGCCTCATCTCACTAATACTATCATACAGCTGATGCAGGCGCTGACTTTGTGAGCACACTTTCCTCTCTTGGCCTGTCTTATAGTCTCCAAACCTCAGTGTTTTTCTCTATCTCAGTAGATGATATCACTGTCTACCCAGTAACTCGAGACAAAAGCCATGGTGTCATTTTCAACTCTCTTCTCTGACACCATAATCAAACCACTGGCCCTATCTTCAACCCTATATTCAGAATTCCAGGACTTCTCCCCACCCTGGTGACCGCTCACTCACACGAAGCCAGCATCACCTCTCTCCTGCACGGCTGCAACTGCCTCCAGCCTGGCCCTGCTTCCACTGTCGTCCCCCCAAGTCCATTCTAGGCAGCAGCCAGGGGTTTCTTTAATGTAAACTAAATCAAGTCATTCTGGCTCACAATCTTTCAATGGTTCCCTGTATCACATTTAAATCAAAATCAAAGTCGACATCATTTAACCACTGGCAACCTCTCAAGCAACCTGCCTTCCAACACCTCCAGACTTGCTCACTAAGCTTCAGCCACAGTGGCTTTCCTGTTGTGCCTCAAACATACTCCTGACTCAAGGCATTTCCACTTGCTATTCCTATGCTGGACTGCTTTATCTCCAGAAAAGCATCACATGGCACCCTCTTTAACCTCACTCATCTCCCTCAAATGTCATCTCCTCAGATAGGCATTCTCTGACGACTCGAGCTAAACCAGCACACTACCACTCTCTGCCCCTTCCCATTACTGATTCTCACAGCCCTTACTGCACCCGACTCTGAAGTACTTGCTTGTCCCCAGCTCTATGAGAATCTGAGCTCCATGAGAGCAGGGACTTAGTCTGTGTAATATACCACTAAATCCCCAATGCTCTGGACAATGCCTGGCCCACAAAAAGCACTCAGTAAATATTTGTTTCATGAAAAAAAATAACATTCCTTTATCATTACATGGTTCTGTTTCTTCATCTGTAAAATGGGGATAACAAAACACCCCATGGTGTTATGAGGATTCAGTTATTTAATCTCTATAAAATGTTGAACAGCAGAATGCAGGCACATATTAAGCACTCCTATCAGTATTAGATGCTATTTTGCCTAACAATTCTTTGGAATTCAATGGTTATCTTTCCATTTTTACAACCAAGAAAGTACAAGTGTATCTACTTTTACTAGTGATAAACTAGGATTTTAACTAAATTCATCGAGTCTACTCCAAATCCAGAAACTCAGCTACTAAATGCTGAATTGTATGGAAAGAAACAAATCTCTTTGGCATTTACAAAGCTTGCACTGCCCTTGGTGGGAACTCGCAACTTGAAATACCTATGAACTAAAGATCAAGATCACAAGACCACAAATCACTAATATCTCCAACTGTCCTTTGCTTTAGGACAAAGGAGTCAGATCCACCCAGAGAGATGTCCACCCACCTGCTTGATGATGTTCTGTCCTGTAACGTTCTGAATGACGGCAGCTGTGGAAGCACTCGGGGCAGAGCTGCCAGGAGAACTCGTGGCTGGCTTGCTCACAGGGCTGGCTGTGGCAGGGAGACTCGTCACCGTGAGCCCTGTCTGCCCGGGTCCAGGCCGCTGCACAGTGGCCGCCGCAGTCTGAGCTTTGACTGGAACGGTGGCCATTACTGTCTAGTTCAGAGTGTGAGGCCAAGAGCTTAATTAGACACTAAGACGCAGACCAGCATGCAAGCAGTCTCCAGCATGTCACCACCCAAGAAGTGTTCCTCTAAAAGTTCTTCTAATCTAACAGTGCTGAAGGCTCCCTATGCTCTAAAATGGACACTGTAAAGTTCCTGGATTTGTGTAGAATATCTTAATTTTCAGAATGCTTTCACATTTAACATCTCATTTTGTTCCTACACACTGAGGACAAACAAAAAAAAACCATTTTTACAGTAAAGGAAACTGAGGCAGAAGACTCTTCTCTAAAATTACACAAGTTAGTGCATGGCTAAGATGAGAGGCACAATGGAAGGAGCCTGAGATTTAGAATCAGAGGTCTGGATTTACATCCCACCTCTTCCAGGGTCCTGATGTTATAACCCTGGGTAAATCACTAAACTTCTCGGAAGTTATGATTCCCAACATGTAAAATACAACTTATGAAAATGCTTACCCAGCTTTGAACATTAAATGCATTGTTGTGAAAAACATCAGCAGCAGCAGCAATAATCTAAGGTTCCTCAGTCCTTACCCAGACTCCCTGCTGGACTCATCAGATTACCTCTGGGTCCACTGTCCCCGTTTACCTGGGGCATGACTTTAGTCTGTGCAGCAGTGGCTGGAACGCGAATCTGTGGTCCTGTCGGCATCTGTGGCAGTGTCTGTGTTGGCCCAGCTGACTGCTGAGTAACAGCAGGAAGGCCAGGCTGGGCCACGACCCGCACCTGGGGTAGTCCAGCCGAGCCAGAGTGGCTCACGACACGGGCAGCGGCCTGAGAATTTGGTGGAGTCTGGCTGGAAGTGGGGGAAAGCATTGTTCCTAGCTGTGGCATTGTTGGTGAAGATACCAGAAGAACACTATGAGGAAAATCGGGGGGAAAACAAAAAGCAAACAACTCAGGACATGCATATAAAAGGATTTTGGAGGGAGAAAGCCGGAGAAGAAATGGAAGAGCTTACCCTGGGCTAGATTTAGATGGTTCTGAGATAGTAGTAGGCCCACTTTTGTTCACTGATGATACAGGTGGAGGGGAGATAGGAGTGGCAGGCAAAGCTGGAGTGGTGGGAGTCACAGGTGTGACTGGGGTGGGTGGCATGCTGGAGTCACTGAGGCTCATCTGGCTCTGCTCAGAAGGGCCACTGCTGAGGACCTTCATTGAATTCTCCTTGCTACTGGACTTCTATAATCAGCAGATAAAGAGAAATTCACGTGCAGACATCACAAAGGTCACTGAAGGAAGGCATGGCCCTGCAGGTGCTGATGCACCGAATTAAGGGAAGGCCTAGTTGCCGCCATTCCCAAAACCACTAAGGTCAGTGTTCTCAGGAGGTCACTTACCACCTTAGACGGGGGCTTGGGTTTCTGCTGAAGGGCTTTTCTGGCTTTAGCTGCAGCTGCTTGTGCTTGGTGAATCCGCTCTGTAAACAAGAGTTCTAAGCTTCAGCCATAGTTTAACCTCAGCACAGTAAGGGGGGTAGTTTCATTAAGAGCCAAGGCCTCACTGGTGGCCTCACTGGTGGGCTAAGTCCTGCCATTACAATCCTGTCCTGCCTGAATGCCAATGAAAATAATAATGGAATCGGGGCAGAAAAGTCAGAAGCATTCCTAGTCTAGTTGGACACACAGCCCAGAGGCCTCACACACCAAACTCTTCCTCGCTCCGGTCACGATGCAGGTAGATCCAAAGCTTTCGTCCAATGTCATATTTCACACACGGGTCTTTTTCATAATGTAGCCGATCCAGTGCACCACTCACTACTGTATTCACCTAAGGACCAGAACAAAGGGGATAAGGGACAAGTCAGACTCAGACAGCAGAGAAAAACCACTGTGTATAAGACACAGCTAATAAATAGATCACATCTCAGCCTGGTGGCAGCACTCCCAATGACTCACTCTGTCACTTGGCCAAATGAGAAACCTGTAAGATTCCTGAGAGACTGAGTCATCACCTGAAGGAGACGCTGAACTAACAACCTTTAGTAGAAGCTGAAGAAAAACTTAGAGCCAAATTTGTGCTTCACCAACAGTACAGGTCTTAGTACTGTTCGCATTTCTCAACATAGCCTCTTCCCTTCTCTTCATTCCGTTTTTCAAAAATTTATGTTATCGGGGCCAGCCCGGTGGTGCAGCGGTTTAGGTTGCGCTTTGGCAGCCCAGGGTTTGTGGGTTCGAATCCCGGGTGCCCACCAATGCACTGCTTCTCAGCCATGCCATGGCAGTGTCCCACATAAAGTAGAGGAAGATGGGTACGGATGTTAGACTAGGGCCAGTCTTCCTCAGCAAAAGAGGAGGATTGGCAACAAATGTTAGCTCAGGGCTGGTCGTCTTCACCAAAATAAATAAATAAATAAATAAATAAAAATGTATGTTATCATATTTTATGTTTCCTTGTAAGTTTTCTTAAGTCCATTCTGGAACAAAACAAAAACAATCTCTTCTCCATCCTACCTGAGTGCTGGTGACATCTGGTGCAAGAAACTGGGAGTCCTTGAGCAATTCACAGATCTCTGCCCGAGTGCCTTCTCCATTGGGAAGCCGAGCCGCAGCATCTCGAACTGATGACATCAGAAAGGGGAAGTGCAGGAGTCAAGCGGGGCCTTGACTGAGGAATACTGTCCCCGTACCTGCTCTGGTGGTGAAGTTCCCCATGGTTATGCTTCTCTACCTTACTCAGACTCAGCATCAGGTGGACACTGCCCTCTGTGGGCAGATCCCTATACACTCTTAGCCAAGGCTGAAGGTCCATGACACCTTAGAATTCAGGGGGGTCCATGAACTCAGGTGGAAAAAATATTACATCTTTAACTGAAATTGAAGTGTTTCCTTCAATTAAGAACACAGGTAACAAACCATAAATTGGCAGTGCTGTCATGTTGCAGTAGAAATCAGATATTTTCATATCACATTACAGCTGTTGCAAACAACTCAAAATATCATTTCCACTCATCACTATTTGGAAATTACAGGAGTTATAAGACCCACTGCTAAATCTTGTGGTTTACTATCATAATAAAAACACATATTTCTACAGCATAAATTTGTTTTAATATTTTGATGGGGCTGGCCCAGTGACATAGTGGTTAAGTTCATGCACTTTGCTTCGGCAGCCCAGGGTTTGCAGGTTCGAATCCCAGGTGTGGAATGACACACCACTCATCAAACCATGCTGTGGTGGCATCCCACATATAAAGTAGAGGAGGATGGGCACAGATGTTAGCTCAGAGCCAATCTTCCTCAGCAAAAAAGAGGAAGATTGGCAAAACAGATGTTAGCTCAGGGCCAATCTTCCTCACCAAAGAAAAAACATTTTTTGACAACTTTCAGTATGACTGGTTTCTTTTGTAACTCTTTGTATTTTATTTTGTGCATTTAAAGACATAATTCTGAGAAGGGGTTCAGAAGTTTCTCTAGACTGCCAGAGATTCATGGCATAAAAAAGGTTTACAAACCTCATCTTTAAAGGAATCATAGTCTGGAGGAAACAAATTCCTATACTTAAGCTATCTATTTAGCTGGCCTATGAACAATTCCTGAATGAAAATAAATGTCAGCCCAGACTTCAGGGAAGAAACACCAATTCCTGGCATAAATCTCTGAAGGTAGAAATCTCCCTTCATGTCCCAAACTCCAAAGCTTCCTAAAGCTACACCTGACCCTCAAAGCCTTTCTGGGGAGGGGGGAGTAATACATGAAAGGAAAAAGGGATCCCTGACAACAGACAGATGGCACCTACCAAGAGACAGGATGGTGACATAGGCAGGCCGGTCAGAGCGCAGCAGGGAGTGCTCCCGAGCCTTGTTGAGTGAGGTCTCCTTGTCAAACACACCCTTGACAGGCCCCACTACAGACTCAAAGCCATGCATGCGAAAGGTGAACGCCTTATGGGGTTGGCTGTATCTGTAACGCTCCTACAAAGAGAAAAGGGACAAGGCTCATAAGTCAGAATTAGTGGGGTTCTTTCTAGAGCTCCCATACAATAAGAGATTGACCTGGAGAGATTAAAACAAGAAGGAAACAGACTATTCCACTAGGAATACTGAGCCAACCACAGTGGGAAAAAGATGGCCCCCCAAAGCCCTAGTCACCAGAAAAGAGACAAAGAGTTAAATATAAATGTATTTTACTATCTGGAAGAAAAGGTCATCCAAACATTTCTCATTCTCTTTCCTCGCACCATTTCCACTCCCAACAAACAATCCCAACCATCAGATTATCTACGTTTAAGGGTGGGAGTTTCCTCCAAGAATTTGGATTCAAGGAGAGTCTATGGCCTCACAGATGCAGAGATTTACACTGAATTCTAGCTATTTCTTACCTGCTCCTGGAAAACTCGTTTCTCCTCTCCCGTGCTGGGCCGCACCACATAGTCAGTTCTTCTGGAACATAAAGAATTTTGTATCTATCACCCCTTCTCCAGCACCCAGAACCATTCCTTTTGCAATATGAAAAAAATGTCCCTTCATTAGTACTCTATTCTTGTAAAGGTCAAAAGTCCACTTTCCAGATCCTACCAAGTAACTCCTGTTGGTATTTCCAAACTTACTTATTCTTAGAAATCCAGAAAGGTATTAGGTAGGTGGGAAAGAGGTTGACATTTTTTACCTACTGTATTGTTGCTAAGTAAGCCCAATCTAATGGCAACAAAAAATTCAGCCTTAGAGGAAAAAAGGACTTCAAATTTGTAAGATGACACGGGTAGTTTTCTAGGGAAAGTACCAAGAAATTGAGTTCTATACCCCTATTATGTAAGGCGAGATAGTTCTGCCTCATTCAGGTTGGCCCCTCTGTGCTGGTGTTCAGGAATCTAACTAAAGAACAATAGCATCAAAAGCAATAAAACACAGGAATAAATTTAATCAAGGAGGTGAAAGATCTGTACACTGAAAACTACAAGACTTAGACTAAAAGACTGAAGAAGAGGTTCTATATGGAAACCTGGGGAGGAGTGACGTCACCATCATGGCTGAGTGAGCTTTTCCCCTAAACTACTCTCCCCGGCTAAGATACGACAAAAAGGTCATCCATACATCAACGGAGGTCTTTCAAACTACACATACGACATCTGGGAGACCCACGCAGCCTTACATCTGACGGTGGAGATGCTGGAAACCCTAGGGGAAGAGGCAGCGGGTAAGGAAGGCTCCCCTCCTTCCCCAACGGCAGCGGCCCTGCAACTGAGAACACGCGGCTCTTGGAGAGGAGAGGAGGGGGAGGGGTGGCCCTGGGCAGGAAAACCTTCACTCTCCAAATTCCCACACAGCGGGGAACCCCCACACGGAAGGAACAGAACAGTTGCCAGGGTGTCCTTGGCAAACTAACACTCCAGGAGAGCAGACAGCAAGGGAAGAATGAGAAGCCCCTGGAAACAGGGAGGTGAAAGTGAGTGCCACTCCCCATCCCTCCACGTCCCGGCTTAGCCATGCACAGCGCCCAAGCCCGAAATACTGCAGCCCAGCGGAGGCACGCAGGGACTCAACCCAGTGGAGATCCAGCCCTGCGACCGTGCCCAAGCCCAGCAGCGTGCGGAACCCACTCCCGCAGTGTTTCAACCTGGTGGCTGGCGCAGGACACCTGCCCCCGCGGAGTTACAGACCCGCTGCCAGTGCGTGACACCTGGGCGCCCAAGCCCAGTGTCATGCGGTACCTGCCCCCTGCAGTGTTTTAGCCTGGTGGCCAGCATGCAACACCTGCCCCCATGGAATTAAAACCCCGCCGCTAGTGCGTGACACCGGGCGCCCAAGCCCAGTGGCGTGTGGCAGCTGCCCCCTAGGGGTTTCAGCCTGGCAGCCAGTGCACAACACCCACCCCTGTGGAGTTAAAGCCCCGCCACCAGTGCATGACACTGGGCACCCCAGCCCAGTGGTGCTGTAGCCCAACGGAGGCACACAGGGATCCAACCAAGTGGAGATCCAGCCCAGCGATAGGCATGTGACACCTTGCCCCCGTGGAGCTCCAGTACAGTCACGCATCAGGCCGGTGCACTTCAGTCTGGCCATAACACCCACACATCTTAGCAATTTCAAAACACACAGTTATTGACCCCCACCTAGTGGCAGCAAGTGGAATCTGTATACGTCCAGACATCTTCAGGATGAGGAAAAATAAAAACAACCGTCAAGCACTATACAAAAATACATTAAATCTCCAATGCAGAAGGAAAATGACAAGCATCCAGAAATCAACCCAGAAGACACAGAAATTTATAACCTAAATGACAGAGAATTCAAAATAGCTATCATAAAAAAGCTCAACGAATTATAAGAAAATACGAATAGACAACTCAAGGAAATTAGGAGCTTCTTCACAAAGGAGATTGAAACTATAAAGAAAAACCAATCAGAATTGTTGGAGATGAAAAACACAAGGGAGGAGATAAAGGACAATACGGAATCTAAAGAACAGAACTGACAATATGGAGGAAAGAATTAGTTTTATTGAGCAGAGCAATGTAGAAAGGCTTCAGGTGGAGGAGGAGACAGAACTAAGACTAGAAAGAAATGAAGAAAATCTCTGAGAAATATCCAACTCAATTAAGAAATGCAACTTATGAATTATAGGGAGGGAGAAGAGAAGGAAAAGGGAGCAGAGAGCTTGTTCAAAGAAATGATAGCTGAGAACTTCCCAAACCTGGGTAAGGAGCTAGAAATGCAAGTGAATGAAATCAACAGATCTCCTAAATTATCAACAAAGAAAGCCATCCCCAAGGCACATAGTAGTAAAGCTGGCAAAAATTAATGAGAAAGAAAGAATGTTAAGGGCAGCAAGAGAAAAAAAGATAACATACAAAGGAATTCCAATCAGGCTCTCAGCAGATTTTTCATCAGAAACTCTACAGGCCAGGAGAGAGGGGAATGATATATTCAAAATTCTGCAAGATAAAAACTTTGAGTCAAGAATACTCTATCCAGCGAAAATATCCTTCAGATATGATGGAGAAACAGTAACTATTCCAGACAGACAAAAGTTAAGGGAGTTCATTGCCACAAGACCCCCACTGCAAGAAATGCTCAAGAAGTCCCTCATACCTGAAAAGAAAAGAGAAAAGGGATACAAAGCTATGAGCAAGGAGAAAATAGGCAGACAAAAATCAAATAAATTGCAGCTCTCTACCAGAATAGGTTAGCAAACAAGTATGACATCAAAGATCAAGGGAAGGAAAACACCAAAAATAAACATAACCTCATCACTATAAACACGAAATCAAAACACGAGATGGAATAAGTCGTCACAACAAAAACTTAGAAGGGGAAGAGGAAAGGGACGGAATCAACTTAGACAAAGGAAATAAGGGGACACCAGAAAATGGACTATCTCATCTACGATAGTTTTTATACAAACCTCATGGTAACCACTCAACTAATATTCAGAGAAGAGACCCATATGATAAATAAAGAGAAAGCTAAGAAAACCATCATACAGAACTACCAAACTGAATTGGTAGTCTGAATCACACACGAGACAAGAAACAAAGCAAAGGCAAAAGATCTGGAAAATGAGGAATAAAGTAGCAACACTAAACCCACATCTATCAATAATCACTCTAAATGTAAATGGACTGAATTTTGAAATCAAAAGACACAGAGTAGCAGAATGGATTAAAAAACAAGATGCAACATTATGCTGCCTCCAGGAAACACATCTCAGCTCTAAAGATTAACACAGGCTCAGAGTGAAAGGATGGAAGACAATGCTCCAAGCTGATGGCAAACAAAAGAAAGTAGGTGTGCCCATACTTACATCACACAAAATAGACTTCAAGATAAAAAGGGTAATGAGAGACAAAGAGAGGCAATAAATAATGTTTAAAAGAGGCACTCCACCAAGAACATAACACTTATAAATATATAGGCACCCAACACAGAAGCACCAAAGTACATAAAGCAACAATTAACAAACCTAAAAGGAGCTAACAACAACACAATAATAGTAGGAGACCTTAACACCCCCTTCACATCAGTGGACAGATCATCCAGACAAAAAGTCAACAAGGAAACAGCAGACTTAAATGAAAAACTAGATGGACTTAACATATATACAGAGCACTCCACTCAAAAACAGCAGATTACACATTCTTCTCAACTGCACATGGAACATTCTCAAGGATACACCATATATGTTGGGAAACAAGGTAAGCCTCTATAAATTTAAGAAGATTGAAATTATAACAAGCATCTTTTCTGACCATAAGGCTATGAAACTAGAAATCAACTACAAGGAAAAAACCGGGAAAGTGACAAAGATGTGGAGACTAAACAACAAGGTATTGAATAACCAAGGGATCATTGAGGAGATTCAAGGAGAAATAAAACAACATCTGAAGACAAACGAAAATGAAAATACACCACACCAACTCATATGGGATGCAGTAAAGTAGTCATGAGAGGGAAACTCATAGCAATAGAGGCCCACCTCAACAAAGAAGAAAAATCCCCAGTAAGCAACCTTAAACTACATCTAACAGAACTAGAAAAAAAACAACAAAGTCAGCAGGAGGGAAATAATAAAAATTAGAGCAGAAATGAATGCAACTGAAACCAAAAAAAACAGTAGAAAGGATCAACGAAACTAAGAGCTGGTTCTTTGAGAAGATAAATAAAATTGACAAACCCTTAGCCAAGCTCACTAAGAAAAAAAAGGGAGAAGACTCAAATAAATAAAATTAGAAATGAAAGAGGAGAAATTACAACAGATACCACAGAAATACAAGGGATTATTAGGGAATACTATGAAAAACTTTACGCCAACAAATTGGACAACCTAAAGGAAATGGACAAATTCCTGGACGCGTACAACCTCCCAAAACTGAATCAAGAAGAAATAGAGAACCTGAGTAGACCAATTACAAGTAAAGAGATTGAAACAGTAATCAAAAACCTCCCAAAAAATAAAAGCCCAGGACCAGATGGCTTCCCTGGAGAATTTTATCAAACATTCAAAGAAGATTTAGCACCTATCCTTCTCAAACTATTCCAAAAAATAGAGGAAGATGGAATACTTCGTAACACATTCTATGAGGCCAACATCTTCCTGATACCAAAGCCAGACAAGGACAATACAAAGAAGGAAAACTACAGGCCAATATCACTGATGAACACAGATGCAAAAATCCTCAACAAAATATTGGCAAACTGAATACAGCAATACATCAAAAAGATCATACACCACGATCAAGTGGGATTTATACCAGGGACACAGGGATGGTTCAACATCCGCAAATCAATCAACGTGATACACCACATTAACAAAATGAAGAATAAAAACCACATGATCATCTCAATCGATGCACAGAAGGCATTCAACAAGATCCAGCATCCATTTATGATAAAAACTCTCAACAAAATGGGTATAGAAGGAAAGTACCTCAACATAATAAGGGCCATATATGACAAACCTACAGCAAACATCCTACTCAACGGGGAAAATCTGAAAGCCATTCCTTTGAGGACAGGAACAAGACAAGGGTGCCCACTCTCACCGCTCTTATTCAACATAGTACTGGAACTTCTGGCCAGAGCAATTAGGCAAGAAAAAGGAATAAAAGGACTTCCAATAGGCAATGAAGAAGTGAAACTCTCACTATTTGCAGACGACATGATCTTATACATAGAAAACCCAAAAAATTCCATCAGAAAACTACTAGAAATAATCAACAATTACAGTAAAGTGGCAGGGTATAAAATCAACTTACAAAAATCAATTCCATTTCTATACACTAACAATGAACCAACAGAAAGAGAACTCAAAAGACAATCCCATTTACAACTGCAACAAAAAGAATAAAATATCTGGGAATAAATTTAACCAAGGAGGTAAAAGACCTCTACAATGAAAACTATAAGACACTATTGAAAGAAATCGAGGAGGACATAAAGAAATGGAAAAATATTCCATGCACATGGATTGGAAGAATAAATATAGTTAAAATGTCCATTCTACCTAAAGCAATCTACAGATTCAATGCAATCCCAATCAGAATCCCAATGTCATTCTTCACGATAATAGAACAAAAACTACTGAAATTCGTATGGGGCAACAAAAGAGCCCGAATAGTTAAAGCAATTCTGAAAAAAAAGAACAAAGCTGGAGGCATCACAATCCCTGATTTCAAAATATACCATAAAGTTATAGTAATCAAAACAGCATGGTACTGGTACAAGGATAGACACACAGATCAATGGAACAGAATTGAAAGCCCAGAAATAAAACCACATACCTATGGACAGCTAATCTTCGACAAAGGAGCAAGGAACATACAATGGAGAGAGGGAAGTCTCTTCAATACATGGTGCTGGGAAAATTGGACAGCAACATGTCAAAGAATGAAAGTAGACCACTTTCTATCACCATACACAAAAATTAACTCAAAATGGATCAGACCTGAAAGTGAGACCTGAAACTATAAAACTCCTGGAAGAGAATATAGGCAGTACATTATCTGACATCGGTCATAAAGGGATCCTTTTGGACTCCATGGCTACTCAGACAAGGGAGACAAAAGAAAAAACAAGTGAGACTTCATAAGACTACAGAGCTTCTACAAGGCAAATGAATCCAGAATCAAAATGAAGAGACAACCCATTAGCTGGGAGAAAATATTTGCAGATCATATATCTGACAAGGGGTTAATCTCCATAATATATAAAGAACTCACAATGGAACAAGAACAAAACAAGCAACCCAATCAAAAAATGGGCAGAGGAGATGAACAGACATTTTTCCAAGGAAGATATACAGAAGGCCAATAGGCACATGAAAAGATGTTCAACATCACTAATCATTAGCGAAATGCAATCAAAACTATACTAAGATATCACCTTATACCCGTTAGATTGGCCATACTCACCAAGACATAAAAAAAAAAAACAAACGTTGGAGAGGTTGTGGAGAAAATGGGACCCCTAAGCCACTGCTGCTGGGAATGCAAACTGGTACAACTTCTATAGAAAACTGTATGGAGATTCCTCGAAAAATTAGAAATAGAAATATCTTATGATCCAGCTATCCCACTATTGGGTATCTACCCAAGGAAGCTGAAATCAACAATCCAAAGAGGCTTATGCACCCCTATGTTCATTGCAGCATTATCATTATAGCCAAGAAGTGGAAGCAACCCAAGTGTCCCATGACAGATGAGTGGATAAAAAAGATATGGTATATATATCCAATGGAATACTACTCAGCCATAAAAAAAGACAAAACTGTCCCACTTGCAACTTCATGGATGGACCTGGAGGGTATTGTGTTAAGTGAAATAAGCCAGAGAGAGAAAGAGAAACACTGCATGATTTCACTCACATGTGGAATATAAACTAACACACGGTCAGAGAGAACTGTTTGGTGGTTAGGAGGGGCAAGGGGGAGGGGGGTTGGGCACATGGGGTGAAGGGAAGCATTTATGTGGTGACTGACAGACAATAATGTACAACTAAAATTTCACAATGTTATAAGCTATTAAGATATCAATAAAAAAAGAAGAAAAATGGAAGATACAAATAATCAGAAAGATACTCTATATTTGTGGATTGGAAAAATACTGTTAAAATATCCATATTACACAAAATCACCTATAGATTCAATGTAATCCCTATCAAAATTCCAATGGCCTTTTTCAGAGAAATAGAAGGAAAAAAAATCCTAACATTTGTATGAACCCATAAATGACCCCAAATAGACAAAGCAATCTTGAGAAAGAACAACAAAGCTGAAGTATCACATTTGCTGATTTCAAACCTTATTACAAAGTTACAGCAACCAAATAGTATGGTACTAGCATAAAAATAGACACATAAACCAACAGAACAGAATCAAGAGCCCATAAATAAACCATCGCATATATGGTCCACAAATATTTTGACAATGGAGCCAAGAATACTCAATAGGGAAAGGATAGTCTCTTCAATAAATGGTTTTGGGAAAACTGGATAGCCACATGCAAAAGAATGAAACTGGACCCCCCTATTTTACACGACTCACAAAAATTAACTTGAAATGGATTAAAGACTTAAATATAAGACGCAAAATTGCAAACTTCCTAGAAGAAAACACAGGGGAAAAGTTCCTTGACATTGGTTTTGGCAACGATTTAATGGATATGACACCAGAGTGCAAATAACAAAACCAAAAAAAAAAAAACCAAGCAGGACTACATCAAACAAAAGCTTCCACATAGCAAAGGAAACAAAAGCTTCCACATAGCAAAGGAAACCATCAACAAAATGAAAAGGCAACCTACCAAATGGGAGGAAATACTGGCAAATCGTAAACTGATAAGGGGTTAATATCTGAAATATTTAAGGAACCCATACAACTCAATAGCAAAAAAACAAATAATCCGATTAAAAAATGGGCAAAGGCCCTGAATAGACATTTTTCCAAAGAAGACATACAAGGGGCCAGCCTGGTGGCGTAGCAGTTAAATTCGTGCGCTCCGCTTCCGCAGCCCGGGGTTCGCAGGTTCGGACCCTGGGTGCAGACTGACACACCGTCAAGCCATGCTGTGGTGGTGTCCCATATAGAGGAAGATGGGCATGGATGTTTGCCCAGGGCCAATCTTCCTCAGCAAAAAGACGAGGATTGGCAAGGGATGTAAGCTCAGGGCTAGTCTTCCTCACAAAAAAAAAAAGACATACAAACAGCCAACGTATAAATGAAAAGATGCTCCACAATCATCAGGGAAATGCAAATCAAAGCTACAGGGAGATATCACCTCACACCTGTTAGAAGAGCTATTACCAAAAAGACAAGCAGTAAGTGCTAGCAAGGATGTAGAGAAAAGGGAACTCTTGTGCACTGTTGGTGAGAATGCATATTGGTGTGGCCGCTATGGAAAGCATATGGAGGTTCCTCAAAAAATTAATAATAGAACTACATATGATCCAGCAATCCTACTTCTGGTATATTGTCAAAGCAAATGAAATCACTATCTCGAAGAGATATCTGCACGCCTAGGTTCATCACAGCATTATTCACAATAGCCAAGACATGAAAACAACCTAAGTGTCCATAAACGGATAAATGGATAAAGAAAATGTGGTATATACACATATAACAGAATATTATTCAGCCATAAAAAAAGAAGGAAATCCTGCCATTTGCAACAACGTGGATGAACCCTAAGGGTATTATGCTAAATAAGTCAAAGAATGACTGTATGATTGTATATTGTATGATGTATAATGTATAACTGTATACTGTATAATGACTGTACATTGTATGATCTCACTTATATGTGGAATCTAAAACAAGCCAAATTCACAGAAACAAAGGGTAGAACCAGGGACTGGTGGATGGTGGAAATGGGGAGATGCTGGTCATAGGATACAAATTTCCAATTATAAGATGAATAAATTCTGGGGATTTAATCTAATGTACAGCTTGGTGACTACAGTTATCAATACTGTTTTATAGGGGCCGGCCCAGTGGCGCAGCGGTTTAGTTCGCGCTTGACAACCCGGGGTTCGCGGGTTCGGATCCCGGGCGCCTGCCGACGCACTGCTCGTCAGCCATGCTGTGGCGGCGTCTCATATAAAGTAGAGGAAGATGGGCAAGGATGTTAGCCCAGGGCCGGTCTTCCTCAGCAAAAAGAGGAGGATTAGCAATGGATGTTAGCTCAGGGCTGGTCTTCCTCACAAAAAAAAAAAAAAAAATACTGTTTTATAAACTTGCAAGTTGCTAAGAAAGATCTTAAATGGTCTCCTCACAAAAAAAAAGTCAGTAATTATGTGAGATGATAGATGTGTTAACTAACCTCATTGTGGTCATCATTTCACAATATGTATGTGTATCAAATCAACACATTGCACACCTTAAACTTACACAATGTTACATGTCAATCATATCTCAACAAAGCCGGGGGGGGGCAAAAAGGTTTTTTTCCAGACTGGAAAGAATCTGACGTTATATAAACAACATGAGATGATGTTATATACAGAGCTCAGGACTAGAGGTCAGAGACCTACATTCTAGCCTGGGTTCTGTCACTAACTTTCTGCAAGTCTCTTAACCTCACACCTCAATTTCTTTCTAGGTAAAATGAGGAAGATGGATTAGACGGATCATTGTCAAATGGAAACTGAAGGAGGGAAATTCAGGGAATAAAGTATGCCCACCTCCAAGGTAGACGACATCCCCCTCAGGACTCCACTATGCAATCCCCTTCCCATTCAGAATCCTGTCCTCAGGGAGCCACTCTCACGATGCGAGTGCAGCCCTCCACAGGCGTGTGGGGGCAGGGAAGAATCAGCGGACCCCTAGGGTCTCCGGAGTCCACTACAGCTCTAACACACATACACGAGGAATGTCAGCAGAACCACAGCAGTACCTTCAACTACAGGCTCATGGACACCACCCACCGTTAGAATGTCATACTCACACCCGAGGAACAGGTGTTGTGGCATCTGAGCTGTCTTCATTTTCTTGCTGGAGAAGAGGAAAACAGTAACAGGTAAATGGACTAAAGAATTTTGACTAACCTAAGGGCTCTGAAAACCCAGTAAGAAAGATCTCTATTTCTTAAAAACCATACCTTACAGAAGGCCTGGTCTTTGGTTTCTAGCCACAGCTGGAAGAGTGCAGCTAATTCTTTTTCATTATCTTGGGATTGGCCTATTAGAGGAACAAAAAGGCAGAAAATAATACATCTATCTAATAAGGTGTTAACCAGAATCCCACTTTCTCCTTACTTGCTATTTCTATGTCAGAGAGAGAAGCTATCAGGACCTAGAGCAATGGTCCTTTGCACATACTGTCCCCTCGGCCTGGACAGCCCGTCCATTCACCATCTGCCTGGACCACCACTCTTGGATGTCCCCTAATGAGATCACTTTATTCAATAGGTATTTGCTGAGTAGCCACTATGTGCCAGGCAGTGCAGGCTAGGCTAGGGTTATTCAGTGAATTCAGTCTCTGCCCTGATGGAGTTCACAGTCAAGTGAGGAAAGAGCACACAATAAATAAAATCTAAAAGTAGCAGGTGTCACAAAGGATGTTATGAAAGTTTACCCTAGGGAAGTTCTCCTATCCTGGTGGGCTCAGAAAAGGCTTCTTCTGGCTAGTGGGGGCACAAAGGCACTCTACACACTGGCACAGCAATAAGAAGGCCCCAAGGCAGGAGACAAGCTGACTCCTTTTGACTTGCCTAGAAAGAGATGAGCGCTTTCCCTCTGTGCCCTCCTCCCCAGTACTTTGTTCAGACTCCTACTGTAGCATTTATCACATGATGGTACCTATGTCTCCTGCCCAGACAAGAAGCCACAGGGACTGTCACTTGGGTCTGCTTGTGCGAAGAATGCAGCCCTCGAGAGCCTATCATTCCCAAAGGGTGCTGCGATGACACTCACTAGGACTCGTACTCAATGCACAATACCACCATCCTAGAAAGTTCTGAACTTTCTTATCCTTAGACGACTCCTCTTACTCCCACTCTGCCTTCTAGAAATGCTACTTCATAACCAGTAAGTTCTCCTATAGCCTAATCCTCCTCTCACAATACTCCCTCCACTCCTCATTTGGTGTGAAATCTGGTTCTCCCCAATCCTTGTACCTTGTGGTATGCTGGCTACTCTCTCACACCATGTCCTTCAGAGTTGGGTCCCTCCTTCTACCCGATAACTGACACCAGACTATTTCTCCCCAGCTCTTCTGGAAAATCAAAATAAAACAGAAGCCTGATCCCTAAGGCTTCTACTATCCACCTGCACCCACCCTGTGCCCTGCTCCTCACAGCTACTTAACTCGTCACTCCTCACTGAGCTCTGGCCCACCTTGCTCCTCACCAGTCCACTTCCTGTCATCATGCTGGGTTAACTGCCACATCCATATGGATGGCCCACCCAACATCCTCACCCTCAGTTGTGTGACCTCAGTGACCTCCTCCCTCACCTCAACTCCACCCCAGCCACTCACTCCCATAATCACAACTGGACTCTGTCATTACCTAAAGCTCCATCTTCAAAATGCCTAATCCAGGGTTTCTCAACCCTGGCTACATATAATAATCACCTGGGAACTTTTAAAAATACCAAGGCTCGGGCCCCATCCAAACAATTAATCAGAACCTCTGTAGGTAAGGACTAGGTATCAGTATTTTTTCTTTTTTTTTTTTTTTTTTTGGTGAGGAAGACTGGCCCTGAGCTAGCATCTGTTGCCCATCTTCCTCTTTTTTGCTTGAGGAAGATTGTCCCTGAGCTAACATCTGTGTCAATCTTCCATTTTGTATGTGGGACACCGCCACAGCATGGCTTGATGAGCAGTGTGTAGGTCCACGCCCAGGATCCGAACCCATGAACCCTGGGTGGCCGAAGCAGAGCACACGAAGTTAACTACTACACCACCAGGCCAGCCCCATCAGTATTTTTTTTTTAAAGTTCCCCAATTGACTGCAGTTCAGCCAAGGATGAGAACCTTTACACTAAACCACTTTCTGCTCTCTGATCACAACCACCGAGACTCTTCCCTGCCTGTTTACTTCCACCAAAGCATTACTTTGACTCAGCAGGACTGCTAGTCCACTGACACGTCCACTTCTCCCGCCCCATTGGCCCCCTTCCTTCACACTTCTCTCTCTATTCAGTTCAGAGTCTACGTCCATCATTTCAATGACACTCTTATCAATACGATAATACCTAATACCTCTGCTCTTCTATCTTTGCATCATTCCAATCGAGCAAAACTCAATTCTAAACTATCCACATTTTCCATGCTTCAACTCAGACAGCTGAGGGCTGCCAGAGAAAAAACAAACAAAAACGCAAAGAATACCACTATAAATGAAAGAAGAGCAGCCTCCGCTGACCCTCAACAGTGCCCAGCAATCTAATGTCATCTCTGGTCAAGGTGGTCTCCCACACTCCATAATAACTATTTCCCCACACTTCTCAGCCTCCCTTCTCACTCACAACAGACACTTCACCTCTCTCACCTGCTACTTTACACAGAAAAGCTATCAGACAAAACTCCCTCAAACTCCCCACAATAAAATCTACTATCCTAAATACTAAAGATAGGCAACAGATGCTAGCTCAGGGCCAATCTTCCTCACCAAAAAAAGAAAAGAAAAAAGAAAATCTACAAGCCTATTGCTGTGCATCCACTATTTCCTCCCACAAGGAATGTGCTGCCTCCAGCCATCCAAGGCCAATCTCTTTCCCTTTTCTAAGGAATTTATATAGTGAATTCTTCCTTCTCATCTATATTTTCAACCTCCTTCTTTCCACTGCACCCTTTCCATCAACACTTAAACTCACTCAAAGTTTCTCTCATTTAAAAAAATTCCTCTCTTGGTCACAAGTCCCCCTTACTATCCTCCCCTGCTACATCTCTAGAAACAGCTGTATAGACCCACTGTCTCTTTAACTAGTGGTGTGCAGGCAAATGTTAAACTGGCTGCAGGAAAGGGGACCCTGATTGGCAGCATCTGCAGATTTCTATGGTGTACATTAAGGGTCAGTAAATTGGCCACCTGTTTTTGTAAACAAAGTTTTATGGGAACACAGCCACGCCCATTCATTTACAGACTGTCTATGGCTGCTTTGTACCACAATGGCAGAGTTGAGTAGTTACAACAGAAAGCATCTGGCCTACAAGCTTAACATATTTATTCTCTAGTCCTGTAAGTTCTGCCACCTTTGGCATTAAGTATCCCACCATGGCTGATTTCAAGCCACTAGCCTGACAAAGTCAAAAGAGCCACACAGTCAGCTATGAGTTGCCTTCAGCTCACCACTGTTCTCAACCCTCATCATTCTGATAAGGAATCACTCTTAGAAGAAACTCATCATTTCTTCCATGTCTGCAAATCCAGAGTTGTTTTAGTTTACTGAACCTTTTAGTAACAATCAAGGCTAATGACCACTCCCCACTTCTAGACTTTCTCATTTCTTGGCTTCCAAGATTCAACCCTCTCGTGGATTCCTCCTAATTCTGCAGTCACTTCCTCTCCATGTGCTCTCCCACTCCATCTCCTCTACCTTGGAGTTTCTCAAGGCTTAGTCCTGGCCCTCTTTTTTCCTCACTTAACACTTTTTCCCTATGCCTTTGGCTTCCATTCTCTCTGCCCGGGTCCAGATTATCATCATCTCTGTGATCTTTTCAAATTCAATCTTCCCTGGCACTACAGACCCAGACAGCTCTGTCCATCTAGAACGCTCTTCCTCTCCTTCTGCCTCGCTCCTTCCTAGTCATCATTAATATCTCTGCTCAAATGTTTCTTCCTCAGGAAGGTCCTCCCTGACTCTGTGGACTACACCAATGTCTCATTATAAACTTCCATCCTTTCTGGTACTTTCCCCTTACAGAATGTGTAAGTTTGTTATTTCATTTGAAAGAATATTTGTTCCCCAAATAAACCTTACACCCCACGAGGGGGGCGAACTTGCAAACCATTATATCCCCCAGCACCTAACACAGCACCTGACACCTAGAAACTGAATAAATGTTATAACGAATGAACAACTCTATGCTTTGACAACCTTCTCTCCATATATCTCTTCACAGACCACTTGATAGAGTAAAGAGAAACATTTGTGAATTTCAATAGGAAATCAACACTGAATCTTCCTCTTATCACCATCAACAGGTAACGGTCACCAAGTTATTTCAGGTGCAAGTTGCTCCAGCTTACACGGTATGTAGGAATTTATAAACTTAAAACAAAAATAAGGATCCTGTTCCTTAGAAAGAGCTTATTCGGTGCTATCCAACATCTGGTTGCACACTATCCTCAGTAGCAAAGCCCATTTTTAGGAAAGAAAAATAATTATAGTATCACAAATTAATCTAAAACCATAGGTACGGTTAATATAAATGTTGATGGTGTTGTAAAAGACCCCCACAGATTTCAAGTTAGCCAGCCCCAGAGTGCATCATAACAGAAGGGGTATTCCACCTCAGCTTCAAGGAGCCAAAATCCAATGGGGGGAGTGAAACTCAGACCTCGAAAGTACCAAAGGGATCTTGAAGGATTCTTTTACTAAGCAAAATAAGGTTTAATATTGCCTTTTTCAACAATCTCCTGGACTGTACTAACTGGAAGGCAAAAGTAATTTATGGGAGGAAATGAGAGCATAAACACCCACTGTCACAGGTAGGTAATATGAATTCTTACCAAGCAATTTCCACTGCTGGGTCTTCTCTTTGAATTCAACAAATGGAGAGCTACTGGAGGGTACAGCTGCAAGAAAGAGATCACAGAAACAAGCCACACAGGTTGGAGAGAGCGCTAAACTCAGAATAATTGACATCCCTGAGGGCTGAGATATCCTGAATGTTTCACAGTGTATCAGGATAGCAGAGACCTCCAAGGCGCGGCATTACGTGAAGCCATAATGAACCTAACCAGTAAGGCTGCAGTTTACTACGAGAATGAATTTGCCAAAGGGGGAAAATAAATACTGATCCTACAAAAAAGGACCTTACCACGGCTTTCTCCAGCAAGATACTGCAGGGCTGGTAACACCAGCTCTGCCCAGTTGGGGGCCGCAGAGAACCAGCTATTGAGGGAGCTGGCTGGAGATGACTGCCAATCCAAAACTCGCTCCTCCAGCTGAGGGAAAGTAAAGGCAGAACCCAGTCAGGTTTTCTATCCTACACCAGCAATTCCATGGCTGTGCCAGAGCAAGGTGGGTATATTTGTCCAGTTTGCCCAAGTCACAGAGAGCTCTAGGAAGGAACCCAGAGTGCGGCTTCTCAAGCCATTAAAGATTTCTACAATTTGAAAACTTTGATGGACATCTGACTTTTCCAGAACGCTTACCATAGGAAGGCTAGCCTGCCCCTCCAGCAGCAAGATTTCTAACAGAAGAGAGAAGAAGCTGGAAGATATTTCATTGATTCCAAGGCAAGGCTTGAGATCTTCCAGAGGCCTAATGAGGGGAGAAAAATATAAGTACAACCAAAATTACCAAGAACACATCCCTAGATTGGTTTAGGCCCTCCAAGTCTCCCAGCGGTCATAAAGTTCAACAAAGGACCACTATACACTTTCCCTAGCAGGACCCCTGGGACTCAGGGCTTACAGCTTCAACACAAGCCAGCTCACACCAAGCACTGGGTGCAGCCCTCAGCTTAGCCTTTCACCCTTGAGAAGTGATGTTGCTCACTTACTCCTCCTTGATAGCAGGTATTGCCAGTGGAGATGGAGCCTGGGAGAGAGGTGGGATCCCTTCGCTACTGCTTAAGGGCTCAGCCAAATCCTCCACCTCTGATTTGATCATCTTTATTTTCTTCCTCTTCTTTTCTTCTTTTTCCTTAACCTTTTTTTTAAGGACAGCCAAGTCATATAGGGCTGGGAAGGAAAAGCAACACAAGTCACAGAACTACATTTTCTACATCAGGAAGTGAGGGCTCTTATCTGCATATCATTTTCCCAAGGCCCACCAGTAAAAGAAAGAAAAGTCTCAGTAATAAGACATTTCATTTTTGTTTGTTTTTACCGAACCCAATCAGTGATTTACAGGTTAATTTTCACTTATTAAAGAGCCAGTGATCTGTTATACTGATTTTATATGCATTTCTACCTATAAATCCATAAGAGACAACAACAAAACAAAGGTTATCAGCAAGAAAGAAGCTGTGGTTTCATTTATTTTTGAAACATGTAGACTGGCTCATATAATTTAATACCATGGTCAAATGATGGCTACCTATAAAGGACATCATTTACCTGCTAGAGAGCCCTTCCTGCCAGCATTTACTCGAGTCATGATATCATTGAGAGTCAGGTCCCCTGTCAAAAGGTCCGGGTGATCCTAGATGTGATATTCAGAGAACTGTTATGAAGGCTCCAAAAAAGGAGCTAAAACTGCTGGTTTTAACCTAACCTGTCAATTAACCTAACAGATACAATTAGATGTTAGGTGCATTTGAGGAAATCATGTTGAATTAAAAATATAGAGATAAAAACTACTGCTCTTCATAATGGGGCATAGGAGAACCCAGTTCCAACCTTTCTACTGTATAGCCTTTACAGTTTATAAAATTCTTCTGCATTCTTTATCTTATGTGCTCTTCAAACAGTCTTGTTAAGTATCATTATACTTTACAATCTGAAAATGGGGTTCAGAGAAGTTAAGGGATTTGCCCAATATCATAGTAAGTGGAAAAGACAGAGCTAGAATCCAGTTCTGACTTTCAGTGTGGGACTCTTCCCAACCCACCATCTGCCTTAGATAGACTTCCTTTTCTTCCTCCACTATGCTCTGTGGCTTGGCTGCACTGGCACTACCTTGATTAGGTGGACTGGAGTAACAGAAACAGTAAAAAGTGGGAAGAGCACAGGATCTGACTCTTGGCTCTGCCACTTACTAGCTGTAGGGCTGAAGACAGTCTCCTTAACCTCTCTGAGCACTGGTAAATGGACATAATGATACATACACCAGCCTTCTTGTGAACATTAAATCAGACTATGTTAAGCATGCCTTATACAGTCAAAGCATTTGTCTTCTTCCCACATCTCTGGGGTTCACTAGCCTCACTGGTTGCTCCTGTCCCCCAAAAATGATAGGAAAAGAGGCATAAATGAGGTAGTAATTACCTGTATCTTCCTTACAATAGCCAATCCAGAGATATTAGACTGAAAACCGCTAATGACCACACGCCACCCCCCAATCTTACTGGTTGGTGTTTCCGCTTCTCATGGTGCTTCTTCAACATAATCTTCAGGTCACTGTCCCCCAGTTCTATTTTATCTGAGAGAAAATGAACCAAACCACATGGACTAGGTCATTCACTAACATGATGCTCAAATTTAAATCTTTCTGATCACTTGTGATATTTGAAAGTAGGATATTTCTCTGAGTTTCCCTTCTGACTCCTGTGTGCTACAAGTACCGACAATTTTGAAACAGTCACAGGATCAACTCTTCAGCTTTTCTATACATTGGTCAATAATAATGACTGCAGTTGCTTAGCTGCTCCTGAAACACATTAAAGGATCTTAACATTCTTCTTTGATTCCTATCCCAGTTAAAAATCTTTCTCTCATTTCACAGACATTCTAAGAAATTTGCCATGGCTCTGGTTACCTCTTTTGTTCTGTTATTGAACGGTCCCTTAGTATTGCTATTTTGTTTCTGCTTTTTTTAGCCCAAAATACCAGCTGATCAGGTCCTAAGGAAAATTTTCAAAACAAAGCAAGGAAAGGAAGGAAGGCCTACCTACTTGTAAAAAAGTGGAATCGTAGAAAAACTTCTCCAAACCTCCTAATTCTCAGGCACATTGCTTTGCTTTCCTGGCAGGTCCAATCTAGTACCCACCGCCCTCTAAGGGAGTTCTCAGATCTACATCCTGATTCCCAGAATTTCGCCAGCATCCGCTCAGCTCTCACCTGCAGTTTTCATATCCGTGGTTGAAAGCGTGGGCACCACCCTGAGGGGCACCGCGGGGCTAGGAGAACGTGCTGGAGAGCTCGGAAGCCATGAGCTGAGATCTTCAAAAGAAAAGTTTTCTTGTAAATCCAACGTGGCTGTGGACTCCAATAGGGGAGATTGGGTAAGTGGCCATTTGGGTTCAACAAGGCTAAGCCAACAATATGGGGGCCAGGGTTCCACCATTCCTTTCTGACCCTTCCCCAGACAAACTGGAGCACACTGATGTCATTTAAACAGCTCTTCCAGGAAGAGAGACTTCAACAGTGATGGGGTCACCCTGCAGCAGGCCAACAGTCACTACTACTCTCCTGTGGGGGAAAAGCAGTTCTCTCAAGTGGCACAAGAGGACTAGACAGGCCTACTGTGGAGAGCCCTGCTGCACAGGGGTTCATCTCATCTAAACTCAAAAGCCACTTAAACTCAGGGCAACCTAACAGGAATGTCTCAGCGCCCAAAGACCAAGGAGTTCTGACTCCCACCATCCACCCCTGAACAGACAACTGGGATGGCTTCTTTGCTTCAAGATAAATGACTACCACTGGCTCCAAATGAACAAGCTCCTGGTGAAAATCCAACACCCCAGCCACCCAAGTGCCCAGACACTCACCCTCTTCATCAGATGACAGGGCTGTGTCACCACACTCTTCCTTCACCTCCCTCAAGACTTTCAAGTAGCGCTGCTGGGTCCGCCACTCCCGCTCCTCAGGGGTGCGGGATGGTGAAGGGCGCTTCTGCCGGAAGGGAAGGGCCGGGCCGCTCCGTCTGGCCATCTCCAGAAGGTCCTGAGAAGAGATCAGATGGGAGTACACATCATCATCCAAAGCTTGTCCTGGTACATTCTCCAAGTCTACATTTTCTCCACTTCATCGTTCAACAAGCTCAATCCCCTTCCTCCAGATCACAAAGAGAGAAGCACATATAATATGTCGAAATAAAAAGGGCCTATAATGATTATTACGTGGCGAAAAATCCTACATCTGAGTGTTGTACTACTCCACTGAGAATGAATACTTATTATACCTGACACCCAAATATTTCCATACCAAATCTTAAAGAACCCCTTAGAGCCAGAACAACTTTGCCTCAAAGAATTACCAGGCTGGTCCAGACCCAGAGCCACTAAGCTACACATCTGTCAGGAGGCCTTGTGCGCTCTCTCACATCAATTCCAGAACCACCCAGTTCTCTTTAATAACTCATGATGGATCTGAAAGCCATTTGTTTATCTTAGTAAATGCTAAAGCAAACATATTTCATCAATTTTAAAGAGGTCATCTTTTTTCATGTTTTAACATCTCTGAAATCAGGGTACATCTTATAATTGATCATAATCAAGGACGTATAGCTTAATCACGTCATGGCTTAATTGGTAGCATTTTCTCTTAGTGGTATCTTTTGTATTTTGCACCTGAACCACTTCTTCAAGTCATGAAATCTGTCAGTTTACTGTCCACGTTTTATATCCAGTTCTCAGCATTACTTACACTCCGGGAAGCCAGAATCTGCTTCAGCAGCCGATGGAAATACTGCTGCTGAGAGTTGAGGTATCGTTTATACTGTGACTTGAAGCACAGCTGCCGATACTTGACCACCTCAGGGTTAAAGTGTCCATCTTAAAAGAACAGAGGTACAACTAAATACACATCAATCAACAAATACTTAATGCATACTTAAAATGTGATAAGCTCTGTAGTAAACTGGAATACGGGGTGTGGGGGGATAATCTACATCCATGTGGAGCTACAGTCCAGTGGGAAAGACAGAAAATAAACAGGTGAGCAAATAATATTCAACCCTCCAAAGTTCTATAAGGAAATTAACTTGAAACAATTGTAAAGAGTAAGGAGAGTTAAATAAAGGAAAGGGATCTCTAAAGAATGACACATAAAATGAGGCCTAAGGCAACTGTGGCAACTGTTCTATAGGTGATAAATATAGGTGAAAGTTGTAAGGATGTTCACTGTATTGTTCTTCAGCTTTTCTATATGTTCTTACATTTTCAAAATGACAAATTAGGGGGGAATACAGTAAATGGGAATTTAAAAAACAAGAAGTAAAATTAGGGAAAAGGCAGAAGGAACAGCATGTACTAAGGGAAGCCCCGAGCAAGAAAGAACTTGACATGTTCCAAAACTGGAAGAAACATCTGTATGACTAAGGCAGAGTGGGGTGTAGCTGAGGAGTGGCGGGACATGACCTGGGAAGGTGGGCAGAGATCAAACCATGCAGGAACTCATAGGTCATGGCATGGAGTTTGAATTTTATCCTAAGTGCAATGGAAATAATTCAAAGAGTTTCAAGTAGGAGAGTGACATGGCTGGGAGCAAGAGAGAAAGAATACTTCCTTGCTAACACCCAATGTTTTCATGGCTTGCTCTTCCTACCTTCATTAAGTCTCTGTTCAAATGTCACCTCATTAGAGAAGCCTTGCCCAACTACCATATCAAAAACAGCTCCTTCCCATCACTCTAGTCCCATTACCCTTCCTTGTTCTTTCTATTCTTCCTTATTCTTTAATAACAACAAATATTGGCTTGTTTATCATCTGTTTTTCCCTATATGAATGTAAGATCATATATGGCCTTTATTATATTGAGGTATAGTCCCTCTATACCCACTTTGTTGAGGGTTTTTATCACAAACCCACAGCTAACACCATAATACTCAATGGTGACAAGCTGAAAGCTTTTCCTCTAAGATCAGGATGCCCACTCCCACTCTAGCCACTCCTATTCAACAGGGTGTCAGAAGTCCTAGCTACAGCAATCAGACAAAAAAAGAAATAAAAAGCATCCAAATTGGAAAGAAGAAGTAAAACGGTCACTATTTGCAGATGACATGATGCTACATATAGAAAACCCTAAAAACTCCACCAAAAAACTATTAGAATAAATGAACTCAGTAAAGTTGCAGGATACAAAATAAATATACAGAAATCAGTTGCGTTTCTACATACTAACAACCAACTATCAGAAAAAGAAATTAAGAAAACATTTCCATTTACAATTACAGCAAAAAGCATAAAACACCAAAGAATAAATTTAACCAAGGAAGTGAAAGACCTATACACTGAAAACTACAAGACAATGATGAAAGAAATTGAAGACGACACAAATAAATGGAAAGATATACCATGTTCATGGATTGGAAGGATTAATAGTGTTAAAATGTCCATACTAACCAGCAATCTACAGATTCAAAGCAATCCCTAACATAACATCAATGGCATTTTTCACAGAACTAAAACAAATTAATCCTAAAATTTGTATGGAACCACAAAAGACCCTGAACAGCTAAAGCAATTTTGAGACAGAAGAATAAAGCTGCAAATGTCATGCTCCCTGATTTCAAACTGTAGTACAAAGCTAAGTAATCAAAACAGTATGGTACCAGCACAAAAACAGACACATACATCAATGGAATAGAGAGCTGAGAAATAAACTCATACATATATGGTCAATTAATCTATGACAAAGGAGGCAAGAATATTCAATGGGGAAAAGACAGTCTCTCTAATAAATCAAGTTGGGAAAACTGGACAGACACACGCAAAAGAAGGAAACTACACCACTTTCTTACACTATATACAAAAATAGACTCAAAATGGATTAAAGACTTAAATGTAAGACCTGAAACCATAAACTCCTACAAGAAAACATAGGCACTAAACTCTTTGACATCAGTCTTAGCAATATTTTTTTGGTATGTCTCCTCAGGCAAGGGCAACAAAAGCAAAAATAAACAAATGGGACTACATAAAATTAAAAAGCTTTTGCACAGAAAGGAAACCATCAACAAAATAAAAAGACAACCTACTGAATGGGAAAATATATTTGCAAATGATATACCAATAAAGGGTTAATATCCAAAATACATAAAGAACTCATATAGCAAAAAAGCAAATAATCTGATTTAAAAATGGGCAGAGGACCTAAATAGACATTTTTCCAAAGACATACAGATGGCCAACAGCTATGGGAAAAGATGCTCAATATCACTAACCACCAGGGAAATGCAAAACCACAATGAGATATCACCTCACAACTGTCAGAATGGCTATTATCAAAAAGACAAGAAATAACGAGTATTGGCAAGAATGTGCAGAAAAGGGAACTCTCATGCACAGTTGGTGGGAACGTAAATTGGTACAACCACTATGGAAAACAGTATGGAGGTTCCTCAAAAAATTAAACATAGAACTACTATATGATTTAGCAATTCCACTTCCAGGTATTTATCCAAAGAAAATGAAAACACTAATTTGAAAAGATATGTGCACCCCTATATTCACTGCAGCATTATTTACAATAGCCAAGATATGGAACATTACTCAGCCATAAAAAAGAATAAATACTCCCACTTGCCACAACATGTTGGATATAGAGGGTATTATGCTAATTGAAATGAGAAAGACAAACACTGTATGATTTCACTTATATGTGGAATCTAAAAAAACAAAACAAACAAACCAAAACAGAAACAGACTCATAGATACAGAGAACAACCTGGTAGTTGCCAGAGGAGAGAGGAGTGGAGGGAAGGGCAAAACAGGTGAAGGAGATTAAGAGGTACACACTTCTAGTCATAAAATAAATAAGTCAAGGGGATGTAATGTACAGCATACGGAACAGAGTTCATAATATTATAATAACTTTGTATGATGACAGATGGGTACTATTCTTATCAGGATGATCATTCTGGAATGTAAATAAATGTCAAATCACTATACTGTACACCTGAAACTGAAACTAATTATATGTCAACTATACTTCAATTTAAAAAAAGTGAAACAGGACCATGCTATTAAAAAAAAGGGGGGGGGGGAGGCGGCCCGATGGCGCAGCAGTTTAGTTCACCCTTTGGCAGCCCGGGGTTCACGGGTTCAGATCCCGGGCACCTGCCGACGCACTACTTGTCAGCCATGCTGTGGCGGCGTCCCATATAAAGTAGAGGAAGATGGGCACGGATGTTAGCCCAGGGCCAGTCTTCCTCAGCAAAAAGAGGAGGATCGGCAACGGATGTTAGCTCAGGGCTGGTCTTCCTCACAAAAAAAAAAGAGAGAGAGAGAGAAAGTAAGACCATTATTGTCTCTCTGGAACGTTGAAGAATGTCTGGCACATGTTAGCTGATAAGTAAATGAATGTTAAATGAGTGGAAGTAGAGAGACCTGAGTCATATTTTGGGTAAGAAAGACTAGACCTGCTGACAGTCCAGCTGTTGAGGCAGGAAGAGGAGCGGTGGAGAGGTCAACTGAGCATGGTCCCTAGATCACCAGACATGAGCATCTGGCACATCGCCTGAGAAGAGGAGTCTGGGAGAGGACCGTTTAGAACACATTAGATTTGAGCAGGTAGGCTACGATGAGAACTGAGAGGCAAAGAATGAGAAGCTAATCTCAGAAAGCTCAAGTAAGGGTCCAAGTACAAGGTGTTTCTCTTTTTTTCCCAACCACCCTAACAATAGCCACGGTAACTAATAACAGCAAACACTTAGAACAGTACTTGACATAACTGCCACTATCCTTGCATACAGTAACTCATTTTACCTTCAAGACAATCATAAAGAAGGTACTACTAAATCCTCATTATACAGATGAAGACAATGAGGCACAGAGAAGGCAAATAACTTGCCCAAGGTCACACAGCTAAAAAAAGGGGAAATCAGGTCTGGAGTCCAGCTCCAGAGTCCAAGCTCTCACCCATCGTGTTATGCTACCGTGTTATGTAGTAGGAAAAGAAAAAATTTGACCTTCAAGAAACAAGCCAAGAGTTTAATGCTACTGATGCTATTTGATACACAGAAACTGGACTAAGAGTCCACTTCTTTGCCTCTGTACTCCTTTGAAGTTATGTTCCTTCAGTCTTTAGTTTCCCCACTTTTTGACAGCCATTAAATACTACACCTCTGTTAAAATAATATTTTGTGTATACAGTTAAAGAAAGTACTATTAAAATTATTAATTATTAAATTAAAATATATTATTAAAATTAACTGCTTTTACTATTCTTAACACGGGAACTGAAAAATGTAAAACTGAACACATGGCTCAGGTACCACTTCTGTTGGCAGCACCGCGCTGGCCGGCAGTGAGACAGGAAATGGTACCAGATGAAGCTGGTAAGTGGGGAGGGGCCAGGTCACAGAGCCTTGTAGGCTATGAATTTTATTCCAAGTGAAGGCAATTGGTAAATATTCTGAAAAGTGAAGTTTTAAGCAGCTCATTCCGGTAGCTGCGTGGAGGTGGCTGCTGAAGCAGCCCAGGCAAGAGTCGTCAGTGAAGAGATGGTGAGTGAAAGCAGGCAAGTATGGAGGGCAGAGCAGAACCCACAGGACAGGAACAATGAGAGGGAGAGAGGTTAGCAAAGGAAGTAGGGCCGGGAGAGTGTGTCAGAGACAGGAGGAAATCCAGGACAGGGAAGAACCCCCGATGCAAAGGGGGAAAGTCTCACAACGGAGGAAACTGTCATGACACCAAACACTGCAGACAGATCAAGAAGAAAACCAAAAAGCATCTGCTGGTTTGGACATTACATGTTCACTAAAGAGACGTGGAGCAGGAAAAGACACTTATTGAAACGAATGGTGAGATATGAATACGGACTACACATTACACAGTAGTATGTCAATGTTAAATTTTATACTTAAATACAGAAAAGTGCAGTATTTTCTAGAGAATTTGATCATTAGTGGTCATCTAAGAGAATGTTCTTCTTCAGAGATTAATGCCAAAAAATTTAGGGGTGCTCTGGCTGCAATAACCTCAAATGGTTCCGCAAAAATAATGATAATAATCCTAATAAGTACAGAAATGATGAAAGAGTAATGTGGCAAAATATGAACAGTTGGTGACCCCAGTGAAGAGTATATGGGCGTCCATGACAAATTCTCATAACTTTTCTGTAGGTTTGACAATTAGAATAAAGTTGAAGGGGTCGGCCCAGTGGCATAGCGGTTGAGTTTGCACACTTGCCTCTGGCAGCCCGGGGTTCGAAGGTTTGGATCCCAGGCATGGACCAACACACCACTTGTCAAGCCATGCTGTGGCAGCGTCCCATATAAGGTAGAAGAAGATGGGCATGGATGTTAGCACAGGGACAGTCTTCCTCAGCAAACAGAGGAGGATTGACAACAGATATTAGCTTAGGGCTAATCTTCCTCACAAAAAATAACGGTAGTAATAATAATAAAATAAAGTTGAAAGGACAAAAAAAAAGAGGTCACTGGTGGCATTAGCAAGAGCAGTCTCATGAGGTAATAACGGAAAAGCTCCAGGGAACAGGGCAGAATGACTGAGAAACAGCTATGGACACCTTTCAAGAAGTCTGGAGATAAAGGAAAATGACAGAGGACAACAAAGGGGACAGATGGTTAAGGACTTTTTTCAGTATGAGACCCCTGAACACATCCATAGACTGACAAAGAGCCAAGTGAAGTGCATACACAGCACAGAGAGAAAAGTTAACCAGAAACAAGGTCCCAGCAGAGGTAAAAGACAAAAAGGATCAAGAGCAGAGGTTAATCTTAAACAGGAGAAAAAAAAATCCTTCTTCCTCTGAGACAGGTCAAGTAGGTCAGAATGGAAATGAGTCCAGTAAGCTGGGGTGGAGGCTGGAAGTGGGATGTTGGGAGTTTATGATGGATGATACTTTCCTTTATGAAATAGGAAGTAAGGGAGTTGGATAAGCATTTGGAACTTAAGGAAAAGGCGACTATTGCAAACAGAATCAGGAAAGATAATCAAAAGTAAAAGAATACAGAAGAGCAATGACAGTTCAGTTAAGATTGATGACTATAACCACGGCAATGCAATGTCTTTAGCAACACCAGAACTGAAATATGACACTGGTCAGAGTGAAAAATGCAGAAATTCCTGCCTTGACAGTCCTTGTTTGTATTCTTTACCAGACTATCACATTGTTTTGGGGGCAAAACATGCCAGCACAATAGACAGTGCTAACATTACATAAGGTCCCTGACATAACCCCTCGAAAACCAACCAGGCTCTATCAGTTTACTCCACAGGAGGTCCCTGGCTTCAGTGAAATAAACCTTTGCCAACCACAGAGGGGAATTTTTCTTTAAAATAATAACCCACTGAAGCAGGGAATGCTAATTTTAAAGGTTTGAAATGATAAGTCTGTTCCCTCCAGTCTTTTGCAGTTGTCAAGCTGTCCAGTTTAACAAAACTCAAGGAGAGATCAGCTGTCCTTTCAGGGCCTCCTGCCAAAGCAGTCACCTCAGAAAAGGGAAGGGGAAGAGGCTTCCTCTGCTCCTCTCCATAGGACAGAGAGGAAGCCAGGACTTAAGAGTGGCCCCAAATCACTTCACAATCCCCAGTGTAATGATGGATCAGGCAAGGACCATACATGGAGGCTAAAACCACTAAGTCAAACAACGGCTTTCAGGAAATAAGATAATCACATGGTCCCAAAGTATCGTCCTACAGATTGCTTCTTCATTATGAAGGAAGAAAGGTACCCTTACATCAAGAGGCCTGGCAGACAACCACTCAACCAAGTGATCAAACGTGGCATTACCACCTGCCTCCTGAAGTGATGGTGGTAAAGAAATAACATGTCCCAGATAGTAATCTTGGCAAAAATGTTTAACCCAAATCTAACCATGAGGAAACAAGAAGAGAATTCCCCAGAAAGCAGGACACTTTACAATTCAAGTGTCCTGGGCTCTTCAAAAATGTCAGTGTTTTGAAAGACAAAGAAAAAAAAAAGGGCCGAGAGCCCTAGATTCAAGGGGCTAAAAGACATGAGATCCAAACACAACACATGAACCTTGAATGGATCCTTGATTTAAAAGGTAACCATAAAGGACATCTGGGGAATAGATGAGAAAATTTGAATATGGGATATTTTATGATATTATTTGCTCAATGTAAAATTTCTTGGATGTGATTATACGGGAGAAGATTTTTGTTAAGAGATACACATATGTTGAAATGCTTGGCAGTAAAGTGTCACGTTTTCTGAAAAAAATATGTATGTGTATCAGACACACATACATATATACATACGTACACATGATAAAGCAAATGGCAAGCTGTTTTTTAAAATTTTTAAAGACTACTCATAAAGGATGCCTCTAGGATGCTAGTAATGTTTTATTTCTTGATCTGGATGGTGTTTACACATTTCAGTTCATATTATAATAAATCACTAAGCAATACATTTATGATTTATATATTTTCTATGTAAGTCAAAAAATTTTATTAAAAAAAAAAAGGGAGGCTGGCCCAGTGGCATAGTAGTTAAGTTCGTGCACACTGCTTCAGCGGCCACAGGTTCACAGGTTCACATCCCAGGCATGGACCTACACATTGCTTATCAAGCCACACTGTGGCGGCATCCCACATATAAAGTTGAGGAAGATGGGCACAGATACTAGCCCAGGGCCAATCTTCCTCAGCAAAAAAAGAGGAGGATTGGCAACAGAAGTTAGCTCAGGGCTAGTCTTCCTCATAAAAAAAGAATGATCTAGGCAGCAAAGTGTTGCACAAAACCACTCTCTGCTGAGTCAGTATCTGCATATGAAAATAAACAGAATAAAACAAAGAAAGGAATATTCACATAAATAAATGTCTTGCCACCCTCCACCCCTCTCAGAAAGAGAATGGTGAGCCACATACCTCGGAAAAGCTTCTGGGCAATGTGCAGAGGGTTCCCAAAACGGAAGTTCTCCCCACTGAATAGGGCCAGGATGAGGTGACTTTGCTGTTCAATACTGTCTTCCGGAAAGTGAGGCAGAAACTGCTGGAGGTGCTCGCGCTGAGAGTCACTCAACACTTCCTGCCATGTGGAGAGACTGACTACATCAAAGAATATCTCGGGCTAGGAAAATTAGGAAAAGCAGGTGAAAAGTAAACAAGAGAAAAATAAGTTTTTAAGTTTTTTGTGTGAGTGGTAAAATATACATAACACAAAATTTACCTTTTTACCCATTTTTAAGTGTACAGTTCAGCAGTATTAAGTATATTCACATTGTTGTGCAACCATCATTACCACCCAAGTTTTTAAGTTTTTTAAACAAACTAAAATTTCACTGATCTTTACTCAATTCTCAAAACTTAAGAGATTAGTAAAGACTCTATCCAAAGCACTATCTTATACCCAACAGTAAACAATAATCTAGAGGAAAATGATCTCGGTAGAAAGAATCCCATTTGGAAACCATTTCTGCCAACAAGGGTTATGATGGTGGACATCTGACTTCAGCTTAAAATGAGTGGGAGGAAAAAGTAAACATGAGAGGAAAGACCGTGAGTTGAGGTCCCCTGCTCAAAGTGAGAAGCAGCAAGACGGAGCTCATTGCAACTCAACAATTACATACTGGACATCTTCTCTGTGCCAAGTACTAACCTAGACTGGTATATATATTATCTGGAGGGGGGAACAATTAAACAAACAATTACAATGTAGTTTAAGAAGTTACAATTAAACAAGCAAATACAATGTACTTAAGAAGTTTACCTATAAGCACATAGGAGAAGCACATATCCCAGACTTAAGGTTTCAGAGAATGCCTACCAGAGAAAGTGACATTTAAGACAGAAGGGGTTAAGGAAAGGAAAAAAAGATGTTGAAGCAGGAGGGTTAAAAATCCAGAGCAAAACCATAAAAACAAAAGAACAATTTAAAAAAAAGAAAGGATAGCAGTTACCTGTGGGGGGAATGGAGAGGGATGAGATGGGGAAGGGTACACAGGGGGCTTGAATGGTATTGGTAGCGTTCCACTTCTTAACCTAAGTGGTGGCTACATGGGTGTTTTATTACTGCTTAAATTGTACATATATGCATTTTATATAGGCTTCTTATATGGGATATATTTCACTTTTTTAAATTAAAAAAAACAAGTGCAGGCAATGTTTGGCTGGTGCAAGGACAGGGAGGGAGAGAAAAGCAAGAAACCTAAACATGTTAAGAACTCGTGACTTTATCCTAAGGACAATGAAGAGCCATTAAAGGGTTTAAGCAGGAGACAACTCAGAAATCCAACAACGTATTAAGCATCTCTGCCTGGATGTACCAAAGCACCTCAGGTTCAGTGTCCAAGATTTTCCCCTGCAAACCTATTTTTGCACACCACTTTACTCCTAACATTTCAGTGTCTGGCATAAAGCAGGTACTCAATAAAACAAGTGCTTGCTGACATAAAGAAATTTACTTGAAAGGGTGTGCAAAGAAAACACGGATGGGAAGGATATAAAGTCACGCGTCACTTAACGAGGATACCTTCCGAGAAGTGCGTCATCAGGCAATTTCAGTGTTGTGAAAACATCACAGAATGTACTTACACAAACCTAGATGGTGTAGCCTGCTACACACCTAGGCTATATGGCATAGCGTATTGATTTTAGGCTACAAGCCCGTACAGCATGTTATTGTACTGAATGCTGTAGGCAATTGTAACACAATGATAAGTATTTGTGTATCTAAACAGAAAAGTTACAGTAAAAATACAGTATAAAAGATAAAAAATGAAACACCTGTACATGGCACTTAACCATGAATGGAGCTTGCAGGAGGGGAAGCTGCTCTGGGTGAGTCAGTGAGTGAGTGGTGAGCGAATGTGAAGGCCTAGGACATCACTGTACACCACTCTAGACTATAAACACTATATATTTAGGCTATGATAAATTTATAAAAAATATTTTTCTTTCTTCAATAATAAATTAACTTTAGCTTACTGTAACTTTTTTACTTTATAAACTTTTTAATTTTTTAACTTTTTGACTCTTTTGTAATAACACTTAGCTTAAAACACAAACACATTACACAGCCGTACAAAAATATTTTCTTTATATCCCCATTCTATAAACTTTTTTTTTAAACTTATTTATTTTTTTTACTTTTTAAACTTTTTTGTTAAAAACTAAGACACACACACATTAGCCTAGGCCTACACAGGGTCAGGATCATCAGTATCACTGTCTCCCACCTCCACATCCTGTCCCACTGGAAGGGCTTCAGGGGCAATGACACACATGGAGCTGTCATCTCCTACGACTGGCAGCACAGTAGGTTTGTCTACACCAGCATAACCACAAACACATAACACACCGCGTTATGTGGCTATGATGTCACTAGGCAATAGGAATTTTTCAGCTCCATTATAATCTTATGGGACCACCATTGTATACACGGCCCATCGTTGACTAACCCGTCATCATGCAGCACACGAATGAACACCGACTTCAGCAGTTGTTACTTCAGGTGAGAGCGGGAATAAGAAAAGGGCAAAATGGCGGCTTTACCTAGTGTGTGATATAATATCAAAGAAAAATCTAAACCAAATATGACTAAATGAAATTATCTCCTAAAACCAAATAATACACAGATGAATGTTTGCTATATGATATTCTACACCTGTCTATATGTTTTAAATATGGCAAAATAAACACGATAAATACATGTTTGAGCGTACCTAGTGCATTGCACATAATAAGCACTTAATAAATGGTAGGCACCTTAACAATGATGATGATTATCCAGCCTGCCTGTGGAGGTGGTGAAAGCACACTGACATCTTATCCCAGAGCACATCCTACTAATTGACTAGAAGGTTACCTTATGGACAGAGATAATGCATTTGGGTTTTGTTTCATGATTCACGCAGAAGTAACTAGTTTAATGTAAACACATACATAATTCTGCTCTTAAAATATAAAACTTCTTGTTAATTGTTGAAAATTATCTGTTAAAAATAGGGCTTATATCATATTACATAACAAGTTATGCTGACATGTTATTAAACAAGCAGAATGTAATTTATAATTTCTTCCTTAATCAGAATATTAAATAGACTTTACACTTAAAAAAAAAAGAAGAGAGAGCTCACTCTGGCTGCAATGTAGAAAACGAAACTGAAGGGAGCACAGAAGACTGAAAACTTGCAAATTGTGGAAAAGGTTTAGAATAGAAGCTATGGGGAAGCTGACAGAGAGGATGACGTTACTACTCACATCCTCCAGAAGGTCCTCAGGCAGGCTGACCCTGGTGCCCCCCAGGAGGCAGTCCTCCATAATACGAGTGCCATGGCCATCTCCACAGGGACCCAGCTCCAGGGGATCCGTCAGCATATGGTCCAAGGAATCCATTGTCTATGCTCCACAGGTAATCTAGACAAATATATGCAGTCATACCTCAAGACAGAAAGGCAGAAATCCCAGGGATCTGGCTGACACTAACACTCCTTCAGAAAATATTCTGGCCTAGAAAACATTCAATCTCAAATCTATTTTTCTACCTTATCCTTACATCCTTATTACGACACAGCACTTCTCCCTCCCTTCCAACCACTGTCTCTCACCTGAATTTTCAAATCTTATCTAGTAGGTCTCTTGTTACTCAGAATGCTTCTACAGTAACTCCCAAATTTATAGAATTTCTCATACCTTCATTTTACATGAGCAAAATGAGACTCAGAGATTAAATGATAAACAGAGTCCATAATTTAGACTTCTCAAGCCAATAATCTCTCTACTATAACATAATTTCTTTAACAATTAACTGGGTCTTTTTTTAGCAATTGTTTGTTGTTCTTTCACACACACAAAAATTCACTGAAAATCCACAGACCAGTAAAGCTCAGATACAAACAGTAAGTTATTTAATGGGGGCCTATCAAGTGCCAGGCCTTTCATATACCTCATTTAATTCTTACAACTGTGCAAGTTGGGGTTATTACATCTATTCTACAAATATTAAAACTGAGATCAAAGTAGATCCGTATCTTGCCCAATCCCAGTGGTAGGACTGAAACTCAAGTCTGCCTGACAACAAACTCATATTCTTAACACTGTACACAATGCCTCCTGTATAATCTCTCAATGTAAATTATGAAAAGGAAGCGACTTAATACAATTTTATTAGTCCACACAAACTCCAGAGGCTCCAAGCACCTGACCCTGACAGCCAGTAAAGTCAGCGGCCTATCTGCCTTTAGCTGGTCCATCTGATATTCATAAATATGCAAATGTAATGCTATTTTTCTCCTTCCTGTAATAACCAAACACTGCTGGCCACCCTTAGGAAAGTACATATTAAAACATTTTCCGAGAGCATCTCATAAGGCTGACAGCTGGAATGAGGTGTAAAACTGAGGCCACAGGATTGAACAAAACTAACAGGACCACAGGGAGATTGAACTCAACTCACGCTACAAACATTTGCTAAGTCCATTCTCTCACTCTCTCCTATTCCTACCAAATGGGCTAACAAGCACAGTAAAACTGAAAGAAAAAAATAGACTTAACAGTCCAAACACCAAATTCCTAGCCTAATCTTAGCATCCTTAGGCAAATCTTACCTCACCAGGTAAGCTTCCTTATCTGCAAAATGAAAAGGAATTGGGCCAGGTCCTCTCTAATGTTATTTCCAACCCTGGAATCCTGCAATGAATAATCTCCAGATGGATGACAGTTTACATGACTTAATGTAGTCACATAATGTAGTAAAGTAATGATTTATTCCAAAATTCTCAAATAATAAAGAGCAGACCTATACTACTACTACTAAAAGACGCACTTCCCACAAATTATTTCAAGTTATCTTCAAGAGATTTCAGATCTATGTAAAGACACTGCAGAAAGATTAGTGTCGGACAAAGTAGCTGCGCGGTCCCCAAGCAACCGTGCCCCATCACTTTTCAGCACATGGTGAATTACAACATACTGAACATTCTTGGTGCCTAAATAACTGAAGGAGGTGAGAAAGCATATGGCATACGCGTTCAACAAAACTTTAAAACAGTGGGGAAAAAATGTAGAAGCAACTTGATGCTTACAATAAAGTCCTTTTAACAGAACTGACATAGAACAGGCTAACAGCTGCAGAGCCAGTGTTCTAGCTGACTCTTAGGAGGATCATCTCCGTTTCACAACTTGCTCACAAGTTTCTTCAATTATGGTGGATGCGTAGCTAAATTTCATCTATTCGAGTGGCAACATTTGCCCTGCTACTATTCTGAATAAGAATCTCAAAACACAAAAAGCAGGCAGCTGCCAGAGGGTTAGAACCCCGGAAGCCAAGGATTTCTAAGTGTGTGGCGTCCTGGACCTCTTTCCTAGACCAGGAAGGCCTCTCCCAATGGCCTTATCCTCCGCACCTGGGCTAACCTTCCCTCCTGGACCCTCCACAATGCAGAAGCTAAACCCTCGGCCCCTTCCGGAGCAACCGCCGCCTCCAAATCCGTTGCCCCTGCTGCAAACCCCTCCCTAGTGAACCTCGCCCCACCCTAAGGCCTGGGTCTCGCCCCTCTAAACTGCACCTCTGCGCCCACGGCCCCTCCCCCACAGCGTGCCTAACCCTAACCCCCGCCTAACCCTAACCCCCACCTAGCCGCGCCGCCCGGCTCCCAATACACCCGCTCCCCCGCCCCAGGCCCAGAGGAGCAGCGAACCTCGGAAACCCAGCCGCTCCCTCCCTCCACTCTGCAGCAACACTTTAATTAACTTTCGCCGACCCCGCCCAACCTTACCTGAGCCGCGGGCGCGGGTCCTCCAACCCCCTGCGCTTCTCGACCCGCGGGCTCCGGGACGCGCTGGCTCCGGCAGGGTGTCTCAGTGCGTGCACGCTACGGGCTCGGGCGGCGGAAGGGGCGGGGCCTCGTGGGGCGGAGCCGGGAGCGCGCCGGGGCCAGATCTGCGCGGGGCGGGGCCTGGCAGGGGCCGGAGGCGGGGCCGCGTGGGGCGAGGCCTGGCAGGGGCCGGGGGCGGTACCGCGCGGGGTGGGCCTGGAGCGCGCCGAGGGCCGGGCTGCGCGGGGCGGGGCCTGGCAGGGGCGGGGGCGGGGCCTCAAGGGGCGGGGCCTGGAGCGGCTCGAGCCCGCCCGGCTGGGTCTTGGGATGCGATTTTCAGTCGGCTTGTTGGTCTCACCTGGTTTAGGAACTTCCGGAGGGCAGAGACTGTGTCGGTAGTCTTTGCCTGGCCAAGAATTGAGGCTCCAGAGCCCGTGAGTAAGTGAATACTATTTTATTAGCTAACGTTTGCAGAGAGCATACCCTGCTCCAGGCGCTATGCTAAGCACTTTCTAGCCACTGTCTTCCTACCACAGCTGTATGCACTAATGCCCTGTTAGTTCCCACTTTACAGTTTGGGAAACCGCGGTTTTTCGACTTTTGGTGAAGAGAACAAGGACCTGAGCCTCTGCGCCCGGCGTGTCCCTATTTCTCCCTCCCGTCCCCGGGCCCTCGACGTCCGGAAAGAAAGTACACATATCGAAGAAATACATTTTAAATGAAACTCGGTAATGTTCCTCTTGTTACATATCTAGGTCCCTTTCTTCTTATTCACTGTGTTTTATTTAGAACGGCTTCAGACTACTACCACCGCTACTCCCACCGGTCGGGCAGAGACCATCCTCAGTTCTCTCGATTGGACGGAAATGTCAGAGAAGCTGGCGAACCAAACTAATGTTCCTCCCTTATTGGAACATAGTGGTTTCCCAATAAGGCCCAGTCTCCGCTCCCTGGCTGGCTGCATTCCTGCCCTCAGCTCCTGTTAGACCGTTGGGAGATCTTTGAATTAGAAACCACCAAGGAAAAGGGCAGGTGACATCATTCCACAGTTATCATCCATAAATTCCCTTGCCCTGGGTCTCTGACCAGACTAGAGTGAACCAAAGAGTCAAAACGCTAAGTTATAATAAAAAAAAAATTAACGATCTCAGTACTCTTGTAGCTTCACACACACAAACAAGGAAGATGTTTATTTAAAAAAAATATTTATTAATTTTTACACCTGCTGAGTAGCACAACACTATTAACACTATAAGTCACTGAATGTACAATAAATGTTCACATTTAAATAACAGGATAGGGTCAACATTTTCAACCTGTGGGTCATCTTTAGCATCTCATGAAGTGCTTTTTAGCCCTAGACATCTTAAGAGTTTTTTTGAAAGGATAATTCCAAATCAGAAAATAATTCAAGAAGATCAAAACAATAGGTTTTTCCAGAATAACAGGAATTTTACATGATGAAATGTCTATTTATGTGGGCAGAAATCAAACAATAAAAATGTAAAATCTATATGTAACCTACTCCAAAATTTTCAAATGCACTGATCAAAGTCTACAGTGCCAATGTGTCTTAAGAGAGGTCACAATATAAACATTGGCTACATACATTTTTTTTCCAAATTGGGTCTTCAGATGGCTAATAATCTGCCATCTCTTCAAATCCAAGGCCTTTTGAAAATCTATTACCTTGGAACAAATGTGCAGAATACCTGATCTTAATGCAGTGTTGTTTGGCTGGATGGCCACATGCATCTCTGGTGAATAATATACAAATTAGTTTTACTTATTTGCACATTAGATGGGAAGGAGACAAAGAGGTCCTTCCACAATATTTTGTTCTGTGTATTTTAAAACTTGAAATAACTGGCATAAAATGAACATTCCCCACTCAGTGATAATCAATAAGTCATTCCTGAGAGGAGGGGAGGTACCTTGTTGGTTCAAATTAAAAAGGACCCAATAGGGCCAAATTTAAGGTATAAAAATTAAACTGGACCTTTAGGAAAGTCTAATATTCTTCACCTAGCAAGTTTTTGTAGACTGAACACTAGGATATTTACAGTTATTACATTATGGGACTTTGGGACCCAGAATCTCTATTTTGTGACTGTTACCAAAGATAGAGCCATTTTCAGTTTCTACACATTTACCGAGTAACTTCCTAATGTTCTTTTAGTGCCCAAATTTTCAAGGATAACTAAATGAATGAGGTCTCAAAAATAAAGTGCAAAGTCTACATATTAGTAAAGTTATTTCAACAGAACTGTTTACTCTTCAGAAAGATATCTTTACCATAGAGAAGCTACTATACTTCTTAATTTATAGAACCAGTTCTTACCCAGAAATGTAAATAAAATAAATTAGTTAACTTCATTTGAAACTGAAGTTAGGTCTTTCTGTTCTGGAGTGATAAATTCTACCATGCAATAATTACTCTAAAAATGTGTTAGTATGTCACAAAAAGTTGTTAAAATACATACTGATTTCTGCAATGTTTTATGTGTACAATTGGAATGTACAGTAAAAAGAAAGGAAATATTTATCCCCATTGAATTCAGAGCTAACAAGACTCTAAACAGGAACAAACATAAGGAAAACTATCATAGAGGCAGATTTTCTTTCCTCTCCCAACTAACAGTGTAATATTCATAAAGATTGCATTTCTTCCAGACCCCTTATAATTACCTTAACATATTATAAATGGTCCCTACATTTTTATTTTTCTCCTAAGTGTAAAGTTGGTCATCTTACCAAAAGGTCCAGATGAGTTGCAATATGTTTAAAGTTAAAAATATTAAGAAATAAGGAGGGCCACCTTTCCATCCAACTTTAAAGAATGTTCATTTTAAGATAGCATTAGAAGTACTAAAATACACTGAATACTGTGAGCAAGAGTTGAATGTGCACCTGGTAAGAGCAAGGAATTCATCCTTTACTGATGAAGGGTAAATGGATCCTGCAAGGCAGGACAAGGTTTCAGTGCTTTTTACTTTATATATATAATTGTTTTACTCATTTTTCTTGGTACCGATATGTCCAATATCTCCTTTATACAACCACAACCAGAAAAAGGGAGGCAATGCTTTAATGTAGGAGTTTAAATTCTGCTGACATCAAGCAACCTCTTCTCTTACAGGGATTCCACCGTCATGGAGTAATCAAGTCAGATCTATCAGAACATGAGGTCTACCGTAGTCCGCTGATGGCCAGCATCTGTGCAAAGCACTACCAATAGCCCAACAACAGTTTTCCGAAAAAGGCAATTTAAAAAAATCAGCAATAAGAAAAATTTAGATGACAGTTTCTCTTTCAGAACATCACTGTCAAACCTTTGTTTCATCATTTTTATTTTCATATTCAATAGGCTCCCTTTGTTAAATTACTGAAAACACAAACTCACAAGATGAAGCAGTTCTGACCTAATACACGCCCATGAAATGCCCCTTCTCCTTTGGTGCCATGGCTTGGAATTAAGAAAGCCAGTGGCCATGGACTTGGCACATCCTTTCTCCACCTTTGGTACAGACACAATACACCACTTAATATTTCCACAAAGGAAAAGTAAGGCTTATCAATGTATTAAAAAACCCACTCAAGAGCAAGGCAAATTTTCTCCAACTTGAAATTTACTTTCCCCTGAAAGATCTCCATTCCGTGGCAGAAACTGCTAGGGTTGGAAGAGTCAGTTTGGTAAATATGACCTTCAGAAAATAAGTCCCAGTGTATGTATGAGTGTCAAAACTGTAGTTTCCAAACTCTTGAGTGAATGATAAATCTTAAAAAAGAGTTCTAAGTGTCAGAAGCTTTCGGACTTATGAATGAGAAAAGACACGATGTGACTGCTCCAGTCTAGCTCAGGGATGGAAGTTAAGGTTTAGTAATATGCACTTCACTGCTCCCATTCCCGTTGGTGGTGGTTGTAATAATGTACTGTGTGGGCTGCTGTTGGCTGGTGGTCTGCGTGTCCAAGTCACTGTGTGCAGGTGTCTGAACCTGGACTCCCCCGGAGAGAGCAGAAGCTTGCTTTTCCTCCAATTCTGGTTGACTTTCTGATAACACATAATGACCCTAGAGCAGGAAAAGGATCTTTATAAATCTGAGGCCTAAAGGTGGGGGTTCTTGGAGTGGGGGGGAAGAAATATGCAAAGAAATGTTACAAGGGGACACCAAAATAGGCACCTCTGGGAGATGCCCTAAGTCCTTCAGAGAGGATGGATCAGTCACAGTAATAGACGACAAAGGTAATTTAAGGGAGCACCTGAGTTGTTCTACCAAACGATACAGTGAAGAACGTCAGGTATAGAAATTTGCATTGTGATGGTAACTTGCGTGGGAAAGGAAACACGTGCTATTGCACTACTCCTAAGAATTTAGAAATTCATAAAATAAGATTACTACCTGTCGATTAATGTTTAAGATTAATACAAAATTGATCAAAGAAGAGTTCTTTAAAGTCTCCTTAAAGGGGCAGAATGGCCCCCAAGAAAAGTTGTCAACATCAGTGGTTCCCAGACTTCAGAATTTTAAAGACCAGCAAAATTAAAAGTAATAATAAATGTTCCCAAATTTTATTTTGCCAAGTGAAGTCGTTTTTAAAATGCTACTGTCAAATGAGAGACATTTTAACGCTGAAAAGCATAGGAAGAACACAACCTTAGAATAAAGTCCCTTACACAGAATAAATTTAGCTTTACAAAAACATACATTGTCTTTATTTTTCCTCATTTTTCCTCTGATCGTGAAAACTTCTTCACAGACCTGCAGCTAGCTATTTCCTTCTGTTAACATTTTTAAAGAAAGAATGTGTCAGTCATAAGGAGGATTGGTCAGCTACACAGGCTGAGAAAAAGAGAAGTCACCAAGGAAAACTCAGGCAGTAGCCTTTCCAAGCACTGTCCAGAAAAATAGCCATAGCCAAATACCCACTGGACTTATCTAGGGCCACGTGTTCTGAGTCCACACTCATCAAGCAACTTTCTGATTATGATTTGGTTTCCCATGTGGGTCTTTCTGTAGCAGGAAGGGGCTGGTTCTCAACCTAGGGTACATGGACCACTAGGTGGGCCGTAGGTGGGTTTCAGAGAATATATGAATCCCTGAAAATGTACAGTTAATTTGTGTGTATATATATTGTGGCAGGGGAAGGGAACATCCTTGGCTATAATCAGGCTCCCAAATAAGTTCCTGGCCAAAAAAAGTAAAGAGTTAATGGGTTCCACAAGGAGCAAAACTTCCACTGATCATGCCAAGACTATTCCATTTTACATTAGTTAATGTTTTCATTGACAGTAGTGTTACTCTGGATTTATACATCTCTCCTAAGTCTAGTTAATGTGAGTTTGTGTGCTAAGAAATGCGTGAGCTTTCAGTATGCTTTGGGAAAAAAAAATCATGTTTTTGAGGCCACTAGACTATCCTGCTACTCTTTGAAGCCTCTTAGGAAATAGTCAATCTTCCCCTGGGAACACCCCACTATCCCTAGCCACTTAAGAGTATTTTTCTTAATTTAAATTCACATACCCTGTCTTCTAACAACTTAGAGGCAGGCCAGAACAAACCAGTGAAGATAAAAACAGAGGTAGCAGATACAATCAACAATGACCTGCCTGACCTAAATATAACAAGATAATTGATGGCAATGTTTCACCCTGGGGTAGATGAATTGTTGAAAATAGTTTAAAAGAGCTCCATAATAGACTCATTATATTATTCTCTCCCAACCTAGTTGAGGACCAATAGTCATGAAGACTCATATACTTTCCAAGAAGCACATAAAAAGGTGCTCCATTACAAATCTGTATGTGTATGGATCTAGGAGGTTCATTACAGTTGTTAATTAAATAGATATTTATTGAGTATTGGCTATAGCCCAGCCTCCTGTGCAAGGCACTGAGGATAAAGAGGCCCAGCTTTCAAGGAATTCATCGTCCACTGAGAAAAAATAGACAGTAAACCAATAATTAAAACAAGCTGTGATAAGGGTTCTAATATAGCACCACAAAGTGTTTTGGAAATACAGAGGCAGTACTTCCAGGTCAGATTTGGAAAGCTGAGGAGTAGAAGATGGGGGAAGGGGAGAGTGGAGCAGTATGGTGGACAGGAAAACCCTCCTGAGCAGCATAGCTTACCGGAGTAACGGCCTTCACTTGACCACTGGTGACAGGAGTTGCCACACCACTGTCTGTAATCACAAACTGACCTGGGGGAAGTGTCATCATTTGAATCTCGGATGCTGAAAAACAGGAAATATTCATAGTTCAGTGGTCTCAGATTTTAATACAAGTTGTAGAAACAAATACCTAACCAGTGACCACATTCTCCACTGAGACATTTTCCATGGATTTCCTTGCTGTGAGAGTCATGATGATATGACTTCTTGTTACAGTGAAAGCATCTCTGATAAGAATTGATCATATGAGGTTAGTAGAGAGTTACCAACTATTGGAAATAATCAATGCACCTCCCTCAGATGTGGCTTCTGAATATTGTAGACAAATATGCAACAATATTTTAAAGCCTTGAAATAAATTACAAAGATTTACGTTAGCTCAGTATTTTTATCTTTTATATTCAGATGTGAATTAGTAGCATAATGTATCCACTCTTGCCTAGCAATCACAACTTAAATCTAACTTAAATTTTATTTCACTACCAGTGTTATTAAAGCAAATTAAAAACAAAGTTCACCCTAGCACCCAGTTGATAGTCTCTAAATAATATTTTCTACTAAAAGGGACCAGAGCTTCTTGGGAAAATGGCTGATTCCAGACCTGGGGCAGAAATGTATAAGATAGCCTGGAACACGGTGTCATACCAGCATGCAAGATGCTATAAAAGACAACAGGGTTGTGTGGAAAAGATACAGGAGCCAATTTGAAGACGCTCCCATTAGCCAAAGACGGGATAATCTGAGCATCAGAAAGGATTGCCACTGCAATGGTTTGAAACCTGTCAAATGTGTTGAAACTCCTGAGTACATAACGACACTAGGACACAAGACATACCCCTCATTGGTCATCTTGGATAATACTGAGAAACAACTCATTATTTTGAAAACTGGTAAATAAAGGGGATGAACTGGGTATTTAAAGCATTTATCCTGCCATTCATTTACAAACTGTGCCTCAGAGTTACCTGGTGGTTAAAGTAAAATTGTTTTCTTTATAGATGTTCTCTAGCTAATTAGTGAGTAAAGACTGATAGAATCAGAATATGACAACTTTGCAATCCCTAAGAAATAGTGGAGCAAAGAAAAAAAAGGGAGACAACCAAACATCATGTCCCTCCTTATGAGAGTACACACCACCAGCTATGAAGTGTCTCACGGGAAAAAGCTGAACCTGAATCTGATCAAGCCTCTAGATCTAATTGCCAGTCTACAGGAAATAAAAGGGACAGAAAAAAGCATCTTAAATGATAATATAGGGATGCCAACAGCAAAATCCAGAGTGTGGGAAATTCTACAGGACAAATGACCCAGTTTCTTCAACAGATAAATTGCAACTTAGAGAGAACACAGATATTAAAAGAAACTCAAAAGATATAATCAATTGCAATGTATGACCCTTATTTGGAACCCAATTTGAACAAACCAACTATTAAAAAAATATATTTATGAGACAATCACAGAAATATGAACACTGGATATTTGATGGTATTAAAAAATTACTGTCATTTATTTTTTCGATGTGATAATGGTACTGGAGTTGTGTTTTTAAGAAAACATTCCTTTGGTTTTAGAGATATACTAAAATATTTATGGATGAAATGACATGGATTATTATATAGTTGAAGCACTGGAAGAGAATGACAGCAGCGTACAGATGAGACAAGACGGGCCATGAGTTGATAGCTGTTGAAGCTGGATAATAGGTACAGGGGCAGTCATTATACCTTTCTATTTTTGTATACTTTAAATGTTTCCCCTAATAACAAATTTCAATTCTAGAATCTTTTCCTCAGGTTAGAATGCTAGCTCATACTATTATGACCATGGCTATCTGCATCATTCCACATTTCTTTCACAGGGATTGAACTTAGTATAAATGTCAGTCTATTTACTAGGATTCTACTGGTATTTACCATGAGTAGGAGCCTTTCCCTGACTAGAAACTAGACTCAGCCCTCGTTGTGACCACCAATATTTAAGAGAATAGATTGTAAAAATAACTAAATGGTGGAGTTTGAGCCTGATTCCATACCAAATCCACATACTTAGCCAAAGATCAATCACAGCAGAGACGGACTCAAAGAAAGAAATCAATAGTAAGAGAAATATCCACACTGGCCTTCCTAACGTCTCGGCCCCTATTCCTCCTAGTTCCTACTATTAGGTCTAACTGTTACTCTATTCCTATTCCTTCCACATCTTCAGCCATAAATGGCTCACACTTTCCAGCTCATACCCAAGGCTGTCATCCACACCAAGATTATTACCTATTCTGACCTTTGGCAACCAGCCTGTTACTGCTTCTGTAGCACTTATCTCAGGGTTTTGAAAGCAACTACTCATCTCTTTCTCTCTACTGGATAATGAGCTCTTTGAGCCAAAACTGTCATAGTAGAGGCAGCCCAGTGGGGTTTAGAGTATAAACTCTGGAGCCATACTGCCTGGGTTCCAATGCTCCATTTACTAGCTATGTTCCTTGGACAAGATACTCTGTGTCTAAATTGTCCTATCTGTAAAATGTAAATAACGATTGTGCTTATCTCATAGGTTGTTGTGAAAACTGAGTGTGATATATATGTGGTTTAGAATCATTCCTGGCACACAGTAAGAGCTTAATGAAAGTTGGCTAACATTATTATTGTGTGGTATTACTGATGCAAATGTCAATATTAATCTTTTGTATATCCAGGGTCTAGCACAGTGATTGATATATGGGAATCCAATAAATATTGGCGGAAGAGATGCATCATTACCATCAACATATCCTATATCGATCTATTCTACTATTTAAACCACCTGCTTACACTTCCTCCAGCAGTACTCCTAATGTCTCTGAAATGGGTGGCTGTCTGAGACGAGAACACTGCCTTGAATTTTGTCATGAAACTCATTCAAGAACATGTACTACAGAGTGTAGAAAATGGCCAATGATAATTTAATCCAGAAAATCTGTTATAAAGCTGATGAAATTATGACCCATTGCTGCAGATCCCCCACTCATGACCTATAACATTATCCCTGTTTCTTACTTACAGTAGCCACGGAAGGAATTCCAAGCATTGGGTAGGTATGTGTGTTGTACAGAGGAACTCTGCTGCTGCTGCTGGAGGGCCTGGCCTTGTGCAGAAGAACCACCTTGTATGTGGGAGGGACTAAGCCCCTGCTGAGACTGCTGGGAAGAGGGGCTCAGAGGCTGCCCAGCCACCGAGAGAGAAAGAGAAAGCAAGAACAGGAAATGATGAATCTCTAACATAGTTAAGACTCACAAATAACTGAAGAAAACAAATTAGGCTAATACAAATTATGATACTCAAAAGTATCACTGATAAAATAATATCTTAAATAATAGAATTAATGAGAAGCAATCATAACAATGAAATCCTAATTAGTTTTCAAAGTATTATCTACAAGAGTATCCAAGAATTTAAATTCAATAAGCTTGTTAGAAAGATAAATGAATGAAAGTATAATTACCTACATTATATAAGGTTAAAAGTATTGAGAAGCTGAATAACATGCCTATGTCACAAAGCTAATCTGTAACACAAATTAAAGTGGAAACCAGAAGTGACGGTTTCCATTGAAGCACACTGGAAAATCCCATCCAGTGAGTGGAGATAACACAGGTACACATGCAGACACCCAGCAGACAGGCTCACTCCTCTCTGGATAAAGCCCAAGTTCCAGAGTCAGCCCTCCAAGTCCTCCACACTCCACTCCAAACTACGTTTCCAACTTTTTTCCCAATATCACTCCCTGTTACTAACCTAAATGGTTTTCTATACGTATACCGTAATTTCCCACCTCTGTGTCTTCATTCACAGTGAGAGCATACTCAGACCCAACTACCATGTCAAAATCACACCCCTCCTTCAAGACCTAATTCAAACATCACTTCACAAAAATTTCCTTGTTTCCCTGCTAAACATAATCTTTCCCTCTTCTGAACTCCCATAACTTATCTATATATCCATACCACCCTCAGACTCCTGCAGGGATCTTGGTGGGCCCTTCTCCAGCTGTGTCCCTCCTGATATGAGGCCAAATGGCTGTGCCCACCTGGTATGTATGTCATATATCACACATATACTACACACTTCTGGGCCACACTTTGGGGACCACAGCCCTCCCATTCCCTATGGACATGGCCCTTGCACCCACTTCAGGGCCTGCACAAGTCTGTTTCCTGGGTCTGTCCTCTTCCAGGGGTCCTGTCTTCTGCATATAGTCTCCTCTAATGCTATTTGGGCACCTGAGACTAAGCGGGTGGCTAAGGGATCACGACTTGCAGGAGCTGAGACATGTGGGTCAGGATGTCCACGCGGATACACACAAGGCCCTGTGAGGTGCAGGGTAGAGCCTGGGGGAGAAGACAGGGAGAAGTCTTGAGGAAGCCTGTCCCTGTGCCACCACATTCTGACAAGGAACTCTGAGGAGTCCCTCCTGGCCCTCCAGCCTCAGGTTCCTGTGAGAAACTTAAAAGTGTGATGCTAGCGGGGCTGGGAAACTTGGGGCCCCTCAGGGATAGAGGCTGCCTGTCTTGGCCCGGGAGAAGTAATGAGAAGCTTCACAGCCATGGCAGATGGCATGCATCAGAGCCTCTCACCCCAGCCCCAGCAATAACCTCCAATAAACAGGAATGTAGAGAAAGTGCACGTTTATCCTATGGATTTCCACAGTAATTGCAAGGGCTCAGAGACAGCAGAAGAGGGAGAAATACTTTCTCCTGGCTTCTTCTCACCCCAGCCTGGCAGCAGCCAGTGCCATCCACGGTGTTTGGCAGAAAATGCAATTAATTTTGAATTGTCACTATCCATATTATTTAGTACCAATTGTTACTTTACATATTTCTCATTATGAAAGTATACTTGTCAAGTAGGAAGATAAAACATTTTATTTAACAGTTTGTTAGCTTGATTTGAAACTTTTAACTATTCAGACATGTGGCAAGTAGGCCTTCATTTGCACACTTGTCCTGGAACCTGTGAATATCAGGGGTGGGCCTATATGTATCCTTTATGGTACAGATACCTTCATTTCATATCCTATTTATTTGTACTCATGTGTTATCTCCCTCTAGACTCCAAGCTCCTTGAAGGCAAGACCTAGAAAAGTTTCATGCAAAGGGTGAGAATTTGATAAATTTTTTGAATGGATGTAACTATGCTAGCTCAATAATAGACTCAATCATATCAACAAAATAGTACTCCACAAAGTCACTGTTCCAAAATTATAGAAACAATTTAGCAATTGCATACTATCATACAGCCATTTAGAATAGGAAGCAATGGCCAATGTTGTCTCTAAGATATCATATCACAGGGCTCCATCTGGACAGAGAAGCTAATCACTTAATGTAAGTGTGTTCATAATACCAATATAACAATTGGCGGCAAAGGTAAGACTCTTTAATTAAAGTCCAAAAATAACAATATAATTTCAATAGTCAAGGAGACAAGGTCTGAAGATATTGTCTCTTCACTCTTATTAACTCTTCAGGGTCCCTGAGGCCATATTAACCTCTGTGAATAATGAATGGAGAAGTGTACCTGGGATGATGATGGCGCTGAGGCGGTGGGCTCAGTGACCTGGATGTGCTGCACCTGGATGGCATGCTGGGTGTAGGTTTGAGGATCGTGGAGCTGGCCAACATCCACAGTGGACTGCTGAGACTGGTGAGGGGAAGTGGCCTGGAGGGGGGAAAAAAACGAAATGCATATTGACTGAGGTTATGAGAAATATTTCCAAAGGAAAAGTTCAGCTAAAAAATATCCCAACAGAAATATAAGAATAGATGGAACTGTAGATCCAATGTTTCACTCTCAGAGAGCCCACACCTAAGCCAAGCTGGCAAACATTAGAGGAAAAGGTAGTTTTAAAAATTATGGGGGCTGGCCCAGCAGCATAGTGGTTAAGTTTATGTGCTCCACTTCGGCAGCCCAGGGTTTGCAGGTCCGGATCCCAGGCATGGACCTACACATCACTCATCAAGCCATGCTGTGGCAGCGTCCCACATACAAAACAGAGGAAGATTGGCACAAATGTTAGCTCAGCAACAATCTTCCTCAAGCAAAAAGAGGAAGATTGGCAACAGATGTTAGCTCAGGACAAATCTTCCTCACAAAAAAAAAAATTATGCTTATAGGGAAATGCAAATCAAAATCACAATGAGATATCACCTCACACCTGTAAGGATGGGTTTTATCAAAAAGACAACAGATAACAAATGTTGGGGAGGATGTGGAGGAAAGGGAACCCTTATACACTGTTGGTGGGAATGTAAATTGGTACAGCCATATGGAAAACAGTATGGCAGTTTCTAAAAAAATTAAAAATTGAACTACCATATGATCCAGCAATCTCACTCCTGGGTATATTTCCAAAGGAATTGAAATCAGTATCTAGAAGAGATATCTGCACCCCCATGTTCATTGCAGCATTATTCACAATAGCCAAGATATGGAAACCTAAGTGCCTGTAAACAGATGAATGGCTAAAGATGTGGCATATATACAATGGAATATTATTCAGCCATGAGAAAGAAAGAAATCCTGCCATTTGTGACAATATGGATGGACCTTGAGGGCATTACGCTGAGATAAATCAGAGAAGGATAAACACTGTGTGATATCACTTATATGTGGAATCTAAAAAAGTTTAACTTGTAAAAACAGAGAGTAGAATGGTAGTTACCAGTAGTTACCTGGCTGTTACCAGCTGAGGCACGGGGGAACGGAGGAGTTGTTGTTTAAGTGTACAAACTTACAACTAGAAGATAAATAAGTTCTGGAGATCTGATGTACAACATAGTGATTACAGTCAACAATACTGCATTATAAACTTCAAAGTTGCTAAGAGACTAAACTTTGTTGGTGTTGAGGTATAATTGACATTAATTTCAGGTGTATAACCTAATGATTCCATATTTGTATACATTGCAAAATGATCACCACAATAAGTCTAGTTAACATGCGTCACCATACACAGTTACAATTTTTTTTTCTGGCAATGAGGACTTTTAAGATCCTAAGAGACTAAATCTTAAGTGTTCTCAACACAAAAAAGAAATGGTAAATATGTGACATGATAAAGGTGTTAACTAACACTATAGTAGTAATCAGATTATAATATATAAATGTATCAAACCAACACGTTGTACACCTTAAACTTACACAATGTTATATGTCAATTATATCTCAATAAAAAAAATTGTATCATGATCACTGCCGAATGTCATTAGATGTTAATAATAATAATAACCATTAATTAAACATTTAGGAATATTTCAGGCAAAAATACATATATATATATATATATGCTTCTAAACATAAGTCACTAATGCTATTAAATTCGGGAAGAGAAGGAGATAGAGGGAATACAGCTCCTAATAATAAGCTAAATGAGAAGCTCTCAGGGACCAAAAATCTTTTCCCCTTAAAATTCACTTAAATTCACTGACTTACCCTTTATCAGTTAAAAGAGATCAAAGACAGAATTTGCTTTTAGCTTGTCACTATTAACCCACTAGAACAGTGGTTCCTAACCTTGTAAGGATCACAGACATCTTTGAAAATCTGGCTAAAGTATGGACCCTTTTACCAGAATAACGTACATATACGTCATATTTTATAGGCAACTTCAGAGATTCATAGATTCTTCCAAAGCCTAAAATTAAGAATGCTCCCATAAGAAAAACTAAATAAAGCATAGTCAATGACAGTAGAAACTTCCAATTTCCTACTTTCATATTAGTTTTAAATTTCCAGAGACCAAATTATTTCAGAGCAAAAAGTTTGTTCATTTGTGCCTTGAGTATGCTTCCTCGGCATAATTAAATGAAACAATAGTTTTGGGAGGAATCTTTCTTTTAGCACCCTAATCAGTAGGAGTGAGCTACTAATTATCTGGTAGGAGGAATATAGTCATACCTCTGTACTAATAAGGTACTGACTGATATTCAGAGATTGAATCAAAATTATTCCTTATAACCTCGTACTGATATAAGTCATTCAATGCCCAGGTAGGGACCTATCAAACTGGCTCCTCACTAGCTAGTGAACCTGGATGCTCAAGGATAAGGATTCAGAAGAGGCTCAGAAAGAGCTCACACTAACATTGTCCTGCAATAGCACAGGAGGACAGTACACACTGGAGCCTAAAATCTCTGGACTACTACTGACAGAAATCTCTTACACTGCTAAGTCCAGACCCTCGACAGCCTGCGGGGGCGGGGTGAGAGGAAGTGTTACAAATGCCTTAGACTCAGAACTTACATGCAGAAGCACATTATGTAGGGTCCACCTCCAGCCCTGAGAACTGGGTACTCTGTTGACCCCAGCCGCTATATTGGCCAGGGGCAATACAGCATTCATGAAGGTAAAGAGAAACAAATCCAATACAGTACCGGAGCCACTTGCACCACTTGAAGCTGTATATGCTGAGGTTGCTGAAGACCAGATGTGGACTGCGACACAGGGATATACTGAATTCTCTGGTAGTCCCCTTGTGGCGTTCGGTAATCTGTTGTTAAGGTCTGGGACAGTTCCGTCATGGCTTGGGTTAGCAGGTCTGTTGTCTAGGAAAATCACAAAAAAACACATTAGTTGGTAACACCACTGCTTATAGCTATTTCACTGCTCTTAAATCCTACAAAAATTTAGTTTATCTCACTGGTAGACCATGGAACTACAAATTAGCCCTGAGCTCAGATAGAAAAAATCCAAAGTTGAAAAGATGTTGAAAGATTACCTATATATCTATATCTATACCTACGTATCTATGTCTATATCTATCTGTCTGTGTCAGGCTTGGTGGAGTTATCCGAGAGGTCCTAACAATCTCACAGCAAATGAGCAGCACTGAAAATTTCTTGCTACCCTTTTACAGAGAGCTTTGGAAAACATCAACTAGGAGACCCAATCATAAGCATAATGCCTTGTATAGAAAACTGAAGGATAATGGGCTACATTTGCAGCCAATTAAATAACAACATAGACATGGCTTTGGCATTGAAAGCTCTGATTGGAAGCTCCTGAAGGAGATGAGAGGCTCTTATCAGTCTCACACTTACCACCACAGTCTCTCCAGTGGCACTGTCTGTAGTTAAAACCGCTGGGGTAGCACTGATCACGGCCGTCGTCAGTGGTGTATGTAGGGTGTTAGGGAGCTGGGCGTACTCTGGATGCTTCTTTCGAATGTGTTGTACCATCTTGGTCTGAAAAATTATGGCAAAAACCAAGAAGAATTACTAGAATTATTTTCAATCTTTCTCAAATATAAAAACCCTCCCTTTTCTGTTATGCCTTAAAATAAAAATGGGAGTGACAGTGACTCTGTGCCTGCCCTTCCTAAAGCAGCACAATGCTGGGAAAGGGAAAACAGAAGAGACTGAAAAGAAATGAAAGACTCACATGACCCCACACCATCAGGCAAGGTCAGGATACCTCATAGCATCCCCTAATCCCACAATAACTGCAGCAGTCAATCACAAGCACCCCTTGCAAAAATGACCCCCTTTTCAAGAACTATCATTTCAGTTCCTGTGTAGTAATTCTGTAAGCCTGGGCTCACAAACTATGAGCACAGAATATTCAAATATGAGACCCTCAGCAGGCCTAGGAAAAAGGAAACCAGTTGAGTGCTCAGGCTATCAGATGGTGCTAATTCAGGGGAAAGTCCACCATACTCTCTTCCCATTCTGTGCTTATGGTCCCTGTTCTCAGGAAACAGCTCCTGAACTAGGAAAACAGCTCCGTTAGTCCCCCATCAATTCAGAACAAGTCATCAGAGCATCTAAATGAGACGCCATCTTCTCCTATGAGATTCCTTAAATAGCGGTCTTGATTCAGATTAGGTGAGACGCTTTCCCATACCTTGCTGCTGTACTGTTTGGAGCAGTGAGGGCAGCAGACAGGAGGGGTAGCTATGGTGCCCGTGAGCTGGGTATGGGTGCTCAGCATGGGGTCTGGTTCTCCAGGGCCAGCAGGACGAAGTTTCCGAATGCTTGGTGGGAGCTCAGCCCCAGGGTGGTTCTTCAGAATATGGGCTTTTCGCTTGCTGGCACTTTTATAAACCTGCAAATTCAAATGCTTTGCCATGAAAGCAGTATACAGTTCCAGTTTCTTGCTTAAAGCAAATTAACAGTTTTATTACAAGAAAATGAGAAAAAGTATTCATGTAGGCAAAAATAAAACATATTAACAGATATATGGAAGGATATAACATAAATTAGAATAAAATAACAATATAATATACATACGCTAGGCATCTTCCTTGAATTTATACATCTAAGTTAGTAATAGTAAAAACATCCTTTACCCTAAAGTTTAAAAGGTGGATATACAGTTATAGAAAGAGAATTATTTCCAAGGCCAGTTCATCCTTTAGCCTTTCTATGAAAGTTCTCATATGACATATGTCATTGACTACCAGATGCCAAAGAATTTTTCAAAATGGCAAATCTAATAGTAACTAGTACTTGTAGTGGTGACTCTATGCTTAAAAAAATATTTCTTACTTTTAAGCTGACACAGCTACACTGTAAAAGAAAACAATATTACAATGAAACAATAAATGTGTATTCTCTTTCTGTCTTTTTTGTAACTGCCCCAAAATAAAGAATGGAATAGGGGCCTGCCCGGTGGCGCAGCGGTTTAGTTCACACTTTGGCAGCCCGGGGTTCACTGGTTCGGGTCCCTGGCGCCCACCAACGCACCGCTTGTCACCCATGCTGTGGCGGCATCCCACATAGAGTGGAGGAAGACAAGCACGGATATTAGCCCAGGGCCAGTCTTCCTCCTCAGCAAAAAGAGGAGGATTAGCAATGGATGTTAGCTTAGGGTTGGTCTTCCTCACAAAAAAGAAAAGAATGGAATAGTACAAATAGAGTACTCCACCAGAAAACTTTTTCACATCCTACTCAATCTTCTAGAAATCCAAAATCTACTGTATATTTTACAAGTAGGGTGATGAACAGTCTCATTTTAGACCTTAGGGATTTAAAATGAATTCATATACTAAGCTCTTGGTAATAAGCCTCTTCTTTTACAAAAATCACACAGAAGAAACAAGAAAAACAAAGTCAAACAATTCTTAAGAAAAAAATTTTGGCTTAAAATGAGGCTACACTTCTAGCCCTTTCTTGTCTGAATGGAAAACTACTGAGAGACATGGAACCATCTGTTAAGAGTAACCGCAAGATCCTAATACATATTTATACATGCAGACAAATTGGCTCTAAGCAGGGCTCCCACAGAGGCACAGCAGAACCAAGAGACTCCTTTTACCTTATCACAATACTGACAGAAGTAATCACGGTTGGGTTTTATGATGGGTAGAGTTAACTCTGGTACCTCTTCTATCTTCATGTCTGGGTGTCTCTTTGATAAGTGATTTACCTAAAGGGAAAAAAATAAAATGAGCAAGAGACCCCATTATCAACAAATGCCTCTGATATTGACTACTAGAAGCTGAAATTCTCTGAAGCAATGGCCCAAACAATAAGGCATTTGGCCAGGACCAGCATTACTGGCCCATCTGACACCAAAGCATCAACAGTCACTGTTAGTTAACAGGAGTTAACAGTACTTCAGTAAATTACTGAAGGTGAATTGGGTCACTGTGGATCCCATTTACAGTCTTGGGCTGAAAACTGCTGTTGGGAAAAGGAAAATTATACTAGCGTGAATTTCTTTGGTGAAGTCTCCTGATGTAAACCTGCCTTTCATTATTTAGTGCCCTGGCCTTACAGAGGACATTGAATGAGATACAAACTAAGGTTCTGAATTTTAAATAATGCTCTATGACTTTAGCTCCTGGCAGAAATATATTCTGCAAAAAACTGTAATAAGGTCAAAATGAATTGACAGCAGTGAACTGGCTGTCCTAGTGTTTCAGCTCACCTGGGTGCACATATCCTGCTTTCATAGAAAGTTCCCTCCCACTGCTGTTTCATATATGAAAAAGAGAGGCATTCAAGGGAACAATCGGGGAGAAAGCAAAGACCTCATCAGAAAGTATATTCAGGAACACAAAAGAGAAGAGGGAAATAAAACAAAATAAGAGCAGAGATTAAGAAGGGTAAAGCAAAACAAAACTAGTAATGAAAGTGATAGAAAAAGACCTCTTCCAAGAGGTCACCAGAAATGACCTGTGGGCAAAGGAGGGCAGAGGGAGATGGGAAAGGAGAGAACCCCAGATTAGGAATTGTTTGCCTCCATTTTATCCCCTAGCCATTGACAAAACCTATTGACAAACTGAGAACAGAATACAGTACAAAAGCCATTGCCGTGAACAGAAATGGGTGGATTTGGAAGATGGCGGAACCTGGAGACATTTGGCACTGACCAGCATGCCGCGTCTCCGGAAGCCCATCATGCACAGGCGGCACTTGAACGTGAAGCTGTCGTAGTCAGTGGACGTGATGCGAGGCTTAAACGTCTTGGAGCGGCTGATGCGGTCAGCTTTCTTAGCCTCCCTCTCAGGATTATGCATCCTTTGCATATGTTCCCGTAGTTTGTCTTTTCGCTATTTAGGGAGAATTTTTGAAAAGGCAGGGGGTGAAGAGTAGGGGTAGAAAAAATTTAACTGAAGGGATGAAAAAGAAACCAATACAAGTTAGCAGTAACCACAACCTACTAAGAGGCATCCAGGTTGCTAGAGTGCTGGAACATACAAGGACATGGCAGAAGTGACTGGGAATTACTCTGCTCACTAGCAAATAGGGGCATTCCAGCGAGCCTTGCTTCAAAATGACCATTCAATTTGAAAGATACATACTGATTTTTGAGAAGAAAACATTTACTTTTAGGTAGAGGAGATCAAAGGGTATATGGAATAGTTTGGTATTAAGAAATACAAAACAAATTGATAATGAATAATAGCTAATACTGGCTTTACAAAGCCATGTGTATACTCAATTCCCACATATTTTAACAAACATAATGATATTCCTCTAAATCCCAAATGAATCTAAGTATCTCTCATCTTATGGATTTAGAAGTGCAAGTAAACAATTATACTGTCCACTATGAATGGATCATACAGTCTAAGTCACAGCTCTTAGTTTGATGATCAAATCTAGTGAAACATGTTGATGTGAATCCATAGAGAGAAAATTAGGCAGAGCCCATCCTGAATAAAAATAAATTCAGAACAATCCCAGCTCCCTTATCCAGTGAGGCTCTGCTCTTGGGCATAGGATTCAACTGTTACTGGTCTTATAAAGATTTTGAACTTTTCTACCAGACCAGTTCTTCCCATCTTTCAGTACAGGGACTTTTTTTTAACCACTTCATTTTTCAGCACACGTATTTAAAACTATTTCTTGAGTGCCTACCAATTATCAGGAACCATACTAAGTTCAGAGTTCCAATGCCAGGCACCCCTTACCTACCTCCCTCTTCTGCTACAATGGATATGACCCAACTGTTCTTTCTTCCTACTTCCACCCACCCTCATTCCTGCAAAGCCAAGAAGAGAATTTCATAGTTTCCTACTCTGCAGTAAAATATGAATTAAAAACACTGCCTTAAATGACAGTATTTGTCTTTAGTCCAGATAAACTGATAAAGCTCTCCACCTCAGACCTCTGTTGCATTTGTACTTTTTCCTAAGCAACAGTATTCACTCATTTCCCCCCACCTATTCCCTTTAAACAGACCAATTTATTTAACTGAATCATTACATAAATCCCAAAGCCTAATACTGATACTGATACTGCACTGGGCTGTGCATGCAGTGACAGAGATGTTTGTTGAACGCCAAAACTCTAGAAGGCCTCTCTACCCTAACAGCTCCAAAACCAAATTCATCATCCCTCCCCTACTCTCTCTCTTCTTGCCTAAGTCTTGCTCCTGTATCAGTAGTTTCCCAAACATGTAGCCTCACGAGCTACAAATCTCAATTCCTCACTGCCCACCCCTCACCCCTTCATCCACACTCAAGGTCCTATCAGTTCTCCCTCAAACACTTGTCTTGAATATTGGCCCCCTTCTCCATGCCCACTGCCTGTGCCTCAGTTTTGGCCCAGCTCTAAACACGCATGGGTCACTTCACCAGAAGTCTAATTACCTAGCCTAACAAGCTGGCTTAACCTACCTCTCTGGCTTCATGTCACCACTGGCCTCTTACCATGCCCTCCATCCATTCCCCCTCCCACCATCTCCTACATATGGAATTGCCTTAGTCCCTGCTGCTCCCTCTGCTTGGGACATCTTTATCCCTTCCTCATTCCTCATCCTATCCCTTTCTCTAGCAGGCCTACTCTTCCCTACCCTCTAGTGAATTCAAAAGTGTCACCTTATCTATGAAGTCTTCCCTGTACCTCAAATCAGAGTTAATTCTTCTCATGCATTTTATTCTTTTTTCTATTAGAGTAGCAATAATACTTTTTTAATGCACGTGTCTAATTTTCCCATTAAACTGTGAGCTCGTTAAAGTCAGAAGGCCCTACCTTGTCTTTACATATGCTGCCCTCAGGAACTTATAGTTAGCAGAACAATTACAATACAGTACAATAAGTGCTATGATGGGGTCACAGGTAAAAGGTCCTATGGGAATACATAGGAGAAGCACGTAAATCAGTGTGGGGGGATCAAGAAATGCCCCCAAACAAAATGACATCAGCCAGGTGGAATGGTGAGAGAGTCTGAAAGTTTATTTCAGGCAGGGGGTAGGAAGGAGAGCCAATGAGAATGCCCCAGGACAGACAGTATGCACACGTAAGTAACCTAAGTTGTTCAGTATAGCCAGAGCACAAAGTGGACAGGGGACTGGAGAGGTAACTGGGAGCCAGGTCTTGTAGTGTCTTTTAAGTGATAAGCACTTTGGCATCTATGTGAAGAGCTATTAAAGGGTTTTTCAGAAGGGACATGACATCAGATTTGTTCTCTAGAAAAATTACTCTGGTTATAGTCTGAAAAACAGATTGAAAGTATGTGGTGGTTTTGTACTGTGTCAACCTGGCTAAGGGGAAATTCATTTACATGGATCCCCTGCCCAGTGTGGTTCCAAGTTAGCATCAGCCGAGAGAGAGACTCATGCCAGACTGAAAAGTAGAAATGAAGCAGCAACCATGATGCTCCGCGGGTCAGATGCAGAGTGGCCAGTGCACCCCTGCTTATCCTCATTGTCTTCCTGACTGCCAGCCCTCTGGCCAACTCCACGTCCACTGCCACATGCAGTGACACAGTCTTCCATAGAGAGCACCAGCTCTCCTTCATGGGCCCAGCCTGCAGCTGGAGGTGCCTGGGTTCCCAGACTCCCAGGTAAGTTCCCATTTGTCCATCCTGACCAGGGCTTCACAGGTGCATTAGTGACCTTTCTTTGATCCTCCAACTTCTTCTTTCAGACCTTACTTCTCCATCTTCTCCTATAATTAAGTTCTTACTCCTATAATTAAGTTCTTACTCCTATAAGAAAATCCCTTATTCCATAATGCTCATGATGGGTTTGCTTCCCTGACTGAACCCTGTCTAATATACTGGGTGAAAGTAAAGGAGAAAATGGAAGCAGAAAGGTTTTTTTATATGCCTAGGTGCTAAAATGATATCTGGCACAAAACAGATAATCAAAAAATGTTGAATGGATAGGATAGATGGCCAACCAGTTAGCATCACAAGACAGAGATCTTTTTAGACATATTGGGTTTCTTTAAATTAAGAAACAGAAAAATACCTAGACCCATTTATACTTTCCACAGTCGAGTTCTCTACAGAATTCTCTATCATGCTATTATATATTGAAAGCCATCAAGATGATATTCCATAACACACACACCACAAAACTTAAGCTTTGAAAACTACTTTCTATTTCTCTTTAATGTCTCCATCTTCTGTATAAATACATCCTTTAAAAATTAGTTTTCCCCTCCCAAATCCATTTCTGATTCTTTTCCAGTTTCTGTGACAGAATGACCTACAATCATATTCAGTAGGATATCTCTCAGTGACATCTTTGCAAAACCATTTGACTTCCCAATGAAGCATGTTTTGTTTTCACATCTATTTGTTTAACTTTTATGTCTGAGTCTCCCATGGGTTTTTCTTTTGCTTTTTCTAAATTCCAGGCAGGTTACTGATACTAATTATTTTTTATTTTAATCCTTGAAGTCATTAACATTCCCCAAAGTAGTCCACACCCTCTTAGTATTCCCCAGATTGCTCACCTCCAGTAGATGACAGCCCTGCTGCCTTCAGGGCAGATTTTCAGGCTCATATACTTAATAAGTGCTCAATAAAAATCTCTTGATTTGATAAGTAAATGTATTGTTCTCTTAGGAATTCCTCAATAGTAATTTACTTCTACTCATTATATGTTTGGGTTCTTTTAGAAGATGCATTATTACTCTGGGGATTTGAATTAATTATTTTGGGAAGTTAAGGTGAGTTTTTTCCTTAATTTTATCATAATAACTGAATCAAATACGAGGCACAAAACGCATCTCAAGTCCAGTTCTTCGTGAGCAGGTGATAAATAGATAGAACGAACAGGCATTTTTCCTCAGCCTGACATCATTCCAGTGGCCACGAGAACAACCTTGGGCTGCTCCCTGGTTACATACCTTAAACTGCTTTCCACACGTGGAACACAGGAAATCTTTGCGGTCCGAATGTCGGAGCATGTGGAGTCGCAGTTTGTCAGGACGACAGAAGGCCTTGTCGCACTCTGTGCACTGGTAGATCTTCTCTGAGTGGAAGCTTCGCACGTGTTTTTTCACCTGGCAGTGAAGACAAAAAAAATCAGGGAACCTGGACACCAAAGGAAATGACAAAAAGCAGCTTATGATCGCTAGAGGGAGCCAAATGCATTCCCATGGCTTGTCATCAACCTGGCAGTGTAATCCAATCAGATGTGATTGATAATTGGTCTCACCAACAATTCTACCCCTGTCACAAAGGAACAGAACAAGTAGCCAGAAGGCCTTACGGGTCTCAACCTCCCATACAACCAGAAGAGGAGGAAGACCAATGCTTGTTTACTCAGAGCCCTGATCACCTGGAACCCATTTTTCTATCTCTTTTTTTTCTTTTAAGATTAAAAGCAGAGTTCCTTTGTATTTAAATGAATCTTTGAATTTTTTTGTGTGTGAGGAAGACCAGCCCTGAGCTAACATCCGTTGCCAATCCTCTCCTTTTTGCTGAGGAAGACTGGCCCTGGGCTAACATCCGTGCCCATCTTCCTCTACTTTATATGGGACGCCGCCATGGCGTGGCTGACAGGCAGTGCATCCGCGGGCGCCCGGGATCCGAACCCGCGAACCCCGGGCTGCCAAGCGCGGACTAAACCACTGCACCACCGGGCGGCCCCCGAATCTTTGAATTTTTAATTAAAAATTATCTATAGGAAGACAAAAAAATCATTCTTCCTCACTTTTTCCTGCCCCCAACATGTAGAGAAGTAATTTAGCCCCTTTTAGTAATTGGTCCTTTTACATCTTTCTATAAAATCAGATTCTGAAGAATTAAAGACATGAATTAGATGATATAAAACACATTACCCATTTATGAGAACAACACCAGTGTCATTTCTCCTTAATTGGGACTTATTCCCTGTACTTTTAAATAACTTAAATAAAGGAATATAACCTCTGAACTCTCTCAGCCAATGAAGAAGACCTATGGATGGGAGCTAAGTAGTGAGTCCTATCAAACTATTCCTATAAGATATTTTGCTTCATTATTTTTGGAGTCTCTTTTACCATTAGATTCTGCCTTAAAGCAACTTTTCTAATTGTTTGTGTGAAGTGAGAAAATTACCAAGACTCCCAACACTAGCAGAACTATGATTAAATCCTAGTCTCCTTTTGCTCTGGTAATTTAAAAAAAGAGAGAGGATATTTTTACTAGATATTTAGATTTAATTATTCATTGACTAGCATATAATAATATCATCACTTGAAGTCCAAATGAAATCATGAATATTCTAGAATTTATCCTCACCCATCTTGCTCCAGAATACAGTACAGGGGAGGAGGTCAGTGCTTAGTACAAAAGTATATTATATACCAACTTTCTCTTTGTTTCCTTCCAAAATGCATAACCTTAGTAAAGTAAAACAGGAAACCGCAGTGGTAGGGAGGAAATGTTTCCAGGCCAGGAAATGGGAGTATGTCTTCTACAGGCTCTTTTTTTTTTCTGCTTGGTGAGGAAGATTGGCCCTGAGCTAACATCTGTTGCTAATCTTCCTCTTTCTTTTTGCTCGAGGAAGATTGTCATTTAACTTACATCTGTGTCAATCTTCCTCTATTTTGTATGTGGGACACTACCACAGCATGGCTTGATGAGCAGTGTGTAAGTCTGCACCCAGGATCTGAACCCATGAACCCCGGGCTGCCAAAGTGGAGTGTGTGAACTTAACCACTACACCACAAGGCCAGCCCCCAAGACTCTCTATATTTTATGAGTAGCGTGTATTGGCAAGGATTAAGAAAGACTTTTTAAAAATTATAACCATATCTGGGTATTTATCACTTGTAATACAACTTAAATGTTTAAATGCCAATGTCTGATTTGGACAATTAAGGGTCATAATAATCTTTTGTTTATCAAAAGTAGTTTGACTGAGGGCCGGCCCGGTGGCGTAGCGGTTTAGTCCGCGCTTGGCAGCCCGGGGTTCGCTGGTTCGGATCCCGGGCGCCCGCCGACGCACTGCCTGTCAGCCATGCCGTGGCGGCGTCCCATATAAAGTGGAGGAAGATGGGCACGGATGTTAGCCCAGGGCCAGTCTTCCTCAGCAAAAAGAGGAGGATTAGCAACGGATGTTAGCTCAGGGCTGGTCTTCCTCACCAAAAAATAAATAAATAAATAAATAAAAGTAGTTTGACTGAAAAAATACCATTCTCAACGATAAAGTTGTTTCAAAGGAGGGATGAAAATGCAGGTGATATGCAGTCTCAATTTTCCAAAAATCGAAATTTCTTTTACCAAAAGAAGAAGGGATACAAGAATCTCAGTAATAGACACTCACCTGGATAAAATCTGGGAACCGTTTCTTACAAGTTGGGCAGGTGAAGTAGCCATCATTGATATGAATGGCCACATGATCTTTCAACAAATCGAGGCGGTCAAAGGATTCTGGGCAAAAAATGCAAGAATAAGTCTTCTGGTCCGAATGGAGCTTCATGTGGCTCTCCAAGGATGCACTGCTGATGAAGCCCTTGTTACAGAGGTCACAGGTCAATGGGCAGTTCCCCTCCCGCCCGTGGAAGCGCAAGTGTTGGTCCAGCTTGTCCTTTTCACGAAAGGCCTTCCCACACTGCAAACATTTAAAAGGCCGGAAGGACTTCCGAATAAACAGATGCTGAAGAGCTGCATTCTGAAAGACACACACAAATATGATTATTTGTGAGGAAATTAAACATGCAAGCAGCTCAAACATTTATAGAGAAACATTTATAGGATGATCTCTGCAATCACAGACTTTCCAGAGAAATGAAACTCTAGGACACACAGTTGAAGGGAGATTTTTCTGGTGAAGACATTAAAAATGAAGCCATCCTCAAAGAAATTCATCCTGAAAAGATAAACTTTTTTTGTGTTTTGTTTTATGCCTATGTATGTGTGTTTTCTTTTGAAAGGATTTAAGTAACATTCAAAGAAATATTTCCAATAGAGGACTTGTATAATAAAACAAACCCCAGAATGGAGTAGGACCAAAACTGAAGATTTGGAAGAAATGACTTGGGATAAGTCACACATGCATGAAGGAGGTTGAAGCAGGTCAGCCAGACATTACTTGTTGAAGTCCTTGAGAAAAGAATTAAGCTTGATTAAATTGTTTAGCCAAAAAAAAAGATAATAAAAAGAACTGAAGGGTACTACTTGTCAGAGGCTGGGGCAATGGATGTGGGGTTTCTTTTATGGGTGATGAAAATGTTCTGGAATTAAATAGTGCTGATGATTGCACAACTTGGAGGATATTCTAAACTCACTATAAAAGGCTGAATTTTATGGTACGTGAATTACATCTCAATTTAAGAAAAGAACTGAAACAGAAACGAAGGATACAAATTTATGTGAATGCATTTGTTCATGAGACAAGACATATGAGCACACATCATTCATGGAATATGTGCGTTTAATAAAGTCCTACTTAGGAAATGCAGAGGACAAGGTCTCAGTGCAGCTAGTTAGTTCGATATTGGTTAGAATGCCATGCTAACAAGGTTAAGTTTATCGCTCTGTTCCCTGTCTAGACCAGTCAATTATGTTCTTTTTTTTTCATTAACAGATTGCACTTCTAATGCTGATTAACCATCTTGTAAATTCATGCAATTGTTATAGGGAATCCAAGTAAGAGAATATGGATACTCAGTGCAAATTCATGACTACTACTGGAAAAACAACTCATGCTCTACTGAGAGCAGATCAATAAAATCATCTTTCACACAGAAAATACAGAATCAATATTTTTGTTATCCCATAAAGAAGACTCATTCATAAGTTCCTCAAAATAACAGGGGGAAAGCTCTAGGTAACTACCAGGGGGAAAAATACCCCTCAAAAAAAATATATCTGTGAATGGATATGCTTATGTAACCATAAGAGAACTGGAATTGAAGGATTAATGGAGATCTTAATTCATTATTTGCGCAACGAAAAAAGTATAGTGAACAATGTTTAAACTGTTAATTTCAAGTTACTTACAAGCAGCAACTTCTAAACTAAATTTAATGTGAAATAATCATTTAGTAGAAAGCAAAATTATTTTGATTTAGTAAAAATTCTAAACATAGTTACTATGTAACAGAACGCTTCCTCCTCAGGGCTTCTCTAACAGGCTAGGAGAGAAATTTCACCTCCTCATTTATCTTGAGTAGATATTTGGCAATTCTGTTGTCTCCCCAAGCTTACTGGGGCTGTTTCAGGGTTGCATCATATTTTATTCTCCCTTGTATCTAGATCCCTTAAAGAACTGCTTAGCTCATAGAAAGTGTTGAATAAAAGTTTGAGAATTAATGAAATATATTACATACGAAAATAAAAAAGAATTGTTCCAAGATCTTTTCTATAGCTCTGCAGAGATCTTTAAGAACAGACCTTCAAATCAGCCACAGAGCTTTCCTTCACTTCATTATACTTACTGCTCAGCAGTTACCTAATCCTTTTACTCTATCTGGACAGATACTTATTTTACATAAAAGCTCTCACTATTTTGGCTACTTTCAATACGTTATGGAAATATTGCAGACAAACAAATGCTATCCTGAGGTTTAGAGATTCAAGATTTATGTGTTCATTTTTTTTTGTGAGGAAGATCAGCCCTGAGCTAACATCCGTTGCCAATCCTCCTCTTTTTGCTGAGGAAGACTGGCCCTGGGCTAACATCCGTGCCCATCTTCCTCTACTTTATATGGGACGCCGCCACGGCATGGCTGACAAGCAGTGCATCGGCAGGCGCCCGGGATCTGAACTGGCGAACCCCGGGCTGCCAAGCGTGGACAAAACCGCTACGCCACCGGACGGCCCCCAGAGATTCAAGATTTAGAGTGCTTTTGGCATGTAAGAATCATTTCCTTTACCCAAGTACAGTCAAGTTTCCAAGGGTAGACACAATGTACAATTGACCATGGTCCCACTGGAGATTCCATTTCTCCTCGGGTGCCAAATCTAGAAGTCAGTTTTGTTTTGGTCCATTATGCTAATAAGTCTTCTGTCATTTCTGATTAGTGTGAGTGTCCTCAGACACTTGATTTAAAACGAGCAGCCACCTGGCTCCACTTTCTTAGTTCTATCGACAAACCTTGTTCTTATCGTCTTTTTAATTTCCATGGAGCCCTGAATATTGTCTAAGTACTCAAGAACCAGATTGTATTTCTCTGATCTAATGATCCTAATGTAATCCTCGTATTACAAGGTAGTGACAGTGCTGAGACTGTTCCCACCCCTTGACCCACTTGCAGGCCATTTCTAATCTAAGGTATCTTCTATAGTTCAGAGCTACAGTGGGTACACGTTTCTGGAAGAAATGAAACATGGTGGATGCAGCACAGCTGGATCCATTATGGATCTTCTGATCCCTGAGTCACAGTCAGTCAACCACACTGCACTGCATGGGATGGAAGCTACTTTGAGGTGCCAAAGTGGTATAGTTGCTACCATCTGTGATGAGGGATTCAACTCACGGTGAAGTGAATTCTGAAACAACAGACTCTTCGCAGACAGAGACCATAAAATGTTTCTAAAGTTTGACATTAACAGCTAAAGGAACCTAAGTTATTGATCAATTTTCATATTATTTTGATCCTGACAATAAAAGGAAATCAATCATGTTTGTTTGTTATTGTTTTTTAAACAACTTTTCTCTGGCCTGTTTTCCGCCAGCTTTCAAAGCCTTTGGTAGGCTAGCCCTTCCCAAAATATCTCACTCTCTGCTATCCTTCAACTGGCACCCTATGCTAGGGTCAAGCTAGTGTGTGCTCTGTCCCAAAACCACACCAAGCACATTCCTGTGTCTCGGCCTTTGATCCCACGGCTGCCCTCCTCTCAAACAGTCTACCTTTTTCCTGTCTCTCTTCCAAAGACCAGTTTAAGTCTCACTTCCTCTAGGAATTATTCCCTGACTCTTTCATCTTTCTGTGGCCTTTCGCTCTTCCAAGTTCCTATAGCAATTATAGGCTATACTTTTAAATTTAGCACTTAACTGTAAGCCACCTTACAATGGCATTATCTCCCTAATTACACCATAAGCTCCTATTAGACAGGACTCAAGTGAAAATTCTATTGTGTACCTGGCACAGTGCTGAAGATATGGTTAGAACTCAATACCATTCCATAAGTCATTCAAATTGTTCTAGAGCTGGAAGGGACCTTGGAGATCACTTAGTCCTGCCCTCCATTTTGTGTATGAGGAAACTGCAGCCCACATTTACTCACTGATCTATTTGAAAATAAATTATCATTATTCATTAACTAATTTGCATTTACTGTAGCAACCAAATTGTAGTGTCCACCAGGATTTAGTAAGTACAGGTTGCAAAAAACAGCAGGTCAGGCAAACACTTAAATAACATTCTGTTATGTGAAACACAGGAAACAAACCTACCTGCAGCTCCAACTGAGCAGGCAGCATTAGAGGAGAGAAAAATAGTTACATTACCAATTGGATTGGAAGACTTCCCTTCCGTTGGTCATTACCAATCTGGATAGAAAAGATGAAAAAATACATAGCCCTACTTTTTAGAATGTGTGAGAGGAAAAAAAAAAATAGCTCAACTAAGACTGACCTTCAAAAGCCACGTCCACGTGGCTTTTGTTTTGATACCTGGAACTTTGTACCAAAACCAGCAACCCAACTCACTCAAGAACACAAGTACAATCACAGCTGGACGATGCTTGTACATCCACAAGTTCACTGCACACGTGGGCTTTAGCTTTTTCCTTCAGAAAAATTAAATCTAAGCATTTCCCTGGACTTAGTGAAAAATCAGAATGGCCAAAGCAGAAGAGACAGTAATTGGGCAAGAGAGTGAAATGAAGACTGGGAAACAGTGTAGAATGATGGATGGGAAGGTATTAATTTTTAGCTTTTTGCCTTTCTGGTCTATATTTATGAATGTTTACATATCCTTTTGAAATAATGTACATGGAGCCAAAAGTTTTATATGTTTCCATAAAGGATCCTCATAAAGGCTATTTGGCCTCAGCGTACTGAGAGCCCTCCAATGCTATCATATAGCTATAAGTGTTTAAATATATTTCTACGCGAAGGCATGGACTAGACTATTTTTCAAGGTCCCTTCTAGCCTATAAGCAAATAAGACCAAAAGAAACATAAGCTAAAATGATCATCCATCTAGAAATTGTAAAGCCAAAGAAGTTACATGAAAAATCACTTTCATCTATACATAAAGTACTAATAAAAGTCTTTATATGCCCTGCTGCCACAAACATGGGTTTAAGTAATTGTTTTCTAGATGTAAATTGTCAGCACAGGCGCTTATCCTACAAAACCATACTGTTCTCCACATGCCTGCGCTGCAGCTCCTAACTCAGGCTCAAGTGCTGTCTGTGAAATAAAAGAAAAACACATCTGCCCTGGGAGCCGTGCAGGCCCTGCAGCCGCATGGCCGAAAGTCAAGACTCAGGCCACACAGTGAGCCACTGGCCTACTCCCAAACCTAGAGCTTCACTTCGAGCTGCCCCAGGTGTGTAGGTTGTACCTGCCATATCAACTTGGACACAGGTCCCTTTGCATTAATGACATTCGCCAGTCTCCCCTTGGAAACTGTAGATAACCAATTCAGTTACCCAAAATTAACCCAAGAGCTATGATTAAGCACAGATTAGCCTGGCTTAAATGTAAATAATTATTATAATTAAATGTACTTATTTCTGCATTTCCAATCTGTGAGTTTAGGGATCTAGAGAGCTACCCTATTTTAAATATACTAGTCCAGAAGCTACCAAACGCCAGGCTTCTGTGTCATTACTAACTTGATCAAATCTAGGACCAGCCGGCCATAGGACACAAAAACATTGAGAAATAGTTAATACTTTCTTCCAAAATAAGGGGATTGAGTGTGTGATAAGCTAGATGCAAGATTTCAAAGTGGACAGTGGAAAACATAGCACCTAAAAAGCTGGTCGACTGGAGAAAGGTCAGCACCTGGTGAGGGAGGAGCTCTGCTTCCCACTTACTCTGATGCGTTTGGCTCTGCGCATGTCATCAGCCGTCAGAGTGCCCTGGGTGGGCAGCACACTCTCCTCGTGCTGGGGCTGCAGATGCAGGCTGTGAGTTTCTGGCTCATGCTCCAGAGAAGACTGGGTTTCCTGTGGTAGCTGAGGGATTGGGAGAGTGGTCTGTTCTGGTTGATCCAGCCCATTCAGAGTAGCTGGTTCAGCCTCATCAAACTGCTCCTTGGTGGAAAAATGTAGCAAGTCCTGAAATTACAATAATCAGGAATTATTTCCCTATCTAGAGAGGAGTGCTATAAGGACTGTCAGCTAAGATTTAGAACTGCTGCTTATTTTTTAAATGACTAGAGTCAGTATGCTTAGAAAAAATATTCTCCTTCTGGGAAAGTTAATTAGGTGACTATCCACAGAAAGTAAAAACACAAGATGCTCCAGACCACTTCATAAGGGAATGACTGTGACAGGACTCTTCTGGAATATCATAATAATTTTAATTGTTTAAACTAATTAAACAGAGTCCCCAATAATATCTCTGGACAATGTCAATCTTTAGGGCAGCAAAGTTGGGTTTTTGTTCTAAGTAACATTTGAAAATACATTCCTTTTGGCTTTCTCCAGTCTTACTTTAATTAACAGGCAGCAAAGCACAGACATAACAGGACTGTCAACCTCTGAAAGGTATTTGTATTTAAATCCAGTAAGAGTTCTGTGAAGCCCTCTAAGCAAGCATGAGAGAAGTAGCTCTTTCCCCTCCTCCCAGTACCTGTGTCCCATCATCACACTTTTCCCCATTTTCGCTGGTTATTTCCAAGCGGATAAATTTTGGAGGACGCCCTGGCCGTCGACCTGGGCCAAATCGCCTCTTGCCTCGTCCCCTTCCTCTGCCTCTTGTTCTGGGGACAAGAGATTGGGTTGTAAACAGTCACAGTTACATAATACTCCTTAACAAATATTTCTCAAAGCAATCCCGACTAACCCCAGGTCTTGATTTCCTCTCACTTTATTACTTTCCCTGATTCTTTCCTCTAATGCAAACAATTGTTTTGCTATAACACACTTCCTAAATTTCTCATCTTTGCCCTGTATATAGCTCAAAGAGATGTCTTAAATTATTCATTAAAAAAAGGAGCTATAAATATTCCAAGCACTGACACCATTTTGGTACTGAAAATTCTGGAAGCACAAACACATCTCTGAAACGACGTGAGCAATGCAGACAGGACAGAACACGCTAAGCCTTGGAGTGTGTTCCTAGAGACCAGATTCCAGTCTTTCTCTCTTTTCCCCTTGCCTCACCACTTATTCCTTCCAGGAACTCTGGCTAGATTCAAAAGAACTTTCTTGTTTTACTATAAGCTTCTGGAAGGTCAGATTATATTTCTAATTCAACTGTTCCATAACATGCCTAGTAAACACCCAACAAGTTTTATTCCCGTTAATATTTCTAACATACAAAAATTCCTTAATAAAAGGGATTCAGAAAATATGTCATGAAAACCTCTTTTAGAAGATGTGTGTGGAAATGTGTACAAAACTAATCTTTGACTCATCTATTTAATACTTTAATAAAAATATTTTTTTTCCAGAAACTTTTAAATAGATTCTTTATTGTAGAAAATTCTGAAACTAAGCAAATGTAGAGAATAACATAATGAGCCTAATGTACTCATTACCCAATTTCAACATTTATCAACTCATGGCCAATTTTATTCCATCTATATCCCCACGACTTCACCCACACACATACACATTAGATTATTTTGAAGTAAATCCCAGACATCACTTCATCTGTAAATACTTCAGTATGAATCTCTAAAACATAAGGACTCATATATATATTAATATATATATAATATATATATATCTCCTTATATATATCCTCGTATATATATGTATGTATGTGTGCGTATATATATATATATATATATATATATATATATCCTTCAACCTCGCTAGCATTTCCAACCCAATCCTTCTGTCACCTCTTTGCAGTCCTATGTCCTCTTGATGTTTTCTCTCCCCTTCTTCCATATATAAACTCCAAAGTCATTCATTATAATCATTCCCTTGTATATGCTCATTTCCCATCCCCACTGCTGTTTCATTACTCTTGCTACGTTGTATGTTCTTGGCGAAACCATGACCCTGTGCACTCCAATTCCCTGCCTGCTCTGCACTGGCACCCCTGCAGTGAACTCTTGCAGTGAACAAAGCTGGAGAACAATGCACAGCTGTGCTAGTGGTCTCACTTTAATTTCATAACCATGAACTTCCAGTGAGCTCTTAATGTTGCAGGCAATCACACCATACTTTCCCTAGAACGTTTACTTTCCCACTTTCCTAAATGCCATTTCACACCATCTCCTCTCTTTGCAAACCCTATAAAAGTTAGCAATGCTACATTTGTCCCATTGATACTACCCTATTCCAAACTACTCTCATTCTTTACCTGAACTATTGAAATCGTTTCTAACCAGACTCCTTGTCTTCACTCTTGCTCCAATATAAGCTAAAGTGCTATTTTTTATTTTTATCCAGAGTGATGTTGAAAAATATAATTGACATCACAACACTCCCCGATCAGAATCCTCTAAAGACTTCTTATCACACTTAGAATAAAATCCAAATCTCTTACCATTACCCACAAGGCCCTACCTGATCTGCCCCTGGCTACAATTCTATACAATTCCTATATGATTCTCCCTCATCTATGTTTTTTATATAGTGGAATTAAACATATGATTTATTTTGATAAAGGAATCCTACTACTGAAAAAGTATGAAAATCAGAGATGCAGATTATTTCAAAGGTGTATGCTATCTCAAGAATTCCTATTTCAGAATCTCTAGTTAAGAGAGATTTAACTAAGGGGAAAGAATCTCCCATTGCTGCCTACTGGTTATGCTGGAAAAGGGGTAAATAGTAAATGAGGACCAGGGGAAAAACAGGAAGTGACATTTCTGTTTTTGACATTTCCGAGATTTCCCTCAGTATCCTACCTGGTTACCTGTCTATATACACACACACAGAGAAACACTCATTAGTTTATAGATGATACAGAAATGATTCTGGACCTTTAAAAACTAAATTTGTGAAAACCTCCCCCTCATTATACCTGCTAAACACATCCAGTTTCTCATCATGAGAATTAAGATGCTGTTGCAACTGCTCTGAGCTTATAAATCGGCGGTTACATTCATAGCAGGGCCAATTCTTCTCTTGCTCTCGAAGAACTGCAGTCACAGGAGAGAAATCATAAAGGCTGATGATCAACAGACACCAATACAATTCAAATGCCCAGTATCCCCACCATTGTCATTGCACTGTAGCCCAGAGTTCATAAACATACAGTGCCTGCTATTTGCCTTACTGTTTTGTTATAAAATCAAAGGCTAAAGTTTGACAGAGAGGTGGTTTTAGGATCTTATTTTCAGTTACATTCATGTAAGACATCAAGAGAAAGAACACCCTCATATCAGCCTCTCCCAACCCCCAATACATACACACACACAACCTCATCACACTGGAAAGACAGAAAGTGCTACAATGGAAATCTGTGTTAAGATGACCTAGTGATTCAGATCCAAGTTTCATAATCTGAGGGTATATTTCATCACAAATAACTTGAAAATCACTGCCCAATGTAATCACTTTAGCAAAATGTTCAGAAGTATCTACTAAACTTGATTATATGCATACCCTATGACCCAGCAATTCCACTCCTAGATGTACATCCAACAGAAATACACACATACGTTTGCTGAAAGACGTGTATAAGAATGTTCACAGTGGCACTCTTCATAACTGCCAAAAACTGGAAACAACCCTGTTGTATAATAAAGAATATGGCTGGCTTTCTTCCCTGGTTCCTGGGAAATAACCTCTAAATCTTTGGAATTTCCCAAGTTATAGGGGTGTCTTTGTTATTCATGGTAGTCTCTGACTATACTTGCATTTAGGCTAATGAGATGACGCAGGATGGGGGCTGCCTGAACCAGAATGCCCAACCATCTGATGACAGGGTTGGGACTTTGAGCCAGGTGATATCAACCAGAAAGGGAGCAGGAGCTGGAGAGTAAGTTCAACCACATGGCCAATGATTCAATCAATCATGCCTATGTAATGATGCCTCAATAAAAACTCTGGACACCAAAGCTCAGGTGAGCTTCGTTGGTTGGTAATCATATATCAGTGTGCCAGGGAGGTGACATGGCCTAAGAAACATGGAACCTTCACATTTGGGACCCTCCCAAACCTTGCCCTAAGTCTCCCTTCATTTGGCTGGTCCTGATGTGTGTCCTTTATAATAAAACTGTAATCATAAGTATAGCACTTTTCTGAGTTCTGTGAGTCATTCTAGTGAATGTTCAAACATAAGGGGTAGTGGGGACTCCCTAAATTGTAGCTAGTTGGTCAGAAGTGCAGGTGGCATGGTAACCCCTGAGCTTGTGGCTGGTGTCCAAAGGGAGGACAGTCTCATAGAAGACTCTACCCTTAAACCTGTAAAATGTGACCTAACTCCAGGTAGGTAGTGTCAGAATTACATTGTACGACACAAATTTCCATCTACAGTAAAACAGATAGATGAATTGTGATACATTCATACAGTAGAATACCAAACAGCAACGAGAATGAGCAAATTACAATAATACACAACAATATGGATGAATCTCACAAACATAATGTTGAGCAAAAGATGCCTGAGATGCCAAAACTATACATATCATATAATTTTATTCATATAAAATTCAATAACAAGTATATTGTATCTGTGATCTTGGAAGCCAAGACATGAGTTACACTTGGGAGTGAGAAGTTGGAAGAAGGCACATGGGGATGTCTGGGGCACTGGTCATGTTCTGTTTCTTGATCTGGGTGCAGATTACACAGGTATGTTCACTTTGTGAAAATTCATCAAGCTGTATACTTATAATTTGTGCATTTTTCTGTATGTATATTATACTTCAGTAACATTTACATTAAAAACAAAGCCAATGCCTGCCTTGCTATGTCCTCAAAGGTGATTAAAAGTAGATAGGGATCATCCTCTGATCTAGGTTCTAATTTAGGATTTGGAAGTTTTCATTATATTAAATACTATTTTCCAGCACTCAGGAAAGAAATGTAAATATGTCACTGTCATTTGATCCTAGAATTAGAGATGTAGCTCTAAAAAAACCTACTGGAATATCTTCTTAAATATGTTGAGATGAAAAATTAGAGGTTGCATAAAGATGTAATATATACAATTTTGAATTCATATAGAAAATATAAAGAAGTCCAACCACCTTTCCTTTCTTCCTCAGAAATGTCATGAATTTTCTGGTTCACAAACTCAGCATAGGACGCAGCATACCACACCTGCAAGAACCAAGTACATGGTCAAGAACTAAAGGACATCACCAGATGTTCTCTGAATGCTTACGTTCTTTCTCCTGCTTACATAAAGCAATCCAGGCTTTTCCACAGCCCACAAAAAACAAACAACAAAAATCGCACTGTGAGCCGACCAACCCTTTAACACCAGTCTGCAGGTCGTCAGTCAGGAAGTCCATTTGCCAAGACACACTGCATGGTTTTTTTCCTTTTTAAAAAATTGTTTTTGTTATTAGAATGACTTCACAAAAGATAACATTAATAATCTCTTCATCTAAATAAAACATAGCCTCTTTTGATTTGTTATCTGTATTTAAACACAGGTTTTTACACAGCTATAATCATAGAGGCTTCCACCCCAACATGTCACCACACAGCTCTTACTAGAGTCCTCAATGACTATTCCAAATGCTACCACGCCCTCCTGAGTCTCCTTCTCCCTCCTACCCGACTGGCTGCTTAGTCTCCTTGTCTGGCTCTTCTCCCTCTCCCTAACTTCTAAATATTGGCGTTCCTCAAAGCCTAGTTCAAGTCCGGGGCCTTCGTATTTTCCCCTAAGGTGATCATATCCATTTCCAGCCAGCTCTATGCCTATGACTCCCAGATTAATATCTCCATCCCAGACCCTCCCTCTCTCTTCCTTCTATGCACATCCTACTGCCTACCTGATATTTTGGATCAGCATGTCCAGAACTGTATTCTAGACGCTTCCCTACTCACACCCACACCCCTGCCTATCTTCCCCATCTCAGTAAATACCCTATCTTCCACCCAACTGCTCAGACCTGACACCTAAGGGATGTCTTTGATTTAGCAGTTTTCTTCTGTAATCCTTTAGCAAGAACTTTTCATTACCCAGATGTTCTCCACCTCTGCTCCTCCCACCTAGATGCACGCCAAGATGATCTCTCGTCTTGATTACGACCTGGCCTTCTAATGAGTCTCCTCTTTTCTATCTTGCTTTCTCCAATCCATCGTCCACACAGGAGCCAGGGTGGTCTTCTTAAAATACAATCAGATTCATCATTCCCATGCTTAAAAGTCAGCACAGCTTCTTGTTTCAAGATAAACCTGAAATGCTCAATGCTCCAAAGGGTCTAATCCAGCTCTTGTCACTCTTCCTTACTGACCCTTCAGCAAAATGGCTAGCTTTCAGTTCCTCAAACATGCCAAGTTCTTTCCCACCCCAATCTTTGCCCTGGCTGCTTCAACAAGGAATGTTGGGTTCTTCTCCATCACCCCTCCCCTAAACTTTCTACACTGCTGGCCCCTTCTCATTCCACAGTTCTCAGCCTAATGTTACCTCCTCAGCAAGGCCTTCCCTATCCATCATATCTACATTGGTCCCTTTCCTGCTTTTTGCTCTTTTTGCACCATGTTTCCTTCATAACCCTTACCACTATTTGATATTATTTGCTGATTTACATCTTTCTGCCCACCTCCCCTCTAGAACACAAGTTCCCTGAACACAGGGCACCAGTCTGTCTTTCTAGTGTTTGAAACATAGTAGGAGTTCAATATATTAATCACTAAATGAATCAATCATATATAATTGTTACGGAATATTATTTTAACTCTGGAAATATTTGTATTGAGAGACTTCATTTTTAACTGTGGAATAATATTCTATAGAGTCTGTAGTCTATCATTTACTTAACCATGACTCTATGGTTGGATTTTTAGGTGGCTTATCATTTTGCTCTTATAAATTCTACCCTATCCCATCAATTCAAAGATGTACATTTTTCATATTTTAACATCTCAGAAATCAGAATATGTCTCACAATCCATGCCATCCTATAATCTCTGCCATGATGTAGCTGTCACTGCCTGCTCATTGCTCCTGCACAAACCTGGCCAAGCTCTTTGTATTGTTCTCACCTCATTCAGTTATATGCCCCACTGGCACTCCATGAGTTGTTAACACTTTCCAAGCAATCCACATGAAGGCAAAAAAAAATTGCCATTTCCCTCAGAATAAATAAAAGAAGTTTCAAAGCAATGCAAGGTTGGTGTAATCATCCTGTGGGGCCTCTCATTAAGGTATCAAACATCAAATTATCAGGAGCACCTACTGACTTGATCAAAAACCACTTAACTTCCAAGGACATGTGTTTCAACTGAGGAAAAAGACACACATGGGTTCAATCAGTAGGAAAGTATAACATCAAAACTTGCAGAAAGGCTATCAGTGGCTCAGAAAAATATCCCAGAGGTGACAGCAGAGTACTTATCTTAAAAATACTGTATCATCATCAACAGCTTGATGGCACAGAAGATGACAGATATAGAAAAGCACAAACATCCACGATGAAGTAAAACTTATTCAGTTAAAAAAAGAAAGGCAGACTGCACACAAAGCATTTTATACCTAAACCAATTTATTTTGCCTGTATGTGCCTTCTTAAGTGTGATGGGTTTTCAAAATTATGTCTAAATAAATCTCAAATAGCTCCTACAATAAGTATAAAATAACTATTTATTAATAAAAATAAGCACTGAAAAAAAAACGATAGGCAATAAAAACAATCTGAGTTAAAAATAAATAAAAATAAGCCCTGTAATATAGCTTAATTGGCAGCATATTTTTTCTTAATGGTATGTAAAATAGTAATGGTGCATCTTAAAATCATTGGTGTCTGAGAGTCAGTAAAACATGGCATTACAAAATTCTAATGTATCTAGCTCTATTTTTGTTTATAATTATTTTCTCAGACTAATTTTCAAAGATTAGGTTTACTCGGCCAAGAACATTTTTGCCATATACTGCCAGAAATATTCTATAAAATAATGCAATTCTGTAACAAATGCCCCTATTTTTTTAAACCCTCACATTCACTGTACTATATCCATATTTTTTGCTAATTTAAATTAACAAAAATAGCAACTCATAGTTGTTTTAAGGGCTTTCAAATTATCAACATTAAAAAAAATTTAACATTTCTTTACTATTTGATTCCTCCTCCAAATAAGGTCTGTTCTCAGTATTTGTTTATTTGTCCATCTGGATGTAGTGAGGTTAGAGGTGTACAACTTTTTCTCAGCTTTTATACTCAAACCTTTAATGTTTATTGCAAATATTTCCCCCATTCTATTGTTTCCTTTTTATCTGTTGTTTTGGTTGTTCATTATATTGAACTAGTATATTCTTATTTAATTGTTTCTGTCTGTCTTTATCTCCACAGTTCTATCTACTGCTTATTTAAAAGAGAAGATAATCTCCTCTCCACAGTTAAGAAGTCTTCACTTCAGTTTTTTCTTATCAAGAATTTATTGGGATAGATGGTGTGAAATGTGAACCTCCTTTTACATATTTTCTTCAGGGTTCATGGTTTATCTAATTGATGGTTTCAAAGACACAGGTTTAGTATAACTTTTGAACTAAGTCTAGGTCTTTGTTCTCCCCCTAAAGAGGCACCTATTTCTCACTTTTTACCACATTGAGGCACTGTGCAATTCAGTGTTCATGTATTGATCCAATCGCTTCTCACTTATTTTTCATTTATTTCAGGAAGCTATAGAATATTTTGACCCCCTCTTTTGGCCATGTTCCTAATATAGCTTTTAAAAAAAAAAGGAATTTCCCCTTAGAATCACAGTAGAATTTTCATTACGTCATCAATAGTTAATATTTAGACAAATTCTTATAGAGAGTTATTCCAGAAAAATATATACCTGAAATCAGAAGTCAGTGCATAGAATTCTTTGGGTAAAATGAAGTATTCAGATAAAGAAAAGAATCTTGAATTCCATTTTACAAGATCTCCTGTTTCCTAACTCATTCTTCTTTAGAGAGTGTAAACGATGTTAAGTGACCCCATCTTTAATCACTCCATCACAAATACCAGTCTGTGATCCAAAACAACTACTTCCTTACCTCTGAGGCTAACACCTTCATGCAGACCTTTGATAGACCCAGAAGTCATACACTCTTCATCCTGTTTTACTTGTGGGATTACTATATGTGTAAAGTACATAGCTCAATAAGTAAGGGAATTACAAGGAAAGGACCAATTTTGTAAGAATCTTACTTTAGGAAAAGCATTAAGTAATCACTATTCCTAGCAAAGGCACCACTGACCCAGCACTGTACCTTAAGCTCCTGCTTGGGTTCCACGTTCTTTATTGTTGTGTAATACACGTGGTGGCCGTATTGGTAAGCCACCAGGTTCTGCTCCAGGTGATTCTGGGCTGGACGCACAAACATCATCCAGTTACAAAGGGTCTCATCAGACAACTCAAACCAGAGGTCCTCATGCAGGTCCCTGTCTTTCCTGTCCCCTTTATCAAGAGAAACCTGCAACCAAAGAGAAAGTAAAAGGCCACACCAGAAACAAACAAACAAAACCTTCAGTATAATATGCATTAATGTCATAATATACAAAATACTGCTCCTTAAATTAACCATATACGTATCCTGATTCTTCTCTTTGTATCTAGAAAGATACTGGAATTGTGTCTTGCCAAATGTAAATGGGAAAGGATACTCTCTGAAGGCTCACCTCTCAGAGAATTACCTGGCAAAACTGAAAAGTTAGCAACCTAACTGTACAGCTTCAGTTGATGTTTCATCATTAACTAACGCATCAAAAAATTCTACAAATAAGCCAGAAAAAGGCAAGCAAATTCCTTCTGGGATTTAACTGCATTCGTTTATAATGCGTAGCCTGGTGATAGGTATTTCTCTTTACAAAGTCATATTCTTTCTTGGAGATCTTGAGTATTCACCAAACAAAACCTCCCCATGATAGCAGCTGATTTCTCAAAAAATACATCCCAAATATTCTCCCTTCCCACTGCCCTTTCCTGGTCCTCCAGAGTGGCTCTCCAAGAAGCAGACAGCTCAGGGGTTGGATAGAAGCAAAAGTAACAAACATAAGGGATAGAGATCAGTATAAATATACTTTAACATACAGTGAATGATTCTTTAACAAAAGATTCTACAGGACAGACCTGTTTCAAAAATTGAAAAGTGGTTTTCCTGAAAACATTATTGGCTCTTAGCAGACTACATGAGTCTACATAATTCTCTTTGTATTCTAGTCAAAATTAGTTTAAAAAAAAAAAGCTGTCAAAGCCCCTGTTATGAGCTGAATTCTGTCCTCCCACTCGAGATTCATATGTTGAAGCCCTAACCCCCCAGTGGCTCAGAATGTGACAGTATTTCTGTTGTTTAAGCCATCCAGACTGTGGTGGTTTGTTATGGCGGCCCTAGCAAACTAAAACAGCCCCTAAGAATGACACCTTTCAGAATTATTCATATAATGCCTTGGGGGACTAAAATTGCAATCTCCATTTTACTGGTGAAAGAGAAAGTTTCCATTTAAAACAATTAAGCATAGAAAGAAAAATACTAGCAAACAACTGCTATGAAATTGAATTAAGAGACTCAGTAGGAAAATATGTGCCCCTTTAAAAATTATTAAGAAAAGTGAATTATTGGGGGCCGCCTGGTGGCGTAGAGGTTTCGTCCACGCTTGGCAGCCCGGGGTTCGCCGGTTCGGATCCCGGGCGCCCGCCGACGCACTGCCTGTCAGCCATGCCGTGGCGGCGTCCCATATAAAGTGGAGGAAGATGGGCACGGATGTTAGCCCAGGGCCAGTCTTCCTCAGCAAAAAGAGGAGGATTGGCAACAGATGTTAGCTCAGGGCTGGTCTTCCTCACAAAAAAAAAGAAAAGTGAATTACGATAAAGCATAAATTACCTTTAAATGAATATAACAGTCTTTCAGCTCAGACTCCCTGACGAGGGGTCCCTCCACTGGGCCAAACTGGGTGCGCTTGGGGATGCGCCTTTTGGAGAACACTCCTCCGAGGAACCTGTCGATGTAGAGGACCAGGGGGAGGCTGGCTCTTGCCCTCGTGAGCACGGGCCGGTTGGGGATCGGATGCAAGGGGCCATGCTTTGGGCACACTGAGGGATGTGCATTATTACATTCCTCACACCCTGCAAAAGAAAGAAAATCTTGAAGTCAGACTCCTCAACAGGACTTGATCTCGGATAAAAAGTTCTAACCTGAAAAAATTTCCAAATCTGGGGCCACCCGGTGGCGCAGCAGTTTAGTCCGCACTTGGCAGCCCGGGGTTCGCGGGTTCGGATCCCAGGCGCCCGCTGATGCACTGCCTGTCAGCCACGCCGTGGCGGCGTCCCATATAAAGTACAGGAAGATGGGCACGGATGTTAGCCCAGGGCCAGTCTTCCTCAGCAAAAAGAGGAGGATTAGCAACGGATGTTAGCTCAGGGCTGGTCTTCCTCGCAAAAAAAAAAAAACTCCAAATCTAAGTTTTCAAACCAAAATTCAATTAACTCCTACAATTACACTACCTGTTCAAAATCCTGTACTTTTCCTCTAAAATCAAGCAGAATTAGTTATGCCTGCCAAAAATAATATACAGGCTGTGACTTATTTCTCTACCGGATATTAATTTGAATAGTGGCCACTAAATTTACAAATCATTTATAACATGTCTGAAAAGAAAAAAGAAGAGCTAACTAGGCTAAGTGTTGCAAAATCTGATGACACAAAATAGATGAATTGTATGGTATATAAATTATATCTCAATAAAGCTGTTTAAAACAACCTAACAATACTGTTTAATCAGTTTCCTCAAAGGGAGTTATAGAAGCCTCACTGTCTGGGCATGTCTAACTCAAAGAGAAAAAGTGCTGTATGATTTGAGATTTCAATGCATATCGTGTGAAGATAATGCTAAAATGAATGAATTTAGCATCCCATCCTCATTCACTAGGATGACACAATTAGCCCAGCCCTTATAGGACATATGTTTTTTCAGCTCATTTCAGCTCAGTGATCAGTCAGCACTAACTTCCCACACTCATCCCGGTAACACCCATCTGTAACCATCCGACAGAATTAGATGGATATAGCGACAAAACAGAAAAGGGACTGGACCACACTGAGATCATATGCATGACCCTTAACAAATTTAATTAACCAATCATATTTTATCCAACTCTGGCTGTGTGATGACCTGGCTTAGAAAATAGGTATTTTCAATTTCTACAGTTCTCCAATAATGGAACACTACTTTGTGATTATATTTATAAGATAAAGTGACCTTATGTGTATTTGACTAAGAAGTTGCCTTGAAAACTTATGAACTCAAGGAAAAACAAAATGAGGAAGTTCTCTATTGAATACAGAGCTGAAAACTGGCCGCATGCAAATAGGCTTTACCACCACCACCCAGAAGGTCCCAGGAGAAATATAGTGAGACCGCAAAGCTCTGAATAGCCTGGGTAACTCAAATAAATGAGATAAGAACTTTGCCGTATAAACATGAAAATCGATGGCAGTGATTTGGTAGGTGAAAGCAGGACCCCTCCACTGCACGCAGGCAGTACAGAGAGGCAGTAAGTGCCGTGATTAACCGTGGACACAATGGAGCCACACCACCTGAGTTTGAGTCCTGACTCTTGCAACAACTGAGCATGACCTTAGGAAAGCTACCTACCTCATAAGACTGTGGAGAACATTAAACAAGTTAGAAAATGTAAAGCACTAGTGCCTGGAATACAGTAGGCATTTTTAAAAGATTATGAAGAGAGGTAAAGCAGCAGAGCAAACTTGCTAAAGCTGACATGGCTGAATATTCCAGGACTGGACCATGGTGGTTTGGTAGCTCAAGCTCTGGTATCAGAGAGACCCGGGCTCAATGCCACCCACTACTCACCCCTCGTGACACTGAGCAGGCTGCCCAGCTTCTTCTGAGCTTCAGTTCTTTCATCAGTTAAGTCGGAACTAAGGACATTGTCAGTGCCTCCCTGACGGTCTGCTGTGAGGACGGAGGGAGAAGATGCATACAAAGCAGGGAGCACAGGGTCTGCACACAGGAAGCCCTCGGTAAACACTACCTATGTTCCCGCATTCACACACTCACACACTCACAAGAAACAGCTTGTACTTACATAAGTCATGTGGGTCAAAGGGCCGAGGTGGATCTGGTTCCCAGTCATCCAGGTCTGTGTCTTCACCATCTTCCTCTTCATCTTCCTCAGTATCCTCATCCTCATCCTCATCCTCTTCCTCTTTGGCCTCTAGTCTACCCATAGGGTTCTGCAGAGTTGCCAAAGGGTCTGACCCATCCACACTCTCAAGTGAAGATAACACCTGGTTATGCACCGGTAATGAGGCCTGGACAAAGTTTAATCAGAAAGTCAGCACATGTTCACTTTTAGTTAGCTGGTACACACTCACACACACAAAATGGAAGGTTTTGGTGACAAATGTTTTTCACACTAGCTCCCTTCAAGTCCTGGAGAAATGATTTCCATCTATAGGCTGTAATGATGAGTCCGTCTTCATTTCTGCTCTTTCTGCCCCACATCTAGGCAAGCTGGTAAGAAAGCCTGGGAGTTCCCTCCTTAGGCACCGGCAGGAGTTTCAAACCCCTAAACCCCCTGACCACATGCTCGGGAACACTCACGCAGAACCCATCCCGTAACCTCAATAAAACCCGAGAGTCTCCTTTCCTTGCTCTCTCAAGCCACTCAAACCTACTTGAGAGGCCTGCCCTGTCTGCCCAGAGACTGCAAATATGTAAGGAATAAGCCTTTTCATACCCTCTTGGTGCACATGTGATGTCATCGGTCTCCACATCTGAACTCAGTTCTGGCTGGGGGTCCCACCTGCCTTTTCAGGATGGCCACAACATAGCGTGGGTAATGATCTTCAACCACTTCACTTTTTAAACTAAACACATGGTGCAACACACGGCTGGTAAAATTCAATGATTAACTCTCTTTCTACACACTTCAGAGAGACTGAGGTTTTTAAGTAAGAATGAAAGAGATGCCTATTTGTTTCATGGTGCTGAAGTTAGTCTCTTGCAAATAAGACAAGGTTTGGGTCACATACTGGGTTAAGGCTACGCTTACCAAATACAGTGGCAGAAAATAAACGGTACCTTAAAAAGTTCTCTCACCGCCTAAATAAGTGTCACGGAGTTACATACTACCCCAGATTCCTTTCACCCAATCTTAATTCTCCTGCTAAGTTAGCACCATAAGAGGCACACAAGCCGTGTTCCCGTCCTCTCCGTTCTATTCAATACATAAAGCGAGGTTTTTAAATGCCTACTCCTTTTCTTTATCTTTGCCTCCGTTGTGATCCCCACCTAGAATGCTCCTCCCTCCCCAATCTCCTAAGCCCTATCATATTCCAGTTTCTCCATGAATCACCTCTGAATGCTCCAGCCTCCCTGACTCTCCTCTGCTCAGATCTCCCACAGCACTTGGAGTCAGAGAATCCCGCTCTACAACATCATTCAGCCTCTGCGTCAACATTTCGTCACCTCACAAGGCAGCCCGAATCATTTGCTAACAGTTCAGCAGCGGCTTCTGTGAAGTCAAGATCTCCTTGTACATAATTCAACGCTTTGGTCAGGACCTAGGACCTTCCTCGAGTGACACAGAATAAGTCTAACCCTTCTGCCACATGAAGACAGTACTTCAAATATTTCAAAACCAAAACCCCCTAATTCATTCCATCATTTTTCACGTGGCCAACCTTCCAGATCCCTCATCATCCTGTGTCTTCATTTATTCCTCAGTGGATCCCCCATTTTTTATGAATCTAGCTTCAGACTGCACTAGCATTTACAATAGCCACTGTTCTACTGCTGACCCATTTTTGAACTTGCAAATAACTAAAATCCCTGGTTCTTTTATCCTCTCATAGATCATTTTCCCCTTTTCAGGACTTAAATAGCTGATTTTACTTAAATGGGGGATTTTGCATTTATCTCCAATAAATATCATTTTATTACTTTCTCTGTTCTTCCAGTCTGACAAGATCTTTTAGAATCTTGATTCCGACATCTCACCCATTACCTGTCCCTCCCAGTTCTGTATCCATTGACAAACATCATCAACTTTTCAGTGAGTATACATTTTCATGTGAGTCCATCTTGCCTCCTTAACTGCATCTCAGGGAAGTAGACCATGGGCTTTGGAGTCAGACAGATTCGGATTAAAATCCTGGCCCCACAACTTAGCAAGTTAATAAACTCCTCTGAACCTCAGTTTCTTTATCTGTAAAATGGACATAGTAATACATACCTCATAGGATGCTGTGAAGATTAAATGAAATGATGTATATGAGGCCACTAGCAGAGTGTCTGACATTTAATAAGTGCTTGATAAAAATAATAGATGACTATTATCACAAGTCCTTTAAGGACTGATATGACATCACACACTTCCTCTACAACCTTAAAAGACTGCTGAGCACGTGGTAAGTATTCAACGAGGATTAGTTTGTGAAAATATTTGGCCCTTTGGGAAATGACATCAATCCCTTTAGGCTTCTAAAGGCACTCTGCTGCTATTCACAGAAACATCCTTTGTCAGTTATGCATCTAAGTCTAAGAATTTCTTAAACTCTCTAAAGACACAATATTGTATGTGTTTACAGAGCCTGACTGCTAAAACAGTGTAAGATCATCGCCCAACACTTGAAACACTCAGGCTCCAGAAAGCAGATAAAATCAGTTACCTCAAATAGCATACGCATGTTTTAACATGCATTTATTTAACCCAGGAGCCCAGACTTTTACATGACATTCCGTCTCTGGGCCTTGTAGAAGCTTTACATAGGAGGACAAAATTCTGGGAGATGCTTCTGCTTCAGCTTCAATAAAAACAGAATAAAATGCCCACTGAGATGAGGACTCAACAAGCAAAGAGCAGGGGACTTCTGGCAATGAAACTGCATTTGCTGCCTCCCTCTGCATCCTCACCTGATCCTGCAGTCAAGCTGCTTTGTTCCACTTGCTCTCAGAGCGCAGTTTCAATATCACCCTTTACTCTAGGCCACTTATGTATTTTGCCAGCATTAATGATGAATGTTATCATATATTGAACAAACCAAAGCATATATCCACCTCTACTCCTCATAAATTCTTTATCTCTTTGCAGAGCCAACCTAAATGAATAAATTCAGCAATTCAGAGTTATTCCAGCGAAGCTGAGATGTATTTTTTCCCAACAGATGCTGCTAGAAAGACTGTGGTGCAGCAAGTTTACTGCTGGCTTCTCGCCACTGCTGAGGAAGCTGACATTAAAATAGTACCAACAACCTTCTCCTCCCTCATGCTGGAACTCTCCTAAAAGAATGTGGCAAAGACAAGACTTGAACACTTCAGCATTATCTTGAAGGACTGATGCTAAAGCAGAGGTTGAACATCTACCGGGATCAGGCAGACTACTGTTGAAAAGGGATGAAAAGAAATCATGATAATCAGTTCTGGGTAAGAACTGTATACTTATGGATAGCAGAGACCTCAACACACAGTAGGCACGCATTAAAAAATTGTTTAATTAACGATTCAAATTCAACTGACATTTACTGAGAGCTAGGGATATATTTAAATTCCTTTGAGGCCAGGTAATGTTACCACACAACTCCTAAGTGGCACTGATGAAATTCAGATTCTGACTCTGCCCTGCTTCTTCCACTACGTCACAATGGTCCCTACAGAGTTGTCTATTCAAGGAGAGCAGCAGATGAGGTAAACATCACACACACCTTGAATACCAGAGCAACAAGGTAACCACACCTGCTCCGGAGGCAATAGCCAGGAAGAAAGGTGGTGAGCAATGTGTGCCAATTCTACTTAAAGGAAAAGAATAAGATACAAAAATATTTTAATCCTGTGCATTTTGTCATGTACAATAAAACACAGTAAGAGGAAAAAGAATTTGTTAAACCTACGGTACCCTTTCTCCTTCCCACTTAATATCACTCTCTGTAATTATTTCTGAAACTACATAATGCATTTCAGGATACAATTTATCTGAGAAGTAAAATATGAAGCTACACTGGACAGCAGCAACACAACAGAATGCTTCTGGATTCCTACTGAGACCAATTATCAGTGCAGCATATTCCCTTCTCAGTGTGTGGGGAGCCACACATGTTCATTTTCAGAAACAAGGAGACTGAACTTCTAAGTCTGGAGATTATTGGTGCCTTCCTTAAGGACGAGGGAATACATATAGGAAAAAGGCTTCAAGTGGATTTTGCCATCACTAAAAATTATTGAAAACAGGAACCTGTTTGCTAAGAAAAAAAAAATGCATCTATCATCTGTGTTAAATCCATACTCCAACTTGCTCTCCAGAATTTGTACAGGTCACAGAATAAACTGACAATCACTGAGGTATTATAGCCAGAAATAAACACCATGCCGGTCAAAAGGAAACTGCAATAAAGATGCTAAAAGCCAATAGTTATACTCCCTTGTGACACCGGGGTTCATAGAGCTATCTGAGAACAACTTTCCTTTTGTACAAAACATGAAACAAGCAGATTGTTTCCAGAGATTGGAGAAGATGAAGGGCCCTTTGAGGTGCAAATGGCAATAAAACTTCTAATTAAAACTATGCCTTAATATTAAAATAGCAAAATACAATTTTGCCTATCAGATTGGCAAAATTTTTAAAGAATGCAAATACCCAAGGTTGCAAGGGTGTGTGGAAATGGGCATTCTCATATAATGTAAATTTTTTCAGCATCTGAAAAGCAATTTAGAAAGTCTTATCAAAATAACTTTCCATTTATAATGACAAATTTCAAACATATCAAATAGAAAAGTTTAATAACCTCACATACCCATCATTCAGATTCAATAATTATCAACTTCTGGCTAACCTTATTTCAACTCTTCTCACACCCACTTTACCACTCACTAGATTATTTTGAAGCAAACCTCAGACATTATACATTTTCACCTGTAAGTACTTCAGTAGATATCTCTACAAGAAAAGGACTTCTGTATTTTATATGTTATCATACCTAAAAAATTAATCATTCCTTAATATCATCAAATATCCAATTAATGTTAGGATTTCCCCAATTTCTCATAACTATTTTTTTATAGTTTTGTACTTGATTTTTATTTTTATTTTTTTGTGAGGAAGACTAGCCCTGAGCTAACATCCGTTGCCAATCCTCCTCTTTTTGCTGAGGAAGACTGGCCCTGGGCTAACATCCGTGCCCGTCTTCCTCCACTTTATGTGGGATGCCGCCACAGCATGGCTTGACAAGCGGCGCATCAGTCATGCCTGGGATCCAGGCCTGGGATCCGGGCCTGCGAACCCTGGGCCGCCCAAGTGGAGCTCGAAAACTTAACCACTACGCCACCAGGCCAGCCCCCTCTCTCATAACCTTTTTTACAGTTGGTTTGCTCAAATCAGGACCCAACAAGGTCCACGTATTGCATCTACTGATATGTCCCTGAAGTCTCCTTTAATCTGTAAAAATTCCCATTCCTCTTCTTTGCCTTCACAATTTATATGTGGAAGAAACTAGGCCATTTGTCCTACAGAGTTTCCCATCATCAGGATTTTGCTGATTGTATCCTGTGTGTCTTTCAACTTGTTCCATTGTATCTACCATGCTTCCTATAAGCTGGTACTGGAATCTAGAGACTCGATCAGATTGAGGTTCAATTTTTTGGGAGGAATACTTCATCATGTGGTAAAATGCAATAGGAAGCACACAATACCAGGAAGCCTATAATGAATGGCTCTCTCTTTTTAGTAATATTAACAATGTTCCGAGGGTTAAGTTGATCCATCCATTAGAAAGTGCCTCATCAGCTTTTTGCTGATGCTTTCAGACTACTGTTAATAATCATTGCCTAGATCCACATTTCATTAGTAGATGAAAAATGGTGATATTCTAAGCCAATCACCCCCTCTTTATTTATTAGTTGGAATGCTTCCATAAAGAAATTTCCCTCATCAAGTAATTGTTTACCTGAGTACATTCAGAGAGAAAGGCTGGATTCTTTCCCATCAGCTACCAGTTTTCGAATAATGTGGTGCTCCCCCAGCATCCTCAAATAGTGACCAATGAGTTATTTCTTTTAATATTAGTGTGAACTTGTGGATTTTAAATATATTTAATGTATTTTAATCTATTATAGACATTTTCCCTTTTCTTTTTTTGAGGAAGATTAGCCCTGAGCTAACATCTGTTCCCAATTCTCCTCTTTTTGCAGAGGAAGATTGGCCCTAGGCTAACATCCATGCCCATCTTCCTCTATTTTATGTGGGACACCTGCCAGAGCATGGGTTGATAAGTGGTGCGCAGGTCCGTGCCCAGGATCCGAACCTGCGAACCCCAGGCCACTGAAGCAGAGCACGTGAACTTAACCACTACGCCACCAGGCTAGCCCCAACATTTTCCTTTTCCTATGGGTCAAATTGTCCCATTTTGGCCCCTTCAAGTTAGTTCATGCATTCTTTCCAGAGGCCCCCTAGAACAGAAGTTTTACTAGCTTCCTTGCATTCTGATAAGACAAGATGTTTCAAGCACATCTTATACATTTCCTGCCCCAGAACTAGAATCTGCCATTTCTCTAAGTAGCCCTGATTCCTTTTACTGGAAAATCGTATTTAGAGACCACATCGGTTCATTGCTACTGGGCTGATGACTGTATCTAAACCTTTTCAGTGGCCACAACTAAAAAACATGTTTTTTAAGAGAAAATATATCACAAGTTCATGCTGATACTCTAATTCAAATTTAGGACTCTGGGTTTTTATTTAATCTGTTTGATTTTTATATTTGTATCTTTTTCCACTTTCACAAAAAAATCTCACTTCTTAAATAACTTTAAATGTGAATACCTTTAGTCTCTATCATTTCCCTTTAGGGAATTTATTCTAAGGAAATAATCTGATATGATATCTATGACAGTGTTCTTTATAGTAGCAAAAAAAGAAAAGGAAATAACCTACATATAAAACAACAGATGTAGAATGTAAATAATAGTACATCCCTATAATAGAATATTATACTATAATAGAATATTATATCAGTAAAAATGATGATGTAGCTTTTCAGGACGCTATTAAAAGAAAAATATGTATATCATCAGGATGAAAGATGAAAGCTACTTTTTTTCTGTTCTTTTCAATTGAAATATAATTGACATATAACATTATATTAGTTTCAGGTGTCGAAAACAATGATTCGATATTTGTAGAAAGCTACTTTAAAAGAAAAAAATCATATACTCTGGCTGGATATACAATGGACTATTGAATAAATTATGCAAAACCCCAAACAAAATATTTATAAACCAAATCCAAATCCAGACATATATGAAAAGGATCAAGCAGAGTTTATTCCAGAATTCAAGGCTGGCTTAATTTTTAAATATCAATTAATATAATTCACCATATTGACAGAAAAGAGGAGAAAAATCTCAACATATTCAGAAAAAGCATTAGATAAAAATCAACATCGATGAATAATAATCAATATCAATTAATAATAAACACTCACTAAAAACTAGAAATAAAGAGAACTTTCTTAATCTGATAAAGAGTATTCTTTTTAGGAAAATCCTGCACTAAACATCATTCTTAATAGTGAATATTTTTCCTCTGAGAGCAGGAAGGAAAAAAGGAAACCTACTAGCACCCCTTCTATTCAAAAATGTATTAGAGATCCCAGCCAGCAGACAAGGGGGGAACAAAAAAAGAAATAAAAATAAAAGATAGAAGATTGGGAAGGATTGGAAAGAAAGAAAACTGTCACCATTCACAGACAACATGACTATCAAGAAAATCAGGGGGCCAGCCCGGTGGCGCAGCGGTTTAGTTCGCACTTGGCAGCCCAGGGTTTGCGGGTTCGGATCCTGGGCGCCCGCCGATGCACTGCTTGTCAACCATGCTGTGGAGGTGTCCCATATAAAGCAGAGGAAGATGGGCAGGGATGTTAGCCCCGGGCCAGTCTTCCTCAGCAAAAAGAGGAGGATTAGCAACGGATGTTAGCTCAGGGCTGGTCTTCCTCACAAAAAAAAAAAAAAGAAAAGAAAGAAAGAAAATCAAAAATAAAAGCTAGATAATAAAAATTTTTTTAATTATACCATTTATAATACCATCAAAACACACCAAATATCTAGGAATAAATCTATTGAGAGATGTGTAAGACCTCAACCCAGAAGGCAATCTTTAACTTTTATTTTAAACTCAAGGATATATAATGTTCACAGATTGTAAGGCTCAATATTATAAAGATGTCAATTCTTCACAAACTGATCCATAGACTCAATGAAATTCCAATGAATATCCTGCAGGACTTTGGCGGAGACTTCCAGATTGATTCTAAAATGTATATGGAAAAGCAAAGGGCCAAGAAACTCTTCAAGACAAACCAAGTGGAGGAAAGATCACAGTCCTGGATATATTTGGTATATCCATAAAACTGAATACTATAGAGCAATCAAAATAGAGGGGGAAAAAAACCCACAGCTACACCCAACAACATGAATAAATCTCCCAAGCATACTGTTGAACAAAAGAAGCCAGACAAAAGGAAACTATACTAAGTAATTCCATTTACATAAAGTTCAAAATCATGGAAAACTAATCTACAGTGTTAGCAGCCAGGAGAGTAGTTACCTTTGAGGAGATGAGGAGGAGTGATTAGGAGGGAGCATGAGGAGGGCTTTTAGGAGCTGGCAAGGTTCTGTTGTTTAATCTGAGCATTGGTTTAGGGTAAATTCACTTCATGATATATCATTGTGCTATATGCTTACAAATGTTTGCATTTTTCTATATGTATGTAATAATATAACTAAAAAGAAAAAAGAAAAACACAGTAAGGAAATATGGTGGACATAAAGGAAATTACACAAATAACCTGGAAAAAAGCAGACATAAAAATGGTTATAGAGAACATGTTAGTTATGGCATGCAAAGAAGAGCCAATATGCTCAAAGCGATGTTCCTGAAAAGTGAACATATCAAATGAAACTGAAAAGATTTTCAAACGCCTAATAGATGAAAATGTTCCTGAAATAAAGTCTTAACCTGCACATCGAAAGGACACACCCTGTCCTAGGAAATTTTGATTCATATGCTGGTAAAGTCATTAGATTGCAAAGAAAAACTTCAAGAACAGAGAAAGAATCAAACAGGCATTAAGATAGAAAAGGAATGAGGAAAATAATCAAAATTAGACTCACAATTTCTACAAATTAAATGCCAGTAGAGAATGGAGCAAAATTCTAACTAATTGTTACTGGACACAGCATCAATATATTAGCTACAATGATAATGCAACTAACACGAACAGTGGAGAGGAAAGTGGGAGGAAGTGTCAGGGTGCTGATGTCCATGTCATCACAGCAGGAACCAAGGACAGAAGCTCAAGTGCAGGTTAGGAAAACATGATGACTCCAACCTCTTTCAGTTTCACCTCAATTTCTTTTTCGTCTGCTAAACTCAAGTAAATTTAAGTTTAAAGTATTTAGATTAATAATAGCATTTAGGGCACGATGCCATTTTTCCCCTTGCTTGTTTATCTTTGCCTATATGTCTGCAAGGATGTCTTGAATAATAGTTACCAACTCTTAAGTTAATGAGGATGTTTCTGCGCAGAATTGTTTGTTTGGGGTTTTTTTTTATGTACTTCTTTTTTGTATTGCTTCAACTTAGCATGAGAAGAAAATCATTACTCCAAAAATGAGTGACTGAATTAATCATCTATGAAAGACAGTCAAAAGGATTTCATTTTATTTTTTCCTGCCAACTTGTAAAACTAATTAATTCCTTGATGGAATCAATAAATATTCACAGAAATGGACATGGTTTGTTTTGTCAAGAATATACCTAATTATTACAAAATTATTAAAATAAAATAACTGCTACAGACTGAATGTTTGTGTCTCCCCAAAATATATATGTTAAAACATAATCCGCACTGTGATGGTTAGGAGGTGGGGCCTCTGAGAGGTGATTGGGTCATGAGGGTGGAGCCCTCATGAATGCAATTAGCACCCTTATAAAAGAGACCCCAGAGAGCTCGCTTTCCCTTTCTGCCACACGAGGACACAGTGAGAAGATGGCCCTCCAGGAACCAGGAAGTGGGCCCTCACCAGACAGCAAATCTGTTGGCACCTTGATCTTGGACCTTCCAGTCTCCAGAACTGTGAGAAATAAATCTGTTGTTTATAAGGCACATAGTCTATGGTATTCTGTTATGGCAGCCTAAATGGATTAAGACAAATTCTCATTCAAGTTCACATACCCCACAAAATTGCAGATCACTACCAATCAAGAATAAATTCAACCATAACTGATACGACAAAGACTCCTACGAATTCTCTCTAGATTTCATAAATAATATTAATACAACTACTGTTTATTTTTCAAGTTTAAACTGGAAGTATCAGAATCATCTACTAAAAAATTTAAAAACCATAAAGTGCTTACTAGTGAGAATTTACTTGATAATGACTCGTGACACTCAGTGGCTCAGCTAAATAAAAGTCATACTAGCCAACACGAAAATAAAACTATTTTGATTCATATTCCCTTCACAGTAAGACTGACAACATCTAGCTTTCGTACCTTATTACTTTCACAACTTGGGAAAAATTAGAAAGAAGTCCCTCAAAGTCAAATAGGATACATTAGAAATATGGATAAAAGGAAAGAAATGTTTTAAAAGAAAACCAAAAAGAATCTCAATTTTTCAGAAACTAGAATGAAGAAAGTTGCCACCAAACCTATATGTTATTTAAGCAGGAATTTTTTTCCCAATATTTCAAAATAGATCAAGTACTAAAATGTTTCCAAATTTCAAAAAAGAGACACTTTCAAAATGCAGGATTATTCTTTGGAACTTGAACCAACATCCAGCTGATATGCTTACTTTTTAAATTTCTCTGACAAATCACTTTTTTATGGCCAGGCTATTCCAATATATATCTACTGATTGGAGTGTGTTAGTATTATGTTTTGGTTTGTTTTCATTAAAGGAAGTGGAGAACATTCTTAATACATAAGAAACAGACTTCCAGAGAATGCACGGTACAGAGGGTTGAGGGGCATTCCAGAGAATAGTAACATTCATAGTATTATCCCCAAACAACAAAAAGGCAACTTATTACCTGCTGAGCTGTAGCATCCTGTTGGACATAAGCTACCTGGCCTGGGTCTGTAAACAGAGTCTAGACAAAAAAAAAAAAAAACATCAATAGATCTTTAGACGGCTCGCCTACACAGGAAAAATTACCCTACTGCTAAACACCAATTCTTGTGAGAGTTAACTCCTATATAGCTAGTAATAACCCTTCATTAATAAAGAAGATAAAGATAGTAATCTTACATTCAGCTAAAACCTTTCACTCAGATCGCTCCAAAGAGATTGTATAAGCTAACCGTCTCGATTGGCTAACATATTTCACGATTTTACTCCTAAGCAAAGCCTCTCTTGAAGTTGTATGTCACAGCTACTTACAAAGCATGCTATGAAAACGTACAAGACATGCCATGAACGAGAGTGCGTACATTCACACATAACACTATGTATCACAGGAGCAGACAAGATTAAATGAAAACAGACGGAGATATACAGACATACAGAAGAGTATTATATATGCAAGGATTATAACTCTTTCAAATGCAACTGCACACTCATTATCAGAAGAGAAGTAGAAGGAAAATAAATTGAACTTAACATTCCATAGACTCTTTTTTGGATAAAGCCAGTAAAATCATAATTTTTAAAAAGTTCTAACTATAAACACACAATAATTTGGGTCATGATACAGCAAAGCTAACCAGAGAAGGAAAATCTTCAAAATAATTTTAGCCAGGGCACCACAGAAAATCTCCAATCTAGAGAAATATTCTTTCCTCTAAAGCATTTAAAAGGCTAATTTGCCCGACTATAGTTCAGTTTTGACTCCAGACGAGTGTGAAAGAGACTTTCAGCCAGTGTCAGATTTCTTAGATTTGACATTAAAAAGTATAATTCAGACATTTAGTGACATAACAATAAACTAAAAGTTGGGAACAGGGCATTCTTAACATAAACGATGTGATCCTATTTTACTATAGTTTGGGCACTTAAATGAAGCAGAGGCATTCCAAAAGTACCACCTGACAATTTGGCAATTTCATCTTTATACAGATTTGAAAGGTACAATTAGGCCCCATTTCTTCTTGGAAGTGATTTGAGCCTCTTCATTAAATATTGCATGAGGGCAAATTTTTATTACCGGGATCCTACTATAAAAGTATGGAAGTTTTTTTTAATATGTTTAAAAGTGCTTTGTACATTGTAAAGCGCTAACAGTAGAAACTAATTTTTATATATTGGGGAATGTGTGTATCATGCATTTGGAAACTAACACTGCAAGTCACTGACAAAAGAATAAAAGTAGATATAGTCGCACAGCTTTTACCTTCACCTCTATTACAGTCCTACAAATCAATAAGGTATTAATAAATAGTGTAAATAAGCTGGTAGGACACTTTGCTTACAGATGTAAGTGAAATCATCTGTATATTTTCACTGATCCACTTTGATTAAGCTGTACAAAACACAAATGCCATTTTTGGCCTGGTTCTTGACACTTAGGAAAAGTAACAAGTTGATAATTTCGTCAATGGTCACTGGGGAGAAGAACTGACAGGAGGCTAGTGCTCTAACTCCTTCTTACATTTAATCTAAATAAATAAACCATATCTTCCTCTGCCAAGTTGGTTATAAACCCCTTGAGAGCACAAATCTTATCTGAATATTTCCTGCATCACCAGCCCTTTGCACAGTGACTGGCAGAGAATAAATATAAGTAATTGGTGAATTAATTGCTTAATACACAAACTATACACAATATTCCTTCACGTGCCTGTGCGGCTTCCACAGGATGGATGTACACCAGGGTATGCTCTGGACCATCCACTGAAGTGTAGGAGGCACCATCTGCCGTGTACACCACCTGCTGCGGCGGGCGAACCTGGTCATCGGTGTAGACGATCTGAGCCACAGTTCCAGCGTCTGGAACAAAGTGCACCTGAGGAAAAAGCAGCAAGTATGTAGCAACTGTCCTCATGGAACAAAGCAAATCTCACAAAGACAGGTGCCCGACTGAGCACAGTACACATTTGCAGTTCTAAAATATCCCCAATGAAAGGAGAATGAGGACTGACACATCATCTTCCCTGAGTCAGCAGCTCAGAAACAGGATCCAAGAACCTTGTCACTGATTCACTGCTTAATATTAGACAACTGATTTCAATTCCCCTTTGCCTCAAATGTCCAATGCAGATATATCTTTTGGGGAGTAATGAGGGGGTGGGTAACTAATCCTGGAAGTGTGACTGAAGATTTCTGGTTGACAATGTTACTAAATTACAAAATACAAAATACGTCAAGACTCAACAGCCAGTTGCTCTTGACACATCATAAAAATTCAACTTTATAACTAACAATGCCTTTCAGCAAACACATTAAAACAGGATCACTTTCTTTCCTACAAGTTCTTTCATACTCCAAGGCTGCACTGGAGGCTTATCAGTAAATGTTTGTTGAATCAACGAACGTAACAGAATTCTTTGCCAGCTAGGTAAAGATACAGAAAATTCTAATAAAGTACTTTTCAGGGGTTTTGGACAACTATTTCAGTTGTCACCAGGGTAAATAATTTTCCATCTACCAGGAACTAAAGCAGAAACTGAATTTCGTAAAACTCTTTCTGAGCAGTCGGCTTTGGAAGTTTGAATTCCTGAAGGCTTGACTTTGGCACACGACGTGAGGCCTGATGCCGAAGGAATGGAAGCAGATGGCCAAAGCACACATTCAGGAGAGAAATCATTTATGTGCTGATATTGAAGTGGGGCACTGTTGGGTTGAAATCCTTACTCTTATACCCTCTTGGCTTTGGACCTAACTTTTTATTTTCGTTTTCTCCAGTGGAGAAGAGTAGATCCAAAGATGACAGGCTAATTTAATCCCCAGAAAGAAACCTGGAGACCAAATGCAATCAAGCACCACAGAAACCAAACAAACTCTCCTTCTACTCTAAGTGATGAATCCAGCTTCTACATAAATTTGATTTGTCCGTAAAGATATAGTTTGTATATTGGAAGAATTAGGCTTATAACATATTTGTGAAGTTTTAAGTGCTGCAAGATCATTTTGTGACTTTAGATTTGTTCATTAACATCAAAACCTTGGACTAGTTTCAGTGCTTAAAAAAGGCAAAAAATGTTTCCTCAAAAGAAGAGTTATCCAAGCTTTTCACCTTGGTCTTCATCACTCACTGTTCCACTCCATCAGAACTCCTAGCTGGGAGAAGGAACGAGAGGAGGAGGGTAAAATGAGGGGTGCTGTGCTCTGTGGTCTACTGTCTGGTTACCCACAAATGGGGATCCTAATCACACAGAGTGCCATAAACATATTTTCTCTTATTTTGTTCTTTAACGGGCTACACTTTTATTTATAAACAAAATATACAGCTGCACGAAAGCAGCCTTCAAAATGGTTTCCATGAGAACAAAACAGCATTCTTAATGATTCTGCTGGGAGCATCTCTGGAACTTTTTTTAAGTATTCAGACTCAGACTTTTAAATTATACCAGATGATCAACTTTATTTATTGCAATATTTATCATAGCTGGTATGATAGCAATTCGAAAAGCAGAGGTCATCAATTATAGCAGCATCTGAATAAGTGACTAACCTCCAGAGCTGCTGACTCATCAGTGGGACAACTTTCAATTAGAGGTTTACGTTCCGAATTTGAAAAGAAAAGAAAAAGCCACTCACTTTATAGACATACCTTGTACTTCATTACAGGTGAAGAGTCAAAACCCTATACTGGATAACATATAAGAAACACACCACAATTTGAGGCTTTCAAACACCAATAACATGAAATAAAACAGGGTAGTGAAACAGATTACGACAATAAGTTGGGGGAAAGGCAGAGAAGCCTGTGCCTGGTAATTTAGCTCTTCTAAGTCTCACTGAACCACACTGAGCGAGCATTCAAAGTACAGTTCCTTATGGACCAGGGCTGCATGTCAGCTCCCGCCCACCCCCTCTAGAAATAGACAGCTGCTATTTCTCCAGCTGTCAGCAAACTATCCAACTAAAACACTGCTGTCGACACCCCACTGGAAAGACGGCTCTTCACCTGGGCAGCATTCTCTTCGTGTTCTGCAGACGTAGGCCACACGTGTGAGCTTTCATCTTTGGAATCCATCCTTTCCCTACTGGACAGCTCCACGTCCAGGGCACCTAGGGCAGGACAGGGTGGAGGACAGTCATCTGTCTACCACGCTAGTGTTCATGAAGGACAAAAAGACCTCTCTGCAATGTGTCTGAAAAAAGAGAGAAAAGGAACCAAGATTTTAAATAGATGAATACATTTTAATAAATTAGAGTTTCAACCACAAAGAGAAAAAAAATCTTTGTAAAAGATAACACACCTGCGCAAAAAAGGTAAAAATGGAGAAATTGTAGTGATAAAACAATGTACTGCAGGCTTTCTATGTTCTAGACACACGGTAGGTAAGTGTAACCCTCATCAGAAACCCTGAAGGTAGTGCTGTCAATTCTCCTGATGAGGAGAACGAGGTTCCCAGACGGTAAGTGCAGGTAAGTGACAGGTTCACACCCCAGTCTGATTGCTGCACAGCCCCAGCTCATCTCTCTCTGCATATCTGCTCAGACACTGACTTTCTGTACTACCCACTGGAAATAAAAAGCAGAATAATAAAAGTCACAAAACCAGGAAAAAAATGGCAGGTGGAGGGGGCTGAATTTTCTGGGCCACAATTTGGTGAATACAAATATAACCTTCGTTTCCCTTTGGTCAGTACACAAGTGATTGGTGAACAAATCAAAAGCCTCAGTAAGCATCCACACGCACGAAATCTACATGCTGAAACCTTATTCTTTTCCAAAATAGTATTTTTAAGGTAATCAATCTTCCCTTCTGATAATGATAAAATGTCGACATCTTAAAAGTCACATGAGACCTGCTGTCTAATAGGGCAGCAGCGCAGCATGCCTGACACACCTCCTCCCACCATCCGGTTAAACTGGCACACAGAGGCAGAAAAGGTAAAACCACCCAGAACACACTAAACTAAAGGTAAGAAAGACCAAGATCTGGCCAAGATCCAGCCAGAATTTTCGCCATTATTAATGGAAATAAGCTGAGAAGCACTTTCTTAGACTACTAATGCTCCAAACTCTGAACCAGAGTAAGACCCAAAGAAGAAAGAAAGAAGAGAGAGTGGAACACCCGAGGCCTGGGCCTTACTCTGGAATGCAGGAACCGCCATGTCCGGACCGCGCGTGAGCCTCATCTGAGCCACTGAGGAGCCTGTACCCACCTCACCTCCACACTGCCACCCTCACTCCCACCAGAAACCGCCCCCACCACATACACACTCATGCTGCAGACACCCTACTCTTCTCCCCGTCAGGGGGTGCTGGAAACAACGCCCATGTCCACCAATAGGGGAATACAAACAAAGGGGCATGGAGGAACTTTCTGGAGAAATGGAAATGTTCTATCTATATCTTCTACCTGGACTTGGGTGGTGGTTTCATGGGGAATGCAGGTGTCAAAAGTCATCAATCTATTCAATTAAAATATGTGAATTTTATTATGTGTAAATTATACCCTAATAAAGTTGATTTTTTTAATTGATGTCATAATAGTTTATAACATTGTGAAATTTTAGTTGTACATTATTGTTTGTCAGTCCCCACATAAATGCGTCCCTTCACTCCTTGTGCCCACCCCCCATCCCCCTTCCCCCTGGTAACCACCAAACTGTTCTGCCTGTGTGTTAGTTTAGCTTCCACAAATGAGTGAAAAAAAGTCGATTTTTTTTTTAAAAAGCACACCTTCCTTATATAACACTACTATTTAAGCAAAAATAAAAAAATATTCAGGGTGAGCTGTATAGTATGTGAATTATACCTCAACAAAGCTGTTATATTTTTTAAAAACAAAAATATTAAGAAACCTAGGAATAAATGTCACCAAAAATATAAAGATCTATATGAAGAAAACCACAAAATTGTACAAAAGGACACAGAAGGCTCAGTATTACAAAATCACAAAATGTCCTGTATAGGTAGCATTTTTTAAAATTTTTTATTTTGAAATAATTTCAGACACAAAAGCCACAAAAACAGTACAAAGAATTCATGTGTTTCTTCACTCAGATTCCTCAAAAGTGAACATTTCATCATGTTTACTTTATTATTCTCTCTTTCTCTCTCTCTCTTTTTTTATCTGAATCATTTGAGAGTAAGCTGCAGACACAGTGCCCCTTTACTACTCAATTCTTGCCTATTCCTAAAAACAGGACATTTTGTCACATAACCACAGTACTACTACCAAAATCAGGGAAGTTAACATTGAAACAATACTATTACCTAATTTACAGACCTTATTCAAATTTTGCCAATTGTCTAATTAATGTCCTTTATAGAAAAAGAAACAACTTTTTTTCTGGCCCAGGATCCAATCTGGCATCGCACACTGTGCATTAGCTGTCATGTCCCTACAGTTCCCTTGGACCTGGAACAGTCCCCAGTCTGTCTTAGTCTTCCATGACCTTGACATTTTTGAAATGCACAGGCCATTTATTTTTCAGAATGTCCCTCAATTTGAGCTTGTCTGATGTTTATTCATGGTTAGATTCAGGATACGTATTTTTAGCAGGAATCCCACAGAAGAGATGTTGTGTCCTTCCTATACAGGAATTTGAGATTTGTTTTTTTCAGCTCGGTTCATTGGTTGCACAAACACTCAGGTGCACACTATGCCAGGCACTGAGACATGGCGAGGATCAAGGCAGGCTCAGCCGGTACACTCAGGAAACATACACGGCCCAGAGCACCTTTCAGCATTTGTTTTCATTTCCAGAAAGGTGCTTATTATTTCTTTTATTTTAATTTTATTTATATATTTTTTAATAGGTACTAAATTCACTTGGCTCAAAATTCAAAAGGCACAAAAAGCTATACAGCGGACAATCTTCCTACCTGGAATCCCTTAATCACTCTTCAGAAGCAACCCGTAGTATCAATTTCTGGTCTACTCTTCCAAAGATACTTTATGCAAATACAAACAAAAATATATATACTCTTTGCCTCTCCAACCACAAATAGAAACATACTATTGATTCTATACAAAGTAGCATCTCTTACAAATCTTGTTTATTCCGCATAATATACCTTTTACATTGTTCCCTATCCATATATCATTTCCTCATTCTTTATTACAGCTGTATCATTTCATTGTATGAATATATCATAATTTATTTAATCAATCTTGTGTTGATAAATATTCAGGTTATTTTTAATCTTTCACTGTAATAAGCAACACTGTGATGAATAACTTTGGATATACATTGTTTTACATGTGTTAGTATAATGAATTCTTTTGAAGTCTCGGAGGGAAGATACTTAATCAGTTAAAGTGGCTGGCTGACTACAAAGTCACTATTAGTTTCTGAACTTCAACACTGGTATTCATCTCCCTTTGCCTTGTGCATGAGGGCACCAGGGATACACAGGGAAAAGTGCTCTGACCTGAGATGAGGCAGCAGTTAGTACAAAAGGCGTAGTGGTTAAGAGTGTGGGTCTGCCACCAGCTGGGAGAAAATATTCGCAAATCGTTTGTCCGACAAGGGATTAATTTCAGTAATATATAATGATCTCATACAACTGAGCAACAAAAAAACAAACAACCCAATTAAAAAATGGGCAGAGGATATGAACAGACATTTTTCCAAGGAAGAGATACAGATGGCCAATAGACACATGAAAAGATGTTCAACATCACTAATCATCAAGGAAATGCAAATCAAAACTACACTAAGATATCACCTTACACCCGTTAGAATGGCTATAATCACAAAGAAAAATAACAACAAATGCTGGAGAGGTTGTGGAGACACGGGGACCCTCATTCACTGCTGGTGGGAATGCAAACTGGTGCAGCCTCTATGGAAAACAGTATGGAGAGTCCTCAAAAAATTAAAAATATAAATACTGTATGATCCAGCAATCCCACTCTTGGGCATCTACCCAATGGACATGAAATCAACCATCACAAGAGGCTTATGCATCCCTATGTTCATTGCAGCATTATTCACTATAGCCAAGAAGTGGAAGCAACCCAAGTGTCCCTCGACTGATGATTGGTTAAAGAAGAGGTGGTATATACATACAATGGAATACTACTCAGCCATAAGAAAAGACACAATTGTCCCATTTGCAACAACATGGAAGGACCTAGAGGGTCTTATGTTAAGTGAAATAAGCCAGAGAGAGAAGGACAGACACTGCATGAACTCACTCATATATGGAATATAAATGAACACACGGACAGAGAGAACTGATTGATGGTTACCAAGGGGAAGGGGGGTGGGGGCTGGGCACAAGGGATGAAGGGTTACATCCACATGGTGACGGACAAACAATAATGTACAACTAAAACCCCACAGTGTTATAAACTATTAAGACATCAATTAAAAAAAAAAAAAAAAGAGTGTGGGTCTGGACCTGGATCTGGGTGGCAATTCTGAGACTTAACTGACCTCAGGCAAAACACAGAAGTTCTCTCAATTCCTCTTCCTTCTCTGTAAAATGGGGATCATAAGGTTACTGAGAGAATGACAAGAATTAATGCATGTAAAGTGCTTAGCACAATGCCTGCTACATAATAAACACTCACATTTTAGCTTTAAAAAAAAGGTATTCAAACATATTGCATTTTTCTACCTCCCCATCTCAACTCTAAGTTCTTTCAGGTCAAGGAATGCACTGGCTCACAAGAGAAACTAGATCTGGCATGTGGCAGGTACTCCATAATTTGTATGGAAGGGTTTAAAGATATCACAGTGAGCAGTGGGAAAAGAGAAAAGGACGCCTATTCCAACTGGGGTGTTCAGGGATGACTTCTTGGAGAAGACGAAGCTTGAACGATGAATAGGAACAAGTAAGCAGAAAAAGGAAGGGACAGGACATTTACTCTCGACTGAAATATCTTTTTTCTAATCTTACCAAAATAAGGAAGTAGAAATTATATGACATCAAATACCAGTAAACTGCAAAAGGCAAGGATAAAGGGAGAGAAAAAAAGGAAATAACTATCTAGCAGATGTGGAGCAAAAGAACAGGACAGTTAATCTACACATAGATTCCAGAGAATTTGAATTGAACATCATGGTTTCCATATTGGCTCAACTGCTCACCAGTTATATCACCTTTGGCCAAATCACTTAAATACTCTGAGCCTCAATATCATATGTAAAATGGAGATAATAATTACCTCCCAGTTATAGCGAGAGTTACATGATATATGTAAAAATTCTAGGCACAAGATCTCACACATAGTAGTGCTCAAATATATCAACTTTCATATTTTACAGATGAGCTATAAGAGCTTCAGAATTTTCAAAACATTTCATAATTTTTTAAAACCTAGCAATTTATCAAACAGCAAATGCCCTGTATGTGAACTTCCTTTATAGTAAGGCTTGTCATATTTGTTTTCCTGTTTTATTTTTTTTTAACTGAACAATTTATAGAGCCCTGTTGATCTTGATTTATAGGCGATTCCAGTAGCTACTTTAGTGCTGTCCAACAGGCAGGTGCTGACAGCCTCCGTCAGCTAAGGATGCACTTCCTTCCATTCCTCACCCTTCTGCCTCTTCTACAGACCTGAAAGAACTGGAGAAGCACAAACTATACCTTGTCTAGAAAATGGTCACCCATCTTCCCTCCTTTTACCCATTGTCCAAAATGTTACAGACTTCATTTCCAGGACGAGAAGGATATGCTTGCATTTGTATCCTCTCTAATGATCAACAAATATTTATTAAGTACTTAGTATGTGCCAGGTACTGTTCTAGGTCCTTAAGAAACATCAGTGTATCAAAAAAAAGCCACGATCCTTGCCTTCTTGAAGCTTCTAGTCTAGCTATTTCTTCTTGATTAGTGTTGTACAGTTGAAAGTATGAGCTCTAGAATCAGACAAATCTGGGTTCTATGCTCCCAAGTCGACCATGAGCTCAGTAGGCATGATGTTAGTCAGCCACGAACTGATCCTCAGTCCCCTCTTCTGAAAATCCAAATTATCTGCCTGACATGATTGTTGCCAGAATTAATGATCTGCATTTCATCAAGTCTATAATTATTTTTCACATTTTAACATTTCTGAACTAGGGATCTATTTTACAACAGTGGTGTCCTGCAGTCACTATCATCCAGGTGGCAGTCAGCATGTGGACGCCACTGTTGCTCATAGCCGTGCATTAGTTCTGTCCCTGCTTCACTGAGTCTTGTGTGTTGTCAGCACTAGACACCCCAAGTCTAACTGCTATTTTAAATGTCTTCAAAAAGATTACACTATAATTTGGCATTAAAACTGAAAGGCATGAGAACAGCCACTGGGCATAAATTTGATTAGAGAAGCAAATATCCAACATTGGAAAAATGACCTTAACAACCAAACCGATGGGACCTGGCTTTAAAAGACAGTGACATGGATAAAGCTGCATTATGCACCGTTATTACTGAGACACATGGGAAGACTGGCCTGCTACAGGCCGAGTAAGAAAACAGCAGGATCAAAACTCCCAGAATGGGTACTAGCAAGTGCTTGGAGGAGATTCCTGGTAACAGCACTGTGCCCTCTTTTAAGAAATGCTGCATCATTTGAGCCCACCCCAGGATGCCAAAAAAAAAGAAATGCTGCATCACCAAGTCACCAACACTCTTGATGGCACAAAGACACATCAATGACTCTGAGTCAAAGTGATTCTGAAGAGTCCAATTCTGAAAGTGGCGAAATTTTAGGAATACCTTAATCAATTTATTTCACTTATGTTTTCCCTGTTATGAATGCACAAGAGTGATGTGATAAAAATCTATGTCAAAATAAATCTAAAAGAGCTCTTTCAACAAGAATATAATAAAAATTCTAAGTGGCCAAAAGCATTTGTCTCAGAATTTAACTGGAAAGGCTTTTTCCTCCTGTAACGATACATAAAATAATTGTGTATCTTACCATCAACATCTTAGATTCAATAAAACATGGTTACATTTAGGATCACATAGCATAATGATGAACAGTCAGGAAATGGTAGCAGTTTTTTTCGTGCTTTGTGAACATCAGACACAAAAAGGTGGGCAAACTCCCTGCCCCCGTGGACTCACATCCAGTGGGAGAGATGGACAGCCCACCTGCCAGCTCCCTCCAGGGTGACACCTGCATGATAAGACTGACAGTGATGAACGGGAACCCTCATCCTAGTACCCTCAGCCTGCCCCCCTCATAGTTCTGACAGCTCCCGTCCTGCCGCTCACCCCAGAGCCACAGCCCATCACATGCCAGCCTGGCTCCCACTCCCACTGGGCTTCTCTGCTGAATGAGGCCAGCACTCCAGAACCACTCAGGACATAGAGTCAAGAAGTTCCCGTTTCATCACCTGCACATGGAGGTGGAAGAAGAGGCCCAGGTCCACCTTCAAAGGTAGATGTGTACCTGGGATAACAGGTTAAACTATAAATACAATTTCACCTTTTTTTTTTTTTTTTTTTTGTGGGGAAGACCAGCCCTGAGCTAACATCTATCTGTTGCCAATCCTCCCCTTTTTGCTGAGGAAGACTGGCCCTGGGCTAACATCCATGCCCATCTTCCTCCACTTTATATGGGACGCCGCCACGGCATGGCTAACAGGCAGTGCATCCGCGGGCGCCTGGGATCCGAACTCGCGAACCCCGGGCTGCCAAGCGCAGAGTAAACCGCTGCGCCACCAGGCGGCCCCTACAATTTCACTTTAAAAGGTTGTTATACATGGTGATTAAGTTCCACAGGATTATTGGTATACTATTAGAACAGAGGTTTCTGTACTTGTGTGGCCTCCTATATGCCAGATACATCATTATTTATATGGAAAGAAGTGTACCACATTACAGATAGTGTACTTACAAATAAACTTTTCTAGCTCATTACAAACTGTCTAACTAGCATAAACCGCTGGCTACTTCCCTGAAATCCAACACTAGATATGCCACAGAAAGATGTTAGATAAGGACTGATGGACCTGCAAAATGAACATTAAAACCCTGGGAAAGAACATGGAGGATGTTGAATTCCAATCTGGGCAGGGAGCTGTGGATGGGCTCAGGAGGCAGAACAGAAGGGGACCAGGCACCACAGGGGGAAGAGGAGGCAGAATTCTTCTGTTATTCTTTCCCCGATACTTCCCTGAGCTCCCACTGCCCATGCTTACACCCAATCATCACTGCAGTGAGAAATGGCAGCCAGCCCAGTGCTGCCGGCAGGGAGGAGACCTCAAGGCAGCACAAGAAGGCTGGGTGGGGAGCAGATACCAAGGCGAGGAGAGTGGCCTCCCCCTCAGGGCTAGGGCAGAAGTGTGCAAGTACAGGAAGGTTCCTCCAGGGCAAATGGTATGGCTGGGCCCAGAACCTCTCAAGCCTGATGTACAAGCAATTGCTTATTTTTCGTTTGTTTGTTTAATCTTTCACCTTTCTTTGAATGACCATGTACAACTACATGGTGACTTTTGCTGACCCAAGTATGAGAAGGGCATCCTTAGGAATACTTATACAGAAATTAGCCTCCATTTAAAGGAGCACTGCTGGAGCTTGCTTTAAACTAGTTACCAGAAATACGACGGCTACAGGAACAGGAAATTGGTTTGCCACCCTTTTATAAGGGCTGGGGTCAGACAGCCTGGCTTAAAATCTAGGATCTGACACTTCAGCTCTTGACAATTTGTATACTCTCTCTGAGCTTCAGTTTCTTCATCCGTAAGCCTAAAGAACCGAAGTGTATCCTGATAAACAGATAAAAATTGTAACTAAGGCACATAATACAAAAACACCTTCGTGTCGAGAAACAGAAAGGAAATCCTTCTAAAGTCATATTTAAGATTAATTCCACTCGGGTAAATGCAAAAAGTGAGTTCACTCTATGTATGGAGAAAAGGCATGTTCATTAAGATGCTGAGTTATAAAAAGGGGGAAAGACAGACAATGGGAAATCCAATTCTATTACAGAATAATAGCATTTCAGAACCAGAAGAGAAATTCGAGGCCCATGGTCTCCAATATGTTCAGAAGACAGGACCCCTGAAGTCACAGTGTTCTCTGCTGAGCACCATGAAATATTAATATATTTCTTTACATCACAAAATAATAATAGCTAACATTTGCACAGCACTTACTGTCTGCCAGGCATGTTCTAAGTACTTTACATGTGTTGAATCATTTAATCTTCACAATAACCGATGGCAGGCAGATTATCACCTCCACTTTACAGTGAGGGACTGAGAGAGAGGTTAAGTGACTTGCCCAGGGTGCCAGAGCTGCCCTCTGAGCTTCGGCAATCGGGCTGCTGAGCCCAGGTGTTTAGCCACTATCCTACACTACTTCTCCTCCCAGAAACGAAGAACACTTGAGCTGGGTATCATACCAGCATAAATAACTCCATTACATGAGCTATAAAAAAAATCACATTCAACCTCACCTTCTCATTCTTTTAAGCTATAAATTAAGCAAGACTAGGTATTCCCAAGTTTTCCACTAACTTTTTTTGCTACTTGTTCATTTGTCACCTCCTAGTACTGGTGAAGATGATTGGCAGGTTAATGAAAGTTAGTGGATTAAAATCTCAAAATTAAGAAAATTCTACCCTTTATTTTTATTTAAATGAAAGAACACCTTGGTCTAGCTCTAGAACACTAGCGTTTGGAGAGGATGGTTTGAGAACCACTCATCTAGAGCAACTTCTGTCTTACGGATGACAAACCTCAAGAACCAGAGAGATTAAATGAATCACTTCACATCACACAGCAAATGAAAGACGGCACAAAAATCAGATCCTGAGACTTCCAGCACCCTCCCCTACATCGAACTGCTGCCATCGATCCATTGCTGAAAGGATTTAGATGAGTCTTCAACCAGAGACTACTCACATTGCCTAAAGCTGTTTATCTTTGCTTTGTTTTATTTCTTTAAGCTTATTGTCCTTGACTTCCCAGTTAGAGAAACAATCTTGCACTTTGTAGCCCAAATCAAGGAAAAACAGCATCACCAGCCAGCACATAGTCTAGCTAAGTAAAGGTAGGCAGGCAGAATGAAAAAAAAAATGGGTAACCTCTGCTTAAGAGCTAATGAGATTTTTATATCAGGTGAGCTGGAAATAAAACTTGTGAAAGGCCTTCGAAGGGTGATCACTCAGCAAGGAACAAGGATTTTTAAAAATTTTAAAAATAAAAATGCCCTCCCCCCAGGGAGAAAATGCTTTTTAACTTTCTTTTAGGGACTTTCTTTCTTTCTTTTTGCCTAGGACAAAAGTTCTAGATACAAATTAACTCATTACAAAATACCCACTTGGAAAATTTTAGAGCTAAACCTTATGAGATTATATAACTTCAGAATAAAAACTATGCATCAAAGAAAAGTTTGATGCAGAGTAATGAAGGGGAAAATCAGTGTCATATGAAGATCTAAATCAGACAGCCTGCAGAGATAAAAAGTGACAAAGATCAAGCAATGTATATTAACAGTGCTATGCAAATTTGGTCTGTGAACCAAAAACAATGAGTGAAGTTAAGTAATTAAGTAATGAATTAAGTAATCAATGAGGACCTGTATAACTGATCTGAGGAAACCAATGAGGTAAGACGCATCAAGCCAGAACCTTCCCAGTAAGGATGGGTACCAGACAAGGGCAACTTACACATGGATTAAATTCCAAATGATGATTTTAAATTGATTAATGACACTTTGTATATTTCCTTTAAAGTCATGTTATACACCAGATTTTGATTCTCAGAACAATAACAAAGTTTATTTACTAATAATTTAATTGAAATAAAATAAATTTAGTTGAAATGAAATAAAAATTTAAAGAACCATTTGTTACAATGTCAGCGATTAAATAAAGCCAGAAAACAAAACTAAACGTATTAAGGCAAATCAGTCACCTCTTTATAAAATGAGTTTATCAAAGTACTTTTCAGCTCTATAATTAAGATTAAATGATTTTTAAAAATATGATACTTGAAAAAAATACAGGTTTAAACAGTATAAGATAAAAGGTAGACAAAGACTCTTGTGAAGATATAAGATGAAACTTCTGGATATAGTACTGCTGAACATTTTAGAGCTTGGGAGACAATCACTTTTTATGTTTAATTTGACCTCGAACTACAACACTCCTCTGCCCTTGAGCTGGAGCACCAGGATTCTTGTACTCAGTGCAGTGAAGTGGGTCGGGCCCACAGGCTGGAGCCATACCCCTCACCAACGGCTGACCTTGTACAAATTACCTAACCTCTCTGCGACTCGATGTCATCATCTGTAATGTGGAAGCAGGAATAGGATCCACTTCATAAAGTTGTAAAAAGGATTAAATGAGTTGATATCTGCAAACTGTGTAGGACAGAGTCTAGAATATGGTAAGCTCTTTATTTGTTAAATGAAAGAAATAATAATTTGGGTCAATTCTGAGTCCAAGCTGAAAATGGTGGGGCAAGAAGAAACTAAATAGGGGAAATGCGAAGGCAAAGATAAGAAGAAAAGAGAGGAAAGCAATGAAGAAACAGAAGGAGATAGAGTATTCTAGAAGAGAGCAATAAGATTGGGAGGAAATGAGGCGGGAGGACAGGAGGAATAAACAGAGTGAGGAGTGGGGAACAGTCTAAGAAAGAAAGACCTGAACGAGCAGAATGAGGGGGCAAAGAGAGAGAAAAAGAGAAAAATTAAAGAGAAAAAATGAATCCGATTGTTCTGAGCTGAGTAAGAATTAGAAGTGAAAGTGGAACAATCTAAAGGATTATTCCCATGAGAAGGATTTCCTGAGGTCAACTCAACAGTTACAGTTGGGCTTGGGGGAGGGGATGCCTGTTAGGCTCCAACCATTCTCTGACCTCTAAGCACAGTGACCTTTTGAGAACAAATGGGACTCTGATAAAGTGCCCAGAAAACTGCTCTTAAAATTCCACAGGTGCCATCAACAGATGAATGGATAAACACAATGTGGCATATACATACAATGAAATATCACTCAGCCTTAGACAGGAAGGAAATTCTGATACCTGCTATGACATGGATGAACCTTGAAAACATTATGCTAAGTGAAATAAGCCAATCACAAAAGAATAAATACTGTATGATATCATTTATATGAGGTACCTAGAGTAGTCAAGTTCATAGAGACAGAAAGCAGAACACAGGTTACCAGGGGCTTGGGGGGAGTTACTGTTTAATGGGTGCAGAGTATCTGGGCTGTTAAAAAGTTCTGAAAATGAATGGTGGTGATGGTTATACAAAATTGTGAATAGACTTAATGCCACTGAATTGCATACTTAAAAGCGGTTAAATGGCAAATTTTACTTTATGCATATTTTACCACAATAAAAAAATTTTAAAATAAAAACGTGCTATAGATGACTCCAGTAGTCATCGCCAACCCACTCCGCCATGGTGGAAATGGGACTTCACTGGTCCCTTTCCCACCACAATCATGAATAAACCCCTTGGCCATACGGGGCCCCTGCTCCTCACATTCAAGATGCACCCTGACCTCCACTGGTCCTTCCTCCACCCAGCCAAAATGAACCTGCCCTCTTCCTGTCATCACTGCAGTCACACCCAGCTCAGATCAAAGGAGCTAGTCTCCAACATACCCTCTTCTGGAGCTCCTGAGAGCCAATCAGCTGTTCTTTTCTGGTACCAGGGTAGCTACCATATAAAGCACCTACCAAAGCGTCTGGCACATGGCAGGAGAACAATAAATATCAGTGATTGCTATTATTGCCAATGTCCTGTCAAACCTCAGTCTCATTCTTCTCACTTCTTAGGTGTAAATCCCTCACCTACATAAGGTACCTCTAAGATTTTTTTGGGTGGGAGGGGAGAGAGGAGACTGAAGAATACAAAGGACGGCCCGTGTCCAGTTCACGCTCCTGGTAAAGGCCCAGGCAGCACAGGCCGCCCTGTGGACCTATTTCAACTGCTCCTTTTTTCCCCACCTCCCAGGTTCCCAACTCACCAACTCTCAGCCTCTGGTTCTAGATTTATGTGTTGGATCTCTGACTCCTGACCTGATTCATCTTGGGTTTCACTCCACACTTTTTTTTTTTTTTTTTTTTTGTGGGGAAGACCAGCCCTGAGCTAACATCTGTTGCCAATCTTCCCCTTTTTGCTGAGGAAGACTGGCCCTGGGCTAACATCCGTGCCCATCTTCCTCCACTTTATATGGGATGCCACCACGGCGTGGCTGACAGGCAGTGCGTCGGCGGGCGCCCGGGATCCGAACTCGCGAACCCTGGGCTGCCAAGCGCGGACTAAACCGCTGCGCCACCAGGCGGCCCCAACTCCACACTTTTTAATGCAAGGTTTGGGAAATTCCCTATCCCACTGACCAGCCGAGAACCTGCCATCAAGCACCATCCTCTGGTTCTGGCACTGAGCCCCTGGGCACAGCCAAGGGAAGACCGTGCGCACACAGCCAGTCATGGGGGCAGGACATGCTAGCAGTATGGTATACCTACCATGTGCCAGACACTGGTGTAAGCAGTTCACACTTATCAATTCATTTAATTAATTTAATGCCCACAACAACCCAATGAAGTTGTTTAAAACTCATATCCTCACAATTCAGAAAACTTAAAAGTACAAAATAATAAACGAGTGCCCTGCTCTGAACAGCTGATAACCACCGCATGACTGAGGGGTTACAGTAGTATATGTGAGGGCTGTAAAATTAGACCAAGGAGAATGAAAATAAAGAGCTTCTGTTATGTTCGCTCATTTGGAATGGCAAGTAGAGATTTCACATTTAACTGATTTCTGGAACAAATAGTTTTAGAACTCAAAAGAAGAGAAAAAATACTGGACTAAACAGTGAACAGGAACTGGCAGCAGAAGTAGCAATGGACAATAACAAAATTATACAAATTTCAGCACAAATTCCCCTTTCTTGCTGAGAAGGGGAAGCCCAAATAATCCACCACATAAGTTTCACAATTTTAAAAATTCATAACAAATTATTGACATTGAGAAACAATGGAAATGAGCAGTTAAACATAACCACCATACTCTAACCTAGCCCAGCAAGGTTTCCCAAGGGCCCTCAGACACCGTGACTTGCTCTTCCCTCAGCCCTGTAAGAGGGCGACACACCGCTGTGCTCTCCGGTGCGCACAGAGGCAGCGCCCACGGGGAGCAGGGAAGAGACCTGCCTGCAGCCATGGGTCTGGCCAGGGGATGTCCCTCCATTTGTCAGAGCTCCATCTCATCTTATCACACCCCTCTGACCCCAGCTAAGGAGCTACTGGAAGTCCACAAGTTAGGGTTGGGTAATAGGACTAAAATATTTTTTAATTCCAATAGGCAATAAAATAAACACAATTTTAGTAGGGGAAATGTGCTTAAGGAACGAAAAGTTTCTGGGAAAGTAAATAAGCAGGGTAACCAGGCTTTCGTAAAGGCTTTAAACAAATTAAAAATATAACAACAAGCTTTTGACTAGGTTCCAAATAAAAAAGTGTTATTAATTAAGCTGTTATGGATTTGGAATATTTCCATATAAACAGAGAGGTCTAAGGGTAAAGATAAACAATGAGAAAGTGATAATAACACAGTCCTCCAGGTATTACTACTGACACCACTTACAGGTAACACTTGTTATAAATGTTAATAATGAAGCAAACAATGAAATGTTCAAGATTGCAGAAAAACTCCTCCCAATAAAATTTTATGCCATTGGGAAAAAACACTCTAAAAACACCTTCAGAAACTGGATAAGTCAGCAGACAATGGCAGATAAATTTCAGAATAAGCAGCCCTTTTAATATTATGAGACTGAGCTATCTTAAATAGAAAAACTGTTGTATACTATACCCTAAAGAAATTTTCCTAACTTGCTTCTGGCCATCATCAAGGACAATACTGTGTAACCAGAAGAGAAGTGAACTAAGGTTTTTAAAAATAAAAAACAGATTAGAAAACATAGGATGACAAAAACAAGCAAGGAATGAAGTGTATCGAGCTGGTCTGAAACTATGACCTTGGCCTCCTCTCCTTAAATGCGTCGCTTTGCTCTTCCACTTCCCACGCAGAAATCTTCACACCAGGCTACGACCCCACTACATTTCTAGTGCACAGAAAGGTCTTCAGACACTGTCAACTAAGGGTTTTCTTCTTTGAAAGAAGGTTCTTTCTTCCAGTCAGGGTTGTGGCACTCCTTTATTCATGCCTCAAAAGACGCACGCAAGCAAATCTTTCTTCATGTCAACCCAAGAAATGTGGGCTTTTTTTCCCCTAGTTCAGATAAGAACTGTTGATGTACCAAAAAACAAAGATCGATCCTCCCATCCCACTTGATAGTTTGTTAGCAATGCATTAGAACCACATCAAGTCATTCAAAAGAACTCACCAGTCACGCTAAGAAAAGAAAAGAAAAACCTAGGCTAAGAGACTTGGGGGTCTTAGCCTGACGATTCTACATTAAAATCCTTGAGAGTTAAAAGGAACCAGCACTCTTTGTGAGTTCTAAAGAATGATAAACCTTGATGTTTGCCTTTTCCTTTTTACAAAGAATAGCTGGTTGGCTGGCAAAATGTGAAGGCAATTTCAAAGAGAAGTCTATCAGGGGTCCTCTCTTCCACTCTCACAGGATTCCAGGTGGAAACCTCAAAGCAGCAGAGTGTACCACAGGCCTACAGAAAACTGCACAAACCATCAGAATCTGCCTTGAAGGATGTCCACAAAGTAAACGAATGTGAATCAAGGACCAGAACACCACCGGCGCTTGAAGGCCTCATGGCGCCCTCTGCCAGAGGTAACGCCATCTTCCCCCACAATCCACCTCTCCTCTGGCAGGGCACCTCAGACCCACTGAGCTGATGCCAGGCTGGTTTGCAGTCTCTGTAAGACTATAAGATGGAGTCTTCTCCTAGGTTTGACCTTTCACAGGTTGCAAGATTTTGAGGTGTTTCCTAGGGAGCCTCTTCCTTGCTGGGTCCTAAATTCCAGTTTTGGTCTTCCCAACAACATGAGACTAACAAAATCCCCACTCTTCTGTTCAGCTGCATTTTGCTTGACTTGTTGGCGTCTTGACCAGCATATTTAGTCAACAAATACCTCGAGAGGAAAACCAGTGCCTGACTTCAGGCTCACTTCTCTGTACCTCCCTTGCCTCTGGCATGTTGGCCCCTTGTGTCCTGACTGCCTTTGCATCCCTTCAATCTAACTTTTCATCTCCCCAGGCTTCTCTGCCTCTCAGCAGCCCCCTTCCAACCAGCTTCCCAGTCTCCTGATCCCCCCCACCAAGAATCAGAAAATGCTCCAAGAGGAAAAGCAGGTGCCGAAAGCTGGGCTCATTTCAAAAAGCATCCAGGATCTGACCCCTTGAGACCTGGCTGCCTTGATAGGAAACTGAGGGCAATCCCAAAGGTGTACGACTGTGGAAAATTTTTCCCCTTTTACCTTATGACTGTGTTTGTCAAACCTTTAAGAACTTGTGGACACCAGTAATAGGTAGACTCTGGTAAGAAAAGCATTATCATATGGCATATCTGATATTACAAAGTGTAATCAAGACCCAACCAGAATCACTGAGTATGTCATTTCTTTATCAAGGAGCACAAAAACAATGAAAACACTTTAAATACAAGCAGTATATAAAAATATTGTATTGTTATTAAAATGTAATTCTCCTAACTTTGAAATTAACTGTATTCAAGTAAATATTCCTTCTAGATACATTACAGGGGAGGAAATGTCCCCAGTCCTACCAAAGACCAGCCTCTCCACTTCACTGCTCTGGTCCTTCTCATACCTCCCAGGGCTTCACCCATGAGTCCCCTGCAGCATCACTTTCTTCCTCCCTACTGGAACATTCACATCAGCAAACATGCATAGTATCTCCTATCTTTATTAAAATAAAAAATAGGAGATTTATTATTATTATTTATTTATTAAAATTTAAAAGTATGCACTTTTCTAAACATGTTATATTTCAATAAAATATTTACATCAAACAAAACTTTCCCTTGAACCAACTTTTCGGCTCATTCATGCAGAATACAAACTCTGAAGAGTTGTCTACAGCCCCCCTCCAGTCCCTCACCTTACATTCCCCCCTCGGCCCACCCCAATTGGGCTTCCATCCCCACCACTCCCGAGACCGCACATTTTAAAATTCCTGCTGCCAAATCCAAAGCTCACTCCGAGGTTCCCACCTAACTTGACCCCTCCGCAACATCCACCCCTCCTTAGAACTCTTCTCTTGGTCTCCTGACACTGGCTAGGAAAGTTCCCTGGTTTCCTTCCATCCCTCTGGCAACTCCTTCACAACCTCATTTTGTGGCCTGACCTCTGAAGGTGGCACTGCCAGGCTCCCTCCCAGCTCTCCTTCTCCTTCCTAGCTTCATCCTCTCCCAAGGCTCATTCCAGCCTTTAGGGCTTTTCCAGTAGCTCTGCCCGGATGCTTGTCACCAAGATTTTTGAATGCCTACCTCCTCCTTCTTCAGATATCAGGGTCAGCACTACCTCCTCAGTAGGCCTTTCCTGTTCACCCTCCCTCACTTTAATACTCTCCTTTAATACTTTGCAAAGCATTTATCATCAATACAGTAATGTATATATATATTTGTGCACTGTCTACCCCCATCCGTGGAATGCAGCTGCGTGAAAGCACCCTCCCCCTCAGCACCCAGAATGGGCTGGACACCACAGGCCATCAACAACCGCTTCTTGAGTGAATGTATGGTGCAGTCTTCTCCTGCCTTAGGAGGGAATTCGTTACTTAATAAAAACCCTCTTAGGATGAATTCTAATAAAAAAATGTAAATTAAGAATGATGGTGCACAACTGCTTCCATGGTTAAGAAACTAGCTATACATATGATATCAATGTTTATAACTGAACTTTAATGAGCCAGAAAGAAAAAATAGGGGCCGCCCGGTGGCGCAGCGGGCGCGCAGTCCGCGCTTGGCAGCCCGGGGTTCGCGAGTTCGGATCCCGGGCGCCCGCAAACGCACTGTCTGTTAGCCATGCCGTGGTGGCGTCCCATATAAAGTGGAGGAAGATGGGCACAGATGTTAGCCCAGGGCCAGTCTTCCTCAGCAAAAAGGGGAGGATTGGCAACAGATGTTAGCTCAGGGCTGGTCTTCCCCACAAAAAAAAAAAAAAAAAAAAAAAAGAAAGAAAGAAAAAATACACGAAGGGGGATAAAAGTAAATTATACATGACGTTATCTAGTATTATAAACCAGCAAATCAGAATATTCTAAGGAACTTGAACTCACGCTAACTATACAACTGCAAAGGTACATGGAACTCAGCTACTCCCAAGTTACACAAAATCAAAATCAGTCCTTGTAAATGCAAAGAACACACTGTAAGCCAAATATGATATTAAAAGAAATTCTGTGAGAAGTCCAAGGTGTGTATCTTGATGTATGACTATAATTTCTGAAGTCTTCATATTCACGACCTTGTGCCATGCCCACGACAACACCGTAAGATGAGTTGAGATATTAATCCCAATCATGCACAGAGGAGTGGAGCTCACAGTGGTTAAAAAGCAGGCTCAAGTCGGCACGGCCAAGTCAGTGGCAGGGCAATTCTCGGATTGGAACGTACATATTCTCACTCCTCCCCCAGGGCTGCCAACCTGCTTTAGCTAATAGACTGGGCAGAGGTTCAGGGCCGACAATAAGATCTGTTGGAAATCACACATGAACAGTATTCCGTCGTGTAACGTGCCCATGGTAAATCTTTATGTAACACCTCGTACTTGAACATGACCTTCTGGCAGCCTACTTAGTGATCAAACTTCCTCCTCTCTCACATCTAGGCTGCTGCATGAATCTGGGTGAGAGGCAACAGGGCTCCACAGCCAGACGGCCTGGATTCAGACTCCAGCCACTATCCACTCGCTACATGACCAGGGACAAGTTACTTTACTTCTCAGGCCTTAATTCCTTCATCTACAAAATGGGCACAACAATAATAATAGTTATACTCTGTAAGGTAGAACTATGAAATAATAGGGTGAAACTATGAAATAAAATACCATACCTGGAACATAGGAAACACCTGCAAATGTTCACTGTTGAGGTTTTTTTTTTTTTTTCTAAGCCTTATGTACTTTTTTTTTTTTTTTGAGGAAGATTGGCCCTGCACTAACATCTATTGCCAATCTTCCTCTTTTTTCTTTTCTCCCCAAAGCCCCCGTGCATAGTTGTGTATCATAGCTGTAGAGTTGTAGCTCTTCTATATGGGACACTGCCTCAGCATGGCTTGATGAGCGGTGAGTAGGTCCCCGCCCAGGGTCCGAACCTGCGAACCCTGGGCCACTGAAGCAGAACGCGCGAACTTAATGGCTATGCCACCGGACTGGCCCCTGTGGTTGTTAATGTAACTGTTAATACACCCTAACTTCATGTTCATTCCTAGGGTTAAAAGGAATGAGCACCTCAGGTTCTCTGTTATTGCATAAGCAGAATATACTTGAAATTCAAATCATACAGATTGTAAACTCTCCACTAATCATAAAGGTTTGTCCAGCTAAGAAAAATGTATGGTACACTGTAGCTGCAGAATAATAGTTAAATATAGCTTTTGTAGCCTCAATTTCAGCAAAATATTAGTCTATACTTTTTACTGTTTACTACACGAGGCAACATCTTTCATGCCACATCAACAAACTCTACAAACCTGCCTTTGTTAACCATATTCTAGTTTCTATTACGCTCATTTTTGTAGTATATTTTAATCTTCTCAATTTCTTTCAAAATCCTGATATAGCAACAGATAATAGGAAGTGTTGGTGAGGATGGAGAAAAACTGGAACCCTCACACATGCTGGTGAGAATGTAAAACGATGCCGACACTGTGGAAAACAGTGTGGCAGTTCCTCTAAAGGCCAAACACAGAGTTACCAGATGACTCTGCGATTTCTCACCCAGGTATAAGAAAGCCAAGGGAAATAAAAACATATGCCCGCATAAAAACGTATACACGAATGTTCACGGTAGCATTATTCAAACGGCTATAAAGTGGAAACAAGCAAATGTCTATAACTGATGAATGGACAGATAAAATGTGGTATATCCATAGAATGGAATATTATTCGACAAAAAAAAGAGATGAAATACTGATACACGCTACAAGAATGAACCTGGAAAACTTTGCTGTGCTAAGTGAAAGAAGCTAGTCACAAAGGACCACCTAGTAAATGATTCCATTTATATGAAATATGCAGAATAGGCAAATCTATCTATAGAGATAGAAAGTAGATAAGTGGTTACCTAGGGGTTGGGATGAAATGGGGAATTAAGGTGATGGCTAAGAGGTGTGGACTCTCTTCTGGGGTTATGAAAATATTCTAAAATTGTGTTGACAGTTACATAACTGTGAATACACTAAAGCCACTGAATTGTACATTTTAAATAAGTGAATTATATGGTATGTGAATTACATCTCAATAAGGCTGTTTTTAAAAAAGATGGGCATTTAAATTGATGCAAACCTTCTAGGAAGCAATTTGGCAATAAACATCAAGAACCTTTATGTACAGAGAGACAGACAGAGAGAAAATAACATTTGCTACTAGAGTGAAAATAAGGGCATTTCTGATGAAAACAGCTTGAGAACATTCTAGAAGTGAGAGAATTTGAAGACATGCTCAGGGACTATAACTATGAAAGAGAAAGCCTCAAACAGTAGCGAGGATAGGCCTATAAAAGACTTCAAGCTGAAGAATTACAATTCCCAAAGTTCATGAACTGGTTTTATCAGAATCACCTAGGGATCTAGACGAAAAGACAAATTCCAGAGTCTCACCCCCGAAAATTTTGATTCAATCAACTGCAGATGTCGAGGGGGAAAGCAGGAATCTTTGCTTATAAACCTCCCAGGTGATTCTGATGTCAGCCAGATCTGGCTGACAAGGAAAGAAAAATCTTTTATCATGGCATTAACACTTTTGGAAAATCATTCTAGAAGTAATATGAGGGACTGATTATAATGAGGTCAAGAAATGCCTTTAGTAAGCAATGGGCAAAGATTAAAGCTCTGAATTCTTACTCCAACTTAGTGATATTAATAGACATTCATGCACAAACTTTCAGTGCTCAAAGTCATCACTTTAATAAAAAAGAGTTTATTACTAAACAAAAACTTAGAAGATCCTAACACCTTTCTTCAAAATATGCAACTTACCAGCCTCCCTAATATGTCTGTGGTATTTATGTCTTAGAATTCTCAAAAGGCTGGGTGGTTGTTAATTTAGGTGGTCTTCCTTGCCAATCAGGTTACTCTCACGGGCATTCGATTTTCCAGCTTCCCTTCTTCACACGATAACAAGCAAATCTGTTCCATACATTTATCAGGAATATTTGAAATAAGCTTTGTATGTAAACATGGGTTTATGAGGAACATTTAAGACCGAAGGATTGATACAAATGACTCATCAAATAATACTGAGCATCCATGTTTTCTGACTATGAACAACGGATTTACACAGCTCCAAGCATAATCCCTCCAGCTCCCTTTTTGAACAGTAGCATTCATTTGCAAGACCACTGGCAGAGGTACAAGTCCAATCTGTGGCCCTGGCACACCTGTACACACAAAGCTATCTGGCCCACATATCTCAAGCTCCTGTGTTGAATTAGCAATAGCGGTAACTAAATAGGAGACTTGCAGGTGGGTCTTCTGGGGCCCTGAAAGCCTTTCTTACAGATGGTTCTGGGTGGTAACTACGACTTGACAATCACGAGTCCAGACTGTAGGACAAAATACTGGATAAGGTAAAGAGGCATGATCTTAGTACTAAGCCGTTTCCTCAATAAGTTCAAGTGCTTTAAAATGTTTTAACTGGAAAAAAAAGAATTTAATATCAAAATTGCTTAGAGAAAATTATTCTAGAGCACAATTTTCATAATTTAACACTGTATATAATACAAGAGAAAACAGTGTAACTCTCTGTTCACTCTACCTCAACTCCTGAAACATACACAGCCTCTTGTCCAAACAGACTGCACTATGGCACTGACCCAGGACTAAGAAGCAAATTGATACTGGTTTGCAGTAATTCCCTTTATATCCAGTTCATGCCCCCTGTGAACAGGTGAATGTGGGCTTCACCTATTCATTTTCAAATTCTCATTCCTCAACCTCAGTCCTTCATTTGCAAAGTTAAATATGAAACACAGAATGGTCAAAAATAAGCATTTGATAATCAAGATGGTCAACCCAGACAGATGACATAGTGAGGCAGTTACTGCCTTCATAAAAACTCTATCTTACTGGCATATAATTAAGACTTGTAATCTAAATTCAACCTCCTCCAAATTTCAACCTTCTCCATCTTAATAAAAATACAGAAGAAGACCAGCATCCACTGTCTAGTATTCAGAGTTGTCTTCAAGTCAGGACGTTTCCTAAAGTGTTTCCTCAGTACAGAGTAGTGGGAAAATACTGGATGTGAAGGCAAGTGGAAGTTCTTTATCTTGACAACTGGAATAATACCACCTATCTTCCCTAACTCCCAGGCTCACTGTTAAGACAGAGTGGGATGTTTGTTACAAGTATAGTACAACGGTATATATAGAGTGTATTACAAACATTAACAACTATTTAAATTATGATCACTACAGGCTAAGTATTAGTATGATCACCACAGGTTAAGTATAAGATAGCCGTGAAGGTATCTTATCCAGAAAAGTCTTATTTCCAACTAAAAGACATTTTAATACATTTTCATTATTAAACAACTGATTTGGGAATAAATATCTCAACTGTAGGCAAGGGTTCTCTCAACTGATGTACTTCACTAGAAAATACATATATGTCAACTTAAAACTGATAGAATTTTAAAACTATGTGATTAGCATTTTCTTCCATAAGGAGAGACAAAATAGTGGCATCACATTCCTGTTTAGAAATCTCAGCCACATCCAACCTTTGCACTTAGCTGGACCATTTCATTCAGATGTAGCCTATTACATGTTGGATTCATTTGCAAAGCCAGTGGAGGAGTTAAACAGGACCACAAAATTAGAACCCCCTAACAGATGCAGCTCTTTATTTTAAAAATTAGCATAATCATAGTTCATCTGATTGAAAATGCGTACTGTGGGACTTCAACGTTACTTCAGTAAACAAAGAGGGAATAGTAATAATTATACCATCTATCACACAGCAGGCATTGTGAGATGTCCTTTGAACACTCCATCTCACTTAATCCTCACAACAACCAAAAATTATTACTTATCCAAGGTTACAGCGCTGATGAGAGGGATTTGAACCCAGATCCCTTTTACTACAGAGCTTAGACATCTTTTCCCTTCTCTGCTGCACTGCTTACCTCGTTGGCAAAGCTGCCAGAACCCAGGCATGGCTTGGACCTGCTGCTGTCTCCTTGGTCTCCCACCAGATGATGCAATCACTAGGCGAAGCCTAATCTCAAAGGAATCAAGGAAGGTTATAATTTACCAAACCCACAAATAGATTTCATTGAGCAAATTAGTCAATAGCCAGAGAGTTGAGGTAACTACAAAGCTATAGTGAAGGGTACCCATTATAAAAATTCAAACAGTAATTTTAAAAACACAACAATGTTTATTAAATGCCTATTCTGTGCCCAGCATTGTTTTAGGAACTGAAAAACAGAATGGATGGAAGGTTTTATTAAAATATTCAGCAGAGGAAAAATATAAATAACATTTATTCACTGTTGTGCCAAAAAAAGCTACCTGCGTGTACAGAACAGAACATAGCAGCCATCAAATATTAACTGAATCAATTCATATCAGGAAAACTAATTACTCCAAATTTTCTTTTTTTTGGTTCTCTCATGTGTATGTATTTCTCTAACAGTGGAATTGCTGGGCTTTCGAGTCTGCATATCTTTGACTTTCTAGGTAATGCCAAACTGTTTTCCAAAGTCGTCATACCAATTTATATTCCTATCAGCCAGGTATGAATGTTCCTATTACTCAACAGTTTCAGGATTTGGTATTGTCAGCTTTAATTTCAGTGTACAGAAACATGGCACGGTGGTTGTAGTAATTTATATTTCCTTGATTATCAACAAGGTTGAACACCTTTTCAGATGTTTATCAGACGTTTGGATTTCCCCTTTTTTGAAGTGACTGTTCAAGACTTTTGCCCACTATTCTATTAGTACAAGTAACATCCTATTTAAGAAACCCTTCTCTATACTGAGGTCATGGATATATTCTCCTATATTAACTTCTAAAAGCTTTATTGCTTTGCCTTTCATCTGCCATGCTGCCTGGGTCATAAGTCAGTTGTTTGAATATGTGTGAAACTGTTTCTGTATGGTGTTCTATTGGTGTATTCGTCTACCCTGCTGCCAAATCACACTGTCTTAATTATTATAGCTCTTCTCGATCTCCAGTAGAGAAGATTTTCCAACTTCTTTTGCAAGACTGTTTTGCCTTTTCTTGAGCCTTGGCAAAAATTTTAGTATCAGGGGCCAGCCCGGTGGTGTAATGGTTAAGTTTGCATGCTCTGCTTTGGCAAAATCTCAGGTGTGGACTGATGAAATGCTCATCAAGCCATGTGTGGCGTCATCCCATATACAAAATAGAGGAAGATGGGCACAGGTGTTAGCTCAGAGCCAAGTTTCCTCAGCAAAAAAGAGGAGGATTGGCAACAGATGTTAGCTCAGAGCCAATCTTCCACACCAAAAAAAAAAAATTAGTATCAGCTTGTCTAGTTTTTTAAAATTTTCTGGGATTACATTAAATCTATAAGTCAGTTTCAAAAGAACTGACATCTTACAATATTGAATCTACCAATCCTTGAACCATCCATTTATTTAGGTTTTATTTAAAGTCATTCAATAAAGTCTTAGAATTTTTTCTGTAAAGGTCTTACACTTATTTTGTTAGACTTAAAATATATCTCCTATGATTTATAACTCCTATGGTTTATAACAGTTGAAAAACCATGAATCTGAAAAAAGATATGATTTTTAAAGTGATCTATAAAAATATAATTTTTTTGATGTGATATCTAGAGCTTGGGATAAGTATATATATAAATATGAATAAAAACTTTCTTAAGGGGCCACCCGGTGGCGCAGCGGCTTAGTTCGCGCTTGGCAGCCCGGGGTTCGCGAGTTCAGATCCCGGACGCCCGCAGATGCACTGCTCGTCAGCCATGCCATGGCAGCATCCCATATAAAGTGGAGGAAGATGGGCATGGATGTTAGCCCAGGGCCAGTCTTCCTCAGCAAAAAGGGGAGGATTGGCAACAGATGTTAGCTCAGGGCTGGTCTTCCCCACAAAAAAAAAAAAAAACTTTCTTAAAATTTTTAAATGAAACTAAGTTCATCAAAGCACAATCACTGCTACATAATTTAGTTTGAATTCTAGAATTACTGTTTTGTAGTCACATCTCACTTCAAAAGGTTTAACATACTTCAGAAAACTTTCATATCACATAAATAAGTGTCCTAAACATCTACTGGTTATAGGTCCTTATATTTATCAAATTATGAAATACTTAAAATCCAGAATAATTTCAATTAATCAACCTCAAAAGAAAAAGAATAAAGGAGAAGAAGAATAAATGATGAGTAAGAGACCAAAATCTTATTAACATACACATCAGTGGCTGGGATTGAGAATCCAGACACCCTGCTCCTAGACTCAGCTCCCACCACTCTTATATAATTCACTGAACTTCTGTCTTCTTTTTCTCATTTGTAAAGTAGTTACAACACTGTTCTGTCAGTGTCACACATTAAGGATTAAATGTAAACAAGTACCTTAGAAAGGACACTTAAAAAGTTAGTCAAACACAAAGCAATAATCGGTCAAAGGAGTTATAGCTATCCTGCCATCAGAAGGACATTATTATACGCTTGCCTGTAATCATGGTTTGTGACAAGACTGAAAATAACCCCCAATAGATTGGCTTCAAAATCTTTAAGCAATGCTAAGAAAATGGTAGGATTTGCATACAAAAGTTAGAATTTTGAAGAAAAGGGAAGAAAATTTCAGAAATCACTTTGAATGTCTTAAATTAATTGTATTCACTCCTTCATTCTTCTAAACATTTTAGAATCCAGTAAGTAAAAGGCATTCTTATACTGCATTCTATATGAGGTGGCTGGAAAAGATCCATAGCTTCTAGGAATTTATACATTTAGGAAGCAAGAAACAAGCACAAATGATTGCTACACGACACAACTTAGCACTCAGTAAATGTTACTACTGTTACAAAGCAGCACAAAAATACTTCAGGACACTCAGAGACAAAAGGGATCAGTTTCAGGTGAGATGGTCAACAGGACCTCAAGGAGGAAAGTGTGCTTTCCACTTGCTCTAGTGGATTACAGTGGTTGGCAAATTGGAGCCCAAGGGCAGCCCAACACCTGCTGTTGTATGGCCTCTGAGCTAAGAATGGATTTTAGATTTTAAAATGGTTGAAGAGACTCAAGAGAAGAATATTTCCTGACACATGAAAATTTTACTACAATAGACCCCCCTTATCCATAGTTTCGCTTTCCGAGGTTTCAGCTACCTGCGGTCAACCGTAGACGGAAAATACTAAATGAAAAATTCCAGAAATGAACAATTCATAAGTTTTAAATTGCATGCCATTCTGAGTAGCTTTGTGATGAAATCTTGCTCTGTCCTGCTCCATCCACCTGGGACATGAATCATCCCTTTGTCCCCCGAATCCACACTATACACACCACCCACCCGGTATCACAGTGCTGGTGTTCAAGTAACCCCTATTTTACTTAACAATGTACCCAAAGCACAAGAGTAGTGATGCTGGCAATTCAGATACGCCAAAGAGAAGCAGTAAAGTGCTTCCTTTAAGTGAAAAGGTGAAAGTTTTCAACTTAAGGAGAGAAAAAAAAAATCATATGCTGAGGTTGCTAAGATCTATGGTAACTTTTATTACAGCATATTGTTATAACTGTTCTATTTTATTATTAGTTATTGTTGTTAATCTCTTACTGTGCCTAATTTATAAATTAAACTTTATATGTATGTATGTATGTATAGGAGAAAAACAGTTTATATAGGGTTCAATACTATCTGTGGTTTCAGGCATCTACTAGGGGTCTTGGATAAGGGGGGACTACTGTATTTCAAATTTCAGGGTCCATAAATAAAGTCTCACTGGAACATAGCCATGGTTTCACACTACAGGGACAGAGAAGAGTAGTTGCAACAGGGACCATATGATCCACAAACCTGCAAATAATTACCATCTGGTTCTTCACAAAAAAAATTTACTGACCACTGCTCTAGAAGGATGGACGGGATTTCGGCATTTTGGTGGGCAGAACTAGGGGAAGAGGGAGGAGTGGGGAGAGAGGAACAAACATTCCATTTGAGAAATGAAGGAGTGAAACCATGAAGGAAAACCCCAGAATATTAAAGGGACAGTGGGAAGACCAATTTGGCTGAAGCAGAGGGTCCAAAATTAATAAAGAGCTATTGAGCCACTGATTACCGTGCTCTGTTATTGAGTCATTTATACTGTTGTAGTAAGTATTAACAAGCATTCTCATACCAACTCTATGAAATTGGTACTATTATTAGCCCAATTAATAATTAAGAAACTAGTTAAATGATTTGATAAGGAAACTAAGGCTTACGGAAGTTAACTGCCAAGATCCCAGCCAGTCAATCGAGCTGAGCTACGAATCAAGGTTCCTTTGCCCCCGGAGCCCGTGCTGTTAAATGCTGCACCCTATCAAACCTCCATACAGGGTAGTAAAAGGAAATACATCTACAAAGGTAAGTTAGGGCAAAACTGTCAATGTTTTCAAATATAAGTGTAAAAAGAACACGATTTTATCTGTAGGCTTTGATTCTGTAACTTTGTTTTTGCAGGGGAAGATTCGCCCTAAGCTAACATCTGTTGCCAATCTTCCTCCTTCCCACCCACCCCACAAAGCCCCAGTACATAGTTGTGTATAGTTCTAAGTTTTTCTGGTTCTTCTATGTGGGCCACTACCACAGCATGGCTACTGACAAACAAGTGGTGTGGTTCCACACCCGGGAACCGGGCCCCACCAACGAAGCAGAGCACACTGAACTTTAACTGCTAGGCCATCAGGGCTGGCTCCTTTTTAACTGTTTTTAAAAGGACAGCTGTCCCAGGAGCTGGTCCGAAGTGTTCCACACTTGGAATCAAACTATCGTGGCCTTTTCTTAAACCACAGGAGAAAAAATTGTGATCTTGATTTTCTCAATTTCAAGTTTCTCCCATAAATATTTCTTAAACCTTTGAAAAGTGGTACATTAGACAAATCAATGAGGAAGTAGCAGACCAAGTTTGGGAAAATTCAGTGGATTATGCTTAGTTCAACTTTTTTTTAATAGATTATGTACTCAACAGATGTCATTTTATTATTTTAAGTTCAAATGACTAGTTGACTATATTAATTCAATAACAGTTAACTCAATTACCTGGAAGTCGTTTTAAGATTAAGATATTCTTCCAGGGCCCAGCCCAGTGGTGTAGTGGCTACTTTCGTGTGCTCCACTTCGGCGGCCTGAGGTTCGCGGGTTTGGATCCCAGGCAAGGACCCTACACACCACTCATCAAGCCATGCTGTGACGGCATCCCATATACAAAATAGAGGAAGACTGGCACAGATGTCAGCTCAGCAACAATCTTCCTCAAACAAAAAGAGGAAGACTAGCAACAGATGTTAGCTCAGGGCCAAAAAAAAAAAAAGATATTCTTCCAAAGAATAATAATGCTTCTGTGAGATCTATCATAAGCACTAAAAAAAAAAAAAACCAGACACATCTACTATTAGCAGTATCTATTAGCTGAAACTGTAGAAACAAAAAGATAATACATTGTATGATTACTTACTGCTACTTGGGAACAGCCCACCCCTATTGACTAAGTCTAAAGCTGCACTGTTCAATAAGAATATCATGCAAGCCACACATGCAAACCACATAAGTAATTTTAAATCTTCTACTAGCCACATTTTTTAAAAGTAGAAACAGGTGAAATTAATTGTAACAATATATTTTATTTAACCTAGTATATGCAACATATTATCAACACAATCAATATTTTAGAAATTGAAATATTTTATTTTTTCATACTAAATCTCAAAATTTGGCATGTATTTCACACTTACAGCATTAGCCATATTTCAAGTGCTCCACAGCCACATGTCTACTGGCTACCATACTGGACACCAGAGGTGTAAGGGACAGCTCTTCTAAAGATCACAGCAGGAAAGAGGCTACGGATTACAACTGGAGAATCAGATCATGAAAGTGAAAGATATGAGTAAAGAAAGGGAGCACTTAGCTCCAATATTCTAACAGAATAAATTCTAGAGCATTTAGCGCTAATATTCTTGAAATAAATGAGTTCAACCAAGGAATGTATAACAAACAATAAGACTATTTTAGCAGATAGTAACCTTTTAGCCATCCATACGTTTGAGATTCTTAAAGTATTACACAGTATTAATTTTATAATGGTTGTTTTCAAATTTTAACTAGTCTTGCTATAATTGTGATTTGGGATTATCCATAACCTCCCTCTCCATTTCCTCATCCCCCAAACCTCTAAACTATTTCAAAGTTATCTAGAAAAAAGCCTATTTCCAGGTACTTTCCACAACCTGAACAAATTTACAATCTACACAGTTATGGGCAATGGGAAGCCACTGACAGATTTTGGAAAGGGAATGGAAATAACATTTCAGTACTAATAGTGAAGTATCAGTGTCACAGGAGGAGCTGTAGGAAATTAACTGGAAAGGCACCAGTTCAGAGTGTTCCACATAAGGCTTGAACTAGGAGTACAACATTGAGAATAAAAAAAGGACAGAGGCCAGATACCCGTTAGCAGTGATTCAACTAAATCATGTAAACTGTGTAATGCCAGAAGAAGAGGAAGGCTTCAGCAGAGAATGACCAAAATAATAGTCAGAAAAAGCTCCGCTCTCACCTTCCTGCCCCTACCCAATACCCCAGGAGAATTCAAGCAGGATCATTCTGCATCTTTGTAGCAAACATCTTCTTTTTCTTAACTACTGGCTCTTTCTAGACACCAGATCAAATTCTCATTTGTTAATACTAAAGTACCTATGATAAATTTAAACAGTAATCAATAAATTCTGCTTGTGAAAAACATACAAATTCCTGGGCAAGGTGTGTCTACTACTCTCTTCGGGATGGAGATTGGGTGGGGGAAGACTATGTATTTTAGTGGTAATAGGTCAAAGTACATCAGCATTCAATTTTAAAACAAACTCTGACTAAACAATTCAAACATTGCAATGACAGGATGTTTAACAGTTTATCATTTTTACCAGATGAAATTATGCAGTTACCATGTGTTTACCAGGGCCTAAAATGTAAAATTATTAAGGAAACCAAAATTATGGCTCAATACTTCTCAACTCTTTGATCAATTCAGAAATATCCCGTTAGGTTATGCTTTTTAAAAGTAAGATGAATCAAATATAATTCTTTTAGTTCAGAGGATTTCATGATGCCTCCTTCTAGTAATGAGGAAAACTACTAAAAGTGGCAAATTATCAGTGAAATCATTAGGTACCTATCTCCATTTTTTAAAAAAACTAGATACAAAAACCACATATCAGGATGCCAAGTTTGTAAAAATGTTTTATACACACACAAAAAAGATTTGAAGCACACCAAAACATCAGCAGGGATTATCTCTGGTAATTGTACTTTAGGTAATTGTTACTTTTTATACTGTTTCTATATTTTCTATGTTTCTGCAATAATCATTTATTATTGTTAAAAGTAGAAGAAAAAATAAATTTAGACAAGTGGAAATCGAGGCAGTGCCAATCAATTTAGGGTTATATTTGACTAAAATGCTATCTTTCATACCACCTAATCTCTAAGTAAAAAGCATTCAGGGCCCTTGAAGACATGGACTTCACCTTATCTATAACACGTACTCAATTACATTCACATGTACAACAGACGATGCACACATTAATATGTGGTGGAGCATGCTACAAAACATTAAAAAACTAAAAAATGGTTTATTTAGAAAAACAGAGAGCAATTTAGCACCCTTGCAAAACACAGAGAGCAGAGCAAGAGTGGCTCTCAAGGGATAAATCAATGAGGAGTCACAAGGAGGAAAAACGCCTTGGTCCAAAATTTTTAAATGTAAATCTACCCCTAAATTTTTCACTTTAAAATGAACAATTCATTTTATGTCATTTTATGTCAATTTCACCCCAATTTATTAAAAAAATAAACCTAGAAGTCACTTTCTAAATATACTAGGTTGAATCAACACTTCTTTAAACACGGCTTTGCCCCAATATTTTCCTTTTTTTATTAAATTTTATTTTCTCAATTCTAGAGTAACTTATAAGTACGGTTCATCACAGAAGCCATTGTGGTGCTGGGGGTGGAGCGGGTAGGAGAGTACCAAAAACATACAGTACGCCTTCCTGCCTTCAAAGAGCTTACAGCAAAAGACGGAGTGATAACAAAAGAACGGGTCAGAAAAAGAGGCCACAAAACAGTCACGAGCGGTTTTGCTGTTTTTAATGAAGGTTCAGTACTGCTGAGTTTCAAGAACTTCTGAGGGTGATGAGCCGGGCAAGATTTGAACAGGTGAAGGCGCAGAATTAAGCACAGGGCTGAGCTGGGTGGGACTCATCACACATTTAATCCTCGTTGACAGCCCCAAAACCAGCCCTCCTGGTGCTTAAGCTTGCACAAATATTGATTGAAAGTTGACTGAAATCCGACAAATCCGCCGAGCAAGGCTAAACACGCACGCACACAAAATTCAACAGCGCTGCGTTCGTTTTACTTAATAGAACACCTAATACTTGGCTACTGACTGAAAAATGCTTAATCAAAGCTGCAGATCGGCTGGAAACATACACCATCAACCCGCTCCCGAAGGCCTTCGGCTCACGCGCGTGCACTCCGCACGGAGCGCAGGCTGACCTCGGCCTCCGCCCTGCTCTCCCTCCCCGGACACTGTTGACCAAGACCGACCCAAACGTGCCATGCCCACGCCCCTCGGAGCGGGGCCTCCCGGGACCCGACGACGCCAACTTGTAAATAAGGGACAGGGCGGGTGGACCAGCAATCAATGGCATGTGGGTGGCGCGGCCTCCCAAGACAAAGCAGGGCCCCCCATCCGATGCAGCCCTGCACCGGCCGGGCCGGGCCGCGCAGCCACCCCCGCGCCGCCCCCCGCGCCCGGCCGGCGGAGACGGCCCGCCGCGCCGCGAGCGCCGGCCCAACCGCCGCGGCAGGAACGCGCAGGGCGCCCAACTGCCGTCCCGGCCCAACCAACGCGGGCAGGGGAGGAGAGGTGCGCGCTGCCGGCGGAGCGTGCGGGCCGCTCGGGGGGCGCAGGGGGAGGCCGCGCGCGGGGAAGGCAGGGGCGAAGAGGCGCCGAGGCCATAGCTGAACGCAGCGCCAGGAGGGGCTCCGTTAGAGGGTTTTGCCCCTTTCCCCTTGGAAGGTGCAGATGGTTTGACCCCCCACCCCGAGTGAGGTGCCTTGTCCCAGCCCCGGCTGGACTGTACCATCGGGCGGTGCCGCCGGGATTTCTCCCCCCCACCACCACCATCAATTCCCCCCCCACCCGGGTCCGCGGTCGGTTGGCCCCGGCCGGGCTCTGAGACGCGGAAAGAGCTTGGCGCCATTTTGGGTGGGACTAAGCAAAGACGAAACACCCTCCCAGTCGATGGGGTACTCTGGACGCTGACTTATCCGGTTCCCTTAATCCTTTAGGTACTTACACGACGTTGGGTGAGGGGAGCTGGAAGATCAGCGGGTCCCCGATCCTCTCTCCCTAGGGGTGATGGAAATCAAACCCCCCCCGCCACCTCCAGGTGGTTCTTCCCGCCGCAGAGTGGGAGCAGCATAAAAGGCGGGGTCTCGTTAGCATAATCTGCCTGGCAACCTGATCTTGGCGTTATATGATTGGTTGAACTCTGTAAACCCCATGCCCTGCTTAGAGTCGAGTTAGGCTCGGGCGAACTGACAGGCCCAGATTTAAGAGTCATGACGAAGATCCTGAGACGCTTATTCAGTCGGCAGAGAAGCCAAAAGGAGATTCATGCAATGGCCCAATGACGGAAGGCCTCTTTATTCCGTGCGCTGCAGTTCATTTAAAACCCAATCAAAGACCGGGTCTCAGGCGGGGCGCGCCTGCGTTTGTACTCTAAGCCAATCAGAAAAGTCGACTCTTCGGATTCAGGGTCCAGCCCGCTGCGAGGACCCGCGGCCGACGAGGTGGGGAAACGTGCCCCCCTCGTTCCCCAGGTGAAGAGGGTGGAGTGGTCGTGGGGGTTGCGAGCTAGCCCCGCACACGCCCGAGAGGCCCCGAGTCCTGAGAAGCTGCGCCAGGGGCTGTGCGGGACGAGCGGCCGGCGTGTAGGCGTGCTCTCGCCCCGCCCTGTCTGCAACTGGAGCGGGCCTGCGTGCCCGCGGAGCGCTGCCATGACCGATGCTGCGCGCGGAGCCCGAACGCCCGCAGGCCTCGCGGGTCAGGCCTCGCCCGGGTGTGCACCGCGGCCCGAGCGCTCCTCATTGGGCTGACGGCGCTACCCCCGGCCTCATGACCCGGCGGACTGTGTCAGTGCTCGGTCCCTGCCAAACCCTGGAGCGCCTCACTCCAGGGAAGAAGGGAAAGGAGCATCTCTCCTTTCCGTTTTACCATTCTGAAAAAGAAAATGATTTTCAGAAACATGAAGAAGTATTATTCAACACTGGTTAACCGTGACTTAACTCACTCATGTCTTAACCTCAGGCTTCCACATCTGCCGGCCCTTAAAATTGCCTTCTCAAAGGGCGGCCACGTGCATAGACATGAGCTCAAGCTTTGGAGCAGACCCCCAGCTCCAGTTACCCACCCCTAATACGAACGGCAGCTAGATCTGGAGGAGACCTTGGACATCCGGGCCTTTAGGGAGTGGTTTTCCCACCCATGACCTCCATCCTGCTACATTGTTTTGAAGATTAAATGACATTTACATGTAAAATACGTGGCACACTGCAACTTAAACGAAGTATTGATGATAAAACATACAAAATTGCTAAACTATTGGCTAACCAAGAAAAAGAGGGAAAAGTATAATTAAGCAAAAGACTTGAGAATAGAAAACACCGACGGGGGGAAAGCCGTAAAATTTATTCAACAATATTTTCTTTTCTGTTTTGTTTATTTAAAAAGCTGGAAACAAAGTGGAAAGAATGGGAGAACATTAAGTTTTTAAAACTTCAAGACAGTTGACTACCTGGTAAGTAACTTGATGACTAGACCATGTCTGTTCCTCTGTTGACTCCTGTGCAGGCAGTGCTGGACTTAAGAGTAAAGCCTATCAGTAAACACTTGTTGAATTAAATTGAAAAAAAAAAAGAAAATTGGGGCCTGACAAGGCAAACCCTAACATTTGTTGAAAGAGACACCATTAACGCTTCACCAGATATATAGACAGGGAAGTCAGTTGCCTTGCTGGTTAAGGGAGTCACTCAAGTGTTCCCTTTAGTGCTGTGAGTAGACAGACAATGCCAGAGGTTGGACAGGCCCGCTCCTGTATCCTTTGGCCTCTAGAGAGAACTTCCTTCATTTTGAGATTTAACATTACATTCTTTCTGATGGATTGGAATGGTCCCAACTGAGGTCTGCTGACCAGAAATGACACCAAGGAACCCAAAAGGGGAACTGCTGTGAGAAACAGGGCTATCTTGACTGGAAAGCCCAAGTTACCCTCATGGACTTAGAGAATTGGTCTAAAACTTTAGCATGCACAAATATTGCAGGTGGACACCACCCCAGAGATTGTTTTCATTCAGAAGGTATGGAGTGAACCTCAGGAATCTTCATTTTGTACAAATTTTTAAATTCACACACAAGAAAATTCACTCCTTTGAGTATACAGCAACTGTGTATTGAATATGTCCATGTTCTCAACAATGAGGATAGAATGGGAACAAAAAAAAAAGTCTCTGCTCTCATGGAGCTTACATTCTAGTGAAGGCAAGAGAAGAAAATTAATAAAAAGATAATTCCAGGTGATGATAAGCCCTACGGAGAAAATGAAGCAGGAAAATGCAAAGGAGATGGAAATGCTGGCCATTTAAATAGGGGGTCAAAGAAGTTCTTTCTAAGATACTAACATTTGAGCTGAGACTTGAATGATGAAAAAAAAGCCAGCTGTGCTAAGATCTTAGAGAACTTTCTTGGAGTCTGAGAGAATGGCAAATGAAAAGGCATGAAGAAAAAAAACATGGCATACACATATTCATTTATTCTTCCATTGAAAAAGTATTCATTGCATGTTTATGATATGCCAGGCACTGTCCCAGGTGCTTTGAGATTTGTCAATTAACACTATAGATGAAAGGAAAAACACATAAAAACCCCTACCTCTAGGAGCTTTCACTCTAACAGACTGAAGAACAGTAGGAAGGGCAGAGTTGCTGGAACACAGGGCAAGGAGTATAGTGATACAAGAGAACTTGGGGAAATAGGCAAGGGCCAGATCACATAAGGCTTTGAAGGCCATGGTATTGGAGGTGTTAGTGAATTTTAAGTGCAGTTTAGAGTAGTTGGAGGTTTTAAGCAGAGGTATGACACAACTCTTTTTTTTGAAGAGAGCTCTGGCTGCTCTAGGGAGCTTATCTTTTTGGGAGAGAGGGCAAGAAACGAGAGTTGAGGAGGATAGTTAGGGGTCTCTTGCAATATGCTCTAAGCACAGAATGAGGGTAATCTTGACTAAAATAGTAGTGTAAATGGAGAGAAGTGTATGGACACCAGATATATTTTGGAGATAAAGCCACAGAACTTGCAAATGGATGATAAGATAATGGGACAGAGTGGGGGTTTCTAGTGATGACAAGAGAGTGATCAAGAATGTCTTATAAAGTTGAGACTTGAGTGACTGAGTAAATGTTGATGCCTTAACTGAGATGGGGAAGACTGGGAGAGAAATGTTTAGAAAATTAAGGGTTCTATTGTATTCATGTTAAGTTTCTAATATCTTTTAGAAATCCAATTGGACATACTATTTAGGCAGTTGGAATTCAAGGAAAGATCAGGGCTACAATACAATTTTAGGGTTCATCAGACTATAAATTGTATGTAAATACAATTATATGAAGTCTAATTAGATAAGCTCATCTAATGAGGATTAGATGATGGAGAGAGTGTATGTAGAGAAGACAAGAGGGTCTAGGACTAAGCTCTTGGGAGCTGCTGAATTTAGAGGTGAGAGATAGGAGGGGAGCCAAGAAAAGAGACTGTGAAGGCCAGTAAAACAGGAGGAGAACAGAAAAGAGTGGTGTCTGAGAAGCCGAAGGAAGAAAATGTTTCAAAAGGATGTAGCAGTGAGCTAGCACTAACATTGCTGAGAAGTCAGGAAGGATAAAGACAGATAACCTGTTGGTCTGGAAAGATAGAGGTGGAAGTAGCTGGTAATTTGTCAATAGCAGCTTCAGGGGAAGGTTAGGAAACTTAGTAGAAGTTGCCTGAAGAAAGAATGGGAGGTGAAGAGTGACGTCTGTTGCCAATAGTATAGCAGATAAGTTAGGCCAATAAAAACAACAAAAATGTATATGTTATTTGTAAAAGACTTTTTTTTAATGCGTCACAGAGCTGGCAGCAGAGTGAAGAATCTACAAAGGTTAAAAGCAAAGTCAGTGAGTAGAAAGGGAAAGCTCATAATTACAGAGGAAAGCAAACTAATAAAAGAAAAAGGAATTCTGGAAAAAGAGTAAATATAATTTGGCAGCAACCGTAATAGTTACTAAATTTTTTCATGCCAGAATTATCAATGGATGCTAAAGCTAATGGATGAAAATTTGATGGTTTGATATCAACATGGTCGTGATATATCTCCACAAAAGATTCTGATTAATTACAAAAGAAAAGAATAATAGCTTTACATGGAGAAATTGGGGAGATACTATCATAGCGATCAAAGTCGCATCCTCAGGACTAGGACCATGGATTCCACGTGCCTCTGCAGACGAGGCACTGGAAAGAACACAGCTGCATCTCTGTAATGTGGCTGCCAAAAGTTAAGACCTGAAGCTACTTATAAGGAAACAATAAGCAAACCCAAACTGAGGGACATTCCACGAAATAACTGGCCTGTACTCATCTTAAAAATATTAATGTCATGAAAAACAAAGAAATCCTGAGGACCTGTTCCAGACTAAAGGAGACTAAAAAGACATGACAACTAAATGCAATATGTGCCCTGGATTGGATCCTGGACTTGGTAAAAACATTTTTACATATATAAGGGACATTAGTGGAACAATTGGTCACATTGGAATAAAATCTGTAGATTAGATAATAATACTATATAAATGTTAATTTCCTGATTTTGACCATTGTGCTGTGGATATATAAAAGTATATCCTTGCTTTTAGGAACTATGCACTGGGTAAAAGGGAAATGTATCTGCAATTTATTCTCAAACAGTTCAGAAAAAGAAAGAAAGACATATACATATGATTAAAATATTAATATTGGGGCCGCCCGGTGGCGTAGCGGTTTCGTCCGTGCTTGGCAGCCCCGGGTTCGCCGGGTCGGATCCCGGGCGCCCACCGACGCACTGCTTGTCAGCCACGCTGTGGCGGCGTCCCATATAAAGTAGAGAAAGATGGGCACGGATGTTAGCCCAGGGCCAGTCTTCCTCAGCAAAAAGAGGAGGATTAGCAACGGATGTTAGCTCAGGGCTGGTCTTCCTCACACACACAAAAAATATATATATATATATTAATATTAAAACATTAACACACCTCCATAACAGATGTGTGAGAATTCTTGTACTATTTTTGCAACTTTTCTATAAGTTTAAAATAATAAAAAATGATAATAGTCCAAAAAAACAAAAAGGCCAGTAGTTTGGCTTCAGGTCTGCACTGTGAGGAAAGGGGATGACTGATGTTGGAACTGGGTAGGCTGCAGAGGAGTTTGTGACCAGGCCACAGTTGTTCAGAGCTTCACACTTAGGTAGGGGTGGTTCAGGAAGAAGCCTAACAGGGTCCAAGTGTGGGTGACTACGGTGTAAATGGGCGTTTGACATTTGTACTGGGTTGAATAGTGTCCTCCAAAGTTTATATCTGGAACCTATGACTGTGACCTTATTTGCAAATAGTATCTTTGCAGATATAATTAGTTAAGATGAAGTCATACTGAATAGGTTGGGTCCTAACCCAGTGACTTGTGTTCTTAGAAGAGAAAACAGAGATACAGACACACAGGAGAGGATATATGAAGGCAGAGGCAGAGATGGAGTATGATGCATCTACAAGCCAAGGAAAACCAAAGATTGCCAGCAACCACCAAAAGCTTGAAAAGGAGAAGTGTTCCTTCCTAGAGCCTTCAGAGAGAGCATGCCCTGCCAACACCTTCATTTCAGACATCTAGCTTCCAGAACTGTGAGAGAATAAATTTCTATTGTTTTAAGCCACCTAGTTTGTGGTACTTTGTTATGACAGCCATAGGAAACTAAGATAACTTTATAAAGTGAATAAGGAACTATGTGGGTGCAATATTGGGGGGAGTGTTATCTGAATGTGAATGGGTGGGATTATGAGCATTTTTGACATAGCGAGAGTTTGGGTTTTTTTTTTTTTAAGATTTGAAAAGAAAAGGCTAAGGAATTGAGCAGATAAATATTTTAAAATGTGATTTTTATATAAAATCAGACACACTTATTATGGAGTGGAAAATGAAATCAGCTTTTTTTCCCCTTAATATGTAGGTAAAATGACTATAAAAGAATTTGTTGTTATGGGGCATCTGCTTTTGATTGTGTGCCAGACTCCCAGAGAGGTTAAGTCACAAAACTGGATATCATCTTCAGTTCAAACACCTAGAGTCATGGATGTTGGAGAAAAAAATTGTAAAGGAGTTGATGTCCAGAAGTCTGGAAAGTTAATAAGCAGAAAGAGAAGCAGCATGAAGACTTAGAGTCAAGTTGCATCTTTCTCCATGAAATACAGTCAAGGAAAAAGACAGAAAATGTGTGAAATGGAAAATTACTTTCCATCAAACATTGTTACTTCAAGAAAACATCTTTATGAATGTGACTCGGTTTGAAAATTTGGACCATATTTTCGATTTCAGTATAAGGGAAGCTGTGTAAGCAAGAATTATTATGAATATAATGAGTATGCTATGGTTCATCCTATTTATAGTAATCAAAGTGTAATCGTTGTGAGAAAAGTCTTGCAGAAACATAATGTCAACAGATACCTGAGAATTAATACAAAGAGAAGCTATAGCATGTAAGGAATGTTGGAAAGCCTCCAGCCAAATCACATGTCCTTGAGCATAAAAAAAAAATCATCCTGGAGAAAAACTCATGAATATAATGAATGTGGAAAAACCTTTAGCCTGAAGCAATACCTCAGAGATCATGAGAAAATGCATAATGGAGAGTGTGCATTCATGCATGTGCCATTGTAGTCAAGTGTTCTCTTTTTTTTTCAAGTGTTCTCTTGAATCTCTTCCCTCACTGTATATTTAAGAAGCCGTATAGGAAGGAAATTGTATAAAAGTGGAAAATCCTTACATAAAGGGATCCTTTCAAATTCCATGTCTACCCAGACAAGGGAAACAAAAGAAAAAATAAACAAGTGGGACCTCATCAGACTAAAGAGCTTCTACAAGGCAAATGAAACCAGGATCAAAATGAATAAACAACCCACCAGCTGGGAGAAAATATTTGCAAATCGTTTGTCTGACAAGGGATTAATCTCAGTAATATACAAAGATCTCATACAACTGAGCAACAAAAAAACAAACAACCCAATCAAAAAATGGGCAGAGGATATGAACAGACATTTTTCCAAGGAAGAGATACAGATGGCCAATAGACACATGAAAAGATGTTCAACATCACTAATCATCAGGGAAATGCAAATCAAAACTACACTGAGATATCACCTTACACCGGTTAGAATGGCTATAATCACAAAGACAAACAACAACAAATGCTGGAGAGGTTGTGGAGAAACGGGGACCCTCATTCACTGCTGGTGGGAATGCAAACTGGTGCAGCCTCTATGGAAAACAGTATGGAGAGTCCTCAAAAAATTAAAAATAGAAATACCGTATGATCCAGCAATACCACTCTTGGGCATCTACCCAATGGACGTGAAATCAACCATCACAAGAGGCGTATGCACCCCTATGTTCATTGCAGCATTATTCACTATAGCCAAGAAGTGGAAGCAACCCAAGTGTCCCTCAACTGAAGATTGGTTAAAGAAGAGGTGGTATATACATACAATGGAATACTACTCAGCCATAAGAAAAGACACAATTGTCCCATTTGCAACAACATGGAAGGACCTAGAGGGTATTATGTTAAGTGAAATAAGCCAGAGAGAGAAGGACAGACACTGCATGAACTCACTCATATATGGAATATAAATGAACACACGGACAGAGAGAACTGATTGGTGGTTACCAAGGGGAAGGGGGGTGGGGGGGGCACAAGGGGTGAAGGGTTACATCCACAAGGTGACGGACAAACAAAAATGTACAACTAAAACCCCACAGTGTTATAAACTAAGACATCAATAAAATAAATAAATAAATAAATAAAAAATAAAAAATATATAAAAAAGTGGAAAATCCTTCAGCTGTAATAGAAAAACTTCATACTCATTCTAGAGGGAAAATTCATGAATGTGGGAAAGCTTCTAGTCAAATATCAAGACTCAGTAGACACCAAAGAAGACATATTGAAGAGAAACCCTATGCATATAAGGAAAATAAGAAAGCCTTCAGGAGCAAATCAAATCTCACAGAGCATGAGAAAATTCATACCGGAAGGAAACCCCCAAATGTAATCAATGTGAAAGTGTCTTCAGCTAGAAGCAAGACTTCATTAAAGATCAAAACATTCATACTGGAAAGAAACTCTATGAATGTAAAGAATGTGGAAAATCTTCAGCCAACCTCCTCCCAAAGGACAACCTCCTTATTCATCAAATAATCCATACAAGAGAGAAATCTGATGAAGGTAGTGGGTATGAGAAAGCTTTTGTTCAGAAGTCAAGATTCATTAGACATGAGAGAATTCATACTGGAGATAAACACTATGCATGAAAAGAAGGTGGGAAAGCATTCAATGGCAAATGAAAACTCATATTTGAGAGATGCCCTATAAATACAGTCATGTGTGGCTTAATGTGTAGCCATGCTGTGGTGGTAACCCACATGCAAAATAGAGAAAGATTGGCACAGATGTTAGCTCAGGGTGGAGTCCCTCTGCAAAAAAAAAACTTCAGGGAAGAGCAAATCCAAATGCCCTAAAACATATTACAAGGTACTCAAACTTGAAGCATCAGGGAAATAGAAATTAAAGTAATTATTAGATGTTACTTTATATTCACCAGAAAAAAGTTCAAAAGAACAGTAGCACCTATTATTAGAGTACTTTCATATAATGTTACTGGCATTATGAATTGTTCCAGTCTTTTTAGAAAGCAAGATAGTAACATCCATTAAAATTAAATATGTATATATGTAGATATATATGATAGGAGATTCCTGTATAATTGTTTAACTCAGCAGTCCCAATTCTAGGATTCTATCTAGAAGAAAGAAAAGCACCAATATAAGGTGTTTAGTGCATCCTTTTTCATAATGGCATAAAACTGAAAACAATCAAAACATCCACACCATACAGTAGTATGTAGCCATTAAAGAGAATGAACTACAGCTATATCAGTGGGCTTGAAGTGATTTCCAAGAAATATTGTTGAATTAAAAAGGCAAAATGAAGAAAGTGTATCAGTCAGGAATCAACTAGAGAAACAGAACCAGTAGGGACAATATTAAGGGATCTATTTGCAGGAATTGGCTTACACAACTGTGGGGGCTGGCTAGGCAAGTCCATAGGGCAGGCTGTCAGGAAGGGCAGGCTGGAACTCTGGCACAGGTTGAAGCTTCAGTCCACAGGTAGAATTTCTTCTTTTTTCTTGAAGTCCCAGTTCTGCTCTTAAGGTCTTTCAACTGAGTGGATAAGGCCCACCTAGATTATCTAGAATATCACTTAAAGTCACTGATTATGGATTTTAATGACATCTACAAAATACCTTCATAGCAACACCTAGATTAGTGTTTGATGGAGTAACCAAGTTGACACATATAACTGACCATCACATGTGTAATATTTCATTTTGAAAAACATATAATGAGAAAACTCTAGTATATATATTTTTTAATTTTCATTTTTATTGATGTCTTAATGGTTTATAACATTGTGTGGTTTTAGCTGTACATTATTTCTTTGTCCGTCACCATGTGGATGAATCCCTTCACCCCTTGTGCCCACTCTCCACCCTCCTTCACCTTGGTAACCACCCACCAGTTCTCTCTGTGTGTTCATTTATATTCCACATATGAGTGAAATCATGCGGTGTTTGTCCTTCTCTTTCTGGCTTATTTCACTTAACATAATACCCTCTAGGTCCATCCATGTTTTTGCAAATGGGACAGTTCTGTCTTTTCTTATGGTTGAGTAGTATTCCATTGTATATATATGCCACATCTTCTTTATCCAATCATCAGTCAAGGGACACTTGGGTTGCTTCCACTTCTTGGCTATAGTGAATAATGCTACAATGAACATGGGGGTGCATAAGCCTCTTGTGATGGTTGATTTCATGTCCATTGGGTAGATGCCCAAGAGGGGGATTGCTGGGTCATAAGGTATTTCTATTTTTAATTTTTTGAGAAATCTCCATACTGTTTTCCGTAGAGGCTGCACCAGTTTGCATTCCCACCAGCAGTGAATGAGGGTTCCCGTTTCTCCACAACCTCTCCAACATTTGTTGTTTTCTGTCTTGGTGATTATAGCCATTCTAACGTGTGTAAGGTGGTATCTTTGCGTAGTTTTGATTTGCATTTCCCTGATGATTAGTGATGTTGAACATCTTTTGAGAAAACTCTAGTATATTTATGTGTGTACTTTATATGTAGACGAAAATATCTGTATACTTGTGGATATACACATAACATATGTGTTGTGCGTATGGTTGAGCATGGAGAAAAAATATTAAACAGTTACCTGGGTATGTGGGTTAGGGTTGTAGGTGATGGGGCAGGAGAAGGGGAGGAAAGTGCCAACCAAAAAAGAAAAAAAAAAAAAAGACTGCAACATAAAAATCATAAAATCCAGGATATATCATATCATCATATTTATGGATTTATATAAAATCATCTATGTGCATATATATAAAGACTTTAAAAACTAAAATACATAAATATTTAGCAAGTATTCAATAGATAAAACAGTACTTATTGCTGCTTGTTAATTTTCTAAAATATCATAATCAAAGAGAAGTAGAATTGTTATTCTTAAATATCTATTTTAAAACACAAACAATACCTGTATTAATTTCCCAGGAACAAATTACCATAAACTGGATGGTTTAAAATAGATGTCTATTCTTTCACAGTTCTGGAGGCTAGCAGTCCAAAATCCAGGTATTGGCAAGGTCACACTCCCTCTGAAGGCTCTGGGGAAGAATCTTTCCCTGCCTCTTGTGAGCTTCTGGTGGTGGCTGGCAATCCTTGCATTCCTTGACTTGCAGTGTTATCACTCCAGTCTCTGCCTCCATGTTGACATGGCTGTCTTCACTCTGTGTGCACGTGTGTGCCTCCAAATCTCCCTCTCCTTATAAGGACAGTAGTCATTGGATTTATGGCCCACTCTAATCCAGTATGACCTCACCTTCACTTGATTACATCTGCAAAGACCTTGTTCCCAAATAACATCACATTCACAAGTACTGAAGCTTAGGACTTTAACGTATCTTTTTGCGGGACACAGTTCAACCCACTACAGTATCCAACTTGTGATAATCGACTGAAGTATTTCTATTAAAAAGAGATAACAACAATGCTACGTTTATTGCAATTATTTAACACTGCCCTGGAAGTCCAAACCAATGTAATAAAATATAAAGCAAAAATAAGAGAGAATTTTTGGAAAGGAGAAAACTAAATCAGCGTTATGTGCAGAAATCCAAAGGAGATGTGTTGATATCTAATTGAGTCTATAAGAGTTTGAAATGGTGACCAGACATGAAATAATTAAATACAAATTAATAGTTTTCATAAATAGTGACAATAATCATAGGAAACACCAGAGAAAAATATATAGTCATGGAGAGCCTACTATGCACTTAGTTTTGTCCTTCAAGAAATGAGATGTGTGTGATGACTCTATTAAAAAGGATTTTCTGGAGTCCCAGGGGTCAAGGTTTCTGCTCCAGGCACACTGGACCTGTTTTACTGTGTTGCCTGTGGTCTGCTCACCTGCCAAGGCGACTTTTGATCCTCTCTTCACTCTTTACTGACAGCAGGGAACACAACTGGGTGGTCTAGGATTCCATTTATTGTGATCACACCCATTGGTTCCAAATTGATTTGTAGGTAGTGGCCCCGTGTGTGCTGTCACCTGCTGCTAAGCTCCTAGAGTAGCTGGATTGCTAGGAGTTGATGAGAGGTCACTTTCTAGGCAGGGGCTGAGAGCTGTATTCAGTGTAGACTGTTTTAAACAAACTGTGGCTTTTTGCCACCTATTCCCTCCTGTTTATGATTTGGTTTCACCTCCAGCTGAACAAAGATGGGGAAAATGACAGAAGGACATGACAGTTGATAGAAGATAAAGATAACTGCAGATTTTGAAGCAGTGGTGGGAGAAGTAGCATTGGGGAGTAAAATGAAAAAACTTGTAAAGTAGGCTAAGGAGACATGAATTACCAGTTTTCACAGACTCCCAGAAAACATGAAAATACTTTCTAAGAATTTTCACCAATGAAACATTGAGGACCTTTTTTGGTTGACTTAAATCTTAATTTTAAAAACTCAATGCAGGGCAATTTCTATTTTGAGTTAAACCCCTCCCTCTTTTTGTATAGTGCTCTACAGTTTGCTGAGCCTTTCATGTGGATGGCCCCATTTGATCTAACTGAGACTGCAAATCTATTGGCTGACCAGACAGTAAACTGGGGTAAGTCTTATGCTGATGTGAGAAAGGAAATGGAAGATTTTTTTAGGAAACAAAACCCTAAGCCAAATACAGCAAAGATTAAGATCCACAGAAACATTGCTCTGAATATTTATGGGTAATCCATGAATAATCCTCAGAAATAGATGTTGCTGATGCAAATCAGATGAAAAAGATTTGGATGGATTTTTCTAGCACATATGGAAATAAAGAAGAGTAAAACACAGCGATATTGTTACCAGGGTCATGCATGCATAATTTTAAAGATGGAGAGGAAACTAAGTGCCATTGGTTAGAGAAATAATCTTCTGTTAGTGAGGACCACATTTCTCTGATTATTAAAAGTAAGAGACAGTAAGAAATGAGGGGAAAACTCCATTGTACTTTATCACCTTCCATGGTACTTCATGTTTAGATTTTAAGTTGCTTAAGCTTTTTGCTCCTTCTCAGGAAACGTTAACAAGAGACAGGTCTTGCATAGATTTGAATTTAAGTGAGACCTGTTCTCCTTAACAATGTTTTTTATTTACTCTACTCCTGTGGTCCTGGAATGTAAATATTCTCTTAACTTCTCTTCCTTATCATATTTAAATAACCAACAGAGAGCTTGAGAATTAAGCAGGGTTCTTTCCCTAAAAGGCTTCTTTTCAAATTCCAGTAAGGCATCAAATTTCTTTTCATTTTAGCCAAGAAAAAAGTCAAATTTTTTTAAGTTTAAATTTTTTTACTTCCTCATCAGGAAGAAATATTAATCACTAATACTTACAAATGCAATCACTGCTGGTGACTAGATTTCTAGAAAAAAATACTTTTCAGTTTTATTTCTTCACACAAAAGTTACATATACACATAAACCTCTCAGCTGTTCAGGTTGTGTTCATGCCCTAGTCATTGAGTCCATTCATATGTGAATTTTTGAAAAGTCTTCCCCCAGGTTAGACAAGAAAAATAAGACCTAGCGTTTAACTGTGAGACTATGAATCCTCTAAAACTTTTATGCAAAGTACCGTGTTCAAGTTCATATGTGCATTTCTTCTGAGAGGAGATTTAATAGTTTCCAGCACATTCCAAGGAGTCCAAGATCACATTGTAGGGGTAGAAAATTTTTTCCTCTACCCTTCTAGGTTGCTTGGCTGGTCTAATAATCAAACTGATATAAGACAAATTAACAGGAGAAAAGCAAATTTAATTTTGTATGTATGGGAGCCCCAAAGATATGAGACTCAAGGGCAAGTTGGGCAGTTGAGGCTTGTATGCCATCCTGAGCTAAGGAATGGGATAGGGGCCTAGAACTTCAGAGGAGAGGAGGGTAATTCACAGGACAATAGGAAGAGCAGATGTTTGGTAATTGGATAGGTCTCTCGGATCAAAAGTTATCTCTGGCAATAGCTCTCTTTCTGGGCCAGGCCCCTATCTACAATTTGTTTAGGTAGTTAAGGGAGAGGTAGAAGTGTTCTTGAGTCTGCTGGGGCTTGACTGCCTTCAGCTCAAAATGATCCACATGCCAAAGTGGCACATTTTGGGGTCATGTAGTCTGCTCCCCCTCACTATAAAGATGAAGAATCACTGCCTTATAATAATTACTGAAAACCAAGGGACTTTTATGTTGAATTCCATAGGCTTTCTTAATTGGCTACATCAGTGCTTCTCAAATTTTAATTCACATCCGAATCATGTGGGGATCCTGTTTAAAATGCAGATTATGATTCAGAAGGTTTGGGGTGGGGTCTGAGATTCTGCATTTCTAACAAGTTCCAAGGTGATATTGTTGCTGCTGGTTCATGGACCACACAGTTTGAGTAACAGCAAAAAATATGACACACCCAAAGAGAGCCCTATGCAGAGTTCAAAAAATTTCACCCATTAAGAAGATTCTATGAGCCAGCTCTGATGGCCTAGTGGTTAAAGTTTGGCGCTCTCACTGCTTTGGTGGCCCAGGTTCATTTCCCGGTTGCAGAACCACACCACCCGTCTGTTGTCATGCCGTGGTGGTGGCTCACACAGAAGAACTAGAAGGACTTACAACAAGGATATACAACCATGCGCTGGGGCTTTGGAGAGGGAAAAAAAAAAAGGAAGATTGGCAACAGATGTTAGCTCAGGGTGACTCTCCCTGGGGAAAAAAAAAAAGATTCTAATACTGTATTTGTCAATATACCCTAATGTCCAACAAAGACAGGAAAATTAACTCTTACCAACATTGGCTTTTTTTTTGGATCTTCTTTTTATTTATTTAAATTTATTTTTTATGGCTGTAACATTGGTTTACAACATTGTATAGATTTCAGGTGTACATCATTATACTTCTATTTCTGCATAGATAACATCATGTTCACCACCCAAATACCAATTACAATCCATCACCACACACATATGCCTAATCATCCCTTTTGCCCTCCTCAGTCCCCGCTTCCCGTCTGGTAACCACTAATCCAATTTCTGTCTCTATGTGTTTGTTCAATGTTATTTTTATCTTCTACTTACGAGCGACATCATACAGTTTTTGACCTTCTCCCTCTGACTTATTTCACTTAGTATAATACCCTCAAGTGTCAATCCGTGTTGTCACAAATGGCTGGATTTCATCGTTTCTTATGGCTGAGTAGTATTCCATTCTGTATATATACAACATTGACTTTTGCCACATTCGGAGTAAAGAGTATATTCATGAGATGAAAATTTACACCATTCCCCTCTATTTAGAGGTCTGAAGCTGATTTCTGCAGATGTCATACCTCATGAAAACCCTCTGATTGAGTTCCCTATTTTTGTGTTTCTTCCACCCCCACGTACCCCTGACAAGACCATAGAATTGGTTCCATAGAAAGGGTTTATTAAGATGCTATCTGTTCTTCAAGTGCACACATAGGTATAAATTGATGATGCTCCTGGTCATTAAAAAAAAATTCTCATTGTTTCATTATCGTCAAGACTGTGAAATATTGCCCTCTCTTTTTCATCCTCAGGCATATGAAACTTTGTTATAAACAGGTTAAGAAATAGGCAGAACAAATACATTTTATTATCCCAATAGGGACGGAATCATCTCTTTCTTATACATTCACCTTATTTTTCTTCTCATCTGCTTATTGTGATTGATTTACCCAAGATTATCAACACCTGTCTAGAAACTTTGCCAACCTCTGAAACAACACAAAAAATTAAACCTCTTTCTTATGAACACATATCTTCCATGACCCAAACAACTTTGTGATCAAAACCTTAAAATTTTGTTTTACTCTATGTCAAGCTCCACACTTAATCATTTACCAAGTCCTATTAAATTATCGCCTCTATTGTTTTCTAAGTTATCTAGGATTTAAGTGGGAAAGAAAATAGAGAACTACATCAGTTTTCTTCCCTCCAGCCCAAACCAGAAACTGCAGCCTCCTCTCTGAGATCTGAGGGGAAAGACACCAGCAAAGAAGAGCAGCTAGCAAAGAAGGGAAAGGTAGTACAAGGTGTGTTCCAATGTTGTTTATACCCCACCTTAAGTGGAGAGTAGGGCCAGAGCCATTTTTAAAACAGTGCCATATAATGGAAATGGTTAATAACACGGGCTCTGCTGGCACACCTACTTCTAACAGTTTCTTAGCATTGCTAGGCTTCTTTTCCCTTCTCTATAGAATGAGGGTGACATTGCAGATTGTCTACCAAAATATCCATTCCTCCTTCTTTATTAACAAAATTTTATTTTGTGATCTCACAGCCTCCCTTGCAACTAGAGGTGACCATGAGACATAGTTCTGACTTCCATGTTGATTGAAGTCCTTGAGAAGAGATACCCATTGTCCTTTCTTTCTGGGAGGCAGATGCAGTGTCTGGAGAAGTATCGGTGATATTACGACCATGAAAATGAAAGACATACGCTAAGAATAGTGAAGAAAGAGAGAATGAACCTGGATTCTTGGTGACCTCATTGAGTCACACATAAAACTGTACTGGGCCCCTCATTAAATGGAAGAGGGAAAAAAACAACCTGACTTCTTCAAACTCTTATATGTAACACAATCTATTACATGTAACAATCCTATTACATGTAACACAATCCTAACTGATAAAATATTTCACAGAGTTATTGAGAATATTATTAAGTGTAATAATGTTAGCACAGGGTCTAGCACATAGTCACCATGCCATAAGTGTGACTAGTTGTCATTGTCATTACTAGCATTATTATTATTATTATTGTTCCCCATGGCTCTTTCATTCTTCCCCATCTCAAGCACAAGCTTTTTGCATTCTATTTTATTTCCACACCTGTCAGCCAAATTAAGGCACTCATTATGTTACGTCTGGATTATGATCAACCCACCAAGTTGTTTTAGTTGTACCTTGAAAGAAGAATTGTTTTAGATAGTTAGAGAGACGGGACGAGGGCTTTATTGGTGCAGGAGAAAATGGTGTCTACACAGGTGGAGAGGTAGAAAGCAGAGTATAGCAGAAACTCCAAGCTCTTCTGGAGGGTTGGTGGGACATAGGTAGAAGGATAGGTTGGAGCCGGATTATCAAAGGTTTTCTATGACTGGCAAAGGAGCAGGCCAAGGAATTTGTGGTATATTTTCCTGTGAAGATTTTAACACAGGAACTAACACTATTAAAGAAGTCAGAATATTTTATTCTTTTGCTTACTTGGCTGGAACTTAGTTTGCTCAACTATAACATGAGGAAGTTAAAGCAGATGTTCTCAAAGACCCGTGACCACTTTAAAATTCTAAGATTCATTGGAAATAATGAAAATATTCTAATATTTAAACTTGAGTTAAGAGCCTCAATCTCAATTTAGCCCTGACTTATTCTTCCATTCATTTATTCTTTCTTTCAACAAAGTTAATTTACATCGCACACATTGCTTATGAGGAAGCTTGCTGGGACCTCAGGTCTCAGTGGAAGCCAACCTCAACCATCCATAACCATCAAAATCATCTCCTCATAAACTTCAAGAATCTATAGGAGCAACCCTTGGTCCATCCAACTTTCACATCCCTTTGTCAACAACTTGGGTACCTGTCAACCTCATCTCTCTCCAGTCTGCTTTCTCTATCCTTCTGCGTCTCACACGTGATGCTAGAGTCCAAGTGAAGCAGACCATTAACTTACAAATCAAACGCAATGTAACAGTGCAAATGGTTTAATACCTAAGAAATACATCGTGCTTGTTTTTAAATATAGCTTTATTATTTTTCAATTATAGTACAATAGTACAATGTCAATCATAGAAGGAAATAGACAAAATATTTTAAAGAATAAGGTGGTAATACCATCACCATCCTAAGGGAAAGGTGTTAACCTTTTGGAATATTCCTTTGTCATTTTTTTTGGTGGCTTTTACATAACTGTAATCATTTTGAATGTGTAATTTATTAACCTAATGTTATAGCACAAATATTTTCCATGTTATTATATTGGCTTTATATGCAACTTTTTGATAGTTATATAATATTTTAAATTTATCATGAAATATTTAAGGCATACAAAAAGATATAAGAATGAAAATCCATGTATCCTCACAGAGCTTAAGAAACTCTTACCAGGGCTGGACCGGTAGCGTAGCAGTTAAGTTTGCACGCTCCACTTTGGTGGCCCGGGGTTCGCAGGCTCAGAACCCAGTGTGGATACACCACTTGTCAAACCATGCTGTGGCAGCATCCCATATAAAGTAGAGGAAGATGGGCATAGATGTTAGCCCAGGGCCAGTCTTCCTCAGCAAAAAGAGGAGGATTGGCAATGGATGTTAGCTCAGGGCGAAACTTCCTCACAAAAAAAAGAAAAAAGAAAGAAGAAAAAAAAAGAAATAAACTATTACCAAAGCAATTGATACCCTTCACGTAAATCTTTCTCATTTGCAGCTTCCTCTCTCTCTAGCATAGGTAATTACTTTCATAAATTTGGTGACTATTCAGTCCATGCATTTCTCCGTTGTTTTACCACACGCATATGTTTCCCTAAGTAATCTGTAGTATTATTTGCACTTTTCAAACTACATTATTAGTATCCTACACTACATATTCTGTAACTTGCTTTTATTGTCTTCTCAATATTATGTTTATGGGAGTCATCCATATCAATTCATATTTGCTTTATCATTTTTTGTCAAATAAATATACAATAATTTCTTTTGTGTTCCCCTACTATTAGATATTTAGGTGGTTTACAACCACAGATAATGTTTTGACAGAACTTTATGTATATCATATTTATTTCTTTCCTCATGTAGGATTATTCCCTTACTATAGATCCCAAAAGTAAAATTACCAAAAAGCAGGAGCCTTTTTAAGATCCTTGACACATATTGCCAAATAGCTTTCCAAAAAGATTGTCCCAATTTTATATTGCCACCAGAACTACATTAGTTCCTTGTTTCATCACATACTCACCAGCCATGGATGATATTACTAATTTTTTCTTTAACTTCAGCTAGTTTGCTCAGCAAAAGATAGTATCTTGATTTCTGGTGAAGTTGAAATTGAGTAACTTTTCTACATTATATATTAATTGTATTACCTCCTTTGTGAGCTATCTTTTATGCCTTTCGCGCATCAACACTGTTGGAGACAGTGTTTTACCTCATCTTAATAGCTTTTTATATAAAAATATATTGATTTGTCAAATTTTGCTACAAGTTTTTTCTAGTATTTTTGTAGTACATGGTTTAGCTTTTAAATAATGCCTATATGTATATAATTTTAAAATTTGACAATTAATTCTATTATAATGTCAACTTGCCTATGTGGGTTGTCATACACAGAATATGACATTTTGTTTTGGGGTTTTTTTTTCACTCAGGAAGACTAGCCCTGAGCTAACATCCCTGCCTATCTTCGTCTACTTTATATGGGACGCCGCCACAGCATGGCTTGACAAGCGGTGCATCAGCCGGCGCCAGGGATCCGTGCCCATGAACCCCGGGCTGCCAAAGTGCAAACTAAACCGCTACGCTACTGAGCCAGCCCCCAGAATATGACATTTTGATGGTAAAATCATTAACATATCATTAAATGTTGACTCCCATGTAGTTTGTAAATTGTGAGCAATCTTTAGTATCCTGTGGAGACCTTTCATTTATGTTTTCTTTCCTTTATTTATTTTTATGAAAATAATTAAGAAAATAATTAGCAGTTCAAGTTTAAACGACCATTAAAACCTTTCAAGTTATATTTCACTAAACTGTCTAATGTTAGGAAAATTAGCACTCTTGCTACTTTTTTATGAATTTCTTCTACTTTGAGGGGAGGACACTTCTTCAATTTTAAAATAAAGATTTGACCTTTAAAAAAAATTAAGGCAGGGGCTGGCCAGTGGCGTAGTGGTTAGGTTCACGGGCTGTGCTTCAGCGGCCTGGGGTTCGGATCTCAGGCAGGGACAGATGTACCACTTGTCAGCCACTCTGTGTTGGCGTCCCATATAAAGTAGAGGAAGATGGGTGCGGATGTTAGCCCAGGGCCAGTCTTCCTCAGCAAAAAGAGGAGGGTCGGCAGTGGATGTTAGCTCAGGGCTAGTCTTCCTCACAAAAAAAAAAAAAAAATTTAAGGCAAAGATTGATCAAATCTGTGGTTCCACTATGAGAAGAAAAAATAGTGTCATTTGTTTACCATTCTTATACCTCTTCTGTTATGAAGAAAGTCCTAGGAATTAGTAGAAGTCTCCTTTGAAGCCTTATAGAATTAATATAGCTCTGAACAGGTCAAAACAACTATCAATCTACCAAGAAGTATTTATTGAACACTACTTTACGTTCCAGCCTGCCGCGGGTGCTAAAAATATAAGGAGGATGAACGTGGTCTTTTTACAGAGAGCCGAGATGGGAAGAGAATAGTTAGAAATCAAGCTGCAGATTGCTGTCAGGTTACAAACGGTCTCTTATAACCTGCTAAAGAATATGGAATATCCACAGCTATTGATAGCCTTCAAATATTTTTTTCTTTTCTTTTGGCCGTACCATAAATCCATGGGCATCTTTAAATGCACAGACATGTATGGTGCCACCTTTGCCGTATTTGCAACATCATGAATCTAATTACATAATAAAATGTCATCGTTTCTCTTTGAATAAAAAAATGTGTTTTAGAAAGATAATTTAGGAGACGGAGTGGAAAATGGACTGCATAGGGGACATGTGGAAGGAGGGTGACCATTGGGGGATTGATTGCAATAGTCTAAGTGTCATATGATGAAGGTCTGATGTTTCAGGATGTCATGCTAAGCACTGCAGGGAACACTAAGCTGAACAAGATGTGGCCCCTGCCATGAAGGATGAAAGAAAGAAAATGCCACACTCCATGCTTGTTTACCCCAACATGATGCTCCTGGAGACGGTGATACAGAAAGATAGGAATAAGGATTTTGTTGAAATCCTGCTGAAGGTAAAGATTAGAGAAGCAATAATTCTTGCTTGATCTTTTCAACTTGTCTATGTTGTCTCCCATGTCTTTATGTAATCAGTTTATACACCCTGCTGTTTTTGTTTTGACCAACCCTACAAAACAAGGCAATGAGAACAATGCAGTCAGCAGTTGCCTGGACCTGTAAGCAGATGTGATTTCAGTAACTAACTACTTGCTGACTCAGAGACAAGAGGAAAGCAAAAATCTCCTCTCCCTGCTCTGTGGCCAGCCAAGCGATTACGAGACTATCAAAGTCCACTGTGCTGGGGACCTCTTTCTCTTGCCCAGCTTGCTCATTTGCTGTGTCATCTGTTAAGGGGGAGTGAAGCTTCATCCTAAAGTTAAAGAAATAAGTGAGTCATGTGAATCATTTCCGGGGCTTGGTATCCAGGACCAGGTGGCAAAAAGACCAGACCGCCTTCCCTGGCCCCAGGCTCCATTACTCACCCCCTGTCTTGTGTGGCTCCACAGAGAGAGCCAAAAGCAGAGCTTCTGCAACACCTTCCCCCATCTCTGCTGGAGAAAACAACCCTCAGCACAGAGCCTAGTCCCATAGTAGTAAAGGGATGGGATTTGGAATCAGATGTGGTTGATTACTGGCTTTGTCAAGGCTGTGTGACCTTCTGCAAGTCAGTGAACCTCTTTCAGCCTCAGGTTTCCCCCCTATAAAATAGTGGTTATGATATGACCACACATATCTATGCAAAATAATGTATGTACAACACCTGGCATTCTCATATTCTGCCGGGAGGAAGGTAAAATGGTGCTGCCTCTTTGGAAAACAATTTGCCAGTTTCTTAAAAAGTTAAACGTAAATTTACCATACAACCCAGCAATTCTACTCCTTAGGCATCTACCCAAGAGAAATGAAAGCATATGTCCACACGAAGACTTGTGTGTGAATGTTCATAGCAGCCTTATTCATGAGTGAACCACAAAAACATTATGCTAAGTGAAAGAAGCCAGGCAAAAAAAGATCACGTATTGTATAAGTCTGTTTTCATGAGGAAAGGCAAGTCCAGAAAAGGCAAATCCAGGGAGACTTAAAGTAGGCTACAGTTGTCTGGGGCTGGGGGAGAGGGAGGGAGAGGGTCTGCAAACGGGCTGGAGGGATCTTTCTGAGGTGATGGAAATGCTCTATTTGGCTTGTAGAGATGGATGCACAACTCTGTAAATTCACTAAAAGTCATTGAATATACACTTAAAATGGTGGAATTTTATTGTATATAAATTATACCCCAATAAAGCTGTTTTAAAAAACCCATCAGGCGTGTCATAGATACTCAATGCTATAGCAAATTACTAACATTTAATAAGCGTTTACCGGTAACCTACTTTAAACACATTCACGCTTAGCTCAGTGTAACTCTTATTTAGGCGTATTTAGCCCTTATAAGGCACATTTCTGAGTTTCACAAACTTTGGTATTTCAAATACCACTTTCACTATTTTTCTGTATCCACTTAACCACCTGTACAATTATCAACCGGATATTTTTCTTTAAACAAAATTATTTTTTAAAAAACTTGTATAAGTTTATTTAAAAATAAAACATTATATTACTATGGTAAATGGAAAACCAGTAGCATTTGCTAAATAAGAAATACTGTGAAAATAAACACAAGGAAAGCCCACTGATCTTAGTTTATAGGCAGATGTTGTTGCCTAAAGAAGGTGTGCTCTCTGTACTTGAAAAGGAGACTGAACTGTTAGAGAGGTGACTTAGACATGCCAGCACCAACAGAGAAGGTCATGTAATCAGAACTGGCGACTGGGATCCAGGCTGAGAACAAAGAAGGGTTTTTTTGCCCCCACTGTCTATACAGAGTTGAAAACAATGGAGGCCAGATACCTTCTTAGGGCTTATCAGGAGGCAGCTGAGCCGCTCCTGCTCCTTTATTACTATGCCCCTATAAGTCCATCAAAGCAGATGCCTGGGGAGAGGGGTTGGGGAGAGGGGCTGGGGAAGTCCTCAGTCCTGACCATCCAGGCCTGGTCAGGTGTGAAGTGGTGTGACAGCGGATCAAGAGTGCTACCTCCCCGGAGGCAGTGAGGGCCTGAGAGAATCCCCCACAGAGGGCAGGGCACGATAAGAATGGAGACGGTGTCTCCCCTCCCCACTGGGGGTTGGAATCGGTGTAGAGACAGAGGCCTTGCAGGAGCCTGGGTGCGCCCGTTGGAGTTTGGGTGAGTAGATGACCCTAGTCTCGACCCCTGGGAAGGGGAGCTGAGGGACAGTTGAAGCGATCAAGCCAGAGTGACCCTCCGACGTCAGAGCACCACGCACAGCCCACCCAAGGACCCCTCACAAGAATGGGAGGATCAGAGTTTGGATGCCCAGAGTAAGGGGCAGCAATGACCAACAAGACTTAGCCAGAGAAGAAATGCAGCCAAGAAAGAATTGGACATCACTTAAGGAGGAGAGACATTTGTCTCCTCTCCCTTCTTTTGTAAAATAATGGGAAAGAGAGATTCAATTGAGCATGGCAGAAGGGAAAAATAACTGTTTTTGACTCAGACTGTTCCATAAACTGGGTAGAGAAGGATTAAAGCAACTTAAAAAGATCTCACTCTAACACTCTGCCATTCAACTAATGTCTACACTGTGAGATCTAAAATTATCTCTGGTATCAGCCATAGTTTGGGAAACGCTGCACTGGGGGAGGTGAAGGGCTGCCTTCAGCCCCACCCTCCAACCCCAGGGTTACCAACCAGGGCACTGAAAATGGGGTGGGAAGATGTCGAGGCTTCTCCCAATCTTCATAAACCTCAGTCTATCTTTTCCAAGCTATGGACATCCACATCAAAATTCAGGAACACTGCATACCTGACCAAAATGACGATTTTTTTTCTCCATTTCCCCCCTCTCTTTCTACTTTTCTCACTTGCTCTATTTTTCTTGGCCCTTACTTATTTCTCAGTTCTTGACTTTCCTTGGTCAGCAAGGGAGAATTCTGCCCAGCATTTTTCACTCTCTGCTGGTAGCTCTTAGAGCTAAATGAGAAGCCAGGGCTTGAGTGTCCCAAGGCACCATGGGAAGCAAAATGTATGAAAACTCCTGCCTGCAATGGCCAGGGTTTGAGGTCAGGCTCTGCCTCTTGTTAGCTATGGAGCCTTAAGCAAATTCCTGAACTTCTTGAGTTAATGTTTCTTTATCTGTTAAATGCGACTAATAATAATATCCGCCTCCCAGATTGTTGTGAAGCTCAACGTGGTAACGTGAAAATACACACCATACAATTCTATAAAAACATTACTTTCTATTATTGTGGTGGTGGTTTTTAAAGGAGCATCTTTTAAAAAATAATTTGTCTAATTAAGATATATTGTAGGGGGGCCGCCCGGTGGCGCAGTGGTTTAGTCCGCGCTTGGCAGCCCGGGGTTCGCGAGTTCGGATCCCGGCCACCCGCCGACGCACTGCTTGTCAGCCATGCCGGGGCGGCGTCCCATATAAAGTGGAGGAAGATGGGCACGGATGTTAGCCCAGGGCCAGTCTTCCTCAGCAAAAAGGGGAGGAGTGGCAACAGATGTTAGCTCAGGGCTGGTCTTCCCCACAAAAAAAAAAACCAAAAAAGATATATTGTAGGTTTCAACATCTCTCAGAAACATAAAATTGAATGAAAAGAGTGATTTATAGAAACATATGCAACTTAATTCATAGTGAATTTTATTTTTCCAGCTTTATTGAGATGTAGTTGACATACAACATTGTCTAAATTTAAGGTATACAATGTGATGATTTGATACACTTGTATATTGCGAAATGATTACTACAGTAGGGTTAGTTAACAGCTCCATCACCTCATAATTACCATTTCTTTTTGGTGGCGAGAACATTTAAGATCTACTCTCCTGGCAACTTTCGATTATATAATACAGTATTGTTAACTATAGTCACCATGCTGTACATTAGATTCCCAGAACTCATTCATTTTACAAGTGGAAGTTTGTACCCTTTGATGGACATCCCATTTCCCCACCCCCAGCCTCTGGAAACCACCATTCTACTCTCTGTTTCTATGAGTTCAGTTTTTTTAGATTCTACATGTAAGTAAGATCACACGGTGTTGTCTTTCTTTGTCTGATTTATTTCACTTAATATGATGCCCTCAAGGTCCATCCATGTTATCACAAAAAGCAGGATTTCCTTCTTTTTTATGGTTGAATAATATTCTATTGTATATACACCCCACATTTTTTTGACCCATTCATCCGTGGATGGACACTCAAGTTGTTTCCATGTCTTGGCGATTTTAAATAATGCTGCAATGAACGTGATAGTGCAGATATCTTTATGAGATAGTGATTTCATTTTCTTTAGATATATACCCAGAAGTGGAATTACTGGATCATATGTAGTTCTATTTTTAATTTTTTGAGGAACCTCCATATGCTTTCCATAGTGGCCACACCAATTTACATTCTCACCAACAGTGCACAAGAGTTCCCTTTTCTCCACATCCTTGCTGGCACTTATTTCTTGTCTTTTTGGTAGTAGCTATTCTAACAGGTGTGAGGTGATATCTCATTATGATTTTGATTTGCATTTCTCTGGTGATTGGTGATGTTGAGCATCTTTTCATGTACTTGTTGGCCATTTGTATGTCTTCTTTGGGAAATATTGTGAATTTTAAAACACATAAAACAGTCCTATATGTTGTTCTTGAATATATACACATATAAGAAAAGTACAGTGCACCACATAACGATGTTTCGGTCAAGCACGGACCACATGTACGATGGTGGTCCCATAAGATTAGTACCATATAGCCTAGGTGTGTAGTAGGGTATACCATCTAAATTTGTGTAAGTACACTTTATGATGTTCACATAATGATGAAATCGCCTAACGACGCATTTCTCAGAACGTGTCCCCGTCGTTAAGCGACGTAGCCTGTACTTCAAATGTGTGGGAAAACACATTAAACCCATGCTAATGGTTGCTCCTGGGGAGAAAGGGGCAGTGGCACTGGGGAAGGGTACACAGGAGCTCCAGCTGTAGCTATGGTGTTTTATTTCTTCCAAAAAAAGAGAGGAATATTCAAAGCAAATATAACAAATTATGAACTGTTCAATCTGGGTGGCAGGCATATGAGTGTTTACCATAATTATTCTCTGTGCTTTTCTCTTTTGAAAAAAAAATCCTTAAAAAATGTTTCTCCTCAATGCTGAAAATCTGGAGAAAACAGAAAAGGAAAAAGGCAATAACAACAACAAAAACCTAACCAAAATAACCACTATCAACATTCATCGGTATCTGTGCCTCCTATCTTTTTTACTCATTTATACATACAAATGAAGTTAAACACAATTGGGTCACTTTATTTTGTGATACCTAAGTCGCCTGCTGGCAGCTGGGTTGGGTTGCCTTTGGCCTGGGCGTCAAAGGCAGGTCTTATACAAATAAAACCATTCCCACCACCCTGTTGTTATTGAAGCTTCTGGTTTATAAAACTGACCTTTACAAAAGATCTGTTGTGTAGAGTGTAAATATTTAATTTAATCCACATCCACTTAGGCTTGCCTGGTCTTTGTTTTTCATTTATATTTCACTGTGTTACATAATGCCAAATTCATCTGCCAATTCACTCCATTCAGTTTTTTTTTTTTTTTTTAAAGGAAAGTAGTTTTCTGGTGTTGTATAGATAACAAATGTTTAGGTGATCGACTAAATTTTTCTTTTTCATCTACTTGGTTTAGAATCATGTGTCCTCCTTCTACCTCAGTAGTAGATAAGGGTATTTTTTTTTCTCTCCACCCTTTGACTTTTCAACCACTTACTTTCTTTAGTTTGGGTTCAAACTCAGGAATTCATTAAGGTTAAGGTTTCAATACTCAACCAGTCAAGAAATCTGCGCCCGGTGGCGCAGCGGTTTAGTCCGCGCCTGGCAGCCTGGGGTTGGCAGGTTCGAATCCCGGGCGCCCGCCGATGCACTGCTTGTCAGCCATGCCGTGGCGGCGTCCCATATAAAGTAGAGGAAGATGGGCACGGATGTTAGCCCAGGGGCAGTCTTCCTCAGCAAAAAGAGGAGGATTAGCAACGGATGTTAGCTCAGGGCTGGTCTTCCTCACAAAAAAATTAAAAAGAAAAGAAATCTGAATTTGGCCTCTAGTATCCGGAAAAGCCATCTTAAAGTCTTAAACTGCATTGAACAATATAGTAGCCACTAGCCACATGTGTCTGTTTAAGGTTAAATTTATTAAAATTAAACAAAATTTAAAATTCAGTTCCTCAATAACACTACGCACATTTCCAAGTGCTCAGTAGTCACATGTAGCTAGTGACTTCCATGTTGGACAGCACAGATATAGAACACATCCACGTCTCAGAAAGAACTGTTGGATCATGCTCGTCTGGAATTACATGGCAGCAGCTATGGTCATTTCCTGCACTTCCCAAATTTCCCACTTTCATCTTCCTAACTTTGAGAAACATCTGCAGATGCAACTCTGAATGAGGAAACTGTGGGTAATTCATGAATGATGAAGACAAAACTACCTAATTAGAGCCTCTTTACCTTCCCCAGAGACTGCTATTTCTGGAAGCTGCTCAGGCTTCTGTCCTGGCCCACATCTTTGAGCTGTTGTAAGATTTTCAGATGAAGATCTTACCAAGAGACAGAAGTAGATCCACCCAGCTAAGGCTCCTTGTTATGTTTATCTGCGAAAGAGAGTTTAAGGATTTGAGGCAAATGTAATAGGTAATCCAGTTTCATCCTTAGACAAACTTCTAGTCACTGCGTCTATCTATTTTCTTCTTGGAAAGCAGACTAATGGTCAACTAATAGATGCAGAGTATGGAGAGCAGGAAATTGGCCAATACGTATTCAGTGATTCCATGATGTCAATAAGCGGTCAATAGCTCAGAACGACTCTTATTTTTATAGAGGACATGCTCTACTGACATATAGGGCAACAAGATAAACTAGCACCTGCTAATCTTTGAATCAAGGAAAAGTCGTTAGCAAATGAAATTTCTGGTGAATATATCTTCCCAAAACTCATGAGAAGATTTTTCTTACAATTCTCTCCACTGTTTCTGTGATCTCACCTAGTGCACCATTATTTAATTTTTCACTGGATTTATTCTCCCTCTGTCTTTTTCCATTTGGCTTTTACAGAAATATAGCAATTCTAGAATGACTCAATATACCATTTAAACTTTAAATCACCACATACTATTAAAATACCTATAAAGTATTTATTATTTTAATTAATAAAAGTATGTCCTTTGCAGTAATTACCTTGGGGCATGAGTATAAAGTTAAAAACACTCAGAAAGTTATGTAAAACTATAAAAGCTTTCAGCTGATGACTAATGTGTGCTTTAGGCATTAAGCCATTTTAAATAATTTTAAAGCAGCTTTCACAAAACACTGTCTATGGAGAGGCCAGCTGAAGAAAGATAAACGTTGGTCCAATCCCCGAATGAAGCCAAATGAGGGGCTTCGCTGGGACTGGAGTGGGGAGGAAGTTACGTAAACAAGGGTCCTCCGGGATGAGACCTCTGTGGTTCCAGTTCCTCTCCTCTAGATGGACTCTGGGACCTGTAAGTAGATGCGCCCTACTGAATCTCACGGTGCGCTGGCGCTGAGGCCGGAGAGGTGGTCACTGGGGTAACCAAATCTCAAACCACTTGGTCTCTAATAGACATGGCCAACACTTAAAATTCTCCTTGGAGGCAAATAGGCAGCTTGTTTCAGACCCTCCAAGACAAGTTCAATCTCATACTTTCAGATTTTCAGAGGTAAAGGAAATAAATCTGACGGGTTTTCATTTAATTTTGTGAAGCTTTGCCTGAATGTTAAGCAAATATCAGCACTGTGTTGTCACCATTAACTTCTCTTCAACTCACTGGAGGCCAATCATCCCTCCCAGCTCCTCGCCTTTGCCTCTTGGCAATGACAATAATGAGCTTGGAGACAGGATCTGAGAAGGCTCTTTGATTTTAATCAGCCGCTCAGAGTTACTAGTTACAAATAATCTCACTCCTTTACGGCAATGCTCAGATCACCTGTATGAGTACAGCCACATGCTTGTGAAAAAGCATATTCCTAGGCTCCACCTAAGACCCAATGACTCAGAATCTTTGGAAAGAGGTGCCAGAAATCTGCATTCTGATTAACTTTCTTCCATGGTTCTTACCTTAAAATTTAAGATTGAATGGATGGAAGATAAAAAGGGTTTCTATTCCTTTAACTATGAAGAAACAAGGTGAGTCAGAAATTCAGCTAAATCTCTGAACCGGAACAAAGGAAAATTAATAATTGAGAAATAACTCTGGGCAAAAAGCAGAAGTAGAAGAGTTTTAAAGCTGTAAGTACTGCTAAGGAGTCCAATGACTTGGCAAGCCCTTAGTGAACACTTGTCCCTCATTTTTTAAGCGAGTTCCAGTTTCAAGTATCCTGTCCTATTGGTTGAGACCATCAGCAAGTGTTCTGCTTCTCTTTATTTCCATTTCTCATTTGTAAAATGAGAAATAGAAATTTCTGTCCCATATACCACATAATGTTTTTGTAAAGATGGATCAAGTGAGGTAATATATGTGAAAGCAGTTTGCAAACTATAAAGTGCTTTACAAACATTGTTAGGTCCAGGGAATAGTGAATTGTATTATTCTTTCATTGACTAATTCTTTGTCATTTTGGAAAAATCAGTTACTAATTCAATCTTCTCTTCTGCGAATTAGGGCCATGTCTTTGAATCATGAGTGAACTATATTATGGCACAATCAATTCACTCATTGTTTGTCTTTGCAATTGAGTTAACCATGTGGTAATTTACAGTGATTATGGAGATACTCAGATAAGATATGTTACTTAGGACTCTTCATTTAAATCCTCATCCCTCTCATCATTCTTCGTATTGTTTCTTTTCTTTTTTGCTGTTTGTTTAAAATTATCTATTTAGTTTTTTAATAAGTAATACATTTGCAAGAATCAAAAATCAAAAAGTATAAAAGGCTAGGGGTCGGCCCGGTGGCGCAGCGGTTTAGTCCGCGCTTGGCAGCCCGGGGTTCGCTGGTTCGGATCCCGGGCGCCCGCCGACGCACTGCCTGTCAGCCACGCCGTGGCGGCATCCCATATAAAGTGGAGGAAGATGGGCACGGATGTTAGCCCAGGGCCAGTCTTCCTCAGCAAAAAAAAAAGAGGAGGATTAGCAACGGATGTTAGCTCAGGGCTGGTCTTCCTCACCAAAAAAAAAAAAAAGTATAAAAGGCTATAATATAAAAAGTCTCTTTACCCCTCCATCTCCCATTTCAGTTCCCACCTACCCTTTGTAGGTAATTACTGTTACTGATTTCTTGTGTATACTTATTTTTATGCATACACTAGCAGATAATATATACTTTTATATTTGTATATAAATATATTCTATTATGTAATATATTTCATATAAGGTATATTTTCTATACTTATATATTTTTATACTTTTATCCCTCCTTTACTTTGTAACGTGATGGCAGCATACTCCAGACAGTGCTCTACACTTGCTTGTTTCACACAACAATATATCTTGGAGATCTTTCACTAACACAATAAAAGAGTTTCTTCAATCATTTTTACAGCTACAATAAATTCTTTGGTATAGCTGTGCTATAATTCATCTAACCAGTCTCATATTGATGAAATTTTAGGTGGATTCCGATTTTTTGTCATTATAAAAAATGCTATAATGAATAAACTTGAATATTCATTATTTCCCATTTGTGTGAGTATATCTGGAAGATAAATTCCATATGGCTTATTTTCTAATGTTTTGGTTGATTTTTGGGGACTACTGCCAAGTTGTGCACATCTTCCTTCAATTAGGGAAACCAAAATCGTACACAATACTCTAAGAATAATCTTCCCAATGCCGAATATAGCAGGATTGCTTTTCTCTGTTTTGTTTTTGCATATCAGATCTGCCAGAATTGTAAGCCAGTTGTTAAAAATGGCCTAACAACATTCTAAAAAAGAAAGTTTATTAAAAGTAATGACCTAACATTGCTGAAGAAATTAAATATCTAAGCACCATGATTTCCAGTTATTTTACTGCTATTTATTTTTACACATTTTTTCCTATTTAACACTTGTTCTTTGTTTTGTTTCCTATCTTAATGGAAGGGTTTGATTAAGGTCAAGACTGCCCAATACACAACAATAAAAGCAATTATGAGCAGCGGGTAGAATGGGAAAATACTATTTTAACTGTCAAGTATGTATAGTGGCTAAATGTTCTGATTTAAAATATTTCATCTCACTGTCTGATCATATGTCTCAGTTTCAGCTTTAGAAAATATAATCACCATGCAAATATGGAATATCTTAGGCCCAGGAATTCAGTAACTATCACCTGTCAGTGTTTAAGGTGTCAGCAATTGCTTGAATTTCACTTTTCCTTAATGTTGATTAATGCTCAATGATTCAAAGTGACTTAGTGGCTTACAGAAATAGCTACTAACTCTAAGGAGGTTTTAAGATATTTACTAAGCATACACAAGTCAAATGGCACTATATTTGTTTTTGATAAGAAGTGGAACTTAACTAATGGAAAGTCACAATCCCCAAAGTTCTCTTTAACTAATTGTCTCACCGTGATTTTTTTCTCTGTCTTACCTGTCCCTTTCTTTCCTTTCCTCACTCCCAAATCTCCTTTTTTTTTTTTTTTTTTGCTGAGGAAGATCAGCCCTGAGTTAACATCTGCTGCCAATCTTCCTCTTTTTTTGCTTTGAGGAAGATTAGCCCTGAGATAACGTCTGTGCCAATCTCGCTCCACTTTATGTGTGGGTCACCACCACAGCATGGCTGACAAGAGGTGTAGGTCCGCACCTGGGATCTGAATCTGCAAACCCAGGCCGCTGAAGCAGAGTACAATGAACTTAACCACTACGCCATGGGGCCAGCCCCACTCCCAAATCTTTGCCAGAATTTCTCAAGCAGGGGTGAAACTGACCTAAAAAAAAATAAGTCCTTGGGGCCAGCTCCATGTCCCTAGTGGTTAAGTTCAGGCATGCCGCTTCAGCAGCTTGGGTTGGGTTCCGGGGTGCAGACCTACACCACTGGTCAGAAGTCGTGCTGTGGCAGCAATCCACATACAAACTAGAGGAAGATTGGCACAGATATTAGTTCAGGGTGAATCTTCTTCAAGGAAAAAGAGGAAGATTGGCAACAGATGTTAGCTCAGGAGGCGAATCTTCCTCAGCAAGAAAAAAAAATAATAAGCCCTTGCATTTCTCAAGGGAATGGCTAAAAACAGAGTGAGCAGTTTGAAGAACTAAGAGGTCATGGATAACATGTATAGTAGATGGATGGTTGAGAGCTGACTTGGTTTGGTTTTCATCAGACACCTCTGAACTCAAATTAGAATTGACTTACAGCTGAGCTATAGAAAACAACAGAACTCAGGATTGAACCCTCAAAAAATTTTTATAAAGAACTAAGCAAAATGGCATGAAGAAGAATTATAAAGCCATTCTTTACCTATTCTTGAAGGCGAGAATTTTTAAACCAATCTGCACCCTTCGTCACTGTAAATTCAACCTCATAGATCCTGAAAGCTTCAACCTTAATCTATCTAGGGCAGCAGCCAAGAGCAAAAGATTAAAAACAACCACTACTTCTCTTGCAAGGATGTGTTATTGCCCCATATATCAGTCTTTACCACCTGAAACTGTTACAATCTTTTTATTTGGTGATGTTAACTTGATTTTGTGATATTCAAGTATCACTTATCCTCACCAAATATGTCAGTTGATACATTTGCCTGACATGCAGTTTCTCTTTACTGTTCTCTGCTCACTTCAGTGTAAATAATTTCTATCAGATCTGAAAGGTTGCAAACATAGTCAAATCTCAATGATTCAAGTAACAGATGCATTTTTTAAATTACTTGTATCAAATATTCAATTCTGTCTGCCTCTCACAGGTTCTTCTTTTAATGGCAATCTCTTACTCTTCAGTTTCACCCCTAGATAATTTTTAGCATGCATTTCAAAGGAAAAAAATATTTTTTTCTCACATAACCACAATGCCTAACAAATGTCATGTCTAACAAATTTAACAAAAGGTCTCAAAATGAGTCTTCATTTCATAATATTTTATCATGGCTATGTAATTTAGTGTGTGAATAACAGCAAAGTACAGATGGTACAATCCTGACTTTCTGAAAAGATCTAGAGCAAATTTGGTCATTCTGAGATTAGCGACATCTGAAGGCATGATGTTGGGGTTAGTCATCACTTGGTGATTAGCACTGTCTGGTCTGCAGCCCATCCCCAAAGGGAGGGAGACCCAGTTTACTATAGTAGATCTGGAAGCAACTCAAGTCTTCAGCAGCCTTCATCACGTAAAGTATAACGAGGGATTTAAAAGCTGATTTAGAATATGTTACTGGACTGCTGGATGCAGAACCCTTTTTATCTCAAAATAGTACAGACAACATCAAAAGTCCCTGTAGGGCAGGCATCCAGGAGCTGCTTTGAATGCTGCTGACTGTGCTTTTAAGGAGGTGTGCCAGAAAATGTGATCAGAACAACTTCTCATAAAAAGTCAGTAGAGACAGAGCCACATTCAGGCAACTCCAGAATTTGGATACCAGGTCACCTTTTGAGAGTAAAGTTACTGAGAGTTAGCATAAACTGATTTCAAGTAGCCATCTGCAGAAGAAATAGTGTTGTGGGTGAAAATATTGGAAACACTCATTTCCAACAAATGGACAGTAAAATATTTGTTGGTGTTTAAGCAGTATGTGCTAGACTAATACTTAAGAGAGATGGTTCAGGAAAGAGGCAGATCTGGGTTCAAATTCTGTTGTTGCCACATATTTTCAAGGTAACCTGGAACAAATTATGTAGTATCACTAAGTTGTGAGTATTAAATTAAAAATTAAATGAAGTAATTTTCAGTTTCTCACATGCCTTGATATTGGAAATGATGTTCCCCAAATAGCTAGTATGAGTATTCTGGTCTTCTAAAATCTGTAACCCCAATGTCAATTGGTGTTATTATCTTTTAGTTCTACACGGCAACCTCTTTTGAGTTTGGTTACCTTAAGATAGTACTTTATGAGTTCTGATAAGATCAAATTTCTGACCTGCAAAACAGAGAACTACCATATGACCCAGAAATCCCACTTTTAGGTATATACACAAGAGAAATGGAAACATATGTCCACACAAAAACTTGTACACAAATGTCCATAAAAGCATTATTTATGATAGCCAAAAAGTGGAAACAGCCTAAATCTCCATCAACTGATGAGTGGATAAATGAAATGTGGTATATACATACCTAATGGAATATTTGTTTGACAATAAAAAGGAATGAAGTACTGATATATGCAGCTAACATAGTTGTACCTTGAAAATGTTATGCTTAGTGACAGAAGCCAGTCACAAAACACCACTTATTTTTTATTCCATTTAAATGAAATGTCTAGAAAAGGCAAATCTATAGGTACAGACAGTAAATTAGTGGTTGCCTAAGGCTGGGGGGAGGGGCTGCGGGGAAATGGGCAGTGACAGCTAACGGGTAGAGTGTTTCTTTTTTGGTGTAATGAAAATGTTCTAAAATTGACTGTAGTGATAGTTGCACAACTCTGTGAATATACTAAAAACTATTGAATTATACATTTTAAATGGATGAATTGTATGGTATGTGAACTATATCTCAATAAAGCTGTTATATAAAAAACAGAACAAAACAACAACAAACAAAAAACCAGGAATAGAACTTGAGATCCCACCAAGCCCTTCTTACCCTGTGAGGCTCTACCGGGGAAGCTGGCTGGGCTCACTCTCTGACATTTCTTAGTTGAACCAACAAACACTGTCAATATAAGCCAAAGAAAAGAATACAGCATAATAGCTTGTTCTACATCTTACCTTCAAGTCAAAGGTTTTCAAGAAATTTAAAGCTGAGGGGTTTCAGAGATACTTAATCAACATATATTCAATGATATACAGAATAACAGAGAACCAAACTAAGAATCCCTGGAAGGACATTTGGGAAGGAGGAAAGACGAAATTTGTGGCTAACCTGGCAGTAAGATCCAAACCAGATGAAACATTGAGAAATGTAGTAATTGACGTTGTCTCTCTCCTACCTACCATCCTTTTTCCAATCCCCCTTCCTATTTAATTTTCACTCAGTTACCACCCCTCCCCTGCTCCTCCCACCTCTAGTTTCTTGGGAGGTCCCGGTTGACTGAAGACAGCCAGCACATTTTGTTTTCGCCCCTCCTCCCACCCCATCCCCCAGTTATCGATTCAGGAGTGGGTATGTGCCCTAAGTTGTTCAACCAGACACTCTCAGGACTCTTGTTCAGAAGGCTGGGGCAGAAGCTGTCTTTTCTTCCAGACAATTTCTTGTGCTGATGTAGCATAGGATCTGAAACTGTTGGCAGACGACTCACTGTTGGCCTGTGGATGAAGCTGCCACATGAGGAGGGCCAGGAGAATCACAGAGACATGAGCTGAAGTCCTGACTGGAACCACGCCTGATCTCAACCCCTTCTCCTCTAGATTTTTCCAGTTATGTGAGCCAATAAATACTATTTTTGTTTAAGCCAATTTGAGTAGGCATTTCTATTATTTACAGCCCAAAACATAAAAATGAGACAATTCTAATAAATTCCAAACTCATCTAATCTAAACTTGATATCAATTAAGATGCTTAAAACAATTCCTGGCACATAAGAAGTGCTATATAAGTGTTAGTTATAGTTATTATTATCAATAGAAGTGTTAGTATTATAAAATGGAGATAATAATAATAATGACTAATCTATCTACTTAACAAGGCATTGTTAATAAGACAAAGAAAAACAAGAGAAGTGCACCATTCCTTCCTCCATTACGAAAGTAATACATATCCATTGTAGAAAATTTGAAAAACACAAAAATATATTAAGAAGAATTAAACAATCATTTACTATCCAGAAAAAAATTAATGTTGGTTTATTTTCTTTCAGTCTACTTTAAATGTGTAATTGAAATTATTCTATATACACAATTTTGCATTCTGCTTTTAAAAAATGTCTCATATCTCATAAGCATTTTTCCATCATGTATTCTCATTCTGGATTATTTTCCCAGGATACAGTCCTAGAAATGAAATAAGTGAGCCTCACAGGGTTCTTTTGAACATGAAATGAGATAATGGACACAAAAGAAATTTGAAAATTGTAAAACACCATACAAATATGAGTTTCTATTGTGTTATTATCTTTTTGCCAAACTTGCTCCTCTTCCTGAATTCTCTGTTTTGCTGAACTGCACCAGCATGATCACCCGCACCACAACCAACCAATCACAATTACCTGCTGTCCTGTATGGAGCACTAGTGATGTGCAGTGCACTGAGCAAAACACGTGAGTACTTTATCCTTACTCCATTTAGTTTTTATGAGATCCCTGCTAAAAAGGTGGTATTATTCTAATTTGCAGAGAACACTGGGCTTTGACGAAATTAAATCATTTAAGGTCTCACAACCAGAAATCGTAGAGCAGGGATATGAACCCTGAGATTCATTTGAATCTAAAGTCGTTGCTTTAACCCTGTGTTATCTGGTACCGGGCCCTGCATTTTCCCCAGTGTGCATTTCTTCTGTAGCCCTCAAGTCATAGAGTCGAGCTGTATCTACCTCATGTCACTGTCCTCTGTATTTCTGCTTCATCTGACCTGGTTCAGGCTCTCATTGTGTCTTCCTTGGATTATTTCAAGTCTCCTGGTCTGGTCCATCCCCAATCTGCCCTCCTGCTGACAGAGTGATCTTCCTAAAATGCACATCTGACCATCATTTAGTGGTTCCCCATATCTGTCAAGATAATGTTCAAAATCTTGATCTGAGCACCCTCATTTCTCATGTTCCCTCTTCTCTCTGTTGTTCCCACATGGTGTCATGCCGCTTCATGTTTCCCTGCGCATACCCAGACGGAGTCCTCGGCTTGGCTGACACCTGCTAGCCATAGGCACCTTCTTTGTCCAAGTGACTACTATCTTTTCAAACTCAGTTAAAGGATCTTTTCCTCTGGGAAGTTTTCCCCATTATCATAACACTTTTTAATGTTGAACAAAGAGCCTTTATTTATTAAGGAAATTGAGAACAAGAAGCATATCATATTTCACTTTATATCCCAAGTAAAGTACATGGCGCACTGTAGATGCTAAATGAATATCCGTTGAATGAATTATTATGCGACTTTGGTATTGATGTCTCACCAGGAAATGTTAGGTTGTATTGATAAAATACACACTCTTCAGAAAAAGGCCATTATGCTCCACATAGCATGTGAAATATCGTGGTCAGTTTTGGAGTCCACATTTTTAAAGGCTGATTGGTAAACTGAAATGAAAGATGGTAAGAAGGTCTGGAAACAATGTCACAAGTAAAATGGTTACAGAAACGAGTCTGTTTACATTAAAGAAAAGACTGAGAATGGGGAAGGCGGAATGGGATATGACAGCCATCTTTAAATATGTGACGAAAATTAGCTCAATAAAAAGACAAAATTTCTAACCACGGAGCTGTGAGTTTCTCCATCCTGTCATCATAAATACTGTAGAAAGGACTTCTGCACAGGGTAGAAAGATGACCTGAATATCTTCAAACTCTTTGGTTTGGGGCTTCTCAAGCTGTGTAATTTCACATCAGCTTTTCTGAAAAGTAAGTGCCATGTAGAAATCACCAACGAGAACTTTTTTTTTTCTGAGGAAGATTGGCCCTGAGCTAACATCTGTTACCAATCTTCCTCTTTTTCCTTTTTTCTCCCCCAAAGCCCCAGTACGTAGTTGTAGGTCGTTCTAGTTCTTCTATGTGGGACACCGCCTCAGCATGGCGAGCCCCGGGCGAATCCCGGGCTACCAAAGTGGCGGGCAAACTTAACCATGCCACCAGCCTGGCCCAACAATAAGAACTTTTAGTGCAAGTAGTTGCTAGCACTGAGGTTTTTATCATCATTTTATATTTTTTGCACTGAAGGCAAAAGAAATCATTCAAAGCGGCACCAAATAAAAGCACTAAAAAATGTGGCATCATTATGGGCTACTGAGAAAATAGCCATAGCATAGAGGCAGAACAAATCAAGTACAAGGAATGGAATGGCTTCTTTCAAATAAAGACTCAGGGACAACAAAAAACGAAGAAAGGGAAACAAACAGGGCCACATGGAATAACAACTCCTCCAAAAGTGATTTCTAGCCAGAAGCAGCTTTTCTGCAGAGCTAATGAAGATTAAGCTTCAGGGCCACTCATTGCCCCGGTCTCCTCCAAGGCCCTGGCAGGGACCCTAACAATCTTACATTGTTTGTCGTTACAAGGGTACCCAAGATTGTATAAGTCTTAGGCCTTACAAAACTTGTTTGCTTCAAGCCTATAAACCAGTTTACCAGCAAAACAAAACTTAGCATATGTGTAGTGTGTTTAAAGTTGTTTTTCAAGCACTGTTTTTCAGACACACTTACATACCCAGATTGTAATCAGTTAAATCAATATTATCTTTGAAAACAAAAGATGTTTACACGTATACACTAGGGCCAGATTCTTTCCTATGTCTAGACCCTGCTCTGGTATTATCAAATTTGGATGCTCTATATTGATTTTAAGTACTTGATATTTTTGCCTATTTGACTTGTTTGAAAGTCAGATCTTAATTACCTAGTCATGTGGTACAGGTGTAAATCATGTAAAGTTAAACCAATTCTGCTTCAAGCAGAACGTTTCTCTGAGAACATTCCTCGTGTTCAACATCAGTGGCAGGGGAACAGGGAAGCTTTCTAAGCAGGAGAGAAATATGGGACAGCTAGGTAACTTTCTAACTCCTCTTGAGTCACATTTTTATAGAGTGGGTTCTCTGTTTATTAACAGAAGTGTGATTTTACAGAATATCACAAAGTTACATTAAAATGCAAGCAAAAAGAATGGCCTGCCATCGATACATTTTCCATATCCACTGAGAGATTTATTAGACTAATATTCTCTGCCAGCTGGTGGGGAGTCGGTTAGCGTAATGTAAGCAGAAGACATTAAGTCTCTGAGTTACACAAACCAAGATTCATTTTCCTTTTCTGTTAGTTACTGGTTTGGGGCTGGGGGCAATTTATTTAACCTTTCTGAGCCTCAGTGTTCTCATCTGTAAAATGAGGATAATACTAATCTTACAAATCTCAATGGTCCCTCTTGCATTTTCCAATTTTTCCCTTCCCCCAGTGCCTTCTTATCAACTACAAACAGCAACAACAACCAGAACAACAAAACTCCCCACCCACGAGAGCTACTCTACTAGTTTACGCTTTTAACAGGACACATCTTGGAAGAGACGCCTATACATGTTAGCTCTCCCCAATGAGACACTTAAACCTTTACTTCCTGGAAGTAGCTTTTATCTTTACAAAGAAATGACTAATGACCAAGTTCACTGGTGTCCAAGTTCAATGTTCCTTTCTTAGTCCTAGTCCTACTTGGCCTTTTCTAGCTTTTAACTCTATGCTGTGATGATAAACATTGGTTATACAGAAAAATAATATATCCTCTGGGTTTCTTTCTATGTCTCTTGTTGCTGCCCCCATGGGCTAGCCTATGGATTTAACTAATAACTTTTGGGTAGGTAATTCCCCAAATTCTAATTCTAATTCCAACCTTTCTCTGAGCTTTTTCCCAAGTAATCACTGTGCATCTCATGTTGGAGATTTTGCTGGCATTTCATCATCTGCACTCTCCTCCTATCCCCATAATCTTCTCATTTTTCTCTATTTCTGCCAATGGTGTTGTCATCACCCATATTCTCCCAGGCACTATGTTTGGACACCTGAGGTTCTTGTCACTCCTCCTCCCCTTCTCCCTGATGCCTGGGGCCCATGAGTTACCTTTTGCTCCTGTTTCCTTTCCAGTCCCATTGCATTTCTCTTAGTTCTGCTCATATTAGTCTTTCCTCAACATCACAATAGTCTCCTGGTTGGCCTCCATGTCTCTAGGCTCTTGTTCATCCCTCACATGGCTGTCACACTCAATTTGTCTAAAAGCCATCTCTAATGATATCTTTCTTTTAGGTAAACCCACCAATCATCCCATCTTTGCTATTTTTTACAAATCTTGTGGTGCAGTTAAGTGAAACACTCACACATTCTCTTAAACACCTAGTGTTTTTCCAGTGCCTTTGCTCGCATCATTCCTTCCGTGCTTCTTGTCCTCTCCTGACAGTGTATATTCAGCCCTGTGTATGCTCCCAGGAAATCTCAGATAAAGTCTCCTCTAGAATCCTTGCCTCATGTCCTAAGTCAAGTGTAACTAACTTCCTCCTCTTCTTCATTCTCTAAAAAATGTAGACAGTTCTCCTCTTAGGCAATTTATGACTTTCCACCCAGTACTATATTTAGGCATGCATAAGTTTTATCCTCTCTGCCAGATTGTGAAACTCATTTAGTTATGTGTTCATTCAGCAATTTTTTTTTTCCTGAGGAAGTTTCACCCTGAGCTAACATCTGTGCCAATCTTTCTCTATTTTGTATGTGTGTTGCTGCCATACCATGGCCGCTGATAAGTGGTGTAGGTCCATGCCCAGGAACCAAAACTGGGTCACTGAAGTAGAGCCCTTCAAACTTAACCACTAGGCCATGGGGCTGACCCCTCAGCAAATTTTTTTTTTCATTTTTATTGATGCCTTAATAGTTTATAACATCAGCAAATATTTTTTGAATGCCTATTAAGTACAACCACTATGCCAGATTGTAGAGGTACAGAAATGAAAACATGGTTCCTTCCCTCAAGGGACTCATGGTGTAATGAAGAAGATAGTAAAGAAAATGTTATTAACATTTAATTTACAAATAGTGTGTCAGAGGTGTGTACAGAATGTTTTGGGGGGCACAAAGGAAGTGCAGCAACTCATCCTTGGAGAAGAAGGGGAAGAACAGAAAAATTCCATGAGCACGTGATACTTGAACCTAGTCTTACACAGTGAGTCAGTCATGGATGGGTTGGTGGGTTTCAGGGAGGGGAGAGGGATACATTCTGGGTGTGGCATATTTAAAGGCTACAAGTTATAGGCCAAGGCCAAGGCATAGAACTGATTCATATTTACTTCCCATATGGTAATGTTCCAACACTTGTGCTAGAACCAGGCTGTTCCATTATAAAGTATTCACCATTCTGATTTGTAATGAGAAAAACAAAGGCAATGTAGTGAGTTGTCAAAAAGTTACAATGTCTCCAACTTTTATATTTTAAAATTATGACCATTCTTAGTTTTGTTGTTGTTAAATGTTCTTTCTTTAATGAAATGGTGGTGATAATACACAGTTGTATTTGAATTTAATGTTTTATTTGTAAAACTAAAACACTGGTCATTTTAAGTTAGCTACTCCAGTGAAAAAAAATTTTTTTTTACTGGTCCACGATATTCAAGAATCAAGCTCTCAAAAGAATTAGTGGATTAGAATTCCCTGGAGAGCTTTAAAAAATATAATAAACTGATTCCCTTATGCCACCTTAGCCTTAGTAATTCAGAATTTCTGAGATAGGAGCTCAGGAACTTGCCTTTTTATAAAACTTCCTAGTTGATTTGGAAAAGCATCCTGATATGGGAGCAACTACTCTATCTGGATGACCTCACTTGAATAGGTTTTGGATAAATAGGTGCCAAATGAATGAGTGAGTGCTGCTCATATACATATACATTTAGGGACATAGACTGTATTTTTTTATTTTATTTTTTATTTATATTTTTTTTGTGGGGAAGACCAGCCCTGAGCTAACATCTGTTGCCACTCCTCCCCTTTTTGCTGAGGAAGACTGGCCCTGGGCTGACATAGTGCCCATCTTCCTCTACTTTATATGGGACGCCGCCACGGCGTGGCTGACAGGCAGTGCGTCGGCGGGCGCCCGGGATCCGAACTCACGAACCCCAGGCTGCCAAGCGCGGACTAAACCGCTGCGCCACCGGGCGGCCCCTAGACTGTATTTTTTCTCCCAACAATGAAATGCACTTTTTGTGTGTGTGTGTGAGGAAGTTTGGTCCTGAGCTATCATCCGTTGCTAATCCTCATCTTTTTGCTGAGGAAGATTGGCCCTGGGCTAACATCCTGCCCATCTTCCTCTACTTTATATGGGACGCCGCCACGGCATGGCTGACAAGAGGTGCGTCTGTCCGCGCCTGGGATCCGAACCTGAGAACCCCGGGTTGCCAAAGTGGAGCATGTGAACTTAACTGGTATGCCACCTGGCCGGCCCCCTGATTCTTAAGAAGATAGAAAAAACAGGTTATTTTAGGGCCTTTTACTTTGGGGCACAAAGGGTAATAAAATGGATTTTGAAAAGACTTGGTCACTGACATGAACATATTTAGGATGAAAAATTATTGTTTGAGGGGGCTGGCCGGTGGCGCAGCAGTTCAGTTCGTGCTTTGGCTGCCGGGGGTTCGCGGGTTCGGATCCCAGGCACCGGAGACGCACAGCTTGTCAGCCACGCTGCGGCGGCGGCCCATATGAAGTAGAGGAAGATGGGCACAGATGTTAGCCCAGGGCCAGTCTTCCTCAGCAAAAAGAGGAGGATTAGCAACGGATGTTAGCTCAGGGCTGGTCTTCCTCACAAAAAAAAAAAAAGAAAAATTATTGTTTGAGAATTGCAAGACTAGGTATGCCCCTGTCGGTGTCATTTAATAAAAAGAGGGTAACATTTTAAAGTTAAGAACATTGATGAATGGGGCAATAAACTCTTGTTAATAATCCATCAGTGACCTGAAAATGTAAATAAACTTCTTTCAGGACCGAACTCATTTTAGACTGAAAACTCCCTGACTCATTTTTCTATATTTCATCATCCCATCCCATGACATTAAATCTCAGTCTTGAATGCACAGTCCCCAAAGCATGAACATTGAGGCCACTGTTCTGAACTCAGGTAACTCCACTTGCTTTTCTTTCAGCATTGAGATTCACAGGAATTTAGAGATCCCTGAGTTCTAGTCCCCAATGTTGCGGGTGAGGACACAGGCTCCAGAAGGATGACAGGGCTCACCCACGGCTCCACAGCAGGACTGGGACCAATACAGCTGGTGATGCTATTTCCACACTTACTGTCATAGAAACTTGCACTTGGTAAAATGTTGCTTTACCCTCATTTCACCCCTTATAGTTAAGTCTCTTCATGCTTTTCACTATTGTACATTCATTTTTCATTGAATCACACAAATTGGTGAGTTGAGACAGATTTTTAACATTCACACTTGACGGGGAAGGAAAGAGAGTCCAAATGATGAAGAGCTTGCCCATAATGTCGACACAAAAATAACCAATAACCATTCTGTAGATAAGAGAAATAAAGTGAGTTTACTTGAGCCAGAGTGAGGATTATAACCCGGAAGGCCTTAGAAAGCATTCCAGAGAAGCTTGGTTTTCAGTCCAGTCTTATATCTTTTTAGAACAAAGAACATACATTAGACACACTCAGGGTACCTTTTCATCAAAATTTCAAAAGGTATTCAGTTGCAACTTAGCAGGTCAATATGACTGTGATGTCAGGAAAGGGACTAATCTGGGTGTTTCCAATAAAGTGTTCAAGGGGAAGTATGTATTCTTAAGACAGTGCATTCTTTAATGGTTAAGCAGATGTACAATGTATTTTTGATAGGCCATAAGTCAGGCTTTTCAGTTCAAGCTGAATCAGTTTTGAACCCAAATAGTTACCCCATATATCTCAATATGTGAGAATCTCTTGTCAATAGTTACATAGCATACTAGTCAGCTTGGGCTGCCATAACGAATTACCACAGACCAGGTGGCTTAAACATCAGGAATTTACTTCTCACAGTTCTGGAGGCTGGGAAGTCCAACATTATGGTGCCGGATTTGGTTCCCCGATGAGGGCTCTCTTCCAGGCCTCCTTCTCACTGTGTCCTCACCTGGGAGTGACGGCGAAGGAAGCAAGCTCTGTGGTCTCTTCACAAGGATACTAATCCTATCATGAGGGCCCCACCCTCAGGACCTCATCTAACCCTAATTACTTCCCAAAGCCCCCATCTCCACGTACCATCACACTGTGGGTTAGGGCTTCAACATGCATGAACTTTGGGGAGGACACAATTCAGTCCATAGCAACAGTTCCAGAACTAGGACCAGAACCCAGCACAAATGGTTTCAGTGACACTGCACAAACATGTGTGGACGTCTCCACTGCGAGAGGCCCTGCGGTATGACCTACTGCATACTGTCTTGTCAGCGGCATGAGAGAGGTATGCACAGAACTAGGGGCCAGACACTGCAATGGGAAACAGCACTCCGGGGATTCAGAAGCAGATGACATTACATCCAATTGAGCAGAGGTGGAATGAAAATGTCTCAACAGGAAGACAGTGGAGAGCGGACACTGCAGGCATAGGAAGGGCTCTGTAATGGAAAGGGGCGGGTTGTCTTTGGGGAATGGGGCAGAGCCTGTTTAACCACCAGGAACTAGGGATGTCACCCAATAAGGCTGGAAAATCCAGCGTTCTTCTCATTGCTCCACTGTTTACTCTGTGGACACTTGTCTCTTCCTTTTCACTGTCTGCTTCCTGGGGATAGAGACCCTGTTTTCTATTTATTTGGCTGAACCTAAAGGGACCAGCAAGGACTCTTCAGAGAGTGGTATATAAATCATAAGGCTGTTGAAAGGAAACAAAGCCGGCGCAGCCCCAGCCGTGGTGAGGCCGTGCCAGTTGTGAAATGTGGCAGCAGGACATTTTCCCAGTTGAAGTGGAAATGCAGTGAAGCAAGAAGGCAGATAGAAGCAGGTCTCTTGCTAGGGATCTTAAATTGAAGAAGAAAGAAAAATGATCTATTCCTAACACACGAGAAAGGGGACCTGGGCTTTAAGGTCAAGGTGGTCCTTGCACCAGTGGTCTCCAGTGGTAGGTAGCTGTCCCTGGCTCGAGTGGAGGCTGGGAAGGAAGGGTAAGGATGAGGCCTAAGGAATAGAGGTCAAAAGCGTGGAAACACCGCCCGGGATAGCGGCGAGGGCAGGGCGAAGCCGGCTCGGGGAGAGCCGCGCGCTGGAAAGGGGCGCGCCCTGCGCAGAGGTCGGGAGAGCAGGAAGGCAGCCTCATTTCGCCCTTCCCTCGCCTCGGGGAGGGCCTTCGGTAAACCTGCCTGGACTTGGGACAATTCATCCTGTTTTGTTTTTTTTAAATTCTGTTTTTAATAAAACCATTTTCAGAACCAAAAAGAGGGCGGTACCCAGAGGAATCTGAAAAATACCCCGCGGGGTGGGAGAGTGGCACGAGCCCGTATCAGGAGGCTGCAGGCCGTCTGACGAGCGCAGCGCCGGGAGATAACCGCGCGCGGCGATGGAAGCCGGCGCGACCCCGCCCGGGCCAGCCGCGGCCCCCAACCCTCAGCACGCACGCCTCGCGGCCGCAGGGTCCCGAGCGGGGGCGGGGCCGTCCGCGGCCGGGGCGGGGCCTGGCGGGGCGCGCGGCTGGGGCGGGAGGAGGTGTGCGCTCTTCCGTCCCCTGATTGGGTCTGGCCTGAACAAGGGGCGGTGTCTTGGGGCGGCTCTGCAGGCCGGCTTTAGGCGGCGGAGAAGGAGGGCGCGGTTTTGTGAAGTCAGTTCCGGTTGGTGTAAAACCCCCGGGGCGGCGGCGAACGGGCTTCAGATGCTTCTAGGTCGCGGTGGGGAAAGGTGTGAGTTCGAGTGTGTGAGCTTGAGAGCCGAGCGCTAGAGCGACCCGGCGAGGGATGGCGGCCACCGGGACCGCGGCGGCCACGGGCAGACTCCTGGTCCTGCTGCTGCTCGGGCTCACGGCGCCCGCCGCGGCACTAGCCGGCTACATCGAGGTGGGGACCGGGCGAGCGCCCGAGCGCAGTCTTCTTCGCCCGCCGTAGGAGCGCGGCCTGCGAGCAGGCGGGCGGCGGGGTCCAGGACGGGCAGGGCTGGGGGCTGGCGCGCGGCGGGGGCGGGGGCGTCCGGCGCTGCGGCGGGTCTGGAGCGCCCTCCCCCGCCCGCCCCTGCTTGGCGCAGTGCTTAGCGCTGGAGGTCGGGCTGCCTCGGTCGCCGCAGAGGCCAAATGAAAGGCATCGGGCTGCGGGGCGCGGGGGCGGCGGGCCTCCCCGACCGCTCCAGCCCGCATCCCACCCACGGCGCCGCCACATCCTATAGGGACCACGCGCGGCCCAGATGCCTACCCCGCACTCCCCCCGGACAATGCGAGCCTCTGCCGGTGCGCTCTGCGGCCTCGCCGGCGGTCGCAGCTCCGGACCTCGGGGCGGCTCGGCTCCCTGCGGGGGCGGCCCCGCGCAGATCCCAACCCCGGGCTGAAGGGGCAGTGCGCTCCCCGCGTCCGGTGGTGGGGCTTCCCAGCCGGGAGCAGCACATGAGGCTTTTGTCGGCAAGGTGGGCTTGGCTGTAGACATGCAGGTACCCGGTCTGGCCTTTGGAAAGTGCGGTGGTGCCGGGGCGAGCGTGTCTTTGGCTGCACGGCGAGAATGCTCCTGCACCAAGCAGCGGGTGTGCCTTCTGCTTCCTGTGTGCCTCCCTCTTAAATAGATCCACCGCTCTGGCATCAGGCCTTCGAGAGGAATTGTTAAATATAGCTGGTCGCCTAAGTCTCATAAACAAGGGGAAACCCCTCTCTGGTGTTGGTGTTGCTCCCTTTGTAGTGAGTTTCAGTGAGTAGAGAAGATACCCGTGAATACGTTGTAAAACTGTTGTTTAATCCTGCTTTTTTGGTGTCAGATTTTAAGTAGTAGCCCTGCATCCTGATAACCCCGTCAACATCTTTGTCCTGCGAGGTGGTTAAGTGGCCTGGATTCCTGGGTGATTCTCAGGAGTTCAGGCCGCGGGAACAGGCAGGGTTGCTAGGTCGGTGTGGGTTCTGCAGCGCGGTATGGAGGCTGCAGCTTCATAGAAACCTTTCTGTTCCTGAGGGAGACGTGGGGCTTTATTTTTACTTGCCTTCTCGAAATAGTGCTTCAACTGTTGGACTGGAATGCGTGTTTCTGGTGTAGTTTATTTTCCCTCTTCACTGTTTTTAAAATTACAATAGATTTCTACGTATTTAGCTAATTTCAGAGAGAAGTGAGACTGGAATCGATTACATACCTATTGACTGAGAAGTTCCTAAAAAAAACCTCAAGTTAGAATGTGTTCTTCTACAAGAACGTTCAAACATTTCTACGGGTAAAATAAATCTAATCAAGAACAAACCGTCTCCAGTGGAACGGCTTAAAACATTTCTATTCGTCCAGCTTAAAGCTTTTATGATATTTTAGGGGAAAAAAGGAGTTTTAAGTAGAAATAGTTAATATTTGTATACACGTGCTTTTCGAGTATGGCTATTTTAGTTTGCACACAATGGTTAAATTTGTATCTGTGATTCCCGATATGATGTCGCATGAAAGCAAGCTACCTAAGTGGGATGGGAGGGGAAGGAAAAGAAGGATTTTGTATGGAATATAGAATTTATCTCTCTTAGGTCAGGGTGTCAAACCCCATTGTTCACACTTTTACCTCGCTTCCCAGGGGTATGGATAACTTTAGGCACTAGTGAATTCACAATAAAGGATTCATCAATTTTAATGAACCTTTTCCTTTCAAGTTTAAGAAGAATATTAATATATGTGTGCCTATAGAGAAAGAAAAACTGACAATATCAGAATTAGTCGTGGGTTAGATTTGTTACCCACAACGTTGTTCAATTGAAAAGTCTGGCTGGACAGAAAGTAGGAATTACACATTTCCCTAAAATGGTTTTTAAATGCTATTTTATGGTAACTTCCGTTCTTTGGAACTGTATTTTTGCCCACACTTACTAAATTATCTTTCAAATGGTTTTTTCCTTTTGTCAAGCAGGCAGAATTTATGTGTATGTATACAGTTTGATTTTGTTTATTTGCTTTCAGGCAGAGGACTGCCTAAGCCTTAATTTAGATGAGAATGGCCTAAATCAGGATTGTTTTTGGGAAGGTCCTTACTGAGATTAGCCAAAGGGATTCTAGCCAAATCCCTGATCAGGTTGCTTGGCACAAAATTATTGATTGGCAAATCTTTAGTGTTGCTTGGTGTTGACTGAATTAATCTCTTACACCTGTTCAAAAAGAAAAAACCCACCTCTGTACTCACGGTCGCTTCCTCTTTTAAATCGGAGACAATTTCTGTTGTGTGGATGCTCCCGTTTGGGATTATCCGAGAGTGTTTGTGCGGAAACTGCACTCTATACTGTGGACACTGAGCCTTCTGAGAGCCAGAACTTGAGTAAATTCTGCCCCATTTAAAAAGTAAGTGGGCCATTCGATAGCCAGTTTTCAGGAAACTCAAAGTGTGACAACTGAGGCAGAGGAGAAAGAAGGCGTTGTGTTGGTATTTCTGAGTGGTGTGGTGTAGGGAATGCCTGATCATGACTTGGAGAGATGCCAGTGCTTCTCATAGGCACACCAGTCATTATTTTATCATAACTGTGTTAAAAATCTTCTGATAAATGTGATAAACCAAGTTTTATCGAGCAAGTCCTCTTTTCGTAGTGGGAATTTGTTTCATTGTTTAAAGCTGGACTGTCCCATAGTGTAGCCACATGTGGCTACTGAGCTTGCAGTGTGGCTAGTGTGATTGAGGAATGAATTTTCCATTTTATTTAATTTTAATTAATTTACATTTACATTTAAAAACTAATAGTTCAGTGATTGGAAAACTTTTAACTATGTTTGAAACAACTTGGTCATGTAAATCTGCTTTTTAAACTGTCCTTTTTATGAAATCTGAATACAGATGAAGTATTTCCTATGAAAATTAAGCATCTGCATTGGGAAGTACTGTAAGTGTAAAATGCACAACAGATTTTGAAGACAAAGTATGAAGAAATTGTAAAATATCTCAGTAATTTTTGTATTGATTATAGTGAAATGACATTTTACACACCAGCTAAGTAAAATATATAAAAATTATTTTCACCTGTTTTTTAAAATTTTAATGTGGCTACTAGGAAATACTACATATATGGCTCACATATTTTTCCTGGACAGTGCTAATTTAATTTCTTGCTTGAAGTTGGTCCTGCATGAGTATTTTCTCTTTTTTTGCTGAGGAAGATTAGCCTTGAGCTAACATCTGTGCCAGTCTTCCTCTACTTTATATGTGGGTCACCACCACAGTGTGGCTGATGAGTGGTGTAGGTCTGTGCCCGGGATCCAAATCTGCAAACCCTGTGCCACTGAAGCAGAACGTGCTGAACTTAACCACTATGCTATGGGGCTGGCCCCGCATGAGTGTTTTTATTAGCACAATTTTTGAATATGTTGCTATTTTTTTCCTCAATAAAGTCTTGCTTGAAGTTGGTTTAGCATGATCTTACATGTTTTTTAGGACAATTTTTGAATATTTTTCTGTTAGTTTTTTCAATTAAAAATTTTATTTAGAAATAATTTCAAGCTTACAAAAAATTACAAAAATTTTACCAAGTCTCATACCCTTTACCTAGATTTGCCAATTGTTAACATTTCTGCTAGTCAGCATTTGCTTTATCATTCATTCTGTTATTGTGTATTTTTTGCTAAGCTGTTTGAGAGTAAGTTGCTATACATAATGCCCCTTTACCCCTGAAAACATCAGTGTGTGTTTCCTAAGAACGAGGGACATTGTCCTTCATAACCGTGGCACAGTTATCAACTTAAGGAAATTTAACATTGATACAATACTGTGATCAGATCTGCTGTTTGTATTCCAGGTTGTCAGTTGACTCAATAATGTCGTTTATAGATGTGAAAACGTGGTTATTTTTAAAGCTAAAGAGCTTTAGAATTCTTGGCAGTAATATGTGAAGGGTTATTAATTTTTTCCAAATATAAAAACCATATTTTAACTTATCTGATATTGTTTTGACTTTGGAAAATCAAAACTTAGAAGCTTTTCAAGAATAATTATATTATTCACTCTTACTGAATTCTCTGGCTTTTGCATTTTCTTTTTATAGTAACAGAATTACATAGGTAGTGCATATTCATTGTAAAAATAAAAAATACATATAAACAATAAGAAATGAAAAATAATCTGAAATTGTATTATCCAGGGAGACCTCACTTGTAAACATTTTGGTGGTGTATATCTTTCTAGATCTAACAGGTACATACATTTTATAAAAGTGGCATATGTTGGAGCTGGTAGCTAACAATTATTATTTTGAATTTTCCTAAAATGAATTACTGAAAGAAAATAAGCTTTTCTTTTTGTGATAAAAAGTAGGGATAAATCTTAGTACAGTAATTGTAGTTTCTATGGAGGGGGCCATTTGAGAGAGAATTTGAAATTGCCCATAATCCAATTTTCATGAGTTGTTTTTTAGTGAGACAAATTGGATTACCTTGACAGTTAATTAAATTTAGTATAGTGTACCTTGATTTATGGCCTAAGATGGAAAGTGAGCCACGTGGGCACATGCACATAGAAATGAGTTCCAGTCCTTTGTGTCAAGTACAACTGATAGTTACTTGTGCTAAGAGAATTTTTCTCACATGAGCATCATGAAGCCTGTCTTAATGAAATCTTCTAAAACGTAACTGTGATCTGTTTTTAAAATATGACTTTTCACTTGTTATTCATACTACTAGTGTTTATTGAACCACTGTTACAGGGTGCTGTGTTAGATGCTGAACAGTGCAGTAGTGAAAGCAAATACGCATAATGCTTTTTACTCCACAAATGCATTTGCCTGTAATTTCTAGGCCCCACCCCCGGAGAGTCTCATTGAGTACATCTGGGATTCTCATTTTCAAATGCTCCCCAGGTGAGTCTTCTGTGCAAGCAGAGAAAAACAAAACAAAACTCCAGCAAACAGAAAACCCAACAGAACTCGTTTGAGTACATTGTCTTATATAAGTCCTCAGCAGTCTGGAGAAGTGGGTATTCTTATCTGCACCTGAAAAGGGAGTCATTGGAGGCCAAAGGTGAAGGCCACACAGCAGAGCCAGGGTGTAAATGCAGCTGTCTTAGTCTAAGTCGATTGCTCTTTCTTTTCCTCTGTATCAGGATGTTTCATCATCTTTCTCTTCTGGTTGCAGATTTCTTTTTACTCTTATCTACCTATCTTCCCCACTACCAAAAAACCTGAAATGAATATTTTCTTTGAAAGAAACTAATTTCGAAGAAGTGACAATGTATCATGAACCAATATATAACAGTTAACAGTGGTTATCTTTAAGGGATGTAATTACAGGGGACTTTGCCTTTTTTACATTTTCCATGGATTTTTAAAAACTTCTAATGCTTTTTTATATAATATGCATGTTCTCTCTTCTTTAGTGCTAAGCTTGTTTTATCTTTGTATTCTGACAAAAAAACCTTAAGAAAATATGACCCCCTGTGGGGAGTCTTATCAAAATCAAGATACGGGATTATTTGGAAGAGAAAAGGCTACCAGCACCAAATTTCCAATTACTGCCCTAGTTGAGAGAATATTGGGAAGAGGTTGACTTAGTAACCAATATGACTGGGATAAGGTTGTGGTCCAGATACAAGTTAATCAGCATTTGGAGTGGGGCACCTGTAGAGTTGGTTAATTGAGCAGCCCACCACAACCTTTCTCCTCTGCCTTCCTCAGCCTAATGCCTCTTGTGGCTGCAGAATGGCCCTTGTAGTTCCAGATGACACGCTCTGATATGATGATGTCTAGGGGAAGAAGAGACTTATCTCTTCTTGTATGTCTCCTTTTAAGAGTGAAGAAACCTTTCTCAAAGCCCACCAGCACAAGACCCCTCAAGTCTTATTGGACAGAATTATATCAGATGCTTCTAGCCAAACCAAACGTCAGTAGGGTAATGGTACTGCCGTGATAGTCTTAGATTTCATGTTGGGTTCTGTTGGAGAAGAGGGCTATGGATGTTGGGTAGATAGCAACTTACTGTCTGCTACAAGGGCATTCTCCATTTGGGAGGTTATATAGCTTGGCTGGCTGGAAAGAAAAAGAATGAATTTATTGTTACCTAAATTATGTGGGAGTTACCAGTTTGCTGGCGAAATTGAGACATTGGAGGAACCTCTCGCGCGGCGCATTTATTAGGCTCTTGGCAGTTCATTTTAAGGGATATTGCCATCCAGAACGGAATGGCTGAAGTATATGGAAACTTTGACGTGAAACATGGATGAACTATAAGGGAGATATTTAGCTTAGAGAAGAAAACATGGGATTTGGTAGTGGTGGTGAAGAATGTAAGTATTTTCAAGTTTTTTTTTTTTTTTTTTTGTGGGGAAGACCAGCCCTGAGCTAACATCCGTCGCCAATCCTCCCCTTTTTGCTGAGGAAGACTGGCCCTGGGCTAACATCCGTGCCCATCTCCCTCTACTTTATATGGGACGCCGCCACGGCATGGCTGACAGGCAGTTCGTCGGCGGGCGCCCGGGATCCGAACCCGCGAACCCCGGGCTGCCAAGGGATCCGAACCGCTGCAGCACCGGGCGGCCCCTTCAAGTATTTTATATTTTGTTTCTGGAAAGCTAAGTAGATGACTTGCCTAGGCTGAAGCAGAATTTTTACCTGGAGAAATGAGCTGATAGGAGTGTAGAGCTTTATTTTACTCCCTTTAATTATGAATATTTCCAAATAGTATGGTAAATGCAGGATAGATACTCATATATCCACCACCCAGTTTTGTTAAATTTTAATATTTCTCATATTTGCTTTAGTTTTTTTTTTTGAAGAACTAAAACATAGATACAGAAATAAAAACATTACAATAGAAAGGCCTCATTTGAACTTTCCCCCATCCCATTAACCTTCCTTTCCAGAAGTAACTCTTATCTTGAGTTGGGAGTTTAGCATTCCCATTCATTTTTTCATGCAGAGAGAGACCCCTTTCATCTCTTTGAATTCCAAAGAAACTTGCTCAGGCTCTTAAAGTTGTAATAAATAGTTGTTTATCAGTGCAGGGTGTTAATTGTTTGAACATGTTGTGATGATTTTAGAAGGTAAAAATGCTAAGGTATTTGACGATGCCAAGCATACAAGGCACTATTGGAGCCCTCCTTACCCAATGTAGAAAGCCCTTGAGTATTTTTGAACTTTTTAAAATTTAAAAGGACACACACACAAAATTTATAGCTCAGTGTATTTTCATAAAACGGATGGTTGTGTAACCACCGCCAAGGTCAAGAAATAGAGCATTCCCATCCCCTCCTCCTCCCCAGTAACTATTACCCTGACTTTTTTTGGTAATTACTTCTTGCTTTTCTTTATAGATTTACTGCCCAGACATTCATCCCTAAACACTCTGGTTTAGTTTTTCCTGTTTTCTACTTTATATAAATGGAATCCTTTAGGATATATTCTTAAGTATCTGACTTCTTCACTAAGCATATTTCTGAGAGACATTTGTATTGTTGAGTGTAGCTGTGGTTCATTTGTTTCCATTGCTGTATAGTATTCCATTGTATGAAGAAACCACAGTTTGTTCTGCTGTTGATGGACATTTGGGGTGTTTCCAGTTTGAGGCTATTGAAATAATGCTATTCTCTCTGGCTTTCCTTTTCACTCTCTTAATAATGTCTTTTGAAGAAGTTCTTAATTTTTATGTCTAATTTATCAGTTTTTTGTTTTCTAATTATGGTAGATACTTTTTATGTCCTATTTGAGAAGTCTTTTCCTACCCTGAGGACATCAAGTTATTCTCCTGTATGGTCTATTAGAAGCCTTTTGTTTTGACTGACACATTTGGAGCTGCAATTTAACTGGAACTGATTTTTGTGTGGATATGAAGTATCGGTCTTTTTATCTTTTCCTTATGGATATCTAGCCCATACCATATGGCTATCCAGCTTGCACCAATTATTGTCAAGGTCATACTTTCCCTTCTGTTTTCCCATGCCACCTTTGTTGTTAATTAATCTCTCCACATGGGTGAGTTTGTTTCTGGGCTTTCCTAACCCACTGACTCTTGTCTGTCCTTGTAGCAGGTCCACACTGTCTTTAATGACTGTACTTTATAGTAAGGTTTCACGTATACTAGAGCAAGCCCTTCCACCTCGGTTGTTTTCAATAGTGTCTTGCCTATCCCTTAACCCTTCTCTTCTCATATGCATTTGCCATATTTAGACAAAAATAACCACTTGAAATTTTGATTGGGACTGCATTGAGCTTGTAGTTCAAAAAGGAAAAATTGATATTTTTCTAGTATTGAGTCTTCCAATCCAGAAACATGGCATATACTTTTATTTAAGTTCTCTCTAATTACCCTCAATGTTGTATAGCTTTTTGCATAGTGATCTTATACATCTTATGTTAGATACATTTATAGATACTTGATTTTTTTAAAATACTATTGTAAATGGCATCTTTAACATTTTTTGGTTGTCATTTTGTTGTAGTTGTAGAAATGCAGTTGATATTTTCAAATTGACCTTGTATCCAGCAGTCTCGTTAAGCTTGTGTAGTAATTCTAATATAATTTATATGTAATTTTGCAAATTTCTGAGTATATTTTGTGAATTGTGATGGTTTTCTTTCTTTCCTTCCAGTCCTTGTAGCTTTTATTTCTTTTTCTTGCTTTACTGCTAGAATTTACTTTACTGGCTAGGACTTCAGTAAAATGTCCAAGAAAAGTGGTAATAACTGGTATCTTTGTCCTACTCCTGATCTCAGAGGGAAACTATATTTTACCATTCATATGATACTCGTTGTAGGGTTTTTTGTAGGTACCACACCCTTTATCAGATTAAGGAAGAGCTCTTTTATTCTAAGTTTGCCAAAGATTCTTGTCATGAATGAATGCTGAATTTTTTTCAAACTGTTAAAGTCATATGATTTTTTTTCTTTAATTTTGATAGTGTGAAATATATTGATTGATTTTTTTAAAAAAAATATGTAGGCAACTTTACATTCCTGAAGTAAACTGAACTTAGTTTATTTATTTTCTGGATTTGGTTTGCTAAAATTTTGTTCAGGATTTTTGCTTCTATACCCAAAAGTGGATTTGACCTGTAATTTTTCTCTTTTGTAATATACTTATCAGATTTTGGTTTCGAAGTTGCTGGCCTCATAAAAGGAGTTGGGGGGAGGGGACATTGCCTCTTTGTATTCTCTGGAATATTTTTTTAAGACTGGCATTATATTTTCCTTAATTGTTTGCAAAAAATTTACCAGTGAAACCATCTGGAATTTTCTTTATGGTAAGGTTTCTAATTATGGATTCAATTTACTAATTGTAGGATTATTCGTATCTTCTTGTGTGAGTTTGGTTAAGTTTCTCTAGTAATTTATTTCAATCTAACTTTTTAAATTGATTGTTATTATTTCGATTGAAGTTGGTTATAATCTTATTGTCTTTGTAAAGTCGGTAAATCTGTGGTGATCTCCCCTTTTTTTCATTTTTGACTTTGGTTATTATTATTAGTTTTAATAAGCCAGGTGTTACTAGTCTTCTTAAATAATCAACTTTGGGTGTTGTTGATTATATGTTTATTTTCTATTACTTTCTGCTCGTTATTTCTTTTTACTTTTTAAGCGTCTAATTTCATCTTTTTCTAACAGTTTGAGATGACTGCTTAATTCAATTTTTTTCCAGCCTTTCTTCTTTTCTAATGTATTTATTTAAAGCTATAAATTTGGCTTTTTTTAAGCTTTCTGTTAATTTATTTTTTAAAATTGAGCTATAATTGACATGTAACATTGTGTAAGTTTAAGGTGTATGGTGTGTTGATTTGATATATTTATATATTGCCATATGTTACCACCGTAGCATTTTCTTATACCTTTATCATGTCACTGTATCATGTCATGTAATTATTTTTTTGTGTGTGATGAGAACGATTAAGATCTAGTCTCTTAGCAACTTTGAAGTTTATAATACAGTATTGTTGACTATAATCGCTATGCTGTGCATTAGATTTCCAGAACTTATCTACTGTTTGCAAGTTTGTACCTTTAAACATACAAATTTTGATATATAATATTTCGTTATCATTCAAGTGAAAAAAATTGATTTTCCATTGTGATTTAATTTTGGCCCATGGCAAATTTAGAAGTACATTGCTTAATTTCCAAATATGTGGAGATTATCTGATTGTCTCTTTATCTATCTGTTTCTTGGTTAACTGCATTGTGGTCAAAGAGTCTGTATGATTTCAGTCTTTTGAAATTTGTTGAGACTTGCTTTATGACCCAGTTTATGGTAAATTTTTCATTGTGTGCATGAAGAGAACCTGTATTCCGCACTTGTTACTTCCGATGTTTTATATGTATTCTGATCATGTTTTTTTCATGTTGTTTAGATCTTTGTCCTTAATGATTTTTTTAATCTTCTTTTTTCTGTTATTGAGAAAGATGTGTTAAAAATCTCCTGCTGTGATTTTGGATGTTTTATTTCTCTTTGTAGTTCTGACAGTTTTTTGCTTTGCTTATTTTGAGGCTATGTTAGTTACAGTTTTCCTTTTTATCTCCAGTAATGCTTTTGCCTTTCCCAATGCTTTGTCTAATATTTTCATCTTTATGTTTTAATATGTTGATGGGGTTTTTTGTTAACTTAGTAGACAGTATTTGTCTTTTAACTGGAATATTTAGTCCATTTACATCTACTCTGCTTGCTAAAGTACTTGGGCTTTCATCTAACTTCTTATTTAGTGCTTTTTGTTTGTTCTGGCAGTTCTCTGTTTCTTTTTCTTTTTTTATTGTGATATGATTGACATATAACATTATATTAGTTTCAAGTGTACAACATAATGATTCAATATTTATATATATTGTGAAATGATTACCACAATAAGTCTAGTTAACATCTATCACCACACATAATTACAAATTTTTTTCTGGTAATGACAACTTTTGAGATTTACTCTCTCAGTAACTTTCAAATATAAAGTACAGTATTATTAACTATAGTCACCATGCTGTACATTACATCCCCAGGACTTTATTTTATAACTGAAAGTTTGTGTCTTTTGACTGTCTTCATCCATTTTGCCAACCTCCCACCCCCTGCCTCTGGCAACCACTAATTTGTTCTCTGTATCTGTGACTTCAGCGTTTTTAAGACTCCACACATAAATGAGATTATACAGCATTTGTTTTTTTCTGACTTATTTTACTTAGCATAATGCTCTCAAGGTCCATCCATGTTGTTGCACATGGCAGGATTTCCTTTTTTATGGCTGAAAAATAATACACACACACACACCATATTTTATCTACTCATCCATTGATGGACACTTGGGTTGCTTTATTTACCTCCTTATTTAACCCCTTTGGAATTGATTATTTTACTTCTCTCTCTTATTACTTTGGAACATATTTGTATAGTCTTTCATTATCACCTTGGTGGTTACTTTAGACATTTCAGTATGTTTCATTTGTCAATGTCTTATGTTAATTGGTACTTTTACCCTCTTCCTGTACAATAGAAGGACCTTAGAACACTTTAACTCTGTTTAACCCCCCTCAACATTTTTGCCATTGTTGTTATGTATGTTAATTTCATTTTAAACCCCAGAAAACATCATACAAGCCATGTTTTATACAGTCAAATGAATTTAGATCAGTGGTTATCAACTTCGGAGGCACACTGGTATCATCTGGGGAACTTTTATAAAACACAGTTGCCTGGGCTCTAGTTCGGACAGATTATATCAGGGTCTCTCGAGGGACGGGGGTCAAACGTTAGTATTTATTAAAAACACCTCAGGTAATTCAAATTTGCAGTGAGATTGAGAGCCTCTGATTTAGATTTACATATTCTCTTTGTTGTTCTTCATGCCTCTTGTATCTCTGACCTTTCTGGGATAATTTTTTGTCTTCCAGAACACACTTGAGGATTGTCTTAAGGGTAGGTTGGCTGGTGATATATTCTTTCACCAAATATCTGTTTCATTGTCTTTCTTGCAAGATAGATTCATTGAGAATAGAATTTCCTCCATCATTTTAAAGACTACTCTGTTCCTGATATTTAATGTCATCACTATCCTGATGTTGAGTATTATCCATAGCTTACTGGAATTAGCTGTCAGCATAATTGTTGCCTTTTTGAAGGTGTAATGTGTCCCTTATCTCTGGCTACTTTCAAGCTTTTCTCTTTGAATCTGGTTTTCAGCAATTTTACTGTTATGTACCCAGGTGTGGATTTTTAAAGAATGTATTCTGCTTGTAGAGCTCCTTGAATCTGGGGTGTGATGTCTTTCATCAAAAATTCTCAGCCATTTAAATATTGCTTCTGTCTAATTCTCTCCTTTTCTCTGGAAACATCTTAGGCATTGTTACTGTGTTCTCTGTGCCTCTCCATGCCTCATTTGATAGATTTTATTCTGATTCATCATTCTGTTTACTAATAATTTTTCAGCTATATCTGATCTATCTTGAAGTCCATCCATTGAGATCTTAATTTCAGTTTTTGTAGTTTTCAGTTTTATAATTTAAAATTGGCTTTTTAAATTGTTTCTAGATCACTGCTGAAATTCTCAATTTTTGTCTTTTGTGTCTTTGAACATGATGAGTATACTTAAAGTCTGTGTCTGATAATTCCAGTATCTCAGGACCCTGTGGGTCTTTTCATGCTGTTTCTGCTGGTTTTCATTCATGTTATTTTGTCTCCTTGTTTGTCAAGTTATTTTTTATTATGTGCCAGACATTTTATTCACACAGATGCTTATAGGTTAATTTGAGGCCTAGGCTAATGTTATGATCCAGAGAGCACTTGATTTGCTTCTACCTGGAGCTTGAAGACATTAGCAATCCAGGATTTCATTCTCATTTCATGTATTGAGAGGATTGGAAGCTGAGCTGCTGTCTCTGTGAAGTCCTGTCAATTTCTGGATTACCTTTCTAGGTTCAGCCTGCTGTGAGATATCAACTCTAAACCTTTAGATTCTCCAAGTGTTTTTTCTTTCCCCTCTTCCTCCTGCCCTGGAGTCCAGTCCCTTTCCCTTTAGTCCTTCCATGGTGTCAAAAGCACTACTTAGCTACTTAATTCAGAATCTTTCAGCATCCCCAGAGGAAAAAAGCCTTACAAGCTGTACTCATCTGCCTGGCTTCCATCCTCTCCTGGATGCTGACCTGGTAAATATTCACTGTCTTTTTTGATCCCTACTGCCTTTAAGCAAGTGCTTTATAAAATGTTTTATATTGCTTTTCTATTTGTCCTCATTAGGAGGGTTAGTGTGAATTACTTAGTTGGCTGTAACTGTAAGTTAATTCCCTTGAAATTAGATATTTACTGAGAGTTTATAGAGAGAACCTATGTGACTTTAAGTAGTTAGGGAAGAATAATAGATAAACAGGAACAGAATGGCAGATTCTGGTGGTGATTGGAGTAATAATAATAGTTATCTATATGGTGCAATTACTGTGTGTTGTGTTTACATGTATTCATTGAAACCTTAGAACAATCCTCTGAGACAGGAACTATGGTTATCCTTGTTTTATAGATGCAGGAACTAGGGCACGTGCAGATAAAGTAACTTGACCAGGGTCACAAATCAGTAAGTGATAAACTGGCTCTCAAGTTTGTGCTGGCTGGTAGAACAGGTGGCCTGGATCAGATGGCTGGGAAAGGGATAGCTCAAGTTGGCATGGGGGCACCGAAGGTCTATGAAGAAAGTTACCAAACAGTCAACATTTAGGCAAAAATTTGCAGTAGATGGTTCTTAGTAATCAGAAAGTAAAGAGAAAAATCTTCTGAGATTGTTTCTGTCTTTCTCCACTACCAAACTACTGTCAGGTCATGGAATTTAGATTTATAGTAATTGTACATTATGACTTGAATGTGTGTGAACTATCTCAGGAAGCTATTGGCTACTTCTTACAATCTTTCATTAAAAATGCAGGGGCCGCCCGGTGGCGCAGTGGTTTAGTCTGCGCTTGGCAGCCAGGGGTTTGCGAGTTCGGATCCCGGGTGCCCGCCGACGCACTGCCTGTCAGCCATGCCGTGGTGGCGTCCCATATAAAAGTGGAGGAAGATGGGCACTATGTCAGCCCAGGGCCAGTCTTCCTCAGCAAAAAGGGGAGGATTGGCAACAGATGTTAGCTCAGGGCTGGTCTTCCCTACAAAAAAAAAAATAAAATGACCGTGAGCTTCTAAATTGACTCTTTACAAATGATTATTATGGTGACTCCTAGTGTGTATCGTGTTAAAGAAGATATATATGGTCATTGTGAAAAATTTAGAAAATATAGGTAAAGCCAAGAAAAAAAACCCAGAAAAGAAAGAAATTAACTGTAATTTACCATCCAGATAAATAACTTTTTTATTTTTCCAATCTTGTTTTCTGTATCTTTCTTTTTTTAAAGAATGGATTCCCCCTTCTATGTTTATAACCTGTTTTCCCCCTATTTGTTGTATTGAATAACTTTCCAGCCCATTAAATATTTTATAACTTTGCCTTTAAATGAAGCACCCTTCATGGTTTGGGGCTTTTGAACTCCCTGCATTTTTAATTGTACAATATCCATCACTCTCAGTTGCCTTCCGTATTCTGAATTTGGAGTACTAAAGATGATGCACAAACATTTTGAGTTGTTGCATAAGAATGCTGCCTATCAGCCAGTGGTTGGACATTTGCAGTGGTATTGGAACTGTAATTTGAATGTTTGATTGCATTTTTCCCATACATAAGAATGAGTGAAAAAAATGAGAAACAAAAGTGCTTACTTTATTGATAAGAAGCACATGGTTGATGGAGTTGGTGCTTATTTGGTGCTCTCCAGGTCAAGAGTCTTTGAACTTAGGTGAACATGCAGTGGGCTCAATTATGTAGGAAAACTTAAGGAATGTTTATAAAGTGCTGGCATTAAGTTTCTTTTTTTTTTTTTTTTTACCATTTTTTTTATTGATGTCTTAATAGTTTATAACACTGTGGGGTTTTAGTTGTACATTTTTGTTTGTCCGTCACCTTGTGGATGTAACCCTTCACCCCTTGTGCCCCCCCACCCCCCTTCCCCTTGGTAACCATCAATCAGTTCTCTCTGTCCGTGTGTTCACTTATATTCTATATATGAGTGAGTTCATGCAGTGTGTGTCCTTCTCTCTCTGGCTTATTTCACTTAACATAATACCCTCTTGGTCCTTCCATGTTGTTGCAAATGGGACAATTGTGTCTTTTTTTATGGCTGAGTAGTATTCCATTGTATGTGTATACGACATCTTCTTTAACCAATCATCAGTCGAGGGACACTTGGGTTGCTTCGACTTCTTGGCTATAGTGAATAATGCTGCAATGAACATAGGGGTGCATACGCCTCTTGTGATGGTTGATTTCACGTCCATTGGGTAGATGCCCAAGAGTGGGATTGCTGGATCATATGGTATTTCTATTTTTAATTTTTTGAGGACTCTCCATACTGTTTTCCATAGAGGCTGCACCAGTTTGCATTCCCACCAGCAGTGAATGAGGGTCCCCATTTCTCCACAACCTCTCCAGCATTTGTTGTTATTTGTGTTTGTGATTATAGCCATTCTAACCGGTGTAAGGTGATATCTTAGTGTAGTTTTGATTTGCATTTCCCTGATGATTAGTGATGTTGAACATCTTTTCATGTGTCTATTGGCCATCTGTATCTCTTCCTTGGAAAAATGTCTGTTCATATCGTCTGCCCATTTTTTGATCGGGTTGTTTGTTTGTTTTTTTTTTTTTCTTTCCATTTATTTATTTATTTATTTATTTTTTTTGTGAGGAAGACCGGCCCTGAGCTAACATCCACTGCCGATCCTCCCCTTTTTGCTGAGGAAGACCGGCCCTGGGCTAACATCCGTGCCCGTCTTCCTCCACTCTACATGGGACGCCGCCACGGCATGGCTGACAGGCAGTGCGTCGGCGGGCGCCCGGGATCCGAACCCGCGAACCCCGGGCTGCCAAGCGCGGACTAAACCGCTGCGCCACTGGGCGGACCCCCCATTTATTTTTTATTTATTTATTTTATTTTTTTTATTGATGTCTTAGTTTATAACACTGTGGGGTTTTAGTTGTACATTTTTGTTTGTCCGTCACCTTGTGGATGTAACCCTTCACCCCTTGTGCCCCGCCCACCCCCCTTCCCCTTGGTAACCACCAATCAGTTCTCTCTGTCCGTGTGTTCACTTATATTCCATATATGAGTGAGTTCATGCAGTGTCGGTCTTTCTCTCTCTGGCTTATTTCACTTAACATAATACCCTCTAGGTCCTTCCATGTTGTTGCAAATGGGACAATTGTGTCTTTTCTTATGGCTGAGTAGTATTCCATTGTATGTATATACCACATCATCTTTACCCAATCATCAGTTGAGGGACACTTGGGTTGCTTCCACTTCTTGATTAAGTTTTGGGAGGTTGTATGCATCCAAGAATTTGTCCATTTCCTTTAGGTTGTCCAATTTGTTGGCGTAAAGTTTTTCATAGTATTCCCTAATAATCCCTTGTATTTCTGTGGTGTCTGTTGTAATTTCTCCTCTTTCATTTCTAATTTTATTTATTTGAGTCTTCTCCCTTTTTTTCTTAGTCTGGCTAAGGGTTTGTCAATTTTATTTATCTTCTCAAAGAACCAGCTCTTTGTTTCATTGATCCTTTCTACTGTTTTTTTGGTTTCAATTTCATTTATTTCTGCTCTGATTTTTATTATTTCCCTCCTTCTGCTGATTCGGGGCTTTGTCTGTTCTTCTTTTTCCAATTCTGTTAGGTGCAGTTTAAGGTTATTTATTTGGGATTTTTCTTGTTTGTTAAGGTGAGCTTGTATTGCTATGAATTTCCCTCTCAGGACTGCTTTTGCTGCATCCCATATGAGTTGGTATGGTGTATTTTCTTTTTCATTTGTCTCCAGATAGCTTTTGATTTCTCCTTTAATTTCATCAACGACCCATTGGTTGTTCAGTAGCATGTTGTTTAGTCTCCACATCTTTGTCCCTTTCCTAGTTTTTTCCTTGCAGTTGATTTCTAGTTTCGCAGCATTATGATCAGAAAAGGTGCTTGTAATGATTTCAATATTCTTAAATTTATAGAGGTTTGCCTTGTTTCCTAATATATGGTCTATCCTTTAGAATGTTCCATGTGCACTTGAGAAGAATGAGTACTCTGCTTTTTTTGGGTGGAGTGCTCTGTATATATCTATTAAGTCCATTGCGTCTAGTTTTTCGTTTAAGTCCATTATTTCCTTATTGACTTTTTGTCTGGGTGATCTATCTATTGATGTAAGGGGGGTATTAAGATCCCCTACTATTATTGTGTTATTGTTAATATCTCCTTTAAGGTTTTTTAGCAGTTTTATGTACTTTGGTGCTCCTGTGTTGGGTGCATAGATATTTATAAGTGTTATGTCTTCTTGGTGAAGTGTCCCTTTTATCATTATATATTGCCCTTCTTTGTCTTTCATTACCTTTTTTATCTTGAAGTCTACTTTGTCTGATATAAGTATGGCTACTCCTGCTTTCTTTTGTTTGCCATTAGCTTGGAGTATTGTTTTCCATCCTTTTACTTTGAGTCTGTGTTTATCTTTAGAGCTGAGATGTGTTTCCTGGAGGCAGCAGATTATTGGATCTTGGTTTTCAATCCATCCTGCCACTCTGTGTCTTTTGAATGGAGAATTCAATCCATTTACATTTAGAGTGATTATTGATATATGAGGGTTTAATGTTGCTATTTTATTGTTCATCTTCTGGTTCTTTTGCATTTCCTTCGTTTCTTGTCCCTTGTGTTTCAGACTGCAAATTCAATTTGGTATTTCTGCATGCTCATTCTCTTGGTTTTCTCTTTATTTGTCATGTGTGGTTCTCTTCTGGTTATTTGTTTAGTGGTTACCGTGAGGTTTATATAAGCGATCTCCTGGATAAGAAAGTACATTTTCAGATGCCTCCTTTTTCCTGAGGCTGGGTCAATTCAATCCCTTACCTCTTCCCCTCCTTATTTGTTATCTCTTTATTCCAGATTGTGTCATGAATGTGTGTTTCCAGTGATGAGCTTGAATTAATTTTTGATGTCATCCAACTGTAGTTTGTTCTGGTTTAGTCTCCTTGCTTTTCTCCTTGCTGAAGTCTTTGTATCCCCTTTCTCATTTGTTTTTTTTCAGGCCTAAGGGCCTTCTTGAGCATTTCTTGTAGTGGGGGTCTTGTGGTGACGAACTCTCTTAGCTTTTGTTTATCAGGGAGAGTTATTATTTCTCCATCGTATTTGAAGGATATTTTTGCTGGATAAAGTATTCTCAGCTGAAGGTTTTTGTCTTTCATGATTTTGAATATATCCTTCCAGTCTCTCCTAGCCTGTAGAGTTTCTGTCGAGAAATCAGCTGAGAGCCTGATGGGGTTTCCTTTTTATGTTATTTTGTTCTTTTTGTTTGGCTGCCTTCAATATTATTTCCTTGTCATGGGTATTTTTCAAGTTTGCTACTATGTGGCGAGATGATTTTTTATTCCTGTTTATATATTTAGGGGATCTATTGATTTCATTCACTGTTATTTCCCTCTCGTTCCCTAGGTTGGGGAAGTTCTCAGCTATTATTTCTTTGAACAAACTCTCTGCTCCTTTTTCTCTTTCTTCTCCTTCTGGAATACCTATTATCCTTATGTTGCTTTTCCTCATTGAGTCTGATATTTCTCGAAGAATTTCTTCATTTCTTTTTAGTCTTAGCTCTCTCTCCTCCTCTATCTGGAGCATTTCTGCCTGGCTATCCTCAATAGTGCTAATTCGTTCTTCCATATTGTCAGTTCTGCTCTTTAAAGACTCCATTTTTTCCACTATCTCGTTGATTTTGTTTTTCATCTCCAATAATTCTGATTGGTTTTTCTTTATGGTTTCAATCTCTTTTGTGACAAAATCCCTGAATTCATTGATTTGTTTCTGTGTGTTCTCTTGTATTTCGTTGAGTTTGTTTATGATAGCTATTTTGAATTCTCTGTTATTCAGGTTATCAAATTCTGTGCCTTCAGGGTTGGTTTCTGGGTGTTTGTCATTTACCTTTTGGTCTGTAGCCCTGACAGATTGTCGCAAGGATCCGACAGGGACAGCCTTATTTTTTCCCCTCATGATAAAATTGGTCCTGCAGTTTCCCCCTGCTGCCACTGGATGGAGATCGCGAGCGGTTTGCTCTGAGGCGGCTGCAGCCTCCGGAGGGATTATGCTGAAACGCCGGGTGTGTGGGGGGAGGGGTCCTCTCTTTCTCCTGCTTGACCCGGGGGTTTCCTTTCTGGCTCTCTTAGGGTGTTTGCTACACCCCCTAAACAGTCCGTCGTCGCTTCCCCGTGGGGATCTCGCGACAGTCTGTGAGAGCACCTGGAGGGCGATAGTTTTCCCCGCTGTGGGCCGCCCCTCCCCCCTCTGTCTGCGAACCGCGCTGTCTTTGCCGATCGATTGGGGAGGGGGAGTACAACTTCTTACCTCTCCTCCCGTCCTTTTGGGCTTCCTGCGCCTCCACTGTCTGGTGTATGGCAGCAGGGGTTTCTTAGAAGTTCTTCGTAGTGTTTGATTGAGCTCTGTTGGAATGTGAATGATGTTTTCGTTGTGTCGTAGGGGGCAGAGATTCAAAGAGGGAATCTCACTCCGCCATGATGCTGACGTCATGTCACTCTGGCATTAAGTTTCAAGGATATTTTTTTCCTAAAACACTGGGAGTAATTGAGATATGTATATATTATTAACTTGCTAGTAGTAGTAGTAATAACATGCATATCTTTGGACCTGCCCATCTCTTCAGGAATATGTTATCTGTAAAGGCAGGGGTGTTCTTAGTCTGTAATTCATTTAATTCATTCTTTTGTAACTGGATATTTACATGTCTAATTTTTCTCTAATGCAAACAGTGTACAATGGATATCTTTTTTATCCTTTTAGCTGTGTCTCAAATTGACATTTAAAAGAACCTTTGGTTATAACTTGTTTCAAGGTTGAAGACTTTCTGTGGTAATTGGTTCATTTGAAGCTCTTCAAAGTCACCGTTATTAGCATACATTTATTAAATTGCTATATGCAGGGCACTGTGGCAGGACAAATAACAAAATAACACCACAGCTGTAGACAACGTAGATTTCCTAAGATGATAAATGAATTAAGCCTTTTATGTTGTTGAAAAAATGGTGGACAACTTAGATCATTTTAATCTAATTTATCTTCTTTAAAAAAACCTATTTATAGGGTTTACTTCTAGATATTTTACATTGTCAGCCACAAGGTATAAACATTTCCCTAAATTGTACAATTCACATTCCATAGGTTTTTGTGTGTGTGTGTGTGTGGTAAAATATACATAACGTAAAACTGACGATTTTAGCCCCCCCTTTTTTGAGGAAGATTGGCCCTGCACTAACATCTGTTGCCAATCTTCCCCCTTTTTTTCCTTTTCTCCCCAAAGCCCCAGTACATAGTTGTATATATCATAGTTGTAGAGTTGTAGCTCTTCTATATGGGATGCTGCCTCAGCATGGCTTGATGAGTGGTGAGTAGGTCTGTGCCCAGGATCCGAATCAGTGAACCCAGGTCACCAAAGTGAGTGCGCTGAGCTTAACCGCTACACCACAGTGCCCTCCTATGTTTAGCTTTTTGAGAACTGCCAAACTGTTTTCCACAATGGCTGCATCATTTTATACTCCCACCGTCAGTGCACAAGGGTTCCAGTGTCTCCACATCCTTGCCAACACTTGTTTCCATTTTTTTGGATAATAGACATCCTAATGTAGGTGTGAAATGGCATCTTATTGTGGTTTTGATTTGCATTCCTCTAATTAGTGGTGTTGAACATCTTTTCATGTTGGTTATCTGCATATCTTTCGGAAAATATCTATTCAAGTCTTCTTGCCCTTTTTTTTTTTTTTTTGCTGTGTGTGAGGAAGACTAGCCCTGAGCTAACATCTGTTGCCAATCCTCCTCTTTTTTGCTGAGGAATATTGGCCCGGGGCTAACATCCGTGCCCATCTTCCTCTACTTTCTACATGGGGCACCGCCACAGCATGGCTTGATGAGCAGTGCGCAGGTTCGCGCCTCAGGATTTGGACCTGCGAACCCTGGACCACTGAAGCAGAGAGCGCGAACTTAACCACTATGCCACCAGGCCGGCCCCTCTTTTGCCCATTTTTGAATTGGGTTTTTTTGATTGTTGTTGAGTCGGAGTTCTTTATGTATTCTGGATTTCAATCCCTCATCAGATATGTAATTTGCAAATATTTTCTCCCATTCTGTGGGTTGTCATCACTCCCTTGATAGTGTCCTTTGATGCACAAAGGTTTTTAATTTTGATGAAGTCAATTTACCTATGTTTTCTTTCATCAACTCTGCTTTTGGTATCATATCTAAGAAATCATTGCCAAATCAAACGTTGTGAAGATTTTTCTTTACGTTTTCTTCTAGGAGTTTTATCTTTTTAGCTTTTATGTTTAGATCTTTGATCCACTTAGAGTTAATTTTGTATATGGTTTAAGGTAAGGGTCCAACTTCATTCTTTTGCAGGTGACTATCCAGTTTTCCCAGCCATGTTTGTTGAAAAGACTTTCCCTTTCCCACTGAATGGTCTTGTCAGAAATCATTTGACTGTATGCAAGAGTTTCTTCCTGAGCTCTCTGTTCCGTGAATCTGTTTTTTTATGCCGGTATCACACTGTTTTGATTACTCTGACTTTGTAGTAAGTTTTGAAATCAAGAAATGTGAGTCTTCTAACTTTGTTCTTTTTCAAGATTGTGAGATTCCATACGAATTTTAGGATTTTTTTTTTTTAATTTCTGCAAAAGATGATGTTGGGACTTTTATGGGGATTACATTGAATTAGTAGATTACTTTGAGTAGTATTGTCATCTTAAGAATATTGTCTTCCTCAAATGCAATAGGTCTTTTAAAGTAAATTATTATAATCAAAGTTCTTATAACTGACAGAATATGATTAATTTTAGTTTATACTATGACTTCTGGATGTTAGGTGTTGGAGGAATTTTATACTTTTAAAATTAACTGCCATGCCTCCTAACTGTGATGCCTAGTACATAACCTAAAGTAGAGATTGAAAACTTGCAGCCTGAAGACAGAATGGAACCTGTACTTGTGTTTTATTTGGCTCTCACCATGTTGGGCTTCATTTTATTTTAAATTCAAGTTAAACATCACCATTTCCAAGTAACATGGATTTTTATGTAAAAGTTCTTTTCCGGTTTTTGAAAACATTGGAAGATCTGGCAGCAATGCCGTAGTAGTAGCAGGCCCCCTTTTGTTGTCAAAGAGATTCTGTGGTCTCCCGGAGGGAGGTTGTATGTGGGTTGCCATTTTTCTTTATACCCCCATCTGCTCCTCTTACCTCTCGGTTATCAACAGGCAGAGAGTTTTCAACCCCTGTTGAAAAGAGGAGAAAGAGAAAGTTGGGTTGAAATGATCTCTTGCAATAAATGTTTATTACTCATGGCAGATTGCAAGTGAACTGAAAACCACATTTCATAACAGAAACTTCTTTGGTTGGCTGGTTGGACTCTGCCCTGCCACCACCCGTTTTGAGGAGGATTTCTGCTTAATGCTCTATGCATGTTTTTCCTTATAGCAATTCTTTTTCCCTCTCTCTCGGCAGCTGTTAAAAATGATTGTATGAGGCTTGATTAGCTTCCTTAGGATCTACATTAATAAAATACCCTGCAGGGCTGTTATTTTGAAAGATTAATCTTCTGAGTTGATAGAAGTCATTGAGACTGAATGTTGTTTTTAAACAATGGGAATAGTAATCAGGACAGATTACAATATTTTAAGTATTGATTTTAAAAGATTAAATACAAAGCATGGACTCAAACCTGATAAGCTCCCAGCCAAGCTGAGCCATTGCATGTGGTTGTATGTGTGTCTATGTAGTGAGTGAAGAAGCTGACCTTGTCAGAGAAGGGTGGAAGTGTAAGGCCTATTGTACATCTAGTGCCAGTCCCTACTGGATGAATGGATCCTCGGTAAGATATCCCAATGGCATTCTGATACTGTGTCAGCATAGTATGTCCCCGAAGAGGACAGCAGCATCTATGAGCATCTGATACTATATTAGCATCTATGTCCCTGAAAAGCTATAGAAAATAAAATAGAACAAACTCTGAGTCTAGGTTGAGGTAACAACGGTTGTTTCAGTAAACATTATTAAGAAAATAACCTTAGGGGGCCGGCCGGTGGTGTAATGGTTAAGTTCGTGCGCTCTGCCATGGCAGCCCAGGGTTTGCAGGTTCGGATCCTGGGTGTGGACCTACGCACTGCTCATTAAGCCATGCCGTGGCAGGTGTCCCACATAAAGTAGAGGAAGATGGGCACAGATGTTAGCTCAGGGCTGGTCTTCCTCAGCAAAAAGAGGGGGATTGGCAGTGGATATTAGCTAAGGGCTAATCTTCCTCACCAAAAAAAAAAAAAAAGAAAAAAAGAAGATAACATTATAGATATGCCACTTGTAGCATTCTTCTTGTTAATTTGTGAAGATAAATTTCTTTTGGATATCACATCAGTGTCACATCAGTATTTGGAACATTTTGGAGTTTTATGGGACAAAATGTTTGGAAGAAGTCAAAGAGACAAAAAAGTGATCAGAAAGGTAAAGAATGTCCTATACAAATAAAGATAAGATTACGTTGTTTTATACCAGTATAGGTAGAGTTCGTTGTTGCCAGGTAAAATATTATCATATTAAATATTACTGAGATTAAGATATGGCTTTTGTGGTATTATGTAGGTAAGTATATAGTCTTACATACATTTGGAAATGTTTGAAATCAGTTTTTCATAGGGCCAAAGATGTCATGTTAACCTAATATGACCTCTTCTTTTCATCCTAGCATTAAGTGTAGAGAAGAGTTGCAAAAATTCTTCCGTTGAGTTACTTACTAGCTGTTACCAAGAGAAGTGGAGCGTGAAGGAGAATCATTCTAATACAGGCCAAGATGGATTGCCCAAAGTTGGTTTGGGTACTAAGTTACCGGATAGTATTTTACTTAAATAGCTGCTTGACTTGCCAGTCTTTGAATGGTTGAAGGTGAACTAGTTCTGATGACTTTGTGAGAAAAACAAAGAGGGATTTTTGTAGACAAAGCATGTGTGCCACACATGTTCTCATATCTGCTGAAAACTCTCTCAGTGCTTAAGTACTTGAGACTTTTTTTTTTGGTAAGGGCATTATGTGTGTTGGCGGAAATAATATTTTCCTTGCAGTGTTTGGGTTGACATCATTTAGAGGCTGATCTAACTACTGCTAAGGACATATAAACACTTTTAGTATAGTTAGTTTTTTATAAACTGGTTTGGTTGTTGGTGTTCTCAAACCATATTCAGTTCTCATTGGATGACTTGAAGAATTTTGAATATGCACACACGCATACACACACACGTGTGTGTGTGTGTGTGTGTATATATATATATATGGTTGTGGATTGTAATGATATGTTAGAATAAAGACTGGGGATACATAAAATCAATTTTGCAAGGTGGTTGTCATTTTTTCATTCAAAATATATTGTTCGGAATATTCTGATGGTTGCCGTGTTCTCATCTGCCTTTTATTGATTTGCTTTTATGGGGTGTCTGAATTCAAATTAAATGTTGTGTTATTATACAGAGTAGTCGATTAAACTTGATATGGGCAATATCTGTAAATCGTCAAAGGAAGGAGGTTTTAGCACAAGGAAAGGATGGTTTGATTGCTTAGGTGGGGGGTGGGGGGATGATTAGATGGATTTTTAAGAAAATCAGTGTTCGGGGAAGGCTATAAGCACTGATGTGGAAACATCCGAGATTTCCAGAAAAGTTAGCTGAAATTGGGAGCAAGAGATCACTGAACGTGTGTCTTTGGAAAAATGCCTGACTCCCTCCTTGACCTGATTGAGGCATTCATGTGCAATGAATTGGCAATGAGAATCATCCAGGCATGTAAACTTGAAGGAAATAATAAGGTTCTTAGAGCAACAAAGAATATTCATGCTTGCTCCAGGGAAGTTTTCAAGGAAAATATGTCATCTTCTCTCTGTGCTTCACTAGATTTAAATATTTTAAGAAGCTTCAGCCACTCTAGCCCATGAAGGAGACACTCCAAAAGAACTTTTATGATCAAGATACTTAAAAACATTTATGTCTATTCTTTTTTCTCTTTATTTTCACATTTGTTCAGGAATAGACTCCTAATTTATAATATTATACTTATAGAAAATAGGAGTACCATATTGTACCATTTATTGTGGCTTAACTTTTAACTGTCACTGAGGAACCAGTCTGACAGTAAGTTGGGGATCTCCTATATGAGAGAGTTTTGAGAATGTTTCCTTTTTTATTAGGATTGTTTTGTATACATGGCGTCTCCCCTACGAGGCCAGGCCTCCATGCGGGTGAGGACTTGTGACACATTGATTTTGTTGTCTCTGGAGCCCTTACAAATGTTTATTGACTTAAAACAAAAATAATTGAATCAGCAATTCCTGTGTGATGTGAACATCATATCTATGCTCTTATCTGTTCTGGTTATTTGTTTAGTTAGTTTTGTCTTCATAAGACCTTTGGAGTTTGTTCTCTGGTTGTTGGAAGCCTGGGAGAGGGTTTTTTTGTTTGTGTCTCAATCAGGGTTCCTTTAATATTTGTGGGTCTAAAGAGTTGGGGGACAGAGGAGAAAGAGAGAGAGTGTGTATGTGTCCCCAGCAATTGGATAAAATAAGAACTTTGGCTCTTGGTGCTTAACCCACTTATATAACCCATGCTGAATCCCTGTTAAAAAGAAACGTCTCAGGGTCCTTTTTCCTGTCTAATTCCTGTTCGTATTTTCCTGGTAACCTCTTGTCTCTTGAACTAGCCTGGCCTACTTGGAGAAGCTTTGTGGCTCTTACCATTTAACTATTGGCAACTGGAGGATTTCTCAAGGAACCATCTGAGTGCCCCATTCTTCCAATTGCCAGAAACTCTTGCTAGCCTTCATAATGGGAGAAAGGAAAATGCATCTAAATGGAATCTGTAGGTGAACTGAAAAAAAGTCATCCGGGTGATGTCTTCCCCAGCACAAAGTTAACCGAATGTTTAACACAGTTTTGTCTGAAAGAAGTAAATGCAAGCCATGTATGTGATGTAAATTTTTCTAGTTGACATTTTTTAAAACAAAAATAGGTGAAATTAGTTCTAACAATATATTTTATTTAACCCAGTATATCTGAGATATCATTTCAACATGTATAATCATATTGTAAAATCAACATGTAATAAAATCAATGAGATATTTTCCATTTAAAAATTTGCATATTAAGTCTTTACATAAATTGACATACTAAGTTCTGCATTTATTTCACATTTACAGCCACATCTCAATTTGGATGCTAATCTTCGTTGGAAATACTTGATCCTTTATTTAGATTTCATAAAATTTACTGTTGGAAAGGTAGACTTACATTCTGAAGTTGTTCCAAACACAAGTAAATGTTTTCAAATAACTGAATAGAATAAAAAAAAATCGGGTTCTTTTAATATTTGCATCCATGTTGACAAAACTGGTTCAGGTTCTTTAGATTCATTTTTCACCTTGAAGCAAAAGTTTACTTCAAAACTGTCGTTTAAGTAAATCCACTAACTTTTTTTTTTTGGTGAGGAAGACCAGCCCTGAGCTAACATCCGTTGCTAATCCTCCTCTTTTTGCTGAGGAAGACTGGCCCTGAGCTAACATCTGTGCCCATCTTCCTCCACTTTATATGGGACGCCACCACGGCATGGCTGACAGGCAGTGCGTCGGTGGGCGCCCAGGATCTGAACTCGCGAACCCCGGGCTGCCAAGCGCGGACTAAACCGCTGCGCCACCGGGCAGCCCCTCCACTAACTCTTATATCAACTCAGTACTATTGACATCAAATTCAAAGGAGCATTGCATAAAGTGAAAAGCAAGCCTAAAATTATCAATATCAACGAAACATTCTTCAAATTTTTCTTGTAGTTTTTGTAGCCATTTTATGTAATGCTGTAGCTTTTAATTAAAATCTTCTGCATATTCATGTTAGAAAATATGTAAATTATATTATAAAAATTTTTAAGGGGCCGCCCGGTGGCGCAGCGGTTTAGTCTGCGCTTGGCAGCCCGGGGTTCACAGGTTCGGATCCCGGTCGCCCTCCGATGCACCGCCTGTCAGCCACGCTGTGGCGGCGTCCCATATGAAAAATAGAGGAAAGACGGGCACGGATGTTAGCCCAGGGCCAGTCTTCCTCAGCAAAAAAAGAGGAGGATTGGCAGCGGTTGTTAGCTCAGGGCTGGTCTTCCTCACACACACAAAAAAATTTTTTTTTAATTTCAACATAAAATTTTTTTTTTTTCTTTTTTTTTTTTTTGTGGGGAAGACCAGCCCTGAGCTAACATCTGTTGCCAATCCTCCCCTTTTTGCTGAGGAAGACTGGCCCTGGGCTAACATCTGTGCCCATCTTCCTCCACTTTATATGGGACGCCGCCACAGCATGGCTGACAGGCAGTGCGTTGGCGGGCGCCAGGGATCCGAACTCACGAACCCCGGGCTGCCAAGCGTGGACGAAACCGCTGCGCCACCGGGCGGCCCCTCAACATAAAATTTTTTTGTACCTGTTTAGCCAAGTCATAAATTTATCCTTTCCTTGGAACTTCGCATTTAGCTTGTTCCTACACAGTGTGGTATAGAGTAATGTGATTGTGTTAGTCTGCTCGGGCTGCCATAACAAGGTACCACAGACGGGTGGCTTAAACAGCAGAGATCTATTTCTCACAGTTCTGGAAGCTGGAGTCCAAGATCAAGGTGGCGGCAGGCGTGGTTTTGTCTGAGGCCTCTCTCATCTTCTCGCTGTCCTCACAGGGGCTTTTCCTCTGTCTGTGGAGAAGAGAGATTGCTCTCTGCTGTCTTTTCTTCTTATGAGAATACCAGTCCTGTCGGATTAGGGCCCCACCCCTCTGACCTCATTTAACCTTACCTGCTGAAGGCCCTATCTGCAAATATAGTCACACTAGGGGTGGGGCTTCAGCCCATGAATTTGGGTGGAGGGGCAGTCATAATTCAGTCCATAACAGTGATGACATACTTTCTTCAAACCTAGACTTTAAATTTTGTGAAATATCTATTTAAAGGTCTAATTCTAAGTTCAGTTTACTTTGATTCTTAGTATTAATCACTCTCAAAGCTGAGAAAAGACACCTTAGGTAGACACATACATCTAAAGATCTAAAGAAGTACTGTGCTGCACTTAACTAAGTTATCACACTCATTTTTCAATCTTACTGTTAATTATGGCAATATTGTTGAAATTTAACTAGTAAACTTCCTTGTTAATCATCTGTTCTTATGGGCCAGTTGAAAATTGCATTTTTATGTTTTTAAGAAATAGGTACACAACTTAGTAAAATTCTTTATTTTGGAAGATTTGAAGTCATTTTAGAAAATTGCTTTCAGTTCAGGTGTACTGGTAGGTCTATAGGTGACACATTTACCATTTTGACAATAAAATAACATAACAAGGCAAAATTTTCCAGATACTGATTCAGAATGCCTTCTGCATAGCCGTGAGTTAACTTCTTAAAAGTAGTTCCTTTATCACTTATTATTTAAAATGCCATATTTATTTTGAAGAGAAAGATTAAGATACTTACTTTCTCAAAAATGTCTACCAGATGTCTGATACTGGCATAGACTTGCCATCATAAAAAAGTTGAGAACATTTTTTGTTAGAGAAGAATGTATTAACTTATTTTTCAATTTGATGACTCTCATAAGTACTTCACCATGAGATAGACTTCTGTGTGTACAATAGATTTTCATGGTTATTTCTCCTCTTGTTTCAAAGTATTGTGAAGATTTTAATCCCTCTCTGGGTCTTGTTATAAAGGTAACCCCACACAGAAGATTCTTATCACATAAGCTGCAGTAGTTTGCAGTATGGAAGGGACCTGACAAGTTAGGGCTGTGTTGTATAGACACAGTTGTAGTATTTCTTTAATCGGGATGACTTAGCACACCCCACCTTGGAGTTCACTAGTCTGCAGTCACAGACTATTTCTTCACCTCCTGTTTGTCACCTGGGTCATCGTGGCCTTGTTTCTGTTGCTTCTACCACATTGAAGTGACCAGTGACCTCACAGCCAGTGAAATGTAGCGCTGACATTTCCGTTGCTGTTGCTTCATCTCTCTGAATGGTTGGTTTCTTTGACATACTTTCCTGGTTCTCCTACCTCGGTCATGAACTTTCCTTCTGTGTACACATTAAATGTTGATATTTCTTATGGTTCTGTCCTCCTTTTCAACTGCACAGTGTCCCCAGGTGATCCTACTTATTCTCTGGGCTTAAAATTCTTTCAGCCTGTTATTGAATTGCAAATTCATGATTCCAGCCCAGATTACCTTCTGGAGTAGCCCTGACCTATATTTCTTGTCTGGTAAATATCTCCACTGTTGCTATTTGGATCACCTGTGAGTACTTCAAATTCACGCACCCAAATCCAAAATCTGTCCATCTTCAATCCGCAGTCCCCTCCCCACCAACCCTCTTCACTTTCTTTGGTTATTAGCTCCGCTACTCCCCTAGTTGTCAGAATTAGACAGTTGGAGTTGTTTTACCCTTCTTTTACGTCCCTTGTCCAGATCCTATCAGCATTTCTCTGCTGCCCCTTTCCTACTCCCACCGCTCCAGCCTTTGTTCCTCACCTTTCTCCTGGATGAATGTAGTGGCCTCCTAGTCTGGCCACATCAGTCCCTCCCATCTTCTGAATTGTGCCTAGCAAGGTCATACTCATGCTGGAAAAGAGCACAAGCACAGTTTCCTTGGAGAAGAGCTTCTGACAGCTTTGCCCTCCACCTCCCCCCATAGCTATTCCTCTTCTGGGCTAAGCCCTGTGCCCCCCTCTGTTGTAGCTCTTCTCAGATTACAGTGCTCTCACACTTTCCACTTCCTCGCCTGTCATTCATAATGTATGCGTTATGCTGTAGTTCTGGGTTTTCTGTGTCTGGATCTTGTCTGTAAGACTCGAGCTCCCTGAGTCTTATTAGTTTACCCAGTGTATTCATTTCCTAGGGCTGCTGTGACAAAGTACCACAAACTGAGTGGCTTAAATGACAGAAATTTGTTGTCTCACTTGTTGTGGAGGCTAGAAGCCCAAGATCAAGGTGTCAGTAGGGCCGTGCTCCCTCGGAAGGTGCTAAAGACGGATCTCTTCCAGGCCTCTCTTAGCTTGTGGTAGTTCCTTGGCTTTTGTCAGCATAACTCCAGTCTTCTCGTGGCGTCTCTCTGGATGTGTGTGTCTGTCTCTTCACATTTCCCCTTTTTATAAAGGTGCTGGGCATATTGGATTATAGGGGCCCACCCTACTCCAGTATCACCTCATCGTAATTAATTACATCTGCGACAATCTTATTTCCAAATACTTCACATTTGGAAGGTAGTAGGGATTGGACTTCAACGTGAATTTTGGGGGGATACAATACAACCCATAACATCCAGTGACTTGCAGGTTGACTATAACATAACTGTAAAATGATCAAAAGAAATAATCTGAATAAAGGATCAGAATTTTATTTTCTTAAGAGGCATTATGTTTAAATAGTCAAAAATAAAAGCTTATGATCTTGTTAATATTTTCCATCTCTAGTTTTCAAATATATTCGTAGTTAGTAGCTTTTGAATTGTTGCACCTCAACAGATGCAAGTGGAGGATTCTACTTGTTCTAGATGTAGTTGTTCTAGTTGTCCTGATGAGAGAATGTTGCTTAGCTTTTGATACATTTAACATGAGAATAAACCAACAAGGACAAAAAAACAGGAGAGAAGGAAAGATGTCCACAAAATCTTGAGGATGGGAAGCAGATGGACCTGAGTAACTGAGCTAGCAGACTAGAAAAAGCTGAAACTTAAATGCAGGGAGAGAAGCCAACTAAAAGCAACTGATTTGCAGAGCAAACTTGAATGAGGGGCAGGGAGCATCAGGGCCTCTGAGTGGGTAGTTAGCCCCTGAATACCCTTCCCTACTCTACACCCCAGGAAGAAACTTAAGGCTTACTCGGGAACAGCAGGCCCAGCAGAAGATGAGGGGAAAGTCTCCCTAACTAGGGGTCCCTGCCAGACTCCTGACAGCCAGGCCCAGGGGCCCCCATCAGAGACCTGTAGGTTTCCTCTCTAGAGAGCTGAATGAAGGTCACTTGATGACGAGTCCTATCCATGTACAGCTTCTAATCGGCTTTTCAGTGCCCCCTTCTTAAATGTTGAATTAGAGGCTTAGGACCACCAACTGTTTCAGGAACATCTCGAACATGAAAAAACAAAACAGATGGGGGAAGAAAGCACCTGGAAGACAGGGTGGGCAACAGACAAATAGCTTCAGTTATGTTCTTACTGTTTACCTCAAAGAGGAGACGGTGTTACAGCTATGAAAAATAATAGTTTGCAATAAAATAAGCCTTTCAGAGAGCAAGGAAGAGGTCTTGGAGATTGGAAACATGATACCAGAAATTTAAAAATCTAATAGAAATCTTTCAGAAAGAGGGAACAAAATAAACTAGAAAGGAAAAGATGAGAAAGGTGGAGGATCAATATAGGAGGTCCAAGATGCAGCTAATAAGGATTTCAAAAACAGAACAGAGGAAACCCAGGACCGAGTGTGTCCAGGTTGACGTGGCCCCACTGAAAGCTCAGGCAGGCGAATGACAAAAAGCCAGACCAAGGCATGTTATATTCAAATTTCAGAATACCAGAGATTGGTAAGATCTTAGATTTGTCAGCAGCAGGGCTGGAAGCTAGAAGACAGTAGCTCCATACCTTAAATTCTGAGGGAATGTTGTGTCCAGCTCACAATTTAGTGCTTGCTGACATTATTGATCAAGTTTGTGTGTGTAAAATAAAACTTTTTTTGAGACCTGTCATATTTGAAACTTAGAATTTGCACACCCTTTCTCAGGAAGCTGTGGGGAGATGTGAGCCACTAAAATAGGCAGTAAGTCAAGAAAGGGGGAAATACTGAGCCAGGAAGCAGGAGAAAGGTGGGAGGAATTTTCAGGATGGTTATGATCAGGATGGCAGCTGTGCTCAGGCCTAGAGAGCCATCAGTGCAGATGGAGGGGGGGTGGCGGCTGAGGGGGGGCTGTCTTCAAGAGAAGAGGCGTCCAACCATTGAATCACGTGCGTCACGCTGCACTGACGGGAGCTTGACAGATTTCTGACAGTCTCGGAGTGAATGATCAGTGCATGTGAAACCAAGCAGGTAAAAGAAAAGATGCAGGTGATCTTTTTAAGGGGGACAGTAAATGCCTCAGAAAGGAAATGTAGTACATTTTCATGTTATAATAATGTAAATAGGAGCATTGATTTGACCAGCGGGAGCAAGGGGAAATGGGTGGGTGAATATAGGGTATGGTGGATTAGGAGTTGAATCCTTTTTTAATGGGAAGTTGATAACGTCTGGACTGAGAAGATACAGAAATAAAGCATGTTGTTTAGAAACGTGAAGATAAACAGCAGATGAAAGGGCTGCCTCCGAGCTCCTCCTCCTCCTCGCACTGGGGAGGAGGGCTGCTCTTCGGGTCCGAGCCTCGGGTTATGTGACTTTTCAGGCTGTGTACGTGGATTACCTTGGCTAAAATAAAAATAATAGAAACTTGCCATACCGCATAAGATTCTTTTTTTCACTTGTCATTCATTATAGATCTACTTATATGAAGACTAGGACAGTGTTGCTGAGTGATATCAGCTAATTGATACTGGTTTAAATGTCTTGAAAAACCAAGAACACAGGCGTTAGAGTCAGATAGTCACTTACTTGAATGTGAATGATTACCTACTATATTTTAGGTGCAGTTTTCAGATACAGTGGCTAGAAAAACAGATGAGGACCCTTCCCTAGGAGCTGACCTTCCAGTGGAGGGAGATGAACAATGCAGGTGGTTGAACAAGGAGTTTCAGATTGCTTGAGAGGAAATAAAACTCCAGTGGGTTGGGGACTGTCTTCAGGAAGGGCCCTCAGAGGAGAGCTCAGTCTCAAAAGGTGAGAATGTGTCTGCTCGAGGAGGAGCAGGGGAGCGAGTTCTAGGTGGAGAGCCTTGAGGCAAGAAAGACCCGGGCTTGTGTCAGGACCCAAGGGCACAGGGTGGTGCTGAGCGCAAGGTGGGATGATGGAGTGAGTTAGAGGAGTGAGGCACAGGTCCTGTTAAAGGGTTTGAATCTCTTGGAACAGAAGGCTTATCGATGTGTTCTGACTTGAGAGGATTCAGAATGCTGCGTGAGTGTGGATCCTGGAGGGCAAGGGTGGACACAGCTGCCAGAGGCCCACCCGACAGTAGGACAAAAGTGCTGTTGTCCTTCACTGTGTGTGTGTGTTCGTGTGTGTGACACACCCGTTTACATCCTTTTTATTCATTCTTTTTACTTGAGTGCAGCTTTTCCTGCCCTCTTTTATGCATTTATTTAGTAGTTAGTTGGCTTGAACCCAGGAAGGCTAATTAATGGCAGAGGCAGCAAGCAGTAAACAGACTGACCAGCAGCTCATACTAGCATTATTGCTCTGTTTTTTTTAAATTGCTGATAATTACAATAATGCACATGGGCATGGGTCCCAGACAGGAAGAATTATTGTCTGCAGGCAGATCTGGTGTGAGCTGATAATATGGTCTGTATTTACTTTTAAATTTAAATGCTACATAAATCATAGGAAAGATGCCTTTTTGACTTGCTTTGAACTTGGAGAGGGTGGAGCCCTTTCATATTTTTGTTATTTTCACAGTTGTTTTAGTGGATGTTAGAAGTTAAAGTGATCTGTTACATCAAGATTGGTACCTGAATATTGCTTGTACCTAGTAATTACAGTAAAATGTTTGGCAGAACGGCATATGGGAATTGCAATTTGTATTTTAAAATGTGAATTTTCTCTCTCCCTGCCCTGTGAAACTCATTTTGGCAAATTGTCTTATTTTCTAGTTATAAACAAAGATATGGGTTATTCACTTAAGAATTTTTGCCCTTTCTTGCCTTTCAGCATCACAGAACCTTAGAAATAAAGAACTAACCTTTTGGTTTTCAATGGAATAGTAAAACTAAGAAAAAAATTTTAGATAGATAAGGTTGTCAATTCTTAATATTACAGAAGGAATGTTTTTAAAAAACAGACTCCCCATTTACTACTATTGTTATCATTTTATGAAAAAATTCTAAAACAAAAGGTAGAAAGAAAATAATCTTAGAACTCAGGACAGTCATTCCTCAAGAGAGGACAGTTAGCAATTCTATACCCTTACACGTTCATGTGCACACACACGCACACACCAAACCTTTCTTAGTTTCCAGGCCAATGAAAACCTGTTGTAGACCTTATTAGTTCCTGGTAAGCGTTAGGGAACCCCTACTTTAAAAGACTGGTAAAAACCACCTGATACATTAAAACATTAATATCTTCAGCTATGTGGATTTTTCTTATCTTTTCCCAGATATCTTAAAGGAAAAGAGATAAGATGGAATCAAGCTTAGGTCTCTGACATTGGCTCTTCACGTTTGTGGTTGTTAACATCTTGAAGTTAAGAGTGTTTCAGTCAAAACTGACACATTGGATAGTTTCCCGACTTAACCTTGGTAAAAATTACTAAGTTGAGTATTTATTTTAGTGAAATAGGTCTGTCTGAAAAATAGAATATTTCTAATTTTAATTTTTTTTTTTTGCTGAGGAAGATTAGCCCTGAGCTAACATCTGTGCCAGTCCTCCTCCACTTTATATGTGGGTGGCTGCCACAGCGTGGCTTGATGAGTAGTGTAGGTCTGCGCCTGGGATCCAGACTGGCGAACCCGGGCCGCTGAAGCAGAGCTCATGAACTTAACGACTATGCCACGGGGCAGGCCCCAGAATATTTTTAACAGAGGTGTAATTTATTACATTTCAAGTATATGAGATACTTGAAATAGACTAAAAATTTACCAAATTTTTAATGACTGTAACTTAATGCACTTAAAATATTATAGAGCATCAGATCAGCAAGAAGTATAATTTCTGAGAATATTGCTAGATTTGTGCTTGGATATTCCACAGAAACCCCTTCCCCCATCATTTGTATTATTTATATCATCTGTGAATCAATAAGAATGATTTAGAATGAACATAATTAATTATTAACCAGTAGTACTTCTGGGTGTTTGTTACTTGAGATCATCTCACCCTTTTAAGGTTTAGGAAACATCCCTGTACATTCCCCCAGCCCTGCGCATGCTATTTATTTAGCACACCCTTAATAAATCGCTGCCTAAGTAGTATTGACCAGTGAGTTCAAAGGTTAAGCTCAAGTTCATACAGTTTAGATCATCTTATGTTAATACACAAGCCCCCTGGCTTTCTGACCTCTGCCATTAGCACGCCGTCAAAGTATGACAGATTACTGCTTTGCTCTGGAATCAGGCACATTCTTATTCGGTGAGGAAGCTTTGTTTCCAAGCCATGTTCCTCAGGATTCAGGAGTTTTAGGAAAGTTCTATCTGTTGTAGTGTGGACCAAGGTCCAAAGTTAGTATTGTAGGTATCGTTTATTGGGATACCTAAAATTGGGGCAGTGCCATCTTTATGTTGCAGAAAAGTGGACACTGAAGTTGAGAAAGAAATTAAAATTTCCATGAGGTTACATAGCTAGTAAGTTGAGGGACTGCCCCTCAAGAAAAGAAATTTAGAGAAGTGACTTACGCAGTGCTCTTCTGATGACCACAGTGTCTCGGTAGTGACTGTGGATTCACCTTGACCTCACTTCCTTGCCGGCCGGAAGCTGGTTCAGAGCCAGGAAGTCAGCAACTCCCGGTGATTTTCTTTCTTTTTTTTAAAATATTACGTAGTGAATTTCTTTTTTGAGGAGGAGGATTGGCCCTGCGCTACCATCCGTTGCCAGTCTTCTTTTTTTTCTTTTTTCTCCCCAAAGCCCCAGTACATAATTGTGTATCCTAGTTGTAGGTCCTACTCAGCTCTTCTATGTGGGACGCTGCCTCACCATGGCTTGGTGAGCGGTGAAGAGGTCTGTGCCCAGGATCTGAACCTGCAAACCCTGGGCCGCCGAAGTAGAACGCACAAACTGAATTGCTCCACCACCGGGCGGCCCCCCCCTCCCCCCCGTGAGGTGATTTTCTTTTAAATGGTGGTGTGGTATTAAATTGTTCATGTAAACATTTGGTGACTGAATTCCCACAAAGTAAACTGGAGGATGAATGCAGCCTGCTTTAAGGCGTGTCCCGATTGGATAGGTAAAGAAGGAATGTGTGGTCTTTTAAGCCCATTTGATGCCATCCTGGATTTGGGGGATGACTGGTCATGTGGGGACTTCATGTCATGTGTTCTTCCCTGTGCCCATGATTTAAGCCCCAGTTCTGTGTAATCACAGCCAGAGAGAATTAACTCTCCAGGAGCCAGCCCTGTGATAATGACGCTCAAATCTGTGTGCCTGCTCTGCAGCAGGCTTGTGCCTAGGGCTTCTGTGCATTATCTTAACTTAATTTCCACAACAGGCCTGAGAGGAAGAGGCATGTTAGTAGCCCTGTTTTACAGATGAAGAAATTTAAAGCCTGGTAATAATAGCCACCAGTACTTGAAGAAGTCCTTCTATGTAACAGGCAGTATTTCAAGCACTTTACATATGTTAACTCATTTAAACCTCAGAACAACAGTATGGTGTGTAGTTATTATTGTCATCATTTTGTAGATGAGGAAACTGAGGCCCAGAGAGGTTAGGTGACCTGCCAAAGATGGCACAGCTAGTCAGTGATGGGGCCAGAACTCAGTCCGCCTCTTAAACTCAGTCTGCTTTTAGCTACCGCATCATGCACGTCCTGTGAGGTCAGGAGCGGAATGAGCAGAAGACTAATGGTTGGTCAAGGCATGTCCCTGGTGTTTCCATGCTCACTGAAATCAGTTTCTTAGAATTCCTGTTTTATTATGGGCAATTGGAAAGAAACAAGAACCAGTAAAATACCTGTCCACTTGAGAATTTTAGATTGTAAACAGTTACGTATGGTTTTTTTTACAGAAAAGTATTTTATGTATTTTCAGTAACTTTTGTGAAAGATTCTTAGCTCTCAGGGACACATATAGAAAGACAGACCTCTCTTAAATCTGGGGGGTTGGATCCTTCTCAGTATAATCCAGATGGACAAATGACTGTGTTCCTATAAAAAGCCTTGGAGATGGTCTGAACCATTTTCAGTCTTGGAAATGTTACCTCATTAATACTTTAGTATTTAGGGCTCTGATAAAAGTGGGGATTATTTGTATAAATTACTACCTATGAAAATAATACCTTATAGCTGGAATATGTCAGTGGAAGAATAATGTCCTTTTACTTTTGGAGTTTTCCCCCTAAACCTAATACACCAGTTTCTAATTAGAATTAAGTTTAAATGTAAAAAAAGGCCAAAGATTTTCATTTGGTATAAGGCAAACTGTTCCCCGCCTTTTTGGGGGGGCAGGAAGATTGGCTCTGAGCTAACATCTGTTGCCAATCCTCCTCTTTTTTGCTGAGGAAGATCGGCCCTGGGCTAACATCTTCCTTTATTTTGTATATGGGACACTGCCACACATGGCTTGATGAGCAGTGTGTAGGTCCACACCCGGGATTCAAACCTGCTAACCCCGGGCCACTGAAGTGGAGTGTGCCAACTTAACCACTATGCCACCAGGCCAGCCCCCAAACTGTCACTTTTAAGAACAGGTTTTCTCAGTTTGCTGCTAAAACTGGAAAATGCTTAACAAGAATCCTGCTATTTTGTTAAATAGTGGGTTGAAATGTTTGAAGCTTGGATTTCCTTTAATTGAAAGCTTCACTTCTGAACTGCTGATGAAGATACTCTAAAGGTCCAGACTACAGCCACCCTGTTGACGGTAACAAAAGTGGACTTTCTTCTATGTTAAGCTCTGGGCAGGATTGTAATAGTCCTCCCCTTGGAGAGAAATCAAATTGAGTATATGTACACGTGGAGGTTTACTACATTAGGATGTGTGCCGTGCGTTCAGAATAAATAGGAAGTTTTTCAGGTATTGGGCCTGCTCTGATTATACTTACTAGTTGCCGGACCTAAAAGTGTGTCTTTTCTTTTTGACAAACTGAAATCATGCGATCATGGTTGAAAGTCAGGCAGGTAATGAACAGGATTGAAAAAAGCAAAACCTCTTTATTTAGAATTAATTTTAGAGTTAAAAAAAAAGTTGCAAAAATACTACAGAGTTCCCCTATACCCTTACCCTGCTTTCCTTAATATCAACATCTGACATAACCATAGTGCAGTTATCAAAACTGGGAGATTAACACTGGTACAGCACTCTTAACTGACTTAATTGCTCCAGTTTTCCCACTAACGTCCTCTTCCTGTTCCAGGATTCTGTGCAGGTTTCCATTTTGTGCTTAATTGTCATTTCTCCTTAGTCTTTTCCAATCTGTAACAGTCCCCCAGTCTTTCCTTGTCGGTCCTCTTTTTTTTTTTGTGAGGAATACCAGCCCTGGGATAACATCCGTTGCTAATCCTCCTCTTTTTGCTGAGGAAGACTGGTCCTGGGCTAACATCCGTGCCCATCTTCCTCTACTTTATATGGGACGCCGCCACAGCACGGCTGACAAGCAGTGCATCGGCAGGCGCCCCAGATCCAAACCCACGAGCCCCGGGCTGCCAAGCGCAAACTAAACCGCTGTGCCACTGGGCCGGCCCTCCTTGTCGGTCCTCTTAAACGTCTTACTGCTGGTGAGATTAACAGCGATGCCTGCATTGTGGAGTCATTTCTCTTTCCTTTTGTAGTTAATATCTTTGGGATATACCTTAAAACTATGCTAAGAACAGGATTTTTAAAAATTTTGTTCAGTTATGTAAGTCTTAGGTGCAGGTTTGTGGACATAGATTTAAGTCATTTTAATTTACCAATCCTCAAGTCACTTTGAACAAACAGGAATGAATGTAGTATATAGGATCTTCGCATCTGTTAATAGATTGTCATTTTACTGACTTTCTTACAAAAAAGGAAGGTCTGACTAAGAGTGCTGTGTCTTTTGATACCACCAGCTTGCAGGTGGTGACTAGACACTATGAAGGTGTGCTTCCTTCAGTGTTCACTAGAACTGGAGTTGTGTTAACTTGCCTTCCCAGGGTGATGCTCAGACACTCGAGGGGCTGTGATGCAGCGCCTTCCTATCCAAGGAAACACTGTTCACTTGGTAACAGGACAAAACTCTCCTCTTCAGAAGGTGTTCCCTCCACGACAGGCGCTTTAGCACACCTAGACCCGAATTAGATTTGGGGCCCCAGCTTTAGTAAGGAAGGAGACATGGGGCTTACATACCTGCTCTGGGCCGGGCACACGGCATGGGTCTGAGTGGCTTTGTGCAGGGAGGACAGCCTCGGTGGGCCCAGGGGTTGCATCTCTTGGGGTGATGATTAAAGGCCCTGATTTAAGTTAGGTTCAGATTTAGATTTATTTGTATTTATCTGTTGCTCTAAGTCAAATTTCGGGTTTTCAACCAAGTTTCTAGAAGCACTTTTTACCAAGTTGAATTTCTGTCTTTGGATAGCTAAACTCTTTTCCCTGAGCCAAATTAATAAAATGGAATTTCTTATTAAGAATGAATTATTCAGTAAAGTGGAAGCTCTGGACAGTTGAAGCAGTTTGTCTTCAAAGCCTCAGAAGTGCTGCAGTTTGCAGAGATCACAAGGATTGGCTTCAGGGCCAGAGCCTGGGGCATGGATTTTCTGTTGTAGAGGATTCCAGGTGCACAGAACATCAGAAGTGCTGACTTGGCAGTGAAATCCCATTTGTAACATGTTAGATTGGGAAACTGATTGATTTATACGTTGATGTAATGGATCAAGGCACAGTGTGTGCTTAAGAAAGTGGAGAGCACATTAAGTAAAGCATTTTCAAAGTAAAGAAGGACAAACATTACAGAAAAAAACGATCCTATTATAGGCTGGGTAAGGTTGGGGTATGTTTGATTACTTGATTCCTAGACATGGTCCACAGAGGCTTTTTGTATTTCAGATGATAACTTCTTGAGAGTCTCTTATGACCACAAGGATTAATCTTTCTGAACTCAAAAGTGAATCACTGCAGCATATTAGCTGTCTGGAACGATTCCAGTTACTCTCCTTTTTCTTGGTAACTGATGTGAGGAGAAGCCACTGCTTAGCTGCCTCTTCCTGTTGCTTTAACCTCTGGTATTTAGATTCTCTTTAGGGACAGTAAGTCTGACCATCTCAGCACAAAGATCAAATGCACTTAACTCTGATGTATTGACCTCAGTGGTTGACCCATAAACTGAGCGTTTATACAGTTGGAACTCTTGCGGTCTTTTAGCCAACAACCATAATGAGTGACATGTGGAACATGATCTTTGGTGCTGGTAAGTGGCTGCCGGCACAACTTGGGCCACTCCACGGCTGTGGCTTGGGTGAGCTCACATAGCTAATTGACCCTGTTTCTTCCCTGTATTCATTTTTGGAATTTAGAGGTAAATGGTCTCCACCACACGAACTTCTGAAAGATTAGATACCACACCCAAATCCTGTTTGTTTAACAGCTGCCTTTAATGTTAAAAAATACACAAGGCCATAGAAAGAATTTAGGAAATATTGCTCAACATCTCAGCTTTAACTGCGGTAGTTCATTTATAGCACATCTGGGAAACACTTTCCTGCTGGCCCATTGATTGGCTTTCTGGCTTACATAGTTATCCTGTCTTCCTGGGTTTTCTTCGTTTATTTCTGTCTGGCATTTGAAGTAGGAAGGAAAGAACTGGGGGAGAGCACTGGTTTCTGTACACACGTGTCCCCGGGGTCACCTTGCCTTTGTGTGTGCCCCTTTCTGTATACACCTGTTTTCCTCCGTGTCGTAATCCATGTTTCCAGCCGCAGTCCTTGGATATGGCTCCCAAAAGAAGGATAGCCAGTAGAAGAGGCATTTTGGGACACATCTTGAATTCAGTGTGAGAGTTAAGCACACTTGTCTTGTGCATCCTTATACCTTTTAATCGTTTATTTGAATTAAACATCATTAGAGTGTTATCCATAAATAAGTGTGTGTTCCAAGGGGCTGGCCCAGTGGTATAGTGGTTAAGTTCACGTGCTCTACTTTGGCGGCCCGGGGTTTGCAGGTTCAGATCCTGGGTATGGACCTATGCACCGCTTATCAAGCCGTGCTGTGGCTACATCCCATGTAAAGTAGAGGAAGATGGGCGCAGATGTTAGCCCAGAGCCAATCTTCCTCGGCAAGAAGAGGATTGGTAACAGATGTTAGCTCAGGGCTAATTTTCGTCACACGTGTATGCTCCTTTCCACAGATATTTCTTAATGTTTTTTTCTTTCTTTGGGGGGACAGGACTTAACTAGTCTGTAGCTTCATCTGCAGTTATACTGAAGGCACAGGATCTGCCTTCTACTTAAATAGACGATTATTCATCACAGTAGGGCTACAGTCAATTCTAGTTAATAAAGTTGCTAATTGTTCTCCTCATTGGATTTAACTGAGGTGTTTTTCAACCCGGACTGATCTTGGCTACATTTTAGTTCCAAGTTAGCTTTCTGTCAGCTATCCAACTAGTGTCTCTGCTTCTTTCTCTTGTACTGGTGGAAAACAGGCTAATTTTAGTCAACTCCAAAGCAAAACATGGGGAAAATTTGTAGGATGGTAAATTTGTCCTGGAAAAAGATCATGTATTTTCAAGTCAAATGTAGGATCCTGATTGGAAGGACATTCATGTCTAATCCATCAGCAGATAAATAAGAGTTGCCTAGAAAGCATACATTTTAAAATCAGATCTAGTTTTTCTTTTTAATAGGAAAACCATTTTATGTTAATGCTCTTTGTAAAAAAAAAAACACAATAGACCATACAATCTAACCTTACCTCCCATGTTTTAACATTTAAAAGGCTGTTTAATTTTTATTTTGAAAGAACTTTTACGTTAAGAGAAACCACAAAACTCCATTGTGAATGTAACCATCAGTACCGGTATATTTCTAGATGCAGGGATGCCTCTGTTTTTCCTAGTGCGCAAGACTTTGCAGGAGCCTTACTGTCATAGTGCCTAAATATTATTTCTCACCTATAATTTGTGAGCTGTTAATGGCTGTGATCTTTTCACAAAGAATAGGAGATAGTCAAAAAAAGACTTTAATCAAAAAAAGTTGATTATTTTTACCTAACGCGAGATAAAATTGTTCATGAAATCCCTTTGAGTGTTCTGTTTCCGTGTGACACCATCACTCATTCAGTTACGCACGCCAGACTTGACCTCCTCCCCCTCCCGTGGCTAATCCGTCACTCAGTCTTGCCTCTCTTGCTCCCTGTGGTCTCTGGAGTCTGTTCTCCACCACGCTGCCATAGCCCAGGCTACCATTTCTTCCCCCTTGGACTCTGCGAGGCCAGCTTCCTGAGCCGTCCCCTGCATGCACTCATGTTTGCATTCAGTGCCTTCCTCGCCCTGCCCCAGAGAAAGCGTCAGACCTGCATTTTGAAAACAGTAACTTTGTGCTTAAAACCTCTCAGCACTCTAGTGATAAAGACTGAAATCTTTCCTTGGTCTACACTGTCTGGTCTTGCCCCTGCTGCCTCTCCTCCTCCTCTGACCACTCGCGACTCAGTCTGCATTCTCTTCCTGTGTGCTCACAGCTCTGCTCAACGGCCGGTCTCTGCGGGAAGCTTCCCTGGTCATCTCCCTACCCAAGCCTAAGTCAGATTCCCTTTTTATGTGCTTCTTCAGCCCTGTGTGCGTTTCCTTCTTAGGACATCTGGCAATGTGATCACACGTTTTTTGTGTGTTGACTCCTGCACTAGACCAGAAGCCCCTTGAGCGGGGGCCGTAACATTTTGCTCACCGATGTCTAAGCATTTAGCACTTGGCTTTACAAAATAGCTGCTCAAGAAATTTTTGTTGAGTGAATTGAGTAAAATTACTGGAACTTTAGCCATTCTGTGCTTTGGTGGTTTGATACATTAAGGAGTGGAAAGTAGATTTGCTTGTATTAGAGCAGACTGTAGTTGGATTATAGGTTCCCAAGTCAGGAGTGTCCAGATGGGGAGTGGGGGTTAGATTTTCCATCAACCTTTCACTTTGATCATATATGTCCAAAGGTCATTTTTCATTCTAGCCTAGCTCCTGGGAAAATGATTTGTTTATGAAGATAAAATAGTAAATAATGAAGATTTTAAAAAGATCAGTTCTACTGTCACAAACCACTGAATGACCATGCCTTTGTGCCAACCTTTTTGGAGTAAACCTGGAATTTTTTTCCCTTTGGTAGGCTCTTGCAGCCAATGCCGGAACAGGATTTGCTGTCGCCGAGCCTCAGATTGCAATGTTTTGTGGGAAGTTAAATATGCATGTGAACATTCAGACTGGGAAATGGGAACCTGACCCGACAGGCACTAAGAGCTGCTTTGGAACAAAAGAAGAAGTTCTTCAGTACTGTCAGGAGGTAAGTGTTGCCAGAAAGTTAAAACTGCTTTGTTTCTGGGTCAAGTTTGAACCTATTTACCTTAGAAATAGATATTCTATCATTCTTCTCTTTTGACTTAAGACCAAGTTGCTAATGATGGGAGCACCAGACCTTTCATTTCTAAGTGTATGATGTGATGGAGACTTCTCAAAGGCTTATTAGCCTGTGTGTGCTGCACACAAGCTAGTTCTTTCGGGAAGGAATACTGCAGAAACTTGGTGAATCTTGTAGAAGAACAGCCTGTTCTGTTGGCTTCCCACTTGTTATGGGAAGATGTGAAGCAAAACATGTCATATGTGTGCTTGTGTTTTCCACTTGCTGATAGAAAGCCACTAGTATCGTAAATGACCATCTCAGGTCTGATTCAGTTCATTTTTTGGGTCAAAACTTGACCTGGAAAAGGATGTGAGATATTTTAACTTCTTGCAAAGAGTAGCTTTGGGGCCAGGGTTGAAGTATTATTCTATTATTTCATTAACAGACATTTCCTAGACTTGCCTTTTAAATGTTTTAGTTCATGAACTCAGCTACTTACATGCACCCTACTAGTGGACTTGATACCTAATAGATTTGTTTTGAGCTGAAAGCTTGCTACTTTTGTATGTCCTTAAGTAAAGATTCCTTTTTTAAGAGAATGTGGTAGATGTGTGTCAAAACTAATAGTTACAGTATCTTTTTACTTGATGAATTCAGTTGGAACCAGGGGCAGCAAAGTGGAGCTTTAGATTTATTTAGGGTAATGGTGAAACTGAGTAAAAATAGACACTCATCCTTATTTGCAAATGAATGTCCGTTTATTATGAACAGAATCAGTTTACTGTGTGTGTTTTCTTTTCCCGAATATGCAGATGTATCCCGAGCTACAGATCACAAATGTGATGGAAGCAAACCAGCCCGTCAGTGTTGACAACTGGTGCCGGAGGGACAAAAAGCAGTGCAAGAGTCACATTGTGATACCTTTCAAGTGTCTTGGTAAGTGTCCTGTAGATGGTCTTGCTTACTTGTGAGGAAGTGGGGGTCCCTCATTTTTAAGTTTAGTTTTCTCTTGGTTCACAGTGAAATATCTACATCTGGTAAGAAGCTGAGGGCTACAGGTATTTGTTGGCGGACTTTCTCTTGAATATTTACTACTTCCTAGTGTCAATATTTGTCTTTGGTGCTCACTGCCTCTACCTCCCGTTGTGGGTGTCCTTCTGTCTTTTTAGGATGAGCCTTTTCCATGGCACTGAGTGCTGCCCTCAGAGCAGCCCAGCTTTGCCTCATATTGAGAGTTTGAAATTACTGTTTCCCAGTCATAGTAGGAGTGGTACTGAAGCAGCCCAAGGATTAGAGTCTTCTGTTTCCCTTACTTCACCCTACACACATTTGCAGTGTACTGAAATCCCATATTGTTAGTCAGATCAGACTTGTAGTTCTCAGGAGTAATGACTCACAGCTGTCTGTGGACAATCAGGGACACCAGGGCCAGGCCCTGTACGACCTGCTATTCTGAAGGTTCAGGCTGCTGAGGGTGTTTATAACTCTGTGGTTGGTGTTAACAGTCAGAGCTGACTTGAGTGAAACTGTAACTGGGTGATAAAATATAAAATGTTACCATTTTATTACCCAGAGACAGAGTTGTTGCTTCAAATGCTTATTTAGTTAATGTATTCATCCTAACCACTCATCACTGACACATCCAAATTATACTCGTATATCTGTAGTCTGGGTGACTCAGGAACAGATTTGGTCATACAAGCTTAAAAGAGCAAAACAGTTGATTTTAGATGATCCATGGTAGGATTAATGTAGATAGAGTATTAACATAGTTATCTTGGGTAGTTCTATAGATGTATTTAATTTTAGCCATTAATTTAACTTACTCCCCTCCCTCCCTTTATTAAAACCTTTCCTAAAATTGCTTTTCTCATTCTCTCATGAGCAGAATAACAGGAAGAGTCAGCACCTGAAAAACAGTGTATTTAAAATATGTAGCAATTACTTTGTTTTAAAAGTATTCAGTACGGGGAGGGAGGGACATTGTATATACTTAACACCATTTACTCTAAAATTGAGCATTTTGCAGTAATGTGAGACTTGTGAAAAATTTGTGTGATGTGATTTAAGGATGTTCTTCTATTCCATTTGACTCTAAGAAATCTCTGGGTATGAGGTTTCATTCATTCTCTGTAAAATTCTCGAACTAAATGAGACGAGAGTATTCTTGAATATGTATAGACAATAGATAGATCATATTTGCAATCATTTCTTCCTTTTGCATTGTTACCCGTAAAGACTTTGCACCCTGGTCTTCCCTCTCCTGTGTGATCCATGTCACTTGCTGGCTCCACCACCCACCCAGAACTCTTCGCTTGAGATTTGGGAGACCTTACTCTCCTCACAGCTAGTCAGTTTTCAAGCCAGCCTGATTGTTACCTGTTACAGATGGCTCGTATCCATGGTTCCCAAACTGTGCCCTGAGGCATCGCAGGGCATTGCAGCATACCCATAGAACACACGAGGTATTTTTGATTTTCGGGGGAAACATCTGTCAGATGTCCTGTGAACTACTAGCTGGAGGTATTCAGTTTCAGCATCAGATCGTTTCATTCCTTTTGATGACCTCGTATCTTTGTGGAGCCGTATTTTGGTGGTTCCTGTGATAAAAAGCCAGTATCACACCAAAATATCATTAGAAGAAACGAGGCTCACAGTGTTCAGGTGATGGCAGCGTTAGAGGAGTTGTACAGTGCCCAGCGGGCACTAAGGTGTTAGGACACGAGTACTTGTTAAATTGTGGGTGAAAAAATTACTGAGATGCTTAGGGTGCTGTGTCTCGAGAAAGTTTGGGAACCTCTGGCTTAAATCCTTCTCCTCCATCTGATTTCACTGCTCTGCGTCAGCTTTTCATCGTTTCCTACCTGGACTGTGACAACTGCATCCATGCGTGTCGCTCAGTTCTGTTGTCCAATTTATTGCCCTCAGTGATCTAAGATGAAGATTGAATTGTCTCTCCTGCACATGAAACACTTTAGTAGCTCTTCTTCACCTAAAAATATGTTTAATTAAGCTCCTTAGCATGGCTTAAAATCTCCATAATGTGGCCCTTGCTTAGCTCCTCCCTGTTCTCTCCCAGCACGGCTCTGTGCTTCACCTGTCATCAGCATTGACATCTCGTGGCTCCTGGCCACACACATCTGGTCTCAGTGTTTGGAATGACTTTACTTACTTTGCTTGGGAAGTTCTCCCTTTAAGACTTATCTCCTTTAAAGGAAGCTTTTCCTTCTGGTCTTATTTTCTATCTGGATATCCAGATTTCTGCAGTGCTCCTTGTTGTTGCCATTGCACTTCTCACACTGTACAAGGATTATCTGTTTATGTATCTTTCTCCATCTACATTGTAAATACCTCAAAAGCAGGGACCCTGCTGTAGTCGTCTTTGTCCCCTCAGCACCGTGACACTGCCTAGAACATACGATAGCTGATACACGACAAAGTTTTATTTTACTGCTTTATTTTCCAAATGCTGTAGTTAGAATTTTTCAGTGTGTTAAAGAACCAAACAGTGAGTGATATTGTCATTAACTGAATGCATGAAAGTCAGTTTGACCATAAACTGTTCAATACCTTCTTTGCATCGTGGTCACTGAAAAAAGCATTATACAGTCTTTGATGTTACTTAATTATACCAGCATCCATTTGGACAACTTCTTAACCAGTAAATAGAGCCCTCCATTGGTATTTTAAATAAATTACAGTTGCCTGAGCCCAAGCTAGTGAGGGAGCAGGTGACTGGAGTTTAAGGGAGGTAGTAGGAAAGAAATACTACCAATTCTTCCTTGTTGTCATTTAAGAAGCAGAAGATTTTCATATCTCTCTGCACCCCCTCCCTGCACTTAGAGCCAGGTAGAACTGACTTTGGGTAAAAGCACCGCCATTTTTTTTTTTTCCATAGAATCCTTAGAGTCTTTTGTCAATAGTCTTTTAGAGTTGCCTTTGCCTTTTTAATTTAAAAATTATAACAGTTTAAAAATAATTTCAGGTTCACAGAATGGTTGCAAAAATAGTACAAAGGGCTCCTGTGTATACCCTTTCCTCAGATTTCAGATTTTCCAACTATTAAATTTGATTAGTATGGGAAAATGAACCTTATTATTCACCCCCCTCAACCACTGGGTTTTGTTTTTGTTTTCTGAATTATGTAAGTTGCAGACATGGTGTACTTTTATCTCTTCACACTTTGGTGTATGTTTCCTAAAAACAAGGACATTCTCCTATGTAACCATAGTACAGTCATCAAAATCAGGAAATTATTGTTGATCCAATATCTAAGCTATGGGCCCTATTCAAATTTCACCTATTGTTCTAGTAATATCATGGTCTAATTCAAGATGACATGTTGCAGATAGTTCTCTCTATAGTCTTTCACAACCTTGACATTTTTAAAGAGTACACACCAGTTACTTTGTAGAATGCCTTGTAATTTGGGTTTATCTTGTGATCCTTTTGATTTATGCGTTTTTGAGGGGACTGTCACCGAAGTGTTATTCTCTCTATCGTGTCCAGAGTTGCATGATGTCAGTTCCATTGATAACTTTTATCACCTGGCTAAGGTGGTGTTTCCATTCGTTCATTTATTTCATTATGGACTCATTGTCCAGATTTGGCCAATGGGAACCCCTTCATGTTGGTTCCTCTGTCCTTTTACCATGTCCCTTTCATTCTTTGAAAAATTCCTTACTTTCTGGTGCAAAAAGATGCTCGAGGCTCATCCTGTGTTTTCCCTCCCCCACCTCTGGAGTCAGCCATTTCTGCAAGAAGCCCTGGTTTCTTTTAGTGGTGAGTGGTATTTAGAAACCAAGATCTGGGCTTTCGGTTTGGCTTATTGCTGCTAGGATGTTATTGCTTCTAGGGCCACTCAGCAGAGAGAGCTAAGAAATATATGTAGGTATACCTACACACGCACACATAAATCTGTATTTCTATGTACATTTGTGTCTATTAAAAACAATGAGCTCATAGTGATACCTCCAATTCCATTATCCTCAGTATGTTTACTTATTTGCTCAATATCCCCTGTAAATAGTCAGTCTCTCTGCTTTTTAAAAACATATTTTTTGAGATATAATTCACATACTACAATATAATTCACCCATTTTAAAGTATACATTTTAATGGTTTATAGTATATTCGCTGAGTTATTAAACCATACACAATTCTTTTTTTTAATTCTTTTTTCTTTTTTTTTATTGATGTGTTAATAGTTTATAACACTGTGGGGTTTTAGTTGTACATTTTTGTTTGTCCGTCACCATGTGGATGCATCCCTTCCCCCCCTGTGCCCACCCTCCACCCTCCTTCCCCTTGGTAACCACCCACCAGTTCTCTCTGTCCGTGTGTTCACTTATATTCCATATATGAGTGAATTCATGCAGTGTCTGTCCTTCTCTCTGGCTTATTTCACTTAACATAATACCCTCTAGGTCCATCCATGTTGTTGCAAATGGGACAATTGTGTCTTTTTTTTATGGCTGAGTAGTATTCCATTGTATGTATATACCACCTCTTCTTTAACCAATCATCAGTCGAGGGACACTTGGGTTGCTTCTCCTTCTTGGCTATAGTGAATAATGCTGCAGTGAACATAGGGGTGCATACGCCTCTTGGGATGGTTGATTTCATGTCCATTGGGTAGATGCCCAAGAGTGGGATTGCTGGATCATACAGTATTTCTATTTTTAATTTTTTGAGGACTCTTCATACTGTTTTCCATAGAGGCTGCACCAGTTTGCATTCCCACCAGCAGTGAATGAGGGTTCCTGTTTCTCCACAACCTCTCCAGCATTGTTGTTTTTTGTCTTGGTGATTATAGCCATTCTAACGGGTGTCAGGTGATATCTTAGTGTAGTTTTGATTTGCATTTCCCTGATGATTAGTGATGTTGAACATCTTTTCATGTGTCTATTGGCCATCTGTATCTCTTCCTTGGAAAAATGTCTGTTCATATCCTCTGCCCATTTTTTGATCAGGTTGGTTGTTTTTTTGTTGCTCAGTTGTATGAGTTCTTTATGTATTTCAGAGATTAATCCCTTGTTGGATAAATGATTTGCGAATATATTCTCCCAGCTGGTGGGTTGTCTATTCATTTTGATCCTGGTTTCATTTGCCTTGTAGAAGCTCTGTAGTCTGATGAAGTCCCACTTGTTTATTTTTTCTTTTGTTTCCCTTGTCCGAGTAGACATGGAATCTGAAAGGATCCCTTTATGACCAATGTCAATTAGTGTACTGCCTATGTTTTCTTCCAGGAGTTTTATAGTTTCAGGTCTCACTTTCAGGTCCTTAATCCATTTTGAATTAATTTTTGTATATGGTGATAGGAGATGGTCTATTTTCATTCATTTGCATGTTGCTGTCCAATTTTCCCAGCACCATTTATTGAAGAGACTTCCCTCTCTCCATTATATGTTCTTTGCTCCTTTGTCAAAGATTAGCTGTCCATAGGTGTGTGGTTTTATTTTTGGGCTTTCAATTCTGTTGCCATTGATCTGTGTGTCTATTCTTGTACTAGTACCATGCTGTTTTGATTACTATAGCTCTGTAGTATATTTTGAAATCAGGGATTGTGATGCCTCCAGCTTTGTTCTTTTTTTCAGGATTGCTTTAGCTATTTGGGGTCTTTTGTTGCCCCATACAAATTTCAGTATTTTTTGTTCTATTTCTGTGAAGAATGACATTGGGATTCTGATTGGGATTGCAATGAGTCTGTGGATTGCTTTAGGTAGAATGGACATTTTAACTATATTTATTCTTCCAATTCATGTGCATGGAATATTTTTCCATTTCTTTATGTCTTCCTCGATTTCTTTGAATAGTGTCTTAGAGTTTTCATTGTATAGGTCTTTCTCCTCCTTAGTTAAATTTATTCCCAGATATTTTATTCTCTTTGTTGTAATTGTAAATGGGATTGTCTTTTTGAGTTCTCTTTCTGTTAGTTCATCATTAGTGTATAGAAATGCAACTGATTTTTGTAAGTTGATTTTATACCCTGCCACTTTACTGTAGTTGTTGATTGTTTCTAGTAGTTTTTCCAATGGAATTTTTTGGGCTTTCTATGTATAAGATCATGTCATCTGCAAATAGTGAGAGTTTCACTTCTTCATTGCCTATCTGGAGTCCTTTTATTCCTTTTTCTTGCCTAATTGCTCTGGCCAGAACTTCCAGTACTATGTTGAATGAGAGCGGTGAGAGTGGGCACCCTTGTCTTGTTCCTGTCCTCAAAGGAATGGCTTTCAGTTTTTCCCCGTTGAGTAGGATGTTTGATGTGTCTTTTGATTGGAGAATTCAATCCGTTTACATTTACAGTGATTATTGATATATGAGGGTTTAATGTTGCTATTTTATTGTTCATTTTCTGGTTCTTTTGCATTTCCTTTGTTTCTTGTTGCATGTGTTTCAGACTGCAAATTCAGTTTGGTATTTCTACATGCTGATTCTCTTTATTTGTGATGTGTGGTTCTCTTCTGTTTATTTATTTACTGGTTACCGTGAGGTTTATATAAAAGATCTCCTGGATAAGATAGTACATTTTCAGATGCCTCCTGTTTCCTTAGGCTGAGTTGATTCAATCCCTTTCCTCTTCCCCTCCTTATTTGTTATTGTCACTACTTATTCCATCTTGTATCGTGAGTGTGTGTTTACAGTGATGAGGTTGAATTAATTTTTGATGTTATCCAACTGTAGTTTTTTCTGGTTTAGTCTCCTTGCTTTTCTCCTTGCTGAAATCTTTGTATCCCCTTTCTCTTTTGTTTTTTGTCAGGCCTAAGGGCCTTCTTGAGCATTTCTTGTAGTGGGGGTCTTGTGGTGATGAAGTCTCTTAGCTTTTGTTTATCAGGGAGAGTTATTATTTCTCCTTCATATTTGAAGGATAGTTTTGCTGGATTCTTGGCTGAAGGTTTTTGTCTTTCATGATTTTGAATATATCATTCCAGTCTCTCCTAGCCTGTAGAGTTTCTGTTGAGAAATCAGCTGAGAGCCTGATGGGGTTTCCTTTGTATGTTATTTTGTTTTTTTGTTTAGCTGCCCTTAATATTGTTTCCTTGTCACTGAGTCTTGTCAAGTTAGCTTCTATGTGGTGTGACGATTGTTTATTCCTCTTTATATGTTTAGGTGATCTATTGTTCATTCACTGTTATTTCTATCTCATTCCCTATGTTGGGGAAGTTCTTAGCTATTATTTCTTTGAACAAACTCTCTGCTCCTTTTTCTCCTTCTGGAATACCTATTATCCTTATGTTGCTTTTCCTCATTGAGTCTGATATTTCTCGAAGAATTTCTTCATTTCTTTTTAGTCTTAGCTCTCTCTCCTCCTCTATCTGGAGCATTTCTGCCTGGCTATCCTCAGTAGTGCTAATTCGTTCTTCCATATTGTCAGTTCTGCTCTTTCAAGACTCCATTTTTTCCACTATCTCGTTGATTTTGTTTTTCATCTCCAATAATTCTGATTGGTTTTTCTTTATGGTTTCAATCTCTTTTGTGATGAAATACCTGCATTCGTTGATTTGTTTCTGTGTGTTCTCTTGTATTTCGTTGAGTTTGTTTATGATAGCTATGTGGAATTCTCTGTCATTCAGATTATAGATTTCTGTGCCTTCACGGTTGGTTTCTGGGTGTTTGTCATTTTACTTTTGGTCTGTGGCCATAATAAACCGTTGCATAGATCCCACGGCTTTACGTTTTCTTTTCATCTTGAAGTTGGTCCTGCAGTTTCCACCTGCTGCCACTGGATGGAGATCGCGAGTGGTGTGCTCTGAGCCCGCTGCAGTCCCTGGAGGGATTATACTGCAGGGCAGGGCGTTCCTGCTCCACCCGGGGGTTTCCTTTGTGGCTCTCTTGGGGCATTTGCCACACCCCCGAAACAGTCCGTGGTTGCTTCCCGGTGGGGATCTCTCTACAGTCTGTGAGAGCATCTGGAGGGCGATAGTTTTCTCCCCGCAGAGGGCTGCCCCTCCCCCCTCTGTCTGCGAGCCGTGCTGTCTTTGCCGATCGATTGGGGAGGGGGAGCAAAACTCCTTAACTCTCCTCCGTCCTTTGGGGCTTCCCGTGCCTCCACCATCCTGCGTATGGCAGCAGGAGTTTCTTAGAAGTCCTTTGTAGTGTTTGACCTCTGTTGGTATGCGAATGATGTTTTCGTTGTGTCTTAGGGTGCAGAGATTCAGAGGGAATCTCACTCCACCATGATGCTGACGTCACTCCCTCAACCATACACAATTGTTTAACATACAAACTGTACTAAAAATTTGTACAGTAAAAAGTGAGAGTCTTGTACATTTTATTCACCAGAAGTATCCACAGTTAAGTCCTTTATACATATGAAGTTGAATACCACATGTTGGAGTAACAGATGGCAGTAGTATGGTTAGCTTCAGCTCTCAAATGCTCTTTGAGATATTACTGCCTAGCAAAGACAACACCTAGGCCTGAAGGGTGAGAAGGAGTTGGGAATGGGGGTGGGGAGGGAGTAGGGGATGACAGGATCTGTTATTGGTTGAATGCCTCTAGTAATAGATTTGGTTGTCCCAGGGCACTATTTTTGTTGGTGGTTGTTTTGCTAGGTTGAGGGGAAGGATGTTTCTTGATTAGCACACTTGAAAGCCGTTTGAGAGTGAATATAGCTTGCTAGCAGTGTTTGCATCAAGTCTGGAGTTGCAGTCTGTAGACATCTGTGTTCACCTCGCTCATTTCTGCCTCTTCTGAGAGCATGCTTAACTACCTATCACTGTGACTCTTAAACTGATGCTTAGTATATTTGGTGAGAAGTTACAGTTCATTCTTCCCCCTCCTCAAAAGGAACCTATATCCTATTATTGCTAATTGCCTCTATTTATCTATAAAATTTTATCTTCATAAATAAATAGAGTCATCTGAGTATAAATAAATAGTATAGTATACTGATCTGAGTATAAATAAATAGATAGAGTGATCTGGTGATGAAGAAGCAAAACTTGTATTTTGGGGGAAGGAGTTAGTCATCTGTGACGTTTATGTATAGACTGGTCCCTGTACTGAAAGAAGCGAGCTTTGTAAGCCCATGACTGTGTTTGTTTTGCATTCTTTTTGGAAGGAGATTTGGACAGGGAGTATTACTGTGATGTGAAGACTACCAAAGAAAGGCCTGATTGTCAGAAGCTTTGAGGTGTGGTCTTCAGCAACTGCACCTTGGTATCTTGGAGCAGTTCACTCTTTCATTGTAGGTGTCCTTTTGCTAGTCGTCTTCTACCTTTGAATTCATGACACCCATCAGCAGTTCACTCTGTTCCCAGTGTGGACCCTTGTGCAAGGTGTATGTTTCTGATCATGAGAAGTATTCTGGGTCTTTAACTTCTCAGAGCCATATTTACCTCAAAAAACATCTGCTGGGGACAGCTACCAGACCTCACAAGAACTTGCATTGATTCTCTTGGTTTACTCTCATTACAAAAGGCTTTCTGCCACCTGGTTACAGCTTCCAAGAGGCCCATAAATGACATGGTCTTCCTGTTTGCAGCTGGAGAGTACTTTTGCAGGGTTATTTATACATGTGAGTGTTGGTGTTAGGGGCTTCCCCAGTGGATGAACAGCTTTTGTTATCCTGAAAGGAATTTCAGCAACTCTGAAAGGCTCTCAAACCTGACGGCTGCTGGCCCTGCTGTGGGGAGATGGTGTGAAGGAACAGAACCACAGTGGATGGGTGGAGGCTGGGGATAAATCATAAATGCAATCAGGCGAAATCCTGTAGGTTAGGTTTTGCTAACTTGCCATCTTCCTTGATCAGCTTATTAAATCGAATAGTGAAAACAATACAGCTTTCTGTTTGTCCAGTGACTTAGGAAATTGTGGCCATTATCTGTTGTATTCCAACTGATTAAATGGAAGATTGTTACAAACTTGGAAAAACTTTTAAAGTGAGACCAAACCACTTTCAATATTCTTCTATAAAACAGTAATAATGATCTGCCCAGGTCAGTTTTTTTTCCTAGAAGCTTCTGATAAATAAATCAAAAGCAAAAAGTGGGATGACAAGAGCTGATGCTGGGATTGAAATGTGTTCCTTTTTTTTTTTTTTTTTTTTTTTTGTGAGGAAGACCAGCCCTGAGCTAACATCTGTTGCTAATCTTCCTCTTTTTGCTTGAGGAAGACTGGCCCTGGGCTAACATCCGTGCCCATCTTCCTCTACTTTATATGGGACGCCACCACGGCATGGCTGACAAGCAGTGCGTCGGCAGGCATCCGGGATCCGAACCGGTGAACCCCGGGCTGCCAAGCACGAACTAAACTGCTGCGCCACCAGGCCAGCTCCCTAAATGTGTTCCTCTTTTATGTTATTTGTTAAAATAATTTTTCAGTACAAGAAGTTGGCGAGAGGGGAAGCAAAAACAATCATTTCCAGTTTCTGTACTCAGTTAACCACGATTAACATTTTGGTGTATAGGCAAGACTTTTTTCTTTGAACACACATGGATTGTGTATGGTTTTAAATGCATACTTTTCTAAATGGGATCATACTACCTATGCTGTTGTATTTATTGCTTTTTGGTTTAAGTTGACATTTATTGAGTATCTGTTATATGCTACTCTTAGGGATACATATGTCTTTGAATGAAAGACTGACTTGGCCTCAAGGAGTTCACCAGGCTAAGGGAGGAGGGATTAGGGACATGAGGTGTGTTTATTGCTTTTATTTGTTTAATGATTTTTAAAATTATTAAACCACCATGGACACTTTTTCACATTAAATATAGACAGAAACCATATTTCTTATGACCCCATGGTATTCCATTGTATATAGGTACCGTTTTTTAACTATTCCCTATTGATGGATGTTTAGGTTAGTTCTGTTTTTTGATATTAACAGCACTGTAATGAATATCTTTGTTTACTTGCTTATTTCCTTAGAGTATATTTTAGAATTGGAATTGTTGAATCAAAGAATATTATTTTTATATCGTAGTTTATTTTCAAATTCAATGGTGTTAATTCTTTTTTGGCTTTTAGAGGTCAGGCAGATTGATTCAATCATGGAATAGCTGAAGATTGGTGGCATTTAATTTTACAGTTTAGCGTGGAGTTAATTATTAAATTTCTGGCATTTAAAAAAAGTTTTGATTTTAAACTTAATTTTTATCCTGAACTATTTTGACCATACTGAAAAGATAAAACATAATGTGATGGTCACTCATGTTCTCACCATCCTGATTTAAGTTCTTCAACATTTTGCCATGTTTGCTTCATCGCCATCTTATTTTTTAATAAAGGGATTAAATGTTCCAAAGTCCCATCCTTACTTCTCTTTCCTTCCCTCCCTCCCTCAAGAGGTAAACTACCCCATTGTTAGCGTGTATCACGCTCATGTGTGTTGGTATACTTTTGCTACATACATGTGTATCTGTAAACAGTGTGCTTTAAAACTTACATTAATGTTGTACTGTACCTGACCTCTTACAACTGGCTTTTACTTTACGTTATTTTGGGGGTAATTTAAGATATGGTATAAGTAGATTTAGTTAATTCATTTTTACCTTGATATATAGTATGCACTATATAAAAAAATCCAGTTTGGTTATTGTTTCTACAAAATATATGTCCAGTAATGAAATTACTGTTTTAATTTTTTTTCTGATGTTGCAATTGTACATATAAAATTGCGATTTTACAAATTGAAGTGTATTAACTGTTGCCTAACTATGATTTCTTTATAACTATGGTTGTATAGTTTGCTTTGTATAAAACTAATTACTCAACTCAAGACTTTAACAACATAACATCAGCAGTCAGAGCTACACTTACATTTTATGTTGTCAATTTTTGTGTGTGTGTGAGGAAGACTAGCCCTGAGCGAACATCCATTGCCAATCCTCCTCTTTTTTGTTGAGGAGGATTGGCCCTGGGCTAACATCCGTGCCCATCTTCCTCTACTTTACATGGGACGCCACCACGGCATGGCTGACAAGCGGTGCGTCTGTCCGCACCCAGGATCTGAACCTGCGAACCCCAGGCCGCCAAAGTGGAGCACACGAACTTAACCACTATGCCACCGGGCCAGCCCCGGAGCTAACACTTACATAGTGCTCAGTGCTTACTGTGTACCAGTTTATGCTCTGAGCTTTTCATGTGTTGTATATATTACATCATTTCATCCTCACAACAACGATGTAAGGAAACTGAGGCACGGAAGTTTGAGTAACTTGCCCAGGACTGCTCTGCCAGTAACGATGGTGCTGAGACTGAACCCTGGCATTTAACCCTGTAAACACTGCCTCTTACGTATACTCCTTTGTTGTTTTTTGTCATAAAGTAACAAATATAAAAATTGCCTGGTCAATACAGAGTAGTCACATTAAAGTATGTGAGTCGGTGGTTAGATGTCAGAATTGAGGTAATTTCTACTTAGATTGAGTATCAGAGTTGTTTCTCCTAATAGAGGCAAATTCTAGTTTACTATTGGGTTTTTGGCTTTTTTAAGCTTTGATTGTAAGTCTAGTTGATTGGTAAGGTTTGTTTCCATCTCCCTAAAGTCTCTAGGGCCTTCAAGGGCAGCACTATGTCTGTTACCTTTGTTTTCCTGCATTAGTGTCAAATTGAGCTATTTGGCCCCAAAGTCCCTGTACTAATAGCAATGTGAAACCTAACTACTCTGCGCATGGCTGTTTTGATGTGGGGAGGCTGTGTTTACTGCCCCAGCTTGCGATGTCAGGAGCGTATCTTCCCCCTTACAATAGATCAGGAACTCCCCTTTGCCTGCCACTGGGGTAGTAGAAGGACTGACTGCTCCAGTGCCCAGGGACCGAGGCTGAGGCCAAGGGGTCCTAAAGTACCAGGCCATGATGATGAAGCTGGGGAGTGGGTCTGCATAGACTTTTTACTAGTTCAAAGCCCTAAGATCTTTCTCAGGCCAGATTACTTTCTTAATATACTTTGCTTTTTTTTAACCTGAGAGGTTAGCCTGCCTGCTTCTTTTGCCCTGCCCCTACTTGCTGCATCTCTCCCTGAGTTAACCACACACCTCTCTCCCTCTCTTGGTTTTCCTCCAGTTAGCCCCTGTATGGAGCATATTGGTGATGCATCAGAATCAGCTGGGATGCTTGTTTAATGCAGATTACTGGGTCCCACCTTAGACCTACTGAATCAGAATCTCTGGGTAATAATCCAGTGATACATAAGTTTTTAGCTTTTTATCATGGAAGTTACAAACATATCCAGACACAGAGAAAATAATACCATTAGCCCTCATGTACCATTGACCAGCTGTATAATGATCATCAATTCATGAGCCACTCTTTCATCTGTGGCCCTGCTCCCACCTACCCCTGATTATTTGGAAACAAATCACAGATACCACTTTTTTCTCTGTGAATACTTCAGCGTGTATTTCTAAAAGATAAGGATTCTCTTTATTAAACAGCTATGTGAATTTTCTCCCCAGCCTTTTATTTTTGAAAAGTTTTAGACCTAGGGAAGAAAATGTGAATAGTGAATACTTGTATACCCTTTATTTACTGAGGTTCTCTAATTCTGTCTTATTTATCTATCTTACTATGGGTATGTGTGTGGGTCTTATCTATTTTTGTTGTTGTTGTTAAACCATTTGAAAGTAAGTTGGGACATCATGATAGTTCACCTCTAAATATTTCAGCCTGTTCTTCCTAAGAGGAAGGACATTGTCCTATATAACTATGATACAGTAATCACATTTTGGACAATATCCCTAAATCTCCAAATAATGTCCTTGATAGCTTCATTTTAAAAAGAATAACACATTATATTGATCTAGAACAGTTCCTCAGTCTTTTCTTTAAATCTTTTATGACAATGATAATTTTTAAGAGTCTAGGTCATTTGTTTAACAGAATATCCCTGAATTTGAATTTGTCTTATGGTTTTATCATGATTAGATTCAAATGACATTATTTTGGCAGAAAGACTATGTAGGTGATATGTGCTTCTTAGGACATCACTTATGTCATCTTGTCCATTATTGGTGATGTTAAGTGATCACCTGGTTAAGGTCGTGTCTGCCAGAGTTTCCCATTGCAAAGACACCTGTTCTCCTTTGTAATTAACCCTCCATTGATGGCTCTTACCTAAATCAGTTATGACAATGGTGGTTTATCTTAGAACTAGGTGTCTTTAGGTACACAAAGGGCTAAAGTAAGGTTCATTGTACATTAGGAGAACACCCAGTCTTGGTTTCCTGAGCGTTTTATTAGAACTGTTGTGGGCAGAAATAGGGAAGTAAAAGGCTAGAAATATTTTGCATGTGAAATCACAGGTGGTGGGGAGTAGCTGTGTGAGCTTGAGGTCATGGAGGGGGAATCCTATTCCTATTCTCCCAGTCATGTTGCTGGAGCCCTGCAATGGGAGTGTGAGGGATTGAGGTCAGGGAAGAGGGAGGAAGGTCCCAGGCATCATGGCTATAACAGCACGTCGAGCTCCAGTGGCTGCTTGCCTGGAGCTGTAACGTCCAGTTGGTCTTTGAAGATGAGAGATTGTACCTCAGCCATCTACATTAGAGACTGTTCCTGTCTACACGTGACTGTGTAACTGTCATAATAATCTGCAGTGAGGGCCGTTTCACCTTGAATCATGATCAGATTGCTTCTGAAAAGCCTCTCTTTTTCCAGTGGGTGAATTTGTAAGTGATGTTCTGCTAGTTCCAGAAAAGTGCCAGTTTTTCCACAAAGAGCGGATGGAGGTGTGCGAGAATCACCAGCATTGGCACACTGTGGTCAAAGAGGTAAAAGAATGAATGTAAAATGTCAAGTGTTTTTTCTCTTAGAAGAGAAAGTAGCATTTTTCTCCAAACCTTACCATCATTTTAAATTAATTTTATTTTCCCTTTATCTCTTGAAGATTTACAATTATTTGTATCTTCTCAATTAAAAATATTTGGGAGAAGAATAGATATTTTTGTAGGGAAGTACAATGTTGACGGTCCAGCCCCTAAAGTTAAGGATATTAAAAAGATTGTTAAGCAAGGATGCTGTCAGCAGGGCTTCCGAGAAGGCTGTCCTAAACCCAAAGCCTTTGTGGAAAGAGCCAGTTATAGAAAATCTGGACATATATACTGAAGGGATTAGATGTCATTTCTTTCTTCTAGTGGAGAGAAATACCCTTTCTTATGCTTGTCTTCTGTAGTGAAGTTAATTTTCCAGTCAGTTGTCTGTCTTTGGTCAAATTCTGAAGCAGGAACCTCATCAGTGACGAATGTAAATTACTGTTGACTACCTTTAACTGGCGTTGATAATTACTAGAAAAAACTCCGTTTTCCTTAGTTTTTTCCAACTTTGGACTTCCAGCATTTTCAGCCCAGATGATGTTTCCCCATTACAAGTTAAGCAAAATTTGTTAAATCTTCTTAAAATAATAGCATCACAGCTTTTTGACAGAAAATTTATGTATCCATGAGAGAAAGCATTACATCATGGTTTGATAAGGATTTCTTTTGGATAAAGCTAGGGATTGGGGAGTATTTGATGAGATTTACTGTGGGGTATGTTCTGATGTTGGTGTATGGGTTCCTTTTAGGCCTGTCTGACTGAGGGGATGACCTTGTACAGCTATGGCATGCTGCTGCCCTGCGGGGTAGACCAGTTCCATGGCACTGAATATGTGTGCTGCCCTCAGACAAAGATCATTGAATCTACTGTGTCAAAAGAAGAGGAGGAGGAGGAGGAAGAGGAGGATGAAGAGGAAGATTATGATATTTATAAAAGGTAAACTCTTGTCCTGAGCCTGTGAAATTGCTTTGCTGGTGGCTTGGTCTGCTTGTCCCTTACTTGTGGATAAAGTGGGCATGCCCTCATTCCTGCTGGAGTTGAGCCAGCTTCATTTCATTCTAGCCATAGCTGTTCACAGGAGCACCAGTGGCTTTCCGCTTTGTATCGTTCCAGGCCACACTGTTTTCTGCAGGTTAATGCAGTCCCAGCTCACTAACTCTTCCCTTTTGCTGATGTAGCTGAGCCGAGGGCTTTAGTGGCATGGTTAAATGTGAGTTGAGCTTATTTCCTGTCTCTGTTTTTGTGTTTCAAAATAGGGAAGAGAATCATTGTTGTGCTGTGTGTGTTGGAATTGGTATTAACCTTCCTCTCTTATTGTGACCTGTAGTGAATTTCCTACTGAAGCAGATTTGGAAGACTTCACAGAGGCAGCTGCGGATGCGGATGACGAGGATGAGGAAGAAGGGGAGGAAGTGGTGGAAGATCGTGATTACTACTATGACACCTTTAAAGGAGATGACTACAACGAGGAGAACCCAACTGAACCCAGCAGTGATGGGACTATTTTGGAAAAGGAAATTACTCACGATGTTCAAGGTAACCCGACATAGAGCCGTGGCATTAAAATTCATACAGTAATCATTTACTTAGAATTTTATGCTGTGTTCATCCCAGGTAAGTCACAGAGGAGAGGTGGTGCTTCCGTGTGCTGAAGGTGAGGGCAGCTCTCCAGTGGGCGGGGTGCTGTCGTAGCAGAGGGCGGCTGGGCCTCTGCAGGGTCTGGCAGTTGACACATCCAGGAGGAGGTGCTGAACTGAATTGGAAAACTATCCTTTGCATTGTAAGGACTTAACTAGAGAATAAGAGAGACAACATGGTCTACTCTTGCGCAGGATTCTTCCACATTCAGCCTGAAATGTTCTCTCCCCAAGAGCAGGGCCCCCCCCACCATACTACCAAAGCCCCGACCTTCTAGAATGGAAATAACTTCCTTGTTTCTTCTTTTCCTGAGTGTGTTCCAATCTGTAGGCTGCCCTGTTTATCCATTGGAAAGATATTTGCAGCTGGGAGGGTGGAATTTAATGACTTACTACTGGTGAGGAATTGGGGCTACAGTTTTTATATCTTGCCAATTTTTTAAAAAAACTCAACAGTTCTATGGTTGGTGGTTACCAAGGGGAAGGGAGGTGGGGGTGGGCACAGGGGTGAAGGGATGCGTCCATATGGTGACGGACAAATAATAATGTACAACTAAAACAGTGTTATAAACTATTAGGACATCAATAAAAGTGAAAAAAAAAGTCAACAGTTCTAGAGCCATTTACATACAGCCTCCTGCCGACTGTATATTTGAAGCCAAGTAAGATCTAAAGAATTATTTAGGACCCAGCTAAGGCGAAATTACTTAGCGAGTCTAGAAGTTTAGGATTCATCTTAATGTAAAAAGTACACTCATCCTTTCCAGGTGCTTACATAGTGTTTACTGTGGTTATCACCATGGAAACAGCCTTTTCACCTGCATTGTCTCCTTTGGACCTTGACACCACCAGGATAGACAAGTCAGGCAAATATCTCCACCTGACAAATCAGGAATGTGGGGCTCATGGAGCGATGAGATGAGGAATTCCTCTCTGTCAGTCTGTCCCTCAGTCGAGACTCCAGACAGTGCAAACAATATTTTTAGTTCCTAAATGTCTTTATTATATCGGAATGGAAGATGACTACATCCTCAGAAATGGCTGGCTTGAGTTGGTGAGTTAGTTAACTGGGGCATTCAGGTTCTGTCCAGTCTTGGCCTTGGCTGATGTTAAGGATGTCACCTGGTCCTTCCTCCTCACCCATCCCCCCCTGGCTGGTGTGTAGCACTGTGAAGCGTTTGAAGCTGCTGCCTCTGTCCTGCTGACGTTCTGACCATTTTCACACAGCTGTCTGCTCCCAGGAGGCGATGACGGGGCCCTGCCGGGCCGTGATGCCTCGTTGGTACTTCGACCTCTCCAAGGGAAAGTGCGTGCGCTTTATATATGGCGGCTGCGGAGGCAACAGGAACAATTTTGAGTCTGAGGATTATTGTATGGCTGTGTGTAAAACGATGAGTAAGTCCCGCCGCGCTGGCTCTGTGCAGCAGCCCCGTCCTGTCCAGCGTTCTGTCTCTTTCTGGGCCGTCCTCGTGACTGCGTCTGTGTAGTGCTCCCTGCCGACTCGGGTGTTTGCTGTCGGTCATTTTCCCCTCATCTTTGTGCGTTCTAGATCTAGGCTGTACTTTCCTGTTGGCAGTTGTAAGCTCAGTTTTCCATGTCTGTGCTCATGTGGGTCTGGTGGTGGTGGTGGTGGTTGGTGGTGTGTTCCCTCCCTGATACAGCAGGAAGGCCTAGGGGCTTGTTCTCTCTCATCCCGCCTCGTAGTCCTGGGGCTCCTAGAGGCTTCTGTGTTGGTTGGGAAGGCAGCCTTGCCCTTGGCTCGCTCTGTTTTAAAGGCACGATGGGGTAAGCAGATCAGCCAGGTTCTGCACATGCTCGTTTCTGGGCTTTGCCTCTCATTCTTGTCTCTGAACTGCCGTGTCGCCAACCCCCATGACGCATGCTGGCTGAGGGGGCTGCCCGCTCTCCAAGAAGTGACAGTAGGAACACTTGTTCTGGGAGTCCAGAACATTGAAATATCTTTCTTAATGCACTGTAGGAAGAGAGCTCTGCAGCCAAGTGGTAGTTTTTTCCTCCACTATTTTGGTAACACTTGATCGTGTAAAGCTTTAGGAAGTGAATGAATTTTAGTTTGTGTTCTTTGGTCACAAAGGAAATTCTGTGGTTCAGTTGAGTTGGGTTTACTTAGACACAGGTAGGAAAAGTTTTGCTTCTGTAAAGACCCTCTTTTGCTTACCTTGCGGTACTAACCCATGTGTTTGGAAAATCCTCAGGCCAGGCAGGCTTTTCTTGGTTCTGATTTGTAATTCATTACAATAATGAGTTGCTGCTCGTTCCTGGTATTTGCTCTAAAGATTTTTGGCTGTAGCTTCTGATGGTTTTTCATTCAAATACTTGCATGTTGCTCTTTCCTTCTCCCACCAAAAGATTTTCTAAATCTAAATATGATACAATATACTTGTAGTGCTTCCACTCCAGCTGCTGCTCTGTGGAAAGGCTATTTTTATTTAAAATGATTGAAAAGGTGAAAAAGAATATGAGTCCTTAGGGAACTTTGGTGGCAGAAACATTTATTCAGGAAAGATGTAGAGATAGAAATTGTGATGTTTCCTGCTTTGTGAAACTAAAACGAGGGGCAACCAAACATTGTTTCGGGTTGAAGCCCGAGGAATCATGGATCGTTAAAGATCTCGCTGAACATGAAGGTGTCAGTCTTGACCCGAAGGATCAGGTCGATAGTGCTGCAAGACACTGTGGAGTGACAGTTCTTGAGAGCCTTAATGGTTGTGAAGTCTGCAAAATTGTTTCCTGTTACTTATGGTTGGGGAGACTTGTCAAGGAGAGGCAACGTACTCATGTACTTGTGGGGCCCCGCTGGAGTGCTTTGAAAGCCTAGAAGCATCACTGTTCTAGTGGTGAAGTTTGTGTCACTCCTTGAAGGGAACTGAGGTGGACGAATGTGCTGGCTTCGTGAGCCGGTCATTTTCACATGGACAGAAGGATGTGGTTCTGGGTCTGAGCCCAGCATGTCTTCAGAACCAGACCTCTGGGCCTGCTGCTGCTTTCCCCTTTCGTTCCCAGGGGTGGAGGCAGCTTGTGTTTTGTATTATCTTGATCCAGCTCAGTGATATGAACCAAAGACTCTGCTGCAACACATAATCCTTTAAGCTGCAGACCTACGTTGCTGATGGCGACGTGCTTGCTGGCACAGATGGACTTCAGTGCTGTGAAATTCTCCCAGCTGAAACTTTGAGTGTCATGGGGAATGTGGTTTGTGAAGCCATGTATTCTAATTTAGCTCATCTGAAAATCAGTTATTGAGATCCTATTTAAGTTTACGTAGGAGCCAAATATTCTTGACAAGAATAGTGGCTTTTAGGTTTAAAGCTGAATAAGAAGAAATAAAAGATGCTGTGATGGAAAATCTTTAGAGTGGCTGAGTAATTTTAGTTATATTCATCAGTTACACAGTTGTTTTAATGTTGTATTAAAGTTATGCAATTCTGGAAGTTAGATGAATTTGTTTCTGAATTAAAATTCATTGAATTTTGGCATTTGCTCTCCATTTAGCTCTAACTTATGTCAGGGTTGTAGCAAGCTGTGCAAGCAAGTTACATGATAGTCTTCCCTAGCTTGGGAAATCTTGAGTGAACTGGGCTGATACAAGTTTCCATAGGTGTTTCCTAAGAGGTTGACTAAACTTGTCATCCCAATCCTTCCATAAATGAGGTTAAGCTCTATTGTGCAGATACTCACTTGCCTGGGGCCACTAAGAGCTGATTATGCTTGACTAGCAGTGAGGAGCATTTATTCTAATGAGCCTGTTCTCTGGGTGATGGCCTACTGGTAAGGCCAGTGAGTGTCAGGGATGGACAAGCCCAGGGTATCTTCACACCCTGTGGTAAGTCCTTGTCAAATATCACAACTTCATTTTCTCCCTGTTGTTGGGGTGGGGCTAAGAGTTCTTCAGTGAGACTGAAAACTAAAATGTTGTAGCTGGAGCGGTTTGGACATTCTCTACTCGGTCGATATGCCAGAACATTCAGTGGAATCAGTTTCCAAAATAAATTCTCACCTAAAAATAGCCAGAAGAAAGGAGGAGACCTGAGCACAGAAGTTCCTTTCAGAATGGAGACTTTGTGGAAGTGCCTCTACAGGTGTGACCTCAGCCCTCGTCTCTGGTCGCATGGTGTCAGTGACAGCAATCAGGTAGCTATTTTTTAGGTTTTAAGGTTTCAGGAACTGAGGGAAGGTATAGAAGAAGTGATTTCCTTTTCTGTCCCTGAAGTCCTAAGTAGATGGCTCGCTGGTGCTGAAGACCCCAGGGGGCATGGACTGGCCTAGTGGGTGAATATTATGTCAGGAAGGTGGACCACTGTAATCTAACAGAGTGGAGTCTTGGCAGACAGGAGCACCCCGCACTTTGAGCGTGTACGAGACAAACTCGTCCCTTCTGCAGGTCCTGAGCTTGGTTTTCCTCCTAGAGCACAGTGCGTTCCCGTGTTGGGCCTGACCCCCAAAGAGAACTCCCTCTGTTATTCTGTTTCAGTTCCCCCAACTCCTCTGCCAACCAATGATGTTGATGTGTATTTTGAGACCTCTGCTGATGATAATGAGCATGCTCGCTTCCAGAAGGCTAAGGAACAGCTAGAAATTCGGCACCGCAACCGGATGGACAGGGTAAACCTTGGCACTTCTCTCTCTCTGTGGTGTTTGGCATTGGGTAACATGGTTTTCATGGTCGAAGAAAATGGACCTCACCTCCCTTGGTTGTCATGCTGTGTTAGGACAGGTGAGGTGTGAGTATAAGCAGCAATACCTTCTGGGTGTGACTGGTTCCCCCCCGCCCCATCTCCAAGATAATATCATTACCTTCTGAGTGCTTTTCATATTCCAGACTCTATGCTGAGCACATCCTGTAACCGTTTGGTCTTGTTATTTTTCTTTGCCGTTAACTAACTTAAAAAAAATTATTTTAAAGAAGGAAACTTTATATCACAGTTGTAAATGGAATGCTAGTTTCACTTGCCATTAGAATAAGGTAACTGTAAAAACATATTAGATGACAGCAAACATGTATGAATACATTCAAGCTGGGTCCTGTGGCCGCTGCGGATTCTGAGTCTCAGGGATGTTTTCTTTTCCTTCAAAGGGTTATAAGTGTTAGCACAACATGAGCTCCATAGTGCAGCTTGTCTTAGACTTCCTCAGAAGGACTGAAAGAAAACTGAAAGGGGAATTCCTTGCTAGGTCTGAGTACCACCTGAATCCCACACATCACCTGTGCTGAGCATTTGGGAAAGGCTCAATATTCTATTTTATCCACCTTAGTTCTGAGAAGTAGGTATTAACCACCCCCCCACCCTCCGGGTTTTTTTGAGGAGGCTAAGGCAAAGTGACTTCTAAATAACTTGCTCAAGGTTATGTAACAAGGAGGTTGTGGAATTGAGGCTCCATGTGGGGATACTGGAGGCCTAGGACCTTCTGAAGCAGTAAAATGGCCCTGAGCTCGTGAGGGGTCATACGATGCGATTTCCTTTTGTACAGTTTCCCACATTTGATTCAGGGCCTGGTGGTATTTTTAGAAAGTAGGGGAATTGTTTAGAGATTATTCTCTGGTTATGGTGGCTTTGACCTTCGTTCCAGGTAAAGAAGGAATGGGAGGAGGCTGAGCTTCAGGCAAAGAACCTCCCTAAAGCAGAGAGGCAGACTCTCATTCAGGTAAGACACGTCCTCCGGGACGGAGCTTCCAGCCTGACCCTTGGCAAATGTGGTCAGAGCCAAACTCCCAGGAAATTAGAGTGTGACACCTCCTTTCAGTTGAGAGCTTATGTTACAAGGAAGTTTTAACCGGCCTGCTTTTTTTTCACCTCCCAACTGGCATTCTCCAGAATTGCTCACCTCTGGTCAAAGGAAACCAAACCCTGGCCCCTGCACACCTGATTCATGCCAGGAAGTAACCTTAGCTTGCTGTTTTCCTGGCAGAGGTTCTCAGTCATCTCCAGTCTTAGGCTGTGACTTGTTTTTCAGCAGTACTGAATTCTCTTTTTGTAGACTTATTGAAAAGTCAAAAGGCAGAAAATAAAGCTTTCTGAGAGTAGTTCGTCTCTTACTCTGTAAGAAGGTAACCTCCGAGTCCAGCCGCACCTGCATTGTCCTTGAATGGAAGAGAGTGTTGCTAGGAATGGGGACAGCAGATTACAAGACAGGTTTGGGTTTCATAAACCTGATTATGTTTTAAGTCAGTTTGTGTTTATGTTTCGCTGAAAGCTCTCATCTCATAATACTTCATTGGCATACCTTCGCTTTTTTATCAAATCACCTAGAAAATCTGAGCGTGTTAATTTCTGCATAGCCAAAGCATCCTGTGCAGGGAAAGTTCAGCAGTCTCGTCTTAAACTATGCCTTTAAACCCAGCCAGGTGCCTCACAGATAACTTGCCCTTCATGACTTTGGTGTGAATGACTCAGCATAACCCACCATATTACTGGAATATGTTTTAAAATACATCTCCTGTTGGTCCTTGGTGTCAGGATTTGGAAGTCAGTGCCTTGCTACAGTGTGGAAGGGACAGCGTTCTGTTCTTGGGGTGCACATGGAGAGCCAGGCATTGGGCTTCCAGCTCTAGGCGTCTCAGTTATGGAAATGCTAAGGAGTCCTTCTGACACCCAGATTTACCACGCTCTCATCAGATAAGGAAGTAATCATCCCGACAGAAGTCAGATCTTACCCTTGCTCCCCTCTGAACCTGTTACCGGTCTGCACAGATCCTGGGCGAGGAGAAGCACAGCATTGAGGTCTGCAGTTGTTTGCTTAGACTTCCTCCAGGTGCCATGAATTATATGTTTCTTTCTTGGCCCAGCACTTCCAGGCTATGGTGAAAGCTTTGGAGAAGGAAGCAGCCAGCGAGAAGCAGCAGCTGGTGGAAACGCACCTGGCTCGAGTGGAAGCCATGCTGAATGACCGCCGCCGAATGGCTTTGGAGAACTACCTGGCTGCCTTGCAGTCTGACCCACCGCGGGTGAGTCTCTGATGAGTTGTATCCTCAGTGTTGCCTGCCCTAAAGTAGTGTGTGTGTAGAACCAATTTATGGCGCACGGGTCAGTAAAAATTACATTGTTATGACAGGTTCTGGCAAGGCTGGAGGTGAGGAAGGAAGAGTGGGGAGGAAAAGGTATTATGTTCTCTAGTATCTGCTGATAGAAGCTTAGCGTTACACTTTATGCCTGTGTGTGCCACCTGTGATACGAAAGTATCTTACAGTAGAAAAGCAGAACCTCAGGATGTTGGTTGATGTAGTTATCCCATTACTGAATTTTTGTAGTAGACTTACTTTCAAAGAATAAAAACATGCCTTCCGTGGACAAAGGCTTTTGAACCAGTTCTGTTCTAAATAAGATTATGAAGAAAAAGGATAAAGTAATTTATATTGAAACTCTTTTGTGCTAGCTGTTTCAAACTTTAATGTCCCATAACTCGAAACTGCCTTGCTTTGGGGGGTGGAAAGGAAGATATTTGTATTCTTCTTAGGAAAGTAAGTAGTCTTTTCTGGGTGACACGGGACCACTTGGCTTGTAATTAAGATGTCAGATGCTGAGCTGGGGAAAGAGGACAGACTGGAGGAGGACAGTGGGCTAGAGACTCCGGAAAATATTGTTTGTTAAGGAGCCGATGTAACTTTGGAACTTAGTTTTTGGTACTTTATTTAGAAAGGTATCTATCTTCTTGTTACTTGGTAAGCTAAAAGCTTTTAAAAGTATAGCTTTTATTCTTGTGCCTCACTGAGCTTTACATTCTTAAGTGAGTTTTTTAAGCTTTGTTTTCCTGCCTATTTTCAGTTGTCTAGTCCTGGATATGAAAACAACTGTCCTCTCTTGCAGCCTCATCGCATTCTCCAGGCCTTGCGGCGCTACGTGCGTGCTGAGAACAAAGACCGCCTGCATACCATCCGCCATTACCAGCATGTGTTGGCTGTTGACCCAGAAAAGGCGGCCCAGATGAAATCCCAGGTACACTAGACAGGGTAGAAATGGCTACAGGAGAGTTTCTGGTGGGGAGAGGCTGCTGTGACTGACGGTTGGGCAGCACTGACAGTCATGCTTGTTATTAGTCCTTAGAAAATGACTTTTGATTTCCTAAGACATTAGGTACACGAATTTGTTTTCGCAAAGGTACTCCATTAAATATCTTTTCCATACTTTTTTATATTAACTACTTTCTACTTAAAACAGTTTCTGAAAGTTTAGGAATGCATGGTTATATTTGAAGAGATAAGTCAATTTCTCAACTGTTTTTATATCAGTTTATTTCTGATTTAGGGTACCATCAGAATTAATATTTGAAATCTTTTTCTGGGCAAATATGTCAAGCAGATCTTAAAAATTGGCCTCTTGTTCTGTGCATTACAGTGATTGTTTAGACAGACACTGGTACTTTACTGGGTTCTGTCCCAGGCTGGGTCCAGCTTTACTTTACAGTCATCAATAGAGGTTTGTTTTTGGGCCCTCTTTCTAGATTGTCTCTATATTAACTGGAGTTTTACACTCTTCTATTCATTGAAAGTGAACTTGCCTACGAGACTGCTAGCTCCTTTTAAACCAGGAAGTCTAGTAGTTCAGCCTTAGTTCCCTAGAAGGCCTTGTAGTGGCACAACTCATCTTGTTTTATTTCCTCCCGTGTTTTCAATATAGTGCTGTGCTGATTGTGGGTACCCAGTGATGTACTCATAAGCGTGGGTACTTGCCCATAATATCAGGATCTCCCTCTCCCAGCCTCTTGTTGTATGTGTATTATGATTGTAATCTGTCTTTCCAGAATTTTCAGCTGAGGTTATTGCTCCATTTGTTGAGCAGAAGTCTGTGTGCTGTCTCCCTGCTTAACTCTGCACTAGCCTCTGACAGTACAAAGTTGAATCCCTATATACCCTCAAGCAGCCCACAGTCTAGTATAGAATTAATTATATTAGCTGTAAAGTTGAAGAGTAATTGTCTTTAAACACATAGAGTTCGTTTTATCAGTTAGATGTTTGGGGGAATGAATGAACTCCAGCTTCTAGAGTGAGAAGAATGTAGAAAGGGGCTGGGGCTTGGGACCCCAGGAGACCTCTGGTAGAGCTTGGAGCACAAGGCTTTGCTTTGAGCTGCATGGAGTAGAGGAGAAGGACAAAAGGCCAAGAGTCCTAGAGTAGCTTCCAAGAAGCTTAGGTGGGAAACGCATGCATCTTGACGGAGGTTAGATTTTTTCAGGTCTACTTGATTGTTTTTAAAATGTAATTTTTTTTTTCAAATTTTTTGTGGAAAAACTAGACTATTATATGGTATTTTACAGAAGAGCCTGTTTTGTGTGGTGAGGGTAGAAGGAAAGGAGAGCCCTTGATCAGTATATTAAATTAACAACTAGGAACTGAGTGACCTGCCAGGAAGATCAAAGTGCCACACCAAGTGACAGGGGAAGCAGCACCCTCCCCTCCTAGAAAATCTTGAGGGAAAACCCAGCTCTGCTGTGTGATATTTACTGTCTGCTTGAGCCCTTAATTCTCGTGAAGCTTGGCCACTGAATTAATTAACCTTCTGCCTATTCCCTATTCTGTTATCTAAACTCGAGGAAACCCTGAGTATAGTCAGGCTCTTGTGACAGGTGTATATTTGGTTTGGGGTGTGAGTGACGTGGTGCTGTTACCCTTCCTCCTCTAGGTCAGGGGCTCACTTCCATAAAGACAGTACTATCCAGCATTCCACCTGTGGTTCTTGTCCTCCTGTGGGTCTATGAACCATCCTCTCTCAAATGGCTCCTTAATTCATCTAAAGAAATCTAACAGTTTCAACACGTGCTAAGACTGTGGGTGGTACACGTTTTGGTTGCATTTGCATTTTTTCTCTAAGGCTCGCTCTCTTGCGCTTTCGCATCAATTTACTTGATTGAAAGAATGGCAAATATAAAATTAAATTGCTTTCATCCTTGCTTTTAAAGGTCAGAGAGACATCAGTCTACAATAAAAGCATCTTTCCATCTAATTTTTTTTTCACTTGACCTTTCATGTTAATGGCCAACATAATTAATCCACTGGCTTAGAGCACCCTCTTTGGGAGGAGCCTGATAGCTGCAGGTGCAACCATGCAGGGAAAATCTTCTCGAATAGCTTGTGAGAGCTACAGCTACATGCCTCACTGTGTCCTTGGGGTGCTGTTAGCCCAAATCACCTTTCATTTCCACCCCGGAAAGCTTTAGGAGTAAGTGACCAGTTTTAATGACTTTTTTTTTTTTTTTTTTTGGTGAGCAAATTTAGAACTTTTGCATAAAGAAAAGGTAGTGAGCTATGGAAGACAGATAGTAGGTAAGTCTTCCTTTATCACTCCTTAAAATTAGGTTTATTTATACCTCAGCATAAATTTTTGGAAGAATAGCTAACTTAGTTAAATAGGAATAAATTAGTTCTGATATTCATGATGATAATCATTTCTAGCAATTGCTTTACTACGCAAAATCTATGGATGCTCCCCTCTCCCACAAAATCTACTTTTTAGCCAATGATTTCATTTCTTTTACCCCATCTAATCTGACCAGTAAAAATTGAGCGACACTTCCCATCTTTCACTCAGAAAAACCTTATTGAGTGGCCTTGTACAAATTAGGATTCTTCTAAACTCATTCAGTAAGGTTGTTAAGTACCTCATATGAAACTCAAATCAATAACTGGCTAGTGAAAATTTTTAAATTAAATTTTCTTTTACCTTGGAGCACTCTCTGTGGATAAATTCTCAGATCTCTGAGGGGTGTTACACACAGTCTGAACACGGTCTTATACTTCAGTGGTCAGTAAATATGGTGTGGGGAGTATAATACATTCCCTCTGGCCAGCTGCTTTGCTGGACTCTAGAGACTATACCTTTTCAGCTGGTCTTTGCAGAAGTGTATGGATGTGACTCCTGGCCCAGCTGTTTTGGTGACAAGGCCTCTCTACCATACTCTACTTCCAGGTGATGACACATCTGCACGTGATTGAAGAAAGAAGGAACCAAAGCCTCTCTCTGCTCTACAAAGTACCTTACGTAGCCCAGGAGATCCAGGAGGAGATTGGTGGGTGCTGACTCTGTGTGTCGAGGGCAGGCGGGACTTCTTGCTAAGGTTCAGGAATGACGGCAGAGAAATAGGACAAGCGAGGCCACGAAGCTGGCATTAGCACGCCGTGGTTTCAGAAGTCTGGAATTCACCGGAGATCACGTGGCAGGGTCAAGTCCTGGCTGTGAGCCACGGAGCCTTGAGTTTCATTGACCTTCCCTCTGTTACCGGAAGAAAAATCTAGGGTGTGAAATTGCAAGGGGGTGGGGTGTCTCCAGTTACCCTTTCCCCTTAATTGCTGATGTATTTCAAGGTACCTGTTTTACACACATTCTCACATCCTTTCCCTCTTCTGGTCTTTATCTTCTTTATTTATTCAACAAATATTTATTGTGTTTACTGTGTGTGACCGAGTAACATGGTGCACAAATAGGCAATATCTCCTGGTTCGCACATTATAGTATGGGAGAAACAGACAGGAAAACAAGTGTCAGATGGTGATGAGTGCTGTGTAGGGAGGTGGAACTAGGGTGGAACAGTGGAGAGTGGCTGGTGGTCAGGGGGCTGTCTCAGGGACAGTAACCTGAGAGCTGAATGATAAGAAGGAGCTGTCCAGGCAAAGACCACAAGGGCAACAACGTTGTTAGCATAGGAAGTGACTACTGCAGAGGCCTGAGTTGTAAATCAAGCAGGCATGTTTGAGTGGGTCAGGGTGGCTAGACCAGTGGGAGAAATGAGGCCAAAGAAGTGGGCAGAGGCCAATTTGTTAAGACATTTTAGCAAAATCGAGGAGTTTGGATTTTATTCTACGATAATGGAAAGCTGTTAGAGGGTTTTAAACTAGTGAGTGACTAGATCTGGATTACGCTTTAAAAAAGAAAGTGAATTAAAAACAACAAATTACTTGGCTGCTGTGTGGAGAGTTGATTAACATTGGAAACCACCCAGGAAGTGATTGTAAAAATCTAGGAGAGAGATGATGGTTGTGTGCACTGAGGTGGTAATGGAGGGGATGAAGAGATGCGGATGGTCTTTAGGATATGTTTCAGAGGAAGGGTGAACAGGATGTGCTGATGGGTTGGATGAGGGAGATGAGGGGAAAAAAGCATCAAAGATAATGCCCAGGTTTTCATCATGAGTAACTGAGTGGATGGTGGTGCCAAATTTTACTGAGGTAAAGCATTCTCTTTATACATATCAAAATAGAAATTGCTGTTGGACACTAAGTGGAGGTGTAAGGCCATTATACAGATGAGCCAGAAGTCGGGGCAGTAGGTACAAGATACAGATTTGGGAGTCATGATATGTGGATGGTATTTAAGACTGTGCCACTGGATGACACCACTTAACCAGAGGCAATCAATAGAGAATAGAGGGGTGCCCAGGATGGAGCCCTGGGTTCTGCAATGCTCCAGAGTCAAGGGACGTGTGTCAGGCAGGAGGGTGGGGTCGTTGACTGTGTTGTGAGCTGGGGGTGATGCTCCCCTTGGCAGATCTCAGATTCTAAAATGACACGCATTAGCCTTGTTCAGACTGTTGGTCCTGTGCCTAGAAACTAGATCCTTCTGAAGACCTGGTTCTCTGCCCTATCTGTCTTGTCAGATGAGCTACTTCAAGAACAGCGTGCAGACATGGACCAGTTCACTGCCTCGATCTCAGAGACCCCTGTGGACGTCCGGGTGAGCTCTGAAGAGAGTGATGAGATCCCGCCATTCCGCCCCTTCCATCCCTTCCCGTCCTTATCTGAGAATGAAGGTGTGTATGATTGACAACGCAGCTTCTTGGCGGTGGGGGCGAGGGAGGGAAGAATGCAGTTAGAAAACTGAAGTCAGACTTTTGACCCTGGGTTGTGTGTGGGAGGCTGTGTTCCTGGTGAAAGTCAGGAATGGGAAGGGAGACTTGATTCATTGAGCACCTACTGTATGCAGGCAGATCGTTTCAGTTGGTTTCAGTGTCACCAGGAGGTGAGTGATACTCCTTGCGTTTTGTAGGTGGCTTGCTTTGCCTGGTCCTACCAGCTGCCTGCTGTGCGTGATGCCTTGTATGTGGAAGGCACTTTGCAGTTTAAATAGCACTTTCCTGTTATATTATGTCATTGTCTTTTCATAACAGTCTTGGGAGGTAGATAATAGGGAGGCTGCAGAGGTGACGTGACTTACTCAAGGTCACACCTCTGGTACTAGGTGGGGACAAGAAGCTATGTCCGGCTGACTCTCAGTCAGGCATGCTTTCTTGTTCCCTTGCTGGTTCTTTTTTTTTTTTTTTTTAAGATGTATTTTTCATTAAGCAAGTAATTCGTGAGTCCTTTGTTTTTTATTATTATTATTATTATTTATTTATTTATTTATTTTTATTTATTTATTTATTTATTTTTTTGTGGGGAAGACCAGCCCTGAGCTAACATCTGTTGCCAATCTTCCCCTTTTTGCTGAGGAAGACTGGCCCTGGGCTAACATCCGTGCCCATCTTCCTCCACTTTATATGGGACGCCGCCACAGCATGGCTGACAGGCAGTGTGTCGGCGGGCGCCCGGGATCCGAACTCGCGAACCCGGGGCTGCCAAGCGCGGACTAAACCGCTGCGCCACCAGGCGGCCCCCCCTTTGCTGGTTCTTGATGTCTGAAAGGATCTCTAAAAGCTGTGGGTCTGCACCAGAAATAAACAGGCTGCTGCGACTGGTGCCCTGAGTCCAGATGTGGAATCAGATTCTGTTTATTTGTCTGCTGCTGTTGGTGGTGGTGATAAAAATAGTGGCCACAGCTGTAGAGTTCTTACCATATGCCAGCTTTAGCTAAGCATTGTGCGTCGATGCTATCATTTAATCCTCAGAATAACCAACCCTCTAAGGTACGAACTGGCAGTGTCCCCATTTGGGGATTCCAAGGTTTAGTGAGGTTAAGTGTCTGCCCAGGGTCACATAGCTTGTAGGTGGGGAGTAAGGATTTGAATCCAAGCTGATATGGTCCTGCAGTCCTAGGTATAGTCACTTCCCTCTGACCAGATACAGTAGTGCTGGGATGGAGGCGGAGGAAGGTGCTGAGTGGGGAGGGCAGGGGGCATCCCACTTGGCCTTCAGACCTTCTAAACTAGTTACCTCAGAGGCACCAACTCAGTGCAGTTGAGCCTCCAATAATAAAACAATCTGAGAAAGGAGCTGGATAAATAAAGAGGTCCCACTGCATTCCTAAAACCTGCTGTTACCAATCCCAAACCTCCCTGGGGCTGTAGGGTGGCCATGCAAACACAACTTGTTTGGGCTGTGGGCATCCTGGACATACCTGAACTAGGACCTTTTCTCCTTTTCAAAAAAACCACAATCTATACTCACTTCTGTTTTTGTTATTTTAAGAAAAATAACTGTGAGCTAAGTGAAATAATTTGGGGATCTCACAGAATTTCCCCCAAAAGACCTGACAGACCTCCTCCTTTCTCTTCTACCTTCCACGCATTTGCTGTGGATCTTACTGCTAGTTTGTTTATGGGATATTTCAGGCATGGTTTTTAAGGAAGAATACTTTTTGTTCACATTATAGAGAAGTACTAAGATAGGAATTTTGAAAGAAGCCATTTTCTTTCTTAATCTCCTTTTGTGCTATTTTGTTTTTATTGTTTTCCTTTCTGCTAGACATTCAGCCGGAGTTGTACCACCCAATGAAAAAAGGTTGGTTTGTCAAAGAAGTTCCCTGAGACCTTCATCCCTTTCCCACTTGCCCAGTGTGTCGGATCTTCCATGTGTTTCATTCCATTACCTGGTTTTCTCCCCCCTCATTTCTTCAGACACGGCTGTGAGTGGAGCCAGAGTGGCCCTGTCTCCAGCACCTAGAACCCAGTGTCAGTGGTGTTGGATACGAGGTGGCCATCCTGAGCTTTCCTTCTGGGTGTCCAGAGAACACAGAGTAACCAGGATAGATTTTTCATAGATCCTTATAATCTTTCTAGATTTTTAAAAGTATATGCTATTTAAACAGGTTGGTTGCAAATTGCTAGTGTATATAAAAATACGCTTAATTTACAGTCAGAGTCATTTTCTTTTGCCTCTTTTTTTTTTCTGCTGCTCCCACCTACATCTTTTCCCTTTCTTTTTAGCTGCCCCTTGCCCTCTGTCTGTGCCCAGCTGTCTATTGCCAGTTGCCTCGTGTCCTCTCTGTTACAGCATTCCTCAAAACAGCAGAAGCTGACGATGAAACAGTTTGAGTCAAGTGAACGCTTGCTATAGTGCGTCTCCAGTTTTCAGAAAAGTTAATATTCTGTAACACTAGGCTGAACAGTTTGCATACTTCATCTCATTTAATCCACTCAGCACCACTGTGGGTGGGATTTTTAGCTCTCTTCTATAGATAAGGCCATTGAAGAAGCCTTAGAGATCACGTGACTGGCTCAAAGTCATGAGTTTAGGAAGTGGAGGACTGAGAATTTGAACCCAGCTACCCCTGTTGTCAAAGCCCATGCTGTTTCTGTTACATGAAATGCCAGTGTTGGCTGCTGACTCACCCTGGTCGTCGGGTGGTCCACAGGCTCCAGAGTCATTGTGATAAGCTAAAACGTCCCGTGTTCTCAGTGTGTTTTACAAGCCCGCTCTTTGACTTTGGCAGATGATTGTGGGTGGACCGAGTGGTGTCCCTGGCTGAGAACATGGTGCTGGTGTTCATGCCACAGCTTGTTCTCAGAACACGAGAGTGCAATTTGAATCTCTAAAAATCACTTACGTGTACATATTGTGTTTTAGTCTACTTGGATATGCCTCTTCGTCACTGTGTTCACATTCCTCTGAACAGCACATCTTAGATGTTTATAGATAAAGATGAAGTTTTCTAGAAGTTTAACTGGCTTTCACCCTCATACTTATTAGTTGGGATAATTTAAACATAAACTTTTGGTCTCCTAAATCCTCTTGTTTATGCATTCTATAAAATCAAAATGATTTTGGTCAATGTTTAAGAAACACATGGTTATACCACCAAAAAAGTACTAGAACAGTCTGGACTAGTAGGACTGTACATTGGTTGCTTCAGTGTCACATAATTTTTCGAGTAGGATCCTGCCCTTTAAAATTCTGAGGCGGAGAGAGGGAGAGTGGTGGAAGGAGCTCAGAATAGAATTAGGATTTCTTAGGCTTGATCATAAGCGTCCTTGCTGAGGCAGCACCTTTCCAGAGTCCTCTTTCTCAAATAGTTGGGAGTGCAGCATTGGTATTTCATTGGCGTTTTGAGACTACAGAAGCCAGCCCTGATTTACCTTACCCTAGAATTAAGTTGTGAAATTCTTCTTTAAAATGAAAGCTTTTAGAAAAAAATGGCATCATTTTTGGCTGCATTCTCATGAGTTAATGCATTAGCTAGCCTGCAGATTTAGCACTGCAGTAGTTGTCACTCATTGCTCCGTGTCAAGAACGAGTATAGTTGTGAGCTGGAGAGCTTTGTGTGGCCGGGCCTGGTGTGGTGGTTTCCTTTGGCAGTCCAGGGATGGCAGCTTTGCATATACTCATGCCTGAATCTTACTCACGTGCGGGTGGTCACCTTAGAATGCTAAGTATGCTGTCGGCTTGATCTATTTATAAAAGGTTCAAATCATAGACATTTATGTACAACTATATATATTATTGTTAATAAGAAACTCTTAGGATAGCTAGAAGTTACATGCTTTGGAGCTGAAAATAAAGAGGCTTGCTCCTCATTTTCCCCTCCTTGGTTTGTGCTGGGTTTGGTCGTGCTGCATCTTTGGAGACTGTCATTTGGAGTGCCACGCACAAGTGATGTGGACTCAGACCATGTCTGACCTTGACAAGAGGAGTGTTGTTATTCTTGCTTCGTGTATAGAAAAGTACCTTCCTGCCTGGTCATTGTCTAATCACCATTAAGGATGTGACCGTCGACGACCTAGGCCCTGAGAGGGTTATAGTGTGGTGGGAGATGCGGGAGATAATCAGTAATTGCAGCAGTGATTCTCAGTGCTGTAACCTGGGGTGTCTCCCAAGAGCAGCTGCAGCCTGAAGGACAAACAGGAAGGTCTAAGGTCAGGGAGGGTCTTTCGGACTGAGAGAATGGCCTGTGGTGTGAAATATGATGCTCGAGGCAGATGTGCAGATTCATTGCTGGTCTGACAGTTCTCCCATTCAGAGGGAACCCAGGGTGTTGAAGGAGCAAGTTGTGGGGTAACAGGTGCTCGGTAATGTCACATAGGGTGTTACAGGTTTGTCCACGCTAGAGTGCCTTTGGACTTGGCTTCTGTTATCTGACAATAAACCTCTTCTGAAGGCTTGCATTCCATTTTTCCAAACTGGATACAAGTAAGCACTCTCTCCTCCTTCATTATACCCATCAGTCCTCTGAAAAATGCCTGTATCATTCATCCGTATAGAGCACAGTGCACCCTCAAAAATGTGAACCGAGTAGCATATCGAGTAGTGGGGGGTAATCAGTGAGGGCGCCCTGGCCCTCAGGAGCGAGTTTGCTGCTTCTGTGAGATTGGCATGAGGCCAGCCCATCCTGGAGACTCAGCCGTGGTCTCTCTCCACACAGGCTCTGGAGTGGGAGAGCAGGACCGAGCACTGATAGGTGCTGAGGAGAAAGTGATTAACAGTAAGAATAAAGTGGATGAAAATATGGTGAGTCATTTCTGTCTTCTCCCCTGTCCTGTTTTAATTTTGAGAATGACTTGAGTGAGTGGCACTGGTCCTCGTGCTTTCCAGATGAGCTTCTATGTGTTCATCTTCCACATGGTAGGAGACGGGTGGGCTCTAGCTGCTCCCACAGATTTTCTGTATTGTTTTGCATCTGGGTATGAGAAGGAATGAAGCATTATTTTTCAGCAGTAGCTCATCTCTTGCTATACAGTAGAAAAATATATTTGCAACTAAAGATATGAATAAAATACGAGAAGCCATTTTCAAGTGAGTAGAGATTTAATAACTTGAAAATGGAATAGAGTTGGTTTTGGTTCTTATGCTATCTTAGGTTTATACCTCCTATTATTCTTCTAGCATTTTCTCTCACATATTTCTGGATTATCCTCAAGTGAATTTGATATTTAAACATGACTTCTTGGTAATCTGTCCTGAAATATCTCTCCACAACAGTTACCTAAAGGAAAATGCAGGTGAAAGCCTTTAAAGGACCATCTGCAATACAGTAATCTGGCGTCCACACCTGCTCTTTCATGTGGGGGTTTGGTGAGTGGATTTAGAAGAGTGTGGCAGGACTGATTGGGTAGTGGGTGTCCATCAGGTGTCTGCTTCCCTCCACCAAATGGTAAAAGGAGTAGAAAAGAAGCAGTTATATTTATCCTGTATTTCCCCTTCCACCCAGTTGCTGACGTTTTCATACTGTTTTAGGTCATTGATGAGACTCTGGATGTTAAGGAAATGATCTTCAACGCTGAGAGAGTTGGAGGCCTTGAGGAAGAGCCGGTATGTGTTTAGCAACAGAACCTAATGCTGGGTTTCATTCACACTCAGCTATTTCTCTTTCCCCCCTTCTCAGTCCAGAAGTCTCTTCCTCAGCAAGTCTCTTCCTGAGACTGAAGTCTCAGTCCACTCAGAAAATGGGAGACATAACTGGTGTCTTAAGTGGTCAGAGGTCCCTCATCCCCATTTTTCCATACTTTTGGATAAGAAAGCTAAAATTAGAATCTCCATGGAGATTGGAAAAGGTGGGGGTTCTCCGCATTTGGTTGGTTACCTGGAAAGCAGGATCTGGGAGCTCCCTCAGGTTAGAGACACCACTGTCAGGAGTGGCCCTCGTCGACTTGCTTGTCTCTCAGTTGCCATCTTGCACACTGTGCAAATGGTCGCTGACTCTGTTGTACATCTGCTTTGTTATTTTAGGAATCCGCGGGGCCACTGCGGGAGGACTTCAGTCTGAGCAGCAGTGCCCTCATTGGCCTGCTGGTCATTGCAGTGGCCATTGCTACGGTCATAGTCATCAGCCTGGTGATGCTGAGGAAGAGACAGTATGGCACCATCAGCCATGGGATTGTGGAGGTGAGTAGCTGGCCCTGACCTGGCCAGGGTTTGCCCTGCACTGTCGGGAGCTTTATGGAATTCAAACATCCTAACTTCTTGGGTACTGCACATCAATTAAATTACTCTCTGGATTAGTAGGTCACATTTTGGAAGTCAGCCCCAAGTGAATTATGTTGATCCTATATCATAAAGGGCTGTTGCCAACTTTTAACATTAATTTGGGCTTTGACTGTAAATGTGAGGAAGTCATAAGAGCATTTTATGCTGCAGAGGGTAAAAACTGTTTTCTCAAATTGTTTTCTTAGTATTTCCTTTTTTTCAGGAATGTTAGATATTTGAGAATGAAGGACTGTGAATACGCTTCTTTTCTTTTTTTTGCTGAGGAAGATTAGCCCTAAGCTAACGTCTGTGCCAGTCTCATCTGTGTTGTATGTGGGTTGCTGCCACAGCATGGCTGACAAGGGGTCTAGGTCCACCCCCAGGATCTGAACCCATGAACCCGGGCCACTGAAGTGGAGCGTGCAGAACTTGAACCGCTCAGCCACAGGGCTGGCTCCCTACTCTTCTTTTTTAATGGGGGGGAAAAGCATCAGGAAATACAGAGAGACCCCAAAGCAGGCTGTTCCCGTTCCATGTTCTGCTGATTTGTAATTGGAACTTCTTGCCACTCGTGTTTTGGTAGGTGGTAGGAATGTCCAGAGTCTTGGGATTCTAGAAAATGAATGTAATAGGAATATAATGTGCTCTGGCAAAAGAGTTCAGATGCATGCCTTAATTATTTGGTTTCTTCTCATGCTGGTCACTGACCTCGTTTTAGAATTCCAGAGCTGGAGAAGACCCTGGAGATCATCTGGTCCCACTCGTTGTTTTATAGGGATCGCTCACATAGGGTATCCCAAGTAGCAGATAGCAGGACTGAGACTTGCTTGTCACTGTGGTGCTAGAAATTCAGTTCTCTGTTTTCTCCAACTTGTACTAAGCTTTCAGGACTCTAGCTCTCAGAAGCCTTGGCTCTTTGATCCTCTCCTTTTTTCTCTCCTCCTCCTGTGTCCTCACCACCAGCTCTTGTTTGGTCCACCCAGTGGAAATGACACTGGGCTGATTTTGGTCCCCAGGGAATTGCACAGCACACAGCTCTGGGCTTCTGATACCCTGTGCAGCTCTCCTGCAGTTCCCCACAGTGATCCTTGCTCTTTGTTCCTCCAGGTTGACCCAATGCTCACCCCAGAAGAGCGTCACCTGAACAAGATGCAGAACCATGGTTACGAAAACCCGACCTACAAATACCTGGAGCAGATGCAGATTTGAGTGGGAGACAGCACGCGGCCCCCCGGGGGGAGTGCAGCGGTGCAGGTGGGCCAGAAGAGGTCCAGCGGTTTGGATCGACTACTGACCAACAGCTACTTCCAGAGGATTTCATCTTACATTCAGACCTCCTGGATCATTAAGACTATAAAGTACTACTGTAGAATCACAATTTCCATTCTTTTAAATGGGTGAAAAAATGTTAATATAACAATATATGATATATAAACCTTAAATGAAATGAAAAAAAAAAAAAAACGATCTATTGCAGATATTTGACTGATGTAGTTTTCTTTTTTTAAATTAATCAGAGATCCCACTTCTATTGTATTGTCTCTCACATGCTCTCTATATACATGGGAAATGTTGATTTTCAGTGATAGACTGTATATGCAGGCTGTTTGTTCCAGTTGCATTGTATAAATCAACTCTTTAAGGCTCATTCACTGTCCTGGTTTTTATTAAAAAAAAAAAAAAAAAAAGGAAGAAGAAGAAGGCAGTATTCCCTGTTTAAATGAGTTTTCAGAAAGTTGCTGAGAAACTTGAAATAGGGAACTGTAATTGACCATTGAAGCACAGCATGATATCCTCTCAAAATTATCTTAAAAAGACCAGTTTCTTGGAAGTCTGGTGTTCCCAGTGCTGGGTCCCTTGGTGTCTCCACACAAGTCCTGTCACCAAGGAGGTTAACAGCATTTGAGTTCCAGCATCTTCGAACGAGCCTAATCTATACAGATTAGGGTGTCCACTACTGCTTTCCTTCTAAATCGAGTTCTTCCACGGAAACTAGCCTGTAGTTTGTATATGATGTTCTTCCACCATCTGCCGTTTACTTACCGTAGCTTTTTACTGCTCACCTCCCTTCCAGGTAACGTCCGAATATGCTGTTTTCCTCTTTGGACATTTCCCCCCGACAGGCACTGAGCCTTGCCCCTCCCATTGTGCTCTGACTTCTCTGTCCTCCCTCTCCTCACCAGCCTCTTTCGTGTTCACTCAGAGAAGACTGCAGGAGTAGGTGACCAGTGGCCGGGAGGTTTGCTTTTATGTGGAAGGAGGATGTTGCAAGTTGTACATGAAGTGATCTGTAGACACCATGGAAAGCTTTGAAGATTTTGTTTCCTTCACATGAGTCTTTGTAATGCTTGTATAGTTGATGTTGATGCTCACAGCTTTTTCTTTATTTTTATTCTGAAGGTTCTGGTAACCTGTGGTGTATTTTTTTCTATTTCCCTGTGACTTTTTTCTTCTTCCTCCCCTTTACCCTCTCTGTGTCTTTTCCCACTATGCACAGGTAAACTTCACCTACAGACTCCTTAATCTGATCTGTGGAGAATGTACAGAGTTGAAACACATCAATAAATACTTTAACTTCCACCAAGACTCCTTGTTTTATTGGCGTGGCCTTAATCCGTGGTGATGGTTTTAACCCTCCTGCCTCCAGGAAGAGGGGTATCTTCTTCCCTGGAGGGTTGCCAAGTTGCTGGCAGAGGCAGGAATTAGCTTACCTGAGCCAGTGGGGAACTCGGGCTGGAATTCCATTTTTCATTTAAAAAAGAAGAGGGAAAGTGTCTTTAACCTGAAGGCATGTGTCTTTTATTGATCTCAAAGAAATATTCATTCATTATTTCTTTAATGATTTCAACTGTATTTTATATGTTTTCTAAAAGTCTAATTGGAAAGTTTTCTGCTTTCTTTATATAGTTTTATTCCACAATCTGGGTGATTGCTTGGCATTTATCTTCTGGCCTTTCTAGTGAATTTTGTAATTATATTTTTAAATTTCATAAGATAAGAGCTGCTTGCTTGATCTTACTATTTTAACATCCTTTTTATGATGACAGATCCATCTGAGTTTATATATTAGAATTTTTGAATTTTCTGTCCTTCTCTAAATTACCTGTTTCCTTTTGGCTATTGATTTCCTGTAAACGTGTAGTGATCATTTTTTATCAAATTTAGGAATAAAGTACATGATTAGCTTAAAAAAAATAAGAGGGACAGTCAGTCAAGTTTTGTCCAGTAAAATTTAATTTAGGCTACCGATATTTATTATTATGAGACTTCTTGATATCGGAAACAATGAGTGGGGCTTGTGGCTGAATTTTCAGAGAAATGTTTGCAGCCTCTGTTTCTGAATTTATTAACCTGCCACTAGGAGGCGATGTTTTCTCCCTGAAGGAGGTTTGTTTACCTGACAACTGCTTAACAGCCCTTTGTGCCTGGGAGTGGTTTTCACTAGTGATCTAAGTCGTCTTAATGTCTGCTATTGTGTGGTGGTCCTCCCTTATCTGCCAGATACTTCCAAGGCCCCCACGTTCCAAGATGCCTGAAACTGCAGATAGTACTGAACCCTCTATATACTATTTTTTCCTATACATACATACATATGATAGTTTAATTTATAAATTAGGCACAGTAAGAGATTAACAACAATAACTAATAATAAAATACAACAATTATAACAATATAGTAAAAGTTACTGCAGATTGTAGCAACCTCAGCATACAATTTTTTAACTTTTTAAGTCAAGAACTTTCACCTTTTTACTTAAAGGAAGCACTTTATGGCTTCTCTTGGCATATCTGAATTTGCCAGCGTCGATACTCTTGTGGTTTGGGGCCATTTTAACATAAAATAAGGTTCCTTGAACACAAGCACTGTGATACCACGACCGTCTGATGACAGATGTCATGGTGTATACAATGTGGACCTGTTGGACAAAGGGAAGATTCACATCTTGCATGATGGAGTGGGACGGTGTGAGATTTCATCATGCTACTCAGAACGGTGTGGCAATTTAAAACGTGAATTATCTGTTTCTGGAATTTTCTGTTTAATTTAATTTTCTGACCACAGTTGACTGCAGGTAACTGGAACTACAGAAAGTGAGACTGTGGATAGGGAGGACTACTATATAAGTGTAAATTTGGGCTAATCTCAGAGCCCTCACCCTAGTTAAATGTAATGCTGGTATACATATATGGTGCAGTTAAGGTAACATCGCATATACACACATTATGTATAAATGTACACGTGTATACATATATGGTGTATCTTCCTTAGGATACTGGAATAGGGAGTATGCATTTTATGAGCCTCTGGCCAGGAAGCACTGTGGGACGAACCAGTTGAACAGGCTGGTTCTTTGCAATGATTAGCACTTCCCCATCTGCCTCTCCCTCCTGCACTGGCCACTCAAGAGGCTGTCAAGAAGGTTGTGAAAAAGATGAAACTTTATTTTTTGAAGCCAGTTTCTGCCAGAGTGCTCCGAAGAGTATTGTCACTTGACCCTCTGAAATATCAGCTGGAAAGTGTGGATCTACCATTCATTATCTGATGCCCAATCTAACAGAGCAGCTTCATTTATTTTAGTGCCTGCCATCTGCTGGCTGTTTTACATGCAGTGTCTCATTTAATTGTCTTGACCTTTAAAGCATGGGTCTTCTCATCTCACAGAAAGCTGAGGTCTTCTGACTGCTGAGGGATGGTGCAGAGATCCAAACCCAGCTGTGTCATAGTTGTCCCCTTAATTCAGTCCTGGAAGACAGTGAGCCCTGGGGGTCACCCCACAAGCTGGTGCCTGTCAACTAGGAGCCATCCAACTGGTCAACTATTAAGACTTTTATCCATTACCAACACTCCTGTTGATGGGCCTCCGAGAGGTTTGGGGCTGGTGAAATTGCCGTGGTTTTCATTTACACATCTGTTACCCAAATGGGGTCAATACACGGAGGCAGCCAGGGTTAGATCTGAATGTCCTGGCATCTGGGCTCATATATCTTGCTCACCCTGGATTGATACAGATCTGTTGATAGGATAGCTATATAGAGATTAAGTTTTTTAATTTTGAAAGGAAATGCCTGAGGAAATGTGTGTAAGGCAGGGACTGCCTAGCAGGCCTCACCCTAGGCCAGCTCCCCTCTGCTCCCTGGCAGCACCGTCCCCTCATCAGGTACTGAGAGAAACTTACTCACCTGGTTTCTGCCTTGGTGACTCAGCTTTGCCCTCTGGAATGTGGCCCTGCCCACCTTGCCGCCTCAGGTGCTGGCAGCTCCCAGCTGACTGGTGTGAGGTCCTCCTACCTCCCTGTCTGCTCTCAGTTACCAAGCAGAGCCAGGTGTCCTAGTGATCTGCTCTGGTTTCTCTTGCTGTGACACTGATACTCATTTTAGGAGAGACAGACTAGGACGTGACGAATTCCTAAGATTTGGGGAGGCCCAGGGTTCCACTCTAAAGGAACATACTGTCTCAACGTGACTCGGTAAAAGTGATGGACACGAACAAAATGGATAGGAGGAACCAGAAGGGCCCTTATGGCTTCTCTCATTTCACAGTCGAAACATGGTCACAAGGTCACCTGCTTTCAGTGCATAGCCAGTCTGTGGCATGTGCAACATCTTTTTTCTGGGACAAAGGGCAAAGTGGTCCTTATACAACAAGGAGAACCGGTATCTTGCCTTGTTACCTACTATGAAATAAGGGAAAACTGTCTATTCTGTCCTCCGTGAGTCCTGACATCTAGCAGGCCCTAACAACTGCAGACTGTTAGTGCCTTCCCACTGGAGTAGCTCAGGTATCCAGAGAATGGGACAGGAGACATAATCAAAAATTTTTTTGGGGGGGCCGACCCGGCGGCATAGTGGTTAAGTTTGTGTGCTTCGCTTTGGCAGCCCGGGGTTCACAGGTTTGGATCTATGCACTGCTCATCAAGCCATGCTGTGGTGGCATCCCACATACAAAATAGAGGAAGATGGGCACAGATGTTAGCTCAGGGCTATTCTATCTCAGCAAAAAGAGGATGATTGGCAATGGATGTTAGTTCAGGGGCCAATCTTCCTCACCAAAATAAAATTTTTTCTAGACTCCTTGAAATGGATGGAGCATGACTTTTTGAGGAATCTTCAGGAGTTTCTGGCCAAGTTAACCCAGAGCTGATTGAACTTAAAATGTTGAAGTCAGTGGCTCTCTCTGATTACAGTAGCAGCCTGCATCAATAAAACATTTTTAACATGTGCCCTATATTATTTTAAAATCATGTACATATAGTGTCATAAATAGGAACTTGGAAAGCACAAAAAAGATGAAATAATTTTTCCAAATTTTATTTAATAAGGGTACAGAGCCTGTTGAGTCCAGTAAAATATTCCTAGTTTTAGTGCAAGCAAAGTGATTGCTCTCCTTCTTTCTCTCTCTTAACTGAAGTCCATGGTTTTTTCAGATTTCCTTTGTTTTTACCTGATCTCCTTTTTCTGTCCCAGGATACCACCTTATATTTAGTTGTGTCTCTTTAAGCTCCTCTTGACAGTGGCATTTTCTCAGGCTTTCCTTGTTTTTGATGATTTTGACAGTTCTGAGGAGTACTGGTCAGGTATTTTGTAGGATGCTCCTCTATTGGGATTTGTCTGACGTTTTTCTCATGATACGACCCTGGGGTTATGTGTTACTGGGGAGGAAGACCACAGAGGTAAGGTGCCATGCTCACACCATCTCAAGGGTCCACGCTGTCACCGAGTCGTATCACTGCTGACGCTGGTCTTGACACCTGACTGAGGCAGTGTTCATCAGGGCCTCCCCCGTGAAGTCATTCTCCCCACCTTCCCTCTTCGGAAGGACGTCACTATGTGCCGCCCACACTCGCGAAGTGGAGAGTTATGTTCCCACATACCTTATTATTTTTTAAATTGTGTTTTAACGCTTGGAAATAGAGCAGTTAGAGTCTGGTTCTAAGGTCTCTGTTTCACTGCTATGTTTTACGGCGGTCAAAGCTGAAAGAGAGGTATTGATTGTCAGGATGGTTTCAGGGGTGTATACACAGGTCAACTTTATCAGATTGTACACTTTTAATATGTGCAGTTTATTGTATGTCAATTGTACCTCAATAAAGCTGTTTTTAAAAAAAAGCCGGAAGAGACATCTCGCAACAACAGGCTGGAGTGGGAGAAGTGCAAGATTGGCTGTGCCTATTTTAGCACAACACTAAATTTCCAATCCTATCTACAAATTCTGTTTCTGAAGTTAAGTATACAAATAGGTCTTTTAGGTGAGACATCACTTTTGACAGCAAAATTACCCATTAATGGAAACCTTTCCAGATATTTGTTTTCAAATTTCTCCATAGCATGAGTTTCTTTGGAACAAGCAAATTGGAACAGGTATTTTTCAGCTTGAAAAACAATATTACATCTTTAAGTTCAACAACTCTTTAAATACTCTGTCACAAGATGAATCTCTCTGTGTGGTATAAAGTGTTTTCTTGGTCACTTCCAATCTTATTGAAAAATATCGCAAAGATTCTACTATATTTTAAAAGTTCTTGATTCTGGGGCCGGCCCAGTGGTGCAGCAGTTAAGTTCAAGCATCCTGCTTTGGTGGCCCGGGGTTCGCTGGTTCAGATCCTGGGCGCAGACATACTCACAGCTCATCAAGCCATGCTGAGGTACATCCCACATAGAAGAACTAGGAGGACCTACAACTATGATACACAACTATATACTGGGGCTTTGGGGAGAAAAAAGAAAAAGAGAAAGACAGGCAATAGATGTTAGCTTAGGGCCAATCTCCCTCAAAAAAACAAAAGTTCTTGATTCTTATAAAAATAACTACATTGAAGACATTTTGTAGCATAGTGTGCATTTATGGTTTTCGTGTGGGCTAGCACCAGAATCTTACCTGGAAATATTTCTTTACTCCAATCAAAGCAGCCAATCCATCAGTATTACATTTTCCCAGATTTTTATAAGACATTCTTTTCCATAAAATACAAGTGAAATTTAAGAGGCAGCTATAATGTTACAAGTGGGAATTTGGAAGCCAGACTGCCTAGTTCTTTTCCTAATTTGGCCACTTACTAAACGGGAGGCCTTGAGGAAGTTATCTAAGTGCTCTGTGCCTTAGTTTCTCCATCTGAAAAAATGCGGGTGGTGATAGTCCTTACCTCATTGGGTTAGGGGTGAGTGACACAGGTCAGTGCTCAGTGCAGAGCAAATGCTCAGTGTCTCAATGTCAAGTATTGCTATTTTTAACTGTTGATCCAGTACACAGGGATCACTAAAAAAACAGTATTTGTGTACTTCAGGATTAAAAACAATTGGCAAATATTATACCATAAACTGGGCTATAATAGAAACATCTGTACTTTCATCCAAACCTTCCATATTCCTAACACTGTTCTTTTGTTTGTTTCTTCAAATTTGTGCATCTTCCAACAGCATTTACTGACAGAAGAATGGGTTATAGTGTTGCCATATTGTTTTCTGTGTGTTGTTTCAGCCATTTTTCCTGTGGCAGGAAAAAGTGATTCCATAATGATTTATAGCTTTTTGTCTTTGGCTCTAATTAAGAAACCTCAAGCTGTACATTTATCATTCCTTAATGAAATTTTGTAAATTACTAAATTGAGTATTGCGTGACTTTAAGCCCTAAAGAAATGGTAGTGGCTTGTCTTCATGCACTGGACATTTACTTTTTAAGTATCATTAATTCTACTGGCTGCATCGCATTCATTAATACCTTGAGACCCAACTTACACTGAAAGACAGGAGCATCACTGTTAATAGTAAACGGAAATCCATGGTCTTGATATTTTAAAACTTTTTTTTGACAACTTATCAGATCATAATTGTTTTAACCTGATAATATGGCCACTGAAGAGCTTGTACTAGGAGTAGAAATGTCAATCTTGCCATTTTCTTGTTCTATGCTCAAAGTACTAGTATTATCTTCAACCGCAGTGAAGATGATATTTTGCAAGAATCTTTTAAAGCCACACACACATATATTTACATTAGTTGATTAAAACTTAAGTCCCTTTAACTAGGCACATGAACACTGAGCTCAGAATGTAAGCAAGTGAGTTGGCATACTTTGATTTTTAAAAAGGCCATGTAGGCCCCAAGGGTCAGGGAGTAGGCTGGGGCACAGCTACACATGTCAGATGGGAGAAGGGATGAACTCGGATGTGCTGATTATGTGGACAGGGCAGGGGAAGTCAGAGAAAGGGAAATTCTCAATGATGTTCTCAAGACAGAGCACCAAATAAGTAGCCCAGGGTAATAAGATGCATTTCCAGAAAGACTCCAAAGACACTCCCAGACTACCAGCTCAGATCATCTGCATTTGCCCAGTTTATGGACACCAGGGTGTCTTTTGAGCAGCCCTCCTATATTTGGAGGATTTCCATATTATAAGTTCTACCCACCCAAGGCAGGAACCAGAACTCAACTTCCCAGCTGGCTGATAGGTAGGGCACAGGTGTAACTTAGGCTCGCCAGTGAGATGAACTCACAAGAGGCTTATTCAAGAGGGAACAAAGAAAGGACACAGGCCACCCTCTGGGTAGGGTGACAGTAGAGGCACGCAGCTTTCAGGCAGCAGTGGGAGCTTTACTGGTGTCCAGGGTGGGTCTCACTGGCATGAGCTGCAGTGGTGTCTCCCTGGGACCGGAACAGTGGGGGCTTGCAGAGCAGCCTTGCTCCTGGCTGTGTCTCCTTCCTTCTTGCCTCCCTGGCCCTCCCAGAGATTCTGTGAGCTTCCTCAGACTCTTTAATAATTTCCTCTTTTTTGCTCAAATTAGCTAGAGTATTCTGCTGTTTGTGAGCTGGCAAGTTGACAAAACCTCCATTAGGGCAAATTCACTGGACTCTAATGAGAAAATCGTACCTGTCGCCTTCACTTCATAAAGGAAATAGGGCTGAAAAAAAAAAGATGACACGAGAACAAGGACTCTCAGTGTGGGAAAAAGAAAATACAGATACAAGATAGAAGAAGTTCAGTCAATACCCTGTGGTCCTAAATTTGTATTGGAAGTACCAATATGAATTTGTTGGATACTTTCGCTCTTGAAAAAGTTCCTAGCTTTGTCCATCAAAAGCCCCAGAAACAATGACCAAGTCAATAGTAAGGAACATCCCTTGTGCCCAGATGATTGTCTTGAAATACCATTTCTCGCTAAAAGACAATGGCTAATTGCATGTCTGGGCAGAAAATGTACAAGATGAACCTGGAGCATCTTACCAGAAAGCAAAGAAATGATCAAGATGGGTAGGATTAGGTCAAAAGGACTCAGAGCCAACTTGAAAAGGCTCCCACTAGCCAAAGAGGGACAATTTGAACATCAATAAGCACAAAAATGGCAACAAACCAAATCATATCAAATATGTTTAAATCCAAGAATTCACAATAATACAAAAACAACCAAACACTTTGCAAACAAACTCTTCCCTTTGGAAGATGTTAGGGAATTAACTATTTTGAAAACTGCTAACTAAAGGGAAAGAATCTTTATCTTTCCTTTCCTATACAAATGTTACCTCTGGGCAACCACATAGATGAGATTTCTCTTTACAAAAGTATTCCAGCAAGTAAATGAAGAAGGAATGATAAATTGAAACGTTTCTGTTTGCATTTCCTAATGAATTTAGAGTCTAAGCGTGGAGCTAGTAATACAAGAGACACCAGACATGTGCCTCATGTTGAGAAACACACTACCACCTATGAAATAATCTTCCCTCCAAAAAAACCCATCAAATCTTTATCCGATTAAGCCTCTTAGATACATATGACAACTTGCAGGTAATGCAAAAGGCAAGGGAATTCACTAAACAGACAATACTTTGAGAATCTAATCAGCAAGGTCCTGACTGTGGGAAGTCTGCAGAACAAATGATCTGATTTCTTCAGTAAATAAATGTAACACAAATATAGAAAACAGCAAGAAACAAACATGCAACTTACAGTGTTATTGTCAGGCTCCATCCTTGTCATGGCTACTGGGGAGACGAAACATAACCTTGCTGACAACCCCCCAGCACACCATGCGCCTGTCCCCAGAACAATGGCCCCTCCCCACTGAAAGCAGCCACTCTATTGACTTCCCCTGGTCATTACTTTCCTGTTTTTCTTTATGTGGTTTTTTTCACCCAGGCCTGAATCTCTATACACTAAAGTTTAGCTCTAGCCTGCCTTCTGTTTGTTTGGTTGGTTTTAAATATGTCTTTTAGGTCTCTTTTAATCTAGAGGTTCCCACTTCATCTTTTTTTTTCCTTTTAACTTTAACAATAAAAAGTTTTAAGTAATAATGGAAAACCAGAAAACATTTACTTACATTTTCACTTATTCATTTAGTTTTTTAATAATCTAACAAATATTTATTGAGTGTGAGCTGGGGGACTAACAGACACTGATCCTGCCTTCAGGAGCTTTGCATTCTGAGAGGGGAGTGACGCAGGGCCATGGATCTTTCACTGTTGTCACAACAGCCTGGAATGGAGCCTAGTGGAAGAAGGCAGAGCTTCCAGGAGGCCATGCGTAGTCAGGGAGCAATGATGATGGCTTGGAATAGGAGACCGCAGTAGGGAAGGAGAGAAGGAGAAAGATTCCAGGCATATTTTGGAGGTAGAACTGACAGGCATGTTGATTTGTTTGTGTTGTTTGTTTGTGGGTGGGATACAGAAAAGGAAGAAGCGGGTGAGGTCTTTAGAATTGTTTCACTAAATGGATGAGGAAGCCATTTACTAAGATGGCCAGATCTGAAGTAACATAAACGAGATGGAACTCATGGCACTAAAACCTGCTGATCTGCTACAAAAGGGGTGTCTCATGTAGTCTCCCAGCTTCCCAGAGCATCATCTTTTTTTTTTTTTTTTTGCTGAGGAAGATTCACTCTGAGTTGCCAGTCTTCCTTTTTTTTGCTTGAGGAATATTAGCCCTGAGCTAACATCAGTGCCAATCTTCCTCTATTTTGTATGTGAGTCGCTGCCACAGCATGGCTTGATGAATGGCCCCGGATCCGAACTCACGAACCTGGGCCACCGAAGCAGAGTGCGCCGGACTTAACCACTACACCACGGGGCCAGCCCCCAGAGCATCATCTTTTACAAGGAGCTAATAAGCCTTCATATAGAAGGCACTCAGTGCTGTCATTTGAATGCAATACATATGCAGTGCGTTTACTGAGATTCCAGGTCAAGAGGAGGCCGTGCAGGCCAAGAGCCTTCTTCTGTGATCACTGTGTCATGTCAGCTCACTGAATGCATGCTATGTGTGTGACAGAGGCAGAAGTGTAACCATATGTCATTACATTGAACCCATTTGGTTTAATCTTCATAAAATTATGATAGATGAGGTAAATGGTGGTATTCCTAAATTGTAAGTGAAGAAATCCAAGAGCAGAAGCCTGAGCAAGGGCTTAATATATGGACATGCTCATCAGCTTCATGGACTGTCCTCACTCATGCTTGCAACAGCATTTCGAGAGTCTTCTGTGGACCAGGCAAGTCAAAGTGCCCTGGAATATAAACTCTAATTGAGGAGTGCACCAACTTCTGGAAGAACTGTGGAGGAAGAGATTAACCAGGCTACAGCTGCACCAACACAAAAGCAAAAGTCACACTAGGTGTCAAATACATAAAACTTGTCGTTCTAGAAGGTTTAGATATATTCACAAATGACGCCTCCATAACTGGTTCCTTCAGCCTTACCCCATTCACTCTAAACCTCTCCTGCACCTCATTTGTAGACCTCTCCTCGCAGGAGTGGGATTTGCCTGCAGGCCTGGCACAGTCTGCCCGGCTGGGTTTGCCACCTGCTCTCACTGTCTTGGACGGTAACAGAGCTCTGCGGTTTCACTTGGGTGGGGCTCACTGACGTGGCCTCACTCTCTCCCACCTTACCACAAGTTGAAGCCAGTGTCTTTTAGCCTGTGGTCACCCTCTAAGTGGCCCTGACCCCAAGGACATTGGGGCTAGTTGGGGAAGCCTTTTGAGGGGGTCCCAAGGACACAGACCTGACTTTCCCCCCAGGCAGTCCTGGGATCTGGAAGAGAAGGACTTCTGGAGAGGTGACAGCTTCAGAGCAGGAGTGCTTGGGGGCGGGGCGGGGAGGTGATGGAGGCGGTGTGAGCTGGTCGTTGCAGCAGAGAAATGACACAGGCTTCAGGCTGAAATCTGGGTCTGAGGCTGGATTTGCTCCCTATGAGTGTGGAATGTGGCCATATGCTTTAGGCTGTCTGCTCTTGGGTTTCTTCAGTTACAGTTTAGGAATAAAAGCACACATATCATGATTTTATGAAGATTAAGCCAAATGGATTTAATGTAAATTGGCATGACACAGTGATCACAGGGGAAGGGTCTTGGCCTGCACGGCTTCCTCTTGACCTGGAGTCTCAGTAAACGCACTGCATATGTATTGCATTCAAATGACAGCAGTGAGCACCTTCTGTGTGACGCTTATTAGCTCCATGAGATAAAAGATGAGGCTCTGGGAACCCGGGAGACGATGTGAGACTCTCCTTTTGGGGCAGAGCAGCAGGCCTGAGCACCACGGGTGCCATCTCATTTACGTTACTTCAGACCCGGCTTCCTTCCAATCACCCACACAAACTGAAGGGGACCATGCCATTGGTAACTGTGGTACCAAAGCAGCACCTACAACGTACTGTAGGTGACTTTGTCTCAGTACACAGAAAATAATGTTTTGATATCTTCTATTTAGCTTTATATGATACAAGGTGGTAGATTTATTTTCCATTTATTAAATTGACATGACTTATTGTATGAGGCTCCAAGGACTCAAAGATGAGTAAGACACTGACAGAAATGCAAAGACAAGGTGACAAATTCCACGACAGAGGTACAAACTGACCTAGTTCTTGTTCAGAGGGAAGGAAACTCTCATGGAGCAGGCAGTACATCAGTCAGCAGGGGCTAGGTTTGTCGCAGTTATGAACAACCCTCAACTCTCATTGCCTTAACACCCCAAAAGCTGACTTCTCATTCATGCTATGGATCCAGTACACGTCAGCAGGGGTCTCTGCTCATTGCAACCACAGGGTCACAGGCTGCTGATGGGGGTTTTAAGCAACATGTGCTTCCAGGATCGCAATGGCAGGGGCAGAAGGCAAGGGAACTGTGCGCTGCCTCCTCACGCTCCTACCTGGAAGTGGTGCATATCCCCTCACTTGACATTTCCCTGTCCACAGTGAGCAATATGGCCACACCTAACTTCAAAAAGGAGGGGTGCAATCCTTGCCTGTGCCCAGAAGGCAGAGACCTAGAAACACCCCGTGAACAACACTAATGACCACTGTGGGTGACTCTGTCCCAATACACAGAGATGAGTGTACAGGAGGAGGGCTTCCCTGGGGATGAGAAGCCTTAGGAAAGGGCCAAAGGTAGAAAGTCTGGCTGCAGAGAAGGGGTCCACATAGGAACACTGGAAGGCTAGTTTGCAAAGGAAGATAGGCCACATTGTGAAAGCCACGCTCAGGAGGTCAGACTTGATCCAGGAGACACTGAAGGTTTTAAAGGAGCTGTGGTTCAGGAAGATTAGCCTGATTGCTGTGTGTAGGAAAGAAGAGAGGGTGGCAAACTAGAGGCAGGAGATCCATTTGCTTCTTACACAGATCCAGGCAAAGGCTGGTGAGGACTTGAACAGGGTCTTCAAATGGGGAGGAGAGAAAGGGCTGTATATATATCAGCTACCTGAGAGAAGGACTTGGCCAGATTTGGAACTAATTAGACATGAGATGTATGGGGGTGGAGAGTCAGAGGTGATTCCAAGGTTTTGAGCCTGAGAGAGTGATACTATCATAATCAGAGAAAACAGTGGAAGGTGGGCAAGTTTGGGAAGGAACTTTAGGGCTTGTTGATTGCAAAGCAGGGATTTTTACTTTGTTTACTCTTGCTTACCAGCACCTAGAACAGTGCTTAGCATATAATCTGTGCTCAATCATATTTGTTGACTATATAATACCAGTGGAACACAAATAGGGAAGTTCCAGGCAATTGTGAATGTGGGATTGGTACTCCTTCATAGTGTCAATGCTAGGAAGGCAGATTTACCTATTTGGAGCTATAAGATGAGACGAGATGCCAAGAAAGTGCAGAGAAAAAAGGGAGAACGCTGAAGAGGGAACTTTGGGAACCATGACATCTAGGGGCCAGAAAGTAGGACCAGAGTCCAGGGAAGTCGTGCATTGGAGGGCGGGATCAATCAGTATCAGATGCTGCAAATGAATCAAGGATGCTGGGAACGCTGGGAACAGTAAGAGGACATTTGGTTGAACAACTCAGGTCTCTGGTGAACCACCCAGGGACAGCTGGCTGCAGGCCACACCAAGGACCTCCTAACAGTGGAGAAGAGGAAGCTCCTGGCCACGAGGGAGAGTGGCTGGAGAGGGAGGCTGGGCCAAGGGGAGGTTCTGGTTTCTGTTTGGGTTTGGAGGGGTTATAACTGAGACTTAGTTATGTAGCAAGAAGGAGAGAGATGGAAGATTCAAGAGGGAGGGAGAGAAACCATGGTTGGCATCAAACAGGCGGACGTCAGGGCTGTCTTCCAGTGAAAGGCCCCTTCTCGGAAGGGACGAGAGCAGGTGGATAACTTTTGTTGGTAGGTACTTACTGAGGGCCTGTGATGTGCGGGGCATGGTTAATGCCAATGGCCACCACCAGTCAAGTGGCCGCATCTTACCTTCCCATCACCTTCAGGCCCCTGTCCTTCTTTGCCTCTTTCACCAAAGGGGCGGAGGTTCTCGGGAGGCCCGCGGGAGGCGGGAAGGGCGGCGGGGCGGCGGGCCTGGGAGTGGTGGCGCGGCCGTGCGGCGGGGCGGGCCCCGGAGGCCACACCCTGAAACTACCTGCGCGGGGCAGGAAGCCGAGCGAGCGCCGCGGTGGCCGGCGTCCTGGGCCTGCGCTGGACCTCGGCACGCCCCGCGCCCCCGGCCCCGGCCCCGGGGCGATGGGAGCCCGCCGCCCGCGGGGACGACGCCTCTGAGACCCCCGACCGGCCACCGGGACCATGAAGAGCAATCGGGCCCGCCAGGGCGGAGGGGGCGCCAAGGACTTCGGCGCGGGACTCAAGTACAGCTCGCGGCCTGAGGTGGGCGAGCGCGAGGGGCCGGCCCGAGCAGCCCCCCTACGTCTGGCCCGGCCCAGCCCGGCGAGCGCGGGGGCGCGGGCGCCGTCGGGGCCGGGGAGCGGGCCTGCAGCGCTGCAATTGGTCGTGGCAGAGGGAGCCGCTCCGTTGCCCATTTGTGGCCGGGCGCTGGCCCGACAGGTGAAATTTCCTGTTTGGCGGGTGCCTGGCCGGACTTTGGTACCCGTCCTGCTGCGCGCCAGCCACGATGCAGGCGGGGACCCTCGGGGCTTGGAGACGCCGGATCGCTCCTCCAGCCCCCTACCCTCTCTGTCCTTTCCCTCACCTGAAAACGGGGCTCGTGTCGGTCCCTCCACGAACTCCGCGCTGTCAGCGCACATCTGGAAGGAACCAGGGCGGAGGCTCGGAGGGGGTGATTTGGTCTGGGGAGGGAAGTTTCCGGGGCCTTTGGAGTCGTAGCCATCCTGGGCCTCTGCAGGAACTTCTTTTTTTCTTCCTGGTCAGAAGGTGTTTGGGGCCCTTTGCAGAGGGCGTGCGGGAGGCCAGGGCTTTGGCTGCCATGAAGCCTGGAGCTAAGGACCCCAGGGCTGGACTTGCCTGGGCTCCTCCAAGAGGATATGGAGCTCTTTGGGAAGGTGCCTCGATGGGAAGGGATGTGGGAACGTGTGTCCTGAGCCTGTTAGAAGATACTGAAGCTGAAAGCTCTTGTTTGGCAGAAAGAACAATAAGAGACCTCTTGAAAGATCTCAAAGATGTTAGATCTTAATGTAGAGAATTGGGGAGGGTTGTTAGTTACTTTACTGAAGGACACACCTAGGTGGCAGGGCCCAGGCAGGGCTAGCAGCCATGCTTCCACCTCTCTGTCCAGCGGGGACCCCAGGTTTTCTGGAAGGCCAGTGCCCACCAGGTCAGGAGTGGCACTGAGCAGATGCTGAGAGGCAGGGCTGTTGTGTGAGGAAGCTTTGCGGCTCTGCAAATGATGGGCTGCCCTGCACTCACTTTCTCCCATGTTCCTGGGTCCAGTAACCTCTGCTGCCCCACACTGTGGCCTTGGCTCCCATGTCAGGCCTGATTTTGGAGCTCTCTGAAGCGTCCTGACTTAGGGAACTTGCAGAAGACCAGATTCGGGCGCTGCGGTGGTTAGCCAACCACAAATAGCAACTGAGCTTGGACACCCTTGTTTTCTCCACTTTTCACTCCCCGGGAGGAAGGAAGCGTGGACCGAGCCAGCCTGGAGGCTTGCGCCTGTGTTCCGGCTGAGTCTCTGCCCTGCTTGAGGCAGATTCGCCCGGATGGACGCCTTCTCTTTTCCTTTCTGTGATTGCCATGTTTATGAATCCTTGATAATTGCCTACTGAGGCTCTAGACTCCTGCCTCCTCAGCAGAGGGCCTGCTGTTTGGTATTTGTTATTTCAGGGCTGTTTTTCTTCCCAACTGACTTCCCTTTCTGGGACTCTCCTGCTGACACTGGGAGAGCTGGGCCTTCCTGGACTCTCCTCTGCACCGTCTCCCTGCCCACACTCCCTCCCCCAAGGGGGCCAGACCTGGAGCTCACCTCCACACTCTTCTCTGAGCCCTGCGGCCAGCTGACTTCTCTTGTCACCTGCAAGCCCTTGCTTTCTTGGTCCCTGCTCATTTTCTCATTTTCTGTGAAGCTCATCCGTTCTCCACTCCATTGGGCTCTTCCTTCCACTTCTGATTTTGTGACTTTCTTTCAGATGGCTCACTCTTCGTCTTTTCTCCTGCAGAGCTCCGTTGAGCCAACTCTGTACCTAGTCCTGGGCCAAGCACTGTTGGAGGGTGGGGTCTCCAAGACAAATAAGATGGTTGTTTCCCTTAAGGAACTGACAGTCTTGAGAGCAGTGCTAAGATTAGATGTGACACAGTGTGTCCTGAAGGAAGCAGCCTGTGATGCCCAAGCTCATTTCCATTGCTCCAGGAATTTTTCAAATATTCCTCCCCACTCCATGCCTTATTAGAAGTCTCACTCCCTGGATCACCCTGCAGTGTTTGCAGTCAGGGCCTGCAGACTCGGCCCTGACTCGTTCCCTGACCAGGAGGTGCGTGCTGCCCCTGAGTTTGCCCTCTGTGTCAGCACAGCTTGGCTAGGTCAAGGCAGGCCCCACACGGCCACTGTTGCTTTTGAGTTCCTTGTTCCCAGCTACTTCCATCCCTGCGTGGGTGGAGAAAGGTTCTGTTTGGTGGTACTTGTATCTGGCTTCGTCCTTCCCAAGGCTGACCACTCTGTCCCCTGCCCCACCCCCACCTGTTGCCATCATGTGGGAAGTGGCTGCCTCTGTGTTCCCCACCATCTCTGGGGCCCTGATGCACACACTGTGTCTGGGGATTGTGTGAGCCCTGCCTGCATGAGAGCAGGTATGCAGATGCCAATTATCATGGCCATTAATGAGAACTGGGAAACCTGCCCCACCCGGTGCCCCCTATTGAATATTTCATGGTGGCCTTGAAGCTGCTTTGACAGTCACTGGTTCCTTCTCAAGTCAGGATTGGCCCAAGTAAGACTCAGTGTCCCCTAGGCATGCAGAGACCAGGACTGGAAAATCAGATGTTGTGGGAGCTAGGCTGTACAGCTCTGGCTATTCAGAGAGTTATCTCTTTGTTAATTGATCAAACATCCACTCATCCACATAACAAATATTTATTAGGTGCCCACCGACTGAGCGTGGGCCAGGTACGGGGCAATAACACTGAGAGAGACCCCAGTCACACGGTCACTGCCTTCAGGGAACATCCAGTGCAGTGTGGGAGACAGGAAGTTAAGTTCCATGTGATAGTACTAGATTCAGGATGAGCCCAGGGTGGCCACCTAGGGGAGCATCTCACCCAGGCCTGAAGGGCAGGGTAGGTGAATTGGGGCTGGGGCCCCTGTGATGTGGTGGCGGGAGTGTCCCACATGGAGCCGAGATCTAGTGCCGCCGCTTTCCTGCCAGATGATCTCAGATGTTACCTACTCTCTAAGCCTCAATTGCTGTGGCTATAAAATGGGGATGATGTCTACGGTACAGGTTTGTGGCAAGGATTGAAAGGGGTACTTTACATGAAAGCCCTTTGTAAGTTGCAGTGTGGTGTACACAGCACAAGTTTGAATTTCTGAGATGGGAAAGGCCTTGAGACAAACAGTAAGGGGGTGCAGTGTTAGTAGGATGCGTGTGCAGAGGCCAAGAACCCAGATTGTTGGTGGGCACCGACCTCGCAGAAGAGCCGGCCTGCCCTGCTGACACAGGGAATCTGTCCGAGGAGTGTTGGGAAATGAGACCCTCTTCCTATGGTCTTCCGGTTTTCATTTCCTTCCCTTTACGCAGCTTCTATGAGAAAGCTCCTTCTGTGAAAAGGAAATGTGTGCCGAGACCACTGTAACCAGCTGCTCACTCCTTTCTCCCTCATTCTCCCCTCCCCCTCCCACCATAAGAAACAAAACTTTAAAAAAACTTCCTCTTTCTTGGTTCTCTTGAGCATGTGCTAGGCTCTCTGGAAGGCCCATGTGCAGGGAAGGTGTGTGCTGGGAAGGTGTGTGCAGGGAGGGTGTGTGCAGGGAAGGTGTGTGCAGGGAGGGTGGGTGCAGGGAGGGTGTGCAGGGAAGTTGTATGAAGGGAAGGTGTGTGCAGGGAGGGTATGTGCCGGAAAGGTGTGTGCAGGGAGGGTGTGTGCAGGGAGGGTGTGCAGGGAAGTTGTGTGTAGGGAAGGTGTGTGCAGGAAGGGTATGTGCAGGGAAGGTGTGTGCAGGGAGGGTGTGCAGGGAAGTTGTGTGCAGGGAGGGTGTGTGCAGGGAGGATGTGCAGGGGGTGAGGGAAGAGTGGGAAAGGTAGTAAGCAGTGGGAAACTAAGATGGTTCTTTAGGTGGAGACTCACCTCCCAGGGCTGGGCGCCTCCTTCTCCAGGGGGCTTCCCTGCACCTTGGTCCTGGGAAGACCTGGAAATTCGTGGCCCTCATTTAGGAGATGGGAAGACTGAGGTGTAAGAGAAGACAACCCTAGCTTGATAGCTGCCCAAGTAAGAAGCCCAAGTTGCCTACTACCTGTGAGAACCGTCTGAGGGTGGGTTTGCCCAGAGCTGACAAGATGCCATGTCATCGACAGGCTCCCCTACCTGGGCGTCTCACTGTTCCCCAGAGGGCGTGACTGCCTGTGTGGTGGCCAATGGCCACTTGAGTCCTGGAGTTCCCCTGGTGTCAGTTCTTTCTCTGGCCTGTGGTTCTGCCCAGGCTGTTGGCTCATGTCTCTCCTGAGAGACAAAATCTGTTCTTGGAAGAGGAAGGAGAGTGTGACAGAGCCCCCAAGGAGCCAATGGCCCAAAGATGTTGTTGCTTCTGACACTGTGCACATGCTACTGGAGTATCTAGAATACTAATAATCATCGCTAGCATTTTATTGAGCATGTACCATGTATTACACCCCTTAGGGGTGAGTACTATCATTATTACCCTTTTCTAGGTGAGGAAAATGGAGCACAGAGAGGCTAAGTAACTTGCCTAAGGTCACAGAGCGAAACAGTAGTGGGATTGGGATTTGAACCCAGGTCATCTGGCTCTGCTGTATTCTACTTGAACTACTATAGTGCAAGACAGGTTTGTCAGCCCATTGGGCTCAGGAAGGGAAGGATTACTAAGGGTAAGAATTGGTTTGATTTGGGTGAGAAACTGTATTTCTCTTGGGATGTTTCTGAGATACCTGGGGCTTAGCAAAATTATAATAGCTGTTAGGTAGTATGGGAATGGGAGTGGGAACTCCTGGCCTTCTAGAGGATTCTCACCTAGAATGGCAGTGGTGAGAAGCGTGTTTTGGGTTTGCTCAGAGCTCATGGGCAGTAATTGCCCCTTTTGTTTTGTTAAGAACTTTTTTAGAAGCAGGTCCCTACTAAAAATTCCATCTTGGAATCTCATATTTTCAGAATTTGCTTATTCTGTCCAGGCTTAGCAACAGAATCCTTAGAATCCTTGTGATAGTTGACTACTGGTCAGAATCTTGGGTCCTTTGTCTCTCTGAGATGGGATGAGGATGTTGAAAAGGTGGAGAAGAGTGTGATGATGACAATCGTTTCTACCCATCACTGGATATGTGCACTTCAGTTCATCATCTCTCTTTACCCTCACAGCAACTAGATGAGGAAAACACCTAGGTTACAGATGAGAATACTGAGGCTCACAGGGTTTGTGTCATGGCCCAAAGGCAGTTAGAGGTGGAGCAAGGGTTCCAGCCCAGATCTCCGTGACTTCAAAGCCTAAGCACTTAACCGTAGTGCCATCATACAGTTGTATCTCAGAGACCGTGGTGATGGATGTGTGTCCCCAGCACAGTCCCAGAAACATCATTGCACAGAGGGTGGTGAGCACCAGGCGCCAGCTCAGGTCCACTGAAACCTTTCCCACCAAACTTGTCTGCTTTCCTCTTTTAATGAGGTGACTCACCTGGTAGACCAGGAGACTGGCCGGAGATGTGATTTCAAAAAGGCTTTGAACAAAATGTAGCTTGCTTTATTAGACACATGATTAAAAATTATAATGGAAATTTTACAATGAAACCAATTCATCCACCAAGCCAAGAAATCAAGTTGTTTACATTTTTCCTCCCTCTTTCCACTCCTTACCCTATGCAAACATTTTACCTAGTTTGTTGTTGAGCACATACAATTTGTGTTCTGGGAAAGACATATCAGCCTCCTGTCTGCTGGACACGGTGGAGGCCTGGGGGCTGGAGGATAGTGAAGTCTGGTAAGTTTGTGTCCAATTGAACGACTGTGCCCAAGAGGGTCCATTCATGGATCCAAGTCATGGGCGGTGGCCTCAGGGCTGCTCCTGACTCCCTCCTGGGTTCTGTGCCATTTCTTATTTGGTAACAACTCTGACAAGGTCTTGGAGCATTTGCTTATCATCTTTGTAGATGACACCCTACTGAGAGGGAAAGGCCGATACTTTGGATGACTTAATTATGAGTCAGAAGGACCTGGACAGCCTGTGTGATAGGCTGCCAAGAAGAGAATTGTGTCCATCCGCGTTAGGAGTAAGAGCTGCGGTTACTGCACCACCCCTACCAGGAAGCAAACCCACCTCCGAGAAGTCAGAGACGCATCACAAAAGATCCACAATTTTGAGTTGATGCAGGCTCAGTAAGAGCCAGGCATGTAATAAGGCTCCCTAAAATCTAAAATAAATTCCCTTCCCCCACATTTTTATTTGGTTATACCTTTTAAAATTATTGTAAAGACTAATATATACATATTTAAAGATATTTGGCTAACTCAGATAAGTAGAAAGAATTTAAAAGTGGGGGGAAGTACCCTAAGAGGCATTTAAATAATTTGTTGTTGCCTATGCATGTTTTCTAAAAAAGTTGCTTTTTTTCTGATTACAAAAGTTTTTTTTTAAGTCAAGCAATATAGAAATATACAAAGTAGAAAGTGAAATTCCTCTGGAATTCTCTCCCCCGGATTTTATAACCCCTATAAATAGTTTGGCTTATATGCTCCCACAAGACTTCTCTGCATATACTGATACTTATGTGGGTATTAATGTATACGTGCACACGTGTTCTCCCCAAATGGAATCCTAATGTCATTCCTATACTGCAGGTCCAGACATGTTGTAATTAATTAATTCATCAAACATTTATTAAATACCTTAACCCTTGCTAGGACTGTGGAGCAAGACACAACCCCATCCTCAAGGAGCAGGTGGTTGACCTTGAGACGGTGAGATTGGAGGTGTGCTTGGGGTGCTATGGGAGGAAGCTGCCTCACTGAAATGGTGGGGGAGGGCCCTCCTGGGGAGCTGCTCGGAGGCCACGCCTGAGCTGAGTTTAAGGGCGGGGGAAGTGCCCATATACTTTTTGACTTTTTTTTCATTTAACATTTTATCTTGGATAGTTTTTCCATTTTGTTACCTACTCTTTGAAAAACTATTTTTGATCGCTGCACAAGCTTTCATCAAGTGAATATATCATTATTTATTTTTATTACTTGTGTGTGCTAATGAACGTGTTATTGGACAATTAATGGAAATAGAGCAATGGGGATAAGGGAGGTCATTGACGAATAGCCCTCTTGGAGGCCACACTGGTCAGACCGTATTTGGATTGTTCTGTTCAATTCTGGGTCCCGTGTCGTGACTGGAGTATTGCTAACTGAGGTTGAATGAGGTGGCCAGAGGTTTAGAAAACACTTGGGGTGACTGAGTTGAGGATGTTTAGCCAGAGAAAGAGCAGACTCAGCATGGTTGCCGACTTGGAGTGTTTCAGGAGCTGCCCGAGCAGGAGAGGTTGGGCTGCTTCTACTGCAATGCGAATAATGTGCAGGGTTACTGAGATGCTGATCGCTCTTGGGTAAGGGAAGAACTTCCTAATCTGGGCACTAAATGAAGATTCCGTTTCCCTCTGGGAGGATGGGAGATGGGATGATGTCTACAATCTGTCCCAGCTCTAGGAATCCGACTCCAACGACAGGGTTTCGTATTCCTCTCCTCGCTGGTGTATCCTTTTACTTCCAGCCTGGAGATTCTGGTTGGTCATCACAGACGTGGGCCCCCAGGCGCCGTCCCCGGTGGTGGTGCTCTCCTGTTTGCATAGTCCTCCTTTCACCCGAACAGCCTCTGAGATTTTAGCTCCGATAACATGCCTGGGAGCTATGGAACAGGTGTGTTCGGAATCTAGGCAGAAGGCGGGTGGGCTTGGGGCTTTCCGCTAACTTCTGCAGCTGTCCGCCAAGGCAGCTGTTAAAAAAGGTTAAACAGACTGTGGTACCCACGTCCCATAGAATACTACTCAGCAATAAAAAGGAACAAACTTGGTGCATGCAATGACTCAAATGGTGCTCCAGGGAATTTTGCTGAGTGAAAAAAGTCAGCCATCACCAAAGATTGTACATTGGATGATTCATTTATATGACATTTTTGAAATGACAATTATAAAACTGGAGGATAGATTAGTGGGGGGGGCAGGAGGGAGGTGGGCTTGGTTACAAAAGGGCAGCAGGAGCGATCCTGTGTTGGACCTACTCAGAATCTTGACTGCTTGTGGATACAGGCATCTATACCAGTGATAACATCATATGGAGCTCAATACTCATACACAAGTGAGTGCAAGTAAATGGGAAATTAGGTCCGGGGTTATGTCAACATTGTGGTATGATAATGTGGCCTTACTGGGGGAAACCAGGCAAGGCGCACGAGGGATCTCTCAGTATTATTTCTTACAACTGCACGTGAATCTACCATGATCTCAATAAAAATTTCAATAATTAAAATAAACCCAGTAGCCCATGAAATCAGAATGTGGGTTCAGTGAAAAGTCGAGAAAAAGACTGAGAAGAAGTTACATGGTGCTGCCTTCGCCTCCCGCTGCTCTTGTCTAGTTTCCAGGGGAATCTGCCAGATATGCCTCTGCTCCCTGAGTGCAGTGATGGGGGACAGGAGAAAGTGGGCAGTTGCTGGGGCCAGGAAGAGGATCTCTGGCAAATAGAGACAGGGCATGCAAGCTTAGTGGGATCAAGGAGCTGGGGTAGGGTGGGGTGGAGGTGGAGAATGAGGGCTGGTGGTGGTGTCTTGGAGCCAAGATGGAATTCTCTGGCTGGAATTACAAAAGAGGTTGTGTCCTGGGAGGAGCATTTAACTGAGGACTGGGAGAGATGGGGCTGGGTATAGAAGGTGGCCAGGCCAGGCTGACACCAGAGAGCTTGGTGGGCTGTCAGCAGCACGCTGGAGTGTGGACTGAGCATTCTCTCCCCTTCCAGGGGTGGATGAGGGTACCTCGGGGACACAAGTTTGGAAACTTCCCTGGGCCCTGCACCTGGGATTATACCAGCTTGCCCTGGGTAGGCCACCTAAGTCAGACCATGAAGAGAGAAGTCCTTCAGTCAGTCAGCCAGTCAATCAAGTGCTAATCCTGGGCAAGGCCAAGGGTAGAAGGGGGGGAGGAGAGAAGCAGTATGAAGAGGAAACTGGGGTACCCTGACCTCCTAGGACTGCCTGGTCTCCCCAGCGTGGCAGAGGGGAATCACTGATGCCAGGTGGGTGGTGCAGGTCACAAGGGAGGTGAGGTCCAGGGAGAAAGTCCTGTGGATTGAGGTGGTCCATGGATGTTTCCTGGAGGGGCTCAGCCTTGGGCTGCATCCTCAAGGGCAGGCGGGTTTGGTAGGTGGTCAGGGGAGCCGAGCTATTCTGACTGGGCAGGATGAGACCAACTTCTTGATTCCTTACGAGATTGGGGGCCTTCTGGCTGGGGGCAAGGTCAGAGGTGGGGGGAATCGGCTCCCCTAGACCAGTGTTGAAGGAGTGGAAATCCAAATCCAGTGGTGGGCACGGCATGCTGCCTCTTGGGCCCAAGAAGTGGGTTTTATAATTGGTAGAGTTTTGCAGAGTGTTCTTTAAGGCAGTTAATCTCTGAGCTTTGTTGTGCTTGTCTGCAACACTGGGGAAGGAGGGGTAATAGCTGGTCCCCCTGAGAAGTGGCAGAGCGTCCTGAGAAGACACTGGCTTTGGCGTCAGATTCGGGTCTGAAATTCAGCCCTGCCACTTTTTAGATATCTGGGTTTTTGATGTTACCCTCTTTTAACCCATTTCCTCATCTGAAAATGAAACCTAGTTGTTAAGAATTAGGGATAATTTATATTAAAAACACCCAACATGGCACAAAGATGCACAAAAATAATGACTATGTTTGTAGTGGCCTTAGCCCCTCAGCGAGCTGTGAGGCTCAGAGATGGCAAGTGTGAACGCCCCTTGGGGACCGTCAGGGCGCCCCAGAGCCTCCATGGCTTTGGTCCATGTGCAGACCCCTTTCCGATGGCTGCCCAGGAGGGTCTTGGGTTAGGCACTGGCTAACTCGGGGGTTTTGAAACCTGTCGTGGTCTCGGGGAGGCCCTCTGGGTCCTGCTGCTACTTCAACCAGTCTGTTTATTGTTTTATTATTTTGAGGTGCTGCAAAAAATTGCATTTGAAATAAGATTTCAATGTTTTGGAAAGATTAGAAACTTGCTGTGTAGACCGATGCCCAGAGCATAGATGTGGTCAGGTGAACGCGATGGCTTTGCTGGGTGAATCTCCTCTGGGCTGTGAGTGGGGAGAGGCCCCTGGGAGGGCTTTCTTCTCTCCCCCAGGCCCTCCTGCCTTCCTTAGGGGAGAAGGGGAGGCAGGGTAGGGGGACAGGAGCTGGAGGCTTCCTGGTGCTCTCCGTCAGGGCAGAGTGACGAGAGGCCAGTGGATGTGGCCCAGCCTTGACTTGCTCTCCCCAGGGCTTCTGGGAAGACTGAGCGGTCTGCTCCTGCCTGGCTCTTTGAGGCCTGCATGGTAGACTTGTGCTGTTAAGGTTTTTTTGTTTGTTTGTTTCATTTTAACGTGTGAACATGAACTCCAGCTGCTCCACCAGACCAGAGGGAGGAATGGGACTTGCCCAGCTTCGGGCAGATGAATGGACGGTGGATGGAGAAATTACAATTGAAGGGAGATGGTGGGTAGGCCCCTGACATTAGCAGGAATACGCTCATTATGTTTTATAGCACCTCCACTTAGAAGTCTGTAAAGGGTTATTAACCCTCTTTCAAGAGGGGAAAACTGAGGCACAGTAAGAATTATTTGCCCTGATGGCTCAGGGTTCTCAGCCCTGAACCCTTATCCAGGTCACACCCATCCCAACTTCAAAAGGGAAAGAAGAGGCTTGTATCTGGGGGTCCTCCCCCCGGTCTGTTCTTTGTCCCCTTACAGGGTCTTGTTGTAGGTGTGTGTGGTCCCAGGCCCGCGGCTGTGTGGGCAGGGCCCTGGGCAGTGCAGGGAGCTGGGGAGGGGCCGTAGCTGAAACCTGCAGGGGACAGACACTGGCGGCAGGGACCTCCGGGCTCCTGTGCTGACCGTGCCCGCGGTTGGCTGAGTCAGGCCCGGGACTTTCCTTCCTGCTCTCGCCAGGTATGCAGAGTTTGGGATTATTTCCTTCAGTAGGAACTGTTGGCTGTGGGTCAGCTTTCTGTTCCCCGGCCGGCTTGGGGGCACAGATCTACAGGTAATTCTTGATCCTCCTTGGGGCCCCACAGCCTCACCCATTTCCCAGCAGCTCCTTTTTCTGGTGGGGCAGCTAGGACAGTGACAGGGTCAAAGGGCAAGGGTGAGAGGATTAGGCAACAAAAAAGCAGAGGTTTAGTGAGTCCACCACCAGCCGACCAGGCCTCTGCTGGGAGTGTGTGTCTCTGAGGCACTCTGGTGGCAGCCTCAGGGACTTGGGGTGGTGCGTATAATCTGTCGTGGGAGGGTCTCAGGGCGCAGAAGCCAAGTCCAGCCCCCACGGCAGGTACTTTGCATCCCAGGTGGTTGCTTAAAATAGGCCAACTGAAACTCAGCACGACCGGCCGGCTCCTCTCACTGTGACGGGAAGTGGGTGAGCGAGGCAGCCTCTTGGAAATGGTAGGCGGCAGTGTATCTTGAACTTTCAAGTTCCTAAGAATAACCTGGGGCACTTGTTAAACTTGCAGATCCCAGGGCCCTGCCCGCGACCTGCTTATAGCAGAACCTCCAGGGCGAGAGGCTTGGGAATCTGGATGCTGAGCAAGCACCACGTTTGTTTTATTTTACTTTATTTTTGTTATTTTTCATGACCCGACAAGTCTGGGAAATGCCGTGGTTGTACAATCAATGGGAACCGTAGCCTCCTGCACCTCTTGAACCGTAGCACCAACCTGGGGCAACTGACCCCACGGTTGTGAGTCTGGCTTCTTGTGGGGTCACTTGCTCCAGGTTGGTGAGTGGGTGGAGGATTCCAATGTGGGCTTTCTTTTCCCTTCTTTATTTGTCCCTTTGGTCTTCCCATGATGAACAAATCCAGTGTCCTCACTGTGCTTGGCCCGGCCTGCAGTGGAGGCAGGACAGGTGAAGCCCCTGCCCTCGGGAGCCTGCATGTGGGCTGGAGACAGAGTCCCTTCATGATCAGCAACTTGAAAAAGAGGCCTTTCTCCTGTTTCCCCTCTGGTATCTCAGAGCTATGCACTTCTACCATGCTCAGCATCGCCCAGGATGACAAATACAGAGTTCGTTTTTGGAAGTCATTCCTTGCTCTGTCATCTCAGGTGGTCTTGAGCCATGCAGTGTTTTTGGGGACTCTGGCTTTGTCTTTCTCCTTGCAAAGGAAGGCATCTTTGAAGTGCCACAGAAATGCCTTCTCACCTTGGAAAACCGTTGCAGATGCTTGGACTGGCCTTTCTTGCTTGAACAATCTCAGGGATATTTTATGGTTGTCATGACTATGGTGGCAGTGATGACATCATGAAATTGAAATCCATCCCATCTAAATGGTGGGTACACTGAGTCACCAAACCTGTAAGTGAAGAGCACCTGCCACAAATCAACAGCAGAGTTGGCAGTGGCACATGAATCCAGCCACCCTCATCTTAGTCTCAGGTGTGAGTAACACACCTGTGTCTCCAGCCAGTGACATCACCCCTGCCCCTTGACCTTCATCTTCAGCAGCAGAAGCAGATCACCAGTTGTCATGTGACGTCCTGTCATGGTCCCTCCTAAGCCTCTGAGTGACATCTTCGGTTTTCAGGTTCATCCCTTGCCTTACCAGCAGATCACACCCAACCTTAACCAAATGAGGAATGATCTTTAAAAAAAAAAAGTCTGGTGTACAAATTTATTTTTTTCCTGTCTGCTTTGATTGGAATCTTGTGTGGAGTTTTGGAGAGTTAGTATTATTTTTGCTGTTTATTAATGTAAACACTTTCAGTTGCCTTTCTCTAGCGAGGACCACACTCTGAGTTACCAACGGCAAGTTCCGGCTTTGGATTTGCTGGTCCCGAAGCCAGTGGGAGAGTGGGCCCTGGAGAGTCTGGAACTGGTGACAGGTCTGTTAGTGTGTGCTTGGGGGACCAGGAGAAGAGTCCTCCTAGCCAGAGGATTCTTTGGTTGACTTGGTCACAGAGTTTTGTTTGCTCAGTATTTAGCTTTCAGCCTGGTGAGTTTCTCACTTACTGGGAGTTAAGTGACTGCAAGGGTCTTTCCTATAGCATCACATACCTTCTCTAAGTCAGTTTTTTGGACAATCACTGGCTGTGGGGCGGATATGTTTCCCTTGCACTAACTAGTGTGCTTAAAACAAGAGAAAAGATGATAGTCTCCAGGGTTTATGCATCTCTCCTCCTGGATTTCTGGACCATACTCCCTCTATCCCTCCAGGAAGTTGGAGGGGAATGGCGATAATCTGATCCTTCCCACAATCTGCCCCTTGGGTTCTCCTCCTTCAGTCCTCCAAGGTCGTTACTCTGTGTGTACCAAGCCCTTCATGCCCATCTGTCCTCGAGGAAGTCATTCCTTGCTCTCTTGTGTGAGCTAGCCTTGAGCCATGCTGTGTTTCTGGAGACTCTGACCAGTATCTAACTCGAGCTGGCCGGGGGGAATTAGCCACAAGAGTCACGTGGCCTCTGTCTCTGTGGTAAGCAAGCACCTGGCTTCACAGCACTGGTTTTTGTATGTGTACCTGCAAGTGTGTTTACTTTCATGAGAGAGAAAAAGGAGAGGCAGAAGCAGGCACCAGCTTACTTTCTCTCCCCGTGACTTTGAGGCCCTGTAGAGAGAGTGTTGTGTGTGGAGAGATGATTCTGTATGCAGTTAAGCCCGAGTGGATGGGAGCTCCCTGCCGCCTCCTCCTCTGGAGGCCGCCGACCTTGCACATGCCTGAAACCTGGCCAGGGTTGGCAGGGTGTGGCTCTGCTCTACTGACTCCACTACCTTTGTGACTTTGAACAGGTCACTCCCTGTCTCTCAGCCTCAGTTTCCTTATCAGTAAAATGACTGGGTTAGGCAAGATGATCTCTAATGGGCCTAAAAATGGAGCTGAGTAGGGTTGTAAAAGGAAGCAGTCTAGTTACTGATTAAACAGCATTTCTGGGCTGAGTGGAGCCCTAGAATTCACAGTGCAGGGACGACCAGGGCCCTGCCATTGAGCCAGTCCCACTGCTGACAGCCTTGCTCCATGGCAAAGCTGGGGGTGGCCCCTGGGTCCACTGTCTATGCTGTCGGCCACCTTCCCCTTCCCAAGGAGCTTGCTCCCCATTTCCCTGAATACTTGCTCCCTGAGTTCTGGAAACTGACCACACTGGGGGGCAGAAAACCAGGTTCAAATCTGGATCTGCCACTGAGCGGCGGTGTGATCCTGCAAGGTCATCGTTTCTCCCCACCTTGTCTGTAGAGCAGGGGTAATGGCACCAGTCATGAGTGGTTCCAGGGTTGTTGTGAGGATCAGGTAAGAAAATAGTTGTGAAATAACTCTGTAAGTTGAAAATAAACATAATAAACTATTATCTTGTTGCATTTCTTCTAACACATGTAAACTTACACACAGTCTGTTCAGAGAGTCTAGCTAAAGCCTTACTGTTTTTTCATTTTTAAATATGATTAGACAACCAAAGACCACTGGGCATTTAAAGAAAACTTACAGCCTGAAAAGGAAAGGCAAAGACCAAGTTCCAAAGTTAATATAAAAAAATCTAGTTGGTATCTAAGAAAGAGCAAGAAGGTAGTGCATTTATAGAAAAGACTGCTCAAAAAAGTAGCCATCAAAGAATAAAACGTCACTCTTGGAAATGAAATACATGATTTTTTTTTTGAAATTAACAAAAGCAAGCATTCATTGCCTTTATAAGTCTTGAGATCAATTGATATTAGTCCTCCAGTTTTGTTCTTCTTTTTCAGGGTATGTTGCATTTCCCTATGATTTTCAGAAGCAGCTCATCCATTTCTACAAAAAGCCTACTGAGATTTTGATCAAGATTGTATTGAATCTGTAGACAAATTTGAGAAGAACAGACATTTTAACTATGATGAGTCTGCCAATCCATAAGCATGGGATATTGCTTGATTTGTTTGGATCTTTTAAAATTTCTCTCAGCAGTGTTTTGTATTTTTCATATACAGGTCTTATACATCTTTTGTCAGATTTGCCCCTAAGTGTTTCATATTGTTGATGCTATTATAAATGGTAGTTTTTTAGTTTTAATTTCCAGTTGGTCATTGTTAATACATAGAAATACAATTGATTTTTATATATCAATCTTGTAGCTTGCAACCTTGCTAAACTCACTTATTATTTAAATAGCTTTTTGACTTACAAAGCTACAGTAATGAAGACAGTATGGTATTGGCATAAAGATAGACAAAGAGATCAATGGAACAGAATAGAGTCCAGAAATAACCCACAAATTTATGGACAGCAGATATTTGACAAAAGTGCAAAGGCAAATTCAGTAAAGAAAAGATAGTCTGTGCAAAAAATGATAGTGGAATAATTGGGTATCCATATGCAAAAAGAGAGAAAGAAAAAAGGAATTTTGAGCCACACTTTGCACCACATAAAAAAAAATTAACTCAAAATGGATTATAGGCCCAAATTTAAAACCTAAAATTGTAAAACTACTGGAAGAAAACATAGGAGAAAATCTTTGTTGCCTTGGGTTAGGCAAAGATTTCTTAGCTACAACACCAAAATCATAATTCATAAATGAAAACACTTGACAAATTGGACTTTGTAGAAGTGAGAAACTTCTATTCTTCAAAAGACACTGTTAAGAGAATGAAAATACAAGCCACAGACTAGGAGAAAGTCTTTGCAAAGTATATATCTGATATATTCTTGGATCCAGAATATATGTAAAGAACTCTCAAAATTCAATAATAGGAAAATAAACAAACCAATTAAAAAACCTAGGCAAAAGATTTGAAAAGACACTTCATCAAAGAAGATAAACAGATGGCAATTAAGCACATGAAAAGATGCTCAACATCATTAGACATTAAGGAAAAGCAACTTAAAACCACAGTGAGATAGCACTACACATCTATTAGAATGGCTGAAACTAAAAAGACTAACCATACCAAGTGTTGGATCAGATGTGGACACCTGGAATCCCCATATAGTGCTGATGGGAATGTGACATGGCACAGTCACTTTGGAAGACAGTTTGGCAGTTTCTTAAAAAGTTAAGCATACACCTATCATGTGAACTTGCTGTTCCACTCCTAGGTGTTTACCCAAGAGAAATGAAGGCATCTGCCAACACGAGGCCTAGTACAGGAATGTCCATAGTGGCTTTGTTTGTAATCACCCCAAACTGGAAACAACCCAGGTGTCCATCAACAGATGAATAGGTAAACAAATTGTATATCCACTACTCAACAATAGAAAGGAATGCACTATTTATATAATAGACGGAAGAAAGTGGATGAATCTCAAAATATTGTGTGGAGTAAAAGAAGCCAGACAATAGAGAGTACATGCTGTATAATTCCATTTATATAAAGTTCTAGAAAAAGCAAACTAATCTTTACTGACAGGAACAGATAAGTGGTTGCTTGGGGACAGGAAAGGGGATCAGGGAGGAGAGGGAGAGAAGGACCAGGAGGAGACTTGAAGGTGAAGGTTCTTCATCTTCGTTCTGGTGATTTCATGGGTGTGCCAAAATTTTTTCATTTTTAAATATGATTAGACAACCACACCAAAAATATGCCCAAAATTGTACACTTTATATATGTACAGTTTATTTTATATCAATTATACCTCAGTGAAGCTACTTAAAAAATTCCACAGAAGGTTTACAAGAGTAAGTTAAAAAAAAATCCCAGAGTAGAACCAAATGATGAAAAAATGTAAAACATGACAGAGGCAAAAAAGGCCAAATAGAGGTGTAGAGGATCTATTGTTTATGCTTGGTGTTCTGAAAATTCGTTATGATATATTTAGTTATCTGTGCTTTTTCATTTATCTTTCTCACCATTAGGTGAGCCCTTTGAATTTGAAGATATATGCCTCTCTTTAACTCTTGGAAATATTCTTCCAGTGTTTCTTTGATACTGTCCTCTGCCAGGCTCAGGAATTGGGCTCAGGGATTATGGAAGATAGAGGTGAGACAGGGGAGGGCATTGTTAGAAATCCCCAGATTCCCACCTCTGTCCCAGACAAAAATATCCCACCAGTCGCCAATAAGGGATAGGAAATCAATTTCTCCAGACTTGAGGACACCAGATGCAGAGGAAGGCTATAGGGAGGGGCAAAAAGAGTCAAAGGTTTTTCTCTTACATGTTCCAGAATCTAGTGGGTGGGTTTAAATTGCTTCATCCAGGAGATTAGAAAATTATTCTCTGGAGCAATTAAACCATTCCATAGAAAAGATCTACATAGCCTAACAGTTGGGAGTGCCCATAAAAAATCTGGCTAGCTGCTTAATTGTGGCCTATAGTGAAGCCACCGTGGCATGCCATGCACACAGAGTTTCCAAACAGCCTTGAGAACCTCATTCCTAAATATGGATGAACAACCGAGCATCCTCAGGCATTTGAGGAAAGCCTTCAACATGAAAGAGAAAGTCAAAAACAGAGAAAAGGTACTCAATAGAAATACAAAGATGAGAAGATTGTGCATCTAAAATTCAGAGAACAAGAAAGAGGAAAATTCAAAGAACAAGAAAGAACTCTTGGAAATTAAAGTTTTGATAGCAGAAATGAAGAACTCAATAAAAACGTTAAAAAACAATGAGATGGATAATAGCAGAGAAAGGATAAGTAAAGTAGAGGAACAATATAATAGGAATTGCAGAAATATAGACCAGAGAAAATGAAAGGGAGGACATAATCTAAGAAATAATACAAGAAAGTTTCTCAGACTGAAAGATATGAGTTCTCAGATTCAGAGGGCAGGCAGAGAGCTCAGCATAGTGAAATTTAAAGACCCAATTTAAAGCACATCCTCAAGGCTTTCAGAGAAAGATAACAAATCATGAATAAAAAATAATGGATTTGCACTGTTATCATATTTCTCAAAAGCAAAATTATAAGCTAAAAAACAATAGAGCCTTCAAAATTCTAAGTGAAAATTATTTGATAGCTGTAGTCCTATACCCAGCCAAACTATCAACAAATGTGAGTGCAGAATTAAAGTACTTTGAGAAACATGCAGTCTCAAAAAATTTCCCTCTCAGGAAGCTACTGGAGCATGTGTTCCACCAACATGAAGTAAGCCAAGAGAGGTGAAGATGTCGAATCCAGGAAATAGGTGGTTTTGACATAAGAGGGAGATGAAGGAAATCCCCAGGGTGATGGTGAAGGGAATTGCAGACAATAGCTATGGGAAAGGACTGAGGGCTCTGGGAGGGAGGCCCAAGGAAGAAAATGACACGAGAGGTTGTTTGACAAACTATATGTGGAGGATTGGAAGAGTATTACAGAGCTCTTGGATTGTATGGAAAGACCTGCGTTTATGTTAAAAAGAAACACATATATTTGCAGCAGGAAAAACAAATTAGTTGTACTGGAAAGGAAACAATAGTGAACAATATTTTCAAAAACTAATAATGAAAACATAGAGTATGGATATAATTTGTTAAAACTTTAGCCCTGTAACTATTGGGATAGAAGAAACAGAAGGAAGGACATTAAAATCCACATTATCATAATAGGAAGTTGGTTGATTATATTTTAAAGAGATGGATCAAGAGATAGTGGTATTGGCATATTATTTAGAAATATGGAGACAAATTCCAGAACAAGCAGCTTGAAAGCATTTTAAGTGATCGCCTCTGAGGTGTTTCTCTTTCCTTTTTTAAAATTTATTTTTATTGAGATATAATTGACATGTAGCATTGTGTAAGTTTAAGGTGTATATCATATTGATTTGACACATTTGTATATTGCAATATGATTAGCATGGGAGGGTTAGCTATGGAGTGTGTTTCTATGTGCGATATTAGATCAAGTCACAAATATAACCAATTACGAAACTAAAATTAGAGATATAAGTATGCAAATGTGGCAGGAGTGGGGAGAATCTTTCCTAGCAGTGAGTTACTAGATAATGTTTAAATGTAACAAATCAGGAAATGTCAGTTCAAGACATTTAGAGTTATGAGATAAACACCAGAAGAATCACATTTGGAAACTGTTAAAAATGTTTAAAAAAGTACTGCTTTTACTACAAACCCTTTTGGAGTGGGTGTGAGGTAGTTAGACCCTGCTCCCCTGTGGGATTTAGGGCAGGCTGACAGAGTGTGTGCTACAGGGCAGAGAAGTTTGCCTGTCACTGCGTGCTGCAGACAGCCCATGTGCTCCTGTCCGTGTCCGTGCCTCCCTCCTCCTGGATACCCCCTAACAGGGAGGAACCTGGGGAAGCTGCCGCCTTGTTTGTCGGAAGTTTTGTTTGCTTTTCATGCTCTTGGGTCTGGGTATGGGTGTGGATTCCAGTAGAGACCTGGCCTTCTTGCTTCACTTTGAGATCCTGGACTGGGCAGAGTGGCGTGTTCCACGATGGCATAGCAGAGCTGCCCAGGTTTACTGCCTTTTTACTCTTGGCTAGTTAAACATTGGTGGAGCAAGGCCACTGGGTAGTGTGTTCAGTTGACATGCTGCCCACAGACTCCTGGCTCAGGTGATCAGTGGGAACTGAAGCTAGTGGGGGCTCCTAGCCCCACACCCCACGCCCCAGGGCTGCATTAGCTGGAGGAGGGGCTGCCCTTAGAAGCTTGCACAGAGGCCCTGAGGTGGCGAATCACAGCTCTGGGCTGGGCTGGTCTCCCCACACCTGAGCATCCACCTGCGTCAAGGATGATTCATTTCAGTGAGAGCCTCAACGCCTGCGTTTAGACAGGCTGTTGGTTTCATTTTTATTGAAACTAACAATTCTTAAGCAATAGTACCTGGTGCTGCCCAGACACTGTGATGCATGGATGAGAAGGCCGCTTCTCGGGTCTCCTTGCTTTTTCCTCCAAGCTGGACCTTAAAAAATGTAATGTTCTTCCCAAGTGGGCTTGGGGCGGCTGTTGAGATGAGAGAGAGTATCTGAACTGTAGTGCATTTCTCCGTTCAGACCATGAATGGCTTTGAGGAAGGCGTGGAGTTCTTGCCGGTCAACAACGCCAAGAAGGTTGAGAAGCGGGGCCCGAAGCGCTGGGTGGTGCTGGTGGCCATGCTGGTCGGCTTCTTCTTGCTTTCTCTCGTGACTGGTTTCCTGGTGTGGCACTTCCAGTGTGAGTAAAGCTGGGCAGTTGACTCTGGGGAGGGTGATGTGGCGGTGGCTATACCTCTTATCTCAGTGGACAGACCCAGGGGCCACTTATGGTGGACATGAAGGAGAGAATGGAGGGTGCAGTTGGGGGTGGCTGAGGAGGGGTCTAGGGCAACGTCTCCCCTGGCTCTTTCAGGCTATAGTTGGGGAGTGGTGAGGAGTTGGCCAGAGCTGGCCTGTAGGCCTCATATGTCCACTGGCCCCCTCTTGGCATTCACTCCCCCAGAGTTGCTGAGGGCAGCTTGTGGACAGTGGGGGACGGGAGGGAGGTTGTGTCACTTCCTCTGACCACTTTCTTTCCCTGGTCTCGCATAGACCGGAGCGTGCGGGTCCAGAAGATCTTCAATGGCTACCTGAGGATCACGAACGAGAACTTTTTGGATGCCTATGAGAACTCAAACTCCACTGAGTTCGCAAACCTGGCCAACAAGGTGAAGGAAGCGGTGAGTCCAGTCCCTGTCCCTGCTGTCTGCCCTGGCTCCCTCACCCTCACCCGGGCAGAAAGGACACTCCTCTCTTCACCCCCAGATCCCTGGGCTGGCATGTGATGTCGGCTTCCAGGCCTCTGGGAAGGGGGCCCAGGTCCCAGGAGGGAGAGAGTGGCAGGGGCAGTTCCCCCTCTCTGGCCTGCCCTGAGCCTCCTCTCCTTCCTTCAGCTGAAGCTGTTGTACAGTAGGGTCCCAGCCCTGGGCCCCTACCACAAGGAGTCTGCTGTGACTGCCTTCAGGTGGGTGCTGGGGAGCACGCCGGTGGGAGGGTGCTGGGATTGGGGTTGGTGTGGTGTCCTAGTTAGACAGCGTGTCTCAGAGCCTGTGGGGTGATGGAGTCTTGAGGTCCTGGCTTGGAGAGCCAGGCGCCAGTGCTTTTTCTGTCCTTCATGGGCATTACTCAGCAGGCTCAACTTTTCTTTCTCCAAGATAGGTAACTGGTACTTGTGGTGGTATTACTAGGATGAAGTGTGCAGATGCGGGGGAGTGCTGTGAATGGAGGTGTGGCACTTGCCACATTGCCACTCAGTGATGCTTGTGATTGTTATTTTTCCAGTTGGGTTTGGGAGCATTAGGGTGCTCGGGAAGCCTTCAGTGAGTCTTCACATTTTCCTTGCTTGGGCAGCCTTCAAAACACATTTTCTTTAATAGACTTTATTTCAAAGGTATTTTTGATTTTGCTCGTTTAATTTAATCTTTACAGATGCTGCCTGGCAGGTGGCATCATCATCCCCTTTCAGAGATCAGGAAACAGACTCAGAAAGTTGTTACTCAGCGTGCCCACACTAGCGGTAGAACCAGACTCCAGTCCAGGCTTTTTTCTCCCTCCTAAACCTGAGCTGCCCCAGAATGTGTCTGGTTGGGGGTGAGACTGTGAGAGCAGAGGGTAAAGGAGTGAGATCTCTTGCAGTCTGGATCACAAGGTGGGCAAACATAAAAGAGAGTCTGGAGGCGGCCCCTGCCTGGAGGAAGGCCCCTTAGTGAGCCCCTCTTAGAGGCCTCAGCTGCCCCACGTGCACCGGCATCTGGGAGAGTATGGGGACAGCTGGGTGCCCAGAGCCCACCTGTATCTCAGGCTTGCCCCTCTCCCCAGCGAGGGCAGCGTCATTGCCTACTACCGGTCGGAGTTCAGCATCCCGCAGCACCTGGTGGAGGAGGCCGAGTGTGCCATGGCGGAGGAGCGCACGGTCACTCTGCCACCCCGTGCCCGCTCCATGCAGTCCTTCGTGCTCACCTCGGTGGTGGCCTTCCGTGAGTGCAGGGGCGCCAGGGGTGGGCGTTTGTTGGGCCAGCCTTTGGTGTAGCAAGGCCAAGCCCGGGACCATGGCAGGGGAACCAACACTCCCAGAGCCGGTGCACGGGAGAGAAGAGTGTCTGCTGGGCCCCTCTCTTTAGGGGAATAAGGAAGCAGGAATAAGGCAATAGACCATGTCAGTAAATACTTTATTCTCCTTCTTGTTCTTCAGCCACTGACCCCAGAACGGTACAGACCACCCAGGACAGTAAGTATCATGCCCTCCTCTCAGAGGAAAAGAAGAGGGAAGTGGCCAGATGCCCCTTCAGTCAAAGGGGTCCCCCAAAGTCACGTGCTGGTGACGGGTCAGCACATCCCTCTGCCTCTTCCAGGCCATGAGAAGACCCTTCTATGTCTCTCCTGGGTCCAGGGCAGCCTGGGACATCTCAGAGGGACCAGGGCTGGGTGTTCCCCCGGTAGGGCTCCAGGTTCTCACCTTGCCAGCTCTGCCCCGCTCTGCCCAGCTCTGCCCCTACGTCCTCTTGTCTCCCACACAGACAGCTGCAGCTTTGCCCTGCACGCCCGAGGCAGGGAGCTGACTCGCTTCACCACGCCTGGCTTCCCCGACAGCCCCTACCCAGCTCAAGCCCGCTGCCAGTGGACCCTGCGAGGGGATGCCGACTCCGTGCTGAGCCTCACCTTTCGCAGTTTTGATGTCGCAAACTGCGATGACCGTGGCAGTGACCTGGTCACAGTGTATGACACCCTGAGCCCTGTGGAACCCCGTGCTGTGGTGCAGTGAGTGTCCCAGGGAGCAGAAGTGGGCTGTGGGAGCTTGGCGACTGCTGGTGGTGGGCCGGGCCTCCGGAATGAATTGCATTGTAGGTTGGAGAGACAGTGGATGACTCTTGGCCACAGGCCACTGCAGACAGGTGTGGTGTGGTCCTCAGCATGAGCTCCAGCAGAGCATCTCAGAGGTGCTTTCATCAGCCTCGGCGGGGTGCAGAAGGCTCACTGGTCCCTCTATGCCAGTGAGCAGGTGCGCTTCCTTTACCTGCCAGGGTGAAGGCGCCGCCTGCTGTTTAAAATGTAGGTTTTATTATTACTCAGGTATGGTGAGGCCAACAAGTCAGGAGACCACTGCCATTGAAAAGATGGTTGTTACTCACAGTTCCCAGGGGGAGGGGCCCCATGGGCCCCATAGGGAAGCGCCAGGTTCAGTCAGGAGGCAGAGGGCGCTGGGGAACAACGAGGGCAGGAGCCTTTGTTGTGGTTTCCGCAGGAGAAGAGAGGTGAGGTGAGGCGAGTCAGGGCAAGCAGATTTAGGATTGGCTGATTTGAATAATTCCAGTGGACTCTGGGGTTCTCTGTCTCTAGTTGTCTGGTACCTGGCCCTGGGGTGATCAGGGCAGGTGGATAGTGGCCTGGAGTGGACGAGCCCTAAAGAGGAGGTGGGTGGGGTGTGGGCTCTGAATTGGTTGGTTTGCAATATGAAAGGCTGGCCTGCAGGTAAGTCTTTCCTATCTCTAGGGGTTTGCTAACCCTGGGAGGGGTGGTCTCTCCAGGGTCAGCAAGGCCCCAGATGTCAAAACATCAGGGTTATAGGAAATGAAAAGGTATCATACACCTGAGGAGGAGGGCAGGGTGTGGAGATGAGCGCCTCCCCAGCCGGCTGTGTGGTGGGATGGAGCACAGCATGCAGAGGTGCTGCCAGGGGGTGAACGGGCTCCGCCCAGGCTCTCCCTGACTCAGTGGAAATAAGCTGGGCCGACGGTTCGTGATTAATAATGGGCTGAAATTCTGGCCGAAAACAAGATAGAACTATCTGCTGCCACAGCTTAATAGGTAGGACTTCTGTCTAAACATCCCTTTTGTGCAGGATTTCTTTCCTTCTCTCTAATTTATTAATTGTATAACAAATACGTACATGGTCCTGAAAGGAAAAAGTAGAAAATAGACATGCATGAAGACAAATGTCATGTATAATTTTACTATCTAGAAATAGTCATTGTTATATTTGTGATGTATATTCTTCCAGACTTTTTTGCCATGTGTGTGTATGTTGTGTATATATTTAAAATAGGATTATGCAGCACATTTGGTTTTGTTACCTGCTTTTTAAAAATGAAGACTATTGGGGCCAGCCCTGTGGTGTAGTGGTTAATTTCGGCAGCCTACGTTCTCAGGTTCAGATCCCAGGCGTGGACCTACACCACATGTCAGTCATGCTGTGGAGGTGACCCACAGACGGTATAGAGGAGGATGGGCACAAATCAGGGCGAATCTTCCTCAAGCGAAAACAGAGGACGACTGGCAACAGATGTTAACTCAGGGCAAATCTTCTTCAGCAAAAAAAAAACTAAGTATATTGCAATGATCTTTCCAAATCAGTAAACCTGTCTCAAACTGTAATTCTTTTTAAAATTATTTTGTTGAGGTCACATTGGCTTATAACACTGTGTAAATTTCAGGTGTACATTATTATATTTCAGCTTCTGTATAGACTGCATCATGTTCATCACCAACATGTGTGCCGTACATGTGCCCCCTTTCCCCTTTCACTCTCCCCCCTCCCCCTTCCCCTCTGGTGACCACTAATCTGTTCTCCTATCCATGTGTTTGTTTATCTTCCACATATGAGAGAAATCACATGGTATTTGTCTTTCTCTGTCTAATTGACTTCTCTTAGCACAATACTCTCAGGGTCCATCCATGTTGTCACAAATGGCAAGATTTTTGTCTTTTTTATGGCTGAGTAGTATTCCATCATGTATTTTACATATATATGTATATATACACACATGCATCTTCTTTATCCATTCATCAGCTGATGGACACTTGGGTTGCTTCCACCTCTTGGCTATTGCGAATAATGCTGCAATGAACATAGGGGTGTATATATTGTTTTGAATTACTGATTCCATATTCTTTGGATAAATACCCAGTAGTGAGATAGCTGGATCACATGGTAGTTCTATTTTTAGTTTTTTGAGAAATCTCCATACTGTTTCCCATAGCAGCGGCACCAGTTTGCATTCCCACCAGTAACTGTCATTTTTAATGGTTGCATAATGTGGTGGTGTTTAGAGGCATCTTGACACAGTCGTGAGCCGTGTGGGCTCTGGAGCCTGAATGCCCGAGTTTGAATTTCAGCCCTGCCACTTATTAACTGTGGAATCTTGGGCAAGTTATTTCTCCTTTCTATGCTTCAGATTCCTGTCTGTAAAATGGGGATAATAGTATCGACTTCCTAGAGTTGTTGTTAAGAATGCCTGAGTTAGTAGATATAAAAGCACTAAAAACAATGCCCAGCATGTTCTTAATAAGTGTTAGTGTTGATGCTGGTACTGCTACTATTGTCATTAGTTAGCCCAGTTTATTTAATGAATCCTATATTGTTAGGCATTCGTTGTTTCTGCGTTTTCGTTGTTTTAAATAAAAACAGTCTTATAACTAAATCTTTACTCAGGTCTCTGATTGTTTGTGTTGGGAGGGGCTTTTTGACCCCACCCTTGGCCTTTTGTGGCCAAGACCAGGGTTAGGGATGGGGTCTTGGGCCCCTCTGCTTGGGTTCTGTCTGCTCTCGCTAACACCTAGCCTCTGCCCCACAGGCTGTGTGGCACCTACCCTCCCTCGTACAACCTGACCTTCCTCTCCTCCCAGAACGTCCTGCTCGTCACGCTGATGACCAGCACCGACCGGAGACATCCTGGCTTTGAGGCCATCTTCTTCCAGCTGCCTCGGATGAGCAGTAAGGAAGGGCAGGGGTGGGATGGAGAAGGGGACAGGCCTTCGGGGCTGGCCTGAGCACAGGAGGCCACAAGCCAAACCCTGTGGCTGCTAAACCAGCCCAGGTAAGTGACAGAGTTTGGAAGCTTAAGCCAAATGGCCTTTTGCCCATCACCAGGGTTAGGAGCCCTCCCTAGGGCAGCCGGCCTCCAGCACTCAGACTTGCCGGCAGCTGGTGTGGAGCTTCTGGTGCCCAGGCCTGCAGCCTGACAGCGGCTCGGGCTTTGACTCAAGCCTGCTCTCCTCAGGGCTCCCTGCCTGCCGCCTGGCTAAGCAGGTCCTCACCTCTCTCTCCTGACTTTGCCCTCAGGCTGTGGAGGCTCCTTACGGAAGGCCCAGGGCATGTTTAGCAGCCCCTACTATCCAGGCCACTACCCGCCCAACGTCAACTGCACGTGGGACATCGAGGTAGGAGCTGTGGATGTGGGTGTGTGTGAGAAGGAGGAAGGGAGGGAGAGGAAGAGAGGGGAGGGAGGGAGAGAGGGAGGGAGGGAGAGGGTGAAAAGGAGGGAAGGAGGGAGAGGGACGCTCCAGGAGGGCAAGCGAGGAACGGCAGAAGAGAGGGAGATGAGCTCCTGTAGTAATCCCAGAGGACCACATACCTGAAGCCCGCGGGTGGGGCAGGTTCTCGGGGGCTGATGTGCTGCGATGTCAAGCAGACGCCGACTCAAATCCTAGCTCCCGATCTGTGGCTGACAGGGACCTTGGGCCAGTTAGCCTCTGGTGCCTCAGCTTGCCCCTAGGTAGAGTGAGAGGTGCTGTGGAGGGAGGTTGGAGAGTGTGTGAGGCACAGAGAAAGCACTTGCTGAAAGGCAGCGAGACCAGAGTCTTGCCTAGTCTGCCCCTCAGCCATCCCAATCAGAGAGCCTTCTCTCTTCTTTCTTGGATAATGTCGGGAGAACTCTTCAGCCTTCTTTACTAACATAATAGTGTCTCTCCTCTGAGTCTAGAAGTTCTTCCAAGCATCGAACCCGAGTCCCTCCTGTTATGTGTTTCATATCGCCCGCAAGGGTCGGGGAAGAAAAAACTCAGCAGCCATGTTCCGTGTCCTTCCTCCTCCGTCCCCCACGGCCACCATGTGCCGTCCTTGGGTTTAGGAAAGAGGGAACAAAGCAGCAGAGACCCAGCAGCATCTCTCTCTTCAGGTGCCCAACAACCAAAATGTGAAGGTGTTCTTCAAATTCTTCTACTTGCTGGAGCCCAACATACCCCCAGGCTCCTGCCCCAAGGACTACGTGGAGGTCAACGGGGAGAAGTGAGTGCCGGGAGTGCTGGTGGCGAGGGGCTGCTGTGAGCCCGGGTGGGAGCCTCTTCATACCGTTGCCCACCCCTCCAGGTTCTGCGGAGAGAGGCCCCAGTTTGTTGTTTCCAGCAAGAGCAGCAAGATCACTGTTCGCTTCCACTCGGATCAGTCCTACACCGACACGGGCTTCTTGGCCGAGTACCTCTCCTATGATTCCAGTGACCGTGAGTGAATCTTTAGAAGGAGGAGCCTGGCTCAGGGGGTTGACTCAAGATAGACTCTCTATTCTGTACCTTGTTATCAGTGTGCTTTCCTGATTCTGAGATACCAGAGAATGTAAGATGCTATCACTCTAGTAGCTTTTTGAGGGGGAAAAAGGCTACCTTAAATGCATTTATTAAAAAAGGCCACAGTGACTGGCCCTGTGACCTAGTGGTTAAGTTCGGTGTGCTCCGCTTCGGCGGTGGCCCAGGTTCAGTTCCCGGGCGTGGACCTACACCACTCGTTGGCAGCCATGTTGTGGCGGTGACCCACATACAAAATAGAGGAAGACTGGCACAGATGTTAGGTCAGGGTGAATCTTCCTCAGCAAAAAAAAAGGCCACAGTGAACCCTGGTCCACACTGCGCCCTTCAGTCACCGTGTGAGGTACCTTGAGCCAGAGGAGCCCCTGAGTTCTTTTGCGCCATCTGTCCCTTTGGTTCAGCATCACTGTGACTGAAAATCTGTGCTTGTCTTTGTGGCCTTTTAACACCTTTAAGATTAATAGCATAATTTTGAGACATATTAGAAAATACTGGGGCATAAATCGTCACACTAACTGCTCCTAGCTTTGAAAATTCTATGCTCTATACCTAAGACATCTGGCAGTTTCTATTGCCTTTAATTTCATTGTCTGCCATGTGAAAAGCATTTCCTCCACGTACACACTGATTCTTTGTTCTAGTCCCACATCATAAAATAACCTTTTGGAAGACATTTTAACTATACGCAGGAGTCCAAATTTAAGTTAAAATTCAATTGCATGGCTCACTGCCTGAGTATGGCTGGATGAGCGAACCCCTGTGATGAGTGATGGAGCTGCCTGTGCAGAGACGGTGACAACGGCCCCTTTCAGCTCTGTCGTCTGCCTCGACGTCAGTTGTCAGACACCGTCCACTTTCAGAAACGCTGAGATGTGGAAAATATCTTAGGATTAAGGAAAACCGGTGATGCCGTTTGGCGTTGGGTAGGACACAGTCCTCATCTCTCTGCTGAGCCTCTGTTGGGGGGCCGAGCTGCGATGGGGGCCTGACACTTGGGGATGCGGCTGTCCGATGACACAGCAGTACAACTGACTGCACACCCAGCCAGCCTCTCTCCGCGTTGCCCGGAGCCTCCCGGGGTTTGGTCATCAGGGGTCACGAGGGCCCCGCTGGCTGCAGGAACCCCTCCCGCCACAGCTCCTCCCTGTGCTGAGAGCTGGACTGGGAAGAGTTCTCCCTCTGGTCCTCAGGGTGGCTGTGAGGTTGGCTCCGAGGGATGGAGGTGGGGCGAGGAGCCAGCTGTGGGAGGCAGGGTGGTGGCCATGGACTTGAGGCCTGCTGTCTCCCTGCAGCGTGCCCGGGGAAGTTCATGTGCAACACAGGGCGCTGCATCCGAAAAGAGCTGCGCTGTGACGGCTGGGCCGACTGCACCGACTACAGCGACGAGCTCAACTGCAGTGAGTCGGGGCCCCAAGGCCCGGCCCCCGCCCTGCTGGGCCCCTGGCTCCTGCCGGCTGACCCCCATGGCAGCAAGGCCTCTTCCCCCCCGCTGCTGTTTGGAAGCCCTGGCTCTGTGGCAGCAGGCAGGGGCTGTTTCTGCAGTGCGGGGGTCAGCGTCCCAGACGCGCTCTCCAGATGGGAAAGTGGGCCCTGGGCAGCCGTGCGGTTGCCCAGCTTCCCCAGGGAGACAGTGAGGAGTGAGGCCCGAGGGAGGGCTCGTATCCCAGCGTAGCCTCGCCGGCTGACGGCTGCCCCTTGCCCCCTCCAGAGTGCAACACCACCCACCAGTTCACGTGCAAGAACAAGCTCTGCAAGCCCCTCTTCTGGGTGTGTGACAGCGTGAATGACTGCGGGGACAACAGTGATGAGCTGGAGTGCAGTGAGTGTTGGTGGGGGCGGCTGGGGCTGTGGCCTTGAGCCTCTGCTGAGTGTGCTGTGCTTCCCCAGGTTGTCCGGCTCAGAGCTTCAAGTGTGCCAATGGGAAGTGCCTCTCAGAGAGCCAGAAGTGTGACGGGAAGGACAACTGTGGGGACGGGTCTGATGAGGCCACATGCGACAGTGGTGAGAGCTTCCTTCGGGGCCTTCCTCCTAGTGGGAGCTGCACCCAAGGAAGCAGCCGTGAGCACTCATTTGCAGCGGGCTCAAAGTTTAATAAACACAAAGCCCCCTGCAAGTTAACGGTGTCAGTTGGGGGAGAATTTTCTGGAAGGTGGAGAACCTTTAGCAAGGCTAGAAGGGCTGTGGGCATGGGTAGGGCAAGCCTGAGTGAGGGGCATAAGGTGGATGGATCATCGGGCTTCTGGTTAAGTGGCACAGATGAATCGATTCCCTCTCCCTGTGTCCTCCTCCTTGAGCAGTGAGCACCGTTACCTGCACCAAATACACCTATCGCTGCCAAAACGGGCTCTGTGTGAGCAAGAGCAACCCCGAGTGTGATGGGAAGGAGGACTGCAGCGACGGCTCAGATGAGAAGGACTGTGGTGAGTAGGGCCACCACATACAGTTGTGCAGGTTGTTCACTGTGTGAGGCACATCCTGAGGCAGAGGTCACTCCAGCACCTCACTTACCCAGCTCTACCCTGGTGAGAGGGTGTGTTTGCCTGGAGGAAAGGATAACTTTGCTGATTAGCACAAAGGCACTCCCCCACGGGCATCTCTGGTCCTGGAGGCAAGGCCCAGGGTAGCCAGCACGTCAGTACCTCTGTGGCAGGGCTGGTGTCCTGGCCACAGTGCTGGGCTGGCCCTTGCTCTGTAGGCCTGGCCACAGGGCAGTGCCAGCCCTGGCTTCCCCGTCCTGCTGGAGGAGAGAGGGCACAGGTACCGGAGCACTGGGCAGGGTTTGCCCCCACCCCACCCATACTGTAATTTGCAGCCATTTGCGTGTTTCAGAAGCACTGGCCTCAGGTTAAACCTGAGCATAGTTGTGGCTGTTCTGTGACTTCACGGCACCCGTGGGCTCTCCCCTCTGAGAGCTGTGACCATCGGCATTCCACAAAGATTTCGAGGCAAATGACACCCATGTTAAATCTAACAAACGAGCAGGTGTCTGGAGGCCCCTGAAAGCGTTTGCACAGGAGGCGGGAGGTGGGGGTGTTGAATTTGGGAGCAGGGGAGACGGGCCGAGTGGAAGTCAGTGGGTCTCTAGGGCTCAGAGGTGCTTGTAGGGTCCCTCAGGCCACGACCGCTCCAGCAGTGCTGGTGCCCCCCGAGAGGCACCTGCCCGCCTGGGCTCTGGCTGAGTCTGGTGCAGGGCTCAGGGGCTGGGGCCCACCCTGACTCACCATCCTTTGGGCTCTCTGCCCCTCCCAGACTGTGGGCTGCGGCCGTTCACCAGGCAGTCTCGGGTCGTTGGGGGCACGGATGCAGATGAAGGCGAGTGGCCCTGGCAGGTGAGCCTCCACGCGCTGGGCCAGGGCCACGTGTGTGGGGCCTCACTCATCTCCCCCACCTGGATGGTGTCTGCCGCCCACTGCTACGTCGACGACCGAGGATTCAGGTGGGCTGCTGGGCGGGAAGCAGGGGGCCCCTCAGGTCCGAAATGGGGCCCTCCTCTGTGTTTTCTGGGGTGGGATGCCCCCTGTGTCTGCCCCTTGTGTCTGTAAATCATGTCAAGGTGGGATGGCACTGGAGCAGGACCAGGACTGAAGGATGGCAGACATCCCAGGCTGGGGCTTAATAACAGTAGTAGTAAAAACGATCGTTTCTTAGGTGCTGCCTCTCCGTCAAGCAGCATCCAAGTGCCTCTCCTAACAACCCGTTAGGCAAGTCTGATTATGTCCCCGTTTTACAGAAACGGAGGTTCAGAGGGGTAAGGACATTTGCTTGAGGTTGCACAGCTCTTAAGTGGCAGAGCCAGACTTGAACCCAGTTGTGTGGATTCCAGAGCCTGTGCTGTTCATCTCTGCACCACAGGGCCTCCTTGGGATCGGTTAGGAGGAGCCTCAATTCACGTTCCAGCTCTGGCTTGCCAGGTGACCTTGGGCAATTCATTCACGCTTCCTAGGCTTCAGGTTCTTCTGTGATCGTGGTGACACTGAGTTGTGAGATTAAACATGACAATGCGCCTGGGACACTGAGCCCTGTGCCTGGCACACAGTCGGTGCTCAGCACATCATGGCCTCAGGTCCATGGGCAGACTCGAGCCGGGCCCAGGGAAGCTCACCAAGGAAGGGTTGTGCTGGCATCTCAGGACTGTGTGGGCAGAGGATTAGCAGGAACAAGTGGCCTGACCCAGGACTGGGGCTATGTGTGTCTCAGGTCTAGCCTACTCAGGCCCTCTGGCCATTGGCTGTGGGAGGGAGCCTAAGGGGACACTTTGCTCCTGGAGAAGCGGGCGAAGGGAAGCAGACCATGCAGAGGATTCCCACCCTGGCCAGCACGTGCCCTTCTGCCACAGGCAGCTCCGTGAGAAGGTGACCCGGGCTGCCGTGACTGCCCTCCTGCTGGGAGGAGAGGAGAACCACTGTGGACTCTCGAGAGAGGCAGCCTGGGCCCTGAGGGGGCCTGAGGCACAAGAGCTGGGCACCTCAGCCAGGTGCACGGAGGTGTGGGTGAAGGAGATGATGGCAGAGGCCTGGAGGGGGCTGGGTCAGTGCGACTGTCCCGGGGCTGAGACTGGCCTCCCTCTTCTCATTTTGTCACACTCCGCTCGACCCTGGGCAGAAATAATTTTCTTTCTTTTTGGGGTGATGGGAGCTTACTTAGGAATTTTTTTAAATAACCTTTTTACTTTGGAATACAGACAAATTGCAAAGATAGTGCAGAATTCCTGCAGCCCCTCACTCTGTTCCCTCGATGTTTATGTGGTGTGTTTGTTGACACTCCCTGTCCAGTACTCTCCACTTCCCTCCGGGTGCTCCTGGCCTTGTACCAGTGTTTGCAGTAATGTCCCCTCTGCTCCAGGAGCCTGTCTGGGTTTCCACTCTGTCTTCTGTTGTCCTATCTCCCCAGTCTCCTCTGGTCTGTGACAGTTTCAGCTTCAGTCTTTTCTTTGTTTTCTCATGACCTTGGTGGTCTGGAGGCCGGGTATCCTGTAGGATGCCCCTATCTGGGTTTGTCTGATGCTGTTCTCACGATGAGACTGGGGTTGTGAGTGTGCAGAGAGATCACATCACGTCAGCAGGTGAACGATGACTTACTGCTGGTGATCATCGTCATCGTTTGGTCAAGATGGTGTTTGCCAGCTTCTCCACTAGGAACTGTTTCTCCCTTTCTAGACTCTGTTCTTTGATGTGGGTCAGTTTGGAATTCTTTTATTCTTTTTATCTAATCGTCTATTTATACTCCTAGGGACTTGTGCATGTTTATATTTGGGTTGTAACCCAAAGCCGTGGTATTTACTTCATGGCCCAGATTGTTCCAGATTTGACCGCTGGGTGCTCTCTGAGATGGGTCCCTGGGTCCCTTTGACATGCTCCCATTGTTTTGCTTTTTGAGCCACTCCCTTGCTTTCTGGCACTACCAGGTGCTCAAGACTCATCTGCCCAGCCCTAGAATTAGCCATTTCCTCGAGGAGCCCTTGTAGTGAGAACTGGTATTTAGAAACCAAGATCTGGACACTGGCTGTCCTCATCATTATCACTCTCCCGCTGTTTCTAGGCCCTGTCGGCAGACCGAGCCAGGACATACATGTATGTGTCCTTCTGGAAGACCCACCCCCGTGCCCTCCGTCACTCCTTCCCCTTCCCTTGCTTCATCGTTTCATTTCTCATTTCCTTTTCCTTCATCTTCTCTTATCACCAGTCTTACTTCTGCCAGTTGGTACATTCAACATCCATTGTCATTATTAGCACTGGAGAGACCAAGATGAATAAGACTTGGTCCCTGCACTTCACAGGCTTCCCAGGGTAGGGGGACAAGATACATTATACACGCACATGCACACGTGCACAGTCCATGCTGTGCCAGAACCGTGCACAGGTTCCCTAGCACAGCGCGTGGAGTTTAGAGTCCTGCCTGAGGGCTGGGGGGTGACTGTCTGGGACACCTTTATGAGCAGGGGCATATGATCTGAGTGTTGAAATGTGAGGATGTTTGTCACTGGACAGGTGACTCAGAGCTTCCAGACAAAGAGAGGGCTGTGAGCAGAGGCAGGCAGGGGTGAGGTATGCAAGGGGCTGAGGTACAGTCACTTTGGACACATTTCTGAGTGAAGTGCTCACAGGGTGTTACCAAGAGGTGGTATAATGTGGTGGTTAAAAGCATAGACTGCCTGGATTCAGATCGTGGTCCATGACTTATTAGCTGTGTTATCTCGGGCAAGTTACTTAATCTCTCTGTGCCTGATCTTAAAATGGGCAGCCTTACCTTGAAGGGCTGTTTGGGGGATAAAATGACTTACCATGTCAGCATTTGGAAGAGTGCTTGGCGCATCGTCACCTCAGTCTGACTGTTAGCTGCTCTGACGCCCTCCCTAATGCCATGGCAGCCCTGGGGGGGGTCTCGGTGGCTGTGCTGTCACCACTGGTTCTCAGTTACTGGTAGGCATGCGAACCTTACACAACCAGAAACCAAGTCTGCGCATGTAACCGAGGGCGGTCCTAGATGAGTCACATGGGCTCTAGAGAGAAGACAGCTGTGCCGGGCTTAACAGAGAAGGACCTCACGAGAGAGGGGGCTGGAGCTGGGAGCTGGGTGAATGGGGCCTGGCCGCGGGGCTGGAAAGCCTGGGGCCTGGGGCTGATACCAGCACAGAGCGGACAAAGGGACGTCTGTGTCAGGTGATGGGATCACAGGGAGATGGAGCCAGAGGGGACGAGGGTGACTCTCCTCCCTCCTCATCCCATCCCGTCCTCTCAGCCACCAGGTCCTTGCCTCCTAAGTATCTCGGGAGCAGCCCCGCTCTTTCCGGCTCACTGCTCCTGCCTTGGCTCCCCCTGCTGAGATGGTGCAGCACCCTCTGCCTGATGCCCCTGCTTCCTTCCCGGCAGGCTGGTCTGTACTCTACAATGCCAGAGTGCTCTCTCCGAAGAGCTGATCTGATCCAGTCAGCCCCTTGCTTACATGCTGCCCAGAGTTTGCAGCATAAAGTGGAAACGCCTTAGCGTGACCAGCCTGGCCCCAGGATCTGGCCCTACCCAGCTCCCCAACCTCAGTCTCCTGCCCCTTACACGGTCCATATATTCAGTTTGGGGGCCTCTTAAATGTCCCCTTTGCTCTCTTTGAATATGCTGCCTTCTCCCCAAGCTGCAGGCTTTGATCAAATCCCTTTGATCTTCAAGGCCTGGTTCATGACTTGTTTCCTCTCCCGACTCACTGTCTCCCACCCCATGCTCTTCCAGGGCATTCTACCCATTCCTCTGCAGGACACTTGTCACGTTGTGTTGTCATCGGAGGTTTTCATGGCTCTCTCCCCAAGTACACTGTGAACTTGAAGACTGAGTCTGGGGCAATTCGTGGGTCATCATAGATGACTGATAATCGAGTGAATGAACAGATGGTGGATGAACATGTGGTTGCGATGAGGATGACTGGGAAAAGGTTAGACAGGGGAAGGCGGAGTTAATGGCGGTACAGACTGGCGGGGGTGGTGAGGCCTGGTCTGGGCGGTCTTGGGAATCACTCTAGGCTGTTGAATAAGACAAAAAGGATCTCACAAAAGCAGTTTTTAGGAAGTTATTACCTGGCAGCAAGAGATTAGAGTCAAGAGAGGCAAAAAGACCAGTTTGGAGGCTAGTGCTTCAGGCTGGGTGTGACGACAAAAGTGGAGTGGAGGGATGGGTGCCGGTTGGCAGAGGGCGGATGAGCAGGGCGTCAGGCACGGATAGGGAGAGACGGGTGAGGAGTCCAAGGTCCGGTGCTGGGGATGAGAGACGGCACTGTGGCTACACATGTCATGACTGGCCCTTCAGTGGCCTCTTGACTTTCCTGAGAGGTTAGAGGAAATGAAGCAGGTCTTTTTGCGTTTCAATATCATGCACATTTCTTATTTTAAAATGTTTTCCCAATTTTTTATTCTGAAAAAATTTCAAACCTATAAAAAAGTTGCAAGTACAATGAAAGAAGAAAAGATTTCAATAAATACCTTCATACCCTTTATCTACATTCATTAATTGTTGCATTTTACCACATTGGTTTTATTTCTCTCATTTTGCACACGTGTGTACACACACACACACACATATGTTTTGTTTTAACAAATATTTTCCTTTTAAACACCAAGGTATCTAAGAACACTTCAGTGAAAAAGATTTGCTTTACTAAGAAATCCTCTTGGTAGCTAAACACTTTGGACCACAGAGTTAACATTAGGTTACGTACACCTTACAACACACATTACTTCTATCTGTTAAAATAAGCCAGCGTGGGGGGCGAGCCCTGTGGCATAGTGGTTAAGTTCAGTGTGCTCTGCTTTGGTATTCACGAGTTTGGATCCTAGGCGCAGACCTACACCACTCCTCAAGCCATGCTGTGGTGGTGACCCACATATAAAGTGGGGAAAGATTGGCAACAGATGTTAGCTTGGGGCAAGTCTTCCTTGGCAAAAGAAAAAACAAAAAATAAGCCAGTGTGAACCTGGAGAAGAATAACCAGCTGTGCTTTAGTGCCTAAAGTCTCACAGTATCACGCTTAGAAGTAGAAAGAGGGGCTGGCCCAGTGACATAGTGGCTTCGGGGGCCCGGGGTTCACCAGTTCGGATCCTGGGCGTGGACCTACGCACTGCTTATCAAGCCATGCTGAGGCAGCATCCCACATAGAGCAACTAGAAGGATGTACAGTGATGACATACAACTCTCTACCAGGGATTTGGGAAGAAAAAAGAAGGAAGATTGGCAATAGATGGTAGCTCAGGGCCAATCTTCCTCAAAAATTGCGATTAAAAAAAAAAAAGAAGTAGAAATAAATCTTATTTTCCTCTTAAGTAGTTATCATCATGCCATACAGATTTTTCAAATGTTAACAAAAATAAAGGAAAAAAATCCTTGAAAATACATTATCAGAGGGAATGAGGATAAAGTACTGACCATGTGCACAAGTGATTCTTCAGGCACAGCTTAGCCTCCTCCGACGCATGCCGTGTCGTCACCTCCTTCGAGGGGTGGCATCTCTAGCTACAGCAGCACTACTGTCATCAGCAGTGGGGTCACCTTCAGCAATACCAAGGCCAAATTAGGTCATCCTGTTGGTCCTGTTGGCGGGTGTCTGGGCGTCTTCCAGACCGGAGCTGGAAGACGGGAGTGCAGTTTCGTAGAGCAGGACGACCAGAGCCTCATAGACTGGCTCTTCTTGTCAGCCTCTGCCTTTTGCCTTAAGGTCTGGACGATAGAACGGCCAGGGTTCATCTCCAGGTGATTCTCTTTTAGGGTGTGAGCCTTCATGATTCTTTCCATGTCTGCTGTCCAGCCGTATGTGCTTGTGACAATGAAGCGTGCAGATGTCACCAATCCACTTGATGTGACCACCTTTTCGACTTTTTTCTCCAAGATGTCCTTCATGATTTTGCAGAGGTTTTCAAATTTTCTTCATGTTTTTTTTCTCTTCTTCATCTTCTGGAAGTTCCAGGCCCTGTGTGGTGACTGCCACTAAAGATTCCTTCATCTTTTGGACACAGCACTCACCCGCAGGCTCGATCACATAGGTCACATCTTGGCTGTGCTTCCCGAGATGTTCACATGTGATTTTCTGAACTGTTTCCAAGTTCGGCACAGCCATCGTGACACTTCTCCCCTAGATACATCAGCCTGCACCTCCAGGAACGAGGGGTTCTCCCGGGAATCACACACGGTTACCGTGTCCAGAGACGATGGCCTGGGTCTGGCCCTGTTCGCTCACATACTGTCCATAGCTCAGGCGGCTTCCAGTTATCCCGGTGCTGTTCTTTACAGCTTTCTGTTGTTTTTAAACTAGGACCCAGCGAAGGGTCATGCTTTGTATTTAGTCATTCATTTTCATTAGTCTCTTTAAAATCTAGAACAGTTGCCCCCCAAACCTTTTATTTTTAGTCTTTCATGGCATTACATTTTTGAAAAGTCCAGGCCAGTTATTTTGCAGAATGTCTCTCAATTGGGATTTTTCTGATTGTTTTCTCATGATTAGAGTTAGGTTAAACATTGTTTATCAGGAAACACCTCCTAGTGATGTGGTGTCCTTCTTTGGAAGCACATGGCATCCCATCAGTGGGGAGGACTGAGAGGAAAGTCGGATTACTTGGTTAAAGTAGTGTCCACAGGTCACTCCATTATAAAGGTACTTTCCCCCCTTGGTTGTAAATAAGTAATCTTGGATGATGCTTTGAATTCGTGTGAATATCTTGTTCCCCACCGTCTTTTACCCAGTGCTTTTAGCATCCATCAATGATTCCTGCACATATTGGTTATCTTGCTATGGTAGGTGCAAAAGGCGATTTCTTATTATATCATTTTTTCTGTATTTATTAGCTGGTGTTTTTCTGTAAAGAATAACTCTCCTTCTCTCCGTATACATTTTTTTGAAATTATTTTTTTAGACTCAGGGTGGACTTACGGATTCCCCTCCCTCTTTCATATTAGTCAGCACATATAGTACCATCATGTGCCGCATAATGACGTTTCGGTCAACGACAGACTGCAGATATGACAGTGGTCCCATAAGATTGGTACCATAGAGCCTAGGTGTGTAGTAGGCTGTACCATCTAGGTTTGTGTAGGTACATTCTGTGATGTTCGCACAATGATGAAATTGCCTAAGGACTCATTTTTCAGAACTTCTGCCTGTTGTTAAGTGAAGCGTGACTGTAATTTAATCCTATTGTTGATTTTGATGTTCAGATTATCCTGATTTTAGCCGTTGAAAGCCTTGTCATACTGGCTCCATCATTGCTTGAGCACTCGCTCACTTCTGGTAAAGCAAAATGCTCTAGGTTTGTTTTATGCTTTACTTGCTCCAGACCCGAAAGGAACCATTTCTCCAAGGAGCTTTGGTTCCTTTCAGTTGCGAAGGATATTTAGAAACGAAGTTCTGGGTGCTGTGGGGATATCATTGCTTTTAGGCCATTTTTTGAGAAATCACGAGCTTTCACTGCTACCTCTGGTTGCACTCCAGCCGCACGGGTTCCTCCTCTCCTCCCTCCACCCCACAGCTCTGTCTCCCTTTCCCGCACGGAACTTGGCTCCCAACATCAGTGTCTTGTCCTTATTCGTCCTGTCCTCCAGTGTACACGGGACAGCTTCAGAAGAGCTGCATCTGTCCTGCTACCAGCAGCAAACCTAGTAGATAAAGTCAAATCCGTTCTTCAAGTCATTTGGTGCTTAGAATACATACCACTGTGTTACAGAAGTATTTGGGTTGATTTCTATGTTATTTCTTCTGTGAAAGATCAGATTAATAAGGTGTATACTTTTTGGTAATCAGATCAAAATGTATTAAAAGAGGGAAACAAAGAGGTGGGGTGGGTGAGTGCTGTGCGGGAGGCACCCAGTAGTTCCCAGTTGAGGGTCGAGCCAAACAGGAGCCACCTCCCCTGCCCGCCTCCACAGGTGGCTCTGCCTCCATGAGCGCTCGGCTCCCTCTGCTCAGGGTGCTCTTCTGGCCTCTCCAGGTACTCCGACCACACCCTGTGGACCGCCTACCTGGGCCTGCGTGACCAGAGCAAGCGCAGCGCCCCCGGGGTGCAGGAGCTCCGGCTCAAGCGCATCATCTCCCACCCTGCCTTCAATGACTTTACCTTCGACTACGACATCGCGCTGCTGGAGCTGCAGCAGCCGGCTGAGTACAGCAGCACCGTGCGGCCCATCTGCCTGCCCGCCGCCTCGCACGCCTTCCCCAGCGGCAAGGCCATCTGGGTCACCGGCTGGGGCCACACCCAGGAGGGTGGTGAGCTGGGCTGGGCTGTGGCGGGAGGGTGGCCCCACCACCCTGTGCCTGGCAGGATGAGGCCGTCCAGGGGGGAGCGGAGGCTTCTAGTGAAAGCGAGAGATTTGGAGGCCGGGCTCTGGATGGAAGGCCCGGCGGTGCCACTTGACTCTCTGAGTGACCTTGGCGAGTTGCTTCAACTCTCTGAGCCTATTCCTTCCTCAGTAAAGTGAGAGTAAAAACACCTTCCCAAGTGGCACTCAGTGAGTGTGAGCACATCGTGGGGAAACTGATGAGGAAGGCTTGTTGAGCGGGGCCTGCGTCAGGACCGTTGTGGGAGCCCGGGCTCCGCTGGCCTCCTGCCTCTGTCTGAAGGCCGTTAGGTGGAAAATGTTATATTGAAAAAATCAGTTACAATATTAACAGAGCACACTGCTGAAAATTTGTAGACTATAGAGAGGAAAAAGAAAACCTGACTTACGGCTCTGCTGCCTCAGCAGAATCGCCTGGGGCACTTTGTCCTGCTTTCTCTCAGCCCGTTCCCAGGGTGTCTGTTCCATCTCGTGTTACCTCACGGGTGTGCAGCCTGCCACCTGATTACTCTATAGGCTGCACAGCGTCGCTTGGAGTAGACGTGTCATCAGTCACTTCACCACCATCCCCACAGGCATCTGGGTCGTTTCCAGAGTTTGTTGGTTGTTACTCCTGTGGGGACGTCTAGAGGGGAGCTGTTCCCCAGCGGGATCGCGCCCCTAGGAGCCTGGCTGCGGGGTCAGCCCTGTCCCGCCCTCTCCCCCAGGCACTGGGGCGCTGATCCTGCAGAAGGGCGAGATCCGCGTCATCAACCAGACGACCTGCGAGAGCCTGCTGCCGCAGCAGATCACCCCGCGCATGATGTGCGTGGGCTACCTCAGCGGGGACGTGGACGCCTGCCAGGTGGGCCGGCGCTGGGACGGCCGGGCGGAGCCTGGGGAGGTGGGCAGGGGCACTCATGCGGAAGCACTTCTCTCCCCGCAGGGCGATTCCGGGGGCCCCCTGTCCAGCGTGGAGGCAGACGGGCGGATCTTCCAAGCTGGCGTGGTGAGCTGGGGTGATGGCTGCGCCCAGAGGAACAAGCCAGGCGTGTACACGAGGCTCCCTGTATTTCGGGACTGGATTAAAGAGCAGACCGGGGTATAGATGCAAGGGCCAGTCACCAGCCACCGCGACATGCACACCAGCGGGCTGAGGACAGGATCGCTGACTGCACCTCTGCCTTGGGCCCCCCAGAACCCAGACTGTGAACTGAATCCCCAGGACTCTGGAGATGGAGATTGGCCTGGAGAGCCTGTCTCCCCCCTCAGCCTCCAAAGCGGGTTGGGGGATGGGAGGGCAGGACCCTGGCAGGGCCGAGGGCCGGAGGGTTGAAGACACAGCCGCTGCCCTCCAGCCGCAAGCCTGGCCGCAGCTCTCTCCCGGAGACCTACTTCCTCCGCCTCTCGGACACAGGAGCAGCTGTGGAGTTGCCTCTGGGACCCTTGGGGTGGGGCTGGTGGGGGTGCTGTGGGCTCCTAGGGTCACACTTTTCAGAAAATCCAGGCCAGAAGGACCCTGGAAGACAGACGGGGCTAAGATTTGAATTGTTTTACCAGCTCCCCGGGGGTTGGGAGTGGAGATTCAGTGTGTGTCTTTGTGTGTATGAGTAAAACACTATTTCTTTTTAGGTAAATTTCTTTTCTTACTGGGGTTGATGATAGGCTCTCCTTCCTCCTTCCTCCTGGCCCCAGTTGCAAGAAACTGGGTTTAAGTTCACCTGAGCACAGACCCTGGGGTTAGGCTAAGGGTGGGGGACACAGTGTCTTGTGGCCTTTTCCAGGCCAGCAAGGGGCTGCATTTTTGCTCTTACCTGTAGCTTTCGAGACCAGGGGACGGTACCCTGATCGGGGGAGGGGTGGGAGGGGCTGCAGCAGCTGCCCAGCCTGGGCACCACAGGAGTGGGGAGGGGCTTTGTCCCTGGAATAAAGTGGGACTTCCTGTTGGGGGGAGGTGGTCCTGTGGGTGCTGTATGTGTGTATGTGTGTGCTTGCACTGTCAGACATGAGGGTGTTCCTGAGCTCATGGCTGTCCAGCGTGGGCTGAGTGGATGGGTCCTGAGGCCTTGGAGGAGTGATGCTGCTTTGCCTAAGGGCTCTCACATCTCTAGTGCCATCCTCCTTTGATTTTTACTTATTTATTTAAAACATTCTCTCTCTCCTTGCTTGGGATGACCCAGAGGGGCAGTGTCAAGGTTCTGGGGAGGCATAGGGAGCTCTCGAAGGGACATTGAAGGCCTTCTATATGCCAGGGCAATGTATGAGCTGGGATGGGGGGAGAGGAACAGACCTAGGAAGAGAAATCAGATGGCTAGTGTTGTCAGGGAAGACGAGGTGGTCTTTGCTCATCACTGTATCTGCAGCTCAGGCCTGGCTCCTAGAAGATGCTAATACATATTTGTTGATGAATGGTCTTTGCCCTCCATGAGTTTTGGAAACCAAAGAGAGGAAAGATACAGTCTGATTGGAGCAATCTGAGCAGACTTCTTGGAGGAGGTGAGCTATGTCTTTCATTTTAACCTGAGCATTTTACCTTCTGGAGGGAGAGAAGGTCTTGACACCTTGGCAGGCATCTCCATTGGATTTTCCTCCCTGGGGAGGGAAAGGGGATCTGTTCTTACCATGGTGTAGGAAGTGGAGAAGGTGCTGTCAGAAGGCATGTGCTGGTGGGGGCCATGTGGTAAATAGCTGACGTGGAGGGAGAGCGTCGCCTGTGGTCTGCTTCCTCAGCCCTGTGTCCCTCAGGCAGCCAGGCCTTGGCCCAGGTGTGGATGTGGTTGCCCACACAGTGGGGTGCAGGGATGCCGGCCTGGCCCAGGCCTGCCCACAGCGCTCTCATTCTCTTGCCGTGGCCCGCCATTGTCTTGAAGACTCCCTCCCCAGTCAGAAACACAGGCAGGGCCATCAGAAGACTTGGCCATGAAAGGGCCTTTGTCCCCTGAGTGACAGAGTCTCTCCAGCCCCGATCCAGTTCACTCTGGTTCTTGGGCTGACTGCTCTCCACCCGGGAGTGGCCTAAACATGCAGATGGTTAGTCCTTCGGGGTCCACCGGCCTCTTCAGGGGTCTACGTGTATGTCTGTGGGGACTGGGTGTATGACAGTGTGGCCGCTGGGCTGAGAGCATCAGTGGCGGCTGAGAATTCTCTGAGGAGCAGATTCTCACACTTCCCCACTCCTGCATCAGATTCTGGGGCCGGGAGGGGCAGCAGTCTGTGCCTTCGCCAGTCTTCCAGGTGATTCTAATGTACGGGAGTTTGGGAACCACCCTGAGCGTGCGTGCATGCTGGCAGCACCTCCTCACCCAGGGCCCCGCAGGCGCCTGGAGCCCCGGCGTGCAGGCGTGTCCTGCAGACCCCTCGAGGCCCGTGCACCTCAGACATTGGACGCCCAGAAACACAACCAAGTGTCAGTGCCCTTAAAACGATTGTGGGGCCAAATCCAGTGTTGCCTCCCACAGGAGAGAACAGGCTAAGAATCCTTAACTAGTGGGAGGTGTAGCTTGTCACCCAGAGGCTCGCGCTGACAGTGCTCATGAAGACAGGCGCTGGCACCCGGTCTGAATTGACAATGGGAGTGACACCTGGCCTGTATCCACTCCTCCCTGCTGAGCCCAGCTGCTTGGGCCAGCTGCTGACCTGCATTTCCTTCACCCAGGGGACGGCTCCGGGGGACTAGTGACCGAAAGGTTTTGCACGTATTTGCATTTTCACTTCAAGACCTCCAGCTCCAAGTGTGTGGCAGGAAGTTCAATTTAATTCTTGCAGGATGCTGGGGTGCAGCCCGGTCCACAGTGCGGGCGTGGATGAGCAGTGTGTTTGTAGACCCACTCGTGGGGCAGCACCCTGGAGTAAAGGGTCCCACTCCGCATGGCTGGTCAGGGCTGTCACCTGGGCGGTCGCACAGTGCCCTGCTCAGAAGGGCCCTGCACTTGGTTTCATGCTCTGTGTTGCCTTCTTTAAATTCTTCTTTTTTCCTGTATTTTCTAGTTAACATTGGTTTATAACATTATATAAATTTCTGGTGTCATCATTAAATTTTTAATAATTTTTGGACAAGGGGCCCAGCATTTTCATTTTGTACTGGGCCCCACAAATTATGTAGCTGGTCCTGCAGCCTTATGCGTGTGGCCATTCTTAGGCATCCTAGGTAGTTAGGGGGTGTGAACTGGGCGGGGAGCCGAAGAGGCTCTGAGGTGGGTGGAGTGAAGCGTGGAGTCTGCCGGCAGGTGGGATGGGCTTCTCCCAACGCCCTAGCTGCTGCCCTGTTGTGTGGGCTGTGGGGGTCTGCAGGCTTCTTCAGCAAACCTGGTGAAGGGGACCCTAGGATCCTCTGCAGCTGTGGGGGCCCATTGCAACTCAGGTGTAGCTGAGGTCTGCAGAGGGAGAAGAGGAGGTGGCAGGGGCGAGGCCGAGGGGGTGGGATTCCCGTTCACACCAGCGCCAGTATCCCGTGCACAGCAACCACAGGCTTCCAGGGGAGGGCCCAGTGCTGTAGGTTGGGTCCCCCTACAGCTCAGTGAAACACCATGGGGTCTTTTGCTTACTGACTAGCCTTGTTTTTGTTGCTAGGATCTCAAAACGATCTATCTTTCTTGTCCCCCTAAACTACCTTGTGTCTCATTTGTTTTAGCCACCAATCAGAAACATTTAAATTAAAGTTTAGTGAATGTTTAATCCTATTGCATGGACAGGGAGTCGAACCCAGACTAGATTCTGCAGAAGTAACAGTGAAATCTGGATTAGTTAGGATGGACTTTATAGACAAGGCAAGAACCCAGTTTGGAAGTCTCCAGAGACCTGGAGCCAGAGAACCCAAAGGGCTGGGAGGCAAGTTGTTCAACCACCAGGGGGCATCACAGGATTTCCCTTCCAGACTGCTGCCATGTGGTGGCGGTGCTGCCCTCTCACAGGGGAGAGGGGCCATTCACTGCCTTCTCGAGGTGGGCTGTGGGTAGGGTGGTGAGGTGGGATGGGGAAGGAGCCCAGGTCCAACCGTTCTGGGAAGGCTGGCTTCTGCTGCTTTCCAGTCACTTGTACAGTAAAATTGGTGTCCTCTCTCAGGGTGAGCATGAAGAGGCCCCCAGCACGAAGCTTTCCTGGTCAGTCCTTCGGCCCCTTTAGTGCCCCCTGCCGCCCCAGCCTCCAGTCTGCAGTCAGGACCTGCTGGCCCTCAGACATTGGGACCCGGAGGATGCACATTCCCAGGGCAGGATCAAAAGATGCCTTTTGACAGAGAGAGAAAGACAAACACTGCATGCTTTCACTCATATGTGGAATATAAACTAACACACGGACAGAGAGAACTGGTTGGTGGTTACCAGGGGCAAGGGGAGGTGGGGGGTGGGCACAAGGGGTGAAGGGATGCATCCACATGGTGACTGACAAACAACAATGTACAACTAAAACTTCACATGTTATAAACTATTAAGACATCAATAAAAATTTTTTAAAAAAAGATGGCTTTTGAAATTGAGAAGAGAGAGGCGACCTGTGGGCAGGAGGTGGGTGTGATCTCTATAGTAAGTGTGAACCGTTATCCCATCAAACACTCACAGCTGGCAGACAGCTGCAGCACGTGGGCATGCATGTTCTTATACACACGTGAACAGACAGACGTTTTCGGGGGAGAAGTGGGGTGTGTATTTTAGGGATGACTCCCGGTCCTGGGAATAAATGGATGGGAACAGGCCACAGGAATGTGACCTGGCTGTTACACCAGGGCACCCTCTCCCTCCCCAGTGGACCTGAAGTGCCTACAGACTCTAATTCAGGGAGACTCAACCCTTTTGTGATGAAATGATACTTTTCACTTTTCCAGGCTTGGAATCATGGGTCTGTGTGTGGGTATGTTTTGTACACCTGCAACCACATGTAAGGGAAATTGGACCTTTAAGCTGGTGGTTCTCAGACAGTTGAATTGCTTGGAACTGAAATTATAAGAGAATATAGGTCCAACATATCTAACATTTAATGAAGACACCTCCCAAGTGTTCTAAGTGCTTTATGTGTCTTATTTCATTTTTAAACCTTGCAACAGCTCTATGGTCATTCCTATTTACAGAGAGAAAACTGAGGCACCAAGAGTTTACACAACTGCCCAAGGTCCCACATTCAGGAAATACTGGATCTAGGATTTGGGTGCTGGTCATCTGGCTCCAGAGCCAGCACTCTTAGGCACTGTCGCACCATACACTGTATATTATTCGTATACCATCATCTCATAGAGAAGGGAACTTCAACATGTAGAATGAAGGTGGGCCAGACTCTTAGAAAACATGTGGACAAGCATTTGGGAGCTGTTCTCTAAGCTTGAGTCCCCCTTCCTTTTGGGAATTCCGACAAACCTTCTGGCCATGAGACCTTCCTGCTATAAGACCTACTATCCAGGCTGGGAGGTTGCCCTAGGCTGGTCACACACTTGTCTTCCATCTACTTTGCCAGCCTGCGTGGAATGTCGCTGCTTATTGAGGCCCTGAGGTGCACCCAGCCAGTGGGAGGGTGATTTCCACTGGCCGTTATGCCATCTCAGTTTGCCTAGCAAGGATGGTTCGTTGAGGGAGGGGAGGGAGAAGAGTGTTTGTTGGGAGGGTTGGGGATAAGCACTATCTCAGGTCAGGTCCCTGGGCTGGCGTTCCTCAGGGCGACAGTCGGGAAGGGAGTTTGGAAAGCCACCAAAGACCACAGAGAATGATGAGACCAAACTCCAAAGCAGGAGTGTGAATATTTATACCTGCCTTTATATTTTGGGATTACCTAGAAGATGGTTCACATTGTTCTTCCACAAGATGACAAACAGGCATTGGCAACAGGGAGGGAAGATGTTGGAGAGGTTTTGAGCAGGTGGCCATTTCCTCTGGGCCTGTGGGTGGCACAGGCTCCCACAACCCAGCTGGCGGCCTTGGGAGCCTGGCCTGGTCCCCAACTCGGGCAGAGACGGAGAGGAGGGGAGCTGCACCACACGTCAGGAAAAGCAGGAGCGGGCAGGACCTGGGCAAGGGCTGAACATAAAGGGGAAGCCTGCATCTGTCATGTTCAGGCTGTTCCCTGGTCCCCGAAGACAGAACAGCTTTGATTCTCAGGTTAGTGCTGGCACATCACACCGATTGCTTTTGTGGTCTGATATGCCTACCGTGATGACACATTTTGAAGAAATCCTAACTTGTAGGATTTCACTGAGTTTATTAACCTTTTCCTGGTTGCCCCCTTTTCTTCTCAGAGGGGTGTATCCTCCAAGGTTCTGTCACCCGTGTCTGCAGCTTGGAGACCGTGTGTTTATTCTGTGCTTTCCCCTCACCTCTGATTGTTCCCTAAAGGGCACTGTCCAGACTTATTCCAGGCGGAGGTGGACTCAATCCCATTGTCTGTCTGTTCCATTGTCTCAGAATCTTCCAGGAGGAGGGATATGTGTATTTTCCTGGGATGTAAACCTAACTTTCCCTTCTTCTTGGCTCTCTGCTCTCCCTCCAAGGCCCGCTTCCTTCACCTTGGAGGTTATCAGAATTTCCCTTGCCCACACCCCTGTGATCAGGATAACTGGGTCTCTGCCAGACCTCTCCTCTGGAACTTCATATGGACTTGCTTAATTCAAAAAGGAAATTCTTCCATCCTGAGCCTGTGCTCTTTTTCCAGAGAGCCACAAGTACGCGGGGTGTGTGGGGGGAGGTAGCAGGAAGAGGGAGACTGGGGGACACCAGGTCCAGTAGAGAAGGGTGGAGAAGCCTCTCTCATTCAGTCTCGCTCTCCCTCTCTGTCTCCACACAGAAGTACGTTCAGAGAACACTTTTCTAAATAAATAGGGCATCGGATACCTCTTTGAATTTCATAATCTAAGTACCTAATAGGCCAGGAAAAATGTGTAGAAACAGACTAGAAAAAGTTGAAGTGTATGTTTGAAACATGTGACTGTTGCAAAAAATGGTAACAAGCTTATTTATGTAAGCCAGAGGAAAAGATGAGGCAAGAAGTCATTCATTAATTCGACAAGCTTTTGCTGAGGGCCACTCTGTGTCATTTGTGATTGGGGAAAAGGGCAGTTGATGTAAGATGTGGGGCTGCTTCAAGCTCCTCAGGCCCCAGACTAGGTGGATGCTTAGGAAGTGGGGCTTGAGCACGTCCAGGGCCCGGGGGAGTGGGCGTGAGGTCAGGGTCTGGCTACCTGCCTGGGCCTGTGCAGGGCGGGGGGAAAGGTGCCTATGCCTGGAGCCTCTTCAGGTGGTGCTTTTCCATGATCCTCCAGTTGCTCAGTGGGAAGTACTTCCTGGGATAACAACTGCCTGAGGGACCCTTTCAGAACTGGAAAGAATACCACCATCAGTCTCATAGTTGGAGAGAAACTGAAAGGTCAGGTAAGCCAACCCGCAGCTGAAGGCTGCATCCTGCCCTTCACGATGTGTGAGCACAGCCTGGCTCCTGGTGACGAGGACCTCGCTGCCCTTCCGTGGATCTGCGTACACCCGTCCCGCCAGTGGGGTTATAGTTATCTTGACTTCTGTGTCTCTCCCACTGGATGTCTGCGCTGGATAGGATCTGGCAGATCATCTGCTCCAGTAATTAAAAGAAGTGTCTGTAACAACCAGCAGCATGTGCTAATACCTTATTTACATCATCTCATTGCCTCCTCATCAATTTCACCATTCCCATTTACATGAGAGAAGCTGAGGCCCGAGGTAGTGCTGCATTTTGCTCAGGGTTCCTCAGTAAGAGAAGAGGGAAGATGCAAACCCAGCTGCTGGACTCCAAAGCCTGTGCAACTAGTCCTGTACTGACTTCTGGGAGCAAGGTGCTCTCCACCTGAAGCTTTGAGGTGCTGGATCCAGGCCCTCTCTTGCCAGGTAATAAACTCACTGGCTTAGGCACACATGGAAAAGGCCAAAATGAACTTTCACAAGCTGGGCTCTGAAATGGTTCCTTCAGCATTTCAAAATCTTTCCCAGTCCCATTTCCTTGGCCACCTCCAGCAGCCCCTGGGCATTTCCCTCTCTCAGGGACCAAACCATCTGCTTCCTCTTATGCCTCTGCCTGGGGCCAGTGTAGACTGCAGGGAGAAAATGTTTCCTTGAGGTCTTGGCTGTGGGCAGCAGAACAATGTGTTCTCACTTGTGATTCAGAAGGATCAACCTCTGCCCCTCGTCTTCCTCCCTTAGCCATTCATTTCTGCTGAATGCTGTTTGGCCTTGGGAGAAGCTTAAGCAAAGGGAACAGAGGCCAAAAGTGATGGGGGTAGCTCAGCCTGGAGTGCTGACTGGAAAAGGAGGATTGATAACAATTCTGCTGGGGCCATGGAGCGTCTACTGGGTCCCGTGACCCCAGGGAAATCCCCATTGCTCCGATTTTCCAGTCTCAAAGAGGATCCACAAATTGAGCCTGTGTGGGACACAGTCGTACTACTGGATCACCACTGACAAAGATTTTCGCTGGGACCAGGGAGAAGATAGCGACAAGAGTTGAAAAGACAATTCCACTTTGTTCTAGTTCAAAGGCTTTTGAAAAATAAATGAGCAATTAACAGTTTGAACTGTTTCATTGGATATTTATTTTGAACAAAAGCCTTTTAGTTTGATTTAAAAAAATATTTTGTAAGTTTGGGTTAAGGGCAAAAAAAAAAAATTATTTTGAGTCCTTGCCCTGGGGCTCATGCTAGGTGAGAGCAGTAGGGGGCGCTCATACGCTATGTTTCATCGGACCTCTGGCTGTACTAGCAGTCCAGAGAGAAGTTTTGGGCAGATCACCTCTCCACAACCCCCTCCCATCCAATTTATGGGGAGTCTTGGCAAAGCACAGATGTAGAGCCCCCGTTTCCCATGTAGGGAAACACCAGGTCTGGCCCCAGTGTGAAGGCAGCTTGCCAGTGGCTGTGCTGCCTTGCCTCTTCCTCACCCCTCACCCCAAGGTGTGAATACTCCGGGCAATGGCAGATTGCCAGTTGTTTTCGGCACACCATGGGAGAACTCATTGTACTGTGGACTGGCCGGCAGGCACTTTTCAGTCCCACAAGTATTTCCTGAGCTTCTGAGCCGGATGGCCAATCTCTGTACGTGGCGCAGGCTTCATTTATGTGACCTGGGAGCGTATTAAGGGTTGGAATCACGCAGGAGTCCTTGGCAGATTCCTAGGCTCGAGCAAGATTATGGGGGGCCAAGGGAATTTGGGATCATGGTCACTGCCACTGGGCACCGAACATTCTCTTTTCTCTCTTCCTAGGGGTTTAGAGGGCCCCAAGAAGGTCTTCACATCACCTTTCCCAGAGGTGGGATTTCATCTCATTTAATGTCTCTGGAAACATTTCACATCTCTAAGGCTTTCTTCTCCAAGGTTGAATCATGTTCACCCCGTGAGGCTTTCTTCACTGCTGTGAGGTTCTAGCTTTTCAGTCATGTTTACATTAAGTACGAGGGAAGCTGATGAAGAGCTGGTGCTCTCCATGAGCAGCTCATCATTAGGTGTCTCTTCGTTATTGAAAGGGAAAATGACAGAGGTAGGAAATGTGTTAAGGTTCATATTATACTTTTTTTTTTGATTAACTGTAACCTTATAGACTGCCATTACTACAGACCCATTTCCAGTGTGTACCTTCACACCTCCTCGTTTAGTCATTGAAAGGATACTTACTGACTTCTTACTGTGTGCTGGGCCTGTCCTAGGCACCAGGTGTACAGTGAGGATCCCAAAACAACTCAGGAGGAAAGCGAGGCTTAGGGGAGTTAAATGACTCGCTTATGTGCTGGACTCTGAGTTTCCTGACTCTACACACAGTGCTCTCCAGTCCTGTGCCGTCTACCACAGGAGGCAAGAAAAGGACCTTAAAAAGGCAGGGAGCAGAACTGAGTGTTTCATAAAAACTTCACCAATGCCCAGCTACTAAAAGATGAGTTTTGGCTCTGGAAAACTAAGCCTATTTGTTACCACACGTACCTGTCACCCTAAATTAACATTCTCTTATTAGACTGAGTCTGAACTATAGTCAGACTTGACCTCCCCAGACACTTTCATTCTCCTTGGGAATAGTGAACCTCTTCTATTTTGTACTTATTCATGGGACTGCATTATAGATAACTGCTGGGAAACGAGGACCAAACCTTCCTGTCTACACTGAAAACAGGTTATACAACTTCTTACTTAACATACTTAGAGATGGCCTCTTGGAATGATGCATGGAGAGAACCGGGGAGGAGGCCCACGTTCCAAAGTTTAGGAACTCAGGTGCTGAGCATTGCACTGTTGGCTGGGCCCCGATGAGGCATCTGGTTCCCATTGGAGACTGGGGGTTGTTGGGCAAGACTGAGCTGCTCGGTTTTTCCTTTGCTCTTGGCTCTGCTCATCCCCTCCACCCTCACTCCCAACCTACATGTTACGGTGTGAGAGGAACTGGAAAGTCCGCTGATGCACATAAAAGCTGGGGTAGACTAATGACTGTGAGTGAAAGGGTCCCGGTGGGAAGGCAATGAGCAAATTGGGAAAAAACCTTCCACACCTGGTGCCTGTAAATAGAGGCAAAGATGGGGCTAGAATTTTTGTTTGGCTTTGGAACGGTGGTTGCTGCTGACAGCGAGGAGTGTGAAAAGGGGAGTGTCAGTCGGGAGCACGCTCATTTTCACCGAATAGGAAAGGGCTTTTCGTCCCACGTGTGTCAGCGGTGGAGGCTCAAGGCCCCACAGCCCCAGGAGGGAGGGTCTGGGAGGAGTCCTGGGGCATGGGCACTTGGGCAGGCATGACCAATGGTTACAGTAGCACTTCAATGACATGGGGAAGAGTGGAGCTACAAATCTACATTCTAATAGAAATAGAGAGGCCTTCCTCTCTTCAGTTATCCCTACTTGTCATTGAGAGAAGTTATATATATACATATATATGTATGTGTATATATGTGTATGTTCTGGGGCACTTACAATATGCAAGGCAAAATTAAAACTAACTTTTCCCCAAAGCTGATCAGTGCTTTGGGGAAAAGTCTCTCTCTCCTAGGACTACAGGAAATCCCTGCCATGTCTGACGGTAGATTTGAATTCTCATAGGTGTCACACATTGGTACGTGGGAGGCCTGGGATACCGTGGACCCCAGCTCTGGATACAAATTATGCACAAATGTACCTGGCACACCTTGGGGACTGCTGAATGTCAGTGCTTCATTTTTCCATGTATACACACATTTCCCCATTTAAATCTCACCCTTTTCATAGGCCTTCCTTGCTGCACCTCTTTAAAAAGCACTTCATACAATTTTCCAGGGCAGTTATGCATATCTCCTCACCTGTCAGGAGGTTCTTGGGGAAGAGAAAGTGTCTTACAGAAGCCACTTCATGTTCTGTAGAGTGGGCGACTGGAGTACAGTGTGCACTTCTAGGCTTTGTATGTGGGGAGTATATGTGTGGTCAGTCCCCCTGTAGGAAAGAATGTGTCCAGGCATTTGGCACATGCAGAGGTCTTGTAAACAGCATCTTAAACTCATTTAGAAGCCGAAAATGAGAATGAGCTCAGCTATATAAGAAAGGTCAAACCTACAACTGCTGCCAGTGCCTGGCCCTTAAGCTGCTTCTAACTCAGAGCAACCTGCTCCTTGGCCTGTGCTGGGGAAATAGGCTTCCTCTGAGTTTGTCCAGGAAAAGACAGATATTGCACCTGGAAACAAACCTCCTCCATGCTCAGTTTCTCTGTTTCCCCCTTTTTTTTTTGCTGGGAAAGATTCGCCCTGAGCTAATAACTGTTGCCAATCTTCCTTTTTTTCCCCTCCCCAAAGCCCCAGGACATAGTTCTACATTCTAGTTGTAAGTCCTTCTAGGCTACTGACAGATGAGTGGTGTGGTTCCCCACTTAGGAACCAAACCTGGGCCACCAAAGCGAGTGCACCGAACTTTAACCACTAGGCCATCAGGGCTGGCTCATCTCTGTTTCACTTTTTAATCTCTCTGGCATTGCCTGTTCTGCTTTGGATTCTTCCCACAGAGGCCTCAAAACAAACGCCTCTGTGTGGGGGTCCTGGCTCCCTGCTGTTGAACATGCCGGGCAGGGGGGGAAGGCACAGGCTTCCTCAGGGCCCTTGCACTTGCTGTGCCCTCTGCTGGCAGCACTCTTCCCCTCACCTCCTTCAGACCCTATTTATCTTGTTTATTGTTGGTCATACCCACGCCCCAATCCTTTCCCTGACCACAAATATTAACTCCACGAGGGCAAGATTTTCAGTGCTTAGAACAGTGTCTGGTGTAGCACTCAAAGTTTCTTGAAGGGAAGTAGGAGGAGGAATTGTAAGAAGCAGTGAATTAGGACATGAGAAATGTCTTTGGAACTTTCAACCTTACCAACCTGGTTTAGTAGAAGCTGAGTTCTGTTAGTAAGGGTCACCCAGCTAAATAATTTTATTTGCATGACTATTTCTAGAGGAAAAAACTCTCTTCTCAGTCTAAATCTGAGCTCAACTCTGAAACCTGGCTCAGAACTTTGCCTAATTCTTACCTGATTTTCTCTAGAAGAGAGTTCCCCCTCAAAAACAAAGAGAGGTTGCCTAAGACTGACGAGCTCAAATAAGTAGTACTGCTAGGCCTTGGAATAGAGCAGACGGTGCCCACTGTTCAGAGATAAACCCTGGTCTTCAGATCACAGGCCCCCTCCCCAATCCCCACACACACCCCTCCTCTGGCCCCACTCCCATTACCTGCTTTTGGGCTCTTCCCTGAACTGCTGCAGTAATTCCTAAGTGATCTCAGTTAAGTCTGTATGCCTTCCCTCTCATCTACTTTACGCTTGTTCTTAATTTTTCTAGAGCAAGCTGTGATTAAGTTGTTGCTCTGCCTGAAAATGTGTGATGATTCTCTATTTCCTAACAAATTCAGATCAAATTCTTCAGGTCTTCTCTGATCAGGTCTCAGTCTACTTTATAACATTTTCTTCCATTCTTTCCCTTCAGGGATCCTGTAATGTTCAGCAAATTAAACTACTTTCGTTCTCTGTACTCTACCTCTTAGTGTCAGTGTTGTTTCCTGGGGTGGTCTCCCTCTCTCATTTCTGCCAGTACAAATCCTAGACCTCTTTTCCAGGAAGATCCAGCTCAAATGTTGCCTCCTCCATGTACCTTCCCTGTTCCCTCCAGCCAGATCTCTCCCTCCTTCAAATTTCCAAAGAACATTATTTGGTGTTTCTGTCATGGCAATCAGTTATTTCTACATTAATTTTATTTTCTTCTTTACTTCAGAAACCATAATCTCCTAAGATCAGAGACTTCATTCATTCAACCAACTCTGGGCCTCGGACACCTTGGTACAAAAGACAGATGTGGTCCTTGTCCTAATGGAACTTAATCCAATGGAGTTTAGTCCAACTGATTTTAAATGATCAATTACCACTGTCATAAAAGTATAGGATGTTATGTGAACATAATAGGAAGTCCCAACCCAGTGTGGGAGGCTCTAGGAAAGCGTCTTTAAGAATGATACTTAGGTATGGACTTCATGGAAGAGGAAACCAGACGAAGAGAGGAAAACGGCAAAACCAGTGTTTTGGAAAACAATTTGGGGAAATTTTGGCCAGGTTGATGGCAGTTGTTCTGAGGATTAGATTTCAAGTTAATACTCATAATCTCATATCACCTTACATTTCAGACCCTGAATTAAAAATGAGTAAGATTTTGATATATACAGTGAAGTAAGAGTTGAGGGAAATCATAAGGTCACATGATGAAATCATTCTAGGTGTTCTGCCCAAAATTTCCATGATAAGTACCTCTAAGCATTCTGGTAAATTGAGCTTATAACCATTTCCTGGCAAGACTCATTTACTCGTTCAACACATTTTGAGTTCTACTATGTGTCAGGTACTACAGGGGATACACAAAGAAAAGACACAGCCCCTGATGTCAAGAGTTCAGTCAGGTGAGGGAGACACACTAGTAATAAGACTTATAAAGTGGTTACTATACACTAGGTGCTGTTCTAAGTATTTTACATATAATTCATTTAATTCTCACAACTACCCCACGAGGCAGATTTACAAGATGGTGTGATTGAGAAGTGGTTTGGTGGAGCTAAACAAAATCTGCCCCGGGAACAGACAGGAGGGACCCTTAACCCCAAATGGAAGGTAGGCAGGAGGCGGGAGTGAGGACTGAGGGGCAGGTTCCTAGAGGAGGTGAAGCCTGATCTGTGTCTTGAAAGTCCAACTGTAATTAGCTAGGCACAGCAGGCTGGGAGGGTATCCCAGGGAGAGAGAGGCAGATGAATAGGGCTGTGGCCTGATTAGAAAGATGACTCTAGCAGCAATGTAAAGGATGGACTGGAGGGGCCCAAGTGGAGAGAAAGAAGAACAGTTAGAAGGCTGTTTATGTTATTAGGTCAGAAACAACAAAGGCTTGAATTAGGCCAATAACAGTAGGAATGGAGAAAATTAGGGAAAATGTTATCAACAGGGGTGGGCAAGATAACCCAGTGGAGGTATTAAGTAGGTGAGAGCACATAAAGAAAAAATTGACCAGTCCACATCTTTAGAACAAGGTCATATGCAATTCTTTTCACAGTGTAAGAAAAAATTAACCTCTGACTCTCCTTTAAGAGAACTAGGTCCCGGCGGCATAAAAGACGTAAAAACACTCATCTGCATAATTTAATTCATATTTCCCATCAGGATTACCCTCCCTTAAGGGTCTCCCAAAATGCTGGTGCCCACCCAAAAAGAATCATAATTGCTAGAACTGGCAGGATAAAAGTTCCTGGCTTCTCTTCCAATCACTGTGTACAGAGCCCACACACATACAGGCTCTACCCATTCAAGACCTCTGAGGTTCCAGCCCTGTGGGTGGCCTGGAGAGTTCAGAGTGGATCTACTGCCTTCCTATAATTGGTAGGAAGGGCACTAACTATCTGTGGGGTCCATAGATTTGTTATTACTGTCCCTGCTTATGTCACTGGGTTTTTAAAGATCAAATCCCTAAAAGTGCTAGCATTTTATAAACTGTAAAACATACTGAAAAAGAATTTCTACTAATCTTGTACGTAGACTCATTTGCATTCAATAAAGAATTCTGTTCCTGGACAAAAGTTATCACGTGTAGGTCCTACCATATGTACTAGTGATGCTTGGATTGCCAAAGAGAACATATCTGCCTCAGCCCCTAATTTAAAATGGACTACAGGAATTTTATTTGGTTGTGACCTTTTTTTCTTATGTTGTAATGCAACTTTCCCCACAGAGGGTCTCTAGACAGCAAGAATCATGAGGAAATTGATTTGAGGCTGGCCCTTTACCGGGGGTGTGTGTATGTGTTGCTAAGCGTGTCTAATTTTTTAGGTCTTGTTTAATGAGACTTATTCACTAAATGACCTCCATCCATGGCAGCCAGAAATGTCAGCTGGGGAAAAAAATTAGGCAGGGATAAAAGAAAAGGTATGGGATTATGTGTGGAAGTCCTGCAAAATGATTCTAATGTCAACTCTGCCCATAGCCTCTGGAATGACCTCTTTACTTGTCTATAAAATGGGTAGTACAGAAACTTAAAATTTTTTTTTGTAGGAAATTTCAAGTAAACCAATCAGAGCTTATGAGAACAACAACAAACAGCTTTCCTTTTGCCCCCAAGGCTGTTGAAACTCTAGTTCTAAATCAGTTTGCTGGAGAGCAATTTCTTTCTAGATTGAATAGGCCCTATCTTAGTTTTTCCATCTGTATAAACGTTTATCCATATAACAATGATTATATTAAACTTTGGGATTTGATGTTTATGAGCAAGTCTCCCCCACTTATACTCTTGGTATGTTTGTGGATTTTATTGTTAAGTTTCTCAGTTTAGTGCTTAGAGCAAACATTCCTGTTCAAAAGGGAATGCCCAAACTATTCATTTCCACTATCAGTTGAGGAGATACACACTTTTGGTTAATACCTCTAGTATCATTTTTCTGAAAGGAGTTTCTCTGGTACGTAATTCATATGCAGATCAAACTGTAGGATAGTTGTTTTAAGTTCTACATTCTGCATTTACATATGTCACCTGTGTCGGAGGCTGCTGAAGACCCAATACAGTGTGCTGACTTGCATGGTCTGGTAAACCATTGTTAAAACCACTCAACACACTCACTGAATGAAAGGATGCTTTTTAAAACTTATCCTCTTCCTCTCTGAACTTAATTCTAAAGAGATCCTGGTAGCTTGGGGTCAATGAAATAATTTTCTTTGCCTGTTACTCTCCATTCTAGACTAGTTATTGTCAAAATCCACATCAAGATGTATCTAAAGTTAGAAAGCCCTTCTTTTAGGTTCTCATAGTCTCATTACCTATGCAATGAGCTGCTTTCCCCCAGTAAATCTTTCCCATCTTTGGGAAGATTCAGAGCAACTTCTAAAGATGCAACTCACCACTCAGGAAGGAACTTTGCACAGGAACCCGCTTCAGCAGCTCCAGGATTTGAAGCCTTCCTCTAACCAGCCTCCTTTAGATCCCTCTCAACAGGAGGGATGGTGTTTGAGGAATCTGCACTCTCAGCTCTTCTTACTTGCCCAGGAAGCTGACATGTGCTGTCCAATGTAACACTCTCTAGTCTGGACACACTCAGTGCAGGTTTACTTAGGTAATGCATTATTCTGATGACTTTTCTTATCCACTTGACCTCAACCAACACCACTAATTTCTCCTTCCAGCCAACAATAAATAACAACAGGAGGAAGTTTTACTCCACAAAGCATTAATAAGATATTTTAATGAGGAAAAAAAAACCAAACAAATCTTAGTCTTATGTTTCTATTCAAAGACACTCAAAACTAGTTTTTCCCTGCCCACCCCTTCTAACTGCAACTTTATTTGTGACCATGTAATAAAGGCCAGTTTAAAGATTTTTAAAAAAAAGTTTAAACCTTTTTTAAAAAGATTAAACAACCAGGCTAGCAAAAAGGTACTCAATACATACTTTCCTTATATCAAACAAGCTAATATTTCAGTACAATGTAACTATACAGAATATATACAGTACACATATGTTCACAAAGCAAACACTATAGGCTCAGAAGAGATTTGAAAAAACATGATATCACATTGATTACAATAACTCTAAAAATGATTGTAACGTTGAAACGGCACTTAGTTTACAAAAAAGTCACAAAAATATATAGATATATATATATGTAGTCAACAAGAACTATAGTTCCTGTAAAATACTAATAGTCAGATACTAGTATATAAAATCTGAAGTTCTGACATTACATTTTCAGGAAATAAAACAAAATCCAAAACCATTTTTGTTATTGTTGAAAGTCAAACATGCCAAGTAACTTAGCTATGGCCACTGTCACCGAGTAAAGCCATACTTGAATGAGATGACAACTGGATACAAAGCTGGCGAATTGGGGACTGGCACAGAGTTGTACTGGTTCTAGGAGAGGGGTAGAAGACATAGAAATACTCATCTACATAATTTAATTCACATTTCTTCCCCAGCATTACCCTCCCCCAAGGGATTCACAAAATGCCAGTGCCCAAAAAGAATCATACAGCTATAACTAGCAAGGTAAAGAAGTTTTTCCCAAACTCCCTTGATGCTGGGCTATAGGCAATATTACAGCATGCATCAGCTGAATAAAGCAGTCGTCACCCATCTGGAGGACTGTGGGGCACAGCTTCCTCCTAGGCTGGTGGTACTAGAAAGTACTCCAGTTTTCAAATGGAGCCAGATTAGGATGTTAGCTCTGTAAAATACTGAGCTACTGTAGCAGCAGATATGAAATAACAGAAACAAAAACATTTTAAAAATTCATTTCTGTTACATTAAAACAATTTTTTCCCTTCACATCTGTCTCCTTTAACCAGACATCAATTTCTTCTATCAATGAATTACGGTCTGTTATCTCAGTGTGACTTTCTCATTATGCTGCTGTGGAAAAAGACAAGTCCTAATCCTGGAAAGTTTAAATTTACTCTTAAAAATGGGAATACAGGAATTTTAAAGTAAAAAAAAAAGTCTGTTCTAAAAGTATCTCTCGCAAATATATATATTTAAATATTAAAATAGGCTACCTAGGATTCTTATAAAATGGCTTTTGAAAAGATAGTAAGAGGCACAAAGAAGCCATATACTATCCTCCAATTAGACATAAGGTGCCACAAGGGTGCCCTACAAAGAGGCAGGTAATCTCTATCTGATGCAACAGGAGGCATCAGTAACAACAGAAAAATCAAATATATTATTGGGACTTGGATCAAAGCCAAATTTTATTCTATTAGGGACTGTAGTTTTTTAAAAAATATCTTGAAATATTAGAAGCCATCCCTTTGTACAAGGAAGAAAATGAATCAAGTTTATGATCTTAATCCTTCCAAATACCTGATGGCATTCATTCCAGGCACCTGAACGATGAAAAGCAGTGCAACTCTCAATAATTTAATGGACTACTCTCAGTATGAGAGACATTACATAGCATCTGTCAACTTGAAAATTAAATTGATAACTGAAATAAAGGAAAGCTCTTAGGGAAAAGAAACAAAACACACATAACCTAATTAAAGAAAAGGTTCTCTCTAGAAAACAGGTGTCTCTGGGAACTGCACGAAAGACTTCCCCTCTTTAAATGAACACAGCTTCCCCTAAAACCAGGAGAAACACCCTGTGCTACGAGATGACCCACTTCCTCCTAAAGAAGGGAAGACTTATCCTTCCTCAGCAGGCGATGTACTTTGGTAACCTGAACATTCATTTACGGGGTGATTTTTTAAGTTATTTAATTCAATAATAAAATCTGGATATGGTTAGATTGGCATTTGGGAAAACAAGAACAATTAATAAAACTCATGACACTGTACCCCTCAAACCATCAAGCATCGATTTTTATCAAAAAATCATCACAACTGAGCCCAGGGCTTTAAGCTTCATCAGCAAACTAGTCAATTTAAAAGAGAAAGGCAATAATCAAAAAATTTGATTTAATAAACCAGGCACTTCAAACTGAAATAAAAAAATTTTTAAGTTAAGAAATTTTTTTTTTAAAGTTTTTGTTTTCAATCAATGGTTTGAACTCTTAAATTCTTTGTAAACTATTATGTACACAGGAACCTTGGTATTGGTTGGAACTGTCCTGGGTCCTATACAGAGGGAGCTTACTTAACTGAAGTAGCACAAACACTTTAAGGCGGTCTCATTTTTCAGATACTGCCAAACTGAGATTCCAATAACACTGCCTGACATTTCTGCAGAGACTATTTGTAAAGACATGGAACTATTTTTTTTTTCTGTCATAAAAATATAATCACTACAAGGTAGTGGAAACATCTAACTGTATTAGTTTAGTATGAGGCAAAAAAACCGAAGTACAACTCTGATGTCTCTAACAGTCTTCACCCCATAATCTGACATAGGCTTAACTCCTTATTAATAAATCTCAACATAATCTAAAAATGAAATATCCACAGAGTGTCTGTCCCTTAGTTGAACCTGGAAATTGGTTCAATTCCACTTCACTGTTTAATCTGAACTATTACTGCTTCTGGCAAATTCGTCTTGCTGAGGACTTTCCAAATAAAAATACCCTATGTCACCACATACTGTCAAGCAAAAATGACACTGAAAGATAAAAATGGGCATAGGCAAAATAAGGAATAACAATTTAAATTTTGACGCTTTTAGCTTAAAGCCTGTAGGAGTATGCTTAGCTAAATATTCCTTATAGATGTGTTTACTATAATAGAGCCTCACTCTCAATTTTGTTCCACTGATTCAGGAAAGAAAATCTAGTTTCTATATACATTCTTTCCTCAGTAACTTTTAAAATCTAAATATATTATAAATAAAGCATCTTATGTCAATAACTTACAGTGAAAAGCACATTTATTACCTTTTAGCAACTTTGGGTCACTTCCAAATGCGAACTTTACTAATTTTTTCCTCCAATTAATATTACTATCTAGAAAACTATTCTTTCTCACTTGGATGTATATTTCAGAGTTATAACTTCACACTTTGCAGATGAGTGAAAACAGAATAAGTGCTACATGAAAGTTTCTAGTTCTTGATGAATTCCTCAAATCTCAAACTCCTTTCACTTAAAATATCACAATTTTAGGATTGTTCATTCATCAAGTAACAATAATTCTCTCCATGTGGTATACTCATACAGAACTGCTACTACATTATACAGTAATGTATTTTTCAGGGACTACAAAGCTAAGAGGTTAAAACATGATCTGAGAATCTTCAAAACAAAAGCCACTAAAATAGATAATTGGCCTCCATTTAAATTAAGATAAGGACAGAACAAAATAAAACACTGAAAGAGTTAATGCAGTTTAAAGGCTCCCAGGGAACCACTTATACATAGGGAGTCTGGCTCAGTAGTTAAAAGGTAATCGAGTTACCAACAGTAAGTATATTAGATGTGCTGACTAGTCCATTCCATTCGGTAAAATATTTTAACAAAATGGAAGTTTTTAAGTTTGTTTTAAAACCAAAGGGCATGTGTCATAACATGGAACCAAATTACTGTAAGCCAGAATGATGGCTGAAATGTTAGAATGTAAGACTGAATGAGGCTATTTAAACATTTTGCTATACTTTGTCTCACTGAAATTGAGAACTTTAAAAGCTGGCAATGAGGGGCCAGCCTGGTGGCGCAGTGGTTAAGTTTGCACGCTCTGCTTCAGAGGCCCGGGGTTTGCAGGTTTGGATCCTGGGCGCGGACTGACACACCGCTTTGTCAAGCCACGCTGTGGCGGCGTCCCATATAAAGAAGAGGAAGATGGGCACGGATGTTAGCTCAGAGCTAGTCTTCCTCAAACACACAAAAAACCTGGCAATGTAACTAAATGTGTAACTCATTATATGAAATAAAAATTAAAAAGATTACTTGAAATTCAAATTAAGAAAAGTCCATTTGAATGTTATTCAGTCTTAAAAAGGAAGGGAATTCTGTCACAAGCTCCAAAATAAATGAACCTTGAGGACATTGTATTAAGTGAAATAAACCAGTCACAAAAAGAAAAAAAAAAAAGAAAAATCCATTTATTTGTGGGTGATAACCGCCATTTGTATCCATTAATAGAAAACTTAAAATTCAAAAAAATAAAAATTGATCTTAATTCTCTGTTTCCGAAATAGTATAATCACTGATATGCTAGATGCTACCACTGTTAGAATACATCCTTAAAAATGACCACATTCATCCCAGTACCATGGTGAACACTTTCGCTCATTTCTAAAGTATGTCCCACCTGTTTAGTAGCTTAAAAACTGAAAATAAATGCTTTCCTTGTATAAAATACTTGGTTTTAAAAGGCAATTTATCCTTCATCCTAAAATTTAAGCCCTTTAAATATCACAAAGTTACCCTCTTGGGCCTTAAGAAAGACAGCTATACTTAAGTATTCTAAACAGGAAATTTTTATTTTCAGTTATACTGGTAATTTCCAATAGATGGGAAACTGTAACTGGCTTTCATCTCTTGGCAATATTTTCCATATATTCTGGTAAAAATTATACATCCAGGCATCCCTCTCTTAAGTGAACTTTAAATAAACCTAAATAACACTATATACAATTATGCCTTGCAGCTTCGTTTCCTAAAACAGATCCATAAGCTAAATACCCTTAAACTGTGTATCAACAAAAATGTAGAGCCTCACTGAAAGAGAAAAAAGAAGGTGTTTATATCATTTTATGTTAGACACTAGTTAGTTACCTGTATTGATAAAATTTGGGGACTAGACAAATAACCAAATATACATTTTCACAGTACATTGAAATTTTTCATAAAACTTGGAAATCTGTGCAATTTGTAATCACCAACAAAAACCTAAAGTTTCCATTTGGGAAACAATAGCCAATGGTGGTAATCCTACATTCTGAGAACACAGAATATCTTCCAGCTGCCCAAACTGTGCAGGCTCTCTTCATGTAGAGTTCTCAGGACAGGGGATATGCTAAAACACTTTCGACCAACAAATCCCCAAATGACTCTCACACATTTCTTTTCTTTAACCCTATTTCTTTCTTTCCTTCCTTCTTTTTCTTACTTACTTTTTAAAAAAATAACTCTTAGAACTGAGGGCAACAATGATTCCTGGTTCTAATTTTACCTATTCTTTGTCTTGCCCATATAAGATTTTAACATTAACTTTGAGATTTATCTACTGGTAGGCATAACAATTTTCAAAGAACATACATGACATCAAAAATAAAAATTTCTGATCTTTCTAGTGAGACACAGCAGTACTGTTACTAATAAGTATCACAGTCTGTTGCAGAAAGTAATTCAACTCTATTAGTAAGGAAGCATAAATGATGGAAGCCCATCATGACGTGGATATGTTGATTTTTCTGAAGGTGATACATTTATGTTTGAGAGCAAAGGGGGAAAAACAGGTTCATGAGTGAGACAGGGATGGAAACAAAGACAGCAGAGTATGGAAAGAGACAGAAATAACTTGAGTGTAAAAAAAATCTTCAGTTTCCTTTCCCTTCCTTTACATGTGTGTGGGGGGAAATCAATGATAGAACTAGCCAATTAAAAAAAATGAAACAATTAAATCACTATAACTTAAAAGTATATTTTATTATTAAGATCTAGCACCCAGACAAAATTCAGATCTGTGTTTTGAATAAGAAACCACATTTTGTTTCTTTTTTTTCTAATCTAATCAGATGCTTTCATAATCATTAAACTTTGGGTTTATACATAGAAAGTTACTCAAAAGTTCATTGTTTATGGACTCATGAATATTAAAGATCAAGGTCGGTGATGCTTTAATGGTACCAGATGAAAAGTATACTCCAGTCTAGAGTATCATACAAATTTCAACTTATATATAAACCAGGAAGTTTCATTTTTTTTAGCAGCAAAAGAGGTGGTATTCATTAATTTAAGCTTTTAAACTTTTTTTGGTCTTAAATTTTTCTCCCAAACAAATTTAGGAATCATGGATCATTTTATAGCCTCTTCTATATCTTTTACATTATTGCTTCCATTGTGTAAAAATGATACTAACTTGGCAATGTCTAAAAATATTTCAGAACAAGGACAATGTTTCACTGTCATATGGAATTTTGTAAACAATCTTAGTTGGGTTAAGAACGTAGCCTTAACAGAGAATTCTTTATTTTGTCCAAAACAGTACAATAAAAACATCCCCAACAATACATAAACCTATATATAAAATATATAATATCTCCAATATTTTTCCTTTATATGGTATCACACCAGCATATGCAAGAGAAAGACTGCTGATGGGGCAAGAGGAAAACTGATTTACACAATGACTTAATTAGCCAGGAATTAACATTCAAAGACCAGGTAAACAATTTTACTCAGAAAAGCAGTATTAAAGAGTTCCTATGAAGCTGGGCTTTACATACTACATTCTCCACTCCTGGTCATTTCATGCACAACTTGACTATTCTCAATCATGGTGCTTTGTCTTCTTAAGATCATAGAAGACAGAAAGATTATTCGGAGGAGCGTTATTATAAAGGTACAGGGAATGCCTACCCCAATAACAAATTTTCACCATGAAAAATCATAATAGAAATGACAAAGCTTAAAAAAACAAAAAAAGAGTATGCTGGATTTCAGAAGTATTTACCCAATAAGTTTTAAGAAAGCTTATCATAAACACTTCCAAAAACAACAGGCTTTACAAAATATTGTACACTGTCCTGTGTATAGGAGAAAACATTTATTCAGGCCATTTGTCAAATTCTGCTTAGTATTTTGTTTCTGGTGTACCCTTTTACCTCAGGAAGGTCAATAATCATCTCATTTCTTCTTTACCTAATGATCTGCTGTTAGCCTATTTTCAACAGTGGAAGAAGAAACTGATACATGTTTTAAGTCAACTGGTTCTCCTTACGTCTCATAGTTTCTATGGTATTTCAACATCACGTTATTGTGCACTTACAGAAGCCATCTCTCAGTCATGAAAAAATAAAATATCAGTTGCAGGGCTTACAAAGTAAAAAGAAATTCTTTCCCAAACCCTTTTTTGTTTAAAAAATTAAATTAAATTTAAATGTACAAGACCAAGCACAGGCACTTTCCAAAAACCAAAAATGAAGCCAAACCATGAAATTACTCAATAGTTATAGAAGACAGCTCTGATTTTGGGGGGTCATCTCTGGTTGGCTCAGCACAAGCAGTGGTCTTTGGCTGCTCTGGCATTTCTTCCTCTTTTTCTGCCAGCCCACCAAGAGACCCCAAGGGAAAGGTGCTTTCGCAATTCTGGGTCGAGGAGACCTGTGAAATTACAGGCATTTGAACAGAGGAGTTGCTTTCAAAACTGTGTTCTCCAAGATCATATTGAACAAGAGTCTCTTCTTGCTCCTGGTTTAAGTAGTCCGGTACTAGGAAATCACTAGATAAGAGGGAAAGGATGGAAAAGGGAGTTAATTTTCAAACCAGTAATAAATAAACGACACAATAAAACGACCTGATTTGTAATATAAGATCGGGATTTTTCATTTCTCTAATTCTTGAATGAAGATTATAACTCAGGAATTTTCAACTTCTAAACTTTCCTAAATATGAACCAAAGGCATCCATCAGAACCAAAGAATATCAACTCTCCCTACCACCAACTGCTAAGATTAGCGCCTTCAGTGTCACTTTGGACACCTAAACAGCCTTTCTTGTTCTATGTAGAAGAGTTTCTGTATACAAAATTAGCATGTTCACTTAAGGAAAGATCATTTGAATAACTTAGGCTTAACCTTTCTTGGATTATACACTAATTATGAGATATACAAACCTAGCTTTTTATTACTTCCTGGATCTAAGTTAGTTAAGAAAATAAATCCTTACGTATAAATGACCTTATACACAATCTATTATATAGAGAAATGTAAAAAAATAATTTATGCATATCCTATTAGACTTAGTATACGAAGAGAGTTAATAAATTACCTTGTATCAGAATTTGGAAATGAATGCCATGAGATTGGTTACATGTTAGTCCTCAGAAAGTATTTAATTTATTGATATCGAAGTATTTATTATTCTATTGATAGAATAATTAAATAAGTATTTAATTATTGGATGTACAGAATAAAATACACCAAAATTTTAACGACAGTGGATATTATCTCTGAGTGGTGAGATCAAGAAAGATTTTTAATTTCTTATATTTTATACTTTTCTATATTTACTAAATTTTCAACTATAAGCATTTCTTGTAATTAAAACAATAAGCATTATAAAGTAAGTCATATCTGAGATGCTTATTTCACTCATTGCTGAACTAAAAAAGTTCATTATACTAGGAATGTCAATAACTAATACACTTAATAAGGTTATTTTATAATTTTATTGTCCAGTATTAATAAAAAATTAAAATCTGCTCATCTGCAGGGCAATTTAAAATGTCCTATGTTACACTTTCTAAAGAGTCTTCAGTTGTTGACAAGAGGAGTGGAGGACAGAGGGCCCTGCACAGGGAAGATACACACAACAGGAGTGGCTAACTAGGACACTACTTTAGTCCTGAACAAACAACGTTGGATATGACATGTATAATCTAGGCTTAGTGATATGACAACCAGACACTCAGAGTTAGAAACGATTACATTAAACAAAATGAATGCCTGGTCTGAAGAGAAAAACAAAACACAAGCAGGGATAATTTGAAATTTTTTTTTTTGCAGGCAAGAGTCACCCTGAGCTAACATCTGTTGCCAATCATCCCCCCGCTTTTTGTTCCCTCCCCAAAGCCCCAGTGCATGGTTGTATATCCTAGTTGTAAGTCCTTCTATGTGAGCCACCACCACAGCATGGCAATTGACGGGTGGTGTGTTTCCGTGACCAGGAAATGAACCCAGGCCGCTGAAGCGGGGAGAGCGCTGAACTTTAACCATTAGGCCATCAGGGCCGGCTCAGGAATAATTTGAAATTTATTGAAAAATAAGATTTAAAAAATAAAGGTGGTTTAAAATGCAAAAGTTTAGAAAGATTTCATTTTATAAAAAACTAAGGATTCCTACAGATATACAATTCTGATCAAGTACTAAAAAAAGACAACAGAAGTTTATGTCTAGAGGAGACTTAGAAATCATCTTTAAAGCTTACACTTGATCTAAGTTTCAAGCTTCTCCATCTGTAAAGTGACATGTGCAATCATAACAACAGTTACTGGCTGAGCTAGAACTAGAATCTGACTTCCTTGGATACACTATAAATCAGAAAGGTAACTCTATTATAAATTACTAATATTAAAAGCATTGAGCTCTAAACTGAAAGAAAAAAAGAAAATCTCATTTGATCCAAATAATCATATCCATTATAGTTGCTATTGAAGTTTCTCTCTTATTGGTAAATGTATATTCCTTTACATAGAATTAAAAAAAAAAAAAAGAGAGAGATGTGGTCAAGAATTTTATTAATATTCAAAGAATCTGAAATAATCTAATATCACTAAGTATCATCTGGCATGGTAAATTTTCCAATAAGGTCTATTTAAGATCCACTATGGAACTAATTTAATCTTATATTATTAAAACAAACAAACAAACAAACAAGAGGATAGGTAGTCTACTTCTGTAGAAAAAGATTTCTAATACCAACTATAAAAATATTTATGATTGTATATACTTAGAAGATTCAACAAAATTTTATTAGATCAGGAGATCAGAGTATGGATAGTGGGAATTTAAAAGGAATGTGATTGATTAGCTGGCAACCTGATAAAAAACGCAGCAGGTGCCCTAAAAGCAGGAAAAGAGAGTTTAGAAAGCAGTTTTCCTGGTTTGGTTTTCGTTGTGCACCTCACCTGCTCTGGAAGTAGTTTGCTAGCTCTGACGCTTCATGGTTCAGACTCCTCAGGTGCACGATTAAATTCCCAGAGTTGGTGAACATGGCGCCACATGTTTTGCACTCGTAAATCCGAGGCTTGCGGATAATGTGCCGGGAAACCCTCATGTGGTGTTTATATTCCCCGAAGGAAGTGAAAGTGGCACTACATATCTGGCACCGGAAACAGCGTTTACCTTCGTGCTTTAGGCGATGCATCTTTAGCGAGTAAGCCCTGGTGAACTTTTTCCCACAGCGGTCACACTGAAATGGTTTAATTCCTATAAAAAAAAAAGCAAAACAAAATATTATCTAAAAACAAAATAAACTAAAAGGTCATAAACTACACATATTTCTAGACTATAATTTTGCAGCCATTGATAATTTGAAAAGACAAAAATCACCAGCAAAAAGGAACTCCAATTCAGTATCTCAGAAACAGTACAGAACATTTGAAAAGGCACTAGTGCTTTAAAGAAAGAAAGGCATGAGGGGGAGGGGCAAACTAGATTATATATACCCAAATTGATTTTTGAATACTCTTTCTAAATCTATTTTACAGACTTAAAAACACAATTAATCACAGTATTTAAACAGAACCCAAACCCCCATATAACAACATTTATTATTTCATTTCATTAAAGTAGGGAGGTTTATAATGAAATGATGTGAAAGTGATACTCCTCATTCCCTATCTCAGAGAGAAATGAGATGAAAAAAGGAAAATTCTAACATTTCTGAACATAATTAATGATCATGATAAAACTAGCACTTGAACTGGGTTTTTGGGTATTTAATGTAGTAGTGATAGAAAAAATATGTAGAAATATGTGAATTATAAAGTATATTAATCGTTTCCTCCAATTCATTGTCATAGCTTTGAGAAAAAAATTAAAAACCTTTAAAACACATTCTGTTGAGTTAACAAAGTTGCAGGGAACTGCTGTTAGCACAGAGACTATCAGACCTATCTACAGAAGAGGAAAGTGAGATGATTATTGCTGAGAACAGCAGCAAACACTTCCTACTCATCAGAGGTCAGTGCTTCACCCACAAGAATTTTGTTGCCTTTATGTGATCACTGAACTTAAGTTTCAAATCTATTTTACACACTTATCCCAAATCTCTTTTATACTAAAAAAATACCGATTAATCAGGGCACAGAAAAATTTAGGACTGCAGAATTAAAATTAAATTATTGTTGTTTTTAAAAACACTTTTTATTCGGAAATAATTTCAAACTTACAGAGAAGTTACAAGAAGAATAGTACAAAGACCACCAATATATGCCCTTTTAACCCCATTTGCTTTACCATCTGTATTTGTGCTTTTCTACCTCACATATATACACATACCAATATATGCAATATCTTTTTAATTTACATATTTTATACACACACACACCCCTTTAATTTTTAATCAGAATACATATGCCAGTGGCAAATGTATTAAGCAAATAGCTTTCTGACACTGCACCATTTCAGCAACAGACCTAGGCTTATCTGTTCTCATTTGACTTTCCAGAGATTTTTTTTTTAAACTCAGAAACACCTGTTTACTATTTTTAACTGGGATTTCAAAATAAAATGTTTTAGAGTACTCATTTATGCTACAATAGGGAAGATGACATTACCTGAGTGGATGAGCATGTGCTGTTTTAGGTTCTGAATACGGGTGAATCGCACCCCACATGTTGGACACTGAAAAGGTCTATCTGGACCATTTGGACTTGGTCGTTCTGTACTGCTGGTAGAAGGAGCAATGTAGAGTTGATAGGGATATTGAACATTTTCCAATCTAAAAAACAGACCAAAGAAGGCAACCAGGCTCTGATTTTTAAGTTGAATAAACATTTCTGCACAACTTTAAATAAACAAAAGAAAAAAACAAAGACTTCCTGAAACAGTTTAACTGCTAGATTACAAGTTTCATTTACAGCCATACAAAAAATAATGTTAACTGTCCAGAATGGCCAGCATCTTAAAAAAGGACATATGGCCACAGAACATATAAATGATTTTACCTTAGGTTTCCTTAATCTCTCTAACCCTTTCTTTCCTACCATTGCTTTAATTTAGGCCCTATCAATACACAAGGCAGAATTAGTAACTCCCTGTCTTTAGATCCACATCCTTCCAACCCATCCTTCTCAAGGGGTTCCCTGTTATCTTTAGAATAAAGTCTAAACCCCTTTGCAAGGCGTACACAACTCCTCGTGATCTGGGTTCTGTGTACTTTACTGCCTCATTGCTTGTCATACTCCCCAAATATATCCTATACCAAGCAGTTCCTAATAGTTCTCTCTCAATGCTGTGCTTTTGTACATTTAACTTGGCTACCTTCTTTGCCTAGATAATGCTCATTTTATGAAATGTAGCTAAGAAGTCACCTCCTCCTCCTGGAAGCCTTCGTTGATTTATCAGTGGCTTAGGTAGGCAGCCTCCTATGCAGAGCAACAGAACCCTCTGCAGATCACTCAAGATTATCTGTTTCCTTGTCTATGTTCAACCTCTCTACCTCCCCCAAAATTGGTTTGATCTCTCTGAGGGCAAGGGCTCATTTCATCTCTATGTCCCCACCATTTAGCACAGTATCTAGTATAGAACAAACAGCCTCATTAATGTTTGAAATTAAGGAATCTGGGCACATTTCTGTTTGTTTACACCTTCATTAACATTTTTAAATGACTCTGGTTCATAACCTGCTCTACCAGGTTTAGCTATTCAAGAATAAACTTTAAGTTCTTTGAGTCTTTCAAGTTTTCAACAAATATAGTTTTTAAGTCTGTCCTGGACACTCTATGAGGAGGGGTTCATTCAGTGGAGTCTATATTCAGTCGTCAGAGACAGACAATAAATATTCAAGAAAATTATCAGAACAGAGAATTAAAATAGGGTGATCCAACTGGTGGTGTTTTATTTTAGACTGGTGATCAGGAAAAGTTTCCTTGAGAATTGACATTTAGACAGCGATCTGAATGAAGGTCAAGAAGGAAAACGTGAAAATCGAGAGAAAGCATTTCAGGCAGAATAAAGGCCCTAAAGTGGCAGAAAAGCTCAAAAGCAGGAACAAATATGGAATACTCCAGGAATTGAAAGAAGGTCAATATGGCTAGAATGTAGTATGCAAGGAGAATGTCTGAAGGGAGTTAGGCAGAAGTCATATCATGTAGGGCTTTAAAAGGCATAGCAATGAGTTTAGATTTTAAGTATGAATCTACTGGAGAATTTAAGAATCTACTGCTTTAAACAGCAACATAATTTGACTTAAAAAAAAAAAACCATTCTGGCTGCTATGTGGTGAATGACTGGGGTAGGGGGAGAATGAAATCAGTACCCAGTTGAAGGCTACTGCAGTAGTCAAGGCAAAAGACGGTGGTGACCTAAGCTAGGGAGACCGTAGTCGAGATGGAGGAAAAGCGGACTGATAAGGGGCATGCTTTGGAGGTCGAGCTGACAGAACTTGCTTAAGGTTTAAATATGTGGAAGGGGAATGTAGAGCAGTGAGGGAAAGAAGGATCAAGATTAACTCCCAGAGAGATTGCTTGAAAAATTTGGGGGATGATGCTGCTGTTTACTGAGATGGGAAAGACTGGAAGAACAGGCTGTGAAGGGAGTTAGAATTCTGTCTTGGCCATGTTAAGTCTGAAGTGCCCCTCACATCTGTGTGGAAGTATCAAGCAGGGAGGGTCAATCTGACAATAGTGACTCGGGAATTACGGGTATACAGACGAGGGGTTGGCAAACCTTTTCTGTAGCAGATCAGACAGTACCTATTTTTGGCTTTGCATACCAGATGATCTCTAATTCGACCACTCAGCTCTGCCATCCACAGGCAATATGCAAATAAATGAGCATGGTTGTACTCCAATAAAACCTGATTTACAAATAAAGGTGGTGGACTGGAACTGGCCTGCAGTGCATAGTTTGTCAACCTCTGATACAGATACTATTTAACGTGATGGGACTGGGTAGTTTTGGAAATGCCAAAAAAACCTTGTATAGGTGGTCTAATTTATGATGTGATGATGCTACCTCATTACGCTGAAAAAATATACTGAAGTGAGGTCCCAATAAACTTATATAATTCCCAGATGAAATGCTTGAACTATGAGTTGCAAGCCCTTACAAAGAAACTACCTACTATGTTAATACTAACCGATCATCATCATCCGCGTGAACATTAGTGCTAGAGCTGCTTTGAAGTGCAGGTAAGCCTTCGGTGACGCCTTCATCTACTGAGCCTGTGAATAACAGAAAGAACACAAGACAGCTGTTAATACTTTAGTATAAATAAACCAAAAATATAAGTTGCAAGCTGTATCTCCAAGCCTCCAAACACAGATTATCTAATGTATTTATCCTGAATTACTAATCAAAAGTAGTAGTGTTCTATTTTACTTTTGTTTACGTGATTTAAAAAGAAATCGTTTGTAAGACAACAGCCTTATATTACTATTTAAATTCCTTTAGTATTTCTTTAAGTTTCAGAAACAAGCATAGCAATTCAAATGTAAACAAAAATTCACATAAAATTAAATGTATAACAATCATTTAAGCACTGACAATTATTTTTTAAAACTTACCTTATTGTGACATACAACTTACTGTACATACAATAAGTATTTAATTTTACATAGAACTAAAACATTGCCAGCATTCTAGAAGGCCCCATTTACTCTTCCCTGATCACAAATCTCTCCTTCAAAAGAGGGACCCATTATTCTGTCTTTTATGGTTATCATTTCCTTCCTTTTTTTTTTTTCCTATGCCTCCTTTAAAAGTAATTTTATCTCAAATACATGTACCCATAAACCAGGAACTGGTTCTTGCTGGAACACAGCCACGTATACCATCTAGGGCTGCTGTCACACTACAGTGGCAGAGTGGAGTAGCTGTGATTGCAACAGAGACCAAGTGGCAGTTAGGTCTAAAGTATTTACTATCATGCCCTTTAAGGAAAAGTCTGCACCCTCACCATAAACAGTACAGCTTAGTGTTGTCTGGTTGTAAACTTTACACAAATTGAATCACATTGTATGTATTCTTGTGTCTTGCTTCTTTCCTTCAATATTGTGGACTCATCTATGTTGTTACATGTAAATGAAATTTAAATATTGTTGCCTAATATTCATTATCTATCCATTTCACTCTTGATGGACAGTTTCAGGCTATTACAAAAAATGCTGCTGTGAATATTCTTGTAGAATTAATGCATACATGCATGCCTTTTTCTAGGGTATCTATACTTAGAATTGCTGAGTTGTGTGTCTTTGACTTTATTAAAAAATGCTAAACTTGTTTCCAAAGTGATTGTCTAAATTCACATTACTACCTGCAATGTATGAGAGTTATGTTGCTTCAGAGCCTCACCAACACTTGGTATTGTTGGATTTTTAAAATTTTGCCCATCTGGTGGGTGTGTAGCAATACCTCACTGGTTTGCCTTTCATTTCCCTTATTACTAATGAGATTGAGCAGTTTTTCTTTATTTATTGAACTCCCTCTTTTGTGAAATGTCAGTTCAAGTCTTGTTATTGAGTTGTCTATTTTTATTATAAGAGTTCTTTTCCTATTTTAGATACAAGCCCTTTGTCAGTGATACATGTTACAAATATGTTTCCCTCTTCCATGGCTTGTCTTGTTACTCTTTTCATGACCAAAAGTTTTACATTTACTTTATTATTCCTTTCCGTTATGGTTATGGCTTTTTGGTCTTGTTTTAAGAAATCCTTCTCTATCTCAAATTATCTTATGGAAAGATTTATGTTTTGCCTTTGACATTTAGGTCTTTTCTTTAATCCACCTGGAGTTGATTTTGTGACCAAACACATTTATTGAAAAGTTTGCCTTTTCTTCTCTGATCCGCAGTGCCACCTGTGTCACATATCAAGTGTATATAAATGTGTGGGTTTGTTTCCAGATTCTCCACTGGTTCCATGTGCTTGTCTGTACTTGGATTAACGCCAATCTTTAGTTACCATAGCTTTATGATCTTGATATCAGGTAGAGCAAGTCCTCTCACCTTGTTCATTTGCTTCCTGAACATCTTGGCTATCCTTGGCCCTTTGCATTTCTCTGTACATTTTACAGTCAGCTTGTTGAATATAGGTGATAACAATCATTCCACTCCCCCTACCTCCTATTAGTTTGGAAATTACATGATCTTTTTCTATTCTTTTTTACTGGTTACTTTAGAAATTACATACATACTTATTTTATCAAAGTCTAAAGTTAAACAAAACTTTTACTTCCTCCTGGATAATACAAGAATCTCAGAGCACTTTAACCCCATTTCCCACACACCCCCATTCTGTAACTTACAGATTATTACTGCCTGATATTCTGTTTTGATAAAGTCCTACAAGACATCACTCTTTTATACAAGCAATGTTCATTTACATTTGTTCACATATTTACCTCTTTCTTGTTCTTCATTCCTTCATGTATATTAGACCTTCCCTCTGTGCTCACTTTACTTCTGCCTGAAGTCCAATTTTAAGAATTTTCTTTAGTGATGATGTATTACGTTTTTGTTTCTTTGAAAATGCCTTTATTTCACCTTCATTCTTGAAAGATATTTTCATTGTGTATATATAGACATCTAGATTGGCAGCTATTTTCTTTCAGCACATTTGAGGATATCATTCCACTGGTTTCTGATGTTATTAAAAAGTCAGATATTCTTCTGAAGGTAATCTGTCATTTTTTTCCCTGAATTTTCTTTGTAACATGTCTAGGTTGGTGTTTTTATTATTCCTATTTGGGATTTGCTGGTGTCTAATCTATGGACTGGTGTCTTTCCTCAATTCTGGAAAATTCTCAGCCATTTGCTCTTCTTTTAGGAATTCCACCAAAATCTTCATTTGCATCATCCATAACCCTTGTCCTTTTCTCCACTGTAGTCTCTATCATTGTCTCTGAATTAGTTAATTTTATGTATCAACTTGGCTGGGCTAAAGGATGCCCACTATTTCTGGGTGTGTCTGTGAGGGTGTTTCCAGAAGAGAGCAGCATTTGAATTGGTAGACTGAGTAAAGAGTAAAGAAGATCATCCTCACCAATGCAGGTGGATATCATCTAATTCATTGAAGGCCCAAATAGAATGAAAAGGCAGAAGAAAGATGAATTTGCTCTCTGCTTGAGCTAGGATATCCATAACCATCTCCTGCCGTTGGACATCAGTGCTCCCGGATCTTGGGCCTTTGGACTTGGACTTATACCATAAGCCCCCCAGTTCTCAGGCCTTCAGGTTTGGACCAAATTACCACCACCGGCTTTTCTAGACCTCCAGCTGGCAGATGGCAGACTGTGGGACTTCTCATCTTCCATAATCGTGTGAGTGAATCCCTTCTAACAAATCTCTATACATCCTATTGATTCTGTTTCTCAGGAGAACCCTAACTAATTTAGTCTCTCTCTGTGCAGCATTCAGGTGATTTCTTCTAAATTATCTTCTGATTCACTAATTCTCTCTTCTGCTAAGTCCAATCTACTACCAAAATGTTGACTGAGTTTTTAAATTTTGGTTATTTTTTCCTTTTCTAGAAGTCCTATTTTTTTTTTCTCAAATCTACTACATCACTTTTTATAGTTTACTGTTCTCTGCAATTATTGTTCAAGCTTGTTTATTTCATTAATCATAGTAAGCATATTTGTTTTATATCTGTGGGTGAAAACTATGACAATTGGTTATGCCAATTTATTTCTGTTACTTTTTTTTTCCCCCCCTGTTGGTTCCCTCTCTGCTGTGTTTCCTTGTGTGCCCTGGTTGTCTTTGACAGTGGTTATTACCCTTGAAAATGATTTGACAGTGGTTATTACCCTTGAAAATGATTTGCAAGGGACTGTTTTGCTGAGGTTAGGATGAATATGCCCTCTTCCAAGGAAGCTTTGTTTCTGCTAGGTTCCTGGAGGGTACTACCTAAACCATATTCACTGTTTGAGATTCCTTGGCCTATCGTAAAAAGAATAATGAAGATGTAAATCTGTAAGAGGGTTGGTTGATGGCCACAACTTCTAAGGGATGTGTTTTTTCCCCTTTTTCCTTTTTATCTTTTAGTCAGCTGGCTGCCAAGGCAGCTGTTTCTACAGTCCCCCAGAGTCTGGAGGAAGGGGAGCAGGTTTAGTTCTGGTGGTATAGTCCTCTGAGGTCCCTACTCAATGTGTGGACCAACTTCTCGAAGCCTTCACAGCTTTCATGTGCTTTGGGCCTTGACTTCCGTTTCCCTTGTGCTTTGAGTTGATTGTATTTTGGAAAATGTCTTAGGGAAAAACTGGTTTCAGTGCTCTGGTATCTACTTACCTCTCTGCATGAGGCTTCCCCCCTACATTTAACCTGGCATTTCCCTAACTTTTCAAATACTTTTAAGGTGACTCTTTACAAATCGTATTGTTGTTTTCAGTGGGAGGGTAGAGCCAAACAATCTAGCCTATTTGCATCAGGTACTGAACTTTGCCAATGTCTTTACTGTATGCAGATCAGCTGTGCTACACCAAATGAACAAATCTGAGCCAATGAAGTTGTTAATAGCAAGCAAGCTTCTGGCTGCAATATTTTAATAAAAGCTAAAATGTACTAACTGTAACAGTTTGTACAACACCATATACATGTGAACATTTAATAAATATCATCTGTTAATAGACTCATAGAATGAAATTTCCTCCTGATGAAAATTTAGAATCCAATACTTCAGTTCTCCCCTTTGGAACACTTGAATTAGTTGACATTATTAGGAAATAAATACATTTTCTATTTAAGTAAAATTTTCCAAAAAACTAACCTAATCCCTTTTAAGGCATCCAAACTTATTTTATTAAATTATTTGTGCTAGAAAATTTGTAACAGGGTTACATTTTGCCTTGACTTCTTAAATAAGAAATATTAATTTTTTTCTTGTTTCTTGATGACTCATCATTGAGAACAGCAATTATTATACCATGTTCTAATATACTGATGGGGGTTTTTGAAAGGAAACAGGACTATGTTTGTTTATATTCATCTTCAACAGCACCCCCATTCTTCCTGGCCCCCCATCTCACCCTTACTGGCATGTATTTAGCATTTCTGTACATGCCTTTTCTTTTTCTCGTTCCCTTACTATCAAAAGACATTTATGCTTTTCCCCTATGCCTACTTATCCAACTTATTCCTGATCCTTCTGATTTGTTTTTAATCCACATGTGGGTTGTGAGACCAGATAATGCTGCATTTTGTTTAAGAAAGAACTGTTCACTTGTCAATATCTTCCCATTCTCACTTTTTTCCTTAAAGAAAGGGAAATAAACACTAACATTTCAATCTGTCCTAGGATAAAAACTGGAGAAGTCCCAATATTTGGACCTGGTCACCACAGACACACACACAAAAATCTACTTTATAGCAGTTTTCTGCAATTATTCAGAATGCATGCAATATTAAAGTTTATAGGCAAAGACTTGCAAAAAAGCCCTGGAGGTGTGATTAGGGCAGGCTAGGAAGATTGATCTGACATTTGCTCCTCACCATCAGGCAAGCTATACTCCTTTTAGGAGGGGGGTGGGGTCTTGCTGCAGTAGAAATAAAAACCACGCTGCTTCTGATTGATTGTAGTATTATCAAGAATTTGTATAAGAAGACAACAAACAAAAAGTGTTGGTGAGGATGTAGAGAAAAGGGAATGCTTGTGAACTGTTGGTAGGAACGTAAACTGGTGCAGCCACTATAGAAAACAGTACGGAGGGTCCTCAGAAAGTTAAAAATAGAACTACCATATAATCCAGCAATTCCACTTCTGGGTATTTACCCAAAGAAAACAACAACAAAAAGACATGCACTCCTATGTTCATTGCAGCATTATTTACAATAGCCAAGATATGGAAGCATGTGTCCATTGACAGATGAATGAATAAAGATGTGTGTATGTGTATATATACTGGGCAATGGAATATTGCCCAGCCATAAAAAAGAAAGAAATCTCACCATTTGCATCAACATGCAGGGACCCAGAGGGTAGTGTGCTAAGTGAAATAAGTCAGACAGAGAAAGACAAATACCCTACGATTTCACTTACATGTGGAATCTAAAAAAAACAAATGAACAAACAAAACAGAAACAGACTCACAGATACAGAGAATAAACTGGTGGTCACCAGAGGGGAAGTGGCTGAGGGTTGGGTGAAATGGGTGAAGAGGATTAAGAGGTACAAACTTCCAGTTATAAAATAAGTGAGTCATGGGGATGTAATATACAGCATAGGGAATATAGTTAATAATATTGTAGTAACTTTGTATGGTGACAGATGGTTACTAGACTTATTTTGGTGATCAGTTTGTAACGTATATAAATGTCCAATCACTATGTTCTACACCTGAAACTAACATAATACCGTATGTTAATTGTGCTTCAATTAAAAAAACCTGATATAAAATAAAAGCAGATTTAATAAAAAGCTGGTCAGAAAGAACTAAAATGGAGAAACATCTAATAGATGGTCCCTCTTAAAACAAATCCATTTCCACATTCTAAAATATCATATAATCCTTGGCCTCTAGATTCCTAATTTGATGGATAGTGAGCATGGTAAAACAAAGGGCACTCTCCTCTTGCTCATGGCTATTTTTTGTGTGTGTGTGAGGAAGATTAGCCCTGAGCTAACATCTGTTGCCAATCCTTCGCTTTTTTTTTTTGCTGAGGAAGAGTGGCTCTGGGCTAACATCCGTGCCCATCTTCCTCTACTTTATATGGGACGCCACCACAGCATGGCTTGACAAGAAGTGTGTCGGTCTGCACCCGGGATCCAAACCTGTGAAACCTGGGCTGCCAGAAGCAGAGCATGCAAACTTAACTGCTGCGCCATTGGGTCGGCCCCACACATGGCTATTTTAACTGCACCAAAAGCTAAAAATAAAAACCACTCCAAACTCAACTGAGTTAAATTTTAGAATTCTATCTATACTGTAGACATTACAACATAGTGTTGTATCACTTATGTAACTATCAGCAAAAATGAATCAAACTTTTTCCTGAGATGATGGTTTTTGCCAACGATAACACAAGTAATCATATGAATTGGAATTTTAATTGATTTAGATGTACACTCTCTTACCAAGGTTCCCAGTGTACCATATATAAGCATATATAAGCAATACTACTTTTCTGAGGTGACAGTGATGTTTCTTAAATTATTAAAATGAAGTTTTCTTTCTACACTGTAGGGATTCTGCTCTCAGTGGTAATGAGGGTTAAGAATTCTAAACAGAACTTTCACCTTATGAAAACAGTAAAGCTGATATATACAGACAATCAGCTTTTTATGGTAAGGGCTATCTTATCAAGAAAGAGTCTACTCTCTTCCACCAATATGGAGTGCTATAGGATAGGCTTCTGTTGCATCAAACTGACTATTGTTTTCTGCTGCTGACCACTGTTAAAGTACTCAAGACACAAAAACCCTTCTGGTGGTGAAAAATAATTACAGTGGCCATCCACTACTGAGCATTTATCGTGTGCCAGCCACTGATCTAAACATTTTAAATACAGTATCTCATTTCATACTTAAAAGAAAAGCAGCCCCTAGCATTCAGGAACTGGCCTGTTACTGATGTGTAGGAATGGGCCTGGTGTTCACAGCTAGGCCCTGGTGTTTTCCTGTTGGACATAAACAATCTCACAGAATACCCATATCAGGTCACACTGGTCTGGGACAAAACACATAATTTTACTTAAGCACTTACAAAAACAGGGTCACTGCACAATCACAAAAATACCAAACATCCTCCTCGACAGGTAATGTAAGTCACTGCTGTTTTAGGGTCACTTTAGTCTGCAGCCCTAGATGTTTGTTAAGATACTCAATTATAGAATTATCCCTGTTTTCTGACATCATCAGTCCTAAGCAAACCACATATCCTTGAATTCTCCCTAAAGCCACCTGACACAAGCCCAAATCCTCTCATAAGTCCTAATATCCTCTTACTGAGAAGCCCTGAAGACCCCATGGTGTATGATCTCCCATGTTGCAAACAAGCAATAAACTCAACTCAATGAACTTAATTATAGGTATGCTCCTGGTGGTCTCTGGCAACAGGGCATTGGCAGAAATGGAGGACCCATTGAGATTCAGCTGAAGGTCTTTTCCTTGCACTGGGAACCTTGGTAAGAGAGTGTACATCTAAAATCCCTTTTGAGGTGCGACCTGCCCTTGGCTGGGAGGTAAGTTCATGATGAATTGGGCTCAAATATTTCACTGAAGCCCTTCAGTTTAGGTTTGTTTTCCTAGAAAAAGATCTTTTGGGAATACTTTAGTTATCCAGTCAGATTTGTAATTGTTCCCTGGTGAAACTGTTTTCTAGCCTTCTAACACCAGCTCCTATGATCTGTCTGCCTAGTGTGTTGGCTCTTGTATACAAGAGGAATAGACTACAATGAGAGGATGGTCATCTGAAGTGGCCCTAGAGGCTGAGTTCAGAAGATCTCTGACTGGCAAAAATATTTCAAAACTTTACAAGGTATGACAGAGATGAACCTTGCAAATATTATGGAAAGTGACAGAAGCCAGTCAGAAAAGACCACATATTGCATCATCCAATTTACATGAAATATCCAGAATAGGCAAATCTATAGAGACAGTATATTAGTGGTTCCCCAGGGCTAGTGCTGAGACTAGGAGGGAATAGGGAGTCATTGCTAAGGGGTATAAGTTTTCTTTTTGGGATGATGAAAATGTTATAAACTTAGACCGTGGGGGTGGTTGCACAACTCTGTGACTATATTAAAAACCACTGAAGTATACACTTTAAATGGGTGAATTTTATGATACATAAGTTGTGTTTCAATGAAGATGTTTAAAAAAAAAACCTTATAAGGACTTCATCAATTTTGTCTTTGTGTCCCTAAGAACTGCTTTACTTATTTAGTTTCACAGCCCCAGAATCAGGAGGTTTTGTCTGGTACCTGATGGATGACAACTGGCCTCTAGCCAAGCCCTGGAAATAAAGTTACACAAGCATTATTCTCACGGACCATTGCAGTTTTCATGGGTTGTCTCACTCTAAAACTACAACTCTTCCAGGCCAAACATTTGCTTCCTTCATGTTTTCTTTTCTTTTGTAGGTAAGGATTCACTCTAAGCTAACATCTGTTGCCAATCTTCCTCTTTTGTTTTTTTCCCCTCCCCAAAGCCCCAGTGCACAGCTGTCTATCCTAGCTGTAAGTCCTTCTCGTTCTTCTACATGAGCCACCACCACAGCATGGCAACTGACAGATAGGCAGTGTGGTTCTGCGACTGGGAAACGAACCTGGGCTACTGAAGCAGTGAGAGCGCCGAACTTTAACCACTAGACCATCAGGGCTGGCTCGTCCTTCATGTTTTCTTACTGTAACACTAACTTGCACACTTATCTCTCAAGTGACTCAATTTCTCCAAGGACAATTTGGCCACTGGCAAATTGGCAAGTGGCCATTTTGGGGGGAGCTTCTGACATGAACAAGATTGTTCATTTGAGATGCATCAATACTGTACCAACATTGGAGTGGGGATTTTAAGAGGTACTGCCATGGATCTTTCCCACGTGTGGCCTTCCTGTCAATGAGATAATCTTGGTAAGACAAGGATAGAAACCAAGTACTGAGGTACACCTCCAAATGAGCTATAAGTTTGTTTGGTTAATGTTTACTTTTATGGTGGACTGATGCTTTCTTATGCTAAGGAGCTGTGCTGTAATTGTGGAAAAAAAATTCCTAGATTCTGTATTCCTGACTAGGGAAATCCCAATTTATTTCTCCAGTAACAGGACCACACAGTACACTCATATTGTTATCAAAGGACTCCATAATTATCTTTTACTCCACTTATCTATTTTACTCTATCCTATCTTTTACAGACTCTACACCGTCCTTGTCATCCACAAACTTCAAGAAAAATAAAGAGAACAAATGGAACTCTAAAACTATAATTATCAAGGTGCTTAAAAACCCTCACACCTCAAGTACTGCTAAGACCCTTGCTGGCAAGAACATAAAAGACCCACAAGTTAACTCCTTATGCGCTAATAATGGGCTGCCTTTTAAAAGTGGGGATTTTAGTTTAAATCTTAAGTTGTACCCTATTACCAGCTGATATGATTGAATACTACCAGAGATTTGTATAATCCTCCAGATTTATCACAAACAGGTATTAGCTGCATTTTGAAAATATTCACCAAAGCAGCTTCTGAATGATCTAAAATCTGGAGTTTTGGTCTTCTGGAAAAGATGCCACCAAAGAAAATTTGCCATTGAATATCAGTGGAAAGGAACTGATCAGATAGTGTTAACAACTGACTCAGCAGTAAAACTTCAAGGTGTTGTTCATTGCCTTCATGTTTCCCAACTTAAAAGACATAAATCACATCCTTCTGACTACTGTACATCCATTTCTTCTGAGGGATTCTCCAGAAGATACTGACATCACGGACAGCTACTACCCACGATGACAAAATCACATTAATTTTCTGATTCTTCAGCACTCTTTTCTATCCCTTTACCACTAATCACACTAATTTTGCCTATTACAATTAATATGATCTCTCATCTTCATCCTATTGTTTTAGACCCCCAAAGAACCCCTTCTGCCACATAAGGAAAAACAAAACTCTTGTATGTTTTTTCCAGACCATAGCTACTACTCTGAATTTAAGATTGCTGGATCTATTATCCTCTATCTGATCCGGTTGACAAAAATTTAATAATTGTTCCTTTAAACACTTTAGAAGTAGATTCCCTTTTATAGGTCCCTCATATCACACCATATCTCAGCCCTCAGCCTTGTAAAAAAAAAAAAACAAAACGGACTTGACCTCACATCCCCCAAATGCTTCTGCTGAAGTCATTACAATCCTATCAGTAAGGCCTATTCAATCAGATAGACACTAACAGAGCAAGCCCTGATGGCCTAGTGGTTTAAAGTTTGGTGCGCTCCGCTTCAGCAGCCTGGGTTCAGTTCCCAGTTGCGGAACCACACCACTCGTCTGTCAGTTGCCATGCTGTGTGGTGGCTCATGTAGAAGAACTAGAAGGACTTACAACTAGAATATACAACTATACACTGGGGCTTTAGGGAGGGGGAGAAAAAAGACACTAATACTGAGGCTATCCTGATTATAATAGTCAGTTTGTTCTCTTTAGAGACACTTCAGCCTGGTTTGCAGGAACTGTTTAACTCCACTCAAGGAATGTGTCCATTTTAAAAGACACAAAATTGGCTCACTTCTGTTGTAATTAATGATACTTACATTCCCAATACTCCCACTACTACGATACTACTACTTATGTGGATGTAGGGTTTACACATGCCTGCTACACACTAACTTATCCTGTGTACTTGAGGTAACAGTAAGAGATTTTCAGATATGAAAACTACCATCCCATCTGTGCAACTTGGAGGGCACTGGCATACTTGATAGGTATTACTATCCTTACTTTATGGTTATGGAAACTCAGTGAGGTTAAGTGACTTGCTCAAAGTCACACATCTATTAAGAGGCTGAAACTGGTAGTAGAACCTAGATCTGTCTGACTCCAAGTCCTGACCTTTCAATCATTATGCTACACAGCTTCTCCATATGATAAATGTGGCAATTCCATCATTATTCTAGCTGCTCACACCTCGACAAATTTATCTACTCACTACTGCTGCTGAGAAAACTGTCAAATTATTTCTTAATACCTTAACCAACCCCCATAACAATCACTTTTCATTTAATGGCAGATTTTAGAGTCTATAGAAAAAACTGAATTCCTTTGTTAATATAGTAAACTGTGGATTATCTAGAACTATTTATATTTGTCTTTGGTGCATACAGGTAATTGAATATTTCAAGATAAATAATGAAGCCATATCATAAAGTCCCTCTCACCTATAAAATTTTCCCTTAAACTATATGATATTGATGATCTTCTTTTTGAGTAACAAGACCCAATCTAAACTTAGCAGTCTTTTCTCTCTTTTAAGTTTACTGTATCTATTGCTTCTATTTGCCCTAAGTTGGGGGTGTCAGATTTTACAACCTTTCGCTGGGCAAGTGGCAATAAAGGGAACTTAAAAGAAGAGGTAAAATCCTATTTGAATTAATTTCATGGATAATCAAGTTATTATTTTAGAATTTCATAATAAGGAATATATTAAATATAGCCTCAGTCCCTAAAATGACAAACTACCTCTTAGATATCTTCTTTAATAAATTAGTAAGTAAAATTAATTATTCTTATAAAGTATTCTCATAAAATACAAAAGAAAAGTACTATCCACATCTTCCCCTTCTCCTTCCCACATTTTTTGACTGCCTACTATACTCCAGGAATTTAACTTTTTTCTGTAAGGCTTTATTTTAGTGTATAGATTTTGAGTTAAGATAGGTTAGTTGAGAGTGATGAGTACGTTTGCTATGAAGGCAATGAAAAAACATTTGGATTATTTGAGTACATGATACTGAGATCAGAGTTGTTCACATGTCTGCTTTATGACAGAATCCATATTTAAAATAGTATATATTGGAAATAAATTATACAACTGAAAGGTTTATTCTACTTATGTCCATAACTTTACTATTTAATCATGTTAATGATAGTAAAGGCAAAATCTGAACGGATAGATATACCTGTGTGGTAAAATAAGACTATTTCACATGTCTAGTTAGCAAGATATTCAGTTAGATTAATACTGGTCTCTAAGTTTTTGAAAAAAATGATTAAAATAGTAATTACTAAGTAAACAGTTCATTATTCAGAAGGTGCCAAGGTGTTTTCAGGATTAAAGACTCAAGTAATTTAAAAACACTTGGTCATATCAACAAATAGCTATAATCTCCTACCATCAAATAACTTACTGGATGTATGGTCACTTGAATTCTTCAAAAGTATCTTGACCCACATTCAAGAATATGACCTTTAGTTGGTGTTGTGGGCAGAACTGTGTCCCCTCAAAAGATAGATTCAAGTCTTAAATCCAGGTACCTGTGAATGTGATCTTATTTGGAAATAGGGTCTTTGCAGATGTAATCAAGTTAGATGAGGTCAGACTGGAGCAGAGTGGGCCCTAATCCAACGACTGGTGTCCTTTTAAAGAGAGGGATATTTGGAGCCAGAGCTGAGACACAGGGAGGCCACATGAAGACTGATGTAGAGATTGGAGGGATGATGCTACAAGTCAAGGAACATCAAGGAGTCTAAGTAACTGGCAGAAGCTAAGAAGAGACAAGGAAGGATCCTCCCTTACAGGCTTCAAAGGGAGCAAGGCAGGGCCAACACGTTGATTTCAGACTTCTGGCCTCCAGAACAGTGAGAGAATAAATTTCTGTTGTTTTAAATCACCCAGTTTGTGGTACTCTGTTGTAGCAACACTGGGAAACTCTTACAGTGGGCCAAAATTCAAGAAATTAACAAAGTTAATATGGCCTTCCTGGTTCTCCAATCTTTTGGAGAAATCCTCTTTATTATTCTTTGTTGGCTTTTCTTCTCTCCCTGAATATAGATATTTCTCAAGGTTCAGTCCTTTGGTTTTGGCTCTTTTATATATATTTTCCTGTTGAGATTCAATCTGTCACTGCTAAAAGAAAAGCCCTAAATTGGTAATCTTCAGTCTTAATTTCACCAATCCTGCCTTTTCAATTGCTTTGTGGCGTGATATTGCTTGGTGATCACTCAAGCATTAATTCACACAGAACTGACCTTGCTGACTTATTCTTTTCTTTTTTGTGAGGAAGACTGGCCCTGGGCTAACATCCGTGCCCATCTTTCTCTACTTTATATGGGATGCTGCCACAGCATGGCTGACAAGCAGTGTGTTGGCGGGCGCCCAGGATCTGAACTGGCGAACCCTGGGCTGCCAAGCGCGAACTAAACCGCTGAGCCACTGGGCCAGCCCTGACTTATTCTTAAAACTGGGCTCCCACCTCCTTCCACTAATTTTCATATTGTAGTTATTACTGCATTTAATAGACTCCTATCCATTATATGATTACCATTGTTTTTTGTACCATTAAGAAACAAAAAATAACTGTAAACCAGTATTAATTATAACACACATCTGGATACAGAGATGATAAAATGTGAAAAATTGACTTAGAATCAATGATTATAAAATGTTATCCTATTTTTCCAGTCCTCCAGAGTATTCTGACCCCTCCTGTTCCCTCAATCCACATATTTAATACCATCAGCTAGTAATGATTCTTCCTTTACAAAGTCTCTTAATATCCATTTTCTTCATAGTTTTGGCTCTAAGCATTCATACAAAGCCAACTGTACTGTAACTGGCTTCTGAGGCTCTCTGCCCAGCCCCAAACCTCCTGCATACCAATACCAAATTAATTCTCCAAATTAATTAATTAATTAATTAATTAATATTAATTAAAATATCTGTACATGTTTTATTTTTTATTTCCTTTAAGGTAGACTCCTTATTACCACTAGAATAAAATCCAAGCTTACTTGGCCTTGCTGTGACAGACACTGCTAGTTGCATACAATATCCATTCTCCAATTTTGTTTGAGGTAGTTACACACCCAACTAATATACATGTCTTCCCAGATTCCCATGCAGCTAGGAAAAACCATGTGACATAATCTGGAAGAAGTTTTTTAGGGATTTTTGGGAACATTTGTACTTTGCTGATACAAGTGCTTCCCCTTTCTAGAATATGAGGCTAAAGATGAAGCAAGCATCTTGTAACTATGAAGCAATAAGCACATGTATAAAACTGACACACTAAAGATGACAGACTATAAACATACAAGGGGCCTAGGCCATTAATTACACTGTAGAGCCACTGTACCAGTCCTGGACTTCCTATTTCTGAACATTTTATGTGATAAAAATAAAATCCTGTTTGGTCTAAGCCACTGTGAAGGGATTCTGTAACATGCAGTTGAATGCAATCCTAACTGAAACTAGTGTTCAAGGCTCTTCACAATGTGCTCTCAACTGCTCATTTTGTCTTACTTCCCATTATTACCCATAATTGCAGGCTTCTATGCTTTATTCACAGCATTTTGCACTGAATTCGCTGCTTACCAAACATGCAATGCTCTTCCACACCTCTGTGCTTCATATATTTTCAGAGAAATGTCATTCCCTTGCCTGGCAAACTCCTACTTATTGAGTAAGGTCCAGCTCAAAAATACAGTGTTAACTTGCTCTTTCCTTTGTGAACCCGTAAATTTTGTTCACAGCTCTAGCCTAGCGCTAATCGTTGATTTATACATCTGCTTCCTCAATTCGACTATTAAGTTCTCAGATGCAGGGACTATGTCTTTTTCATCATGTATCCCCAATGTTTGGCACATGGTAAGTTTTCAATAATTATTTTAATAGAGAATAAAACATTAACTGGATTTTTTTAAACTCATGTTTTTTGCGTTGAAAGTAATTCACAATTTATATACATATCTGCCTTTGTCCCATAAGATATTGTTCAACTATTTTCTTTCTTCCCCAATGTGTAACTTGTAAAAAAAAAAAAAAGAAATTACAGTATGATAGCATCTGAAAAAATCCAGTTACCATGTTTTATTCTTTTTAATATTTCCTACAGGACCCAGCACAAAATCAACTAACAGGCACATAGAAATGCTTGAATTGACTTTACAGCATCACGAAAAACAAAGAAGACATTATACCTATAGAGGAAGACTGTGGACTAATCAGAAGGTCCTCTTGGACTTGTTCACTTCCTGGCACTGTCTGCTGATCACTCAGTGAACTCTGAGAAGCACTGACAGGCTGGGACACTTCCTCATGGACCTCCTCATCACTTAACCTTTCTACTTTGACCCGGACATCTTCTTCAGTACCCAGAGGCAAGGTAGTTTTTGTGCTCTCACAAGTCACATAATCAGCCATTCTTCTTCCTGTCTCAGACGGGCCAGGTAATTCTAAAGTCCGGGTATTTTCTGCCTGCTTAACCTTTTCAGGCTGAATCCTTCGATCAATTCCAAAAGGAAAAGTCCAGGGAAAAGCTAAAGAAGAGTCAACTGGTTGATTTCTATTTTCTGAGTAGGAAGCTGAAGAATTCAATACCTGGGGAGAACTTGTTTGTGTGTTACACTTTACAGGACTTTCAGGAGACATAACAATGTAGCTTTTGCGCTTTCTCCGGGATTCTCGGCAGACAGGAGTGGTTCTTTCTACTACACTGCACTCTGAAGACACTGGAGAAATGCTTCCATCTCGAGAAGTAAAATTGCAGTTAGAGTTATTTTCTTGTCCAGCATCTAGACCCTTTTCTGGTTGGCTGTTGGGTGTATTCCACAAAATGCTTGATTTCATGAACTCTGAGCAGGTGCTAGCAACACTAAACATTTGCATATAGCTGGCTGCAGCTAGAACATCAATGATATTTTCTGTGTTAATTGACAGAGTGGCTGTGTAAGCATATTCTAAAAGGGGTATAAAGCCAGTCACTGTAACATGATGCAAATCCAACACATTCTTGTTCTCATCCTCTGCTTGGCCTACAAGTTTGGTGCGAAAGAAATCACTGCAAGCTGCTAGTACCACCTTATGTGCCCGGAAGATTTTGTCCTGGACACGAATAGTGATATCACAAAAATGTCCATCATTTCGCAGCATATTTAGCTTTCCAAGCATTTCCTGGCTGTGGGAAGAGGAGCTATGAGTAAACGTTTTCACTCCCATCTTTTCCTTCCTCTTCTACAGATGCTCTTCAAGGATGCAAATGAATCAGAAATGCCCTAAAAAAATACATAAAATAAGCATTAATTGATAGCTTCGGAGTTGAAATAGAAAGTGATTTAGATTGCTTTCACGTGGCCACTGTGCTAAATAAAAAAGCTGAAAGATGGCAGTGAGAAAGAAAGTTCAAGGTAGGGAATATACTAAAATAAATTCCTCCCACTTGTCCCCTAAACAGTCTAATCAGTGAAGTCTGTGAGCTAATGTTTTAATGAACTGCATGGTTTTAAATCATATTAGTGTGTAAATAATGACAATTGTAGAGTGCCTGCTATGTGCCAGACACTATTCTAAATGCTCCACATTTCGTAATTTATTTGATTGTCATGATATCTGTGTCAGTAGGTACATTACTATCTCCGAAAACAGAAAAGGGTTAACTACAACTTGCTGAAGTCAGAAAGTTATTTTATGACAGACCCAGGGTTCAAATGCAGGCAGGCTGGCTCCAGACCGTGTACTTCTAACCTTAGTGCTATACACTGCCTCTATAATATATAAAGTGAGTAAATGTAGGTGGTTAAGAGTCCAAGTTTCATAATGTGATAGGCCTGGATTCTTGTCCTCAACAATTCTTCCAAGGCTGACATAAGGACTAAATGAAACAATACTATGTAATAAATGCTTAGCACAATATTTGGCACTTTGTGAATGTTCAACAAATGAAAGCAGTTATTGTTGTTTATATTACTAATACAATAAAACAATCTTTCTGGAAGTAAATTTATAATAATGTTTAGTAATCAAGCAACTATTGAATTTTCCCTTAAAAAAAGATAGTTGGTTTGCCTTTATCAGATTTCACATTTACTAAAAATATAAAAAACTGACATTTTCAAATACTTTTAATTTAGCAAATCTAATAATGTTTCTGTTTTTACAGTACTTTTCTCCTAATCTCTTTTTACACCCTGATGTGAAGTCAGGGAGGTTTATACTAGCCCCTTGATAAAGATAAAACTAATGCTCAGAGAAGGGACTAACCAACAACCACCAAAGCCAGGATCTGGGTCGTCTGACTCAGATCACAGTACTTTCCCAATGCAAAACACAATGATGTACATCAATTATTTTATCTAAGATAAGTAACTTTTTTTATATAGTGAGTACTAAAATAAACGCAAAACAAGGCAAATTTGGGGAAATACTCTTTGTAAATAATCTCTAGATAAAGAAGATTTCAAATGCCTCAAAAATACAGCTATCAATTAAAAACGTTAAGGATGATGAATATTTAACAGAACTGAAAAAACGTCTGGTTCTGAATATTAAATGAATGCACAATTACTGACATAAAGTGAACACTCAACAGTGGCAGTTATTTTTGGAAAAAATGTGATAGAGTATACAGACTGTGATCCCATCTTTGTGAAATATATGTAAGTGTGTGTGTGTGTGTGTGTGCGCGCGCGCGTGCGTATATTTTGTATACACACCACACATAGAGCAAGAGAACATGAAGTTTTAACCAGAGATTCATGAACTCCCTGAGGGAGCCATGATCCTTCTAAAACTGCATATAGAATAATGTCTGTGTGTATATATAACAGCTTTCATCATATTCAAGGGAATCATCGGTAGGAATATGGGTGTTTATTCTCTTTTTGCTAATAGACATATGTATTTTTTCTTTTTAAAAAACAGCAAACTGCTGCAAAACCCTGGGGTTTCAGGGGCTCTTGGTTCTAACTCGAATCATACAGAGTAGGTCTACTTTTTCCTTCCTCCTGAAAAACCCTTCAAAAACTGAAGACAGCGGTCACATTCCACTCCTCCCTAAGGTTTTTCTTCTTAAATTTTTTTAGAATTTATTTTATTTATTTATTTTTTTGGTGAGGAAGATTAGCCCTGAGCTAACATCCATGGCCAATCCTCCTCCTTTTGCTGAGGAAGATTGGCTCTGGGCTAACACCCGTGCCCATCTTTCTCCACTTTATATGTGGGACTCCTGCCACAGCACGGCTTGATGAGTGGTGTGTAGGTCTGCGCCCGGGATCCGAACCTGTGAACCCCAGGCCACAGAAGCAGAGCGTGCAAACTTAACTGCTACGCCATCGGGCTAGCCGCAAGTTTCTCTTCTTTAAACTAAACATCCCTAGTCCCTTTAATTGCTCCTTAAAATTTGATTAATATCCTTGCTATCCAGACTGCTCTGCTCTGAACAATCTCCACTTCTCAATGTTCTTTTAAGACTGGTTCCCTGAATTGCACACAGTATGATAGGTATGGTAGGATAATAACTGAGCATAACTTTGCTATTTTTACTTCCCTTGTTCTGGGCACAAATATTAGGAAGATTAAATCAGGTATTCTGACAGTCAAATCATACCACTGACTGATTTTGTTTACATTATCAAAAACTTAACTCAATAATCGACTTACTAGATGTGAGGCACTTTATTATGTGAATGGAGGAACACAAGTACAAATAAAACATTGTCCTTGACCTCAGTAAGTTCAGAGTCCTTACGGAAAAAAGACATATGTGCCCAACCAAGGCCACAAGAGGTGTGCTGCAGTGTTATGTGAAAGTAAAGAACAGAATACTTAATTCTGAATGTGCAAGGTGGGAGAGGCATTCAAGAGGAGAGGGCCTAATCAAAGTAGAATTTTGCCAGGTGATTAAGCAGAAGGGAGTTTTGGGCTATCACGGGATCACACACAATCTCAGTGAGTGCTCCCCATCCTGATGTGTCTCTCTGTACGATGTGTGTGCTGTATTGGCAAATTGCTGTTAATGATCACTGTAAGATATTCTAAATGTGAGCATGCAGAGGGCAATGTCAGTTCAAATACCAAACAATCCATTACATAAACATCCCTTTGAATGTTCTATGCAGGAAAATGTGTATGGGAAGGGGAAAAGAAAAATGAAAGAAAGAAAAAAACCTAGATTTCCAGCTGAACAAACACAAAAAGGTCACTGAATATTCTACTATGGGAGGACAAAATGATCAATCTGGGACTCTTCCCTGTCCGATAACAGGATAGAAAGGATAAAAGGCACAAAACCCTGTGCCAAGACAGCCAGGTAAGGCCACTGAAATAATTAACTTGACCATAATCAGAGATAACAGTTCAAATATAACCTGCTCCACATCTTCTTCTCAAAGACAAGTCATCACAGTAAGACACTAGGCAGCTAGGACTGGTCTAAGCAAACCATCATTTAACATATTTGCTGCTTTTTCTTTCATAGGAATAAGATAAAGAGGAAGAAAATGGGAGGGCTACACATCAAGTTTTTTATTCATTTGCTGCACGCCAGTCAACTGGCTTCTTCTTGAAAAGCCTGGCCATCAACAGTGCTTAGTTTGATTGGGATCACGTGGTTCAGGGAGGATTAAGCCAGTGACACAGTCTTAATCCAAGGACTATCGGCATGAACACAGGTGTGAAGGCAAGAAACTAAACAGTGTATCTGGAGAACATGTGCAAACCATTTCAATCTTGGTTTGGGTGGAGACCCTAAACAATAGATACTACATTCCAAAGAGAGGCGCAAGGCCACTTATGCAAGAAGGTAGTGGAAAACTATTTCTCAACCTTTAGTTACACCCACCTTCAATGTTCAAAGAGTTAAATAACAGAAAAGGATTTTTTCAGAGTGATCAGTGTTGGAAGTTCCAAATCCTATCCCTCTCTCGCCTACTCCCCTGCAAGGGAAAAGGGTTGAGGCATGTTTGCCCTTTGTCTCAGGTCCGTGGAAAATGTACACTTTTCCATAGTGTACTACGGAAATGTCACACTTGAAAAAATCCAAAGTGTACAAATCTGATTTAAACTCTGGCCAAGACAAGGAAGTATGTCTACCATCTCCCAACAGTAAATAAAAGTAATACAGTGAAGTGCTTGAGAGGAGACTCTGGAGCCAGAATGCTGGCTTTGCATTCTGGTTCAGCCATTTATAGCTGTGTGACCTTAGGCAAGTCACTAAACTGTACCTTAATTTCTTCAGCAGTAATATAGGGATAACAGAACCTACCTCAAAGAGTTCTGAGGATAAATTGGCCTAATACTTGTAAAGTGCTTCTAACAGTACATAGCACAAAATAAATGCTATATAAACATTAGTTGCTGCTGCTGCTGCTGCTGCTGCTACTAAAACTACTACTACGACTACTACTACTATTACAAACCTTTTCTTCTTACTCAACCCCTGCCTCGCCCAACCCTGGAGATGCCAGAAACCAGTCAGCAAATGAAGAGCAGTAGAAGGACAAAGAGGGGAAAAACAGGAAGAAAAAGTAAGCCAAACAAACCTCACTTTTCACTGCAGGCCTGTAGTAGCCCTGAGTTGGGAAAGGAGGGAAGCCTTTAATTCTGAATTAAGTTTATCAGTTCTTGAAAATAATATTTTTATTTCCTGAAAGTGACCAGAAAAGTTACTAGGAGCTGCCCTTCAAGGAGCTGGAGGGAGAACTAAACTCACAGAATAAATTTAAATGGACAGTGGGAGGCAAAAATAAAATGGATTACGAGTACCCCATAAGTCATGCTTGTTCAATGTAACGGTTACACATATATGATACAAAGTCTGATACAGCTGGAGGTATGGGATAGACAAATCTTAGGATTTGAATTCCAAGTCTTCCATTTACCAGGCAGGAATTAAATCTTAGTCAAGTTACTTCACTTCTCTATGCTTCAGTTTTCCCATATGTAATATAGGAATAATGGAAATTATACTTTGAAGATAGTCAAGAGAAATTCAATAAATGTTAGCCACTATTATTACTCTAGAAAAAGTGTGAATAAAAATGAAATGGAGATCAAATTTCGAAATGTCTACTCTATTTCTTATATATGACACAGAGCACACCTTGAATATGTGTATTTTGATATAAAGATTAGATGATAAAAATTATCAGAGGATTTGAGATTAAAATGGACTAGCTCTTAGCATACAAAGTGAGGTGGCTGCCTAAGATGATTCAAAGAAAGTAATGAGAGACTGCTAACCTTGAAAGTAATTTGGGAGAATGGGAAAACTTGATATTTAATAAGAATTTGCATGTTTAAATACCAGCCACATTTCAAAACTGGATGTTAACTTTCCAAATGATACTAATAAGGTTTTAATTATGCTAAAACTGAACTGAGATGATTTCATTCCCACCCTATATTCTAATTAAAACCAATCAAGGACAGAAAAGAAGGTTAAGGAGAGGGACACATTGAGTTTAACATGCCTCTAAGAGGAATATCCAGGTGGAAATTTATATATGAAGCTGTCTGTACTAGTTGACTGTCTACTGTGTAGCAGATTTATCTAGGAGCTTTAGATATGTTATCTCACATGAGGTAGGATGATGAATCCTGATGTTACAGACGAAATTGAGACTTGGAATATTACTCAGTTTCAAGGTCGCTTATGTTTATGCCATGCTAAGGACCTAGCACCGTATTCAGTAGGTACAGGTAGCCACTGGGGAGTTGTATAGTCATATCTACATTTTTAAAAGATTATCCTGGTGGTAATACAGAGGGTAGATGTGAAGATGGCTATTACAACAGTACCAGTATATGATAAAATAAAATTGAACTAAGACAGAGCAGTAACGATAGAGAAAATACATCTAAGAAAATTTTGGAGGTAAAACCACCTAGGCATGATTTTGTATTGGGGATGGAGGAGGGGAGTAGCTAGGAGAGAAGAATCTGATCCTAGATCTCTCATTTGGATGACTGAGTAGATAGTGTTTTCACCCAAAAAGATAGAGAAGGAAAGAGGAAGAGCTGGGTTTGGTAGGGGTAATGCTGAATGGAAAGAAATATTTTGGTTTTAGGCATACTGAATTCAAAATACTTCTGAGAGGAATATCCAAGTGTAAATTTATATATGTAGCAGCCCATTCTGGTCTGGAGTTCAGGAGAAAGGGTAGAGCTCGACCTAAGTACTGGATTTTACATAAGTCACTGATAAATTTCACTCTGTTGATTTGTTAAAAGCTGAAGACATCTAAAGAAAGTGTGGGGAAGAGGGGTAGAAAGGCAAGTTGTGAGAAGCTAGGAGCAAGCAGAGCAAAAGGATTCAATAAAAACATTTTATGGTGTCTAATTTATCTTTTCATCCTGTCCAGTATTTAGCATAATACACACAAAAAGAGGCAATGAAATATGTGAATGGATAAATATATGTCATGAAATTTCTATTTCTGGTTTTGTTATATAAAGTGCCTCTATCTATTCATTAAGAGTGGTTAAAAGGTGAAGAAAAGGTTGTGATTTGAATTTACAGTCTTGAATTTGAATTAAAAGCATCAGTATGAACTCATAATGTAGTTAATTTTCAGCAATGACTATCTGTAGAACCCACACTGGCTTCCAAACTCCATTTCCCACTAAAAGGGACCACAGCTCCTTAGAAAAATGGCTGACTGCACTTCTTGGGGGCAGTAAATGTCCATCTGGAACAATCTTACCAGATAGCAAGAAAGCTATCAAAGATTATTAGGGGTGTGTCAAAACTCAAGTCAATTTGAGGAGGTTCCCAATGGCCAAAAATGGAATAATAAACTGAAACACATGCAATATGTTTAAATTCATGAGTTCATATGACACTAGAAACAAAAACGAAGCTAATTTATCACCTTTAAAAGATGCTACTAAGGCAAATGATTATTTTGAAAACTGATTTTATAAAAGGGGAAAGAATAAAGCATTTATCCTGCCTTTCCAATACAAATGGTATTTTTGGGTCAAACAGAATACGAAGGAGGTTTCTCTTTATAGAAATATTCCAGCTAATAAATGAAGGAATATCAGAATTAGAAGATCACCATTTTGCACTCCCCCCTCAATGAAGAGGCATCGATCATCAATGGTTTAATAACTTCACAAAAAAAGAGCAGTAAGACATTGCAAAAAAGACTGAACAAAATCTGATCAAGTTTCTAGATCCATTTACCAATTCACAGGAAATACAAAGGTGACAGGAATATGTTAAGCTAACCACTGTGATGCAAACAGCAAAATCTAGACAGTGAGAAACTCCACAGGACAAAAGACTTGGTTTTTTCAACTAACAAACAGCAAGGGGAAAAAAAAAAAGAGACATAAAGAGGGAACTAAAATGGGGAACTTATAGATTAAAAGAAACTAAAAAGGCTTTATGAACCAATCACACTGTGTGCCTATCTTATCTGAAACAAATTAACATATAAAAATAAATTTATGAGATAATTGGAAATTTGTTTTTATCGGCTATTTGATAATGTCAAGAAATTACTGTTAATTTTTAATGTGTTAATAACATCACTATATATTTTACCGAACAGCTTTATTGAGATATAATTCACATCCTATGCAGTTCACCCCCTTAAAGAGTACAATTCAAAAATTTTTAGTATTTTCACAGATATGTACAACAATCAAAACAGAATCAATTTTAGCACATTTTCATCACCTCAAAAAGAAACCCTGCATACATTAGCTATCACCCTCCACCCCTCTGCCAGCCCTAAGCAACCACTAATCTACTTTCTGTCTCTATAAATTTCCCTATTCAGGACTTTAATATGAATGGAATCATATAACTTGTGAACTTCTGTGGCTGGCTTCATTCACTTCATATAATGTTTCCAAGGTTCATCCAAGTTGTAGCATGTATGAGTGCTTCATTAATCTTTATGGCTGAATAATATTCCATTGTATGGATATAGCACATTTTATTTATCCAATCATCAGTTGATGGACATTTGCGTTGTTTCCACTTTTTGACTATTATGAATAATGCTGTTATAGGCATTCATGTACAAGTTTTTGTGGGGACATATGTTTTCAGTTTCCTTGAGTACACACCTAGGAGTGGAATTGAGTTCTACGGTAAATCTTTAATTGTTTGAGAAACTGCCAGGCTGTTTTCCAAAGTGGCTGCACTTTCACACTCCCCCGAACAGTGTATGAGGGTTCTGATTTCTCCACATCCTCACCAACACTTTTTATCATCCAACTTTTTGATCCTAAGCCATCCTAGTGTGTGTGAAGTGATATCTCGTTGTGGTTTTATTTGGACTTCCCTGATAACTAATGATGTCAAGCATCTTTTCATGTGCTTATTGGCTATCTGTATACCCTGGAGAAACATTTATTCAGATGCTTTGGCCATTTTTTAACTGGGTTATTCATCTTTTTATTATTGAATTGTAAAAGTTCTTTACATAATCAAGATACAAGTGGCTTATCAGATATACGGTTTACAAATATTTTCTCCCATTTATCATTTCAATTTATTGATGGTATTCTTTGAAGCACAAAAGTTTTTGATTTTGATGAATTCTAACTTACCTATTTTTTTCTTTTGCTGCTCGTGCTTTTGGTGTCATATCTAAGAATGCTTCGCCAAATTCAACTTCATGAGGATTTACCCCTATGTTTTCTTCTAGAGGTTTTATAGTTTTAGCTCTTACCTTTAGGTTTTTAATTCACTTTGAATCATTTTTTATATATAATGTAAGGTAAAGGTCCAATCTCATTCTTTTGCATGTGGCTTTCCAGTCATTCCAGCACTATTTGTTGAAAAGTCTGTCTATTCTTCCCCCACTGAATGGTCTTGGCACCCCTGCTGAAAATCAGTTAAGCTTAGATGTATGGGTTTACACCTGGACTCTCAATTCAATTCTATTGTTCTATATGTCTATTCTTATGCCAGTACCACAACGCCTTGATTACTGCTGCTATATAGTAAGTTTGAAATCAGTTAGTATGAGTGCTCCGAATTTGTCCTTTTCAGTATTGTTTTGGCTATTTTGTGTTCCTTGCAACTCCATATGAATATTAGAATCAGGTCGTCAATCTCTACAAAAAGTCAGTTGGGATTTTAATAGGGATTGTGCTCAAGGTGTAGATTAGTTTGGGGAGTGGTGCCATCTTTATGACGTTGAGTCTTCCAATCCATAAACATGGGGTGTTTTTCTATTTATTTAGACCATCTTTAATTTCTTTCAACATGTTTTGTAGTGTTAAGAGTGTAAGTTTTGTACTTCCTTTGTTAAATTTATTCCTAAGTATTTTATTCTTATTGATGCTGTGAATAAAATTGTATTCTTAATTTCATTTTTGATGGTTCATTGCTCATAGTATTCCTTTATAGTCTTTATTATTTCCTTCCTCTGCTTGCTTTAGGTTTAGTTTGCTCTTCTTTATCCATGTCTTAAAGGTGGAAGGTTGGTTATTAATTTGAGATCTTTTTTCTTTCTTAATATAGGCACTTAAGCTAAAAATTTCCATCTAACCACTGCTATAGCTGCATACCATAATTTTTAGTATGTTGTATCTTCATTTTCATTTACTTCAGAATGTTTTCTGTTTGATTTCTTCTTTAACCCATTGGTTATGTAGGAGTATGTTGTTTTATTTTCACATACTCGTGAGTTCCCCAAACTTTTCCCCACTATTGATTTCTAATTGCATTCCATTATGGTCTCAGAACATACTTTGCATTATTTCAAACTTTTAAAATTTACTGAGGTTTGTTTTATGGACTGGCATTTGTCTACACTGGAGAATGTTCCATGTACACTTGAGAATGTATATTCTATTGTTTTTGTTGGGTGGGGTGTTCTACAGATGTTCTATAGATGTTTGCTAGGTCTAGCTGGTTTATAGTGTCTATTTCTTGTTGATTTTCTGACTCACTCTTCTTTACACATTACTGAAAGTGGTGTACTGAAGTCTCCAACTATTAAATGTTGAATTGTCTATTTCTCTGTTCATTTCTGTCCATTTTTGTTTCATGTATTTTGGTACTCCATTTATTAAGTGCATAAATGTTCATAATTGGTATAGCTCCTTGATGAAATGACCCTTTTATCTTTATAAAATGTCACTAGTAACATTTTTTGTTAAAGTCTATTTTGTATGTTTTTAGTACAACCATTCTGGCTTTCCTGTAATTGCTGGTTGCATGATAAATCTTTTTCTATCCTTTTAATTTCAATCTATGTCTATCTTTGAATATAAAATGTCTCCTGTAGACAGCATATAGCTAGATCATGCTTTTTTTTAGCCCAGTCTGACAATCTCTGCCTTTTGATTGTTTAATCCATTCACATTTAATATTATTGATATAGTTGGATTTATTCCTGCCATTCTACTTTGTTTCTGTATGTCTCATATCTTTTTCCTCTATTCTTCCTGTAGTGCTTTCTTTTGCATTAAGTGAATATTTTCCAATGTAGCATTTTAATTTAATAATTTTTCCACTATCTTTTTGAGTTATATTTTGTGGTTGTTCAAGAGTTTATCATATAAATATTATCAGAATCAGCTTCAGATTTTCACTAGCTTAATATCAGTGATAAACAGAAATATTACTCCTAATAGCTCTATTCCTTCCCCCTCTTTTACAGTATTATTATAATACATATTTATATATGTTACAAACACAATAACATTATTATGATTATTACGTTACCATTTGTAGTCGTTTGTGTAGCTTAATACAGCTTTGCTCCCATCTACCATTTTTGTGCTATTATTGGCAAATATATTACACATTCACTACATTTCTATGTTTTATAGGTCCAACGTTACATTATATACATATTTTCTAACTTGCTTTATAAGTCAGTTATGAGAAAAAGATATTCAGTTCTACTGTTTTTTATAGTTACATATTTACCTATACCAGTGCTAGTGCTCTTTGTTTTCCTGTGTGCAAATTACCATCTAGGATCATTTGCTTTCAGTCTTAAGAACTTCTTTAAGTATTTCTTGTAAGGTGGGTCTGCTAGCAAGAAATTCAGTTTTTGTTGATCTGGGAAAGTATTTTGCTTTCATTTTAGAAAGACAGTATAGGATTTTTGGTTGACAGGCTTTTTTCTTTGAGCCCTTTGAATGTCATTCTACAGCTTTCTGGGCTCCAGTATTTCTGATAGGAAGTCAGTTGTTAATTTTATGGGGGAGGTGGTTCCATTGTAAGTGATGAGTTATTTTTCTCTTGCTGCTTTCAAGATTTTCTCTTTGACTTTTAGCATTTTTACTATGATGTGTCTGTAGACCTCTGCATTTTTCTCATTTGGAGTCCACAGAGCTTCCTGGACGTATAGGTTATTGTTCTTCAAGAAATTTGGGACGCTTCTAGCCATTATTTCTTTGAATATTGTTTCTACTCCTCTCTCTCTCTTCTTCTGGTATTCCCATTACACGTTAATGTGCTGGACGGTGTCCCACATTTTTCTGAGACTCTGTTCATTTTTCTTTATCCTTTTTTCTCTCTGTTCTTTGATGTGCATAATCTCTTCTAAGCTATGTTCAAGTTCGCTAAATCTTTCTTCTGCCTGGTTAAACCTACTGTTGAGATCCTCTAGTGAATTTTTTATTCCAGTTATTGTACTATTCAACTCCAGAATTTTCATTTGGTTCGTTTTGACAATTCTTATTTACTACTGATAGTCTCTATTTTATGCAAAATTGTCATTATAGCTTCCTTTACTTCTGTCATCACACTTTCCTTCAGTTCTGTGAATACACTTACAGTGGCTACATTGAAGCCTCTTTCTGTTAAATGCGACATCTGGTCTCTCTCTCACAGGCAATTTTTGTGTTGTCTGCTTTTTTTCTGGTGTATGGGTCATACTTTCTTGTTTCCCTACATGCTTCATAATTTTTTGCTGGGAACTGGACACATTTGATAATATATTGTAGCAACTCCAGTTACCATCCCCAAGCCCCACTTCCTGGTGTTTGTTATTGACATTTGCTTGTTTATTACTTTTTAGTGACTAGCTGAATTATTTTAAGTCAAGTCTATTATGCCACCCGAATCCCCACAATGTTAAGTCTCTGATATTGTTTCTTAAGGAGGTGAACCTTTGGGTATGACCATAGTTACCTTGGATATCCAGTGATACTGGTAGAGCTCTCTTACACAAGTTGTTAAATTCCAGTAATTGCTCTACTGTTTTTCAACAATGCTTTGGGTCATAAATTGCTCCACAAAATAATCCAATCAAATTGTGGCTTCTTTGAAGGAAAAGTTTCTGAGATCCCTATTTGATATCTGTTCTGATCACAGGAGGTCTCCTCCCAGCTGGTTCTCTGGTTCTCTCATGTAGACTAGCCAGCATACAGTCTAGGTTGTATATTCATTAAATCTACAATCTTCTCCCAATTGCCCTTCAACACAACTACCACTGTTCTTGAGAGCACCTGTAGCTTTGAAGTTCCACACGCTGTGCTGCAAATGAACTCAGCTGTTTTGGGATGAGATTAGGTAGTCATCTGTTTTATAGTCTGCTTCTGACCCCAAGGAAGAATCTCTGAGACAGAGCTCTGGAGCTCAGGGTGGAGAAAATGGCAAGCTTTGCAATCAGTGACACCCCTGCTCTAGGAGCTTAGTGCTTGGTGGAAGTGAGATAACAGCTGGAGGTTTTCTAGGTTTGATTTGTCTAGCATAGAATCACCACTTCATGCGACGGGGCAAGGATGACTAGGGTCCCAGTATTCTCAGTGTGTTGTGCCCAAGGTTCCATAAGTGGAGGATGTTGTGATAAAAGAAAGCCCCACTTCTCAACTGCACTCATTGCTATAGTCAATGTAAATGGCCTAAACACACCAATTAAGAGACTGTCAGGGTGGATTAAAAAAGAGAGAAAAATACCACGATCCAAATACATTATGTCTACAAGAAACTCACTTCATATATATTTTAAGTGGGTTAAAAGGAAAAGGCTGGAAAAAACATATACCATTCAAACACTAATCAAAAGAAAGCTGTAGTTGGTTAATTCGTTTAGAAGTAAAACAATTCTAAATGTGTATACACCTGAAAAGAGAGCTTCAAAACACAAAAAAACAAAACCAAATGCTTGTTCTTTAAAAAGATCAATAACATTGATAAAGCCCTAGCAAGACAAAGAAAAAGAAGAAACAAATTATTGATAGAAACAAAAGAGGGAATATCAATTGTTAAAGTGTCCAGACTAGGCCCAAGATGGAGTCGCTTATGTTATGCCCCACGCTGGCAAAGCAGAACTTAACTAAGTTTCTATACTTGGTTCTCCCAGAAAAAGAAGGCCTAGGTCAACCAATCAGGGCTTGCCTGCTCAGCAAGACAACCTAACTCAGCTCCAAGACTTCCCTTTGCTCCATATAAGGAAAGTAACCCTGCTTTAACCAATCAGCAAATGTCTGGTATAACTTCCTTGTTCCTACTCACTTTGGTCTATAAAACCCTCTTGCTTTGTACAACTCTGGAGCTCCACTCTATTTCTAGACTGGATGCTGCCCTATTCATGAATCGCTGAATAAAGTAGTAAGAAAATAGTAAGAGTATACTATGTAAGAGAGTACTATGAACAACTGTACACACATAAATTCGACAACAAAGATAAAATGGAACAATTCCTGAAACAACCACACACAAAAATTCAACCAAGATGAAACAGACACCCTGAATAATCTTATAACTGTGACAGAAATTGAATTCATAATTAAAGTCCTTCTAAAGAAGAAATTCCCAGGCCCAGATGGTTTCACTAGAGAGTTCTACCAAACATTTAAAGAAGTAACACCAATCATGCAATTCTTCCAGAAACTAAGAGAACACTTATTTTATGAAGCCAGCATTATTCTGATACCAAAGATAGCCAAAGTCAGTAAAAAAAAAGAATACAGAACAATATACTTTGTAAACATAGATGTAAAAATTCTCAACAAAATATTAGCAAATCAAATTTAGCAACGCACACACAAAAAAGAAAAAGAATAATACCATATCAACTGGGGTTTATCCTGGGATTATATGGCTGGTCAATATTAAAAAAAAAACAGTCAATTTAATCCACCATATTCATAGTCTAAAGAAGAAATACCACATGATAATTTCAATTGATGCAGAAAAAGCATTTGAAAAAACTCAACATCCCTTCATGATAAACTCTTAGCAAACTAGGAATAGAAGGGAACTTCTTCAACCTGATAAAGGGCAATTACAAAAACCTACAGGTAATAGCATACTTACTGGTTAAAGACGATGCTTTCTCCCTAAGATCAGGAAAAGAGGGCAAGGGAAAGAAACAAGTATAGTGGAAAGGAAAAAAAATAAAACTGTTTCTATTTAGACAGGATTATCTACACGTAAGGAATCAAAAAAAAAAAAAAAAAAGCCTCCTAGAACTAATAAGTGACAGGATAAAGGTCAACATAAAGAAGTCACTTGTATTTTTATATAATAGTAATGAAAAATAGGAAATCTAAATTAAAAAAAATCTCAATATCATTACAGTAGCTCCAGAAAAAAAAAAAGCTTAAAAATAAATCTAACAAAACATGTATAGGATCTACATGTTGAAAAGTATAAAACACAGACAAAAGAAATCAAGGAAAACTTACATAAATGGAGAGACATACTTTGTTAGTGGATTGGAAGACTCAACATAGTAAAGATGTCAATTCTTCTCAAACTGATCCAGAGCTTTAACACGATTACAATTACAGCAGAAGTTTTCTTTTTGTAGATGTAGATAAGCTGATTCTAAAATTTATGTAGAAAGGCAAAGAAACTAAAAGAGACAAAACAATTTTGAAAAAGAAAAAGCTAGAGCAATCACACCAACTAAGTTAAAGACTTGCCACACAGTTACAGCAATCCAGAGTGGTATTGGCCAAAGGATACACACAGAGATCAATGGAGCAGAATAGAGTCCAAAAATATATCTGCACAAACATGGCTGATTTTTGATAAAGATGCAAAAGCAATTCAGTGGAGAAAAGATAGTCGTTTCAATAAATATTGTTGCAACAACTGAATATCCATATGCAAAGAATTAATAAATGAACCTTGACTGAAACCTCACACCTTATCCAAAAATTAACTCAAAATGGGTTGTAGATCTAAAAGTAAAGCTAAAATTGTAAGATATTTATAAGATAGGAGAAAATCTCAATGACCAGGGTTTAGGCAAAGAGTTCTAAGATGTTAAATCAAAAGAAAAAAAATGATAAACTGGACTTCACCAAAATCAAAAACTTTGCTGCGTGATAAACACTATGTTGAGGGAATGAAAAGAAAAGGTATAGTCTGGGAGAAATTATTTGCAAATCATACATCTGTCAAAGAACTTGTATCCAGAATATATAAAGAACTCTTACAACTCAGTAGTAAGAAAACAAACCAATAAAAAATAAGCAAGAGACTCGACTTTTGATTCTGGGCCAAAATGAAATAAACACACTTCTCCCTATTCCTTCCACTGAGTACAGTTAAGCACTGTGTACATTATATAAAATAAACTTAAGAAGACTTTGAAAGGTGGAAACAAAATAGACTAGCTAGGGACTTTCAGACCCAAGCAATGACAGTGGTGAGCTCCCTGAGTTTTCTATCTGCCTACTATATCCAGGACTAGGTGATATAGAAGCCAGCAAACCAAAAAATGCCAGTGGGTGCAGACAAAAAAATATGTCCCATGAAAAGCCTGCTCTTCACAGTCAAGGGACCAGGCAAGGGGCAGCTGAGTAAGAAAGAAAATATTTAAGACCATAATTGCTCCACTCTGCCAAACACCACAGAAAAAACTGCAGCCCCACCCCCAACAACATCAACAAAGGCCAAGTGAGGAGCTGAGACCTCCACCTTTCCCCAGTTGAATGAGGTGCTCCTGCCCCCTGTTGGTGTGTGTCAGAGAAGGCCAAGTGGGGAGCTGGGCCTTTCATCCCTACCCAGTAATAAAGAGGACCCCCCACAGTCAGCAGAGGCCACATGCGGAGCAGAAACAAGGTGTTCTCCCCTTTTTCACCAGGGTGGTTCAACAAGAGGCCTAATGGGGAACCTGAACTTCCAACTCTGATCAGCAGTAACAAGGCACTCCTTTCCCCAGCAGGGTGTCAACAGAGACCATGTGAGGAACCCGGAATTTTCCCCTACCTGGTAATAATGAGGCAGTGCTCCCCGTCCTTTGCTGGAGTTGTCTCTCAGGAGGTCTACTAAAATTGAAGATTTACATAAGATTCAGTCTTATAACATAAATCCAAAAAATGTCTATGATACAATAAAAAATAACCCATCATACAAAGAACCAGGAAAATCTCAACTTGAGTATGAAAAGACAGTCTGCAGATGTCATCACTGAGATGACAGAGATGCAATTACCGGACAAGGAATTTTAAAGCAGCCATCATAAAAATGCTTCAAGAAACAATGACACACACGCCTGAAACATGAAAAAAACAGTCTCTAAAAAAAGATAAAATACAATAACTGCAATAAGATACCACTTCATGGCCAATAAGATGCCTAGAATCAAAAAAGACAGAAAACAAGTGTTGGTGAGGATACAGAGACACGGAAAATTTCATACAAGGCTGGCAGGAATACAAACTGGTACAGCCATTTGGAAAACAGTGTTGGAGTTCCTCAAAAGGTTATACATAGAGTTACCACATGATCCAGCAACTCTACCTATAGGTATATGCCCAAGAGAATTGAAAACATGTCCACAAAGAAACATGTGCAGCATAGCAACATTATTCCTAACATTCAAAAAGTAGAAACAACCCAAGTGTCCATAACTGATGAATGGAAAAATAAAATTTGGTATACCCACAAAATGGAGTATTATTTGACAATAAAAAAGAAACGAAATACTGATATATGCTACAACATGGATGAGACTTGAAAACATTATGCTAAGTGAAAAACTCAGTTACAAGGGACTACATATTGTATGATTCCATTTATATGAAATGTCCAGAATTGGCAAATCTATAGAGACAGAAAGTAGATTAGTGGTTGCCTAGGGTTGGGGGATGGGGGAAATTTGGGGGTGATAGCTAAAGGGTTCAGGGTTTTTTGGGGTAACGAAAATGTTCTAAAATTGATTGTGGTAATGAATGCACAAATTAGTGAATATACTAAAAGGCACTAAACTGCACACTTTAAATAGGTGAACAGTCTGTATGGTATGATAACTTTAAAGCTGTCACAAAATATAACTGAAAACAAAAAACACAATACTAAGTGAAACCAGCATCATGGCAGAGTGAGTTGCTCCCTTTGTCTCTACCCTCTAAGTTACAACAGACATTAATTAACCAACAGAGAATTCTCTACACAGCACAACAGGACACCTGAGATCCACAAAGCCATACAACTGAAGATGGGTGGACTGGACACCAGGAAAGCAGTGGAACTGGGAGAGCAGATCCCTCCCCTTCCCCCTCCCCAGCGGCCATGAGCCAGGTTACAGGATCCTCACACAGTGGCCGGCGCAACTGTAAGTGGAGGAAGGGGCAGCCGGCCTGCACGCAAATGCTTTTGGAGAGGTAGCCCAGCTTGCTGGAGCGCCCACTGTGCCGTGACAGCCCCCCAGCCTCCATGAAGGTGCCTCGCACACCAAGTGCAGCAGCTCAGCCAGTTCCCTGCTGAGCACAGAGGCCCTCCCTGTGGGAATGCAACCTGCCTAGTGGCTGTGGCCAGCCCATGCAAATGCAGAGCGGCCCTAAAGACACAACTAACAGCAGATGGGGTGGGAATCAGAAAACACTGCTCCTGCCCCCACCCCAGTGGTGGCAGGTGGAATTTGCAACCTGATACTACCATAATAGTGCTAGCAAAGAATCAATTCATCAAACAACATGAAGAACTACAGTAACACTTCAGAGAAGAAGGAAAACCATAAGTCTCCAGAAACCAATCCTGAAGTCACAGAAGTTTACAATCTAAAGGACAGAGAATTCAAATAGTAGCCATAAAGAAACGCACCGAGTTACAAGAAAACTCAGAAAGACAGTTCAATGAGTTCAGGAATAAACTTAATGAGCAGCAGGAATACTTCACCAAAGAGATTGAAGCCCCTACAAAAACTATACAGAGGAGTGACGTCAGCATCATGGCAGAGTGAGATTCCCTCTTTGAATCTCTGCCCCCTACGACACAAGGAAAACATCATTCACATTCCAAAAGAGCTCAATCAAACACTATGAAGGACTTCTAAGAAACCCCTGCTGTCATACATCGGACGGTGGAGGCGCAGGAAGCCCAAAAGGACGGGAGGAGAGGTAAGAAGTTGTACTCCCCCTCCCGAATCGATCGGCAAAGACAGCGCGGTTCACAGACAGAGGGGGGAGGGGCGGCTCACAGCAGGGAAAACTATCGCCCTCCAGGTGCTCTCACAGACTGTCGCGAGATCCCCACTGGGAAGCGACGACGGACTGTTTAGGGGGTGTAGCAAACACCCTAAGAGAGCCAGAAAGGAAACCCCCGGGTCAAGCAGGAGAAAGAGAGGACCCCTCCCCCCACACACCTGGCGTTTCAGCATAATCCCTCCAGGGGCTGCAGCCGCCTCAGAGCAAACCGCTCGCGATCTCCATTCAGTGGCAGCAGGGGGAAACTGCAGGACCAAATTATCATGAGGGGAAAAAATAAGGATGTCCCCGTCGGATCCTTGCGACAATTTGTCAGGGCTACAGACCAAAAGGAAAATGACAAACACCCAGAAACCAACCCTGAAGGCACAGAATTTGATAACCTGAATGACAGAGAATTCAAAATAGCTATCATAAACAAACTCAACGAAATGCAAGAGAACACACAGAAACAAATCAACGAATTCAGGGATTATGTCACAAAAGAGATTGAAACCCTAAAGAAAAACCAATCAGAATTATTGGAGATGAAAAACAAAATCAACGAGGTAGTGGAAAAAATGGAGTCTTTAAAGAGCAGAACTGACAATATGGAAGAACGAATTAGCACTATTGAGGATAGCCACGCAGAAATGCTCCTGATAGAGGAGAAGAGAGAGCTAAGACTAAAAAGAAATGAAGAAATTCTTCGAGAAATATCAGACTCAATGAGGAAAAGCAACATAAGGATAATAGGTATTCCAGAAGGAGAAGAAAGAGAAAAAGGAGCAGAGAGTTTGTTCAAAGAAATAATAGCTGAGAACTTCCCCAACCTAGGGAACGAGAGGGAAATAACAGTGAATGAAATCAATAGATCCCCTAAATATATAAACAGGAATAAAAAATCATCTCGCCACATAGTAGCAAACTTGAAGAATACCCGTGACAAGGAAATAATATTGAAGGCAGCTAAACAAAAAAACAAAATAACATTCAAAGGAAACCCCATCAGGCTCTCAGCTGATTTCTCAACAGAAACTCTACAGGCTAGGAGAGACTGGAATGATATATTCAAAATCATGAAAGACAAAAACCTTCAGCCGAGAATACTTTATCCAGCAAAAATATCCTTCAAATACGATGGAGAAACAATAACTCTCCTTGATAAACAAAAGCTAAGAGAGTTCGTCACAAGACCCCCACTACAAGAAATGCTCAAGAAGGCCCTCAGGCCTGAAAAAAAAACAAATGAGAAAGGGGATACAAAGATTTCAGCAAGGAGAAAAGCAAGGAGACTAAACCAGAACAAACTACAGTTGGATGACATCAAAAATTAATTCAAGCTCATCACTGGAAACACACATTCATGACACAATCTGGAATAAAGAGATAACAAATAAGGAGGGGAAGAGGTAAGGGATTGAATCGACCCAGCCTCAGGAAAAAGAAGGCATCTGAAAATGTACTTTCTTATCCAGGAGATCGCTTATATAAACCTCACGGTAACCACTAAACAAATAACCAGAAGAGAACCACACATGACAAATAAAGAGAAAACCAAGAGAATGAGCATGCAGAAATACCAAATTGAATTTGCAGTCCGAAACACAAGGGACAAGAAACGAAGGAAATGCAAAAGAACCAGAAGATGAACAATAAAATAGCAACATTAAACCCTCATATATCAATAATCACTCTAAATGTAAATGGATTGAATTCTCCAATCAAAAGACACAGAGTGGCGGGATGGATTAAAAACCAAGATCCAACAATCTGCTGCCTCCAGGAAACACATCTCAGCTCTAAAGACAAACACAGACTCAAAATAAAAGGATGGAACACAATACTCCAAGCTAATGGCAAACAAAAGAAAGCAGGAGTAGCCATACTTATATCAGACAAAGTAGACTTCAAGATAAAAAAGGTAATGAAAGGCAAAGAAGGGCAATATATAATGATAAAAGGGACACTTCACCGAGAAGACATAACACTTATAAATATCTATGCACCCAACACAGGAGCACCAAAGTACATAAAACAACTGCTAAAAAACCTAAAAGGAGATATTAACAATAACACAATAATAGTAGGGGATCTTAATACCCCCCTTACATCAATAGATAGATCATCCAGACAAAAAGTCAATAAGGAAATAATGGACTTAAACGAGAAACTAGACGCAATGGATTTAATAGATATATACAGAGCACTCCACCCAAAAAAAGCAGAGTACACATTCTTCTCAAGTGCACATGGAACATTCTCAAGGATAGACCATATATTAGGAAACAAGGCAAACCTCTATAAATTTAAGAAGATTGAAATCATTACAAGCATCTTTTCTGATCATAATGCTGTGAAACTAGAAATCAACTGCAAGGAAAAAACTAGGAAAGGGACAAAGATGTGGAGACTAAACAACATGCTACTGAACAACCAATGGGTCGTTGATGAAATTAAAGGAGAAATCAAAAGCTATCTGGAGACAAATGAAAAGGAAAATACACCATACCAACTCATGTGGGATGCAGCAAAAGCAGTCCTGAGAGGGAAATTCATAGCAGCACAAGCCCACCTTAACAAACAAGAAAAATCCCAAATAAATAACCTTAAACTGCACCTAACAGAATTAGAAAAAGAAGAACAGACAAAGCTCCAAATCAGCAGAAGGAGGGAAATAATAAAAATCAGAGCAGAAATAAATGAAATTGAAACCAAAAAAACAGTAGAAAGAATCAATGAAACAAAGAGCTGGTTCTTTGAGAAGATAAATAAAATTGACAAACCCTTAGCCAGACTCACTAAGAAAAAAAGGGAGAAGACTCAAACAAATAAAATTAGAAATGAAAGAGGAGAAATTATAACAGACACCAGAGAAATAACAAGGGATTATTAGGGAATACTATGAAAAACTTTACGCCAACAAATTGGACAACCTAAAGGAAATGGACAAATTCTTGGATGCGTACAACCTCCCAAAACTGAATCAAGAAGAAATAGAGAATCTGAATAGACCAATCACAAGTAAAGAGATTGAAACAGTAATCAAAAACCTCCCAAAAAATAAAAGCCCAGGACTAGATGGCTTCCCTGGAGAATTTTATCAAACATTCAAAGAAGATTTAGCACCTATCCTTCTCAAACTATTCCAAAAAATAGAGGAAGATGGAATACTTCCCAACACATTCTATGAGGCCGACATCATGCTGATACCAAAGCCAGACAAGGATAATACAAAGAAGGAAAACTACAGGCCAATATCACTGATGAACATAGACGCAAAAATCCTCAACAAAATATTGGCAAACTGAATACAGCAATATATCAAAAAGATCATACACCACGATCAAGTGGGATTTATACCAGGGACACAGGGATGGTTCAACACCCGCAAATCAATCAACGTGATACACATTAACAAAATGAAGAATAAAAACCACATGATCATCTCAATCGATGCAGAGAAGGCATTCGACAAGATCCAGCATCCATTTATGATAAAAACTCTCAACAAAATGGGTATAGAAGAAAAGTACCTCAACATAATAAGGGCCATATACGACAAACCTACAGCAAACATCCTACTCAACGGGGAAAAACTGAAAGCCATTCCTTTGAGGACAGGAACAAGACAAGGGTGCCCACTCTCACCGCTCTTATTCAACATAGTACTGGAAGTTCTGGCCAGAGCAATTAGGCAAGAAAAAGGAATAAAAGGACTCCAAATAGGCAATGAAGAAGTGAAACTCTCACTATTTGCAGACGACATGATCCTATACATAGAAAACCCAAAAAATTCCATCGGAAAACTACTAGAAACAATCAACAACTACAGTAAAGTGGCAGGGTATAAAATCAACTTACAAAAATCAATTGCATTTCTATACACTAACGATGAAACAATAGAAAGAGAACTCAAAAAGACAATCCCATTTACAATTGCAACAAAGAGAATAAAATATCTGGGAATAAATTTAACCAAGGAGGTCAAAGACCTATACAATGAAAACTATCAGACACTATTGAAAGAAATCGAGGAGGACATAAAGAAATGGAAAAATATTCCATGCACATGGATTGGAAGAATAAATATAGTTAAAATGTCCACTCTACCTAAAGCAATCCACAGATTCAATGCAATCCCAATCAGAATCCCAATGTCATTCTTCACGGTAATAGAACAAAAACTACTGAAATTCGTATGGGGCAACAAAAGAGCCCGAATAGCTAAAACAATTCTGAAAAAAAAGAACAAAGCTGGAGGCATCACAATCCCTGATTTCAAAATATACTATAAAGCTACAGTAATCAAAACAGCATGGTACTGGTACAAGAATAGACACACAGATCAATGGAACAGAATTGAAAGCCCAGAAATAAAACCACACACCTATGAACAGCTAATCTTCGACAAAGGAGCAAAGAACATACAATGGAGAGAGGGAAGTCTCTTCAATAAATGGTGCTGGGAAAATTGGACAGCAACATGCAAAAGAATGAAAGTAGACCATCTCCTATCACCATATACAAAAATCAATTCAAAATGGGTCAAAGACCTGAAAGTGAGACCTGAAACTATAAAACTCCTAGAAGAAAATATAGGCAGTACACTAACTGAGCTTGGACATAAAGGGATCCTTTCAGATTCCATGTCTACCCAGACAAGGGAAACAAAAGAAAAAATAAACAAGTGGGACCTCATCAGACTAAAGAGCTTCTACAAGGCAAATGAAACCAGGATCAAAATGAATAGACAACCCACCAGCTGGGAGAAAATATTTGCAAATCGTTTGTCCAACAAGGGATTAATCTCAGTAATATATAAAGATCTCATAAAACTGAGCAACGAAAAAAACAAACAACCTGATCAAAAAATGGGCAGAGGATATGAACAGACATTTTTCCAAGGAAGAGATACAGATGGCCAATAGACACATGAAAAGATGTTCAACATCACTAATCATCAGGGAAATGCAAATCAAAACTACACTAAGATATCACCTTACACCGGTTAGAATGGCTATAATCACAAAGACAAATAACAACAAATGCTGGAGAGGTTGTGGAGACACGGGGACCCTCATTCACTGCTGGTGGGAATGCAAACTGGTGCAGCCTCTATGGAAAACAGTATGGAGAGTCCTCAAAAAAATTAAAAATTGAAATACCGTATGATCCAGCAATACCACTCTTGGGCATCTACCCAATGGACGTGAAATCAACCATCACAAGAGGCGTATGCACCCCTATGTTCATTGCAGCATTAGTCACTATAGCCAAGAAGTGGAAGCAACGCAAGTGTCCCTCAACTGATGATTGGGTAAAGAAGATGTGGTATATACATACAATGGAATACTACTCAGCCATAAGAAAAGACACAATTGTCCCATTTACAACAACATGGAAGGACCTAGAGGGTATTATGTTAAGTGAAAATAGCCAGAGAGAGAAGGACCGACACTGCATGAACTCACTCATATATGGAATATAAGTGAACACACGGACAGAGAGAACTGATTGGTAGTTACCAAGGGGAAGGGGGGTGGGGGGGCACAAGGGGTGAAGGGTTACATCCACAAGGTGACGGACAAACAAAAATGTACAACTAAAACCCCACAGTGTTATAAACTAAGACATCAATAAAAAAAATTAAAAAACTATACAGAAATTCTGGCTATGAAGACAATTAATAAGATTAAAAATCCCAGAACCATAAAAAATAGAGCTGACCTTATGGAGGTCAGAATTAGTGACCTAGAAGATAGAAATCTAGAAATGCTCCAGGTGGAGGAAAGAACTAATATTTTTAAAAAATGAAGAAATTCTGTGAGAAATATCTGACTCAATTAGGAAAAGCAACATAAGTTTTATAAGATTCTAGAGAGAGATGCGAGGGAGAATAGAACAGAGAGCATCTTCCAAGAAATAATAGCTGAGAACTTCCCAAACCTGGGGAAGGAACTGGACTTACAGGTACATGAAGCCAATAAAACTGCTAATTACACCAATGCAAAAAGACCTTCTCCAAGACACATAATATTAAAACTGGTGAAAGTCAATGACAAAGAAAATATATTAAGGGCAGCAAGGTTGAAGAAAACGTACAAAAGAACCCCTATCAGGCTTTCAGCAGATGTCTCAGCAGAAACCTTACAGGCTAGGAGAAAATGGAATGATATATTCAAAATACTTAAAGACAAAAACTTCCAGAGAATATGCTATCCAGCAAAACTATCCTTTAGATACAACGGAGAAATAAAAGCTGCCTCAGATAAACAAAAGCTGAGGGAGTTCATCACCACTAGACATGCCTTCAAGAAATGATGAAGGAAGCCCTCCTACCTGAAACAAAAAGGCAAAGGTTTACAAAACTGAAGAAAGAGACAGACAAACAAAATGAGAAAATTGCAGCTCTCTATCAGGTTAGCAAACACTTAATGATAACATAAAAGATAAAGGGAAGGAAAGCATAAAAAATAACTATAAACATTTCAATTCAGTCACAAATTCACAGCATACACAAAAAAGAATAATTTGTGACAATAACTCAGAGAGGGAAGAGGAAAGGGATGGAACCTGCTTAGGCTAATGGAAATAAGACCTATCAGAAAATGGACTATCTCACCCATGAGATTTTTTTATACAAACTTCATGGTAAGCACAAAACAAAAAAATCAGAGCAGAGACACAAATCATAAATAGAGAGAAAACAAAAAACCGTAATAAAAAACTACCAAACTGAAATGGCAGTCAGAAATACAATGGAAGAGAAACAATGGAAATACAGAACAACCAGAAAACAAGATATAAAATGGCATCATTAAGCCCTCAGATATCAATAATCACTCTAAATGTAAATGGATTGAATTCTCCAATCAAAAGACATAAACTGGGTGGATGGATTAAAAAACTAGACACAGGGCTGGCCCCATGGTGCAGTGGTTACATTTGGCATGCTCCTCTTTGGCAGCCTGGGTTCGTGGGTGCAGATCCTGGGCACGGACCTACACCACTCGTCAGCCATGCTGTGGCAGGGACCCACATACAAAACAGAGTTAGACTGGCAAAGATGTTAGCTCACGGCTAATCTTCCTCAAGCAAAACAAACAAAAAAACAAGACCCAACAATATGCTGCCTCCAGGAAACACATTTTAGCCCTAAAGACAAACACAGGCTCAGAGTGAAGGATGGAAGATGATACTCCAAGCAAATGGCAAGCAAAAGAATGCAGGTGTTGCCATGTTTATATCAGACAAAGCAAGCTTCAAGAAAAAAAGACAATGAGAGGCAAAGAAGGGCAGTATATAATGATAAAAGGGACATTCGACCAAGAGGATATAATACTTATGAATATATAAGCACCTAATACAGGAGCACCAAAGTATATAAAGCAACTATTAACAGACCTTAAGGGAGAAATTGACAGCAATGCAATAACAGTAGGGGACTTCAACACCCCACTTACATAAATGGATAGATCATCCAGAAAGAAAGTCAACAAGGACACGTGGCCTTAAATGCAAAACTAGAGCAGATGGACTTACTATATATAGAACATTCCAGCCCAAAACAGAATACATATTCTTCGCAAGTGTACGTGGAATACTCTCAAAGATAGACCATACATTGGGAAACAAGGCAAGCCTCAACAAATTTAAGAAGACTGAAATCATATTAAACATCTTTTCTGACCACAATGCTATGAAACTAGAAATCAACTACAAGAAAAAAGCTGGGAGAGTCACAAACATGTGGAGACTAAACCACATGCTACTGAACAACCAATGCATCAATGAAGAAATCAAAGGAGAAATAAAAAAATACCTGGAGACAAATGAAAAGGAAAACACAACATACCAAAACTTACGGGATGCAGCAAAAGTAGTATTAAGGGGGAAACTTAAAGCAATGCAGGCTTACCTCAACAAACAAGAAAAATCTCCAATAGGTAATCTTAAACTACACCGAACAGAACTAGGAAAAGAATAAACAAAGCCCAAAGTCAGCATAAGGAAGGAAATAATAAAAATCGGAGCAGAAACAAATGAAAGACAGACTAAAAAACCAATAGAAAGGATCAATGAGACTAAGAGCTGGTTCTTTGAGAAGATAAACAAAACTGACAAACCCTTAGCTAGAGTCACTGAGAAAAAGGAGAGAAGGCTCAAATAAATAAAACTAGAAATGAAAGAGGAGAAATTACAAGAGATACCACAGAAATACAAAAGATTATGAGAGAATACTATGAAAAACCATATATCAACAAATTGGACAATCTAGAAGAAATGGATAAACTCTCAGACTCATACAACCTCCCAAAACTGAATCAATAAGAAACAGAGAATCTGAATAGACCAATCACAAGTAAAGATATTGAAACAGTAGTCAAAAACCTCCCCCAAAACAAATGTCCAGGACCAGATGGCTTCTCTGGAGAAGTCTACTGAACATTCAAAGATTTAATAATTATCCTTCTTAGACTATTTTGAAAAATTGAAGAAGATGGAACTTCCTAACTTATTCTATGAGGCCAACAGTATGCTGATATCAAAACCAGACAATGACAACACCAAAAGGAAAATTACAGGGGCTGGTCCAGTGGCATAGTGGTTGGATTCATGTGTTCCGCTTCAGTGGCCTGGGGTTTGCAGGTTCAGATCCTGGGCATGGACAGATGCACCGCTTGTCAAGCCATGCTGTGGCAGCATTCCATATAGAGTAGAGGAAGATGGGCATGGATGTTAGCTCAGGGGTAGTCTTCCTTACACACACACACACACAAAAAGAAGGAAAATTAAAGGCCAATATTGCTGATGAACACAGATGCAAAAATCCTCAACAAAATATCGGCAAATCGAATACGGCAATAAACAAAAAGGATCATACACTATAATCAAGTGGGATTTATACCAGGGACAGAGGAATGGTAGAACATCCACAAATCAATCAATGTGATACAACACGTTAACAAAATAAGGAATAAAAATCACATGATCATCTCAACAGATGCAGAAAAAGCATTTCACAACATCCAACATCCATTTATGACAAAAACTCTCAATAAAATGGGTATAGAAGGAAAGTAGCTCAACATAATAAAGGCCATATATAACAAATCCACAGGCAACATACTCAATGGGGAAAAACTGAAAGCCATCTCTCTGAGAACAGGAAAAAGACAAGGGTGCCCACTCTCGCTGCTCCTATTCACCCGTACTGGAGGTTTTGGCCAGAGAAAGCAGGCAAGAAAAAGAAATAAAAGGGCTCCAAATTGGAAAGGAAGAAGTGAAACTCTTGCTGTTTGCGGTTGACATGATTCTATACATAGAAAATCCTAGAGAATCCACCAGAAAAGTATTAGAAATAATCAACAACCACAGCAAAGTTGCAGGGTACAAAATCTACTTACAAAAATTAGTTCCATTTCTATATACTAATAATGAACTACCAGAAAGAGAAGTCAAAAATACAATCCCATTTACAATCACGACAAAAAGAATAAAATATCTAGGAATAAATTTAACCAAGGAGGTGAGACCTATACAGTGAAAACTGTAAGACATTATCGAAAGAAATTGAAGATGACATAAAGAAATGGAAAGATATTCCATGCTCATACATTGGAAGAATAAACATAGTTAAAATATCCCTATTACCTAAAGTAATCTACAGATTCAATGCAATCTCAATCAGAATTCCAATGAAATTCTTCACAGAAATAGAAGAATCCTAAAATTTATATGGAACAACAACAGACCCTGAATATCCAAAGCAATCCTGAGAAAAAGGAACAAAGCTGGAGGTATCACAACCCCTGACTTCAAAATATACTACAAAGCTATAGTAATCAAAACAGCATGATACTGGCACAAAAACAGACACACAGATCAATGGAACAGAATTGAAAGCTCAGAAATAAAACCACACATCTACAGACAGCTAATCTTTGACAAAGGAGCTAAGAATATACAATGGAGAAAGTCTCGTCTCTTCAATAGACGGTTTTGGGAAAACTGGACAGCCACAGGCAAAGGCATGAAAGTAGACCATTATCTTACACCATACACAAAAATTAACTCAAAATGGATTAAAGATTTGAATGTAAGACCTTGAAACCATAAAACTCCTAGAAGAAAATATAGGCAGTACACTCTTTGACATCAGTCTTAGCAGTATCTTTTTGAACATCATGACTACTCAGGCAAGGGAAACAAAAGAAGAATTCATACAACTCAACAACAAAACAACAAACAACCTGATCAAAAAATGGGCAGAGGACATGAACAGACATTTTTCCAAAGAAGATATACAGATGGCCAACAGGCACATGAAAAGATGTTCAACATTGTTAATTATTAGGGAAATGCAAATCAAAACTACAATGATATATCACCTTACACCTGTCAGAATGGCTATAATTAACAAGAGAAAAAAAATAACAAATGTAGGAGAGGATGTGGAGAAAAGGGAACCCTCATACACTGCTGGTGGGAATGCAAACTGGTGTAGCCACTATGGAAAATGGTATGGAGATTTCTCAAAAAAATTAAAAACAGAAATATACCATACGACCCAGCTATCCCACTACTAAGTATTTATCCGAAGAACATGAAATACAAAGAGATTTATGCACTCCTATGTTCACTGCAGCATTATTCACAATAGCCACGATGTGGAAGCAACCCAAGTGCCCATCAACGGATGAATGGATAAAGAAGATCTGGTATACAGACACAATGGACTACTACTCAGCCATAAAAAAAGAGACAATCATGCCACTTGCAACAACATGGATGGACTTTAAGGGTATTATGTTAAGTGAAATAAGCCAGACAGAGAAAGACAAACACCACATGATTTCAATCTGTTCAAACTAGTAATCAACATCCTGAAAGTGACAAACTGCTTTTGTACAATTAAAACCCGACTGGGGTGGTTTGAAGAAGTTAAAGGTCGTTACAGTAAATACCTTTCTAAATTGTCAAACTGATAGAAAGGCAAATTCCATAACAAAATGATGTTTGAAAAAAAGAAAAGAAATTGCTATTGGGCCAGAATTTTAAAAGCTGAGTCTTAGTTGTAGTATTTGCTGCAAAATAACTTGAAGAGAAAAAAGTGACTGTGAAAATACTAAACATTAGCCTTTTCTGATTATCCAAATGCCACTACATATATCCATAGGAAACTCACTTCAAATATAATGATATAGGTAGGTTCACAGTAAAAAGAGGAAGAAAATACAGAACTACACTGTTCAATGAAGTAGTTATTAGCCACATGTGGTTATTTCAATTTAAATTAATTAAAATTAAATAAAACTAAAAATTCAGTTCCTCAGTTGCACTAGCCACATTTCAGGTAGTATACCGAAAACCAGTCTTACTGTATCGGTAATGTGCCCATATCACTTTATTAAAAAAAAAGTTCTCCAAAACTCTCTTATAAACTAAAATGCCTATATCATCTAAGTTAATTAATAGCAATTAACTGAGGTTTTTAAAAATTGTTGCAAAATATATATAACATAAAATTTACTATTTTAACCATTTTTAAGTGGACAGTTCAGTGGCATTAAGTACATTCACATTGTTGTGTAACCGTCATCACTATCCATCTCCAGAACTTTTTCATCACCCCATACTGAAACTTAGTATTCATTAAACAATAACTCCTCATCTCCCCGCCTCCCCAAGCCGCTGGTAACCACCCCTTTACTGTCTGTCTCTATGAATTTTACTACTCCAGGTACCTCATATAAGTAGAATCATCCAATATTTGTCCTTTTGTGATTGACTTCTTTTACTTAGCATAACGTCTTCAATGTCCCAGAAAAATACATGTTTATAATTACAACTTTTCAATCTATAAATAAAAATCTATAGTAAGAACAAGTCTTTTACAAACACCTATTAATTTACAGTTTCTTAGAAACTTACTACCTGAAATCTTCCCAATGAATTACATATATCTCACATCATAACTCCTCAGTTCCTATTACAGTTTTTAATTCTAGATATCCCATAGATACTCTTAGTATCCCTGTGATCAGTTCGAGTGCTGGACAACTCCATCTGAATGTGTTTGCCATCTTTCAAACTCACCATCTGAAACTGAACTCAAATTCTTTCTCCTCAACTGATACTCCACTAGAGAATTTCTAATCTATTAATGATGGATGCTTTCAACTGCCCAGTCACCCAGAGCTTAAAATCCAGTACTCATTTTTGATTCACTTCCTCTTACCTCCCACCTCCTGACAAAACCTGGAAATCTTCCCTTAACTAGTCTCCCTTCATAGGCAAATTCCGAAAAATTACAAATACTCTCCTGCTTATGAATGTTTATTGACAAATCAAAATCATTCCCCAGAGCAAGAGTGTTACCTATGCCCACTACCAAGAGATTGTAATAATAGTCATTTAAGTCTTTGCTCTCTAGTCTTCATTAGTCTGTGCTCTCTCTACTTAGCCATGGTTATCTATATTTTTAAGTCCAGCATGGTCAATAAGCACAAAAATTGTAAGAAAGATGAAAGTTAATAAACAGAGGTATGTGATTATGGTGGAAATAAAATGTAGAGCTAAACATATCAATAAAGAGAGAGAAAGCATGCTGCCCCCAGGAATGGGATAAATTATTGAATATTATGAATGATTCTGAAGTACTCACAACAAATCCTGCAACATATAAAGATGCTAGCTATATCTACGTGATAACTGATAATAATTAGCAAGGGATGGGGCCGGCCTAGCAGTTGCAGTTAAGTTCGTGCGTTCTGCTTCGGCGGCCTGGGGTTCACCAGTTTGGATCCTGGGCTTGGACCTACTCACCACTCATCAAGCCATGCTGAGGTGGCATCCCACATAGAAGAGCTACAACTCTACCACTATGTACTGAGGCTTTGGGGAGAAAAAAGAAAAAAGAGGAAGATTGGCAACAGATGTTAGCACAGGGTCAACCTTCCTCAAAAAAAAAAATTAGCAAGGGACAAGGAAAAATTATTGGAGAAATGGAAAAATTTTGGACTATGTGGTTAGAGTAGCATCAACACTAAACGGTAAGATTTCAAAGTCTTCATAAAGTCTCAGGACCCCTTTACACTCTTGAAATTTATTGAGAGTTCCAAAGAGCTTTTGTTTATGTGAACTATATCTACTAACATTTACAATATTATAAATTAAAACCTAGAAATGTAAAAAAATTATTGATTCATTTAAAAATAAAAGCCCATGACATGTTAACACTACATATTTTTCAAAAATTGCATTTTCTCAGACCAAAAAAAGAAAAAGCAAGAGTGGCATTCATTTTTGCATCTCTCTTAAAGTCTGGTTTATTAGATCAGCTAACTTCTCATATCTGCATCTGCATGTAGTCTGTTGTGATAACACATTTCAAGTAGCCTCTGGAAAACTCCACTGTATATATCGTGAGAATAAGAATGAAAACAACAAATATCATAACGCTGTTATGAAACTGTTTTGACCTTGTGGACCTTCTGAAAGGTTCTGGGCACCCCCAGGAGAGTCTCCACACGACACTGACACTAACCACTACCTTAATGTTTAAAGTTTAATCAGGAGATTGTTAGGAATTTGTAGACGAGAACTTAAGGAAGGCTAAGCAAGTTGAATGGGACTGCTGTTGAAACTTCTGACCCAAGTAAAGAGGAAGATGGTTCCTATCTTCAAATTTGCACATCAAAGAGTAGTAAAATCCACTTGTTACTTAAGATAGTCACAAAGGAGGAGTGTCATGTGTGTGTGTGTGTGTGTGTGTGTGTGTGTGTGTGTGTGTGGTACAGACCTCAACAAATTTGCAATGTAGATACAAAAGGTCTATTTAGGTGAAAGAGTCAAGAAAATGTTTAAAATGTTTATCTGGCCAAGAGGAATAGAGCCTGCTTAGGGAGCTTCAGGGGTTAGGTTAGGTCTTAGGTCTCCTTGCTGATAAAAAACAAAACCACACAAAACAAGCCAGCTAGATGTTTTCATCTCTGGAATTAAGGCCCAGAATTGTGGTGGCCATCTTGGAACCAAAGAGAGAGCTGGCCTAAGAATGGCAAAGCAAAAAATTGAGCATTTAGGTACTTGACAATGTCACTGAACTGCTAAACAAACAACTCTGAAGCTGTCTTACCCCAGGATTTCTTGTTCTGTTTTTGTTTGAAATAATAAATGTCCTTACTGTTTAAGCCACTCGATTCAAGGTTTTCTAATACAGAAAATGAGTATCCACATACAGATGTACCATAGGTACTTCAACAGGTCCAAATGAATTCATCATCATTTCTCACAAATGTACTCTTCCTCTTGAAATTCTCCAGCCAATGATACCACCATTCCAAAAAGCAAAAAACCTGGGAGTCACCTTTGACTTCTGTGGTAAACTAAAAAAGGTCACTCCCCCAAAATACATCTACGTCCTAATCCCTGAAACTTGCAAATGCGACTTCTGTGGCAAAGACTTTGCAGATGTAATTAAATTAAACATCTTGAGATATGGAGAGTAGCCTGGATTGTCCAGGTGGGCCCTAAGTATAATCATTACCATCCTTGTAAGAGAGACGTGGAAGGAGATTTGTCATACATATCCAAGAGGATGATGTGAAGACAGGGGCAGAAATTGGAGTGATGTGGCCACATGCCTACAGCCACCAGAAACCGGAAGAGTCGAAAAATGAATTCTCCCCTAGAGCCTCCCAAGGTAGTGGGTACATGCCAACACCTTGATTTCAGCCCAGTGATACTGACTTTGAACTTCTGGTCTCCAGAACTGTGAGAATAAATTTGTTGTTTTAAGCCAACCATTTTGTGATAATTTATTACAACAGCCACAGCAAACTAACACAACTTCCATCTTTCTCTTTCCTCCCAACACAGACTTGGTCACTAAAACCTGTCTCAAATCCATCCTTTCCTTCCTCCATTAGCCACTGCCTTGGACTATAGTCATGTGTCACTTAACAATAGGGATATGTTCTGAGAAATGCGTTAGGTGATTTCATCATTGTGCGAATATCAAGTACTTACACATCTAGGTACTTACACAAACCTAGATGGTATAGCCTACTACATATCTAGGATATATGCTGCTAATCTTATGGGACTACTGTCATATATGTGGTCAGTCAACCAAAACGTCATTATGTGGCGCATGACTGTACTTAATTTGCCTTTAGTCTCACCAACCTTCAACTGATCCTCCACCATTATTCAAATATTCTCTAAAATACAATCATTTGAGTCCAGCCTCACACCTTACACTGAATAACTCCTTTAACAGCACTTTGTTCTTTTCAGCACTTTCATATACATTTGATATAGACTGATTTCAATATATAAAATCCTTGAGATAAGGCAGACTATCATGCTCCTATCATATTGACGAGGTAATTGAAACTCAGAGAATAAATGACTTATCTAGGGTCACAGGGCTAGTAAACAGCAATTTACATCCTGATCCTTTCTCACCATACAGCTTATATTCTCTCTGCTATATTATGCTTTTAGGTGCTTTGGGCTGCTATCTTTATCTCTTTTATTTCCAATATGAACTCTGCTCCAAACTGATTTTGACTCCTCCAAATATATCATACATATTTCTGCTTCCTCACCTCTGGTCACGTTTTGGAACTCCTTACTGCTCTCACCAGGTCAAACACTACTCTATTTTGTTCTCCCTTCCACTCTAGATGTCAGCAATACTTTCCATTTGTATGTCTCTTTTCAGATTACAATGTGGTGGGTTTTTTTTTCTTTTTTTTTGTGAGGAAGACTGGCCCTGGCTAACATCCGTGCCCATCTTCCTCTACTTTATATGGGACGCTGCCACAGCATGGCTTGACAAGCAGTGCATCTGTCCACGCCTGGGATTCAAACCTGTGAACCCCGGTCCGCTGAAGTGCAGTGCACGAATTTAACCGCTACGCCACTGGGCTGGCCCTTACAATGTGTTTTTAAATACATTTTCTTTAGATCTTAAAAATCTTATGAAGATGATGAGGAAACTCTAAAGATCAAGCAAAATAAAGATCAGAGAAAATAAGTGGCCTAAAAGGGGCTCAAAATCAGGAAGTTTAATTAAATTCTGTCCTCATTTTATTAAACTATGCTGTCTTTCCCTCCAGTGAACTCTTATAGTATCTTCTGTCTTGACCATTGATCTGGCATTCGATATAATACCAATTTAGGTAACCAGGGTATATGCCCTGTTTCTCCAAGGATAATTCCAATATATTTATGGAATCAATCATACCTGTGGTTCTTTAAAAATCATTTTATAACTGCTTGAGATATAATTGATGTACAATAAACCGTACATATTTAAAGTGTACCATTTGATCAATTTTGACATATATATCATCACCACAATCAAGATGAAGAACATTTTCATGACCCCTATAAGTTTCTTTGTCCCTCTTCACAATCTCTCCCTCCTGTTCCTCCCCAGGAACCATTGATTTGCTTTTCATTTTAGATTAGCTGTATTTTCTAGAATTTTACATAAGTGGAATTATACAGTACATACTTTCTTACTCATGTGGTTTCTTTCTCTGGATATAATTATTCTGAGATTCATCCATGTTGTTGGGTTCAAGAATTTTTTGTTCCTTTTCATTGCTGAGTACTATTCCATTGTATGGATATATCATAACCTTTTATCATTTAACTGTTGATAGACTTTTGAGTTGTTTCCAGTTTGAGGTTATTACAAATAAAGCTGCTATAAACATTTTGTACAAATCTTCATGTGGACACACTAGCAGAGGTTCTTAATCATTTCTGTTTCTATACCATTTACATGTATTATACTCTTACCAATAATATTGCTTATTATAGTGCAGTGATTCTCAACTTGGACTTTATGGCCACAAAAGGATCACTGCTCTATTACTCAGAAGAGTAGTTTATGTGTAATACGTAATCAATTACTAGTTGTTTACAGATCTTGCTCTCCTATAGATCCATATGCTACTATGAGGGAAGAGGCTGAGCCTGTGTGTATTCTGTAACAGCCTAACACAGAGGGCATTTAAAAAATGTTGAATAAATGTGGTTTATGGTGCTTATTTTTGGAATAAGCATATTCTTTTATGTTGAATCACATCATTAATAAAAGTATAATTGCAAATGATGAACAACAAAATAAAACTAGAGACAAAATATACGAAATAAATATTTCTAAAGAGTTTAACACAAACAATATGCAAAAATTTTATACAAAACCTGTTAATACAGCTGGTTTAAGAATGGAAGAGCTGTAACTCAAAAACTTCATGCTAAAATTACACAGAAAATTTATGAGTGAACTAGCGAAAATTACAACTCAACTACTTCCTTCTTCAGAAGGTTATTAAGTTAAAATGTTTTTCACTATTACTTTCTTTAGAATCAAGTTGTTTTTTTCTTTACAAATATTATAGTACCTCATATTTTAAATTTTATTCTAATGAAAACTTGTCACTCTGTTGTCAATCTACGCAAAAACAAATATCTACATTTTTCCATGAAAGGAGTCACACTTTTTTAGGATGGATTCACATGAGTACTCATATTTGAGAACATGCTTCACTTTCTCTGAATACACTAATAAAAGTGTATGCGAGGGGCTGGCCCAGTGGCGTAGCAGTTAAGTTTGCGTACTTTACTTTGCTGGCCTCGGGTTCGCAGGTTTGGATCCCAGGCACGAAGCGTCGCACTGTTTGTCAAGCCATGCTGTGGTAGCGTCCCATCTAAAGTAGAGGAAGATGGGCACGGATGTTAGCCCAGGGCCAGTTCTCCTCAGCAAGAGGAGGAGGATTGGCAACGGATGTTAGCTCAGGGCTAGTCTTTCTCACAAAAAAAGAAGAAAAAGAAAGAAAAAAAGTGTATGCGATCTTTATTTGATGATGGTTTATTTCCCAAAGGTCTTCCTTAAGTGTTTATTACGTTTTCAGGAAGAATTCCAAATAGACTATCTCAGTTACAAAAAAAAAAAAAAATCATTTAACTTTTATAACTAGCCATTTTTTAATCAACTAAAGATTTCAATCATTTTACTATATAAAGATGTCCTTTCCAGAGCCAGCCCTGATGGCCTAGTGGTTCAAGTTCAACACTCACCGCTTCAGCGGCCTGGGTTTGTTTCCTGGTCACGGAACCACACCACCTGTCTGTTGGTTGCCATGCTGTGGTGGTGGCTTACATAGAAGAACTAGAAGGACTTACAACTAGGATATACAATTATGCCCTGGGGCTTTGGGGAGAAAAAGAAAGAGGAAGATTGGCAATAGATGTTAGCTCAGGGTGAATCTTTCCCTGCAAAAGAAAAAAAGAAAAGTCCTTTCTAGTTCAGAGCTTTGAGAAAGAGAGAGATTGAGATTTACCTGGAGTAAAACAATAAATGAATTAAATCAGTAACATTAAACTATTAGAATTTCCTCTCATTGCTGGTAGCTACAGAGTCATGCTGATTGTTAATTTCTGTATTAAGGGAAGATAAATTAATACATAATGAGTGACGCCCACCAAGTGTCTTTATCTCTGGACTCACAATTCTGGGAAAAGGATTTTTAAAATCCAGTTATAAATGAGGAAAAGAGAAGGTTAAATTAACTTGCCCACAGTCCTACAAATACTAAGTAATAAAACCAGCATTTGAACAGGTCTGTCTGACTAAAAAATTCAAATTCTCAGTCCCTTCTCCCCACCCCATCATGCTGCCATTTACAAGAATTCAATCATAGTACTTAAGGGATATCAGCTATTAACATCAAATCATTATTACTAGAAAAAAAGCTTGAAGAAAGGGAATGTATCTTATTTACTCTTTTGGATCCTTACATGAGCAAGTCAAATTCAAGTTAGTTTTACTCAATTTAAGGAGCTTTTTTTTTACCCCTGAAGAGTTTTTAAGTGTTCACACCAAGTACTCGAGTTCCACTGCATATGTTTTAAAATATGTACACAAGTACAGTGGCATTACCTGACATGCCTTTGCACTGTTGTCAATTTGAAGTGCATCTTCTTACGGACTGAACTGTGTCCCCCTGTATCCCCCAAAATATGCTGACTTTCTAACCCCCAGTGCCTGAGAATGTTACCTTATTTGAAGACAGGCTATTTACAAAAGTAATCTATTAGGATGTCCCTATATAAAGGGGAAATTTGAAGACAGACACTTACACAGGGAGAACGCTATGTGAAGACTGGAGTTATGCTGCCACAAACCAAGGCACTACCGCAGCAAACAGAGGCCTAGAACAGATCCTTCCCTCACAGGTCCCTTCACTCAGCAGGAACCAACCCTGTCAACACCTTGATTTCAGACTCCTAGCCTCCAGAACTGTCAAACAATTTCTCTTTAAGCCATGCAGTTTTTGGTATTTTATTACAGCAGTCCTAGCAAACTAGCACATCTTCTTTCAAAATAATGTAAAATTTAACTACATTAAATTTTAATGGACTAAACATTCAACTAAAATGCAGGGATTGGAATTAAAAAGCAAGCCCAACTATATGCTCTTTATGAGAAACCCACTTTAAATAAAAAGACATGGATAGGTATGTTAAAAGATATACCATGCAAACAATAAGTATAAGAAGGCTAGAGTTTTCTATTTTTAATATCAGATAAAGTAGACTTCAAGACAAAAAAAATTACAAGAGATACAGAGTTGTATAACAATAAAAAATGTGCATGCACCTGATAACAGTGCTTCAAAATACAAGATGCAAATACTGACAGAATTAAGGAGAAAGACAATCCACAGTAATAGCTGGAAATTTCAAAATCCTTCTCAGTAATTGATAGAACTGGGCAAAATAAATAAATAAATAATAATCAATAAAGACACAAAAGATCTGAACAATACCACCAACCACCTTGACCTAATTGATATTTATAGTGCAGAATACACATTCTTTTCAAGTGCAACACAGTATGTTCATCAAGACAGACCATATGGTGGGCCATAAGACAACACTTAATACATTTTAAAGGAATTAATGCACACAGTTATCTCACAATAAAAAAAAATTAGAAATCAATGAGTTATCAAGAAAATCCCAAATATGTGGAAATAAAAGAACACATTTCTAAATAATCCATAGGGTGACAAAGGAATCACCAATGGAAACTGGAAAGTAATTTTAACTGAGTAAAACTGAAAATACAATATTATCAACATTTGTGGGATACAGCTAAAGCAGTGCTTAAGAGTAAAATTTATAGCTTTAAACATATATAGTAGAAAAGAAGGTCTAAAATCAATGGCCTACCACCACACACCCTACCACCTCACACCCATTAGGATAGCTACTATAAAAAAACCCCCAGAAAATTGGGGGCAGCCCAGTGGTATAGTGGTTAAGTTTGTGTGCTCTGCTTTGGCCACCCAGGGTTTGCAGGTTCAGATCCCAGAGGCAGACCTACACATTGCTCGTCAAGTAATGCTGTGGCAGTGTCCCACATACAAAATGGAGAAGGATCGGCATGGATGTTAGCTCAGGGCCAATCTTCCTCACCAAAAAAACCACACAAAAAAACCCCAAAAACTAGAAAATAAGTGTTGACAAGGATATGCAGAAATGGAACCCTCTGCACTGTTAGTAGGAATGTAAGTGTAGCCATTGTGGAAAACAGTAGGGTAGTTCCTCAAAAATTAAAAATAGATTACCATATAATCCAGCAATTCTACTTTTGGGTATATACCCAAAAGAATTGAAAGCAGGGATATGAACACATATTTGTACATAAATGTTCACAGGAGCATTATTTTCAATAGTCAAATGTCCATTAACAGATCAATGGATAAACAAAATGTGGTGTGTGTGTGTGTATATATATATATATATATATATATATAAAAATATAAAATGGAATATTATTAGCCTTAAAAGGCTTAAATATTATTAGCCTTAAAAAGGAAAGAAATTCTGATATTTGCTACAAAATTCTGATATATTCATATGGATAAATCTTGAGAACATTATGCTAAGTGAAATAAACCAGTCACAAGAGGATAAACATTGTCTGGTTCCAAATATATGAGGTCCCTAGAACAGTCAAATTCATAGAGACAGAAAGTAGAAGGGTAGTTGCTGGGGGCTGGGGGTAGAGGGGAATTGGAAGTGATTATTTAATGGGTACAGAGTTACAGTTCTGCAAGATGAAGAGTTCTGGAGATGGATGGTGGTGATGGTTGCATAAAAATGTGAATTTACTTTATGCCATTGAATTGTACACTTAAAAATGGTTAAAGTGGTAAATTTTTTACATATATTTCATCACAATTAAAAAAATTCAATGGCCTGGGCTTCTATATTAAGAAGCTAGAAAAAGAGCAAGACAAAAACAAAATAAACAGAAGGAAATAAAGCAGACATAAATGAAATAGAAAATAGACAGACTATAAAAAAATTAAAGCCAAAACCTGGTTCTCTGAAGAGATAAGCAAAATTGATAAACCTTTAGCTAAACTCAAGGGAAAAAAAGAGGAAAAAAAAAAGGGGGGCAGCAGAAGGAAAATCTGGGAAAGAGATACAAAGAATGACCAGGATGGTAGAATGTTCCAGAAACCAAGGATGTAGAATATTTCAAGGAGGAGCGGCTGATGGTGTCAAATGCTGCTGATAGGTCAAATAAGATACAGACCAAAGTCTACTCAATTTAGCCACAAGGAGTCACTGATGATCTTATAATAGCACATGAGGAAGAGGGAGTAGAGCTAGATGTTAGATTGCAATAGACAAAGATAAAAAGTATACAGAAATGAGGAAGTGAAAACTGTGAGTATAGACAATTCAATCTGAAGAAATTTGGTTCGAAAGACAGAGCAAGGGGGGTAGCCGGAAGGAAATAAGGGCTCAAGGGAGGATACTGGCATTTTTATAGAATGCGAGAAACTAGAGAATGTTTTTTGCTCCCAGATATATATATTTTTATTGTGGTAAAATATATAGAGAATGTTTTGATTGTTGTTAGAAAAGACTCAGAAGAAAGAAAAGTTAAAGATACAGGAAACAGCTGATAAGAGACAGCATAAGTTCCCTGAATAGGTAGAAAGAAACTAGATTCAGTCCATGAATGAAAGAATTAGCTTAAATAGGAGACCCAATGATAGGAAAAAAGAGGAAAGGAAGCATGCCATTTCAGCTACATTTATAGGTGCGTAGTGAGAAGTAGGGGTAGTTCTTGTCTAATAGCTTTGGCTTTTATTTCTTTGAAGTTACAGGTAGACTGCTGAAAAGAGAGGAGATAAAGCAGAATTCTGAAGAAAAGGAAACATGAGAAATGTGTGGGGAAAAAAAACCAAAACAAAACAGAAGGATGGCTAGGAGGTACTGAGGACCCAACTGAAATCGGAGACCACAGATATGTAGTGGCAATATCTCAATAACTGTTAACAATAATCAATGGCTTTGAACCAGTTTGTAAAAAATAATAACAATAATCATTAGTTAATACTTACATAGTACTCACTATGTACCAGGCATTGTTCTAAGTACCTTTTACATATTAAATAATTTAATTTTCACACAACTTTTTGATATAGGTATCACTTGGTATCTCCATTTTACCAGTAAGAAAAATGAAGCGCAGAGAAATTAAGGAACTAGCCCACGGCCACACAACCAGTAAGTATCAGAGACAAGATTTGAACCCGTGTGGTATGCTCAGTTTGTGCTCTTAACACTATGCTGCCACTGACTCTCAAAGTAAAGCTAAATAAACCTAGGTGAAGAAAGTAGAAAGAAATGAGAAAGAAACAGTATCAGGTGGGCCAAAAAACAGAGGCAGTGATTCCTGCAAATAGAAATAATTATCACAGAAGTATGGTTTGTATGGTTTTATATGGCATGTAAAAGGAACCAAAGATAAAATAAACTGTCCTCATACAGTAAGGAAAAGCCACAAAAAGGAAATGGTCAGTGTTGGAAGATCCAAAGCAGAAAGGAAGAAAAGCAAAGAGCCACTGAAAAAGTAAAACCCAGGTAGTCAAAATGTAAAAAGGTGCAAGTGGAAGAAACGTAGACAGATGCGTGCACGTGCACACGCACACACACACACCAGTACACAACACAGACCAAAGAATTTCCCAACTTTATCAAAGAGCATAAATAAAATATTTAATAGAGGGTAGTACTGAATATGCTTGCTTGCTAAAGGTAGGGAAGGAACAGATACTTAACAGGTTCAGATCTGAATTAAGAGGAAATCATTAAAAAAAGGAATTATCTAAAGTTGTTTCAGAAACCAGAGGGTAGTAGTTCCACAAAATCCTGATTCCAGAGATTGACAGTCTTGGTTATATGCTACCCCAAGATGTCTGTACACTTATGCTGAATGCATCAAAAAGTATCAAAACCAAATGAATAGCAAATCACGTCAACATAAAGAAATAAATACATTTAATACCTATAGAAGGATACCAATACAAAATACTGAAACTGCAAATTGATTGGGTACCAAACACTTGTAATTTTAAGTTTTTTAAAAAGCTATACGAGAAAATTATTAAAATAGAAGAACACTCAATGTGGAGACAAGGAAAATGTTCTCCAAGAGTGAGACATTAATAATAAGTTTCATCCACCAATTTTCACTCCACAACAGTTACCAATGTGAAATACCAAGATGATACAAGTCAGTGATCTACTTCAGGATCAGTTATGTAAAAATGTGCTGGCTAAGGTCACCCTTGGCACTAATAATAATGTTAGTAAAGAAATTAACGTAACACTCAATGTGCCCTTCAAGCGGGAGTGCAATATAAATTTAATGTATCTTTATATTTTTAAAGGCACATATACAATCACTATTTTAGATCTTGAGACTAAGAATCTAGAGATTTCCAGCTCAGTGCCTAAAATGGGGTGAAGTATCTCTAATATTAAAAAACAAAGAAAAACTAATGTGGCTTTCAGCTTAACAGAAGAAATTTCAAGCAATCATTCTGAGGTACATGGAGAATTACCTGTTTCAGTCGTGAATGTGAATGTGATGGCATTTAAAGTAAAAATCTCATAAAGCTTATATAAAGAGAGTAGGCTCAATAGCAGTCTACAAAATATCAGGAAACTACAGGGGAAAAAACCTCCATATTCAATATGTAATATTACCAAGATATTAAAAAATCATAGTTGGAAGGAGCCTAATTAATTAGGAGCCCCCTAATAAAGGAAATCCCTTCACAATAGTCTTTGATAGCTTGACCATTTTTAGTGACAAGAGTGTTTTACCCCTTACAAGGCTAGGAAGACTTCCTAAAAGTTGAGAGAACTGTAGACACAGAGGATATAGATATAGGATATTATTAGTTTTTATACAGCTGCCAATAATGTTTTATAAGAAGAATATATTTTTAACCATTCTCTCCAACATTTTATTATGAAAAACTTCAAATATAGCCAAATTTAAAGAATTTTACGGGTGAATGCCTGAACAGCCATACCTAGATTCTGCCATTAACATTCTACTACACTTGTTTTACCACATCTCTCTCCATCCATCAATCCATCTTGATTTTTGAAACTCTGCAATTTAAATGCCTATTAAAATATCTAAATGTAGTTTCTGAAGCAAGGTCTGATATATACTAAGGATGTGTAACAGACATCACAAGCACATGGGGCTCTTGGCATGCAATCTTCAGTGTTGCTATAGGACAAACATTGGTCACATAATTCCCTTAACTCATGGTGAGTGAAAATATATTCAATTTTATTCCGTTATATTTAGTTGTGAGGTGTAGCAAAGTAGTTAAATGCTAACTCTGAAGACAGACCTGAGTTTGAAACCTGGATATCAGTTTCCTTCCTTGCAAAATAAGATACTAGCAGTAATATCAAAGGGTTAATGTGAGATTTAAATAAGATGATGTATAAATGTTTAGCACAGTGCTGACTTTTTGAAGGGGCTCAACAAATGTTAGCAATTATCATCATCACTGTATTAGTCCATTCAGTCTACCACAATAGGCTGTAGCTGCTATGTGGTTATACACACCTAAGCTACTGTTTGTGGCATTTTTTTCACCACCTTGTGTTCTAATAATCTTGGGCAGTCTATTTTACCAAGATTAAAGACAGAATGAAGGCAAATAGGGCCAAAGCATATGCATTCTCCATGTTCCCACTATACTCCCTGAAGGAAATAGATGTTTGCTCTGTTACCCAAATCAATGGTGGTGTACACTGAGGAAAACATACTGTGGGCACATCTTTTACTTTTCAGCACATAGGTTGACAGGCGGCTGATAAACTGCCTAACTGTGCTCTACTTTTAAACAACCACTGCTCCCTCTTAAACCCTCATTTGAACACATAATTATCATTTCTACCAAATTTTGCCCAATCCAAACAAAATGTGCTGGCTTCACTGATCACATGTCCAAATATCTTTTATATTTGCAGACGGCATATGTACGTCAGTTTTGTTGTGTGGCATATAAGTAGATGGATTCACAAAACTACTAATTACATGTCTCTTTAAAGATGTGATTTTCAAGTAAAGCTTGCAAAAGCAAGCTTGAAATCTTCTCTTCTCACCTCTAAAGATTAGTCTTAGTGCTTTCTCTTTGCCAGAGGAGTCTAATTGCAAAATTTAAAAGTATTCCTCCATTGCTTCAAGTAAGTAACATACTTTGTCTATGCTAATCCTTCTGCAGTAAAGATATATAAGAATATCTCAGATATTAAAAGGTATGGCAAAGGTAAAAAAATACTTCATCTTAAAAACTAATTTGGGTGAGGCTTCTTTAAGCATACTTTTAAAACAATGACTTTTGAATCATGTATATATTTTACATATTCAAAAAACAAAATTTTAAAAAGAAAACCCTAAAATAAAAAATGAAACCAATGGTTCATTGGTTTCATTTTTTATTTTAGGGTTTTCTTTTTAAAATCAAATTGGTGGGGCCGCCCGATGGCACAGGGGTTTAGTTCGTGCTTCGCAGCCCGGGGTTCGCGGGTTCGGATCCCGGGCGCGACGCGCTGCCTGTCAGCCATGCCGTGGTGGCGTCCCATGTAAAGTGGAGGAAGATGGGCAACAGATGTTAGCTCAGGGCCGCTCTTCCCCACAAAAAAAAAAAAAAAAAAAGAAACTTTAGATAGAGCACTATTAAAAAAAAAAAATAAAATCAAATTGGTAGCATAACCAAACAGAGAAAAGTATTTCAAGTGACTTTTGATCACAGTAAGTACTCTGATTATACATCCTTCATATAATATATTCTAAGGACAAAAATAAATGCAAGAAACTCTTAAACTTTACTCAGAAGTTTATGATAGTAGTAACATTCGTATGGTAATTTTGAAACTATTTTATGTATACATAGTAGGATAAAGCAAGTATGTATGTTAATTTTATTAGGCACCAAGATTTTCATTTAAGACAAAAGAGACATAGAATCAAATAAGTTAAGGAAAAGTCTGCTATGTTAAATCTGAATTGGATATATCACTATAAACTTATGATTAAGCTAACAAGCAAAAAATCATTTTTCTGTTCTCTCCTTGGAAAGGGCCTGGAGCAGTGACACTCCAGCCGCAATGAATATGCCAAACATCCAGATCTTGGTTTCTATATACCATTTATCACAAAAAAGAACCAAGACTCCTTGGATAAACAGCCCATTCCAGATCTGCAGTGAAGAAAGTAAGAAGGCAAGCCTGGGATATCTTGTGCCAGAAAGTACTCCAAGACTAATGGCGAGCAGGAGTGTTAATGACACAGAAGCCACCTTGAAAGGGTTCCTACTGTCCAAATTTCGGACAATTTGATTGTCAAAAAGAAAAACAACTGTAATGGTTATATATAAAAAAAAGAATAAATAAATGAAAACCCATGAGTCCATAGTGGTACCCCCACAAAAAAGAAAAAAAATTTTCATTTGCCACCATTGGGGGTGACTATTTCTCCAGCTCTTTACTCCGAATGTTGGTAATTGAAGGGAAGAAATTAAGCGTTTACTCTGCATTTTTAGGAGAAACTTTAGTTCACCCCTAGTTAACGGAGGAAATGTTCCTTACAGAAAATCTCTAATAAAATAACTGATTTAAAGCAAGAGTCATCAATGGGCGCTAAAATCACTAAGAAAAACATAGTCAGAAACAGGATATTTGCTTGGCGTCAAAGTATTACCCCAAGATTACAGACAAATCACAAACTGGCAAACCACACCTTTATAGTAGATCTGGTAGTCACCACTTGAATCAAATGGTCACATCTAGCATCATTAATGGTGTGGCAATCTCACATTATATACCTCCTATATGACACAATATGAAGTACACAGCATCACCTATTAAATATTTTCGCCAAAGAAAGTTTAAGTTAATCAAGCTTTTCTTTAGACCTAACTTCCACTAACAGGAAATTAAGGGAGACAGAGGAATAAATTAAATGACACTATGAGGAAACAGATAAGTCCAGAATGTGGGAGTATTCTGTAAGACTGGTTTGGTCAATTAAGTATCAGAAAAAAAGGAGATGGGGACTATTCTTTTTAAAAAGGGACTAAATGCATAATCACCAAACACAATGCAAGAATCTTGATTGAATACAGCCAGGGGGAAAAATTTCCCAGAGAGACTTTAGAATACTGAGGAAATTTGCATACGAATTATTTTAGAATGGTGTTGGTAATGATACTGGGGTTAGAGAATGTCTTTATTTTTAGGAAATGCATGCTGAAATATTTGAGTGTCAAGATGTTCGCAACTTACTTTCAAATGTTTACACACAGAGAAACACAAACAGAAAGGGGAGAAGGGAAGGGGCAACAATAAATGTTAACCACCAAAACTAGGTAGTGGAGTATTCATTGTATTTTTTTCTCATCTTACATAAGACTGAACTTTTTCATAATAAAGTTAAAAAAAGTGTACCTGTACTGAGAGGTATAGTAGAAAATACACCTAGGCTGGAATTATATCTGGGTACACACCTTACCTCTATTACTTACTAGTTGTGTGGTCTAAGGTAAGTTACTTAATATCACCAAGTTTCTGTTTCATCTATAAAATTCAAGTAATAATATCTAAGTCATTAAGTTGTTCTAAGAATTAAATGAGATCACATATGTAAAATGCCTAGCAGTGCTGCACAAAATAAGTCTAGTTTTCACACGGAATGTAATCATCCTAAAATACAAGACTATAGGAAAACATTCCTTTCATTATTTTCACATTCCATGATAAGGAAATATTAGGTAAAATTAAATATTATTAATTCATTGGCAGTCAACGTGAAATAAGGGGAATGAAGATTTACGTAATATTTTATTAAATCCAATAATTCCAAGTGAAATCTTAGGCAAAAGGAAATCGTAAAAATCTTTATCCAAACTATTTGCCATCTATCAAATTGTGAAGTTTGCTTTGGCATTAGCCTATGTCCGAATAAAACAGTAAGAAAATAAGTGAAAGTCAAAGAGAATTTTTTCCTGACCTCCACATATAAATCTACTTATATGTTGAAAAAAATTAAACTTTTTGTCTTCATTTCTATAGTAAGTTCCAATAAAATACACAATTATTGGGCTTTATTCTAAATCCTGGTTAAGATTCATAGAACTCACAAGGATGCAGTTTCCTTCTAGGAGTTCTAACGTACTTGTCATTTCACTTGCAGGTGACCCCTTTTTCTTCTGGTTAGGCCAGCAAAAAAGACTAGATGCCAGAATAAGCCTCAGGTAGGGAAGAAAAAGGTTTTTTTTTTTTTTTTAAAAACAAGTGCCATCCTTCCTTCCAGTACCAAAAACAGCAGCAGGGGAGAGGAGGGAAAGCACAGGTCGCGGGCTCCCCGGCTCGCCCAGGTGAGAGGAGGGAACGCCTCGCCTCTTTAGGCGAGGGTGTTGGGCACATGGGCGTGCAAACGACGGGGAGCACCCTGGAAGACCGGGCTAATTTCTCCTGAACCGCGGGGCCCAATGCCAGTCTCCTCCATGAAGGATTAAGCGCCACTGAGGGGACCCTGTGGGGTGTCTCCCGGAGCGGATGGGGGTGACAAGACCAGGCTTCCCTTCCCGTCCAGCACCCAGATGGGGGACGCGTGGTGCCCGCCCCGCGGCGGGCGCACCCCGAGGGCACGGGCGGCGAGGAACGGCTGGCTGCCGCCCCGCCCGGGCCGGGCCGCCCGCTCGCCCTCCCCTCCCCATTACCTGCGGGGCCCGGAGGCCTGGTGCTCCTCCTCCTCCTCCTCCCCGCCAGGCTGAGGCGGCGAGGTGGCGGCGGCGACAGCGACAGCCCGGGGGGAGGGGGCGGAGCGCGCGGCTCGCCGCCTCTCTCCTCCCCCGGGAGGCTGGGGGACCCTATCTCGGGCCGCCGCGCCCAGGCCCGTGGACAGCCTACGGTCGGGGCATGGCGGCACAACCAGCGGCGTGACCGCGAGGTGCGAGAGGGCGAAGCGGCGGGAGGCGAGCCCCCGCGGCGCTCCGAACCGCCTGAGGGGAGGAGCGAGGGGGCCGGGGAGCCGCGCGCGGGCGGCCGTTGGGGGCGGTTGGCCGAGGGCAGGCAGCGGTTTGGGGAGCGCGGCGACGGCTCGCGTTTTCCCGGCGGGGCGGGGTGGGGAAGGGGAAGGGGAGTGAGGGGAGGGGAGGGGGAGGTTGGGAGGGAGCCGCCGCCGCGCGCGTGCGGGCCGGCGCCGCCGCTGTTGCCGCTCCTCTCACTCCTGCCTGTTTGGGGGGCACTTTGTTTGTGTCCCACAATGCTCTGCGCGGGCGGCCGGGCTGGGGAAGGGAGGGAAAGTGGGAGGGGCGGAGCGAGCTCGGGGGCGGGGCGCGAACGGGGGGGTGGGGAAAACACGGTTATTGCGCAAGCGCAGAAGTGTTAGCTCCAGGTCGTGGGTACTTCAACTGTGGGCGACTCGGTCTCTGCACACCGTTGGTCTTGACGCTGTCTGTGCATCTCTGCGTATGTGCACACGTGCAGATTTACATTCATAGGCTGCATAAGCACTGGGCAGCTTGTCCTTCCTCTAGCCGTCCTCTCAGCCAGCTCCCGGCTTACACTGACAAAAGCATTTCTGGGCACGGTTCACGCTTCTTGCATTTCTTTTCCCCCTTTGAACCAAAAACGAAAGAAAGTCCTCCGTTTTCTCGAGTGGTTTCTGTAGCAGCTCTGAACCGGAACACCCAGCCCCTTTTTCTCGGTGAGGGAGGTTAGCTGTAGTCCGCCCATTTTTCACACTCGGAGACTAAGGCCTGCGAAGAGGTGCCCCCCGCCCCCCGTCCCCCGACAGGTGAGCAAGGCGGACAACCCGGTGACCTCCGCGCCCACTTCCTCTGCAGACGGCCGACCCCCGGCCGGGTATCCCCGGTTCCGTATCGCCTTTGCACCCCCTGGCGTCCTCTCAGTGCCGTAAGATTGTTCTAGCATTTCCCTGGACGACCTGGAGGGACATGCAGTTCTGAAACGACTGGAGAAATCAACACCCAAATCTGTCTCGTTCCCCCAACACGGGGGCACCTACAGCTGTTCCCCCAAAATAGGCTTATTCCTTCCACAACCTCAAATGACATTTCATGACACCATCACTAGCCCGGCCTTCCGGTGCAGGGTGTGTGCGGGCACCCCGAAGTGTCCGGTGCTGCCTGGGGGTTTTAAGAGTTTTCGGTCGACAGCAAAATCGTGTGAAGTGTTCAACTCGCAGGACCTAAATCTCAGCTTCCCCAGGCCTGGCGGGCGTGCGCTCGGGACCGGGAGCTGGAGGCTGGGAGGCGCGCCCGCGGTGAAGCCCGTCTGCCCGGGGTGTGGCGGTGGGAGGGGTGCGGGCCTGGAGGCCCGGGGCTCCTCTGGCGCTCTGTATTTGCATACTTTGTTTTCCCACGCCTCCAGCTTTTAAACCGAAAGACTTCTCTCCAAAGAGCTTTGTGCAAGGTAGGTTGACATTCCGCTCAGAGCGGAGTGGATTTTTTTTCTGAAACACTTGGCAACATCTTACTTTAATCCTCTCCCTGAGAGACTAGCAGCCGAGCACCCTAATTCTAACAATTGAAATCTACTTTGGAAATAACGGCAATAAAAATAACTCCTAATTTTCTAGTCCTTTGCACTTTTCAACACATTTTCAACTATGTACAACGTTTCATCATCATAGCAATTGTAATACGTAGGTTTTACTATTATTGCCACCATCACTTTTATTATTCCCATTTCAGAGATGAGGAAAATAAAAAGATGTGGATTAGGCCCAGAAAGTTTTGTGCTGAGATTTGAGGACGGGGAATAAAAAGAAGGCGGAATGCTTACCCAGGGAGACCAACGGCATGACATAGACAGGCTCAGGAAGGGGCAGGAGCTTGAAGTCCCGTGGGGGGGGGGCGTGTCCAAGTGTCTGTAAAACTGGAGTAGAATCAGGGTGGGAATTAAGCAGTCAAATCTGGTCTACCTCTTCTAGGGCATTTAAAAGGACAGTGAATCAAAGATCATTAGGCAAGTCTTTACTAAGTGTTTCTCAAGGGACTGAGGTGGCAGCTCCCATTCACCGCCAGACTAGAAGTGCTGACACAAAATATGGCTTTCCTTAGATTATTCTCTTTTCTCCTCTTCCTTTCCTTCCTTCTTGTGCTTTTCTATTTTTCACTTTAAAATTTTATCGTCTTCTCACCCCACCCCCACCCCAGGTCTGGAGGATCAATTAACCAACAAATGGCTGTTGGGCCCTAAGGGCACAGTGCTACATACTTGGTCAGGGTGTGAAAAAAAACACCAAGATCAACTTTGTAGGAGCCCTCTTGTCTGTTTTGGCTTTGGGCAAGGTCAGTTTCTGAGGCTTCTGCAGCCGCCCACCTCTTTCTTCCTGGGCTAGTAGAGACTTGTCTTTGGGTTGGTGGAATACATACACCTTTCTTTGACACCAGGTTGAATGATACCGCTGGGAGGATTTTATGAAACCAGAATCCTGCACACCGGCGAAACAAACAAATGTACACAGTGTGGAGAATCTTTAGGTATTAACCTGGGGTGGATGATTCTGAGGAATTCAAATTCCAGGCAAACAGGGTTTCATTTCAGCCGTGAGCTGTTTGGGGGACCAAATTCTGGCAAAAATTGCGTTTTCTTGTAGACCGTTAGAGCTGAATGGGAACTTAGTTATTTGGTCCACAACTTATTTCAGAGCAAGAATACTTGATACTTAACAGAAAGATCTCTAGTCTGAACTGGGGTAATTCCAATGGAAGAGAACTTGCTCCCGCACAAATCGTCCTTGCTTGCTTATTAGATCCTTCCAACTATATTTAACAAAATTAGTCTTGGCGCCGCCTGGTGGCGCGGTGGGTTAGTCCGCGCTTTGGCAGCCCGGGGTTGGCGGCTTCGATCCTGGGAGCCGGTGGAGGCACTGCTTGTCAGCCATGCCGTGGCAGCGTCCCATATAAAGTGGAGGAAGATGGGCACGGATGTTAGCCCAGGGCCAGTCTTCCTCAGCAAAAAGAGGGGGATTGGCAGTGGATGTTAGCTCAGAGCTGGTCTTCCTCACCAAAAAAAAAAAAAAAAAATGTCTTGCTCCCCCACCCTGAAACTTGCACCTCATCGAGCATTCCCATTTCACTCCCCATCCTGTTGAGCAAGTCAGCTTCACTACTTCACTATTCTCCTACATCTCAATTTCAATCCTTTAACAAGTCCTGCTAAATTTGTCCATTCCTATTGCCGCCTTCCTAATCTAAGACACCAATAATGTGTGTCTGGAGAGTTGGAATACCACTTATCTAGTTTCCCGAATACACTTGCCCTTCTCTTCGTTCTCTGCATGGTCGCCAGAGTCATAATGCATAGCCATCATATCACCCAACAGTGGCTTCCTATTGTTCTTGGGATAAAGTCTCAAACCTTTAGCGTGTGGGCTCGCTCAATATCTTCAGCTTCATCTCTCGTTATACTCTTTCAAGGAACGTGTCAGCCACGGAAGTTTTTTTTTTCACGTCTTCTAAAGTGTCATACTCTTTCCTCCAATGCACCTATTGTTCCCTCTGTGTAGAAATACTTCATTCCTTAGCTAACTCCTCTCAATCATCAGATCTCTTTCTCTCTCTGAACTTTATTGAGATGTAATTCACATACCATACAATTCACCTATTTAAAGTGTACAATTTAATGATTTTCAGTATATTCACAGAGTTGTGCAAACAACACTACAATCAACTTTTGAACAGTCTCTTCACCCTAAAAAAGAAACTCGTATCCATTAGTAGTCACTCCCTTTTTCCCTGAAACTCCTCAGCCCCAGGGAACCATTAATCTACCAACTTTCTCTCTATAGATTTGCCAATTCTGGACATTTCATATGAATCGAATTCAGATCTCTTCTTGACCACCACTTGTTTGAGGCCACCTCTCCTGGTTTCCCAGATATACCATACCAATCATCCTTTTGATTTTTGAAGACCCTTTAGGTCTTTAAGATGCAACAACTGGAATACAATTCATCTTCAGAAGAGGAACTGGTGGTTTAATTTCTTTTTTAACTCAAGGAAGAGGGCAGTGATTTGATCTCGGTGATTTGATCTTAATGCTTATGTCTGATCTTGGCCCTACCTCCTCTCCAGCCACAAGGCTATTTTTCTTCCTTTTCACAGCCAAACTTCTCAAAACTATTATCTGTACTCACTGTTCTTTGTTTTTGCACCTCCTTCTTTAATTCTCATCCCCTCTAATTTGATTTTCCCTTCACTCCACCAAAATATATCTCCTTTATGTCACCAATTATTTCTACATTGCTAATCCAAAGGACATTTTTCACCCTCATGTTAGTGGACTTTTGAGCAGCATTTGATCTTTTTGAGCACTCCCTCCAACTTGAAACACTCTCTTTCTTGTCTTTGCTGACTTTCTCAATGTGCATCTTATACCAAACCTCTTAATCTCAAGTTCACGTGCCTGATACCTAATAAACCAATCATTGAGACGTTAGTGCTTGGAGATGGAGAAAGTTTCATTCAAATTGACCAAAATGAGAAGGCTGGGAGGATAGATTCTCTCAAATCCACCTTAATGAAAGAAGAAAGCAGGGGGTCTTTATAGAGCTAAGGGGCTTGGGAGGAGGAGTTTCAGAGAATCAAAGGGGAAGTCTGTGTTTCTTTCACTCCAGATAGGCCCTTGGGCAACCAGACTTCTGGGCATCAACACAGCTAAGGGCTGGTTATCTAGTGGTTGTAACTTCCTTAAAGGCATTCTTTTTCTTCTGCCAAACAAGCTCATAAATCCTTGTGACCCTTGAGTCACCCCACAGGTTAAACAAGAAAACAGCAAATTAACAAGATTAACTTCTTTTCGTCTGTGTTTGTGTTGGGAGCAAGATCAAAGAGTAATCATGTTCTTATTGAATATTTACAGTAACCCTCAGGTACCCAGCTTCACATCCAAGGTTGAGAACTAGTGTTTATACTATCTTCCTAGGCCAGTGGTTCTCAAAATGTAGTCCCCAGACCTACAGCATCAGTATCACCTGTCAAATTGTTAGAAATGTAAATTCTAAAGTCATACCTAGACCTACTGAAGCAGAAGCTCTGAGGTTGGGGCCCAGTGATCCGTGTTTGAATGAACTCTCCAGGTAATTCAGATCCATGCTGAAGTTTGAGAACCAATGACCAGGCAATCCTCGCATAAACTCTATGAGCCATTGATTCTTAAATGTGTACCACTAGCCTGGATCTCTCTACCCGACTCCAGATCTGCCTATCTAACTGCCTACTGGTTCTACTTTGCTTGGTTGTCTCAGAGACACCTCAAAGTCAACATGTCCAAAACAGGTTAATGGTCTTCTTCTGTGAACGTGGTTCTTGCTCATTGTTTTTTAAATCACTGAAGAGCACCACTTCAGATCCAGACACAAAAATGAGAAACCTGGGGTCACCCCTCACACTCGCCCTTGCCAAATATCCAATTTATTATTAGCTTATGTCAGTTTTGCTTTCCAAATTTCTTTAAAAATAAACAGCTTTTTTTTTTTTTACTGTGGAGGATTTCAAACATGAAAAATAGAAAGAAGAGTTAAAACAAATATAAACATGTACTTATCACCCAAGCCCCCAAATCCAACCAGTTGCCGATGCTGCCTCACCCATACCTTTACCCATTTTCCCCTTTTGAAGCAAATCCTAGATATCATAGTATCTTCTATGTAAATATTTTAGTCTATGTCTCTAAAACAGATAGACTTAAAAAAAACTCTCAATGGTATTATCATGATATAAAAATAACCATGATTTCTTAATGTCATAAAATACACAGTTAGTATTCACATTTCCAATAGACTCATGAATGTTACAGTATTTTTTTTACAAGTTGTTTCAGTGAGGAGCTATATTTGCCCTGTTTTTTTTCTGTATTTTTTCTCTCTTTGTTTTCCCAGCAATTTTTTTTCAAATTTAAGGAACTAGGTTGTTTGTCCTGTAGTTTTTGCCACAAGTTGGATTTTGTCATTGCATCCCCATGGTGTACTTTACGTGTTCCCTTGTCCTCTGTGTTTTCTGTAAAATTGGTAGTAAGATCTAGATGTTTTATCAGATTCAAGTTTAATAGTTTGGCAAGATGTCTTCATAGTTGGTGGTGCATTTTTCCATTAGGCGAGACACAATGTATGCTTGTCTCTCTTTGTAATGTTAACAGCTGTTGAATAATGCCTGGATCAATTCATTCATTAGGAGTTTTAAAATGGTGATATAATTCCATCATTCTTCATATATTAGCTGCAATGTTTCAACAAAGGCAAATCACCTCTCTTCAATTATTTGATTACCTAGTGGTGTTTATGTAAGAAAGCAGAATAAATGCTTGATTCTTTCCCTTTTACTAATTATCTCTTAACCCTGTTTACTCTCATTTTCAACTGCTAGCATCCTGATCAAAACTCCTTAACCTAACCTCCAAGATCTTGACTCTTCAGTATCCCACTCATCTATCAAGGTCATGAATGTCTGGTCCCTTACTATTTCTCCAGCCTCATCTCATGCCCCTTTCCTCCTCCTTTTCTCACTGTATCTAACCCACAAAAGGCCTTTGCACATGACCCCTCTACCTGGAAAGCTTTCTGCAACTTCCTCTTCCCTTACTAACTCTTACACTGCTTTTTTTTTTTTAGTGAGGAAGATTAGCCCTGAGCTAACATCTGTTGCCAATCCTCCTCTTTTTGCTGAGGAAGATTGGCCCTGAGCTAACATCTATGCCCATCTTCCTCTGTTTTATGTGGGACGCCTGCCACAGCATGGCTTGACAAGTGGTGTGTAGGTCTGTGCCCGGGATCTGGACCTGTGAACCCTGGGCCACCAAAGTGGAGTGTGCAAACTTAACCACTATGCCACCAGGCCGACCCCTTACACTTCTTTCTTAAGGAAAACTAGATTGGTATTCTAGTTATAACCTCTCATACTACCTTCTACTTGTCCTTCATAGCACATCTTTTACTTTGTGTTATGACTATTTATGTGATTATTTGTTCAATATTTTCCTCCCCCGCTAAACTACAAGTTCCATGAAAGCAGGGACCATGTCTATTTTGGCATCATTTTTTCTCCTAAGCTTAACTTAATGCTTGGAATATAGTATGTGCACAAAAAATAAATGGATTGAATAACATTGAATTACAGTCAGATTTGGGGAAAATAAAATATTTTGTCTCAATTTGTAAGGAGTAAAGATAACTAATATTTAATGAGTACAAAGCACTGTTCTAAGTTCTTCTAATAGTCACTATAACTGTATGAAGTAGATATTATAATTATCTCTACTTGACAGATGAGGAAACTGGAGAGAGGTTAAGTGATTTGCCCAAGCTCGCATAGATAGTAAATGTCAGAGTCAGGATTCAAATGTAAGCAATCTGGCTCTAGAACCCAAAGTATCTGGTTAAAATCCTAATATACTACAGTCTGTAGGTATACATCACACAAATGTCTACAATAAAGAGGAACTGACCTCAATTCTTTGAGTCCTAAATTCAAAAATCCCAGAGAAGGGTCTTATTGGCTTAGCTCAGCTCAGGTTCTCATCTCTAAACCAATCAACTGAAATCAAGGCATTGGGCACTGTAAGAACATACGGCTTCCATGCCAGATATGTGGAAGCTGAGCGGCAGTTTCCAGGAGAAGGGGACATGCAAGGCAGACAATCTTGTAGTAGAGTACACACAGATTTCTTCCCATACCTTGTCCAGCATAATGAATTCCCTTGTCCAACATAATGTAGTTTCCCCACATAGAACAATGGATACCTTGCCTTCTCAGTGAGAAACCATTCAAAGACATGACAATTCATCTCTGATTCCCAGAATCTCTGTTGATCAGGTCTGGATATGGTTGCATACAATTTTGAAACCTATGGGCTAAATGACAAATTTAACGGCCCTCAAAACAGGAGAGGCACAATCATTTCCAAAGGTTCTAAAGTCAGCTCCTGCCATGTGAGAAATTACCTTAGGGCAATGGTAGCCTCCAAGACCCTTATCAGGCAAAGCCATCATAGACGCCACAGAAAAGAAAGGCTCACACACTAAACCAAGAAGCTCAAATCACACAGTTTATTAAAAAAATTTGAAACACAATGAGAAGTAAGGGGAAAGAGGTAGAGCAGATTAATACATTTGTTTAAGTTACAAGCAGGGTGGAAGAACCACACTACCTAAATCTGGATTATATAGTGTTCATATTCCTGCTTTTTCCCTGCTGTGTCAACTTTCCTCTCTGATGGTGCAGTTATCAGGATCAGAGTTGAGGTTTGAGCAAGGGATTCCAACAGACTGAAGGTGCATGGAGCCAACATACACATTTGTCTGTTGGAAAGATGTAGGGGCAAGTATGCCTGGCAAATAGCTGTATCTCATCACTTAGCCTGATGATTAGCTAAGGTTTTCATCTGCATTTCCTGGGCAGAGAACAAGTGGGGCCAGAATGGTACCATCTATGGGTGACTGATTTAAGACCTCATAAATGTCAAATGCTTAATATACCTCATGTATATTTAGTAAATCATGCATATTTGGTACATCTTGCTCCTTCCTTCCCTTTCTATCTAGTTCAGAACGTGTTTGCTCTACTTATTTTTACATCTTTCCTACATACCTCACATGCCATTTGCTTCTATACTCAGTTTCATCTAGCCTTCTTATTTTTTGTTTATCTTATTCTCTATGGTAAAATAGAGAATTCTTAAATAATACAACAAGCACATGTTACAAATTTTAAAATCATGTATAGTCAAAATTATCTTTGAAAATCTCTTAAATCACCCATAAAGCAGAGTATGTTGTATTTATGAGCCATGTTGCAGGCTGACATGCTCTCTCTCAATAAGTCCAACCCAGTGTGTTTTCCCTCCAGTGTTGAAACGGATTGTTCATTCTTGTATTGAGCACCGGAGGAAGTCATTGGCTTCTGTTTAGGGACTCTAGACTTGCACTCAGACTCTAAATGTCCACACCAGGAGAGGCACCCAGAAACTGAAAGCAACTGAGGAAATGACAGATTCATGCCTTCTGTCTCCTGCTTACTCTGAGTAGTCACTTGCTGAGTGAAATGATGCTTATGCTTCTCTCTCTCAAGCCCACTGGAATTCACATGAATTAAATGTGTGTATTCTTCTAGAGTACAACAAATATAAGATGATGAAAGACAAACAGGATATCCATAAGTTAAAAAAAAACCTTTAGAAAAGAAGGAAAGAGAAAGCAACATATAGTGGTCACTGATACAGATCTTGTATCAGTAGAGGAGGTGAGTAGATTGTAGGACCAGCAAATTTCATAGACTTCCATTTGTTAACTCACCTTCTTCGTAAGGGAATAATTTCAATGTGTCTTTCCCAGGTTCTGTCGGCTGGGAGACTTTTCCTTGTTTGTATCTCACAGAGCTATCCCTGAGAAAGCTTGGGGGAGATTTGGCTAAAGAGGACCCCACTATTTTAGCAGTGTACAGTCATGTACCACATAACGATGTTTTGGTCAATGATGGACCGCATATATGACAGTGGTCCCATGAGATTAGTACCATATAGCCTAGGTGTGTAGTAGGCTATACCATCTAGGTTTGTGTAAGTACACTCTACAATGTTTGCACAATGATGAAATCGCCTAACTACGCATTTCTCAGAATGTATTCTTGTTGTTAAGAAACGCATGACCATACTCTCTGTTGGTGAATACATTTGGGCTGGAGTTTGTCTTAAGGCTTGAGCAATAATCACAGCTCACTCTGCAAGAATTGAAATTTTTTGTCAGTTCTTAAGACTTTAGTTAACTGCCTATTGATTTTATTTTGGGGGACAGTGTTTGTTAATACCCCAATCCAGAAATTGTTTGTAGTTAGGAGTCTGGTATAATGATTTGCCAAACTTGTAACAGATGATCATCTTTGGATCAATGAAACATTGCCCAGTGGTGGATAATGAAAAAATAGAACTTGCACAGTAGCCATCTAGATGGAGGAAAAGGTGTTCTCAATTCCCTTAAGTGTGTTCTTAATGCTGGCTGGTAATCATACTGCGTTTCCCTAGTCAGTTCATTCTTTTGCTTTCCTACATGACTATTTCCTAACATCTCCTCTTCCACCAAACCTCCAACACCTTCTTCTCTACTCTCACTCACAATTGATGACTGCCGTAACATTAATTACTACCAACGTGGTAAAAACAACACAAATTTATTAACTTACAGTTCTATAGATCAAAAGTTTGACACAAGTCTCACTGGGCTAAAATCAAGTTGTAGACAGGGCTGTGTCCCTTTCTGGAAGCTCAAGGGGAGAATCCATTTCCTTGCTTTTTCCAGTTTCTAGAGGCCACCTGCATTCCTTGGCTCATGGTCTCCTTCTGTCTGTAAAGTCAGCAACTCTCTGACCATTTTTCCATTGTCACATGTTACTCTCATCCAATCTTCTCTTTCCCTCTTCTACTTTTTTTGTTTAGTAGCAGCTCTATTAAAGATCTAATTCACATACCATACAATTTACCCATTTAAAGTGTACAATTCAATAGTTTTAGTATATTCATGGAATTGTGCATCTTTCACCACAATCAATTATAGAACAGTCTTCATCATCCCCCCCTAAAGAAACCCTGTGCCCTGTACCTTTATTCTTCCCACCCCCAAACCCTGGCAACCACTAATCTACTCTCTGTCTCTATAGATTTGCCTATTCTGGACATTTCATATAATTTGAATCATACAATATGTGCTCTTTTGTGCCTGTCTTTTTTTCACTTAGCGTGCTTTCAAGGTTCCTTCGTCTTGTAGCATGTATGAGTATTTCAGTCCCCTCTTCCACTTTTAAGGACTCATACCATCAGATTGGACCTACCCAGGTAATCCAGCAGTCTTCCCATTTTAAGGTAATTACATCCGCAAGTTCCCTTTGGCCATGTAAGATAACATATTCACCAGGGATTAGGACAGGGACATCTTTGGGGAGCCATTACTCTTAACTACCATAATGGCCATCCTTCCTATTATTTCAGAGAGAAAAGAGAAGCAGTCAGAAGAGAATTTTGACAGATTCTTTATTACCACATCTACCCAGTCACCCAAGTATGTGGATCCAGGTACTCTGCCTTCCCTCCGATTAGGGCAGTTGAAACTCTCATGCTCCCAGCACTTCCTTTCAGAGACTGCCCCTTCCTTTGCTGCTAGCAAAGGCCATACTGCCACTTGACACCAGGCCCTGCTCCTGTTGCTCACTCAGTGACACTGTTGGAGCTATTCTCCCCTCTGTCTTCTGCATTATCATTTCAACTGGCAGAAAAACAGCTTGTAATTTCTCCCTTCTTGAAACAAAATCCTTTCTTGACCCTCTTCCCTCTCCTGCGACTGCCACATTTCTTTTCTCCCTTGTACAACAACACGTCTTGAAAGATTTGTCTATATTGTTTCCAATTCTTCTCTTTCAATTCTTTTTTGTTTTTGCATGGTTAAATATACATAATATAAAATTTACTATTTTAACTGTTTTTGAGTGTACAATTCGGTGGCACTAAGTACTTTTGCAACATTGTGCAACCATCACCACGTTGAGAACTTTCCTAGAACTTTCTAGAACGTTTCTAGAACTTCAGAATCATCCCCAATAGAAACTCTGTACCCATTAAACAATAACTCCCATTACCCCTCCACACCAGCCCCTGGTAATCACCATTTACTTTCTGTTTCTATGATTTTGACTATTCTAGGTACGTCATATAAGTGGAATCATCCAATATTTTTCCTTTTCTGTCTAGTTTATTTCACTTACTATAATGTTTTCAAGGTTCATTCATCTTGTAGTGTGTATCAGAATTTCCTTCCTTTTTGAGGCTGAATAATATTCCATTGTATGTATCTATACCACATTGTGTTTATCCATTCTTCTGTTGATGCACACTGGGTTGTGTCCACCTTTTGGCTATTGTGAATAATGCTGTTATGAACATTGGTGTACGAGTATCTGTTAATCAGTTCTCTTAAATCCACTCCAGTTAGGCTTTCACTCCCATTGCTTTAGCCAAACTGCTTTTGTCAAGGTCACCAATTACCCCTAGATTGCTATAGCCAATGGTCAATTCTCCATCATCATTTTGCTTAGTACCATTTGACCAGGTTGATTGTTGCCTCATCTTGAAATATTTTCTTCACTTGACTTCCAGGACATCATCACACACTCCCAGTTCTCCCACCTCACCAGCCATTCTTTCTTTCTTTCCTTTTTTTTTAAATTGAGGTAACATTGGTCTATAACATTATATAAATTTGGGGTGTACATCATTATATTTCAATTTCTGTGTAGATTACATCATGTTCACCACCCAAAGACTAATTACCATCCATCACCATACACATGTGACTATTCACCCCTTTTGCTCTCCTCCCTCCCTTCTTTCCTTCTGGTAACCACCAATCCAATCTCTGTCTCTATGTGTTTGTTTCTTGTTGTTTTATCTTCTATTTATGAGTGAGATCATATGGTATTTGACTTTCTCCCTCTGACTTATTTCACTTAGTATAATACCCTCAAGGTCCAACCATCTTGTCGCAAATGGCAAGATTTCATCTTTTTTTATCAGTCATTCTTTCTTAGTCTCATTTGTTAATCATCCTCACTGACCCCCTCCTCAGTCTTTGGACCTATTCTCTTTCCTATTTGCACTTACTCCCTTGGTGGATGATACTATCCAGTCTCATGGCTTTTGATATGCTGACAACTTCCAAATTTATATCTCTAGCCTGGATGTCTCTCTTGAACATCAAACTCCAAAGATCTACTTGGCATCTCCATTCTGATATCAAGTGGGCATCTTAGATTTACCACGTTAAAGATTAAATTCCTGATCATCCTTATCCTCCCCATCAAAACCCAATCCTCTCAGTGTTTCTTAACTAATTTGATGGATCTCTATCCTTCAAGTTGCTTAGGCAAAAATCTTGGAATCATCCTTGATTTCTCTATTTCTCTCCCACTCCAGATCCAGTCCATTAATAAATACTGTTGGTACTTTCTTCAAAATATACAGAATTTGACCATTTCTCACCACCTCCACTGCTACTACCTTGATACAAGTCACCAGCATCTCTTGCCTGGATTATTTCCATAGCCTCCTAATTCATCTGCTCTTACCTCTCTTCAGTCAATTGCCTACACAGCAGCAAAGTGATGCCATTAAAATGTAAGGATCTCATGTCATCCGTCTACTCAAAATCCTCCAAAGGCTTTCTATCTAACTCAAAGTGAAATTCAATGTCCTCTAATGGCCTACAAGGCCCTACACAATCTGGCCCCTCATTAGTTCTCTGACCTTGCCTCCTACAGTTCTCTACCTCACTCACTTCTCTTTAGCCATCCTGGCCTGACTGCTTTTCTCAAACACACCAGGCACATCTGCACCTCAGGGCCCTGCACTTTCTATTTCTTCATTCCCTCACCACCCTTATTCAGATGCCACCCTTTCAGTGAGAACTTTCCTGATGACCTTATTTAAAATTGCAACCCTGCCAACATTTTGCTCTTCTTCATTGCACTTATCACTTCCTAAGATATAGTATAATTTACTTACTTATTTTGTTTATCACTTTCTCTTCCCAGTAGAATGTAAACTACATCAGGCAGGGATTTTTGTTTCTTTTATTCATTGATGTATCCACAGGACCTAGAACACTGCCTGGCACACAGCATGTACTCAAAAAATTTTTGTGAGATGACAGACCAAATTTGATGCAAGTCACACATGAGGGCGGTAAGACTGACTGCCCTCATTGATTGCCTGAGTTGTGGTGAAGGCATCTGATACTCTCAGTGTTTTCACTGAAACCGGAAGCAGTTACCTGCTAGGAGCAGGGTCAGAATTGTGGGACATGGCTTGAAGAGAATGTTACCGATTTGCAAGAACAGTTGTGGGAAGTGGGAAAGGCAGTACATAAAAGGTTCCCAAGCCTCACAGAGGGTCTTGCTGAGGTTGAAGAAAATGTATTTGTGAAGTATCAATCTGGAGATTTTCTCCAGAATCTAATAATAGCTATCATTTATTGAAAGTCTCAGGAGTTGTACTAAATGCTTTGCCTTCACTATTTTATTTTATCCTCACGTTAACTCTGAGATAAATATTATTCACATTTTACTGGAGAGAAAATGGAGGCTTAGATAAGTTAAATAACTTGCCTAAGGTTACCCAGCTAGTAAATTGCAGAGCTGGAATTCAAATTTAGCTGTTTTACTCCAAAGTCCATGCTTACACTGTGCACTATGCTTGTCATGGGTATGGTATAAGAAAGGGGATGTTCGGATAGATCCAGTATTGAGTGTTTACAAGGTGGATGAGGCAGAATAAAAGAGATCTACAAGGTTAGGTTGCAGGAAGTAGAGTGGTTGAATGATATACTGTGGATTCTAGGCTGGATGGGGATGGCACCATAGCCATGAATGGAGTAAGGTACCCAGAAGCAAAAGGACAAACAAAGGAATTAGAGATATGAATAAAGTAGCAATGCAGTGGGGCTGCCAGTTTTTAGATCATGACAGAATGAGCCAATGAGGATCTCTGCTACCTCTTCTCCACTGCAAAGACATAGAAATGGTGTTCCTGGGTGTTGAAAGTGAAAGAGGAACTGAAATCTGGATCTGTAAACCTGATGCATCAGCCAGGGAAATAACAAAGCAGTTTATATACTCAGGAGGCTGGGTTCTGGGCTTCTAACACCTGCATAAGAATAGGAGATATGGCCTTAAGATAGAACAAGGCAGGAATCTGGAACTGAGATCCCTAAATCAAGCCTGGACTCTAGTAGAGTTACCCCTCAGTGAAAGTGGGAACTAGACACTTCCCAGGAGAGTAACAAGGAAATGTATTTCTGTCCCATATTCAGATTTTGAATCTGAATTTACCCTATTCTCGTTAATGAGAATCCTGAAGAAGAGACATTAGTAGAGAAGCTGATTGTGGACAGCTTGTTATCCTAGATTGTGAAATCATTTGTGCCTGGAAGATGCAAATATAAGGCCACTATTAGCACACTTCCATAATCCAGGAGACTGACATGGGAAAACTAATCCATGTCAAAGATGAGCTCATAGTCAAAATTCCAAACCACATGAGAAAAGATCCATTATGCAGAGATTTATCAGATACAGTAGGATTAGAACTCTAAAACCTTGTTTTTATAGAACAGTCTTGAAAAGATTATAAAATAAATAGTTTGAAAATGATTAAAGAGATGAAAGGTATAGAAATCATAAGGAAGAAAACAGGACTCTCTGAAAATAGACCAGGTAGATTTGAAAAAGAACCAAATAGAATTTGTGGAAATGAAAAACATTTTTATTGAAATTAAAACTGAGTAAGTGGGTTAAACTATAGACTAACACATTAATGAATGATTAGTGAACTAGAACATAGATAAAAGGTAATGAACCAGAAGATTACACAAACAGAAGAGATGGAGAATATGAAAGAAAAGTTGAGATTTGGAGGATAGTATCCAACACACAGCTAATAGTAGTTCCCAGGAAAAGAAAGTAGAAAGAATAGGGGAAAGGCAATACAAAAAAGACAAGGGCTGAGAATTTTCCAAGAATTATAAAAGACTTGACTGCTCAAATTGAAGAAAGCTGACTCATGAGCAAAATAAATCAATAGCGATCTTCATGTAAACACATTATAGAAAAACTGCAGGACACTAGAGGAAAAGACAAAGTTCACCTACGGAGGAAAAAACATTAAATTGGTATCTTATCAACTAGAATAGAAGCCAGAAAACACTGCAATAGTATCTTTAGAGTTCTGAGAGGAAATAACCAGTACACAAGAATTCTATACCCAGCTAAACTATCACACAATATTGAGGATAGGATAAAAACATTTTCAGTCTAAAGACAGAATGTATCACTCAGTGACTGTTTCTGAAAGCATTGTTAAATGTACTAATTCAATAAGAAGGACATTAGAACCAGAAGAAATAAATAAAATGCAAGAAGTAGCGGTGCTCAAGTAAGCAAAGCAGGTCTACTGGGGAAAAAGAGAGTGAACCAGCTGGAGGTTTAGCAAGTATGGACAGGGATTGGTATATTGAGGCTTAACATTGCAGAGGTGAAGGAGTCCTGTGTGTTGGTAAGTTCCACATAGCCTTGAGAGCAGTTGACTAGAGTGAGTGGGGTGAAGATCATTTGATCCCAGAAAGTTAAGAAGTTTTGAAGCCAAGATATTGGAGGGACTATATATTGTGCTGATTATTCTCCTCCACTGCATCCCAGATAGATTCCCCAATCTTCTCCCAGTGCTACTTCGGACTTGGGAGACTGACCCCTATGTGTCATCCAGGTTTCCTTGCTAGCTGGCTTCATGTTGGGTTTGGCCAATTGGAGTCACTGGCCAAATATCAGTGTGGGAAAGGGAGAAATCAGAGTTGCTTTCCCTGCTTCAGCATTGCTTCTTTAGTAGCAGCTGTGTCTTTCTATGACTGAAGTTCTCACTTTTCCGTGGCTCCAGCTCTCATGGGACTCAGATAACTCTATTTCTTCTTGCATTTTGGCCCTATGAATAACAGGTTTTTACCACCACTGGTTTCTAGGTACTATCGGGAGATAATTCTCCATGGGTCTCTCATATTTTTGCACACCTTGCAAGCAAGTTACTAACTGCCATTTGTTTCTGATGATCTTTTCAAGGATATTTGTATACTGAATAGCTTTGGAAAGTAAATGTCTCCCTCTGGAGCAAAAGGCAGTCATAATTACTATCCAGTATAGTAAAGAGAAAGTCTCCTTCTGAAGCAAAGGGCAGACATACTTAGTGCCCATTAGAAAAGATTTGGTTTCCTAAGCTCAGGGTTTCCTGGCCTGTAACTCAGCCCATTGCATGTGCAGATGTTATCTGGCCCTCTTTGTGTCACTCTGTGAGAACTGGGGCTTGGGAAACCAGAACAAAAATGCTGATGCTCTAACTACTGTCATTGCTATGAGTAATAAACTGTCCTTCATCTTTGACCCAGGAGTTTCTTGTCTTCTATCAGAACCCACGAAACTGAAACAGGCCATCTTGTTAGCTTTCACATAGGGTAAAATCTCAGATCTTTCACAGTTCTTGACCTTGGCATCTCTTGTTTGTTCCCTTAAACCTGATGATACCCCTAAATATAGTCCCTTCACAAAATCCATCTCATTGAATTCTGTTTCCTACTGGGTCCCTGCCTGATATATCTAGACAGTCTGAAATCTCAAGGGATGCATGGTGGTTAATTTTGTGTGTCAACCTAACTAAGCTATGGTCCCCAGATGTTTGGTCAAACACCAGTCTAGATGTTGCTGTGAAGATATTTTTTATATGTGATTAATGTTTACTATATATGTGTGTGTATATATTTATTTAGAGACTTTGATTAAAGGCAATTACCCCCTGTAATGGGGGTGGGCCTCATCAAATCAACTTGAAAGCCTTAAGACCAAAGACTGAGGTTTCTCAAAAGCAAAGCAATTCTGCCTCAAAACTGCAACATAGAAACCCTGCCCGAGTTTCTTGCTTGCTGGCCTGCTCTACAGATTTTGGACTTGCCAACCCCCACAATTATGTGAGCTAATTCCTTAATATAAATCGCTCTGTACATATATATCCTATTGGTTCTGTTTCTCTGGAGAATGCTGAGTAATACAGGATGCTGCAGAATTTAGAGAGGAGGCTATGAACACAATGTCAAAGTCCCCAAATAATGAATGAGAATTTCCAAGGTAGAGAGTAGGAGACAGCAATAGTATGAAAAAGTGTTATTTACCCAGAAGAGTAGTATTTCTCGAGTCTAAATGGAGAGAGAGAAGGATGCCTCAATGGTGCCTCCAGGCAACAAAGAAGGCAGAATGTGAATGATGCGGCCCCTGCCTATGTGGCAAGCCTATCACCTATTTCTATCATTCACATACCTACCCTATTTTTCAACTATAACAAATGGCTTCAAGCTCCTAGAACCCAACTTTTACTATCTAATGCCTCCTTCACTTTGGTCTTGTAATTCCTTCTACCAGGAATCCTTCCCCCACCCAACCCCCCGCACCCTCTATTTGCATCTCTCTAGGGTCTTTAATCTCTCATACTTCTTACCACCTTTCCTACCTGGCAAACACCTTTTCCTTCTTCAAGTCTCAGTAAAGCTTTCCTAAAAAGCAGAGTTAGGTGCACCATCTTCTCCAATTTTCCAGCAATTACTGTGTTCTGAATTCTGTGTTTGTATCTCTGCCTCCTCACTGGTCTGTGAACAGGAACTATGCATTTTTAGCTTAGTATTGGATGTATGTAGGACACGACCTATCACAAAGAAGGTGCTCTATTCATGTTTGTTGCATGAATGAATAAGTGAATAAATAAATTTGTCCGTGATCACATAATAGTGAAATGGGATTCAAACTCAAGATTTTCTTACTTCAAAGCCCAGTCTTCTTCTCTGCATATGGTGTGATCCAGTTCCTTAGGAATTCTGCAGATAGAATCCACCTGCTAGGAAGAAGAATTTCTGTCAGCAGTGGAAGGAAAGAAGAACAGATATGGAAAAAATTGATGAATGCTCACTAAAAAAAAAAGAATAAAACACACTAACACTTGTTTCATTTTTTAAAATTTTGTTCTGTTTTTGTTTGTTAGCTACTCTTTTCTGGTTGTTGACAAGATTCCCAAAGGACTGATCTTAAATATAAAAAGAGATTTAGGATTTTGATTTGCCATAGGTAAGATATATATTAGAAGTCCCTCTTTGCTTCAAAATGAAAACCAGTTTAGAAAGCTTCCAGGATGATCAATAATTGGTTTATTCTCATAAGCCTTATTACACATAAGCTTGAGTGGGCAACTGCCCATATGGTTTGATTTTGATGTCATGTAGAGGAGCTGCTCCATTCCTTAAATTACCTCTGGGGGAAGGAGTATACCTACTTTTATAATGAGATTGTACATTTAGACACCAGTTACTTTTATTTATTTATTTTTATTTTTTTTATTATTATTTTTTTGTGGGGAAGACCAGCCCTGAGCTAACATCTGTTGCCAATCCTCCCCTTTCTGCTGAGGAAGACTGGCCCTGGGCTAACATGCGTGCCCATCTTCCTCCACTTTATTTATTTATTTATTTATTTATTTATTTTTGTGGGAAGACCAGCCCTGAGCTAACATCTGTTGCCAATCCTCCCCTTTTTGCTGAGGAAGACTGGCCCTGGGCTAACATCCGTGCCCATCTTCCTCTACTTTATATGGGACGCCGCCACGGCGTGGCTGACAGGCAGTGCGTCGGCGGGCGCCCGGGATCCGAACTCGCAAACCCCGGGCTGCCAAAGCGTGAACTAAACCGCTGCGCCACCGGGCGGCCCCTTCCTCCACTTTATATGGGATGCCGCCACGGCATGGCTGACAGGCAGTGCGCCCGCGAGCGCCCGGGATCTGAACTCGCGAACCCTGGGCTGCCAAGCGCGAACTAAACCGCTGCACCACCGGGTGGCCCCTAGACACCAGTAACTTTAACTTAAGGCAAATTCTCCTTTCTATTCAGTGGGCTCTCCAATCTATATCTGTACGTCAAGCATTTTTCCTAAATTCCACACCTAAATAGCCATCTGTTTATGCCACTCAATCACCTCAAATGCAGCATTTCCAAACAGAAATGATCTCTCTTGCTCCAGACCTATTTCTTCATCTCATTTTCTCAGTCTTCTGAGTCATTATCATGAACATTTCTAGACTCTGTCTACTAGTCTCCATGCCATTACCAGTGCCTTAGTTCAGGCCCTTCATCAGTTCTCACTTGTGTGATTGGAGAGTCAAGCCCTCCTCTGTCCATTCTCCACGTGTAGCCAGGGAGGTCTATTTTAAAGACAGAGCTGGTCACATGATTCCTTTTTCTGAAGTCTTGTACAATGGCTACTTATTACTCTTAGGATAAAGTACAAACTCCCATATTATAGAAAATATCTGTTTTCTGAACCTCGTTCAGCTCTCCAATATTCATCTTCCTTTCTCCACCCCATCCCCACCAATTTCATTTAATATATTATCATATTTTCCCAATCTGCTCATATTGTCTTTACTGTCTGTGTCTTTTACATATTGCTCTTCTTGCCTGAGAAGCCCTTTTCCATTTTCCCGTGGCTAACTTGTGTATACTGAGACTCAGCTCAGTCACTAACATCCTTTGGAAAGTGTTTCCAGATATTTCCTGCCTGAGCTAAATGCTCCTACCTATATGCTTCCTAAGTTCCCTATACTTACCAATACCATGATACTTACCACATGGTTTTGTCTGTTAATTTTACTTTCATGCCTTTCCCAGCAGATTATAAAGTGTTTCATGACAGAGACTATTTTCTGTATCTTTGAAAGCTGAGGACCTGCTAGAGAGCTGACATTTGGTTAGCATTCAATACATTTTGGTTGAATAAAGGGAAAAAAATTAAATGACACAATGGGTGGTTTGAGAGGGCTCTGAAAACACATTTTATCTTCAATATAGTTAAAACATTTTTTTATTGTGGTTAAAATATACACAACATAAAATTGACCATTTTAACCATTTTTAAGTGTACAATTTAGTGACACCAAGAACATTCAAATTGTTGTGGAGGATTACCACTAACCCTTTCCAGAACTTTTTCATTATCCCAAACAGAAACTTCGTAACCATTAAACAGTAACTCTCCATTCTACCCTCCCCATAGCCCTTGGTAACTTCTAGTCTACTTTCTGTTTCTATGAATTTTCCTGTTCTTGGTAACTCAAATAAGTGGAATCATACAATATTTGCCTTTTTGTGACTGGCTTATTTCACTTAGCATAATCTTTTCAAGGTTCATCTATGTATAGCATGTACCAGAATTTCATTCATTTTTAAGGCTAAAAAATATTCCACTGTATGTATACACTGTGTTTTGCTTATCCATTCATCTGTTGATGGACACCTGGATTATCTCCACTTTTTGGCTATTGTGAATGATGCTGCTGTGAATATTGGTATACAAGTATCTGAGTCCCTGCTTTCAATTCTTTTGGATATATGCCTAGAAGTGGAATTGCTGGTCATATGGTAATTCTATGTTTACGTTTTTTTTGTGAGGAAGACCAGCTAACATCTGAGCTAACATCTGTTGCCAACCCTCCTTTTTTTGCTGAGGAAGATTGGCCCTGAGCTAACATCTGTGCCCATATTCCTGTAATTTATATGTGGGATGTCTGCCACAGCATGGCTTGATAAACGGTGTGTAGGTCCACAACCGGGATCCAAATCTGTGAGCCCTGAGCTGCCAAAGTGGAGTGTGCAAATTTAACCACTACACCACCAGGCTGGCCCCTGTTTTTCTTTTTCAAGATTGTTTTGACTATTTGGGATTGCTTGAGATTCCATGTGAATTTTAGAATGAATTTTTCTATTTCTGCAAAAAATGTCACTGGGATTTTGATAGGAATAGCATTGAATCTGTAAATTGTTTTGAATAGTAATGATGTCTTAACAATATTAAGTCTTCCAATCCATGAACATGGGATGTCTTTCCATTTATTTCTGTCTTTAATTTCTTTCAGAAACATTTTATAGTTGTAAGTGCACAATTCTTTCTCCTCCTTAGTTAAGTTTATTCCTGAGTGTTTTATTATTTCTGATACTATTGTAAATGGAATTTTCTTAATTTCTTTTAGATTTTTTGTTGCTATTGTATAGAAATACACTATTTTTGAGTGTTGATTTTGTATCCTGTGAGTTTTCTGAATTTGTTTATTCTAACAGCTTTTTCTGTGGAATCTTTAGGGTTTCTACATATAAGATCATGTTTTCTGCAAACACAGGTAATTTTACTTCTTTTTTCCCTATTTGGGTACCTTTTATTAATAGAATTAATAGAACAAAGGGGAAAACATAATTGATACAGAAAAAGCATTTAGCAAAATTCTACACTGTTTAATGATATAAACAATTAATAAACTAGAAATAGAAAAAAATTTCCTCTTGATAAAGGCTATATATGAAAAATACACAGCTAACATATTTAATGCTGAAAACACTGAAAGGTTTTCCTCTAAGAGGAGAAACAAGACAAGAAGGCCCCCTTTTGCCACTTCTATGCAAAGTACTATTGGAAGTTCTAGCCAGAGAAACTAGGCAAAAAAAAAAAAAAAAAAGAGGGCAAAAACAGCCCAAATTTGATGAAATACATAAACTACAACTCTAAGAAGCCTAATGAACTCCAAGGAGGATAAACTCAAAAAGGCTTAACCGAGACACATTAAAATCAAACTGTCCAAAGACAAAGAGAGAATCTTGAAGGCAGCCAGAGAAAAGTGGGTCATTATGCACTAGGGGTCCTCAATAAGAATATCAGCCAATTTCTCACCAGAAACCTTGGAGGCCAGAAGGATGTGGGATGAAATGTTTAAAGTGCTGAAAGATAAAAACTGTCAACCAAGAACACTATATGCAGTGAAACTTTTCTTCAAAAATAAGAGAGAAATTAAGACATTCACACAAAAACAGAAGCTGAGGGAATTTATTACCACTGGACCTTCCCTACAAGAAATGCTAAAGAGAGTCCTTCAGGCTAAAATGAAAGGATGCTAGACAATAACTTGAGGCTACATGAAAAAATAAAGATCTCTGATAAAGGATTTAGGAGAGAAATGCATAAAAAATAATTATAAAGTTATGTTACTGGGCGCTGTTTTGGGTTGAATTTCATCAAATTTGAGATGTTTTTGCCATTATTTCTTCAAATAATCTTTTTTCCCTTTTCTGTCTTCTCCCAGGATTCCCATAATGTGTATGTTGGTCTGCTTCGTGGTGTTCCCCTACAGGTTCCTTAGGCTCTGTTCACTTTTCTTCATTCCTTTTGTTTCTGCTGTTCAGACTCCATAATTTCAATTGTCTTATTCTCAAGTTTGCTAATTCTTTCTTCTGCTTGCTCAAATCTGCTGTTGAATCCCTCTACTGAATTTTTCATTTCAATTATTGTAATTTTCAGCTCCAGAACTTCTGTTTGGTTTCTTTCTTTTTTCTGAGGAAGACTGGCCCTGAGCTAACATCTGTTGCCAATCTTCCTCTTTTTCTTTTTTCTCCTCAAAACCCCACTACATAGTTGTATATCCTAGTTGTAGGTCCTCTAGCTCTTCTATGTGGGATGCCACCTCAGCAAGGCTTGATGAGTGGGGAGTAGGTCTGTGCCCAGGATCCAAACTGGTGAACCCTGAGCTTCTGAAGCAGAAGTGAAAACTTAACCGCTATGCCACTGGGCTGGCCCGTTTTTTTTTTTTTTATAATGTCTCTTTGTTGATATTTTATTTTGTTCACATATCATTTTCCTGGTTTCCTTTAGTTCTTTATTCATGTTTTCCTTTAACTCTTTGAGCATATTCAAATTTTGTCTAATAAGTCTGATGTCTGGGCTTCCTCAGGAATGGTTTTTGTGGATTTATTTTGTTCCTTTGAATAGGCCATGTTTTTCTGTTTCTTTCTATGCCTTGTGATTTTTTTTACTGAAAATTGCACATTTAACTGTTATAATGTGGTAACTCTGGAAATCACATTCACTTCCTTCCCCAGGGTTTGCTGTTCCCCCCCCCCCACTGCCAGAGGTTATTACTTGTCATGTGTGATCACTGAAGTCTCTGTTCCTTTAGCTCATGTTCAGCTGATATTTTGACAGAGATTTCTTTGAATGTCAGGAACTTTTCTAGTGTTTGTAGATTGGCTCTGTGCCAGGGCATTCCTTCAACACCTAACTAGGTTTCTTCTGAGGCTAGCAGACAGCCCAAGGTGAAAGCCTAAGATCATCTCAGGTCTTTTCTGAGCAGACATTTTTCCTGTGTGGGTGTATAGCTTCCTAAATTCCTCCATATATTTGGCTGCTTTTGAATGTCCTAATTTCCCTGTCTCACCTCAACTTTTCCTCTGGGCCTGAGATAGTCTGTTGTATGTCTCCACCTGTAATCTCTTGCCCCAGGAGTCTGTCTATAGTCATCTTGCAAATTTTACGAGTAGTCCCCACCACTTTCCCCACCTGAGTTCTGAGTTACACATTGCAGACAAGCTCCTTGCATCAGTCCTTTGGGTATCCACCAGGCAGTTTAGAACAGATGTACACAATAATTTGCAAATAAGGTCTGCTCTGCTCCTTCTAGTTCAAGGGATGGTACTGGGAACCAGGCTGCCACCACTTCAAGACCAAAACCACTGCCTTGCTGGGGTAGGGTAAAAGAGAAAGGGTGAGTAAAAATGCCTCAAAATTTACCTACTATTTTGAAGATGGCTTTTTCTTGACTGGGCATTTGCTTGGTGGCTGTAAACCTTTGACTGTTTTCCAGAGCTCCAGTAAGGTTGGGTCAGACATTTTCTGCCTTTTTAGAAATGTTTCTGTGGGGGAATAAAAGCTTGGAGCTTCCTGGTCTGCCATTTTGCTGGTGTCTTCTTCAACATAGTTTTGCCTTCACTTGAACTCTCATCAAAGGGCATCAGAGGACTCGGCCTGTAACCTAAATGAGGTGTATATAGTCACACAGAAAAATGATGGGAACAAAGACACTCTTAGTCACTGTAAAGAGGCTTGGAATAGGAACTTGTTTGTGGAATTAAAATTTTATAGATGAGGAATACACAAGGATATTGGATAACAGTTGAGAACAGATAAGCTTATGAAATGAAGTTCTGTCCAGGTAGAAATTACTAAGGGAGCTCGTGCTTGCTGACAGTATATGACAGCTGCAGTTACATGCTACGAATGGTTGGGTCTGATTTCTGGAAGCAAATTAATTCCAGCTCATGGAGGGTCTTAAACAATGCCAAAAATGACCAAGTGGAAGAATATGTGAAAAGAATGAGATGGCTGGTTCTGGCACTAAATTAGCGCCTCCCCTCAGGGCTCAGAGAATCTGTCTAATTCAATTCATTCCTAATGGTAGCTGTCATAATAGCTTGTCCCAACTCTCACTGTGCTTCACAGCTGTATCTCAGAAGTGACTTGGGGAGGTAAGCCTTTAGTAATTGTCTCCAGTTCTCCATTTCTGAGTTCTTTCCCTCATCGGTAGTACCCCCTGCTTCTCCTCTCAGTTTTCTTCTCTGACTACTTATCCTTCCTTGCCTCCTACTCCTTCGGTGAAAATATGCTCCAAGGAAATAATCTGCTAAATGAATTCACATTAAGGTGCATGTGGCCAGTGAGATTTGAGTATAAACTCTCCCAGGGATTATTTGCATTTTAACAGAAGTTTATATTTCAAGCTAAAGGAAAAAGTTTCTAATTATGAAGCTCTAGGGGCTAGCTGTTACATATGAAAGAGAATTTTTAGAGGACCTAGTTCCAACTTGGAATATTTTTCTTCTTCCAGATACACTCTACTCCAGACAGCATGAAGAAATTCCAAATTATAACGGCTGGCCTGGTGGCATAGCAGTTGGGTTTGCGCATTCCGCTTTGGCAGCCCAGGGTTCGCAGGTTTGGATCCTGGGCATGGACCTACTCACCACTCATCAAGGCAAGCTAAGGCAGTGTCCCATGTAGGAGAGCTACAACTCTACAACTATGATACAAAACTGTGTACTGGGGCTTTGGGGAGAAAAAAGAAAAAGAGGGAGATTGGCAAGAGATGTTAGGGCAGGGCCAATCTTCCTCAAAAAAAAAAAAGAAATTCCAAATTATAAAAGGGCTTTAGAAAACCAAATTTCTTCTCTCAATATGAAAAGAAGCTGTGGAGCTGATTTGAATGTGACATCATTGGGGAATGACCATTTATCCCTTTCCAGCCAAAGACACCGGGGATAAAGCCAAGACCTTGACCATACTGAGGGGTCAGATCAGGGAGATTTTCACCTTGCTACAGGAAAAGAAAGGCTGATGAGCAGGAATAGAACAGATCTAATTTAGAATCTTGACAGTTTAGAGGGTAAAAAGCAGCCTCCAAACCTCTATATGGCCTTTCTTCCTAGTCATCTTTGGAGAATCTTCTTTGGGATACAGTGCACAAAGTGGGGAGCTGCCAGTGCTAGAAAGATGAGTACCAGAAAGTAAGATCTAAGAGTGGGAAACACATTATCACTGTGATTGAATTTAATTTCTCCCAGCCTGTTTCTTCTTCTGTAATGTGGAAACAATAATATCTATTGACGGGAGTTAGAATTCTTTTGATTGCAAATTACAAAAAGCCATATTGAAATAGTTTAGGTAAAAAAAAAGGGGGAATTTATAGGCTCTCATTTCTGGATATCCAAGGGGCATTTGCTTTTGGGCAAGGCTGGATCCAGAGACCTAAAGGACACCTTCAGAACTTTCCTCTTCTCCATTTCTTGGGTCTGCTGGTTTTTGTTTGGTTTTATTCTTAGACAGTTTTAATTTATGTGTAAGTTAAGAAAATCTAAAAAACTTATCTGCCAGCTTAACGATTCCAACAGCAAATCTCATTCAAATATCACTCCCGGGGAGGATTGTATGGCCTTGCTCAGGTCAGACATCTAAACCCCAGCCAATCACTGTGTGGTGGGACTTTTTGGTTGGCCGTCTAGGTCACATGTATAACCCAGTGACTTGGCCAGTATACCATACCTGACTGTCTCTCCAGGATCACATTGCATGGAAGGAGAATTCCCTAAAGGATTCAGGAAGCAGAGGAAGGGAAAGTGTGTTGGATGTAAAAATATTATAGCTGAGAAAATCTCCCAAACCTACCACCACAGGTTAAAGAATCAAAGGAGCAGACGCAGCGAAGCGGTTTATAATTATATTTATATTTATATTATTTACAATAATAATTAAAACTTTTCATTCAAATCATGATAAATGCCATGATCATTAAAATCAAGGAAGCTGCATCATATAAAGATGGCTTTGCAAATCAATGGGAAAAGATGGACTATACAACAGCTCGTGCGGGATAACTGGATAGGCCTCTGGGAAAAAGTGAAAGTAGGGGCCCCAGCTCCCACCATTACTAGGATAGACTCCAAAAGGATTAAAGATTTAAATGTAAAAATGAAACCATGAAAGTATTAGAAGAAAACATGAGAAAACTCTTGGAATGGGAAAGGTCTTGCCAATCATTATTCAAAATTCTGAACTCATAAACAATATGACTGATGAATAAAACTACATCAAATTCAGACTTTGGTATGGTGAAAAGCATCATCTGAAAAAAAGTCAAAAGGCAAAAAACCAAACGGAATAAAAGGCAGTGGAGTGTTGGAGTTGGCCTGCACTGGCTCACAAGAGCTGATTATTGAATTTTCAGGAATTTTGCAAGCCGGTTGTCAAACACAGGCATTATTTAAAATTAAGCTATATAAACTTTCAACAAAATATGTTACAAGCAAAGATAATAAATACTCAAAACTCATCTAACTGTTTAACTACATTTTACTACCATCCATGCTCTTGAGGTGATTTACACCTAGTGTGTCCGTATCGGGAGATATTCTATGTGCAGTTGCTGCACGTCTCTTACCCACACCACATTTAGTGATGTCATATTGTAGCTTAAAATAGGCTGTGGTGGGGATATTTACATCATGGAACTTGGCAAATGCTATAAACCAGGGTTTGTTTTTCCCAGAGACCATTGCTAAACATTAACCAGCACACCACTGGAAAAAAAATTTCTGCAACTCACATTACAGAGAAAAGGCTAATCTCCATATATATAGTGTGCTCCTAGAAGGCAAGTATAAAAAGACTATTAACCTAATAGAAACATAAGAAATGTATGAGGTATCCATTCATAGAAATAAGAGGTGCTCTGTCTCATGAGAGAAAGAAAAATCAAAACCATACTAAGATATTATTTTTTACCTATTAGATTAGCAAAAATTCAAGTTTCATAAAATCTGTTGGCAAGGCTATAAGGGAAACAGGTATTCTTATACATTGCTGGAGAGGATATAATTTTATATAATCCTTTGGAAGGCAATTTGGCAATATATCTACAAAATTACCAACCCATAGATTGTTTGACCTAGCAATCCTGTCTCTGGGAATTTATCCTATTATATGGTATAGAGCACTTTTGTTTTTTATTTATTATTTATTATTATTATTATTTTTTTTGGTGAGGAAGTTTGACCCTGAGCTAACACCTGTTGCCAGTCCTCCTCTTTTTGCTTGAGGAAGAGTGGCCCTGAGCTAACATCTGTGCCCAGCTTCCTCTGTTTTATATGTGGTACACCACCACAGCATGGCTTGATGAGTGGTGTAGGTCCATGCCTGGGATCTGAACCTGCAAATCCTGGGCCGCCAAAGTGGAGCATGCCAAACTTAACTGCTATGCCACCGGACTGGCCCCTGCTTTTGTTTTTTAAAAGCAAAAGAGTGGAAACAGCACAAATGTCCATCCACATGGGCTGATTTAATAAACTGTGGAACATTCATACAATGGAATTGACGGGAACTATAAAAAAATTGAAGATACTCTCTAAGTTGAATAGGGAAGAATCTCCAAGTTACATTTCCCCCCCAGTTTTATTGAGGCATAATTGAAATATAACATTGTATTAGTTTAAGATGTACAACATAATGATTTGATATATGTATATATTGCAAAATCATCATCACAATGGGTTTAGTTAACATTCTTCACCTCATCTAGTTACAAATTTTTTTTCTTGTGATAAGAGCTTTTAAGATTTACCCTCTTAGCAACTTTTGTGTGTCTGTGTGTGAGGAAGACCAGCCCTGAGCTAACCTCCATTGCCAATACTCCTCTTTTTTGCTGAGGAAGCTTGGCCCTGGGCTAACATCCATGCCCATCTTCCTCTGCTTTATATAGGACGCTGCCAGCCACAGTATGACTTGACAAAAGGTGTGTCAGTCCATGCCCAGGATCCAAACCTGTGAACCCCTGGGCAGCTGAAGTGGAGTGTGCGAACTTAACCACTACACCACCTGGCCGGCCACCAGAACTTATTTATCTTATAACTGGAAGTTTGTACCTTTTCATCCCCTTCACCCATTTCCTCCACCCCCCACCCCTTGTCTCTGGCAACCACCAATCTGTTCTTTACTTTTATGAATTCGGTTTTTTTAGATTCTACATATTAAGTGAGATCACATGGTATTTGTCTTTCTCTGTCTGACTTATCTCACTTAGCAGAATGTCTTCAAGGTCCATCCATGTTGTTGCAAATGGTAGAATTTCCTTCTTTTTAATGACTGAATAATATTCCATCGTATATATATACACCACATTTTCTTTTTCCGTTCATCAAGTTACATTATTAAGTGAGAAAAAGCAAGGTTAATCTCAGAGTGTATAGTGTGTTATCTTTTGAATAATAAAATAAAAATATAGTTATATTTGATTTGCATAAACATTTGGAAGGATAAATAAGAAACTAAGAAAAATGGTTGTTGGGGGAGGTTGCTGTGCAGGATGTGGGAACTGAATAGGTAGGTAATGGGGTGAGAACAAGACTTTGCATTATCTTTTTACACTAAAATAAATGTTGAACTATGTTGTCATACTAACTTTTTACAAAATTAAATGAAAAGAAATAAAAGAAAACTTCATTAAAGAGCACTTGATTGTTTAATTCACTAGACATTCAATAAATAGTTACTAAGCATCTCCCACGTGGTGGGCACTGCTCTGGGAAGTGCACCCAGAAGACAGCACCAGGTCCTGGAAGTCATGAGCTAAAGCATTTGTGACTGTCTTGAGTCACATAAACCACTCTTCAAATGCTACATCTTCTGTTATGCCCATCCAACAGTTTTCTCTCGTTCCATCTAGTCTCACATTCATGACCTCAACATGGTCAAAATATCCTCCAGGCCATTCAGGTCTAGTAACAATTTAATGTTTGTATTCTTCTGTGTGGGTGTTCTCTGTAGGTATTTTCATATCTTGGTTGCCTTTCTTTTTGAGTGTGTTGTTCGGTGTGTTTGGTAGAATACGGCATTAAATTTTCAAGGCTTTAATTTTATGGACGGTGAAAAAAACAGACAACAATCCCAGTGAGTTTACATTCTAGAGGTGGTCAGGGAAAGGCATTCTGAGGAGGTGATACCTGAGTACAGATATGAAAGATGTGAGGGAGTGTGCCTTGTCAGTATCTGGGATTATGCTTGTAGGTTCATAGTAATCATGATTTCTGCTGCCTTCAAATAGATTGCAAAATATTACGCATGTACACATACACACACTCCCTCTCTCTCACACACACACACACACACACACACACACACACATTTTTACCCTTATTTATGAATGTGATACCACTGCCAAGCGACCTAAAGGCTGTGTCCCACTGATGGAGTATCTGGTGACATGACAGGTTTGAATGGAGCAAACCGTCTATAGTCTCTTGCTCTGACCCCCAGTAACCAGGGACACTACACATTTTTTAGGCCTTTGGCCCAGATGAATGGGCAAACCCCTGGTCATGGGGCTTTATTTCATTTCAAATGAAGCTAAATGGTACATAAAACTAAAGCCCTTAACTTTTTTTTTTTTTTTTTTTATTGATATCTTAGTTTATAACACTGTGGGGTTTTAGTTGTACATTTTTGTCCGTCACCTTGTGGATGTAACCCTTCACCCCTTGTGCCCCCCCCACCCCCCTTCCCCTTGGTAACCACCAATCAGTTCTCTCTGTCCGTGTGTTCACTTATATTCCATATATGAGTGAGTTCATGCAGTGTCTGTCCTTCTCTCTCTGGCTTATTTCACTTAACATAATACCCTCTAGGTCCTTCCATGTTGTTGCAAATGGGACAATTGTGTCTTTTCTTATGGCTGAGTAGTATTCCATTGTATGTATATACCACATCTTCTTTAACCAATCTTCAGTTGAGGGACACTTGGGTTGCTTCCACTTCTTGGCTATAGTGAATAATGCTGCAATGAACATAGGGGTGCATACGCCTCTTGTGATGGTTGATTTCACGTCCATTGGGTAGATGCCCAAGAGTGGGATTGCTGGATCATACGGTATTTCTATTTTTAATTTTTTGAGGACTCTCCATACTGTTTTCCATAGAGGCTGCACCAGTTTGCATTCCCACCAGCAGTGAATGAGGGTCCCCGTTTCTCCACAACCTCTCCAGCATTTGTTGTTATTTGTCTTGGTGATTATAGCCATTCTAACCGGTGTAAGGTGATATCTCAGTGTAGTTTTGATTTGCATTTCCCTGATGATTAGTGATGTTGAACATCTTTTCATGTGTCTATTGGCCATCTGTATCTCTTCCTTGGAAAAATGTCTGTTCATATCCTCTGCCCATTTTTTGATCGGGTTGTTTGTTTTTTTGTTGCTCAGTTGTATGAGATCTTTGTATATTACTGAGATTAATCCCTTGTCAGACAAACGATTTGCAAATATTTTCTCCCAGCTGGTGGGTTGTTTATTCATTTTTATCCTGATTTCATTTGCTTTGTAGAAGCTCTTTAGTCTGATGAGGTCCCACTTGTTTATTTTTTCTTTTGTTTCCCTTGTCTGGGTAGACATGGAATCTGAAAGGATCCCTTTATGTCCAATCGCAATTAGTGTACTGCCTATATTTTCTTCCAAGATTTTTATAGTTTCAGGTCTCATTTTCAGGTCTTTGATCCATTTTGAATTGATTTTTGTATATGGCGATAGGAGATGGTCTACTTTCATTCTTTTGCATGTTGCTGTCCAATTTTCCCAGCACCATGTATTGAAGAGACTTCCCTCTCTCCATTGTATGTTCTTTGCTCCTTTGTCGAAGATTAGCTGTCCATAGGTGTGTGGTTTTATTTCTGGGCTTTCAATTCTGTTCCATTGATCTGTGTGTCTATTCTTGTACCAGTACCATGCTGTTTTGATTACTGTAGCTTTATAGTATATTTTGAAATCAGGGATTGTGATGCCTCCAGCTTTGTTCTTTTTTTTCAGGATTGCTTTAGCTATTCGGGCTCTTTTGTTGCCCCATACGAATTTCAGTAGTTTTTGTTCTATTACCGTGAAGAATGACATTGGGATTCTGATTGGGATTGCATTGAATCTGTAGATTGCTTTAGGTAGAATGGACATTTTAACTATATTTATTCTTCCAATCCATGTGCATGGAATATTTTTCCATTTCTTTATGTCCTCCTCGATTTCTTTCAATAGTGTCTTATAGTTTTCATTGTATAGGTCTTTGACCTCCTTGGTTAAATTGATTCCCAGATATTTTATTCTCTTTGTTGCAATTGTAAATGGGATTGTCTTTTTGAGTTCTCTTTCTGTTTTTTCATCGTTAGTGTATAGAAATGCAATTGATTTTTGTAAGTTGATTTTATACCCTGCCACTTTGCTGTAGTTGTTGATTGTTTCTAGTAGCTTTCCGATGGAATTTTTGGGGTTTTCTATGTATAGGATCATGTCGTCTGCAAATAGTGAGAGTTTCACTTCTTCATTGCCTATTTGGAGTCCTTTTATTCCTTTTTCTTGCCTAATTGCTCTGGCCAGAACTTCCAGTACTATGTTGAATAAGAGCGGTGAGAGTGGGCACCCTTGTCTTGTTCCTGTCCTCAAAGGAATGGCTTTCAGTTTTTCCCCGTTGAGTAGGATGTTTGCTGTAGGTTTGTCATATATGGCCCTTATTATGTTGAGGTACTTTCCTTCTATACCCATTTTGTTGAGAGTTTTTATCATAAATGGATGCTGGATCTTGTCGAATGCCTTCTCTGCATCGATTGAGATGATCATGTGGTTTTTATTCTTCATTTTGTTAATGTGGTGTATCACGTTGATTGATTTGCGGATGTTGAACCATCCCTGTGTCCCTGGTATAAATCCCACTTGATCGTGGTGTATGATCTTTTTGATGTATTGCTGTATTCGGTTTGCCAATATTTTGTTGAGGATTTTTGCGTCTATGTTCATCAGCGATATTGGCCTGTAGTTTTCCTTCTTTGTATTGTCCTTGTCTGTAAAGCCCTTAACTTTTAATATCATATTCTACCAACCAGATTAAACAACACACTCAAAACACACAGAACATCCACAGTGAAGAACATGACACTAAATTACTACTAGACCTGAATGGCCTGAGGGATCTTTTTACCATGTTGAGGTCACGGATATAAGACTGAATTGGAGGAGAGAAAACTGTTGGGTGGGCATGATTTTGGGTGGCATTTGAAGAGTGGTTTACGTGTTTGAAGATACAAACTCTTTAGCTTTAAATCACAACTCACTTGATCTGGTGCCTGTGTCCTGGGCTCCTACAATGCCTGTGCCCTCTTATCCCCTCTCCTACTGCGTTTTTTCCTTGTTTGTAATTGTCTACTAGGTGGTTAGCTCCTTTGAGGGAAGTACTGTACAGATTCCTCCATATCCCTAGCGCCAAGCACAGCCCTGACATTTAGAAGGCTCTTAAGTGTTTGTTGAAAGACTGGTAGAGACACACCCTGTGAAGCAAGAAACCAATAATGCTGTAGATATCTCTTTGGTTTGGGGGATTTGGAGTCCAAAGGGCACACTTTGTTTTCCAGTTGGGTGGGCTGATGGACTGCTGGGTACTTTTGGTAACTGTTAAGATTTCCTCCCTCCAGTTAGCCTGCACTCTGCATGCACGCACAAGGCATCTGGCTCAGCACAGCCGACTGTGACGGTTCTTCGTTTCCTGCCAGCCGGTTAGGCTCGCCCATCAGTCTGTCCCAGTCTCCCACACCCTGCAATCTGACAGTAATCCAATCCCCATCCTTAAATTTCTCTGATCGCCTGCCCTGTGTCTCCTCACCTCTGTCCCTTGCTGTCTGAGATGCTCAGACTTCAGCAGCCATGTGGGACTAAAGCAAAAGTGAGTTCATCCTCAGAGCATGTGCCCAGGCAGCCAAGTCCTCCAGGTCTGAAAAAAATGACCCAATCTATTTGGTATTCGCTGGGCAGTCACACAGGGACATGTCCATTCTGGGATGTCCCTCACAGGGCAGATGCTGCCTCAGCCAGATTTGCTAAATGTCCTTGAATGGGGCTCCTGGTGGGAGGCATGGTGGTCAAAGTCCACCTTCCACCCCACCCCCTCAACCCCATATGCTACTAACCACCAGTTTTGCCTTAATAATGAATTCCAATAGGAATTTCTATTCTTGATTCCATTTGGATTCTTTGGAAATTGAAATCTCTCACCTGGTCTATAGCTGCAAATTTAAAAGACTCAAAATTGGGGCTTTCATAGACAATGGACTATTTTATTTCTAGGGGGTAAAGAACTGGCACTGGCTAATGAGTTATATTCCAATGTACAATGCCCTCTGATTGTGTATTATATATTAGCACTCTGGACTTGAAAGACACAATTGTGTCATGTTTGCCCATTAATTGAGAATAATCATCTCAGCTGTGCAGTATTACATACCAGCCAAGCTTGTCATTCTCATATCCAACAGCTTTTAATTGTTGTGTTGCCCTTTAACGTCAACCTTTCTCAGAGTTTAGAGAACCAAAACAGAGACCTACCTAAATATCAGCTCCTTCCCACCCTGAGAGAAAAGAATCCATTTAGATGGAAAGGATTTGAGTTTTCTAATCCCCAGAGAGTGATCATGCTTTAGCAATTTCCATTATTCATCAAGACTAAATGCTACGGCCATGGGATTGCTTCTTCCTAATAAAGTTAGGAAATACATCAGACAAGAAAAGGGCTTGCATAATTACACAGTGAACTGGAGACTAAAAGAGAAGAAATGCCTTTAAAATCACTGTCAGGACCCTTTTGAATGCAAGTGGTAGAAACTCTAACTCAGACTGTCTTAAGCAAAAATTTTTATTGACTCACATAACTGAAAGGTCCTGGGATGGAACTGCTTCAGCATGACTGGATTCCAGGGCTCAAAAATATCTTCAAGATTCCGTCCCATCCTCTCCAGATCTCGGCTCTTCTTTCCTTTATCTCTGCATTCGCAGGAAGTCCTTCCCCTCTCTAACGAGATGGCAGCCAGCAGCTCAGCTCCAGAATCACAGCTCTAGTGAAAGTCCCCAAATTGAATCTCACTGGACCAACTTGGGTCATAGTCCTCATTCTGAACCAATCATGATGGCCAGGGGGAATGGAGTATGCTGATTGGCCAGGCCTTGATCATGCTCACCACTGGAGATGAAAAGCAGAGTCAAATTCGTCAACCTGAACTATGTGAACTAGCAATAGAAGGTGGTAGTGATGCTCTAAGAAATAAGGGGCACTCTTACCAGAAGAATGGGACTGGATGCTGAACAAACAAGAACAACTGAGGTAGTGTACTTTCATCTCACCTTAAGGAATGAATGTCTTTGTAGGTTGGTAATTTAAGCCTCATGTCTTCTCCCAGAACCCTGTCTATAATAAAGATGACGGTTTACCGAGTGTGGAGCATTGTGCGGAGTGCTACACAGATATCCTCTCATTTAATCTTTACGACTACCATCCCAGGGAGGTCTGGCTAACCCCCTCTTCCAAATAAGGGAATGGAGCCACAAGAATATTAAGTGACATGCTCTAAGCCACACAACTATTAAGGAGTGAGTCATTATTCAACCCTGGCTAACTCCAAAGTCCATGCTTATTCTCTTTTTGTGTTTCCCAAACTTGCCCATTTATAAGACTTTCTGGAGTGTTTATTAAAAATACAGGTTCTCAGGCTCCCATTCCCCCAAGATTCTGAGTCAATAAATCTAGGCTGAAGTCTGAGAATCTCTGTTAGCAAGTGTGCTCAGTGATTCTTATGATTAGACTAGTTTGAAAATGCACAATATGCTGCCTCCCACAGGTTAAAAAAACCTGCCAATGGCCACTGTCCAATGCTAGTCCCTCTTCCTGTCCTCTCCCTTTCCCCACAGAGGGTCTGAGGGAGTTGCTTTAGCTGCTGGACATGCTCAGTCCACTTTCTAGAGCAGTAGTCTCCGAAGATGGGGTGCATAAGAAGTTCCACTGGTGTACGGGGAGGCAATGTTTTTTCTTTTTTTCCATTTCCAATTGATTTTTATCTAAAAAGAAAAAAAAAAAGAAATCCAACTTTACTAAAATTTGATATCCGGATTGACACTAGCATTCTCCCTCCACTATGAGCCTTGGGCCACATATGGTACCTGAGGTGTCCTAAGAAGGGAGCAAGTGTCCCACAATGCCAAGGAATAATGGTGTTCCCATCCTTTGCTAGCTTCCAGGCAATCGAGACCTTATCTGTACCTAAGTGAAATTATAAATTATGTTATCCAGTCTCCTGTCCCCCAAAGTCACCAGGCTCAAATGGTTTTAGAGACAAGGTTTCAAAATCACCAACAAACATACAATCCTTATATTATACAAACTGTTTCAGATGATAGAAAAGGGGGAAGCTATGCTGATCTTTTTATGAAGTTAGTATAACTTTGATACCAAAGCTGATGAGGACAAAACAAGAAAAGAAAATTATCAATCACACTTAAGAATGTAGATGCAAGATTCTTACATAAAATATTAGCAAATTTAATTCAGCAGCATATTAAAAATAACAGGTATCCGATACTTCAAATAAATAGGATCCATGGGATACAGTCATGAAATTTCATTATTTTCCTCCTGGTATTGTCCTTGTATGCTGAATTGTGGGGCTAGTTCTTTCTTGCCTCTGAATAAATGAAAAGTCTGACTTTTCTGGCTATTGCAAGTAAAAAGTCCTCTGACCATGAAAAATGGTCTCAGTTTATGAAATAAGATGCACAGTCCCATGTAATAGTCAAAACTTCCAGCATCACAAAAAGCTTACCCTCATCCCCAACCTGAGCCTGCAGCAGGTGGAAAGCTTGCAGTGGGAGTGGACAGCATAGTATGTGTCTCATTCATCTGTTTCCCTTGGCTAGGCTTTCTCCTCTTCCCCATGCACTCATTAGGTGATCTCCCACTCTCCTGGGGATGAAGCAGGGGAAGGGAAAGTGGGCAAAGGGAAAGATCCTACTCGCCCAGCACAGTTATGAGCTGGTATCAGAATACCCTGGGCTGGGGAGAAGTTTAAACCTGACTTCTATCATGGAGCTCTCCTGTGAGTTTTTTTGAGACCTCCTATTTCTGGGCATTTCTCACTTGCAATTTCCTTTATGCAGGAGAATGCATGTTTTCTACCTGGTTACTTAGATTCCTCCCATATCAACTCTAGTTCTTTATAGAAGCTGGCCCTCTTAAATGGATTTAAAGTGATCCCACAAAGGCAAATACTCTCTTATAGCCCACACTGGCCCATGGGAAAAATCTCCATACTTCGCTCAGATAACTTCTGGGAATGTGGGGTCTCCCTAATGCCTCCCTTTGCTCTGCCATCAGAGCAGCTACCAGCCCATCTCTCATCATTTAGAATTCTCAGGTCTTAGACACAGTCTACACTGTCCTGCAAGCTCTAGGAGATTATGGAAGAGCAAGGGGCCAAGAACCCAGATTCCATTTTAAAAAAGAAGATGGTGGGACTTCTTCTATGAGACATGAAGACATTTTAAAATAAGTCTTAGAAATTAGTACATAGTGGGATGGTGCAAGAATTGGAAAATAAATCAATGGAACAGAATAGGAAGGCCAGAAATACACTCATATATATCTAGACATTCAATATATAATAAAGGTAGAATTACAAATCAATAGGAAAATAATGACTGTTCCATAAATGGTGCTTGAAAAATGAATTATCCATATGGAAAAACACAAAATTGGATCTCTCCCTTACATTACAGGTGGGTTAAAATCCTACAAAAAATGCTTTATAGTGTTAGAAGAAAATATAGGTCTTTATGACTTTGTGTATAGAAAGATTTCTTAGACTTTACACCAAAACCTCAAACTGTGTAGGAAAAAATAAGGATAAATTTTTATTACATTACATGAACATTAAATTTTCTGCAATAACAAAAGATACCATAAACAAAATAAAAAGATAAATTATAGACATTTGGGAAAAGATGTTTAAAATGCAAAATCTGATGAAGAAATAGTATCCAGAACATAGAAAGAACCCTTACAAGTCAATAATGATGATGTTGATGATGATAATAGCCAGGGACTGTCCTAAGCACTTGAGATATATTAACTCATTTAATCTTTACTATGTCCCTGTGAGATAAGTGTTTATTATCCTCACTTTACAGGTGAAGAAACAGCACGGAAAGGGGTAGATAACTTGCTTATGGTCACACAGCTAGTAAGTGATGGAGCTGAGTTTGAGCCTAGGAGTCTGGCTCCAGTTCCTGTGGTCTTAACCACATTGTTTGCTCTCAAACTCAGAAAAATCAACCCGAGTAGCCAACACACATTTAAGAAGAATCTTAACCTCACTAGCCATCAGGGAAGTGCAAATGAAAATACCAAAGAGAAATCACCTCACACCCATGAGTTGGACAAAAAATTAAGTCTGATATTATCAAGTTTGAGTGAGGATATAGGAAGAAAATGGGACCTTCTGTACACTGCTAGTGGAAGTATAAATTTGCATGACCATTTTAGAGAGCAATTTGGCAATATTTAGTAAATTTAAAGGTGCTCATACCTAATACCCAGCAGTTTCACATCTAGAAATATATCCTAGAAAAATTCTCATGCTGTGCACAGGAATATGTGTTTAAGAATATTCATTGTAGTATTGTTTGTAAGAGCAAAATTTGAAAACCTAAGCATTCATCAACAGGAAAAAATATTGTGGTATATTCATACCATGGAATGACATGCGGCAGTTAAAATGAACCAGCAATATATCTACCAATATGGGTAAATATAAAAAATATAGTATTGTGTAGAAAAAAACTGGTGGAAATAAGATGCATAGAGTGTCATACTGTTCTATAAATGTAAACATCTGCAAAACAATGCCATTTAATATGCATGCATACAAAATATGTAGTAAAAGAATGAAAATGTAAACAAGAACGATAAATAATATATTTATAGTAGTGTTTACCTCCAACAGAAAAAGAAGGGCAATGAGGTTGGGGGGATGTCTACACAGGAAGTCTCAATTATGTTCACAATGCTTAATTAAAAAAAACTCCTGAGGCAGGTCTCTAAATACCATTTCCCTTGGTGAAATGGCTGATTCCAGGTCTGGGGCAAGAGATCTACATGATGAGTCATGGACAACTTGTTTTGCAAGGAAGCTCTCCCAGACTATTTGAGGTCATATCAACACAACAAAGGAACCACTTTGAAGGGGCTCTCACTGGCCAAAGGAGGGTAATTTCTGGATCAAAAAGAATAACTACAATGGATTAAAACCTGTCAAATATATAAAAACCAAGAGTTCATAATGATACCTAAAAACAAACCAAGAAAACAAAAACCCAACCTAATAGCTTGCCATTGAATGCTAGGGTAATAATTTATTATTCTGAAAAGAGTAAATAGTGAGAAAGTTTATCTTTCCTATGCCAACTATATTTCAGGGTAACTAAATATTTGATAAAAATAGGTCCTATGTAGAAGAATCCCAAATAATAAATGCAGAAGGAATGATACAGTTTTTTAAAATGCATCATTTTCAGTAGGCTGGGAAGATGGCAGCATGGGAGGACTCTGGACTCACCTCTTCCAATGGACACAACAAATTTACAACTACCCTTGGAACAATTACCTCTGAGACTGAACTGGAAACTGGATAAAAAGAACCCCCACAATGATGGACGGCTCTGACTGAGGTGGAAGAGGCAGAAATTCCTTTCTGGAGAGGGAAAAGCCATATTCTAGCCACAATGCTTCACAGCCAGGAGCAATCTTAGGTATGAAGCTTTTCATGAAGGAGTGGGGGATCTGAGTGGGAGAGCTTTGCTACAATAAGCAGCTTTTGAACTCAGCACAGCTGAGATGAGTGTCATAATATCTGGCTTTGCTGGCTATTAAAAACGACAGGGAATACCTCCAGAAAAGTTATCGAACATAAGAGAAAGAAAAACCTGCTCTTAAAGGGCCCATGCACAGATTCACCCATTCCAGAAAGCAACACAAAGTCACCAGAAAGAAAGGGGCATGGTCCTTTGGTGAAAGAGACTCACTTGATAGGCTTTTGGCACATCTCAAGGAGGCAGGAGGCAGCCGGGACCACCTCCCAAGGGACTGAGACATTGGTGGCAGCCATTATTGTGACCTAGTACAGGCGTGCGGTACTAGGTTGGAGTCCTTCTCCTTGCCTGTTAGCACTGGGATTTGCCCTGCCCACTACAGCCCTGATTTAATCCAGCTCAGCCAGGGCAGACAGCCAACCCTAGGGACTGGCCCCAGCCACCAGCAAGCCCTTGGGAAACCTGTGGGCCTGCACAAGCAGGGTGTGTGGGACCTCTGCAGTGGGGTGAGTGGGTCCGCTTCAGTGGGGTTGGGTGTGCACATGGGGCAGGGCTGCATTGACCGTGTGTGTGGGTGGTGGGGTGTGTGAGCTGTAGCAGACTTGCATGTCTCAAAGAGCCACATAGGGGATCTGCCCCACCTTCCAATGGCTGAGACGATTGTGTGCTGCCATACCTGGGGCCGGCCCCACCCACCGCATTCCTGAGAGAGTTGACAAGAGCCTTGCAGGCTGGAGGCCTACACCAATTGTGAGCCCCTGAGCCTAGCAACCAGTCACACTAGGAGCCTACTTACTTAACAGCAAAACAGCAGCAGGTGTGTGCTATTACACCTTGCAACCAACTGTGCTGGGGCTCCTCCTGCCCAGTAAAGTGACTAAAAGGACCATAGCAGCCATACACAGCTGAACCTTATAACCAGCTGGCCAGGGGACAGCCTCCTGTGCACCTGCAGTAACTGCCACAATGGAAAGACACATGTAGCCCACACAAGGGACATTCATGAAACATTGGGAACTGGTGACGAGAGGAAAGCACACTGCTGGGCCCCATAAGGCATCTCTTACATAAGGCCACTTCCTCAAGATCGGTAGACATAGCTGATCTACCTAATACATAGACATAAACACAGAGAAATAGGCAAAATGAGGAGACAAAGGAATATGTTCCAAATAAGGGAATAGGACAAATCCTCCAAAAAAGAACTAAAAGAAACAGAGATAAATAGTCCACCTGATAAAGAGTACAAACTAATAGTCATAAGGATGCTCACTGATCTTGGGAGAAGAATAGATGAACACACTGAGAACTGCAACAAAGAATTGGAAAATATAAAAAAGAACTGATCAGAACTGAAGAATACAATAAGGGAAATAAAAAATTCACTAGAGTCAATCAATTGCAGAGTAGATGATACAGAAGAACGGGTCAGCAAGCTGGATGAAGGACTAGAGGAAAATCATTCAAGCTGAACAGAAAAAAAGAAAAAAGAATTAAAAAGAATGAGGACAGTCTAAGGGACCTCTGGGACAACATCAAGTATACTAACATCTGTATTATATGTGTCCCAGAAGGAGAAGAGAGAAACAAAGGGGCAGAGAATCTATTTCAAGAAATAATAGCTGACAACTTTCCTAACCTAAGGAAGGAAACAGACATCCAGGTACAGGAAACACAGAGAGCACCAAACAAGATGAACCTAAAGAGGTCCACACCAAGACACACCAGAATTAAAATGTCAAGAATTAAAGATGACGAGAGAATCCTTAAAGCTGCAAGAGAAAGGCAACAAGTTATTTACAAAGGAAACCCCATAAGGCTATCAGCTGACTTCTCAGAAGAAACCTTACAGGCTAGAAGGGAGTGGCACAATATATTTAAAGTGCTGAAAGGAAAAAACCTGCAGCCAAGAATACTCTACCAGGCCAGGTTATCTTTCAGAATGGAAGGAGAGATAAAGAGTTTTCCAGACAAGCAAAAACTGAAGGAGTTTATCACCAATAAACCAACCTTACAAGAAATGTTAAAGGGACTTATTTAAGTGCAAAAGAAAAGACCACAAGTAGGAATAAGAAAATTATCAAAAAAATAAAATCACTGGTAAAGGCAAATATACAGTAAAGGTAGCAGATCAACCACCTATGAAGCTAATATGAAGGTCAAAAGACGAAAGTGCTAAAATTATCTATTTCCATGATAAGAGGTTAACAGGTTAACACACACAAAAAAAAGAGGTTAAATATGATATCAAAAACATAAAATATGGGAGGACGGGAGTAAAAGAGTAGAGCTTTCAGCAAGAGGTGAAACTTAAGAGACCATCAACTTAACATAGATTGCTATTTACATAGGTTATTATACATGAACCTCATGGTAATCACAAACCAGAAACCTATAATAAACACACAAAAAATTAAGAGAAAGAGACCCAAACATAGTAGTAAAGAAAGCCATCAAACTACAAGGGATGAGAGCAAGAGAAGAAGAAAGGAACAAAGAAGAAGTACTAAAACACACAGAAAAAAAGTAACAAAATGGCAATAAGTACATTCTTATCAATAGCTACTTTAAATGTTGATGGACTAACTGCGCCAATCAAAAGACATAGGTTGACTGAATGGGTAAAAAACCAAAACCCATATATGCTGCATACAAGAGACACACTTCAGACCTAAAGAGACTCACAAACTGAAAGTGAAGGGGTGGAAAAAGATACTCCATGCAAATGGCAATGAAAAGAAAGCTGGGGTAGCAATACTTATATCAGACAAAATAGACTTTAAAACAAAAACCGTAACAAGAGACAAAGAAGGGCACTACATAATGATAAAGGGAAGAATCCAACAAGAGGATATAACACTTGTAAATGTCTATGCACCCAACATAGAAGCACCTAAATATATAAAGCAATTACAGACATAAAAGGAGAAATAGACAATAACACAATAATAGTAGGTGACATTAATACTCCACTTACACCAATGGGCAGATCATCCAAACAGAAGATCAATAAGGAAACATTGGCCTTAAATGACACATAAGACCAGACAGACTAAGTAGACATATACAGAACATTCCATCCAAAACCCACAGAATACACATTATTTTTGAATGCACATGGAGCACTCTCCAGGATAGATCACATATTAGGCCACAAAACAAGTCTCAATAAACTTAAGAAGACTGAAATAATACCAAGCATCTTTTCTGACCACAACAGTATGAAACTAGAAATCAACTATAAGAAGAAAACTGGAAAAGCCACAAATATGTGGAGATTAAGCAAAATGCTACTGAACAGCTGTTGGGTCAACAAAGAAATCAAAGGAGAAGTCAAAGAATACCTGGAGACAAATGAAAATGAAAATATGACATGCCAAAATTTATGGGATATGGCAAAATTTATGGGATAAGAGAGAAGTTTATAGCAACACAGGCCTACCTCAGCAAACAAGAAAAATCTCAAATAAACAATCTAACAATGCACCTAAAGGAACTGGAAAAAGAAGAACAAACAAAGCCCCAAATCAGTAGAAGGAAGGAAATAATAAAAATGAGTGGAAATAGATGAGATAGAGACTCAAAGAAAAAATCAATGAAACTAAGAGCTGGTTCTTTGAAAAGATAAAGAAAATTGACGAACCTTTAGCTAGACTCCCCAAGGAAAAAAAGAGAGAAGGCTCAAATAAATAAACTCACAAACAAAAGAGGAGTAATTGCAATGGACACCTCAGAAATACAAAAGATTATAAGAGAATATTATGAAAAGCTATACACCAAAAAATTGGATAACCTAGAAGAAATGGATAAATTCTTACAATCATACAACCTTCCAAAACTGAATCAAGAAGAATCTGAATAGAGAGAATAGAGAATATGAATAGACTAATCACCAGTAAGGAGATCAAAACAGTAATCAAAAACCTGCCAAAAAATAAAAGTCCAGGACCAGATGGCTTCCCTGGTGAATTCTACCAAACATTCAAAGAAGACTTAATACCTATCCTTCTCAAACTCTTCCAAACAATTTAAGAAGGGGGGAAGCTTCCTAACACATTCTATGAGGCCAACATTACCCTGATACCAAAGCCAGAGAAGGACAACATAAAAAAAGATTACAGGCCAATATCACTGATGAACATAGATGCAAAAATCCTCAAAAAAATACTAGGAAATTGAATATAACAATATGTTTAAAAAAATTATACACCATGATCACGTGGGATTTATTCCAGGGATGCAGGGATGGTTCATCATCTGCAAATCAATCAATGTGATACACCACATTAGCAAAATGAAGAATAAAAATCACATGATCATCTCAATAGATGCAGAGAAAGCTTTCAACAAGATCCAACATCCATTTATGATAAAAACTCTCAATAAAATGGGTATAGAAGGAAAGTACCTCAACATAATAAAGGCCATACATGACAAACCCACAGCTAATATCATACTCAACAGAGAAAAACTGAAATCTATCCCTTTAAGAACAAGACCCAGACAAGGACGCCCACTCTCACCACTCTTATCTAACATAGTATTGGAAGTCCTAGCTGGAGCAATCAGGCAAGAAAAAGAAATAAAAGGGATCTAAATTGGAAAGGAAGACGTGAAACTCACTATTTGTGGATGATGTGATTTTAGATATAGAAAGCCCTAAGAATCCACCAAAAAACTATTAGAAATAATAAATGAATATAGTAAAGTTGCAGGATACAAAATCAACATACAAAAGTCAGTTGCATTTCTATACAATAACAATGAAGTAGCAGAAAGAAACATTAGGAATAGAATCCCATTTACAATAGCAACAAAAAGAATAAAATATCTAGGAATAAATTTAACTAAAGAGGTAAAAGACCTGTACACTGAAAACTATAAAACATTGTTGAAAGAAATTGAAGAAGACACAAAGAAATTGAAAGATATTCCATGCTCTTGGATTGGAAGAATTAACATAGTTAAAATGTCCATACTTCCTAAAGTAATCTACAGATTCAGTGCAATCCCTATCAAAATTCCAATGATTTTTTTCACAGAAATAGAACAAGGAATCCTAAAATTTGTGTGGAACAACAAAAGACCCTGAATAGTCAAAGCAATCCTGAGAAAAAAGAACAAAGCTGGAGGTATCACATTCCCTGATTTCAAATATATGCTACAAATATACTACAAAGCTATAGTAATCAAAACAGCATGGTCTTGGTGAAAAAACAGACACACAGATCAATGGAACATAATTGAGAGCCCAGAAATAAACCCACACATGTATGGTCAGCTAATTTTTGACACGGGAGCCAAGAACATACAATAGAGAAAGGAAAGTCTGTTCAATAAATGGTGTTGGGACAACTGGACAGCCACATGCAAAAGAATGAAAGTAGACCATTCTCTTACATCATACACAAAAATTAACTTAAAATGGATTAAGGACTTGAAAGTAAGACCTGAAACCATAAAAATTCTAGAAGAAGACATAGGCAGTACACTCTTTGACATGGGTCTTGGCAGAATATTTTCAAATACCATGTCTGACCAGGCAAGGGAAACAATAGAAAAAATGAACAAATGGGACTACATCAAACTAAAAAGCTTCTGCACAGCAAAGGAAACCATTAACAAAATGAAAGACAACCTAACAATAGGGAGAAGATATTTGCAAACCATATATCTGACAAGGGGTTAATATCCAAAATATATAAAGAACTCAAACAGCTCAACAACAAAAAACCAAACAACTCAATTAAAAAATGGGCAAAAGATCTGAACAGGCATTTTTCCAAAGAAGATATACAGGTGGCAAACAGGCACACAAAAAGATGTTCAACATCATTAATTATTAGGGAAATGCAAATCAAAACTACAATGAGATACCACCTCATGCCCATCAGATTGGCTACATTAACAAGACAAGAAATAACAAGTGTTGGAGAGGATGTGGAGAAAAGGGAACTCTCATACCCCGCTGGTGGGAATGCAAACTTGTACAGCCACTATGGAAAAGAGTATGGATATTCCTCAAAAAATTAAGAATAGAACTACTATATGATCCACCTATTCCACTGCTGGGTATTTATCCAAAGAACATGAAAACACGAATGCTTAAAGATATATGCACCTCTAGGTTCATTGCAGCATCATTCACAATAGCCAAGACTTGGAAACAACCTAAGCATCCATCAAGGGACAAAAGGATAAAGAAGATACAGTATACTGTTCTCGGGTTTTGTCACCAAAAAACGAAAAAAAAAAGAGAAGATGTGGTATATATACACAGTGGATTACTACTCAGCTATAAAAACAGATGAAATCTTGCCATTTGCAACAACATGGATGGACCTTGAGGATATTATGCTAAGTGAAATAAGTCAGATGGAGAAAGTCAAATACCGTATGATCTCACTCCTAAATAGAAGATAAGGTTGTTGCTAAGAAGCTAGAAGATAAAAGCAACAACAAACCAAGACATAGATACAGACATTAGATTAGTGGTTACAAGAGGGGAAGGGGGGAGGGAGGAGGGCGAAAGGGGTGACTGGGCACATGTGATGGTGATAGATGGTAATTAGTCTTTGGGTGGTGAACACGATGTAATCTACACAGAAATTGAAATATAATGATGTACACCTGAAATTTATATGTTATAAACCAATGTTACCCCCCAAATAAATTAAATGCATCATTTTCAACCTCTAATGATGTAATTAGAGGCAACATTCATTAATGAGGCTAAAACTATTAGCTGAAATATCAACGGGGAACATTATAATGGAAGGGTCAGGCTGACCCCACCTACACCCTGTGATCAACCTTAGTCTCCCTAAAAGTAGGACAACCCAAATATTATATGCCTCATGAGGTGAGGCAATGGCAAGTACCTCTTACGATGTTTCTTGCCTAAAAAACTGAATCTGACTCTAATCAAGTCTTTAGAAGTGCTATAGTTTCAGGAAATATGAGGGATAGAAGAACAAAATAAATGACAAGAAGCCGATCAGCTAAATCCCAAAGGTGGGACATTCTATAGGAAAAACAACCCAGTTTCTCCAACAAATGGGCATTATGCTCCAACAAAAATGGCATCAGAGAGAAAGGGAGGGTGAGTTATTACAGGATAAAATAAACCGAGAAGAGAGAACAACCAGATGCATTGCGAGGCTCTTGTTTGGATCCTGATTTGAACAAATCAACAATAAAAAGACATATTTGAGAAAATCAAGGAAATATGCATAGGGATTGGTAGCAGAGGACATTAAGGAATTATTGTCATTTTTGGTAAGTTTGGTGAAGGCATGGTGGTTATTTTTTTAAAATGTCTTCAACATTAAGATAAGGACACTCTAGAGGAGTGTAACACGGTGAAATTCGAATGGTGTCTTACCCCAATTCTTCAGGGAACCTGAATGAACTGCAGAAAAGCCAGATGCTCCCCTCAAGGGTCTATGTGCTACGAGAGCCTGAGGACGTGCTACACCCTGAGAGGAGCAGATTCCTGCCTGGGTGAGGCGAGTGTCGGGGTGGAGCACGAGAGCGCCCCACCAGTGTGCCACACCAGTGTTTGCGGCGCTGGCGCTGCCCCCTGCCCAGAGTAGGGGCACCAATGGGGTCAGTGCAGCCAGAGGAAGGGCACAGTGTCCTGGGGGCACTGGGCGAGTGGTGGGAGTTGCCAGGAGGAAGCAGGGGGTGAGGAAGTCTCCTTTCACTGCTGAGAACTGAGCCTTGAATGACTGTCCTGTCGGGGTTCTCCCTCCGGACTAATGTGGCTTGAGGACATTTGGCCTCCACTCATAGAGTGTAGATGCAGTATTTTACGTACCAGCACAACAATCCTAACCCAGGAGCAACCCTATTTTACAGTTAGGGAAACAGAGGCACAAAACCATGTAGCTTTTTATCTCTTCAAAAGGCCTGATTCCAGGCTGCTGCTCTCACCCCCACCTGCCTGTAAATCTTTCTGATTTTCTGTGCACGTTTGTCTAACATGCAGAGAGACTGTCAAAGAATTGCAGGTCTCAGCCCAAAGGGTGTTAATAGCTACTATCTTCTTTCTGAGCTTTTCCCAGGAACTGCTGTTCTCACAGATCAAACTGTGAGAACATTTGTCAGAGATTTCCCAGGAGCAGACTTCACTCTTCCTGTGATATCAGAATTAGCCTCTTTAGCGGTCTTTGCACTTCTTGGAGCCTGGGGCTACTACCAAGCCGGGTCCATTCTGTCCCTAGAAGCTGGCGCTCTGCTCTTTTGATTTGATGTCTGCTCTCCAGTGGAACCCAGGGGGTTGGAATGTTTCTGTGGCAGTTTGCCAGCAGCAAGAAGACTAAGCCTGCCCTGAGAATTCCCGTTTGTGGGCTCTGAACCAAGTCCAGGGAGCCATCTACCAAGGAGATCCTGGTGGTGTTCTGGGTAGGGGAGCTGGGAACACATGCAGACAGCTATTTTCTTGACCCTGCCTGCTGGTGAGGCACCTGTGATTGATTTCTCACATTCTGGACAATTAGGCTGTTTCTTTTGATAAAAGTTCCCTCCTTGCCATGTCCGTAATCTGGGAATTACTTTTGATCTTGAAAGACTTTTGCTTTTTGCACTTACTGAGACCCTGTCTGCCTTGTTTATAATGACTAGGACATCTTCCTATTATAAGTAAGTGTTCATCTGTACCCTCTATGAAGGCATGGGACTAAGAAGGAGTTAATGAGAACAGAATGAAAAGAACTAGGGTATCTTTTCTGGTCTTCTTGAAGATAATCTCATGATATATGTGCCAGATATTGAAACAACAGAGACTAATATAGGACAACAGAGAGTTGTCCTAATAACAGAGCAGAATGGTATAGAATAAAGAGCTCTCCATTGAGCAGTATGATTTTTACAAGGCATTTAGTCTGCGTCGACCTTGGTTGCCTCGTCTGTAAAATGAGGCTAATAATAACTAACCTAAGTAAAGGCAAGAGGTTCAGCCTAATACCTGGAGTGACTTTCTTTTTCCTTAATTCTGGGAAATCCTGACAATCTATCCTATTCATTCAATTACTATTTACTATTGCTTTATATTCTCATTCATTCATATATTCCTTCTCTCAACAAATATTCATTGAGGACACATTATATGAAATTAATAATGCATGATGCTATGGGAAATAAGGTAAAAGTTTCTGTTCTCAGGAATTTCCATTTTAATTGGCGAGAGAAGACATGCATGGAAAACTGTAATGTAGAGTGTGCTAAATACAACAAGAAAGGTGTCAAGTGCTACAAGAGTTTGAAAAAACAGAAATTGCTTCCAGGAGGGGATTTCAGGGAAGACTCAATGAAGGATGAAGTAGATGAACTGAGTTTTGAAGAAAAAACAAAATTTGGAACAGAGACCTGGAGATGGGAATATATGGGGCATGTTTGGGAAACTATACATTGTCTGGAAAAAAATTGGAAACATCTAAGCTATTTGAGTGGAAGACCAATTAGGAGACAACTGCCACAGTTCAAGGGACAGTTAGTGAGCGTCTGAACTCAGGGGTGGGTGAGAGAAGGGGATGTGAAGACTGGCTGGGGCGAGTATGACTAAGGCAACGAAAAGGAAGGGATGGAGGTGCTTCTCTTCCTCAAGGTTGGCAGTTGCTTCCCCAAGGCCTGACTACCCCTCCACTTTCTTATTTGAGTAGCACTGGTTTTAATACCCAATCATCTGTTGAGAGCAAGTCAGAATTTGGCCAAACAGTGATACTATTTGCATCATGATTTTCATTTTGGGCCATATTTGTGATTTGCTTAAGTATGCTACCTTGTTCTAAAAGTCAATGAATGAGTTAGCAACATTTATTCAAAACCCATTGAGGCTTTAAAATTTATGTATATTTTCCTTTTTTTTATTATTATTTTTTTATTGATGTCTTAATAGTTTATAACACTGTGGGGTTTTAGTTGTACATTTTTGTTTGTCCATCACCATGTGGATGTAACCCTTCACCCCTTGTGCCCACCCCCCACCCCCCTTCCCCTTGGTAACCACCAATCAGTTCTCTCTGTCCGTGTGTTCATTTATATTCCATACATGAGTGAGCTCATGCAGTGTCTGTCCTCTCTCTGGCTTATTTCACTTAACATAATACCCTCAAGGTCCATCCATGTTACATATATTTTCAATAAGAGTTGATTGAATATCTCTAATGTTTAAGGTGATGTGGGAGAGGTGGGGCATTGTATCTTTTTTTCTTAGTTTTATTGAGGTATAATTGACACACAGCACTGTATAAGTTTAAGGTGTACAGCATAATGACTTGACTTACATATATTGTGAAATGATTACCACAATAAGTTTAGTTAATATCCATCATCTCATAGAGATACCAAAAAAAAAAAAGAAAACAAAATGTTTTTCCTTGGGAAATTGTATCTTGCCCACAGGAGTTTACAAACTAGTTGGGGGAAGCTCTGTGTGTAAATACTTAGATAAAACAAGATATGTGAAAAGTGCCATGAAATTAGAATAAGTTCAGCAAAAGAGGAAGCTGCAGTCCTAGTACGTGGGAAAGTATTGAAAGTACTAGGAAGGGGTGGACAATAGAACAACATAGGGGTCTGTCTCTACATGCACAAGGTGGGGAAACAGAAAGGAACAGGCAGCTGGTGGTTTGGAACTAAAGGTTTCTGTAGCAGTGGGTTGTGTCAGAGCATGCTGCCTACCAGTTGTATCACTAGGGGCTTTCAAACTCAGTTTAGCCAGTTCCCATACAACCAACCACATTAACTTCTGCAATCTGCTTTCTTTTGGGTTGAAACTGGCCTAGTCTCTGGGGACAGACTGTTGTAGGATATGCCTGATAAATCGGGAAATGAAGTTAGTGTAAACTACGTGGTCTCCCAATGGCAGGAGTTTGACAATGAAGCTGATGTGACTGGCACAGGTGGTGCCCCCAGTGCCCTTCATCTTGCCTTCCTATCCTTCAGAATCAGTGTGGTTTGTTCAAAATTCCTCCTACTGCTTTTACCAAGACCAGCTTTCCACACTCTGAGAATGGATTTCTCTTTGTGGTTAGGCCACTGTGCGGTTTCCCCTACTGGATTCCTTTTTGTGGTTGGAGGTCAAACTCTTTCTTGCCTGCTGCTTCCAGGAATGCATAGTGTGTGCCTCAGCGTGCTACATGGGAGGGTTTCATTTTCCCTCCCTTGAATGGAATGGCAGTCATCCAGCAGGCCTGGGTGCATGTATAAATAGAGGGACACGTAAGCCTGCATTTAATATCCAGAACATAAACCAGCCACCACTGCGTGCTACACCATCAGGTTTTGATGAAAGGCTGCTGACAGCACTACAGACCATGCTGTGGGGCCCAGCAAACCACCTAATCCCATTGCTTTATCCCAGGCATAGATGGGGCAGATTTCACTGCCAGGAACAATTTCTGTCCAGCCACCAGCAGCTCTGAGTTTCTTCGGCTTTCCTGCTCCAGCTGCCCATTACTGATGACCCTTAGTCAGAGAAGCCAGGGTGAACATGGAAGACTGAAATGGACAGCTAATCCTCAAATCTTTTTTTTCTTTAAGGCAGAAGATTTAGACTCACTTGCCTGTGAATCCTCTTGACTATGGTGCTAACGTCAAAAGGGCCCATTGAAAGCTCAGCATTTCCGTATCTCCTGCCCAACTTCCTACAATGTGCACAGGAGTCTGCAACTTCCTAGTCTATATAGGATGAAGTATGAATTCCTGCCATTCAGATTTTTTACAGTCTGGTCCTAAACTACCTTTCCCATCTTATAATCACTGCGTTCTTATTTTAGCCTCTATTTAAGTGGATTGATCTACTCTTTGTTTTCCGAGGCCACTTACACCACTATGCCATTATTGTAGTGGTCTCTTCCCCTAGAATAGTTTCTCTTCTCTCTGCCTTTGAAAGCCTTTCTATCCATTTAGGCTGAGTTTACTTCCAGGGCCCCCATGACCACTCCCATCCACGGGTATCTTTCTCTTTGTAGCATGCATTGTTTCTACTATTTACCCATCGAGTAATTATATTACCTATCATATATCCTTATAGTCTTATATACTGATTAGAATGTCAACCCAATTTTAGATTGGAATTCTAGATTCCAGTCTCCCCTAGAATGGAAACCCCATGAGGTCAGAGGTTATGCATTATCTTCTTTGTAATTCCTACAGCATTAGGTACTATGTAAAATAATGAAGAATAGCCAGGAAGTGCTTATTGATTGCATGAATAATAACACACTCTTGAAAAAGCAGAGCTTTGGCAGTATCTATTAGTGAGTCCAGTGACCTTTCAAGGACATTCTTTAGCCAAGCAGTGGAAAATTGGAATATGAAGTAATAAAGTTATTCTCAGGTCCAAAAGGGAGCTCAGAGACTGTCATTCCCTGGAGCCATCTACAATGTCAGCTTAACTCAGCTTCCAGTTGGGTTGCTTCCACAGTTTTAAGTTTATTGGGATTCTATGCTACGGATTCAGAAGACCCAATTATTACAATTGTCATCTCTCAAATGCCTTCATATTCATATTCAATAAGTACTTGATGATTTGAATTAAGCAAGGAACAGTGGGTCTAACCTTTTACTAGATATTGTGGAGAATGTCTGCGATGTTTGTATAAGATGTAAACGCTTTTTATACAAAATTTTGGTTTTGAACAATGCCTTTGGAATTCCATAAGTACCTGAAACATATAGTCACTGGTTTCAAAACTTTTTGTTTAAACGGTGGACTTGACTTTTGTAAACCTCTAAATATAATTTTTGGATAAATCTGATTAATTAAATGGAGACTCAAATATGGTGACATTTTAGCACAAAATAAGGAATATAAAAATATCTTTTAAAAAACCTTATGATTTTTGCATGTGGCTTATAAAAGGGTTTTGAAAATAATTCCAAAAGAGAACTTTCAGAAATGTATAAATTATAGAAGTATTACTGTAATAATAATAGCTTTCACTTACTGAGCGCTTGTTATGAGTCATTAAGTACTTGATATTCAAAATCCCATTTAATCCTAAGAGCAACCCTGTGAAGAGAGATTTTATTAGCTCCATTTTAGAGGTAGGGAAATTAAAGGTTAAAATGGTTAACTTGGATTTGAACTCAGATTTGTCAGACTCCAAAGTCCATGCACCACTGTGATGAGCACCTTGAAGGACAAACACTGATTGGATATGTTCAACTTCGTATGTGTAAGGCCACTTAGGGCTGTTCATTGCACAACTCTGGGGGGTGGCACTCGCCTCCTGCTCATAGCATATTTGGATAGTTTTCATGACAAATTTCTAGTGGATGGCAGTAAGGTGTGTTAAGCAAGGGTTTCCTAATTCACAGTTGCTCAAAAATTGTTCTCAATGCTCTGTGGTCATATGTAGAAGGCAGGGACCCTAAACTGGAGAAATTCAACATCTTGAGCAGCTTCCAGATGAGCCATCTTGGAACTGACAAGTGAGAGTTCTTATTACTCAGGATCTGAAGTGATATCTCACTTGCCTGTTATGGTGGTATTGCCTTTCTTCTGTCTTTGGAGTGAAGTGTATTCTCTCCTAATCTTCATAGTTATCAATTTAATTTAATGGAACAAACAATGTGTTGAGAATCTCCTATGTGGAAGATGCTATGATAGGCTTTTGACAGGAGGAATGAGGATGGGAAATGATGGGGGCATGGAGTGACGTGGTGGAGGTGGGATTTCAAGGGAGGATGCAAAAATGAATATGTGGCTTGATCTCAATTTATAAACTGTAAAGGAGACTGAACTATGAGGACTATACATAAGCATTATAATCATGGGGGTAGAGGGAGGATATAAACAAAGTCCTTAGGGAACACAGGGGAGAAAGAAGTTTATTTTATCTGAGAGAGATGGAGAAGCCTTCATGGAGGATGGGACACTTGAACTCACTCTTGAAGGATGCGCAGGCCCCTGACAAATGCAGAAGGAAGGAATAGGAGCAGGGAAAACATGAGGTGAAAGTGATCTGACAGCTAAAGTAAGAGTAGGGCAAGTAGGAGCAGAGGTAGGGATTGTGGCAGGAGGGGTAGAGAAACTTGAATATCCTCTTAAAGACTTTAGACTGTATATGGGCAACGGAAATCACTGAAGATTTTTGAGCAGAGGATAGCACCTTTGATCTTTTGATTTTCCAGAGATGGCTCCTTTTGCATGTATCATTATTGGGCAATGTTGGCTATATTATGTGGCCCAACACTGCACTTTTATTTTTCCTTTTCAGTGGAGCCCTCTCAAGGAAAAGGATCTTATTGCTTTTATCCCCTTTCATCCAGGTTTGATATTCTATTTGCCATTTCCTCTCTTTCCTTTGATGCTTTTGGCAAGGGAAGAGTTATACCATTGGTTCTTCCTAATGACATCTGGGTCAGGTATTTGATTCATATTACCTCATGACTGTTCTTTCTGGTGAAATAGATGGGTCAGGGAGTAAGTTGTCATCACTGTCCATGGGTTGAAAGCTCAAGAAAGTTTAGGAATAAAAGATTTGGAGAAAGACACATATAGACAAAGAGGTGGAACATGCATCAAAGCACAGGACAGCATGCCAGGGATTGAGAGAGGTCTCAAAATAGATGGTGCTTCTCTTGGGATTCACACCACAGGCCTTGGCAGGCAGCCCACCCTTATCACCATTAATTTTCAGAGTTTGGAATTGGGCAGCACACCCTGGTGTTAAGCTGTTAACCTCCAGCATCAAGGCCACAGCTGCTGGGAAGAATTCTTCTTTCAAGCTGTGGCCTCATCAGAGTTCTTCATCTGGACATGCCACAAAGGGTAAATGTTCCTAAATCCAGTCCCATGATTCTGTGATTCTATATATACTTAGGCACCTTCCACTCCTTTCCTCCAGGACACACATACACAGAGCAGAGCCTTCCTGTAGTGGACCATGGCACCGCAGCTGTGGAGTGTGTGTGGGTGGGTGTGTGTGCCCATATGTGCACAGAAGGGTGTAGTCCTCTCAATGCATAGGACAAGAACCCCCTCCCAGACTTTTTTTCTTCTACTTCCTGAAAGAATAAAACCTGAAACAAGGTGGATACTTTGAGGAAATTAATCTATTCTAGATCCTGGCTTTTCACAGCAAAAGTCTGCTGTAGGTCTAGAGACATTTACAGTTTTTAGATTTGGGAGTTCTTTGGACTTCACCCGGTTTTCCTTGCTGTGTGCTATGAAGTTACACACAAGCCATCAGCAGAGGGCTCCCTCAACCTTAGAAGCTCGTACTGATACCTAGAAGGCCAAGCGATGTAACTGAGAGAAGACATGCAGATCTGACCGTGAGTTTAAAATCCAATGCCCCAGAGTACTTTTGTAGAGAAGAAACCCTACCCATCCTGAAAACAGACCACTTCAGCAAGAAGGTATTTGCTAACGTTTACATTAAGTGACACTGTTTAAATTCCTGGATCAAGGTCAGCATAATGTTTATGCTCAGAGTAACACATAGCTCAGTTATCCTTCAGAAAACCTAAGAAGCAGAGCAACTCCCTGACCAATGGTTTAATTGTTTCTGAACTGGTGGCTTGACGGTTCCTAAATATTGAATCACGGTGCCATCAATCACCATTGGTCCCAGTCTGGACCAAAGCTTTGCAGATGCCAAATCCTTACGTGGCATTTGCCCAGATTTGCGCAGGCTAAACACAGAGTGCCTGATTGATAAAGCACCACGTCAAGGTGTCTGATGGCCACTATCTGTTAGGGCGATTGGAGCTGGCCAACTGCTCTAAATTAAAATTGAGAAGGCTGCATGGTGAAAATGGAATCTGGAAGAGGAAACTGGACACTGCCAAAACCACATCTATCTGAAGTTAATATCTCTTGGGAGTGTTCTGATTTTCCACTCTGAAGACACAGTAGTCTAGGATCCAATAGCAGATATTAGAATCTGGGTGCTCTCTTCCTTGAAATTTGCTAGATGACCTCTGTCCAGGTTTTACTAACTCTTTTTCCTCAGCTCTAGGCAAATGATCATGTTCCTTTGTCATAATCCCATCTGAGATGTATTGCACTGAATGACGCCATTGCTAGTTTGACATTAGGTAGGCTTCTCTGAGGAAATTACAGGAGAACGCCCAAAATTCCTTGACTACATTTGGGAGGTAACTTGGTCTTTTATTTGGGGGTGATGGAGACATACCTGGTCAGTGGGTGACATTTTCTGACCTTTTCAAATTCCAGGGAAAAGGAGGAACCTTGCTGTGAACAAAATCGACCTCCCACCTGTCTCCTATAAAAATGTATCTAACATAGCGACAAGGGCAGACAGCCGCTGGGCAAACTACAGCGCAGACTGCTGAATGGGCTTGGAGGAAAGTGGAGTTTGTGAGGTCAGGGTTAATCAGCATGATCTGGAGAAGCTTCCAAGGAGAAGGCTGTGTCCTCCTTGTGATAGAAAGGCAAATGTATACGAGTAGAAACTTTGGGGAAGCCACTCCAGGCTACTGCGGTGGGAAACTCAACGGTTTCTGTTTGTACTGGCTTCTTTCTTTCAGATGTTTCTCATCAGCTACATTCAGATTGATTCCATTTGCAAATCTCTCCTGGCAGTCTTGATGGATGAGGGTTGGTGGCAAAATCTCTGGCATTTTCTGAGCCTACCCAGGCCCTGCTCTTCTTGTATAGTTTCTTGGCGCTTGGGCTCCTAAGCAGAAATTGGCTAAGCAGACGCTGCTGCTAACAAAACCAAATGTGAAACAGAACATTGGAACACTGAACGAAGGGATTTTTCTAAATGTGGGGGCCGGGAATGCAGTGGAGGACAGTGAGGGATCAGCAAAGGGAGGGGCTTCCTTAGAACCAGACTGAATCATGCTCTGGTGAGGGTTTGCCATTGTCCCATCTTGTCAGCATCCTTGCTAATTGTGCTAGATCAAAGGTTACATTCTCTTTACTCTTCGGTCTCACTAGTTGATGCAATATAAAATATTTGGGTCCCACCCAGGGCCATCTTCTCATTTTCTGGCCCTCATGAAAGTTTGTGACCCATGACAACCTGATACCACTTATTTTTTCTCATAATCCTTCAACTTAGCCTTGCAGCCTTTCATCAGCTTCCTTCTTGGCATTCACCTCCCCAGCTCCACTGTTTCCCACATGTGACCCATCTTTTATTCCTCTACTTGGTTTTATTCCTAACTTCTAACTTCTCTAACTTCTCTTGTACTGTTAGGGAGGATGCTTATCATCTCACTCTTTACACATTTACATTTACAGCAGGGAGAGGACATCATTGGAGAAACTTCCAATCCCCCTCTTCCCACTGTTGAGACTGGGAAAAGGGGCGTTGCTATCCACAGCCCTTGCCTGTCGTTCCCAGGGACTGACAGTGTGGCCTGTTGCTCTTGTCCTTCATGTTGCTGCCTGGATTTCATTTCCCTACATGCGGGTCAGGGGGTCTGAAATTAGGGTGGAGACCTAAGTGTTAGGAAGCAGAGAGCCCACTGGCTTCAGGTCCAAGACATTGATCCAGTCCAATAATGCTGATGTACACACACATGGATGAACACGTAGGTACGCACATACAAAACACATACATGTGCACACAATGCAGTCTCATAGTCACACAGTTCAGAACTCAAAAGGGACAAAAGGGCATATAGTGAAAGGTCTTCCTGCACTCCTGTTTCCGAACTTCTTAGTCCCCTCTGTAGAGGCAACCAGTGTTTACAGCATCTCATGTGTCCTTCCAGACATGTTTTACATGTACATTAGCAAATAAATACATACATATGCACATACATTTTTCCACAGAAATGTAGCATACTATATATATTGTTCAACACCTTGCTGTTGTTTTCACTTTTTAAGTGGCTGCATAGTATTTCATTGAATGAATTTCCATAATTTAATTATCTAGTCCCATATGGATGGGCTTTTGGTAGTTTCCAATCTTTTGCTATTGTAAAAAAATAAAGTTGATATATATATATTTTTTTGTGAGGAAGACCAGCCCTGAGCTAACATCCGTCGCCAATCCTCCTCTTTTTGCTGAGGAAGACTGGCCCTGGGCTAACATCTGTGCCCGTCTTTCCTCTACGTTATATGGGACGCCGCCACGGCGTGGCTGACAGGCAGTGCATCGGCGGGCGCCCGGGATCCGAACCTGCGAACCCTGGGCTGCCAAGTGCGGACTAAACCGCTGCGCCACTGGGCAGCCCCTAAAGTTGATATTTTGATCCTCACATCTTGTGTTTATTTCCAAGGCTCAGCACTCCGGGGGGAGAGGAGTGCGGTCCTTACTCCACGTGTCTGCCAAGTCTGGCACTGTATTTAAAGTCCCAGACCACTGCATCAAACACATCCAAGTTTGCTCTTTTGTTTTAATTCTCTCCAACTTATCATCATGCAGAGAATTTATGCTACCAATTCTGTGTTAACTAAATTAGGTAATTTTATGCTTTTCTTTCTCCTCCTCTGCCTATATCCTCCTCCAACCCAGGGATTTGGTTGTAACTAAAATACTTTTCCCGCAAGTGATGCCCCAGTCTCTGAAGACTTAAGGTATTGAATTCTCTACATTTCTGTGGCATGTTACAATTTGCAAAGCACCTTCACATAACATCCTTTCATTTGATTCTTACACAAATTATCTGAGGGTTGCAGGACATTTTCTAGATGAAGAAACTGAGGCTCAGAGAGACTATGTGGCTTGCCCAAGTTCACTTAGTTGATAAATGATAGAGGCAAAACTTGAAGCCAGCTCATCTAACACTGTCTACTGCTTTTCTAATATACATGCCAACTCTTTTGCCATGCCCCTGACATCAAAGTCAGCTTTCAATTTGGAATATGGTGGGAAGCTGAAGTTCTGGCAAATTCTTCCCCAATTTCATTGCCATCAACAGATAGTTTGAGACTATTCAGACAAGAGGAATTATGGACCAATTTATCCACGTCAGTCCACTGGGATGGTGCATAACATGACAAGGGCAATGCCAGTTGTCCAGGGAGCAGGAGAAAGTATGGTGGGAGAAGTGCCAGGGATAGAGCCTTTGCTCTTGAAGCACATGTGGAATGTGGAAGTCAGGGGGTGGGCTTGCAAGTTGGGGATCAGGAAGAGAAGAAAAGAATGTGTGTGTATCGAGTGTCTGCTATGTGCCATGCTCACCAACTAATCAGACACAGAACTTGGGAAGGATGGGCGCACAGATAAGACAAGGCCGTGCTAGTTCATTCAGCATGTGGTGGTGGTGGTGAGACTAGTTCTGCTCTGCCCAGCAGGTAGGGGGAATTCCCAAGGACAGCAAGGGATGGAATAACTGGTGACACCTGGTGCTGAGTGATAGACACAACTTGTCTTAACCTCTTCCCTCCAGAAAGGAGGAACTCAGGTCAAGCTCATGTCTGTGGCCCTTTCCTCCCCCAGGATGGGTTTTCTTTCTGGCAGCTCCTCAGCTCCTAGGAGCACAGGTTTCGGGCAGTTTTGCTCCATCTGTTCACCGGGCATCCTCAGATGCACTACCTTTGCTGCAATGATTTGTGCTATGAAGGAACTGTGAACAAGGTCCAGTGCCACCGCAGAGAGGAGAGCAGCCCCAAAGGTGGTAGGGACGTGAAAGAAGACAGGAGCACTGAACATGTTCCTGAAGGAGAAAGGGAAGCCTTCCAGGAGGGACTGCTGAGAGAGACACTGGACAGAGAGGCACAGGTTCAGATGCTGTGCTAAGAACTTCAGGAATTATCCTATAGGCAGTGGGAATTGTGGAGGAATTTTGATGAAAGGAGTGATAAGATTAGATATGGATTTTAGAAATACCACTTTGTCAACAATTCACTTGTTTGTTCCCTGAACACACTTCCTTCTTTGTTGCATAGCACGTGCTATGGATCGGATGTTTGTGCCTCATTCTCCCCCTTCACCCCTGTCCCCAAATTCACGTGTTGAAGCCCTACCTACACTGTGACAGTATTTGGAGATGGGACCTGTAGGAGCTACTTAGGTTTGGATGAGGTCCTGGGGGTGGGGCCCTCATGATGGGATTAGTCTCCATGTAAGAGAGACTCCAGAGAGCTTGTGCTTTCTCTCTCTCTCTCCCGCCCCAACACACACATGCACCAAGGAAAGGCCATGCAAGAAAGGTGGCTGTCTGCAAGCCAGGAAGTGAGCCCTCACCAGGAACTGACTGCTGGCACCCTGGTCTCAGACCTCCAGCCTCCAGAACTGTGAGAAACAAATTCCTGTTATTTAAGCCCCCCAGTCTGTGGTACTTTGTCATGACAGTCTGAGCTGACAGAGATAGCACATAATCACGTGGCCAATGCTAGCTTGGATCTGGATATCCAGGGGGTGAACAAAGAGTCCTTGCCCTCATGGAGCCTACAGTCTGGTGGGGAGGAGAGAGAGGCATGAAACGAACAATCCACACAAGACACATATAGTTACTAACTATGAAAGAGAGTAACGGGGCCTCATTTAGACTGGGAAAGATGGGGGAGGATTTCTTGAGGACATGACCTTCAACTCTAGACTCCGAGTTGAGGGGAGCCAGGCATGAGCAGAGGAAAGAGCATCCCAGGCTTGAGAAGGGCACATGTGAAGCCCTTGGATGAGGAAGGGCTTGATGGGAAACTGACAAGACACAAATGTCACCAGAGGGTAGAGTGATGTAAAATAAGACTGGAGCTGTTAGGGACAGTTCACTTAGGTGAACTTGTAACTTGTAGGTCTTTTTAAGAGGTTTAGATTTATATTCTTAGTGCATTGGGGTGCCATTAAAGGGCTTAGGTGGAGAAGTGAAATGATCCAATTTTCATGCTTAAAAGTTAACTCTGAATATTGTGAGAATTGGATTGGAGGGATGACAAGTGGAGTGGGAGAGTCCCATCCTGAGGGCTGTTGTGGCCATCCTGGGGTGAGGTGATCTTGAGCAGCAGTGGGAATATAGAGAAGTAGGTGCATTTGAGGGCCAGTTTAAAGGATGCGGGGCGGGGAAGGGGGAACAGAAGATGGGTCATAGGCACAACAGCTGGAAGGAAGAGGCTGAGTCTGAGGACATGGAGTCTGGTGGGAAGTTGGAAACATATGGGCCTGTGGTACAGGAGGCAGATCCAGCCTGTGCAGAAAGGAGAGAACACAGCAGGCCTGTCACTGCTGTGCTTAGAAAGACCTGATTTCATGGTTGGCTCTGGGCTGGTGTCTGGGAACTTAGCTCTCTGAGTATCCCCAGTCAACAGTTAACTGTGGATAAGGCTGGTTCCCTGTGGCTAGACTGTTTGTGCAGACCACATGATTTATGCTGAACCCCTACTTTCCTTCTGGGAGTCTGGAATTTTGGCATGTGCTGGGGAGTGGGTGCTCACATGACCAGCCCCCAGTAAATCCTTGGGCACTGAGTCTCTCATGGGTTTCCCTGGGCAGAAACATCACACATGTTTCTGGGGGAAGTCTGCTCTGTGAGGCTCCTCCTGGGAGGGAGAGCACAAAGAAGCCTCACATGGATTCCTCGGAACTCTGCCTGTGTTTTTATCTGTTATGACTCAGCTGTGTATCCTTACTACGTCTCTCTAATAAATCTCAGCCATGAGTATAATTACGTGCTGAGTCCTGTGAGTTCTTCTAGCGAATCTCTGAGTGATAGGTGGTCTTGGGGACGCTGACACAGCCTCAGGATTTCAATTTGGGACTGATCAGCATGTAAAAACTCTGAAACCCTGGGAGGGTATGAGATTCCCCCAGAAAGAGTGAGTAGAACCCGAAGGATCTCTGCAACTTAGGGGTGCTCAGGGGGACAGAAACGACAAAGGAGGGCCAGAACGCAGGCAAAAGGAGAAGGAATGTCTACTGCATTTAGCACAAGGTCATTGAGGACCTCGGCAAGATAGTCCCCATGTGTAGTTTCAGGGAGACCTGGCTTGTTAGGGGTGAGGAGGGGTGCAATCCTCTCAAATGTGACTGTGGAAGGAGCAGACAGGAATGTGGGGAGGTGTAAACATATTGTTTTTAAGGTGGAAAAAACTTGATCATTTGTTTTCTCATTTATTAAGTGCCTGCTGTATGACAGGCTTTAGGCTAAATGAGAGTGACAACATGTGGTCTGGGCCTCACGGCGTGTGTGGTTCAGCAGTGAGGACAGGAGGGACTTCCAGGGTGCTGAGTATTTGAAGAGTGACGCGCACAACACCATGGAGGTGTTTAACTTAACTGGAGGGTTTCTCTGAGGAAGTAACCATGAATCTGGGACTTGTTGAATAAGTAGGAGTTTTTTGAAGTGGGGAGAGGAGAAAAAGGAAAAAGGACATTTCAGGAAGAGGGAAGAACATATGTGAATGTCTGGAGGGAGAAAAGCGTGTGTACTTTGGAGGAGCAGTGGGGGCTTAGCGAGCAGTGGGGAGAGTGAAGAGATATGGTTGCAAAATGGCAGCAGCAAGACCTCAAATACTTATGGGACAGAGCCAGCACAGAGGGAGAAGCTCAGTCAAGGAGAGGGAGGGATCGTTGATGGGCTGAGGGTCTTGAGAAAGTGGAGTGCTGTGGCATCTAGAAGGGATTAATTCTCATAGTAGGAAAATACCTCATCATGTAACAGAAACAGGAAAAGAGGATAATTTTTAAAAGGACAGATATAGCTACAGGATTGGTAGCAAGAAATTGAGCTTTCTTGTTTGATGACACTCATTTTCTTGTGGGGCAGGTTTTTTTTTTTTTTTTCCCACTCCAGCCCCCTTCCCGAGACCTAGCACATTTGAAGGCTAGGAAAATAGAAGGGGTCTTTGGTAATATAGCTCAAAATGGAGAAAAAGGAGGCATTGTTTCAGCATTACAACACACCAGAGGTAGGCTAGCAGGAGGCCAAGGTTAGCAGGGTGGAAAGTCTACTGTCTTCAGGATATGTTGTCCTTGGCCTTGTCCTTGTGAAGGCTTCTTTTCCTCTTCTCTTCCTCCACCCTTGAGATCTGAAAACACAGCTCCATCTAACAGTGAAACTAGATGGAATAGAATGACTGACAAATTGTGTCAGGGGCCACGCCCAAGAAAAGGCTTTACACTGGGTGGGTGGTGGAGAACAGAGGGGTCAACAAGGACCATGGGGTAGGGAAGCTAAGCCATGCGGGAGTCCTGCATATCTAGACCTGATGTGCTGTGCCCTTCAGAGGAGCCAGGAGATTAATTTAATAAAACAGAGGAATTATCTCCTGAATCTTCACCTTCCTGTGGACTTGCTAGCAATTGGAATATGCCTCTTGAGTCCAAAATAAGGTAGAATTATAATATTCCTTTAGATTCATGTCTGTAGCTTGACCTGTTAACAGTGAGATTATGTCCTCTCCCTTCTGTCGAGGGAGATGCAGTGTAGGGTACGCTTAGTAAGAGGGGGTGAAGTCATCTACTCATAGTAAAGGGAAATGTGGCAGGATCATGAGCTTGAGGAGAGTGGACTTTGAATTATTATATAAACAAATTATTATAAAATAATTTCATAGAGAAGGGGCGATGGAACTGACTAGGGCAACCTGCTTGGGTTGCTGGTCAGTTTCCCTTGGAGACCATAACTTTACGGAGGCACCTATATGCTCACTGGTGTGATTTCTCCCAGGGCTGTGGAGCCTGGTTGTTAGCATAATGATAATGAGCTCGAGGCAGAGAGTTGATCAGGTCGGGTGTGGGGTTCTGCTTGTTGAGCACCAGAGAAAGTCAATGGGGCAAGGGAGTTGGGAATATTGGCAAGATTTAGATTGAGGTGCTAGAACATGGGATCTAAGCAGCACAGGGAAAGAGGAAGTAGAGACAGAGAAGAAATAAAGACAGGGGAATGTGTGGATATGGGGGTGGCCAAAGACCTGGGGGTCCCTAGAATAAATGTAGTGGGAACTAGTGAGAGATCTGGAAGGGTAGGAATTTTTGGTCAGAGAGCAGGATATTTAAATTTAAGACTTCAGAGGTGGAGAAGTTCTGAGTAATAAGCAAGTTCAGGATGTGGCCTTGGGAGGGCCCACACTGATCCTTGTCATTACTGGGACCCTCTCCTGGATCCAGTGTTCACATGGATTTCCTCTCTCTTTTTAGCCTCTGATGCACCTCTCCTCTCAGCTACCCTTTTCCCACTTTCCAGTCCAGCAAGAGGAACTCACAGCCTCTTTTCTCACCTCTGGAGAAATTTATTCCACGTGTCTGATTCATTTGCGTTTACAGAAACTTGAAATCTCCAGTGTCCAAAACTCTTTCAACTATTTTTTTCTCCCCTTTCTTAGAAACAGGAAGTTGTATTTGGCTGAGGACAAACTCTTGCAGTGCTCCTGGGACTCACAAGATGTTTGGAATGAGGAACAGTGAGGTCTGGGGAAGGCTTCTTTACTCTCTCCTTTCCTGGGGCAATTGCATGTCTGCCAGGGGTAGGCTGGGCAGGTCATGGGGATGGAAGACTAGCCAGAACTTTCCTGTGTCTCATCGTTGAGCCCAAGGCCCGAGGGAAAGTATGTTCTAAAAGAAACAGGTGGCTTTGAAGGCTCCTCTATTTCCCTCTCCCTGGACTAGCATTAGAGTTCAGAATGTACTTGTACATTGGTCTCATCTTTCTCTTCCCAATACTTGAGCAGTGTCTATAAGGAGCCCCCTCATCTGGTTTTTTGGGGGTATGGGTTGGCTGGCACTCAATTTTAAGCAAGGGACGCCAACTACCTCTCAAGTGGAATATCAGAGACGTTCCCTGTCTGAAGAAGAATGAACCAAGCTGTAAAGGGGCACTCCTATTTTGATAAGACTGGCCAGGTTGTTAGGAAGTGTTAACTAGAAAGCAGGCAGGTGCCGGGGAAGGGCTGACGTGGTGCCAGTGAGGCAGGGAAAGCATGAAGGGATCATAAACCCCCTCTGCTCACTCAGGGCTCTGACTTTTAGCTCCCCTCAGTGTTTTTTTGTATTGTTTAGAATTTTTTCATATGTAAGATCGATAGGACCACCATATGTCACTTTAGTAATTAACTAGATTGAACCAGCAAAAATGTCAGCTTAAGTTGGTGACTTCTTTCTTTTTCACATTCCACGTGCTTGAAGCTGCAAGCTCAGCCAGAGGACCGCAGGAAAACATGCCGTGCCAGAAGAGAGCTTTCTCATAAAGACATACTGTCCTTCAGCCAAGGGCCACCAAAGGCGAGCAAACCCTTGTTTACATTTCTCAAGGGCAGGAGGGCTGCTGCGTCACTCCCTTCCTCTGCCTTCCGTCCTTGCTCCCACGGGCAGTGCCTGTGCAGGGCCTCAGGTGATTGACCCATGCTGGAATTGGGAGGGGGGGTGCGGGTGGGGATATAGTTCTCTTCGCTTAGGGAATTCCCTTCCACTCTACATAGAGCAGAGCGGGGCCGGAGGAGGACAGGTGTCAGGCACAGGAATTTCACCTTGCCTACAATGCTGCCTTCACTATCTTCATCATGCTCCTCCTAGCTCAGGTTTTATTTTGGCTATATATTCAGTAATTTAGCTTCAGCTCCCTGTAGAGGCAAAAGGAAGTGATGAAGCTGTGGCAGCAGAAATCTGAAGTCCAAGGATAATACTACATCTGATTCTCTTTGGTAAATTCTGCATTTCACTCTTCTAGACTAATTCCCAAACAGCAAAGGGGACACTGCTGCTTCCTGGAGGGGCTTGGTGATCTGAGGCAGAGCTCATGGAGAAGAGGGTGCTGTGGGCTCATGAGCAGCTCTTCCTATGACCAAGGGAGACTCAGACACTGGCAGTCTCAGGCCATGTGTGACAGCTGGCACATGGCAGCAACACTGCCTTACCACTTTACGGACTCAGGAATGCAGTGGCGACAAGGCCTCTCTCTTTATTTGCCCTGGACCACAAGTTGAAAATATCAAGACAAAGCAAAAGCCAACATACTCTTAACAACTTTCCTATTGCTCTTTTGGGGGGTGGAGAGGCTTGGAAAAAATGAAGAGGGCTCCAGAGGAAGGCAAGAACTACATGTTTGGATGCTAGGAAGGAGGAACAGTCCGCATTAAAAGGGCTCATTGGTTAAAAAGCCCAAACGTGAAGGATCTAGAACGTAGTGGACATCATCAGAGAACAAGATGTGGATCTAGTGGGAAGAGGATCCCATCACCCCTGAAAAATGTTTCTGGGAGAGAGGGGTGGTTTGCTAAAGTGGGTCAGGAAACAGCAGTGTTGCATAATTCTGTAAATTCACAAAACTCTCTGGTCAGCTACAGGGAAACAAAGGGCAGAAAATAAACCCCAGACAAGGATTCACTTCTCTTGAGGATGAAAAGTCGGAAGTGAACTTTGATGCTAATGTACCAGCTTTGAAATATTTCTGGCAGGTGCTTGGAGGATGGAGATGAATGATCAAGTTACCTGCCGAGTTGGGGCCTTAGGGACTTCCATTCGGAGGCCCCAGTACCAGCTTCCAGTAGGAGCACTAGCTGGAAAATGCAAACTCTCAGCAGGGGAAATGCAATCTTCTCTTCTCTGGGCTAAAGGGGTGGTCGTGGTTGGCTGAGGGAAATAATGGTGTGGTCTCTCTCTGCAGATCTGTTTTCTGAGTCTCTGAGCTGCAGCTGTTGAATTTCCAGACACAAACAAGTCTGTATTCTGCGAGCCTTGCCGAGCCCACACAGCAAGGAAGAGCCAAGATGGATTCCATTCTGCTTTGCACATCAGCAGCTCTGCTGCCAGCTGAGCTCCAGGGCAAGAGCTGTGCCTGGTAATGATGCAGGCAGTAGGGATGGCATAGCTGGACTGGCGTGGGCAGTTAGTGGAGGACACACTTGGCTTTGATTAATTTGGGGAGAATGGGAAATGGAAGGAGATGAAGAGTTGCAGAAACGTACATCAGCCTCAACAAAACTGGTGCACGGCAAGGAAAAATCTGGTTTTACTAGTCGTCATCCACATGCCTGTGTGTGTGCTTGTTTATGCTTAGGTAAGCCCGGCCTCCCACTCACTATAGAGTTGGCAGACAGGAAAAGTGGTCAGCTCGATGTCGAAGGCCGCCGTGTGGAACTGTGCACCACGCTAAGGCGACCAGCTGAGAGCACGGTAGGGGCTGAGATCCCGTTTGCCTTGCCTGTGCTCCAAGGGCCTGAGTCCTCCCAGGGGACACCTTTTCCTCATTCAAACAAGGGCTCCATAGAGCATCCTCTCTGCCCATGTCACCATTTATTTGAAGAGGTCTTGAGAGAAAGCTAAGGGGAAGGACAAAGGGGTCAAAGGTGACAAAAAAGGGAAGATGCAAATTTAGATATATTCTTTCTTTTCACTAGAATGTCATTTCTTGATGTCATCTGTTTCATCTCACCCATTTATGACCAAGGACTAAGTTCCCTCTACACCAGACCATCTGGAAGACTGAGCCAGAGACTTCCTCTAGCCAGGAAGAGATGAGGAGATATGGAGTGGAAGATGGGATTGTGCAGGCTCTCAGGCAGGTTTCAGGTGGCTGGTGGGGAATGTCATTCTGTGAAAAAGGGCTGATTGGGACAGCTGCAAGTTTGTTGGGTCAAAAGAGTTGTGAGATGGGGATGGAATTTGGTGTGGAGAGAAGGAGCTGAGGTCATTGGGATGAGGTTACTTAGATACAGGTTCAGCATTCCTCAGATCCTAAGAGAATCTTGTGTCTCTGGCTGGTCAGTATTTAAAGTGAGGATGGGGATGGATGCAGAGTGGAATGGGATAGCCTTTGTCAAGAATAATGAGCCCAGAGGCATTGCATAACCATTGTTACCTCCGAGTTGGAAGTTTCCACTAGAGCTGTGGTTCTCAAAGGGTGGTCCCCAAACCAGCAACCTCCACATCACTGGGGATGCATTAGAAACGCAGATTCTCAGGCCCCCTACAAGCCACTGAATCAGAAACTCTTGGGGTGGAGCCCAGCAATCTGTGTTTTAAGAAGCCCTCTAGACGTCCCTACTGCCCACTGAAGTTTGAGAACCACTGGTCTAGATTATGCAAACAAAGAGTTTCCTGAATGAGCTGAACTCAGCAGGCATATGAGAGCTCAAGAGAAAGTCCTGAAGAGACGCAACGTGCCAGCTTCCCTGTGTGTCTTCAAGGTGAGCTGACCCAGTTTTAGCCTCTGTTCTTGGGCTCTGGGTCCCCTGCCCCTTCCAAAGAAATACTGAACCGGATCAGACCACTACATTGGCACAAGATCACACTTTAGTTCAGAGACACATTTGCATAAATACTTGAAATGGATCCACCTCGCAGGTGGAAGCCTGAGAACACGTGTCTCTCCATAGTCCTGCAGCCCCGCAGCCCCTGAGGCGGTGGATGTTGACACTGTAGAGAGTCGTGGTCATTTGTGAAGACGGCTCGGGGGCGCAGCTGGGGAGCTTGCTTCGACATCTGCCATCGACCCCCTACTCCACGCCTCTCTTTTACTCATTTTTTCCCCTCTGAGGTAGATTATTTATCGGGGAGACCAAACAGAAGAAAACTTTTTTCATTTAACTTTGCTAGTCCTTTGCAAACAGGCTGACCGAGTCTCCTGTTTGGGTCAATAAGTGCACATTTTACCTTTTAACCTAAACCTTCTACTTGAACCCAAGCAAGGTCCGATCCACTAGATAGTAGACTTTACGATCAGTTGTCCATATCCTCTCTTCTCCTCCCCCTTATGAATTCATGCCAGACTGCAGGGACTGTGACAATGGGAGGCCTGGGTAGGCCACGCCACCTCTGTAGGTAGGGTCACCATGGTGGGGACTTTTGTCTGTACCCCAGCGCCCCAAGTCCATGAGCACAAGACTGGCCTCCACCCCACTGGATCACAGGGGGCACGGCTGGCTTCCGCAGGGCTTGGCATCCTCAGGTTTCAGAGCCTTGTTGCAGGTGGCGGAGGCCTGGCCGTTGGGATCCCGGCACTCCACAGTCCGCCGCTGCCAGCCAGCTCCGCAGCTGCTCGAGCACTCAGACCAGTCCCCCAGGACCCACTGTGCATCGATCAGGGGCTGGATGACGTTAGTGGGTGCTCTCTCTCTGCTGTTCTGAATGCTGAAGTTCACGTCATTAGGAACAAAGAAGGTATATTTGACTTTAGGGCGAAAGACCTCACCGGGGACTGTCAGGAGCTGCACGGTCAGAGGCTCAGGCAGAGGCCGGAAGCTCTGCAGCCGCTCCAGGGTGGCAATGGAACCACTGTACTTAAGGATGGTCCCCTTTACCAAGATGTCCTGTTCTATGGCAGAGATGGCCAGGTTTCCATTGAGCAGGTATTGCCCATCAGCGGTCTTCAGTGCCAGGTAGTTGCCATCATTCTGGACCCCTGGGTGGCTCCGTTGTTTCACGTCAATGTTAGTGGCACCAGCTGGGATGGTGACGATGTCGTTGTACCCATAACTATGATAGGAACAGAAAGAGACCCTTAGGACCAGTGGCTACCCAGCCCAGTGCCTCAGGAAGTTAGCAAGCTGGTGACCGGAGGTGGGCAGGCAAAAACCACTGGCAAATAATTAAGTAGTTGCCCCCAAATTCCAAATAAATTAGCTGCTGAGGTGGACAGGAGTGTTTTGTGCAGTGGGATTTTCAAGGGTTTTTGCTTTGCCTGGCAATTCTGTTTCAAATGTCTGGAGTTTAGATGTGTGGATCTTGACAATAATAGCCCAGAGAGGAAGGCAGCCCAGAGGGGTTTGAAAAGCTGCGTCAGTGCTGCCAAACCTGGCAGCTCTTGACTCAAATGAGATCTCAAACACATTTAGTTCCTTGCGCTGGTATAAAACTTTGCTTGGCCACTTCCATACCCAGAGCTCAAACCCATGTGGGAAAATCTGTTCGACACACTCAATCCAGAATCTGGCCAGAATGGACATCTCACTCCACCTCGTAGAGTCAGTCAGTGCCTAGCATTTGGTTACTATGACTGTAGGGCGGGGACCAGGTAAAGCCTGCTTCTGTGGAGCTGCTGTTGGGCCTGCCCAGATACCACAAGCTGCTGCGTGGTTCTGCGGGGGTAGCATGCTGTTTGGGGAAAATGTTCATCTCTATCATAGGTCTAGGGCTTTATGTGGGACGGAGAAACCTTAGATCTTCTTCTCCTCTGGGCTAAGAGTATTCGGGTTACTTTAGCTGGGAAGAAAGTGATGAGGATTGCTGAGGAGAGTCAGTCAGTTCTTGGCTATGCTTGCCTGATGCCCAGTTGGGCCAGCCACTTAGTCTAAGGCGGCTGTGAAAGTATCCACGGGCCCATAGGTCTAATGCCTATAGAAAGCTGGCCAAGGGACCCAGGATCTGAATACCCCATATCCCATGCTTCTTTTTCCTGTATCCTGTGAGTTTAAATTTGAAAAACTCCCAAGCTGTCAGCTGTAGGCTGATTCTGTTCTCTGAGCCTGATGAGATGAGAGAGACAGGGGCGGGGGGGGGGGGGGGGCGCAGTGTGGCCTATGACGCATGCCCTTGGCCTTCCTCACCAGGAAGCGCATGCAATGGCAGGAAAAAAAAGAGCCCAGGAATTCAGAAGCCTGGGTTCTCTTCCTGGCTGTCATTAACTATCAGTGTGACCTTAGAAGAGTCAGGTAATCGTTTTGTGCCTTAGTTTCATCTGTAAATGAGGAATAATAGTATTGGCCTTGCCCACCCGATAGACTCATTTTCGGAGTCAAATGAGGCCACAGAAGCGAAAGCACTTAAACAGAAACTAGGAGCTTTATGAACGTGTGGCTCGAAGATGCGGGAAAGCGTATGGAGTTCTCAGTTTCATGAAAGCAATGAGGCCGCCAGGGTCCCCCCTTTTCTGAAGATCCACCTGCAGCAAGGACAGGACTCGTCAGTTGTAGGGTGAGATGTCCTTCCCAAAACAGGCCTGGAAGAGCTGTTTTCTGGCAAAGGTCCCGGTTACTCAGTGTAGCTCCATTGCCGACTGACTCAGAGATGATACATCTCCATCCATGTGGCCTCTGGCTGCCCTGTGTGCGTCCTCTCTGGGCCAGACCCTGTGCCAAGTACTCTGCCCATCTCATGACTCCTTACAATGACTCTGAGATAGACAGGACTGCCGATGTTTCACAAAGAAACTGAAGCTCAGTACTCCAGGGCTGTTAAGTAGCTGCCACAATTTAAACTTAGGTTGGTGTGATTCCAAAGCCCAGTCAACTCTTCCACCTAGGTACAGAACTGCCGGGGAGACTCACCTGGAGGGGTTGAGGGAACCAGAGACTTTCCTGCATGAGTTGCCTTTGCCCCCACACACCCCACATCTGTCCAGCTTAATAGGTGAGTCCACCACGTGGTCACAGCCAGCTTTGACACACTGGCCACGCACACAGATGGCCAGAGTCTCTGGCCCACACAGGGTGCCGTCAATCACCTGCAGTTGGGAAAGGGAAGGTAACAGAGGGTATGGTGAGCACAGAGGCAGCCCACGGGTGGGGTTGGGCCAGGGGGCCTATCTGAGTTCCAGAAGGATTCTCACCTTGGCCTCGAACACTTTGAACTCACTCCTCCCCCGGGCTCGGCAGAACAACTTGCAGCGGTCCCGGGGGGACACCCCTGCATACTTGGGGACCCACTGCAAGAGGTTCCCGTCCACATCAGTGTAATTGTAGGCATTGTACTTCTCACACTGCTGCTCCCTGAAGCTCTTCCCTGAAAAGAGTCCGAAAGAGCATGGAGTTAACACATCATGCTAAAGCAGGGAGGCCCCACTGGAGAAACACCGGGATTCAGGGCACCTTTCTTTCTCCTGGGTTTGACTCAACCCCAGGACACAGGTCCTGTGTCACCTGGGCGCTACATTCCTAGACACACACAACCTAGGTCCTTGTGTGATCCTTACTCACAGGGGCAAGGAAAGGAGCATCCAGCCTCAGCTGGGCTTTCTGGGATAAACACCCTTTCCATTTGGGGAAGATATTAATTCTATTTTACAGATCAAAAAACTCGGGTAGGAAGAGGGGACGATTCAGTAAGCTTGGAAGGCACAGATGACACATGGAGTTATATTTTTGGGCCTCGGCTAATTGTGCTTTATCTTGACTTCCTTGGTGACATTGGACATATGGCCAAAGACTCCCAGATCTACATCTCTAGTTCTGATCCTGCCTTTACACCCCACGTGTTGTAATTCTGGGTATCTATGGGGGAGCTCCATTTGCAGGTACTGCAGTTACCTCCAGCCCAGCAATGCCCAACTCCATATGGTTCCTCCATGAACCAGTTTGATTTTCATTTGGTGATACCATCATATTCCAGCCTGAGACTGGAACCCTGGTATCTTCGGAACATTTGAGCACCTACATCCACTATTTCCAACCTGTCATTAACTCAGGACAATCAGGACTGTATTCAGTGTCTCCATTCCACTCTCACCATCTCAGTCCACCTCTCTCCAGCCTAGGCCTTGTGGATTCACGTGAGACCTAGTGCCCAGCCTCCTACACACAGCCTGCCTCCTCTCTCCTCCTGCTGCTTCCAGAACAATCTGTCTGAAGTAAGACATGTTTCTTCTTTTTCATCATCCTGAAATTAGACCTGCTCTTCCTACTGAGGTTCTCCACTCTAGCTGTACATCTGCATGGCCTGTGGAGATTTTTCAAAACGTAGATGGCCACACCCTATTCCTGAGATTCTGATTTCAGGACATCTGAGGGGTCTGGGCCTCTGTGTTTGAAAGAGCTTCCCGGGTGACCTGATGGGACAGCCGGCACAGAGACCCTCCAGGTGCCATGTTAGCTCTCACGGACCTTTGCGGTCTGGCCTGGAAATGCTACTGCATTTTGCTTGACTCCACCTGAACGAATCACAGCCCCTCTCAATCCTTCCGCACCCAGGCCCTCATCACCATCTCAGTCCTCCAGGGCCCGCTCAGCCCTAACTCCCCATGAAGATTCTGACTAGCCCAGGCTGTTCCTTGCTCTGAATTCCTCGTAAGCCTGGGGCCTGTGCCTCATAGATTAAGCTTTAATTGAGTTGTAAAAGGGGTTTGGATCTCTCACTAGACTGCAAGTTCCTTGAGGACAGAGACCATCTTGTGTATTTTTATGTCATTCATAACATCTAGTACAGTTCTAGCCACACAAGAGGCCCTAAAAACACTTGGTGACTGAGATGGCTGATCTGGTGCTTCTGCAATCACGATATCGCCTATTGTCCATGTCTACCTTGTACCTCATATTCATTCCCCTCCCCTTTCTCTCTCTTCCTCTCTCTTTCCCCTAGGAACACTTCACCCCACATGCCAGGCAAACTTGATTCCAGGGCAAGGTTTGTAGAGCCTCGTGCCATCGCTGATCCTTCCCGTCTTGCAAAACTGCAAAGCCTACAGATTGCCCCGTTAGACACCAGCCCAATGCCAGTGTGTCTTTGCACTTGAATGAATCTCTCTGAAAGCTCTGCTTATCTTTTGCTGCCTGCCAGTACTTCCTGGAGCTGCACTGAGAGGAGCTGGATGGGATGGTGGGGAAACTTCTGATGATCCTTCTTGCCAGTTCTGCTGCTGCCCCTACTGCCCCTGAGTTAACAAGTGTGCTTTCTAGTGGGTACTAGGTGGTAGGAGTGTGCCAAGGGGAGGTAGAGGTGGTGTTGCTTCCTGGGAAGTTTCCATCAGGCAGTTGCCACGGCCCCAGGGGAAGATGGGCAACCTTTCTCAAAAGGAATGTGCACTAGAATCAGATTCAGAAATCCTCCCTCTGCCCTGGGCTGATTGTTGCCTGGGAAGACACTGGAGGTTTGGCTCTGACACTTGCTTTGGAAAACGCTTCCATTCTGCACACAGATGAGGATTCACACGCCTTCAGGAGGATTATTATCCTAGACGCTAGCCCCTCTGCAAAGCCCTCCCTCCTTCCCCCGAATAAATTTAGTTAGGAGTGACATCCTCTATCTCCATGTCTTGGAAGACCAGGGCAATTTCTCTCCTTGACTTTGCTATGCTCTTCCAGCACAATGAGAGCTGTCTGGGGTCGCTAAGGGCTGCCCTACAACTTGGTGCCTTGCAGAGCCCATTTCTTTTCATCCCGGGAGACCCACCCTCCTCCTCCCCTGGGGATCTGCTGCAGCAACAGTGGCAGCTGCTCTGGCAGGTGTGGCCATAAGTGGTGATTACCATCAGGGGGGCATTCCTCTGTGTGGCACGACTGATACTTGGCTCTCCGACCCAGGCAGTATCTTCCTCCATTCTGAGGCTCAGGGTCCTTGCACTCACGGTGTGAAAACTGGACTCCTCCTCCGCAGGTCCGTGAGCATTCTCCCCAGGGGCCCCACGGGGCCCAGCCTCCATCCACCACGGCCTGCAACACACAAGGCCACACTAAGTCAGGAGCAGAGGTGAGGAGGCCTCAGCTCTTGGTGTGACGAGGGGCCACGGCCCTGACTTCCTCATCTAGCCATGCTCATCCTGGCACATGGAGTTCAGTGAACTGCCCTAATCATTTATTTAATGACTGTGTGGCCTGTTTGGCTGGTGGCTTTGTGAACACAGAGGCTGTGCTGGACTTGCTTGGTACTGACCCTCCACGGTCTAAGACACCCTTGCCCTTACTGAGGTGCTCAATATTAGTTGTTGAATGAAACTCTTTTATGGGGATAAGGTTGGGTCTAATGCAGTGGTTCTCCATCAGGGCCAGTTTTGTCCTCTGGGGATATCTGGCAATGTTTGGAGATATTTTGGTTGTCATAACTGGGGAGGGTGTGTGCTGCTGGCCTCTAGTGGGTAGGGGACAGGGGTGCCGCTAAACATCCAACAGTGAGCATCCAACAATGAACCAGACAGCCCACCACAACAGAGACTTATGCAGCCCAAACGTCACTGGTGCCGAGGCTGAGAAGTCCTGTCTGAAGGAATAATGGAGGGTAGGTGTTGCCATTAGTCTACAGCTACCAGTTCCTGTGGGAGGATAATGCTGGGACATGAACAGAATTGCTTCCAACTTTACAATCGACCTGTGAGAACAAAGCTTTGCCCCTGGTGGGTCCATAGAGTTTTCAAAATGAAAAAAAATTTTTTTCAATTACAAAATTAATATTTGTTCTTACAAAAAATGAAAAATACAGAAATGTGTAAAAAAGAAAGTAACACTTTAAAAAAATACCACTACCCAGATAAAACCATTGATATGATTTTCATCAATATCCTTTCATGCTTTTGCTCTGAATATATAATCATAAAGATGTGGTGTTTTTATTTTACACAGATGTGATTCTGTCATAGATACAGTATTTTATATCTGTCTTTTCCCATTAAAAATAGATGATAAACATCATCCCTTGATCATTCAGTGTTAACCTCTTCCTGCATGGAGCTTGGCTCTGGTGCTGGGGAATGTTGGACAGACTCCCTCCCCTCCCCTGGTAACGCATGAACCACAGGCTACAAGAGAGGGTCGGGACCTAGAAGAGAAGCTCAGTGTCTGAATGGGGAGGATGGGAGGTGGCTGAGGACGAATCTGTGAATCCTGTGCTGGCTCAGGCTTAGAAAGAGTGTGTGGCTTACTGGGCCCAAGCAGGCTCCTAAAACCCAGTGCAAAGGACACGCCACTGAGATGGCCCTCTGGAGAGAGAGTGCTCAGGCCACCCTGGTGATTCAGTGCTGGGCCGGGACCAGGCTGCGAAACTCAGCGGATGCTGTTTCATAGAGATGGCTCAGTGACTCGCAGTAAAAGAAATGTGATCAGCCTCACAGTTTGGAAGTATTAAGAGCAGGGCAAAGAAATGAATCATTTAAAAAACTCTCCCTGGCATTGCCTTGGTTTTTCTTGCAAGTTTACTCTATCCTGGGCCAAGTTTTCTCTGCCTGGTCAGAGGTGGCTCTGATTCCCCCTCCCCTCCTCCTCTTTGAGTATGGAATTCCCACAATTACTCTCCTCCTCCTGAGCTCTAATTATGCATTCAGCTCAGACATGGTAGGATGTGAATGCTTTTCCCTCAGTTCTTGACGGAATGTTCCTCTTCTGCTGTCACTCTATCTGTTCATAATAGAATTCATCATGGCTTCCATTCACTGAGTGCCCACATTCTGGTCTTTGTGCTGGAGTGTTTCACACCTGTAAGCAACTCTCACAAGCCTTCGAGTCAACGCCAAAGCAATTCCAAAGGGGGAGTTCCCAAAACACTCGAAGAACGGGTGGCATCATCCATCCGCTACGAGGACAGCCTCGAAGGGCTCCTCTTGTGTTTGGATAAACATGCTTTCCTTTGTTTGTTAAAAGATGAGTGATTTTACTTAGAAGTTATATTTGCAGACTGGCTCAGTCTCTTAGCTCATAGCTCTCGTGTGGTTTCCTCCTTGGAAACAGCCCTCCTTCC